>CM038672.1:324881994-326129856 GCA_021605145.1 Aegilops bicornis | reverse complement strand
GGAGCATTGCTGATGATGATGACGATGATTTCCCCCTCCCGGAGGGAAGTGTCCCCGCGTAACAGCTCTGCGGAGCCCTAGATTGGTTCCGCCAAGGTTCAGCCTCGTGGCGTGAGTCTCGTCGAAAGGTTGCTTCCTATTTTTTCTCATCGAAAGACTTCATATAGGAGAAGATGGGCGTCGGAGAGCCACCGGGGGCCCACGAGATAGGGGCGTGCCGGGGCGTCCCCGACCCTCGTGAGCAGGGTGTGGGCCCCTGGCCTTCATCTTTGGCGACGATTTTTCTTTATTTATTTTAAGATATTCCGTGGAGTTTCAGGACTTTTGGAGTTGCACAAAATAGGTCTCCAATATTTGCTCCTTTTCCAGCCTAGAATTCCAGCTGCCGGCATTCTCCCTCTTCATGTAAACCTTGTAAAATAAAAGAGAATAGCCATAAGTATTGTGACATAACGTGAAATAACAACCCATAATGCGATAAATATCGATATAAAAGCATGATGCAAAATGGACGTATCAACTCCCCCAAGCTTAGACCTCGCTTGTCCTCAAGCGAAAAGCCGATAGCAATAAATATGTCCTCATGTTTAGAGGTAGATGCGTCGATAAAAAATAAAAAATAAAATACGGACATGAAGGCATCATGATTATTCTCATAACAGCAACATATATAGATTTTGTCATATGATTACTTATGTTCAAGTGATGATCTTTTCACAATGCAAAAGTATGAATCGGAAACCTTATTGAGTACCAACAAATTATAACCTCAGTCATTGAAGCAATTGCAATTTATTATAACATCGGAAAGAGTCTATGTCAGAGCTTAAAAGCAAGTCCACATACTCAACTATCACTTAGTCCTTCATAATTGCTAACACTCACGCAATACTTGTGGTTACGGAGTTTTAATCGGACACAGAGGAAGATAGGGTTTATAGTTTTGCCCCACAACCTTTTACCTCAAGGGTAATGTCAACAATAATAATTCATGCTCCCCTACATCCAATTAGATATATATATATATCATGTTCTTTCCAACATGCTGGGCTTGCCAAAGGATAAAATGAAAAGGAAAGGTGAAGATCACCGTGACTCTTGCATAAGGTAGAGGATAATAATAAAAGATAGGCCCTTCACAGAGGGAAGCAGAGGTTGCCATGCGCTTTTATGGTTGGATGCACAAAATCTCAATGCAAAAGAACGTCACTTTATATTGCCTTGTGATATGAACCTTTATTATGCAGTCCGTCACTTTTATTACTTCCACATCACAAGATCGTATAAAGCTTATTTCTCCCACACCAATCAATCATACATGTTTAGAGCAATTTTTATTGCTTTGCACCGATGATAACTTACTTGAAGGATCTTACTCAATCCATAGGTAGATATGGTGGACTCTCATGGCAAAACTGGTTTAAGGGTATTTGGAAGCACAAGTAGTATCTCTACTTGGTGCTGAGAATTTGGCTAGCATGAGGGGGAAAGGGAAGCTCAACATGTTAGAGGATCCATGACAACATACTTTATCTCAGATGTAAGAAAACATAACTCATCACGTTGTCTTCCTTGTCCAACATCAACTCTTTAGCATGTTATATTTTAATGAGTGCTCCCAATCATAAAAGATGTCAATG
Organism: Aegilops bicornis; assembly: GCA_021605145.1. NCBI lineage: Eukaryota > Viridiplantae > Streptophyta > Magnoliopsida > Poales > Poaceae > Aegilops > Aegilops bicornis. The sequence goes on along the minus strand of CM038672.1, from coordinate 326,128,216 downwards.
ATAATATATCTATATGTGAGACCTCTCTTTCCTTATTACTTCCTATTAATTGCAACGATGACCAAAGCTATATTTGCCAACTCTCAACAACTTTTATTCATCATACTCTTTCTATGTGAAGTCATTACTCTCAATAAGATCAATATGAACTCTTTGTTTCTTTTTATTCTTTTATTCAGCCAAGATCATGGCAAATAATCAAGCCCTTGACTCAACTAACTTTATTATATATATAGCTCACGGACTCGATTACATAGAGAGATCATAAAGCAAAACTCAAAACTAGATCATGCCATAAACTTTATTCTACTAGATCAAGATACTACTAAAAGGATCAAACTAAGAAAAACGGTAAAGATAGGAGTTGTGATGGTGATACAATCGGGCACATCCCCCAAGCTTGGCAGTTGCCAAGGGGAGTGCCCATACCCATGTGATTATGTCTCCTTCTTTGTTGTTGGTGTAATATTCTTGGCGATGATTCCCCTCAAGATACGGTTCTCCTCCTCGAGCTTATTGACTTGCTGCTTGAGGTCCATTATTTCCTTGCGAAGCTTTCCCGTAACGGCTAAAGCTCCTTGCACCCAAGGGTGTTGCATAGCTGCGGGAGAACACGAGACACTCCTTCTCATATTTTCATAAGAAAGAAATCTAACATTGGAAGGGATAACCGAGTTTGGAATAGCTGAGCTCTGTAGTTCCCCCATCGTAAACCCAGCTCGAAGGCGAGATGTGACTTCTTGATCCTCCATGGCATCTACCCTCATCAAGTCGGCCTCCATCTCTTCCTCCGTTGCTGGCCCAAAGTGGTCAGCATCGCTGTTTTCCCTTGGTTCCTGTGCTGGATTAGATACCCGGCTCTCCCCGACTGACTCTTGAGAAGACATCTTGCTCTAATCTGCAGCAGCAATAGCTCAAAACAAAAAAAGAGGAGATTTATGGATACGGGAGTCAAAACCTTCGGGAGAATATATAATGAATTTTTACCGACCGAAATACGTATCGTGCAAGAAAACGGAGTTCGGAGGGCACACGGGGTGCTCACGAGGTAGGGGGGCGCGCCCTCCACCCTCGTGGAGCCCTCGTGTCCTTCCCGGACTACCACTTATTTTTCTATTTTTCTAAATATTCCAAAACGGAGAAATATTGCCTTAAAAATTGTTTTGGAGTCGGTTTACTTACCGTACCACATACCTATTCCTTTTCGGAGTCTGAAACGTTCCGGAAAGTGTCCCTTATGTATTCCTCCGGGGTTACGGTTTCAATAATATTGGTTTCAACATTTATGGGATTACCTGAAATATAATGTTTGATCCTTTGACCGTTTACCACCTTCGGATTTGTACCTTCGAAGTTGTTGATTTTTATGGCACCGGAACGATAGACCTCCTCGATAACGTAGGGACCTTCCCATTTAGAGAGAAGTTTTCCTGCAAAAAATCTTAAACGAGAGTTGTATAGCAATACATAATCACCTACATTAAACTCACGCATTTGTATCCTTTTGTCATGCCATCTTTTAACTTTTTCTTTAAACAACTTGGCATTTTCATAAGCTTGGGTTCTCCATTCATCAAGTGAGCTAATATCAAATAACCTTTTCTCACCGGCAAGTTTGAAATCATAGTTGAGCTCTTTAATAGCCCAATATGCCTTATGTTCTAGTTCGAGAGGTAAGTGACATGCTTTTCCATAAACCATTTAATACGGAGACATACCCATAGGATTCTTATATGCAGTTCTATAGGACCATAATGCATCATCAAGTTTCTTGGACCAATTCTTTCTAGACCTATCAACAGTCTTTTGCAAAATTAATTTGAGCTCTCTATTGCTCAATTCTACTTGACCACTAGACTGTGGGTGATATGGAGATGCAATTCTATGATTAACATCATATTTAGCAAGCATTTTACGGAAAGCACCATGAATAAAATGGGAACCACCATCAGTCATTAAATATCTAGGGACTCCAAACGTCGGAAAAATAACTTCCTTAAGCATTTTAATAGAAGTGTTATGATCAGCACTACTAGTCTTAGTAACGTAATCAAAAGCAACCAAAATATGTGTATATCCATTAGAGGCAGGAAAAGGTCCCATATAATCAAAGCCCCAAACATCAAATGGTTCAATAACAAGTGAATAATTCATAGGCATTTCTTGACGTCTACTAATATTACCAATTCTTTGACATTCATCGCAAGACAAAATGAACTTACGAGCATCCTTGAAGAGAGTGGGCCAATAAAAACCGGATTGCAATACCTTATGTGCAGTTCTATATCCAGCATGGTGTCCTCCATAAGCTTCGGAGTGACACTTGCGTAGGATTTGTTCCTGTTCATGCTCAGGTACACGACATCTAATAACACCATCTACTCCTTCTTTATAAAGATGTGGGTCATCCCAAAAGTAATGTCGCAAATCATAGAAAAACTTTTTCTTTTGTTGGTATGTGAAGCTAGGTGGTATAAATTTAGCAACAATATAATTAGCATATTCAGCATACGAGGGAGTGCTACGAGAAGTGCTTATGATGTTTAATTGTTCATCAGGAAAGCTATCATCAATAGGTAGTGGGTCATCAAGAACATTCTCTAACCTAGATAAGTTATCTGCAACGGGGTTCTCAGCACCTTTTCTATCAACAATATGCAAATCAAATTCTTGTAGCAAGAGAACCCATCTAATAGGTCTAGGTTTAGCATCTTTCTTTTCCATAAGATATTTAATAGCAGCATGATCAGTGTGAATAGTTACCTTAGAATCAACAATATAGGGTCTGAATTTATCACAAGCTAATACAACTGCTAAAAGTTCCTTTTCGGTGGTCGCCTAAATTCTTTGAGCATTGTCTAGAGTCTTACTTGCATAATGGATAACATTTAATTTCTTATCAACTCTTTGCCCTAGAACAACACCTACAGCATAATCACTAGCATCACACATAATTTCAAAGGGTAAATTGCAATCGTGTGGTTGAACAACACGCATGGAGACTAATGCTTTCTTAAGTATTTAAAATGCTTCTACACAATCATCATCAAAGACAAATGGTACATCTTTTTGTAATAAATTAGTCAGAGGTCGAGAAATTTTTGAGAAGTCCTTAATGAACCTCCTATAAAATCCGGCGTGACCAAGGAAATTTCTTACACCTTTGATGTCCTTGGGACATGGCATCTTTTCAATAGCATCAACATTGGCTTTATCAACTTCAATACCTCTTTCAGAAACTTTGTGCCCCAAGACAATACCTTCATTAACCATAAAGTGGCACTTTTCCCAATTCAAGACAAGATTAGTTTCTTCACATCTTTGCAAAACTCGATCAAGATTGCTCAAGCAATCATCAAAGAGGAACCATAGACGGAAAAATCGTCCATGAAAACCTCACAAATTTTTTCACAAAATTAGAGAATATAGCCATCATGCATCTTTGAAAGGTAGCGGGTGCATTACATAAACCAAAAGGCATACGCCTATAAGCAAAAGTACCAAAAGGGAAGTAAAAGTAGTCTTTGATTGATCTTTAGCCTATTACGTGTATTTGAGAGAAACCAGAATAACCATCTAGAAAGCAATAATTATGTATGTTTGCATAATCTTTCTAGCATTTGATCAATAAAAGGTAAGGGGTAATGATCTTTCTTAGTAGCTTTATTTAATTTGCGGAAATCAATTACCATCCTATAACATGTGATAATTCTTTGCGGGATCAATTCATCTTTATCATTAGGGACAACAGTAATACCTCCCTTCTTAGGGACACAATGGACAGGGCTTACCCACTGAGTTCAGCAATGGGATAAATTCAGACGTCGTTGAGGATCACGAACTGGTTTGGCATCCGCTTCCAAATTTATTTCATGTTGACATAGAGTGGGACTAATGCTGTTAAGATCATCAAGAGTATATCCAATAGTGGCACGGTGCTTCTTCAGAGTTTTCAATAATGTTTCTTCTTCATGCTCTGAAAGGCTAGCACTAATAATAACAGGATATATTTTCTTTTCATCAAGATAAGCATATTTAAGATTATCAGGCAACGGTTTAAGCTCAAACACGGGATCACCCTTGGGTGGAGGAGGATCCCCTAGGATTTCAACAGCAAATTGTGTTGCGTATCAGGTTCCTGTTTAAAGAATACTTCATCTATTTCCCTTCTTTCATTCATGAACATATCATTTTCATGGTCTAGCAAATAGTGTTCTAAAGGATCACTAGGAGGTACGGCAATAGAAGCAAGACCAATAATTTCATCTTTACTAGGCAATTCTTCCTCACGATGTTGTTTACTAAATTTAGAGAAATTAAACTCATGAACCATATTATCCAAGCCAATAGTAACAACATTCTTTTTGCAGTCTATCTTAGCATTAACAGTGTTCAAAAAGGGTCTACCAAATATAATGGGACAAAAGCTATCTTGTGGAGAACTGAGAACAAGAAAATCAGCAGGATATTTAGTTTTCCCACACAAGACTTCAACATCTCTAACAATTCCCATTGCAGATATAGTATCTCTATTGGCAAGTTTAATTGTAACATCAATATCTTCTAACTCAGCAGGTGCAATTTCATGCTTAATTTCTTTATATAAATCATAAGGTATAACACTAGCACTAGCACCCATATCACATAAGCCATGATAAAAATGATCTCCTATTTTAACAGAAATAACACGGTTTAGCAATTCTAGCAGTTTCACCGCAGAATTGAATAACATGTCCATCAATATTATCAGACAAGAGATCTTTAACAATAGCAATATTAGGTTCTACTTTGACTTGCTCAGGAGGTGTATAAGTTCTAATATTGCTTTTACAAACCACAGTTGAAGCTTTAGCATGATCCTTTATTCTAACAGGGAAAGGTGGTTTCTCAACATAAGAGGTAGGAACAATAGGATCATTATAAGTGGCAGTCTTTTCTTCAACTTTAATAGGTGCAGCTACTTTTAATTCTATGGGAGGATGATATTTAAACCACTTCTCCTTGGGGAGATCAACATAAGTAGCAAAAGATTCACAGAAAGAAGCTACTATCTCAGAGTCAAGTCCATATTTAGTGCTAAACTTATGGAAAATATTGGTATCCATAAAAGATTTAACGCAATCAAACTTAGGTGTCATATTGACTCCTTACCTTCGTCGAGGTCCCAATCTTCAGAGTTGCATTTAATTCTATCCAATAAATTCCATCTGAATTCAATAGTCTTCATCATGAAAGAGCCAGCACAAGAAGTATCGAGCATGGTGCAATTGTTATCAGAAAGCCGAGCATAAAAATTCTTAAGAATTGTCACTCTTGAGAGCTCATGATTGGGGCATGAATATAACATTGATTTAAGCCTCCCCCAAGCTTGAGCGATGCTTTCTCTTCATGAGGCCAAAAATTATATATGTAATTGCGATCACGATGAACAAGATGCATAGGGTAATACTTTTGATGAAATTCCAATTTCAATCTTTTATAGTTCCATGATCTCGTATCATCACATAGCCTATACCATGTCAATGCGTCTCCCTTCAAATATAAAGGGAATACCTTCTTCTTAACAACATCATCGGGTATACCTGCAAGCTTAAATAGTCCACACACTTCATCCACATAGAGTAGATGTTCATAGGATGCTTTGTTCCATCTCCTGTAAAAGTATTAGCTAGCAGTTTTTCCATCATACCCGAAGGAAATTCAAAAGGAGTTTCATTTTCAATAGGTTCAGTAGGTTGAGGAGCAAATCTTTGCTCTCATCGGACGGGGTGAAGATACCCCGAACAAGCCCCTCAGAGAATTACTTTCCATAGTAACAAGTGACACTAAATTTCAGCACACTATATAAATTTTTCCTTACCAAATTCCACCTACCAAAGGCGCTACACTCCCCGGCAACGGCGCCAAAAAAGAGTCTTGATGACCCACAAGTATAGGGGATCTATCGTAGTCCTTTTGATAAGTAAGAGTGTCGAATCCAACGAGGAGCAGAAGGAAATGATAAGCGGTTTTCAGCAAGGTATTCTCTGCATGTACTGAAATAAGTGGTAATAGATAGTTTTGTGACAAGATAAATTGTAAAGAGCAACAAGTAACAAGAGTAAGTAAAGTGCAGCAAGGTGGCCCAATCCTTTTTGTAGCAAAGGACAAGCCTGGACAAACTCTTATAATAGGAAAAACGCTCCCGAGGACACATGGGAATATCGTCAAGCTAGTTTTCATCACGCTCATATGATTCGCGTTCGGTACTTTGATAATTTGATATGTGGGTGGACCGGTGCTTGGGTGCTATTCTTACTTGAACAAGCATCCCACTTATGATTAACCTCTATTGCAAGCATCCGCAACTACAACAAAAGTATTAAGGTAAACCTAACCATAGCATGAAATAAGTGGATCCAAATCAGCCCCTTAAGAAGCAACGCATAAACTAGGGTTTAAGCTTCTGTCACTCTAGCAAGCCATCATCTACTTATTACTTCCCAATGCCTTCCTCTAGGCCCAAATAATGGTGAAGTGTTATGTAGTCGACGTTCACATAACACCACTAGAAGCTAGACAACATACATCTCATCAAAATATCGAACGAATACCAAATTCACATGACTAATAATAGCAAGACTTCTCCCTTGTCCTCAGGAACAAACGTAACTACTCACAAAGCATATTTATGTTCATAATCAGAGGGGTAATAATATGCATAAAGGATCTGAACATATGATCTTCCACCAAATAAACCAACTAGCATCATCTACAAGGAGTAATCAACACTACTAGCAACCTACTAGCACCAATCCTGGACTTGGAGACAAGAATTGGATACAAGAGATGAACTAGGGTTTGGAGATGAGATGGTGCAGGTGAAGATGTTGATGGAGATTGCCCTCTCCCAATGAGAGGAGGCGTTGGTGATGATGATGACGATGATTTCCTCCCGGAGGGAAGTGTCCCCAAGAACAGCTCACGGAGCCCTAGATTGGTTCCGCCAAGGTTCCGCCTCGTGGCGGCGGAGTATCGTCCTGAAAGGTTGCTTCCTATTTTTTTCTCATCGAAAGACTTCATATAGGAGAAGATGGGCGTCGGAGAGCCACCAGGGGGCCCACAAGGTAGGGGGCGCGCCCCGGGGGGGCACCCTCGTGAGCAAGGTGTGGGCCCCTGGCCTTCATCTTTGGCGATGATTTTATTTATTTATTTTAAGATATTCCGTGGAGTTTCAGGACTTTTGGAGTTGCACAGTATAGGTCTCCAATATTTGATCCTTTTCCATTGATCCAGCTGCCGACATTCTCCCTCTTCATGTAAACCTTGTAAAATAAAAGAGAATAGCCATAAGTATTGTGACATAATGTGAAATAACAACCCATAATGCGATAAATATCGATATAAAAGCATGATGCAAAATGGACGTATTAGTGTACACGTGTGCTGGTGTGTGTTGTGTGCTGGGTGTGCGCGAGTGCGTCCTTCTATGCATGCCGCTGTGAAGTGGTGAATTGTGATGAAAGGCGTCCTTGGCCAGCAAGAAGTTTGTCCTCAATCGCGCCTCAATTTACTAGCGTGCGGGGTGCTACCCAGTGGTTTCAACTTTGTTTACTTCACCGCGTGTCGATGGGCCTCTTGTTTACTTATTTTCACCCACTACCACATGGGCCTGACACGAAGATACGTAACACGATCGACAAGGCAGCATGTGGATTGGTTGACCGGTCAACTAAACAATATCTGAGCTATCTGTTGACACGGTGAGCGTATAATCCGTCGGTATAGAGAGTTCGAGTGAGAGGGAGGCCCGTGAGAGATAGCAGAGAGAGAGAGAAAGAGCTACTCCTCTGCTTTGATAATGTAGTTCCAACATTTTTTTTTAAGTCAAACTTTTGAAACTTTGACCAAGTTTATAAAGAAATTACTTATATCTACAATACCAAAGATAAATGATAGTATGAAGTAAGTACATCTTGTGATGAATCTAATGATCGTTCCAGATGTAAATGTTTTTCTCCACATATACCTGGTCAAACTTTTCTGAGGTTTGACTTTTCAAAACATCCATATGCTTATGGACGTGACAGAGTCCCTAACTAGAGAGAGAGAGAGTGAAAAAGTGTGTGTGCATGTGTGAAAGAGACATGGACAACACACGATAAAAGTAGAGAAAAAGCGTGCGTGTCTTATGCAAACATATCACACATGCATCTTCGACAACGGAGGCAAGGTGAGGAGATAGTGTGTGGTTGTTTGGAACCGAGAGAGCAAGACCCCTAGCACGTGGCCAAGAGGGGTCTGACAAACAAGAGAGAGAGGTCGAGAGAGACGTACAGAGAAAATGCAGACATGGGGAGGAGAGAGTGTATGTTTGTCATAGAGAGATCCCATGGATATCGTGATGGGATTATATGGGTGGGAGATCGAGTGACAAGGTGTGTGCGCGATAGAAGATGCCCCGAGAGATATCGAGATAGACGTATGGATGGAAGGAGACAATACGTGTGTTCCTGATGGCTAGTAAGAGATAATCATACTTAGGAGGGGGGAGTGCTTGCGCCTATGGCCCTATTTGGATACTCTAACTCAGTTAGAGGTTAGAGTTAGATTCTAACCATGAACTAACCCTGAACTAACTCTAAGTAGAGAGGTGTTTGGATGGCAGGGTTAGATGGAGCGCGGATACGGCGAGGCACCTTCACGGGCGGTGCGAGAGGGAGGGAAGGATAGGACGAGAAGCTTCGAGGAAGTGGGGAGGGATCTGCTGCGGGGAGAGCGAGAAAAAAAAGTGTTTATTAGTGGTCCCGAGAAGAACTAACCCAAATAAGCACCTCTTGGATGGGTTATTTTTTTGGATGGGTTAGATTCATCTAACCTAAAATAACACTCCTGTTTGGATCTTTTGGGTTAGTTGACTCCAAACTAACCCAAACTAACTCTAACCCATGGATCCAAACAGATCCTATGATGGAGTGAGGGATTATGGTACTTAGGGGTGCGTGTCACATGGAGAGAGAACAAGGCGGAGAGTGTTGGATGGGTCTATATGTATAGCGAAAGCGAGACATGTGTATGTTTGAACCAGTGGAGATATAAGGCAAGTTTGGCTTGCGTCTGAGCATCTTTGCCTGGCTCGGGGTTGTGGCTGGATTTCATGCACGCTTGTTTGGTTGCTACTGCGGAAAAAGAAAGCCCGCTGGCCCGGGCTTCCTTGCACTTTAATTAGCATGGCTGAACTCCGGACATCGCAAGTAGCCTCGCCCAGCGATCGATTTGAACGCCTCGGCCGTGCTCGGTCACATGCCACGCAGGCTAACGACAACATGGATGGATATTAGCATTACGTAATTGATGCATGGATTGATTGATGGGACGTTGATGCTTTGCACGCCCAGCATAAACCAAACGCTTCAAAGACCACACAAGCCTGGCCAGCAGAAATATTTTACATTTCACGTCCACACCAGCAAGACCGGCCATCAAGGCATGAGGGTCAGGTCACGAACCAAACTGACCAATAAAGTTTGAGAGAGATTGAGGAACCCCGATAAGGCTGAGTGGTGCGTCAGATAGCTGAGAGGGGGAAAGAGATATTCCATCCGCTCGATAATGCAGTGCATGTAAATTTTTTAGAAGTCAAACTTTGGAAACTTTGATCAGGTTTACGCAAATGTTATTTATATCTACAATACCAAAGATACATCATACAAAACTACATCTCATGATGAATCTAATGGTATATGTTTGCCGTACTAGCTGTAATTCTTTTTCTCCACGTACATGGTCAAACTTTGTGATGTTTGACTTTTCAATAAATCTATATGCTATGGACCGAGGAGAGTGCCTCGATCGAGACAGATCAAGTGCGTGTGAATGACAATGAGTAAGTGTGCAAAAAGAGTATGTGTGTGGAAGAGAAAGTGACAACAAACGATAAATTAGAGAGAGAGAGAGAGAGTGTGTGTTTTTTCGTTTCTTATGCGAACATATCACACATGCATCTCCGAGATGGAAAAGCGAGGCGAGGAGATACACGAAGATAGCTAGTGTGTGATTGTTTGCAATGGAGAGAGACACCCCTGTAGCACATGTCCAATAGAGGTCTAGACAACAAGGAAAAAAGGTCGAGAGGGACACATGGATGACATGGACGCATGGGGAGGGAGAGAGGGTGTGTTTGTGATAGAGAGATCCCCTCGAGATCGTGAGGGGACTATATGGGTGGGAGATCGAGGGAGTGCGTGCGCGATAGAAAGATGCCCCAAGAGAAATCGAGATAGACCATGCACATGTTTGTGATGGAGACTAAGATTAGCTAGTCATATACATATAGGGGGGACTGCGTGTGCCTACAATTGAGTGAGAGACCATCATACTTGGCTAGCCGGGCATGAGATTGTGTGTGTGCGTGTGAGATGGAGAGAGAACGAGGGGGAGAGATAGAGTTTTAGATGGGCCTATCGAGTGCGAGTGAGATATGCATGTGTATGTGTGACCCAGGTGGATGGAGAGTTTGAGAGAGGGGGGAAGAGCTCCGAGACGACATAGTGGTGCGTGAGAGAGTTACGGGCAAAGAGCCAAGGAATTTGTGTGCGTACGATGAGTGCACCCAAGATATCTAGCTTGGACTAGCTAGAGTATCATACATAGTGTGCGAGAGAGACCTATAGATGGTGTATATATGCATGCGAACTAGAAAGACCCCCCCTCCCAACACACACACACACACAAAGAGAGATAGAGAGAGAGAGATTGAGGGAAAGGGAGAGGGACCAACAAGGTTTTTGTGTCGGATGCGTGCGACAGAATTGAAGATTGTCGGCGAGAGAGAGAGAGAGAGAGAGAGAGAGAGAGAGAGAGAGAGAGAGAGAGAGAGAGAGAGAGAGAACATGAGTGCGGGAGAGGGGGAGGTCGCGTTTTATGCATCAAAGACTGATATAAACCATGTTTCGATATAAACTTGCGTTCAAATATTTAAATTGGAGAACATGTTGTCTGTAATCCACACATGAACGGACGTATATCAAACAAGTTCATTAATTTGACTTTCAACATGTTCATGGAGTACTATAATACTGTACAACATGCTACTCGATTGAGGTGTTCAATTTTGGATTTAGTTCACTATTTTGACCTACTGAACGGCCTATTTCATTGAATCGAGATATTTCATTTTGGGTTTGATTCGCGTTTTTGAGTGGGTCAACTATTTGTCATATAGTAAATCGCTAGCAACTAGCATGTAAAAACACATTACTCCCAAGCATCATCTCTCCATCTAAAAAAGAAGTGGCAAGCTAATATTTCAAAATTTGATTCGAATCGACTTGGTAAGGTAGACGTGGATGCTTTGAACGAACCGTTAAACATCCTCTCTGCTCGATGGAATTCGCCCGAGCAAATAAATGGGAGACGCGTACCGTCCTATGTGGGACACGCATCAATTGGCCCGTTGTACATCGAGTGTAGGTTCGTAACTTCATCCAAGCACGCCTTCTCCTCGGCCGAAATGACATGTGCCGAATAATTCATAAACCATGGTCGGCAAAACACGCTCTCCTCGCCCGAAATAGCTCGCGCCCACTATTTGAAAACACGCCTCTCCTCAAATCGCTTTGCGCCCATTATAGTTCAAAACACGCCCTCCTCGCTTGAAATCGCTCCCGCCCACTATTTGGGGAGAAGCAAAGTTACTCTACTATCCCCGACCCTCAGTACACAGACCCAAGCCGAGAAGCCTATAGGCAAGGGTAGAACTATAACTGCCCCTCACATTTCAGAGAAATGCGTCTGTAAGACATGGTTCCACTCCCCTCCCAATTCCCCCCCCCCGCCCCCATTCATACCTCGTGGGAGCCAAATCACCTTCTCCCGAGCCGTGAAACCTTAGCCCCACCTCCATGGCGCCCCCACCGCACCAATTTCACAGCCGCCCTCCTCCCTAATGTCGGAGACGCTGTCCATTTGCCATCGTGCACTGGGTCGTGTGCCTCTTACTCCGTGTTGCTGGTGCTGCCTCGACGACGGCCGCGTGAACCGTACCGGAGCCGATTCACCCCCGCCGTTGTTCACGGCGCTGGAGCGGCTCCAACTTCGGGTCCGTCCAGAGTCCTGGCGCTGCTTCCCCGTAGCCGTCGACCGTTGCGACATCGCTCTTTCCCTGCCGCCGGTCACCACCGCAACCGCGCCGGCCTCACCGACTCGGCAGTTGGACCTGCCTACTTCACCATGCCGCCAGATAGGTCGCACCCTCATCTCAAATCACTTTATTTAGGCGTCAGTTCTCTGAATTTTTATTCTGGGCCAATCGATTCCCAATGGGAAGCAACACCCCTCGAGGCGGCGGAGCTCCTAGGTTGCCGGTTGGCTGGTGTCTAACATAAGGGTGCGGGGCCGCAAGTTCGCCGCGGAAGCAGCGCTTAGATGGCTATCTTTTAGAGTTGCATGGGTTGAAGGTACTGCCGCCGCCGGATCTGGATGACAGGGAGTCTTTGTGGATTGGCCCGGGGGCGGCGCAACCATGGCAGTGCGGTGGGGCGGGGAGCGGGGTTTTGGCCGGGGCCACGGACGGCGGAGGCAGGCTGCTCTGTCATTGGTCGCTGGCTCTTCGGGGAAGATTCCGGGAGGCACAAGACGGCCATCAAGCCATCCGGCGTAGATCGGACAGTACCAAAATAAAATAAAATCATGTGACCCCAATTTAGTCTTCAGTCAATAGACGTGTGACCACTCTCGTACCTTGCTGTTGATCTCTTAGTGTATTTGTCGGGGAGGCTGATCGTACCCGCGGACACCTATGGGGCCGGCGGAGCAGGCCCCTTGTGGTTCGGAGGGGGGCGGAGATCACACGAAGAGCGGATCGAGGCGATGCACACGAGCAGTTTACCCAGCTTCGGAGCTCTCCGGAGAGATAAAACTCCTACTGCTGCTTGACTTTGATCTATTGTGTTCTTACCAGGGAGCAATGCGAGCTACAAAACCTAGCGTGAGTGTGTCTAGTCTACGGCCAGTCGAATGAATCGAACCAGCCCAACCTGCGGAACCCGCGGAACTGAACCTTGCGAAAAACGTGAACCGAACCGAACCTCGCGAAAAACGTGAACCGAACCCTTTCTACGTTGCACTCGGGCCTCCTTTTATATGCTCAAGGGGTCTCCGACAGGTGGCAACATAGGCGGGGGTACAAATGTAAAAGCAGGAGTTGGTACACCTACTTGAGCGATGTATGATGCAAAATACCTAACTCGACGGCAAGGGACAAAAGCAATAAATGCCCGTCGTTGTCGCCCAAAGCAGTGTGTGAGAGACCGTCGGTGCGCCTCCGCCGCCACGATGGCGAGCCTGTCAGCGCCGCTTATCGCTGCTCTCCGCTGGTTGCACGCCGCCGACACGCGCCCATGGAGCGGTCCCATGGCGACATCGCCTGGGTGAGCTGGAGCGGAGACGGAGAGAAGCTGCATGCCGCGGCAAGGCGCTTGCCGCGGCCGAATCCTTGTCGCGCCCTGAGACTTGTCGCGCCCCGAGCCTTCCCGGCAAGCTCCTCTTGCCGGGGCCTTGTTATCTGCGTGCCTGGAGTGGCCTTCCCGACAAGCTCTTCTTGTCAGGGCCTTGTCTGTGCCTAGAGAGGCTTTCCCGGCAAGCTCCTCTTGCCGGGGTCTTGTCTTCTGAATGGCTGCGTCGGGTCTTGGCGGACGCCCGGCGAGGCTTGCCACGGACGCGCATCGACTGCCCGTGCAGACAAGTTCGGGTACTAAGGTACCCCTATTTTAGTACACCGGCAGAGCCCCGGTGCAGGCCATACACGGTGCCGAGCGCTGTTGGACCAGGCCCAAATCAGGGCACGGGCACGCGCGGCCTGGGTCCAAACCAAACCCATTCCGTATCCACCGCGTTCCCCCATAACGGCACGCGTCAATTGCGGCGTCGTGGGGGAAGTGGGCCGCGTGCGGGGTCGCTTCACCCGTCGCCTCAGTTCTGCATCCCCGCCACGTGGTTCCCATGCTCTTGGGGTCGCGGGCGGTGGAAGAGGAAAACTGGGCCGTTACGAGCAGAGGCAGCAGGTTGGCCCTGATTCCCTGCTCTTCCTATGCCCTGATTTGTCGGCGAGGCGGTCGAGCCCCACCTTGCTTCCTTAAAAGAGCGGAAGGGGAGCGAAGCCCGCACTCTCCCATCTCCTTCTTTCCTCAGTTTCTGCTCCCCTTTCTCTCATTCGCCATGGAGAAAAGGAACCTTGGTTCTTCATCGGTGGCGGCGAGGGTAGCCGCTAGACAGCGCTCCCCTCCCAACCCCACACCCGGGGCGGCAGAGCCAGCCACAAGAGGAAGAGGGAGGGGGCGAGGTCGTGGACGAGGTCGAGGCGCTCGGGGAAGAGGCGGACGGGGCGGCGCGCCGTCTCCGCTTCCGCCGGCGGTTCCCCTCCCTGCGGTGGTCCATACAGGGGACGACCCTTGCGAGTTCTTCGTCAGGCTGCGCCGGGCGCCTCGTCGTCGCCTCCGGCTTCCAGCTCCGTTCGCGAGCGCGATGGAGTCGGATCCGCCCGAGACATCGAGATCGCACATGAGGGGCTGTGGAATCAGCGGCATGCGAGTCCGTGTTGTATTCCCAGCCCCTAATGTGATGTATCTTGATCGTTGGTGGAAGACGTTCACTCGCATCCACAGGCCGAGATGGATTTACCCTCCATTTTAAGTTAATGGAGGGTGATCTCCTCTCCGTCAAGGTCTTCGGGATCTCGGTACTCGGGCGAAGTGCTGCGTGGATAGCTCCTCCGACAATGAAGATTCCCCCTCGGCGAGAGTGCGGGAGGAGAGCGGCAGCGGCGACGAGGGTAGCGGGCCCGATTAGTTGTCGGGCGCCGCTTCGTGCGTCACCGGCGACCCCATCATCCGCGTCGCCGGCTCCTTGAACTCCCCGGGGTCGTCTCCTTGGGTGACTGGCGTAGGGAGGCTGCGGAAGGGGAAGAGGGATGGCGACAAGGCCGTCAAGTCGGAGTACGAGGGCGTAGTGCCCTCGACAACATCTTGACGATCCTGCCGCCCGTCTTGAGCCCGCTTCGGCGCTGCCATCTCCGTCAAGCCCTCGGGGAGCTCCCGGGATGTTCCTTTGGTGCCTTCTGGCACCTGTAGCTCGCCTAGGCGTTTCTTTTGCCCTTCTCGCCTCCTTGACCTACCTCATGAAGAGAGGGACAGAAAAAGGATTACGGGAAACTTATCAATTTAATTTGTAAGCCTTCGGCCTTATCCGCATTTAATACTTGTAATCTTCCCTTTCATGTTTTTCATTCCCCACGGATTGTATCCGAGTAGAATGTTTTAATGAAAAAGGGATGCTTGAAAAAGGACGAAGGGCTTATCGATATCTCAGCCCGGCAACTCGCTTGCCGCAGCTCCCGGCAACTACGGCTTGCCGCAGCCCCGGCAACTCGGCTTGCCGCAGCCCCGGCAACTCGGCTTGCCGCAGCCCCGGCAGCTCGGCTTGCCGGGGCTTGGATACCAGCCCTTCTTCTCCTCTTCGCTGTTATTTCAGTTACGAGAACGATTTAGCCAAGGCCGTGATAAGTTATTTTGTAATATAACTTTATTCAGGGCAACATTTGCTACGTTACTTCCTTTACTTGACTCTTGGCTTTGTATGTTATTACCCTCGCTTTTCAGTGGAAACTTGCGGTGCAGGCACCCTTGTCATGGCGCCAAGGCGTATGGAACTTCAGACTTCTGGCGGGGTCGCTACCGACAAGCAACCTTGTCATGGACTAGCATAACTCAATTAAGTTGTTGAGAGGACTCGAAACAAAGTAAGGGCGAGTCGAGTCACAATTTGGTTCCTCTGCTATAAGTTTTTCCATACAATGCACTATCGTTAGAGGAAGATAACGAAAATTTAAAAATTGATTGCTCAAACTTTGGCAACTTAGCTTTTACATTTCTTGCTTACCGATGAGGTGAAACTTCCTCGGCGGTGCCTGGTCCATAGTATTATCTCCTCCTCCCCTGGTTAACTTGTGCGCGAGGGAGCCTTCTTTCCTTTGAGAAAAGAAAAAGAAGAGGAAATAACATTATGGAGCCTAGCGGCTCGATTCTGCTTACCGGGTGTGGTTGCTGCACAAAGTGTTAGCCAAAGCATGCAATAAATTGATGAAAGCATGAAGTTGGCAAGTCGTGCGCAACACACGAGCTTTACTGATGCACGGGGTCTGCGCCCGGCTTTGTACGAAGGATTACATGCAACAGCGGCAAGACTTGTACAAAAGGTGGTTGCCGGAACGGATTCCGACAACCGCGCCCTATGGGTAAAACTTACGAAGATGCTCAATGTTCCAGGAGTTGCTCACCGGAATGCCATCTTCGGTCTCAATGCGGACAGCGCCAGGCCTAGTGACTCGTTTCACCCGATAAGGGCCTACACACTTCAAGCGTCAACTTGTTTGAATTCTTGGCGGACTGAACGCGCCGAAGAACAAGGTCGCCTTCCTCGAGACTTCTGGCACTAACCCTGCGGCTATGGTAGCGACGCAGGGCTTGCTGGTAGCGAGCGGCTCACACAGCGGCCTGAAGACGATCCTCCTCGAGGAGCAGCGCGTCATCTTGTCGCAGCTGCTCTTGCTCAAGCTCATCATAAGCGAGTACTCGAGGCGATCCGTATCTGAAGTTCCGTGGGGAGAAGCGCCTCTGCTCCATAGACTAGAGCAAAGGGTGCACGGCGATGGCTCGATTTGGCGTCGTTACGATCGACCAAAGAACCACCGGCAGCTCCTCGATCCGGTTTCTTCCGCACTTGTGCAGCACTGTCGAAAGTTACGGTCTTGAGCCCGCGTAGCACTTCAGCATTGCCCTCTCGCTTGACCGTTGCTTCTCGGGTGAGCAGCGGAAGCTCGCAGAACCTTGGCGCCAAGGTCTTGGACGTCTTGCATGAAGGTGCGACTCAGTAAATTGTGTGCCGTTGTCGGTGATGATCCTGTTAGGGATTCGAAGCGGCAAACAATCGACTGAAGAACTTGACTGCTGTTGTCTTTGTCACCTTCCTCACTGCTTCCACTTCCGGCCACTTTGTGAACTTGTCGATGGCGACGTACAAGTACTCAAAGCCCCCGACAGCTCGGGGGGAGGGGCCGAGGATGTCGAGCTCCCATACCGAAAATGGCCAGGATAAAGGGATCGTCTGGAGAGCTTGAGCTGGCTGGTGTATCTGTTTGGAATGGAACTGGCACGCTTCACACTTGGTTACTTGTGCGATTGCATCTGGAGGGCTGTCGGCGGAAGAAACCTTCTTGGGAAAGCTTTGCAGCAAGTGCTCTTGCGCCAATGTGGTGACCACATATGCCTCCATGTATCTCTCGCCAACAGCTTCATCCATCTTCCACAGGAATACACTTCAATTTCACACCGTTGAGTCTTCTTACATGCAGTATCTTTGTCGACAAACTGGTACATACTTGACTGCCGGGCTACTCTTTCCGCTTCTTCCTGCTCTTCGGGAAGTTCTCCTGTCTGAAGGAAATGGACAATCTGTTGCGCCCATGCTGGAGCTTGTGGCTCGACAACAAGGACTAAAGGCACATCTGCTGCTGCGGGAACACCAGCTTCTACGGCGAGGACCTGCGGCCCTGCCGGAGCTTGATGCTCCCCGACAAGCTTGCCGGAGCAAGACTTGTCGGGAGCGTCTGCTTCAACGGAACAAACCACAGGGTCTGCCGAAGCACTGCTCCTCAGCACTGTTGGTGTTGATCTTGGGGACCTTTGCAACGACGGCTTCGGGAAGCTCTGTCGGAAAGTAGTCACCAGAGGCCAACTTCCTCTTCTTGCTCTATCCAGTCGACGGTGTTACGGTTGGCTGAGTCAGCTTGAGCACGAGCGGGAAGTAGTTGGCGAGGGTCTTGTCGTCCCGTCCCCCCGCAGCCTGCACCGCGATGGTGTAGATGCTGAGGAACTCCGACGGGTGCGTCCTGCCATCATACTTCTCCGGCACGTCTGGTTTGAAGTTTTTCTGGCTGGGCCACTAGACTTGCCGCAGCTCACGAGTGAACGCAGGGCAACCTACCGCGTATGGCAAGTCGCCTGGCCCCTCCGGCGCGTGCATGTCAACAGAAGGCCCGGCGCTTGTCGGACCGACGTCGCGCTTCTCTTGGCGCTCGATGCGAAGTTCGAGCGTCCTCTTGTTGTTGCTCATGAAGAACTTGGCGCTGATCGCTGGCGAAGCTCATGGATCCGGACGACGCAGTCGAGTCGCTGTCGAGGTGGATCCGGTGAGTCGGCGATCTTGGCCTTCTTGGCGGAGAGTGCACGGTGGTTGCACCTCCGACAGTCTCGTCGCCACCGGCCCGTGCCTTGTCGTCTCGCCGCGGCAATGATGGCGTTGGATACCGCGGAGCGTCGCCGTTGGCAAAGCCGATGAGGCTCTGGATAGTGGCCCTCCACTCGTCGACCTTGTCGGCCGTTGGAGGGTAGTCGAGGAGCGATTGAGCTCGCCAGAGCTTCTGCTGGAGTAGTGGGTGGCATTGGAGAAGCGGTGCGAGGCGGGACACGCCGGACTTCTAACTAAGTTAGAAGGAGCAGCACCCGTCCGGCGACCGTATCTCACTCGTGCAGCATGTTGGCGCGCATGCTGGTCTTGAGGGTCTCGATCCAGCGAGCGTATGGCGTTGTGAACGCCATGACGTTGTTGGTCCCGCGTCTCCTGAGACGGGCGTGGGGGATGCGCGGACGCCGAGGTTTGCGGTGCTTTGTCCTTGGACTTGGCAACATCGCGAGCACCTTCGTCGGCCCCATCCCTCCGCCAGCGTCTGCCCCACCACCCGTTTGCTGCGGTGAGGGTGGGTACGACGCGGACGGCTCTGCTGCCGCCGAAGCCTTCTTCTTCGGTGGCATGTTGAGGAAGATGTTGATGACGCTGCTCGGCGTGAACGCCGGATCGGATTCACACGGCCTCGACGCCCCTACTGGCGCGCCAGAGATGTCGGGAGGCTGATCGCATTCGGACACCTATGGGGCCGGGCGGAGCAGGCCCCTTGTGGTTCGGAGGCGGAGATCGCCTGAAGAGCGGATCGAGGCGATGCACACGAGCAGTTTACCCAGGTTCGGAGCTCTCCGGAGAGATAAAACTCCTACTGCTGCTTGACTTTGATCTATTGTGTTCTTACCAGGGAGCAATGCGAGCTACAAAACCTAGCGTGAGTGTGTCTAGTCTACGGCCAGTCGAATGAATCGATCCAGCCCAACCTGCGGAACCCGCGGAACCGAACCTTGCGAAAAACGTGAACCGAACCGAACCTCGCGAAAAACGCGAACCGAACCCTTTCTATGTTGCACTTGGGCCTCCTTTTATATGCTCAAGGGGTCTCCGACAGGTGGCAACATAGGCGGGGGTACAAATGTAAAAACAGGAGTTGGTACACCTACTTGAGCGATTATGCGGTGCAAAATACCTAACTTTCGGCGGCAAGGGACAAAAGCAATAAATGCCCGTCGTTGTCGCCCAAACAGTGTGACAGAGACCGTCAGTGCGCCTCCGCCGCCACGATGGCGAGCCTGTCGGCGCCGCTTATCGCTGCTCTCCGCTGGCTGCACGCTCGACACGCGCCATGGAACGGTCCCATGGCGACACGTCATTGGGTGAGCTGGAGCGGAGAGGAGAGAAGTTGCATGCATGACAAGCGCCTTGCAGCGGCCGAATCCTGTCGCGCCCGGAGACTTGTCGCGCCCGAGCCTTCGGCAAGCTCCTCTTGCCGGGCCTTGTCTTCTGCGTGCACAGGTGGCCTTCCCGACAAGCTCTTCTTGTCGGGGCCTGGTCTGTGCCTAGAGAGGCCTTCCCGGCAAGCTCCTCTTGCCGGGGTCTTGTCTTCTGAATTGCTGCGGAGGGTCTTGGCGGACGCCCGGCGAGGCTTGCCACGGGGACGCTGCGACTGCCCGTGCACAAGTTCGGGGTACTAAGGTACCCCTATTTTAGTACACCGACAGTATTTCTTCAGATCAAAGAGATATGTCGTTCTTAACATTATGCGTTATCTACATCTTCACACACACCGTCTTCCGACTCACCGCAGCTGCTCCAACAAGGGAAGCATACACCAGAAGGGAGCTATAGTCCCCACTCAACAGTTCCGTGCATCGAATGCGCGTGCCCGACATGGACAACCACAACAACTGCAGGACCATCGACAAGTCAGCACATGATGCTCACTCCTATGGATGGCAGCCAGATAGGTTGTACCCTCATATTACTTGTGTGCAACATTTATGGCTTTGTTATTCATCTAAGCATGGAAAATAGATCATCACATTTCACTGTATATTCATGCTGATCTCTTACAGGTCTTGTTCAGGAGTTCACGCTGTTCCATAGTTCAGCTAAGATACTTGTTCTTTAGGTAACGCTGTTCCATAGTTATCATCCGTCAGCCAATGCTATCCCACAGGCTGGTGATTATAGTATTATACCACTTCTAGTATTACCTATGTTGTTCTTTAATACTTTTGTGTGCCATCTAGTTAATCTCGAGTACAAACGATACATATTCGTAGCTTTCATCATGTTCTCCCTTTAGTTTATGAGACCTGTTGCTGCTAGTTAACCCCAGTCCTACTATTTATGTCGTCTCCTACAGGCACTCATTACATGAATCAAACTACTAGTTGTCTTCCATGCATGTCAAATATAATTGGGCACACTGATATATCCACAAGAACCTCACGGAGCAATGTAAAGGCCAATAAACTTGATGTCAATGATACCCAATATGATGGAACATGTAACGGCAGTTCTTCAGAAGACTTGCAGAAAGATGATGAATCCTCTTCACCCCACAAGGTCCTTGCTCTAACTCGGCCTGTGATATGGGTACAACATGCATATAATGTCCTGGAGTGTATCTACTCTGTTGCAATGCCATGTGCTTAGCATGCGATCATGCATGTAAATATGTCATGCCTTCCTGTTTTTCAGTACCTATTCCATTCATGATAACATGTTTTCAAATTCAAATCTTGTCATTCTACTCTATCGCAATGCCATCTGCTTAATTTGGACATCATGCTTCTGAATATCTTATGCATTGTTATTCATCTGTATGTACTTCATCTATCTGCCATACCATGTTTTTTTTACATTGAAGTGTTGTTCTAGTGCTCTGTTGCAATGCCATCCTATTTTCCCAATCATACACGTGTATGTTGCCTTAGTTATTTCTGTACGTATTCCGCTAGCATATAGTTTTACATTCAACTAGTGTTTTTTGCTTTGTCTTTGTCTGTCGTATCCCTAGATCTTACACCATACTCCCTATTTCCGGATTACATGTTGCCGAAATGGATAAAAAAGGATGTATCTAGAACTGAAATACGCCTAGACCCATCCATTTTTTCCGGATGGAGGGAATACATGTCAATATGTCATGCCTTTCTATTCTTCAGTACCTATTCCATCTCTCTGCTGTCGCATGTTTTATAATTAAAACACCATTCTTCTATACAAGGCATGCAAGGGGTTGGACTAGAGTCCTGCATGCCTTCTGCATCCAGGAGAGCACAATAGGGCCATTCCTCTTCACCTTGTTCAACAACTAGAAAGTCTGTCGCCTCTTTCTTTACCATCTGTGATAGTACAAGTATAGAACCCTAGTACATCATTCTTTATTTGGTTCTTATGTAATTTTTAAACATATGTATCTGTGAATCGAATAATGCATTGGCTGTTTGAACCTGATGGATATGAATAAAGCTATAGCCTACTTTCAAGTTTAAATTAGGTACAATTTTAAATAGCAGCAATTAAATTAGGGCGAAATTACGTTGTGTAGGTCATTACAGCATACCGGTTGGTAAAACACAAACGTTTGCGATATACACCATTATCCGAGATGGTTCACAGAGAGGAAACGTGTGCAAGCACGCACATAGTTGCAGTTTGCAAAGCGTGTGTGATGTCAGACACTATCACA
Source organism: Aegilops bicornis (assembly GCA_021605145.1). NCBI lineage: Eukaryota > Viridiplantae > Streptophyta > Magnoliopsida > Poales > Poaceae > Aegilops > Aegilops bicornis. The sequence goes on along the minus strand of CM038672.1, from coordinate 326,106,303 downwards.
TACGGTGCGGGAAAACTAAATGTGTGTGATTGTCTACCCATCATAGACGGTTTATAATCACGAACTGTTTGTGATGTGCCAGGCACGTAAAACTCCCGTGCTTGAATCTGCCTAGAAAACTCCCGTGCCTGGAATCTGCCTGGTTTTAGGAAGAACCACAAAACTCCGACTGCGATGGCAATGTGAGCACAAATGATTGCAAGGATGAAGCGCTTGGGATATTTGAGATATCGGAAACAGTTATATAGGGACAACTGTATGCATCAAGGCTCCCTATCCCCGACAGTTTCTGGGTCATGTGGGAAGGACCCCCTATCACCCACACTCACTTGGCGACGGTTCCAAATGTCGTCGCGGAAAGGGTTAAAAAGCCGTTTGTTTAGGACCGACGCGCACCAGTGGATGTTCGAGGAGAGATATGAAGTCTCCAATAAGTTCTACAACTGCAAAGTGGAGGAGAATGGTTATGTCAGTGAACATGTACTCAGAATGTCTGGGTACCACAACCACTTGACTCAACTGGGAGTTAATCTTCCTGATGATAGTGTCATTGACAGAGTTCTTCAATCACTGCCACCAAGCTACAAAAGCTTCGTGATGAACTATAATATGCAAGGGATGGATAAGACAATTCCCGAGATCGTCGTGATGCTAAAGGCTGCAAAGGTAGAAATCAAGAAGGAGCATCAAGTGTTGATGGTCAACAAGACCACTAGTTTAAAAAAGAAGGGTAAGGAGAAGAAGGGGAACTTCAAGAAGAATGGCAAGCAAGTTGCTGCTCAAGTGAAGAAGCCCAAGTCTAGACCTAAGCCTGAGACTGATGTTTCTACTTCAATGGGACTAGTCACTGGAAGCAGAACTGCCCCAAGTATTTGGCGGAGAAGAAGGATGGCAAAGTGAAAGGTATATTTGATATACATTTTATTGATGTGTACCTTACTAATTCTCGTAGTAGCGCCTGGGTATTTGATACTGGTTCTGTTGCTAATATATGCAACTCGAAACAGGGGCTATGGATTAAGAAAAGATTGGCTAAGGACGAGGTGACGATGCACGTGGGAAATGGTTCCAAAGTCGATGTGATCGCCGTCGCCACGCTACCTCTACATCTACCTTCGGGATCAGTTTTAGACCTGAATAATTGTTATTTGGTGCCAGCGTTAAGCATGAACATTATATCTGGATCTTGTTAGATGCGAGATGGTTATTCATTTAAAATTAGAGAATAATGGTTGTTCTATTTATATGAATAATATCTTTTATGGTCATGCACCCTTGATGAGTGGTCTATTTTTACTAAATCTTGATAGTAGTGATACACATGTTCATAGTATTGAAGCCAAAAGATATAAGTTTAATAATGATATTGCAACTTATTTGTGGCACTGCCGTTTAGGTCATATCGGTGTAAAGTGCATGAAGAAACTCCATGCTGATGGACTTTTGGAATCACTTGATGCTTACGAACCATGCCTCATGGGCAAGATGACTAAGACTCCATTCTCCGGAACAATGGAGCGAGCAACATACTTGTTGGAAATAATACATACTGATGTATGCAGCCCGATGAGTGTTGATGCTCGCGGCGGGTATTGTTATTTTCTAACCTTCACAGATGATTTGAGCAGATATGGGTATATCTACTTGATGAAACATAAGTCTAAAACATTTGAAAAGTTCAAAGAATTTCAGAGTGAAGTGGAAAATCATCGTAACAAGAAAATAAAGTTTCTACGATCTGATCGTGGAGGAGAATATTTGAGTTACGAGTTTGGTCTTCATTTCAAACAATGCGGAATAGTTTGGCAACTCACGCCACCCAGAACACCACAGCGTAATGGTGTGTCCGAACGTCGTAATCGTACTTTATTAGATATGGTGCGATCTATGATGTGTCTTACTGATTTACCGCTATCATTTTGGGGTTATGCTTTAGAGACGACTGCATTCACGTTAAATAGGGCACCATCTAAATGTGTTGAGACGACACCATATGAACTATGGTTTGGCAAGAAACCCAAGTTGTCGTTTCTTAAAGTTTGGGGTGCGGTGCTTATGTGAAAAAGCTTCCACCTGATAAGCTCGAACCCAAATAGGAGAAATGTGTCTTCATAGGATACCCAAAGGAGACTGGTGGGTACACCTTCTATCACAGATCCAAAGGCAAGATATTCGTTGCTAAGAATGGATCCTTTCTAGAGAAGGAGTTTCTCTCGAAAGAAGTGAATGGGAGGAAAGTAGAACTTGATGAGGTAACAGTACATGGTCCCTTATTGGAAAGTAGTTCATCACAGAAATCAGTTCTAGTGATTCCTACACTAGTAAGTGAGGAAGCTAATGATGATGATCATGAAACTTCTGATCAAGTTACTACCGAACCTCGTAGGTCAACTAGAGTAAGATCCGCACCAGAGTGGTACGGTAATCTTGTTCTGGAGGTCATGTTACTTGACAATGACGAACCTACGAACTATGAGGAAGCGATGATGAGCCCAGATTCCGCAAAATGGCTTCAGGCCATGAAATCTGAGATGGGATCCATGTATGAGAACAAAGTATGGACTTCGGTTGGCTTGCCCGATGATCGGCAAGGCATAGAGAATAAATGGATCTTCAAGAAGAAGACTGACGTTAACGGAAATATTACTGTCTACAAAGCTCGACTTATTGCGAAAGGTTTTCGACAAGTTCAAGGAGTTTACTACGATGAGACTTTCTCACCTGTAGCGATGCTTAAGTCCGTCCGAATCATGTTAGCAATTGCCGCATTTTATGATTCTGAAATTTGGCAAATGGATGTCAAAACTGCAATCCTTAATGGATATCTTAAAGAAGAGTTGTATATGATGCAACCAGAAGGTTTTGTCGATCCAAAAGGTGCTAACAAAGTGTGTAAGCTCCAGCGATCCATTTATGGACTGGTGCAAGCATCTCGGAGTTGGAATATACGCTTTGATAGTGTGATCAAAGCATATGGTTTTATCTGAGACTTTTGGAGAAGCCTTTGTATTTACAAGAAAGTGAGTGGGAGCTCTGTAGCATTTACGATATTATATGTGGATGACATATTGCTGATCGGAAATGATCTTGAATTCTGAATAGCATAAAAGGATACTTGAATAAGAATTTTTCAATGAAAGACCTCGGTGAAGCTGCTTATATATTGGGCATCAAGATCTATAGAGATAGATCAAGATGCTTAATTGGACTTTCACAAAGCACATACCTTGATAAAGTTTTGAAGAAGTTCAAAATGGATCAAGCAAAGAAGGGTTCTTGCCTGTGTTACAAGGTGTGAAGTTGAGTCAGACTCAATGCCCGACCACTGCAGAAGATAGAGAGAAAATGAAGGTCATTCCCTATGCTTCAGCCATAGGTTCTATCATGTATGCAATGCTGTGTACCAGACCTGATGTGTGCCTTGCTATTAGTTTAGCAGCGAGGTACCAAAGTAATCCGAGTGGATCATCGGGCGGTGGTCAAGAACATCCTAAAATACCTGAATAGGACTAAGGATATGTTTCTCATTTATGGAGGTGACAAAGAGCTCATCGTAAACGGTTACATCGATGCAAGCTTTGACACTGATCCGCATGACTCTAAGTCACAAAACGGATACATATTTTTATTGAATGGTGGAGCTGTCAATTGGTGCAGTTCCAAGCAGAGCGTCATGGCAGGATCTACGTGTGAAGCGGAGTACATAGCTGCTTCGGAAGCAACAAATGAAGGAGTCTGGATGAAGGAGTTCATATCCGATCTAGGTGTCATACCTAGTGCATCGGGTCCAATGAAAATCTTTTGTGATAATACTGGTGCAATTGCCTTGGCAGAGGAATCCAGATTTCACAAGAGAACCAAGCACATCAAGAGACGCTTCAATTCCATCCGCGATCAAGTCAAGGAGGGAGATATAGAGATTTGCAAGATACATACGGATCTGAATGTTGCATACTCGTTGGCTAAGCCTCTCTCACGAGCAAAACATGATCAGCACCAAGACTGCATGGGTGTTAGAATCATTACTGTGTAATCTAGATTATTGACTCTAGTGCAAGTGGGAGACCGAAGGAAATATGCCCTAGAGGCAATAATAAAGTTTTTATTTATATTTCCTTATATCATGATAAATGTTTATTATTCATGCTAGAATTGTATTAACCAGAAACTTAGTACATGTGTGAATAAATAGACAAACAGAGTGTCACTAGTATGCCTCTACTTGACTAGCTCGTTGAATCATAGATGGTTTAGTTTCCTAGCCATAGACATGAGTTGTCATTCGATTAACGGGATCACATCATTAGAGAATGATGTGATTGACTTGACCCATTCCGTTAGCTTAGCACTTGATCGTTTAGTATGTTGCTATTGCTTTCTTCATGACTTATACATGTTCCTATGACTATGAGATTATGCAACTCCCGAATACCGGAGGAACACTTAGTGTGCTATCAAATGTCACAACATAACTGGCTGATTATAAAGATGCTCTACAGGTGTCTCCGATGGTGTTTGTTGAGTTGGCATAGATCGAGATTAGGATTTGTCACTCCGATTGTCGGAGAGGTATCTCTGGGCCTCTGGGGAATGCACATCACTGTAAGCCTTGCAAGCAATGTGACTAATGAGCTAGTTACGGGATGATGCATTACGGAACGAGTAAAGAGACTTGCCGGTAACGAGATTTAACTAGTTATTAAGATACCGACAATCGAATCTCGGGCAAGTAACACACCGATGACAAAGGGAACAACGTATGTTGTTATGCGGTTTGACCGAAAAGATCTTCGTAGAATATGTAGGAACTAATATGAGCATCTAGGTTACACTATTGGTTATTGACCGGAAGTGAGTCTCGGTCATGTCTACATAGTTCTCAAACCCGTAGGGTCCGCACGCTTAACGTTCGATGATGATCGGTATTATGAGTTTATGTGTTTTGATGTACCGAAGGTAGTTCTGAGTCCCAGATGTGATCACGAACATGACGAAGAGTCTCGAAATGGTCAAGACATAAATATTGATATATTGGAAGGCTATGTTTGGACACGGAATGGTTTCGGATAAGTTCGGGCAATTACCGGAGTACCGGGGGGTTACCGGAACCCCCAGGGGAGTCAATGGGCCTTAATGGGCCATGGTGGGAGAGAGGAGGAGGCGGCCAAGTGGGGGGTCCCCCCCCCAAGCCCAATGCGAATTGGGGAAGGGGCTGGCCCCCCTTTCCTTCTCTCCTTCTCCCTCTTCCTTCTTCTCCTACTCCCACTAGGGAAGGGGAAACCTACTCCTCTTGGGATTAGGACTGCCCCTTGGGCGCGCCATAGAGGGCCGGCCCTCCCCTCCTCCCCTCCTTTATATACGGGGGAGGGGGGCACCCCATAAACACACAAGTTGACAGTTTTCTTAGCCGTGTGCGGTGCCCCCTCCACAGATTTCCACCTCCGTCATATCATTGTAGTGCTTAGGCGAAGCCCTGCGTCGGTAACTTCATCATCACCGTCATCACGCCGTCGTCTTGTGAAATTCTCCTCGGCCTCAATTTGGATCAAGAGTACGAGGGACGTCACCGAGCTGAATGTGTGCAGATCGCGGAGGTGCCGTGCGTTCGGTACTTGATCGGTTGGATCGCGAAGACATTCGACTACATCAACCGCGTTACTTAACCTTCCGCTTTCGGTATACGAGGGTACGTGGACACACTCTCCCAGCTCGTTCCTTTGCATCACCTAGATGGATCTTGCGTGTGCCTAGGATTTTTTTGAAATTACTATGTTCCCCAACAAATCCCCCTCCAAATCATGCAAGATCGGCCCTTAGGATTCCACCCTACATGATAGAGGCGGGGTGTCCTGATCTTTCAATGAGATGATAACTATCGATTTGGTGGATTCAACTTTGACGACCCGACTACAAACATGCATGACATTGCGCCTTAGCAATTGCTAAACCAATCTCCCGAGGTTACTGACGATGTTGGAAGCATGATCAGCCTGACCACGGAGGTCTATTCCTGCACGCAATCGAAGAACAAGCAAGAATACGTTAATGCAATCTCAATATTGTGAATATAGATGAAGTATTGATAAAGGTCGGGATCCGATAGCGGTCTTGGTCTGGTAGTTGGACACAAACGAGGTACACGAAGTTGCAATGCCTAACTTTTAACTAAACAAATCCCAAGGAAAAAGCTAGTAGATGGATCTACTTATATAGGAGCAAGGGGTGGCGGCCAAGGAGGTGGGAGAACTTCCCAAGGCAGGCTAAACTAACCCTAGGTCGTACAAGGCTCATGGGCCCAAGTGGAGGTGATGCAACACCTTTGGACTTGTAGTTTGACTCGGATTCTGGTGCATCGTCAGATTGTTTCGTCGATATCTCAACGCTCCAGATGAATTTGAAGGTGAATCCAAATGGGTTGGAAAGAGCACGAAATCTACTTTCCAACAAAAAAATCACCCAATTCGGAGTCCGTATGAAAGAGTTCTTGGCGTTTTGAGTCTGGTATGTCTGTGTAGTCCGAATCTGAATCCTGAACGTGAGAGATTTGGACTCTATATTCTCTTGGCCCAAAAGTGACGTGAGAGGAATGTTTGAACATCACCTAAACTTCTGTTTTCCCCTTATGTTCATATGTGGATTGTACAAATGTCCCATGCACCTCACAAATATACATGTATGCAATATTTTTTGTCATATCCAAGGTAGTCATGTCCTCATCGTCATCCCCTTCTTGAAAACAAAGCCTTCCTCGGCTTTGCTTAATCTGAAATGTGTCTAACAAAAGAGACAAGGTGTACATGTTGTGTATGTATATGCCATCCATTTTTACTTCCCTTGGTTTTTGCACATATGACACATGTATACATGAGTAACTTTATAGTTCATAAAATCTAAAGCCAAAATATTATCACAAGAAGTAGAAGGCATGAAAATATTGCCACTCAGTTTGCACATATAAGTTAAGCTCTCATTCATTTCAAATGGTTGACAAGCTCTTATTCACACATTATGTATTCAAGTTAACTAGGCATGCATCATTCTCATGTGAAGTTATATCATCAATACCTTTACAATTACCTTGTCTCAAAGACGTAGCTGATGTAGGTACAAACGATGACAATGTACCATACACTTGAGATGATGCCGCGCTCACAATCTGAGGTGTGGCTGCTCTAGTAGGTGCAACGGTGGAGGAACCAACCAGTGGTGATGAGCATGAACTGGAATAGTAGTTGTTGTAGTCAGTCAATGCATCCTCATGTATCTATCTCTCAAAGGTACAAGCACGAACATGCATACTAGTAATGCAACGAGGAATATACTGAAATCTTGCACGAATATCATGGTTCAAACCACCAAAAAATCTATTCATTGTATCTTGCTCAGATTCTTCTATGTCACAATGATGCATATACGATTTTAACTCTTGGTAGTAAGCATGAACAATGATACTGCCTTGTTCTAATTGTTCTATTTTGCGAAGCAATTCACGACGATAGTAAGGAGGAAAAAATTGTTATCTCATTACAGCTTTCAAATCTTTCCAAGTTGTGGGTTGGTTATCAATGTTTTCTTACAACGTACACTCCACCAAATAGAAGAAAAACCCGTAAATGCTCTAGTGGCAGCTCGTACCCTCTCAAGTTCAGAAAAATCATGGTGACTAAAAACTTGTTCTACTTCAAGCTCACAAGCTAGATAAATAGCAGGATTAAATCTATTCTCAAATGACGGTAAAGAGATAACCTGACCATGTGCTTATGTGTGTTGTCCCACCTCTTGTGATGGTGAAGATGCATCCGTCGTCCAATAACTTCTATCTCTAGAACCTATCATGATTAGTAGAAACAAGAAAAAATTCAAGAATAATGTGCCTATGAACTACTGGATGTGGTGGTAAAGCGCTCACAGTAAAGCAAATACCAATATCTTACAAGTTCTTACCATGCAGCAGGTAGTGACCGGCAACCAGTGGTGTCAAACAAATATGAAGATTGAGTAAAGTGATTGCCAGGGGAACCGTACGTATACACGGTGTAGAAATATATGGAGCTTGTAAGGCTTAAATATATGGTAGCAAAAGATTAGCAATAATCAATTCAGAGATGAAATGTTGAATAAACGCTCAACGGCGGTACTATGCTGGTCCTGGGCTAGACCGGACTAGAGACGCGAGCCTAGAACACTAATGAGGTCACGGCGTAGCACAACTAGCATCAATAAAGGATATGAAGTAGTTCTGGACAGCAAGATAGAAGTGAAGATCACAATAGCAGAAAAGATAATGATGTGAAACAACTGCCAAGCAGGATATACCAACAATTTTCTCTCCAACTTTTCTCCAGAAAAGTTTGTGCTAATTTTCTGATAATCTTTCTCAATAATGGCACTTACTCAAGCTTTCAAAAGCAAAAAGAATCACTCAATTCCAAGTTGATACGAGGAGTCAAAAAATTCTAAAACTGGCCTGAAAACACAGAACAAGCTGTGTTCGCGAACTTCAGAGGGCAAAACGACCTTTTTAGAAGCCGATTTTGAGGTGTCAAATATTGAACTAGATTTTGCAACTATTCAGATGCGGCTCATCGCTAGCTTTAATTTGAGTATTTCTGGATGCAAAACAGAGTTCGTATGAAAAGATATGCCTGTTTGACTGAACAATGCACAAAACAGATTCCAATCCGAATTCAGCTACGAAATTAAGTCTAGATGGATCCGAATTTTGGTTTTTTTTCTTCTCTCTTTTTTCCTCACACTTCTTTTTTCTTTTTCTTTTTCTTTCTCTCCTTTTTTTCTTGGACTTTTTTAACTTTTTTCTCTGTCTTATTTTTCTCTCTCCCTCTTTCTAAAACAAACTAGATAAGATGTAGATTGGATGAAGCGAAGATGTGAATGACCTCAACTATGATTATGACAATGAACTGTGGATAGCACGTGGTGGAAATTGATGGATGGGATGGTGGACAATGCAAGGAATAATGATGCAGCAGTGGCGTAACTAATGTGAACAAAACTCGAAACTCTAAACGAACTAGACACTAAGTCCAGCAAGTCGACACGACGATGCAACCGATAATTCAATAATGCAAACAATGAAAAGGAAATTGCAAAAGGCTCATACTAGCTTGGACAAAGGATAAACAGATGTAACTTTTTTTGTGGCTTTTCTTGGACAATACTAAGAAAATAAATCTAATCTAGGGAAAACTGGAAATTCTCACTGAGCAACCTGAAAACTGACACCACTTGATAGAGGCGGGGTGTCCCGATCTTTCGATGGGATGGTAACTATCTATTTGGTCGAATCGACTTTGACGATCCGACTAGCAACGTGCATGATGTTGTGCCTTAGCAACCGCTAAACCAATCTCTCGAGGTTACTGACGATGCTGGAAGCACGATCAGCCTGACCACGAAGGTCTATTCCTGCACGCAGTCAAAGAACAAGCAAGAATACGAAAATACAATAAGGATATTGCTAATATAGATGAAGTATTGATAAAGGTGGGAATCCAAAAGTGGTATTGGTCTGGTCATTGGACACAAAAGAAGTACATGAAGTTGCAATGGCTAACTTTCAACTAAACAAATCCCAAGGAAAAAAGCTACTAGATGGATCTACTTATATAAGAGCAAGGGGTGGCGGCCAAGGAGGTGGAAGGACGTCCCAAGGCAGCCTAAAACTAACACTAGATTGTACAAGGCTCATGGGCCCAAGTGGAGGTGATGCAACACCTTTGGACTTGTAGTTTGACTCAGATTCTGCTGCATCATCAGATTGTTTCATCGATATCTCAACACTCCGGACGAATTTGAAGGCGAATCCAATTGTGTTGGAAAGAGCACGAAATCTACTTTCCAACAAAAAAATTCACCCAATTCGGAGACCTTATGAAAGAGTTCTTGGCATTTTGAGACAGGTATGTCTGTGCAGTCAGAATCTGAATCTAGAACGTGTGAGACTTGGACTCTATCTTCTCTTGGCCCGAAAGTGACGTGAGAGGACTTTTTGCACAGCACCTAAACTTGTCTTTTTTCCTTATCTTCATACGTGGATTGTATAAATGTACCATACACCTCAGAAATATACATGTATGCAATATTTTTGGTCGTCCCCAAGGTAGTGATGTCCTCATCACTACATCATCTTGGTATCATGAGCCACGTTGATCATGTTTTGTAGTCCCTACCCCCGGCTTTCCAGCCTTATTTTGCTTGATTTTGTCCTAAATTTCAAAAATCCCCACCAAAAATATCCCCAATGTTTTTGTGATTTGTTGGTTTGGATGATGTTTTGTTGATTTTGATCCATGGATTTGTTGTGTCTTGAGTGGATGTAGCTTTCCCCATCTTTTCTCCACTTTGCATCCATGAAATCTTCTCAATTTGGACCCTGGAAATCGTGTTTTTCCGTCCCTGTTCTCAGATCTTGAATTTAGGGCTCGTCCACGAAGAAATTCGACGAACCCCGGAACTTCCGTCCTAGCCCCGGAACTTCCGGGCTAAACAAAAAGTTTACCTAATGTAGGGTGTATACCCTAGGGCCGATCTTTCAAGAAATGGAGTGGATCCTACGAAGATCACGAAGAACACGAGGGGAAAACACGAGAGAAAAACACTCAAATCACTACAAAAAAGACACTTCCGTGATGATACGTGTTTGTCACAGTAGGTCACGCTTTCTGTCATGCATGTACATCCATGACGATTTTATGACAGAATCAAGATAGTCATACATGTGATGTCGTAGAAGTGTTCCATGACATTACCAAAATTATCATCACGGAAGTGTTCACTTCCATGACGATAAATGCCTCGTCATGGAAGTGCTTTCGTCAAGGGTGATCGACACGTGGCATCCACCGTAACGGAACGGCATTAAGCTATCGGGTCCGGTTTTGGATCCGATAACCCGTTAACAGCCCGGACCAATGGGGATTTTCCACGCGTAAAATACTCATTGGTCGGAGGAAACACGTGTTTGGTGACTGTTGGGACAGGTGTCACTCATCCACTGGGCGAGATGCGCCTATAATACGTTGACACGTGGACGGACCCAAAAGTGGCCCATAAAGATTAAATGGGCCGGCCCAACTAAAGGCCCACAAAATTTAGCGGGCCATAATGGGCCGATCCAACAAATGGCCCACAAAATTTAGCAGGTCATAATGGGCCGGCCCAACAAATGGCCCACAAGATTAAGCGGGCCATAATGGGCCGGCCCAGATAAAGGCCCACAAGATTTTGCAGACCATAATGGGCCGGCCCAGCTAAAGGCCCTACATTCTTAGTTAAGGCCCGTACGGCTAGTGTCAAATCGGCCCGTCAACGGCCTATCCTAAACTTGTCATCATCGCGGCCCATGGTCACTTCTGGCTCGTTAACACTCCGCTAAGAATTTGGGCCGAATTACGGCCCGGAGTGTTTCCGGCCTGTTAAAGGTCCCACTTCATCTGGGCCCATTTATAGGCCATTGAAACTTTCGGCCCATAGATGACCGTGAAGGATATGGGTCATATTCGGCCATGTCTGACATTTGGCCTGTTAGAGGCCCGCTACAGATTTGGGCCACTTTCAGCCAGTTGTGACTTTCGGCCTGCTAATGTCTGACGAAATCCATGGGCCATATGTGGCCCAACGCCACATTGGGCCTACTAACGGCCCATATAAAAATGACACTAATCAAGCCCGACTGAACTTCCGGCCTGTTAAAGGCCCGTGTAGTAGTTCGGCGCATTTACGGCCCGGCTGAATTTCGGCTTGTGGATGATCCGCATTGTAAATGGGCCACCATTTCGGCCTGCTGAGACCAATGGGTTATTTGGCACAATCAGGGCCCAATCTACCTTTCGGCCTATTAATGGCCCATGTTTTTATGGGCTCGAGATATTTATACATGTAAACGGCCTATAATTACTGAGGGCCCAAATTATATTTAGGCCTATTAAAGGCCCACTATGGGCATAGGCCTACCTGAAAAAATATGAAAGCTTATGCTGATTTAGGCTCAGATATTTTTAGTGCAAATTTCGGACCAGAATCATTTTTAGCCCAATTGGAATGGGCCCGACGAATGTTGGTATGTTGGGCTCCTACGAAGCTTTCGGCCGAATACATTACTAAGATAAACCTACACTATACAAAAATAGCGTCGTAATTACTGCAGCCTTTGGCAGCATCATAAATGATGTATCACGACAAAATAAATTCCAACCATACAACAAAAGGACTGTTGGCATTATGTTTACAGTCCTTGCAGATAAAAGCACCATCATATGTATAGAAGCACAAATCATTTGACCTGAGTGCTTATGTTTCAGGCTGTAGAATCTGATGGAGCAGCACGATCTTCCCCTTTTTTCCGCCATTGCTCTTGAACAACGAAGCAAATGTCTGATAGTCTGGTTTCAAAACCATTCATATCTTCACGACATTTTTCAACCACTATTTTTGTTTCCGACACAACATCCATTAGGGATTGGACTTGTGTCTGGAGCACAGATATATCACTCAGTCTAGCCGGAAGATTTTGTTCAGTAGGTGATTTGGACGAGGTTACCTTGACAACCAACCGAGAATTACGCAGGAAGATGCTTTTTGCACTGTTAGTGGAGAGATACTGATGCACTGCAGCAAGAGGTGACATTGTGCCCGTGGTAGCCTCGTCACCTTCATGTGGTTGTGGTTGTTCAATCATTTGTTCCATAGCTTGCTGAAAGTTTGAACTTGTAGATTAGTGTACCAGATAAGTTACTAATGAGAAAAAAACAAACAAAGTAGGTTCACGTTTATACATAACTTATTTTGGTGAACTACTGTAATACATAAGCATTTATTGTAGTTCCAACTACATAATAAAATCACTTTCGGAACATATGTCCATGTAGCATGCCTACTGTATTGTCTATTTCCTCACATTCGTTGACATCTAAGGATAAAGAGACATGGTTTAAAGTAGGATGAACATAGTATGAGATCATTCATATTGTCGGTGTACTAGAGTAGGGGTACCCTAGTATCCCGAACTTGTGCACGGGCAGTTGCAGCCCTCCGCGGCAAGGCTTACCGGGTGACCGCCAAGGTCCTTCGTGGTTCCTTTGGAGCCATTCAAGAACAAAGTATTCAAGCCAGGGAGGCGAGGCCCGGCAAGAGAAGCTTGCCGGAAGGCCACCCAAGGCACATAGGAGACAAGGCCCGGCAAGAGGAGCTTGCCAGAAGGCCCGTGAGCGACAAGCTTCCGGGCGCGACAAGACAACAACCGCGGCAAGGCGCTTGCCGCAGACCACCTCTCAGACTTCCACGCTCCAGCGCATCCACTAACGTGTCGCCACAGGGCCTTTCCAGCGCTGCGTGGCGAGAGGTCAGTGCAGCCGGTGTGAGGTGGCAAGCAGCGCCGACAAGTTTTCCATCGTGGCGAACGGTGGCGCCTGACGGTCCCTCGTTTGCCTTTGTTAGGGCGACTAGACGGGCATTTAATGCCTTTGTCCCCTACCGTCGTGGTTAGGTATATTACATCGTACCTTTGTACAAGTAGGTGTACCAACCACTAGTTTTACATTTGTACCCCCGTCTATGTTGCCACCTGTCGGAGCCCCTTTGAGCATATAAAAGGAGGCCCATGCGCAACGTAGAAAGGGTTGGTTGGTCGATCAGCTCCCTCCACGCTTTCGGTCTCGTTAGCGGCTAAATGCATCTTGTAGCATTCGAGCGCTCCTGAGCAAGAACGCAATACACCTAGACAAGAGCAGCAGTAGGAGTATTATCTCTCCGGAGAGCTCCGAAGCTGGGTAAAACCCTCGCGTGCTTCGCCTCGACCGCTCTTAGTGCGACCTCCGCTCCCCGCCGAACCGAAAGGGGCTCGGTCCGCCGGCCCCATAGGTGTTCGTGGGCCAGATCAGCCTGCCCCGACATCTTTGGCGCGCCAGGTAGGGGGCGTCGAGGTTGTGTGAACCTGATCCGGCGTCCACGCGAGCTAGATCTTCATCATCTTTGTCAACATGCCACCGAAGAAGAAGGCTTCGGCAGAAGCCCCGTCGCTGCCGAACCCACCGCCACCGGAGCAAACAGGTGGTGGGGTAGACGCCAGCGAAGAATGGACGGCGATGGGCGCCACGGTGCTGCCAAGTCCAAGGACAAGGCTGCATGCACTCGGCGTCCGTGACATGCACCGCGCCCGTCTCGGGAGGAGCGGGACCGACAGCGCCATGGCATTCACAATGCCATACGCCGTTGGACCAAGATCGAGCCGGAGGATCCCGGGATGTTCAAGACCAGCATGCACGCCAACATCTTTGGCGCGAAGCGAGGCACGCCGCACGGACGGGATATCGCTCCTTCTAACATATCCGCTCCTCGCGCCGCTCGCCATCGCCACCCACCACTCCAGCGAAGCTTTGGCGAGAGCACAACTGCTCGATTACCTCCAACGGCCGACAAGGTCGACGAATGGAGGGCCACCATTCAGTCTCATCGGCCGCTTAACGGCGACGCTCCGCGGCAACCGAAAGTGCATCATCGCCGCGCAGGACCGCCAAGAAGGAGCCGGTGGCGGCAGAGACCGTGGGGTGCAACCACCATGCACTCTCCGCCCGAAGGCCAAGATCGCCGACTTCGCCGGATCCACCTCGACAATGACTCCATCGCCATCAGATCCACGAGCTCATCGCGATCGGCGCCAAGTGCTACACGATCGACAAAGAAGAGGACACTCGAACTCGCATCGAGCGCCAAGAGAAGCGCTGACGTCAATCCGACAAGCGGCGCTGGGCCCTGTTGACACGCGACGCGCGGAGGAACCAGCGACTTGCCAGACGCGGTAGGTTGCCCTGCGTTCACTCGTGAGCTGCCGCAAGTCCAAAGGGCCCAAAGAAAAAACTTCAAGCCGACGCATCGAGAAGTACGACGGCAAGACGCATCCGTCGGAGTTCCTTAGCATCTACACCATTGCGGTGCAGGCTGCGGGGCGAGACGACAAGATCCTTGCCAACTACTTCACCGCTGGTGCTCAAGCCCAATGTCGATCTGGCTCATGCACTTGCCGGACAACTCCATATCTTCTTGGCAGATCTATGCCATCGGTTTGTCGGCGCCTTTACAGCGGCCACAAGCCTCATGGCCAAGAAAGCGACCTTCATCTGCCGCCCGGAAGGAAGGAGAGCCCCTAGCAAGTATATTCAAAGATTCAGCCGTGTACAACACAACATCTCAGATGTCCACCCCGCCATGGTGATCAGACGTTCCATCGAACGTGTGAAACCGCAGAGATGCGGAGGAGATGGCGATGTGCAAAATCGAAGACGTCGATGAGCTATATGCCACGGCCGACAAGTGTGCAGCGTCTTGAGGAGAGGAGGAGACTCCCCGGAGAGAATACCGAAGCAGTAGGATCTGACAGTGAGGAGACCGCCCCGGCAAAGAAGAGCCGGCGGCGGGGCAACAGGAAAAAGAAAGGCAGAGACGTGCTAGTTGTTGAGCAGTCCGGCAACGGAGGTGGCGACAAGAAAGCCAAGGCTGGTAGCTCCGGCAAGGAGGTTGCCGCTGGCGGCAACTGCCAGTCTGTGGCGGCCGCCGACAAGAAGGACGGCTCCAGCAAGCAGTACTGCAAGATCCACCGCACCAAGGGCCATGACCTCCAGAGCTGCAAGAAGGTGGAGCAGCTTGTCGAGCAGCAGAAGGCTGAATACGAACGACGCGACAAGGAGAAGGCCCAGGAGGGTGCAGGAGGACCCAAGAAGAAACACCCGGCCGGGGAGGACGCCGGCAAGGCCAAGCGGCGGCAAGGAGATAGGCCTCCCGCAGCCGCGACAAGGACGGCATTTACGACGACGAGGAGACATGGATGATGACGAGGCCGATGAGCGGGAGTTCGAGAAAGCCTGAGAGGTCTTGTGCGTTGGCGGTGGTGCTTCTGCGCATACTTCACACCACCAACTCAAGCGGTGGATGCGGGAGGTCAATGCAGCAGAACCATCCATCGAGTCACGCAAGCCTGCGAAATGGTCCAAAGACGCCTATCATCTTTGATATCGAGGACCACCACGATCGCAGAATCGCTTGCCGGGTGCTTGCCGATGTTGGTTTCACCAACTATCCGCAACCTCAAGGTCACCAAGATGTTAGTTGACGTCGGGGCGGCTTGAATCTGATCTCCTCCGCGGTGCTCCGAAACTCCAGATCCTCGATGGCGAGCTCGAAGAGACCGGCACTTTTCAAGGAATCAATCTAGGAAGGAGCAAGTCAAGGGAAAGATCACATTGCGGTAACATTTGGCAGCGAGTTGAACTTCGTGATCGAGAGGGTCACCTTTGATGTTGCTGACTTTCCATTGCCTTACAATGGAATACTTGGCCGCCCAAAGACTCGCCAAATTCATGGCGGCCTCTCACTACGCCTACAACCTGCCGAAGACGCCAGCCCGATAAGCGTCATCTCCGTCCCTGGCGACAAGAAGGATGCTCTTATCTGTGCCGACAAGATCTCTGAGGAAGCAGCAGCCGCGACAGTTGCAAAGCCACTTGCCGCTGAAGCTCCGAGGGAAGAAGAAGACCAAGTCCGGCAAGAGCTCGATGCCCACTCCGCAAGCGCACCTCTTCGGAGTGCTGCGCTACCGTCGAGGACGCACCATCGAGCTCCACCGCAAGTATAAGAAGACGGCGACAGCTCCACCAGAGACCAAGAAGGTGTCCGCCAAGGAGGACGGTGACCGGTGGTACCTTCACCATCGGTGCCTCTCTCGATCCTAAATAGGAAGGCGCGCTCGTTGCTTTCCTCATGGGCGAACGTCGACGATGTTTGCATGGCAACCGTCGACATCCCGGTGTTCCTGTGAAAGTAATTGAGCACCATCTTGCCGCTTTGTCCTCATGCGCGCCCGTCAGCGTAAAGTCGAAGCAAGCAGTGGAGCGTTAAGAGTTCATCGCGGAAGAAATCAAGAAACTGGAAGCAGCAGGCCTTGTCAGAGGAGTGCTCCATCCCACGTGGTTGGCCAATCCTGTAGTTGTACGCAAGGCTAACGGGAAACCAAAGATCCATTTCCCTTGCCGCGCATCGACCAGATTGTTGACTCCACGGCCGGATGTGATTTGCTTTCATTTCTGGATGCATATTCAGGATATCATCAGATCTTCATGGCAGAAGAGGATAAGGAGAAGACCGCATTCATCACCCCATGTGGCACATACTGTTTTGTACGGATGCCCTTCGGGTTAAAGAATGCTGGTTCAACGTTTGCAAGGGTAGTTCATGACGCTTTTGAGCCACAAATGCATAGAAATGTGGAAGCCTACATGGATGACATAGTGGTCAAAAGCAAGGACAAGGCGACTCTAGTTCAAGATTTAGATGAAACCTTTACAAATCTGCGCAAGATCAATCTCAAGCTCAACCCCGAGAAGTGCGTGTTCGGAGTCCCTTCCGGCAAGCTTCTTGGGTTCTTCGTGTCTCAGTGGGGAATTGAAGCCAATCCCGACAAGATCAAGGCCATTGAGCAGATTGAAGCACCAAAGCGCGTCAAGGATGTACGAAGGCTTGCCGGTTGCGTAGCTGCTCTCAAAGAGGTTTATCTCTAGATCTGCTGAAGCGCACGCCGCTTTTTCAAAATTTTGAAAAAGGCAGGTCCGATGCAATGGACTCGAAGCGGAGGCTACGCCACAGGACTTGAAGAGATACCTGTCCTCCACTCCAACACTTGTCGCACCTAAGCCACAAGAGAAGTTCTGCTTTGTATATAGCGGCAACCAATCAAGTGGTTAGTGTTGCATTAGTAGCGGAGAGGAGGCGGATGATGAGCTAGCAACCATGGCGGACACATCCAGTGACAAGGGGGGGCTTCACGGCAAGCTCTGGTCCCGACAAGGACGAATCTGCAGACGCAAAGCACAAGATGCGTAAAAAGATGGTGCAGCGCCCAGTTTACTTTGTCAGCCCCTTCCGCAGGGGGCTAGGTCAAGGTACTCTGGTGCATGAAATTGCTTTTCGGCCTTCTCATGGCCTCGAGAAAGCTGCGCCATTACTTTCGTGCACATGAGATCACAGCTTGTCACTCGCTTTCCAATCAAGAGGATCTTGCAAAATCTAGAGGCAACAAAGGGATTGTCGAGTGGGCACTGGAACTGTCAAGCTTTGGCCTCAAGTTTGAGAGCACTTCAACTATCCAAAGCAGAGCATTGGCGGAGTTCATAGCAGAATGGACACCAACGCCAGATGAAGAAATTCCAGAAACGAGCATTCCCGTCAAGGAGGCAAGCAAAGAGTAGCTGATGTACTTGGATGGTGCCTTCTTGTTGCAAGACGCCGGTGCCGGCGTGCTGCTTGTCGCACCCACCTGAGAGCACCTCAAGTACATGGTCCAGATGCACTTTCCCAAGGAGCAAGCAACAAACAATACTGCAGAGTATGAAGGTTTGCTTGCCGGTCTCAGGATCGCAGTAGACCTTGGGATCAAGAAGCTCATTGTCGGGGGTGACTCACAACTTGTTATCCGCCAAGTGAACAAGAATTATCGAGTCCGTTGATGGAAGCTTATGTTGATGAAGTGAGGAAGCTAGAAGAGCACTTTGACGGCCTGCAAATGGAATATATTCCGAAAGTGCTCGTAACGACATTGCCGATGGTTCGCCAAAGTGCGCCAAGACTTAAGTTACCTGTGGAACCAGGGATTTTTGTGCTCAAGCTGACCCAACCGTCTATGACACCACCAACTGGACAGAGCAAGAAGAGGAAGTTGATCTCTGGTGACTACTTTCCGGCAGAGCTTCCCGAAGCCGCCGCCACGAAGGTCCCCAAGATCGACACCAACAATGCTGAGGGGCAGTCTGCTCCGACAAGCCCCAGGGTTTGTTTCGTTGAAGCAGACGCTCCCGACAAGTTTTGCTCCGGCAAGCTTGCCGGGGAACGTCAAGCTCCGGCTGAGCCGCAGGTTCTTGCCGTGGAAGCCGATATTCCCACAGCAGCAGATGTGCCTTTAGTCCTTGTTGTCGAGCCGCAAGCTCCAAAGATGGGCACAAAGAGATTGTCCATTTCCTTGAGCATGTGAGATCTTCCCAAGAGCAAGAAGAAGCGGAAAGAGTAGCCCGGCAGTCAAGTATGTACCAGTTTGTTGACATCACACTGTACAGAAGAAGACTCAACGGTGTGAAATTGAAGTGTATTCATCGGGAAGACGGACAAAAGTTGTTGCCAGAGATACATGGAGGCATATGTGGTCACCACATTGGCGCCAGAGCACTTGCCGCAAAGCGTTAAGCAAGGTTTCTTTTGGCCGACAGCCCTCCGTGATGCAACTGCACAAGTAACCAAGTGTGAAGCGTGCAGTTCCATTCCAAAAGATACACCAGCCAGCTCAAGCTCTCCAGACGATCCCTTTATCCCGGCCATTTTCGGTGCAGGGGCTCGACATCTCGGCCCCTTCCCCGAAGTTGTCGGGGGCTTTGAGTACTTGTACGTTGCAATCGTCAAGTTCACAAAGTGGCCGGAAGTAGAAGCGATGAGGAAGGTGACAACACGGTCGTGATCAAGTTCTTCAGGTCGATTGTTTGCCGTTTCGGAATCCCTAACATGATCATCACCGACAACGGCACACAGTTCACAAGCCGCACCTTCATGCAGTACGTCCAAGATCTTGGCGCCAAGGTCTGCTTCGCTTCCGTTGCTCATCCGAGAAGCAACGGTCAAGCGGAGAGGGCGAATGCAGAAGTGCTGCGTGGACTCAAGACCAGGACTTTCGATAGGATGCACAAGTGCGGAAGAAAGCTGGATTGAGGAGCTGCCGGTGGTTCTTTGGTCGATCAGACGACGCCAAATCGAGCCACCGCCGACACCTTTCGCTCTAGTCTATGGAGCAGAGGCAGTTCTCCCCACGGAACTCGTAGACCGATCGCCTCGAGTGCTCGCTTATGATGAGCTTGAGCAAGAGCAGCTGCGACAAGATGATGCGCTGCTCCTTGAGTAAGATCGTCTTCAGTCAGACGAGCTGCTCGGTACCAAAGAAGCTTTGGCGCCGCTACCATAGCCGCAAATTCAATGCCGAAGTCTCGAGGAAGGTGACCTTGTTCTTCGCGCGTTCAGTCCGCCAAGAATTCCAACAAGTTGACGCCAAAGTGGGAAGGCCCTTATCGGGTGAAACAAGTCACTAGGCCCGGCGCTGTTCGCTTTGAGACCGAAGATGGCATTCGGTGAGCAACTCCTGGAACATTGAGCATCTTCGTAAGTTTTACTCAGATGCGGCGGTTGCGGAACCTGCTCCACAACCACCTTTTGTACAAGTCTTGCCGCTGATGCATGTAATCCTTTGTACAAAGCCGGCGCAGACCGATGCATCGATAAAAGCTTAGCGTGCTTCGCACACCTTGTCGATTTCATGCTTTTTACTTCTATTTTCATGATTTATCTGACACTTTGTGCAACACCTACCCCTGGTAAGTGATAATGAGCCACAAGGCTCCATATCTTTATTTTCTCTTCTTTCTCTTTCTCAAAGAAAGGAAGGTTCCCTCGCACACAAGTTTGCCGGGGGGGGAAGGAGAAGATAATGGTGTGGACCTAGCGTCGCTCAAGGAAGTCTATCCTTAACGGGAAGCAAACAACATAATAGCTATGTTGCCAAAGTTTTAGCAATCAGTTTTAAAATTTTTAAGTTATCTTCCTTGTATTAACGAACTTTGTATGGAAAAACTGTGCGCAGAGGAACCAACTAGTAGCTAGTTGCGCCCTTACTTAGTTTCGATTCAGATCAACAACTTAAGTGAGCTGCGACTAGTTGCAACAAGGTTGCTTTGTCGGAAGCGGCACCGCCAAAGAAGCCGACGTCTCAAGACTCAGCGGCTCGGGTGCCCGCTACCGACAAGTCCCCTAAAAGCGTAGGGCAAAAACATACAAAGGAAGGAATCAAGTAAAGGAAATAACGTAGCGATTGATATCCAAAATAAAGTTATATTACAAGATAGCTTGCCACAGCTCTAATGGATTGTTCCTGTGACCTGACCAGCAGCGGCAAGGGAAAGAGAAAACGGGCGGCCTAATCTACGCGATCGCCCTCAACCCTCTTGATTCCGCTCACCTGTCCCACAATGGTGCGCCTAAGGGTCTTGAGCGCCTCCACATCAAAGATTCGGGCGGGGACTTGAGGATGTTGGTGAAGGTGAGGCCCGGGTTGCGGAAGGCCACCCTCATCAGCACCTTTTGGAGGGCTCCCGCGCAGATCTGGAGCGACACCTCGGCCAGCTGTTTTGGGACTTCTTCCCGGAGTCGCTGGAGGCCCGTCACCACGCCCTTGAAGAATAAGCTAAGCTTGGCGCTGGGTTGGAGGTGCTCGTCGGAGGAGTATCCAAGATCCACCATCCCCAGCTCCATCAGCTCGCTGTGGATGGCGGCAGCAGTATCCACGAGACCTTCGGTCCAGTGCTCCACACTCTCCCTCAAGGCACCCTGGGCGGCAACAGCATTCGCCAGCAGCTCCTCGTCGGCCTTGATCTTCTCCTTCGAGGCCACCTCCCGCTCCTTGGCGCCGTCCAGCGTCTGAGTCAAAGTAGTTAGCTTCAACTCGAGATCTGCATTGGAGTCCCTGGCGGCGCTGAGCTCCTTGCTCCTCTCGGCGAGACGGCCCTGCAGCTCGCCAAGAGTGTAGGCGTCCTTCTCGGCCGTGCTTGAGTGCGGCAAGCTCCTCGCCGCTCTTCTTGAGGTTGGCCTCCAAGCTGCGCCACCTTCGTCTCCAACTCCTTCTTGGCGGCCTTGGCAGCCATGGGCGGCATCCTTTGCCTCCTTGAGAGCCCCTGGCCAATGTTTCCTCGCGCATGGCGAGATCCTCCTCGTGGCTGTCAAGGTTAACCTTCGCTGCGCCAGCTCACCCTCCAAGCAGACAGCTTCTCGGCGACAAGTCATTGTTCCTCCTCGGTTGCAGCCTTCTCGAGGATGAAGGCCTTGCGCTCTCGGCGAAGCTGCTCCCGCTCCTCCGCCAAGGACCGGAGAGCTTCTGGTTGCGCCCGGAGCTCCTCCACGCTTCTCGATGTATGCTCCCGCCGCGACAAAGCGCCTCAGATGCCGATTTGGCTTGTCGGGCGCGGTAGAAGCGGCAAGCGGCTTCGCGGCTGCTCCTCCTCGGGCTTCGCCCCGCTGCTGCTTGGCGCGCGTCAACTAGCGTCGGCCAGCCGGAGCGAGCAGCTCTTCATCGAAGGTTTCTCCTTCGCCGGCGCTCGAACTCGACTCCCATGGGAGCTTGAGGAAGACGCCGTCGCCCGGCCTTCAAGTAGGCGCCGGCTGGGGCTCTTCGAGCGACGCAGCAGCCGGGCGAGGGATCGGCGGTCGGTGTAGCGCTGGCGCTCCTGCGACCTCGAAGTCGTCGGTCGCGATCGCCAGACCCTCGCCCGGCTTCTGCGGCGGCGGCCGGTGGCGTCTTCGCGGCAGGCTCGTCGGCCACGGCTTCTTCTTCCACGGCGGCGGCTTCGTTAGTGTTAGCGCCAAGACGTCCTCCTCGCCGGCGACCTCGGTCTCCATTGGCTCTGTATGACGGATGAAGAAAGTCAAGCAAATATCCAAAGATAAAATCAGAAGAAGAAAAACACAAGGGAAGTACTCAGGCAAGAAGGTTACCTGCGCCGGGGGCTGCGGTCATGGTCTCCGCCGCCAAGGGATCGCTGGTGCCGTCCCTTGCCGGAGAGCTGCCCCTTGCCGGAGAAGGCTCCTTGCGGAGAAGGCTCCCTTGCGGAGAAGGCTCCCTTGCCGGGAACGCTCCTTGCCGGGAATCCACCCTTGGCGGCGTAGTCGAAGCGTATGAGGCTGCTCTGCTCCTACACAAGTCAACGATGAGATATCGGCAAAGGGAAAAGCACCCATGCACGCCTAACAGCAAGAAGTAGACCATATACTTACGCTGGGGGCTGCTTTGAAGGAGAGTTGCCTCATCCGGCAAGGTTGTCTCGGACGCGCCTCCTGCCGTCGCAGTGGGTTCGCCCTCGACGACAATCACCGGGGTCTTGGCTCTCTTTGACATCCTCTGGGCCAGCGTCTTGAAAAGGAATGGATTCAGAGTAAAGCAGATCAGATACAAGACAAGGCAACAAATCGAAGAATTAAATGTACAGAAAGGACTCTTACTCTTCCTCTTCCTCGTCGGAGCTGAGCGGAGAGGTCGGTCTGCTCGCCTCCCGTGCACGACGAGGCGGAGGAGTGGGCTCCCTTGGACGCTTGGCGGAAGCGGGACCGGTGGCCTGCGAGGGCCCCGCCCCAGTTGCCGCAGCGGTGTGAGGTGCTCCTGCGGCAATAGTGCTTGCCGCGGTGGAGCGCGTCCCGCGGTGCTGCGGCTGTTGGCCCGTCTGCCGCCCCGCTGCGTCTCCGGCCCTGCGAAGACGCCTTCCTGGTGGAGCCGGTGGCTCCGCCATGCAAGCTTCTTGGAGGTGGAGAGGATGCGCCCTCGGCGGGCTCGCTCGACTCGGCTTCAGGCTCGGCAAGCTCTTCCTCGCCGACGAACTCCTTTCGCTCGACAAGGCTTGCCGCCTCGGCTGCCTCTGCCTCCTCCACAGTGAAGCCAAACTCGCCCGCGGCAGCGGCTGCTGCCGCTTCTTCTAGCACAGTGGCGTCGGCTGCATCTCGTCGTCAGTGGTGTCGCGGGTGAGGCCTCTCTGCTCATTGGGGCGGACCGGCATCTCCACCAGATTGTCGAAGAACTGCCGCACGACGTCGTCTGCCGGCTCTTGCCAAGTGGGGACAATTCCGTGGGATTCGCACAACGGCATCATTGCACGGATGCGGTCAAGCGACGAGTTGTTGCACAGTGGAACGACGCCCCTTGGCAACCTAAACATCTCCGGATGATCAGGATCCGGCTTGAACAGCTCTAAGAGCATTGCGTCAAGCTCCAAGACTAAAAGTTGAAGTTGAGGCCTGGGCGCAGCCTCATGATGTCTGTGGCGCTCGAAATTCCTGTGCAGGTCTCCTTCTCTCCTGCAAGGGGCGTCGCGGCGGCGAAGAAAGTCCGCGCCAACAAAGGTTTACAAGTGAGTCCGCAAGTCTCGAGGCGGAGGATTCGGTAATCGCGATCTTCAACCTAGCATCCTCCGGGGCCAGATTGCTCCAATCATTGCAGCGTACCTCATCGGGGTTTGGCTGGGCGGTAAAGGCTGCGGGTTCTCCTCAACAATCCAGCACCAATCTGCCCTCCACTCCTCCCATTTGCTACGGAGCTCTCCCTCCAGATAGGCCTCCTTCTTGCCGACCCTAGAGACCCAAGCAATTCCTCCGGCAAGGGGCTCTCCTCTCTCGGCTCGGGGTAAAAAGAAGTGGCGGAAAAGAGCTACATTTGGGTGGACTCCGACAAAGTTTTCGCAGAGATGTGCGAAAACTGCCATGGTCAGAATGGCGTTGGGGGTGAAATCAAGGAGGCGGAACCCGTAGGTGTTCATAATGTCACAAAAGAACTTCAGAGAAGGCGGGCAGAGCCCGCAGAGAAGAAGAGCGCGAAGAAGGGATACCCCGGGCCAGTTCTGCGGCAGCGGCGGGAGTACCTTCGATGCGCGGATGCGCTGCGTCTCCGTCGACCGGAAGAGGTAGTAGTTCTCCCTCAGCTCCCTCAGGGCGAGCTGAGGGGAAGACGGCTCCTTCCCTTCCGCAAGCCACAGCCGCAGCCTCGGCTGACTTCACGGTCTTCCCTTGTCGCCTTCGGGCCCATGGCGGAGGCGGTGGAGGAGATCGACGGTGTTGAGTGTCTTTGGCGGCGATGAAGTGAGCGCTGCTCTCTTTTCAGCCTTGAGAAGAAGGGGGAGCAGCGGTGGTTTTATTTGGGGCGACAAGAATCGGCAAGGTAGGCGACGTGCCCTGCTTTCTCCCGCTTATAAAGAGGAGGGGGCCGACGCCCGATTTCGAATAAAGAAACCCCCACGACCTCGCCCACGATCTCTCACACGACGCCACGTTCGGCGCGCGCTGCCTGTGGGGGGCGTGGTGAGTCCGGGGTGAGTTATGGTGTGACCGGGCGCGTGTGCCCGTGCCTGTTTGGGCACAGCCCAACAGCCGGCACCGTGTGTGGCCCAGCCCGGGGCTCTGTCGGTGTACTAGAGTAGGGGTACCCTAGTATGCCGAACTTGTGCACGGGCAGTTGCAGCCCTCCGCGGCAAGGCTTACCGGGTGACCGCCAAGGTCCTTCGTGGTTCCTTTGGAGCCATTCAAGAACAAAGTATTCAAGCCAGGGAGACGAGGCCCCGGCAAGAGAAGCTTGCCGAGAAGGCCACCCAAGGCACATAGGAGACAAGGCCCCGGCAAGAGGAGCTTGCCAGGAAGGCCCGGTGAGTGACAAGCTTCCGGGCGCGACAAGACAACAACCGCGGCAAGGCGCTTGCCGCGGCAGACCACCTCTCTGTACCTACGCTCCAGCGCATCCACTAACGTGTCGCCTGGGGCCTTTCCAGCGCCAAGCATGGCGAGAGGTTGTGCAGCCAGCGGTGCGAGGTGGCAAGCAAGCCGACAAGTTTGCCATCGTGGCGAAAGGTGGCGCCCCTGACGGTCCCTGTTTGCACTGTTAGGGCGACTAGACGGGCATTTAATGCTTTTGTCCCCTGCCGTCAGGGTTAGGTATAGTGCACTATACACTGTACAAGTAGGTGTACCAACCACTAGTTTTACATTTGTACCCCGTCACGTTGCCACTGTCGGAGCCCCTTTGAGCATATAAAAGGAGGCCCATGCGCAACGTAGAAAGGGTTGGTTGGTCGATCAGCTCCTCCACGCCAGCCTCGTTAGCAGCTCGTCTGCATCAGTAGCATTCGGCGCCCCGAGCAAGAACGCAATACACCTAGACAAGCAGCAAGAGGAGTATTATCTCTCCGGAGAGCTCCGAAGCTGGGTAAACCTCTCGCGCTTCGCCTCGATCTTCTTCGCGGCGACCTCCGCTCCCCGCCGAACCGAAAGGGGCTCGGTCCGCCGGCCCCATAGGTGTTCGTGGGCCAGATCAGCCTGCCCCGACACATATCATGGGAAAACAGATATAAAACAAACAGGCTATTCTATCATTGTGTGCGCACGTGAACATCACAACTAGATTACAGATCAAGACCAAAAGAATATCCTTCATCTCTTTTAAACCATGTAAGGTGAAATGATGTTGGGTAACGTAGTAGAAATTCAAAATTTTCCTACGTGTCACCAAGATCTATCTATGGAGAAACTAGCAACGAGGGGAAGGAGAGTGCATCTACATACCCTTGTAGATCGCTAAGCGGAAGCGTTCAAGAGAACGGGGTTGAAGGAGTCGACTTGCCGTGATCCAAATCACCGGAGATCCTAGTGCCGAACGGACAGCACCTCCGCTGCTCAACACACGTAGACAGCCCGGTGACGTCTCCCATGCCTTGATCCAGCAAGGAGAGAGGGAGAGGTTGGGGAAGACTCCATCCAGCAGCAGCACGACGGTGTGGTAGTGATGGAGGAGCGTGGCAATCCTGCAGGGCTTCGCCAAGCACCGCGGGAGAGGAGGAGGACTTGGGAGAGGGGGAGGGCTGCGCCAGGGGCCAGGGTGAAGCTCCCATGCGCCTCCCCACTATATATAGGGGTGGAGGGGGCTGGTTTCTTGCCCTCCAAGTCCATTGGGGTGTTGGCAAAGGTGGGAGGAAAGAAATCACATCATTTCCTTCCCCACCGAGGGTTATCCCCCTTTTTTAGGGATCTTGATCTTATCCCTTCGGGATATGATCTTATTCCTTCTAGGGGGGGGGGGGGTCTTGGTTCGCCATGACCAGGGGGGAGGGGCCGTTCCCCCACTACCCACGTTCATGTGGGTCCCCCATGCAGGTGGGCCCCACTCCAGAACCTTCTAGAACCTTCCGGTACAATACCGAAAAATCCGAACATTTTCCGGTGGCCAAAATAGGACTTCCCATATATAAATCTTTACCTCCGGACCATTCGGAACTCCTCGTGATGTCCGGGATCTCATCCGGACTCAACAACATTTGCAACCACATACAAACTTCCTTTATAACCCTAGCGTCATCGAACCTTAAGTGTGTAGACCCTACGGGTTCGGGAGACACGTAGACATGACCGAGACAACTCTCCGGCCAATAACCAACAGCAGGATCTGGATACCCATGTTGGCTCCCACATGTTCCACGATGATCTCATCGGATGAACCACGATGTCAAGGACTCAATGGATCCCGTATACAATTCCCTTTGTCTAGCGGTATTGTACTTGCCCATGATTCGATCGTCGGTATGCCGATACCTTGTTCAATCTCGTTACCGGCAAGTCTCTTTACTCGTTCCGTAACACATCATCCCGTGATCAACCCCTTGGTCACATTGTGCACATTATGATGATGTCCTACCGAGTGGGCCCAGAGATACCTCTCCGTTAACCGGAGTGACAAATCCCAGCCTCGGTTCGTACCAACCCAACAGACACTTTCGGAGATACCTGTAGTGCACCTTTATAGCCACCCAGTTACGTTGTGACGTTTGGTACACCCAAAGCATTCCTACGGTATCCGAGAGTTGCACAATCTCATGGTCTAAGGAAAAGATACTTGACATTAGAAAAGCTTTAGCATATTAACTACACGATCTTTGTGCTAGGCTTAGGATTGGATCTTGTCCATCACATCATTCTCGCTAATGATGTGATCCCGTTATCAACTACATCCAATGTCCATGGTCGTGAAATCGTAACCATCTATTGATTAACGAGCTAGTCAACTAGTGG
This sequence comes from Aegilops bicornis, assembly GCA_021605145.1. Classification (NCBI taxonomy): domain Eukaryota; kingdom Viridiplantae; phylum Streptophyta; class Magnoliopsida; order Poales; family Poaceae; genus Aegilops; species Aegilops bicornis. Next base: position 326,078,619 of record CM038672.1, on the reverse strand, counting down.
CTTACTAGGGACATGGTGTTGTCTATGTATCCACACATGTATCCGAAGTTTCCTATCAATACAATTATAGCATGGATAATAAACGATTATCATGAACAAGGAAATATAATAATAACTAATTTATTATTGCCTCTAGGGGATATTTCCTACAGTCTCCCACTTGCACTAGAGTCAATAATCTAGTTTACATCGCCATGTGGTTAACACTCACAGTTCACATCGCCATGTGACCAACATCCAAAGAGTTTACTAGAATCAATAATCTAGTTCACATCACTATGTGATTAACACTCAATGAGTTCTGGGTTTGATCATGTTATGCTTGTGAGAGAGGTTGTAGTCAACGGGTCTACGCAATATTCAGATCCCCATGTATTTCACAAAACTTTATGTCATATCATAGATGCTGCTACCACATTCCACTTGGAGCTATTCCAAATTGTTGCTCCATTATACGATCCCAGTATCTCTACCAGAGCAATCCGGATAGGTGTTGTTTTGCATCGACGTAACCCTTTACGCCGAACTCTTTATCACCTCCATAATCGAGAAACATGTCCTTATTACTCCAAGGACAATTTTGACCGCTGTCCAATGATCCATTCCTAGATCACTCTTGTACCCCTTTGCCAGACACGTGGCAAGGCACACATCAGGTGTGGTACTCAGCATAGCATACTATAGAGCCTACGTCTAAAACATAGGGGACGACCTTCATCCTTTCTTTCTCTTCTACCATGGTCGAACTTTAAGTCTTTAACTTCATACCTTACAACTCAGGCAAGAACTCCTTCTTTGACTGATCCATCTTGTACACCTTCAAGATCATGTAAAGGTATGTGCTCATTTGAAAGTACCATTAAGCCGCTTTTGATCTATCCTCATAGATCTTGATGCTCAATGTTCAAGTAGCTTAATCCAGGTTTTCTATTGAAAAACACTTTTCAAATAACCCCATATGCTTTCCAGAAATTCTACATCATTTCTGATCAACAATATGTCAACAACATATACTCATCAGAAATTCTATAGTGCTCCCACTCACTTCTTTGGAAATACAAGTTTCTCATAAACTTTGTATAAACCCAAAATCTTTGATCATCTCATACAACCTTTCCTTACGAATACTGGTAAGGAAACTTGTTTTGACATCCATCTGCCAGATTTCATAAATGCAGCTAATGCTAACATGATTCCGACGGACTTAAGCATCGCTACAGATAAGAAAATCTCATCGTAGTCAAATCTTTGAACTTGTGAAAAACTCTTCGCCACAAGTCGAGCTTCATAGACGGCGACATTACCGTCCACGTCCGTCTTCTTCTTAAAGATCCATTTATCTCAATGGCTTGCCGATCATCGGGCAAGTCCACCAAAGTCCATGCTTTGTTACGATACATGGATCCTATCTCGGATTTCATGGCTTTTAACCATTTGTCGGAATTTGGGCCCACCATCGCTTCTCCATAGCTCGTAGGTTCATTGTTGTCTAGCAACATGACCTTCAAGACAAGATCACCGTACCACTCCGAAGCAGTATGCGTCCTTGTCGTCCTACGAGGTTCGGTAGTGACTTGATCCGAAACTTCACGATCACTATCATAAGCTTCTACTGCAATTGATGTAGTCGCCACAGGAACAACTTCCTGTGCCCTGCTACACACTTGTCGAAGTGATGGTTCAGTAACCTCATCAAGTCTCCACCATCCTCCCACTCAATTCTTTCGAGAGAAACTTTTCCTCGGGAAAGGACCTAATTCTAGAAACAATCCTTTTTGCTTCCGAATCGAGATCGGAGGTATACCCAACTGTTTTGGGTGTCCTATGAAGATTCATTTTATCCGCTTTGGGTTCGAGCTTATCAACCTGAAACTAATTCACATAAGCGTCGCAGCCCCAAACTTTTAAGAAACGACAATTTAGGTTTCTCCAAACCTTAGTTCAAACGGTGTCGTCTCAACGGAATTACGTGGTGCCCTATTAAAGTGAGTGCGGTTGTCTCTAATGCCTAACCCATGAACGATAGTGGTAATTCGATAAGAGACATCATGGTACGCACCATATCCAATAGGGTGCAACTATGATGTTCGGACACACCATCACACTATGGTGTTCCAGTGTATTAATTGTGAAACAATTTCCACAATGTCTTAATTATGCGTGCCAAAGCTCAGAACTCAGATACTCATCTCTATGATCATATCATAGACATTTTATCCTCTTGTCACGATGACCTTCAACTTCACTCTGAAATTACTTGAACCATTCAATAATTCAGACTTGTGTTTCATCAAGTAAATACACTCAAGATTATCTACTCAAATCATCCGTGAAGTCGTAACATAACGATATTCACCGCATGCCTCAAAGATTCATTGGACTGCACACATCAAAATGTGTTACTTCCAACAAGTTGCTATCTTGTTCCATCTTCTTTGAAACCGAGGCTTTTCACCATTTTGCCCATGTGGTATGATTTGCATATCTCAAGTGATTCAAAATCAAGTGAGTCCAAACGATCCATCCGCATGGAGTTTCTTCATGCGTATACACCAATAGACATGGTTCGCATGTCTCAAACTTTTCAAAAATGAGTGAGTCCAAAGATCCATCAACATGGAGCTTCTTCATGCGTTTTATACCAATATGACTTACATGGCAGTGCCACAAGTAAGTGGTACCATCACTACTATCTTATATCTTTTGGCATGAAAATGTGTATTACTATGATCGAGATTCAATAAACCATTCCTTTAGGTGCAAGACCATTGAAGGTATTATTCAAATAAATAGAGTAACCATTATTCTCCTTAAATGAATAACCGTATTGCGATAGACATAATCCAATCATGTATATGCTCAACGCAAACACCAAATGACAATTATTCTGGTTTAATACTAATCTTGATGGTAGAGGGAGCGTGCGATGTTTGATCACATCAAACTTGGAAACACTTCCAACACATATCGTCGACTCACCTTTAGCTAGTCTCCGCTTATTCCGTAGCCTTTTATTTCGAAAGTTACTAACACTTAGCAACCGAACCGGTATCTAATACTGGTGCTACTAGGAGTACTAGTAAAGTACACATTAACATAATGTATATCCAATATACTTCTATCGACCTTGCCTCGCCTTCTTATCTACCAAGTATCCAGTGGTGGTTACGCTTCAGGTCCGTTCCTCTCATTACTGAAGCACTTAGTCTCGGGTTTGGGTTCAACCTTGGGTTTCTTCACTTTGGAGCAAAGAATCGATTTGCCGCTTCATGAAGTACCGCTTCTTGCCCTTGCCCTTCTTGAAACTAGTGGTTTCACTAACCATCAACAATTGATGCTCCTTCTTGATTTCTACATTCATGTGTCGAACATTGCGAATAGCTCAAGGATCATCATATCTATCCTCGATATGTTATAGTTCATCACCAAGCTCTAGCAGCTTGGTGGCAATGTCTTTGGAGAAACATCACTATCTCATCTTGAAGATCAACTCCCACTCGATTCAAGTGATTGTTGCACTCAGACAATCTGAGCACAAGCTCAACGATTGAGATTTTCTCCCTTAGTTTGCAGGCTAAGAAAATCGTCGGAGGTCTTATACCTCTTGACGTGGGCACGAGCTTGAAATCCCAATTTCAGCCCTCGAAACATCTCATATGTTCCGCGACGTTTCGAATCGTCTTTGGTGCCTCAACTCTAAACCGCTTAGCTGAACTATCACGTAGTTATCAAAACGTGTATGTCGATGTTACGCAACATCCACGAGATGACGCTCGAGGTTCAAAGACACCGAAGCGGTGCATTAAGGACATAAGCCTTCATCGTCCGCATAATTGCTACTGTCAACTTTCAACTATATTTTCTCTAGGAACATATCTAAAACAGTGGAACTAAAGCGCGATCTATGACATAATTTGCAAAGGGTTTTTGACTTTGTTCAGGATAATTAAGTTCATCTTATGAACTCCCACTCAGATAGACATCCCTCAAGTCATCTAAGTGATTACATGATCCGAGTCAACTAGGTCGTGTCCGATCATCACGTGAGACGGACTAGTCATCATCGGTGAACATCTTAATGTTGATCGTATCTACCATACAGCTCATGCTCGAACTTTTGGTCTCTTGTGTTCCGAGGCCATGTCTGTACATGCTAGGCTCGTCAAGTCAACCTAAGTGTTTCGCGTGTGTAAATATGGCTTACACCCGTTGTATGTGAACGTAAGAATCTATCACACCCGATCATCACGTGGTGCTTGAAACGATTTAACTTTTGCAACGGTGTACGCTTAGGGGAACACTTTCTTGAAATTTTAATGAGGGATCATCTTATTTACTACCGTCGTTCTAAGCAAATAAGATGCATAAACATTATAAACATCACATGCAATCAAATAGTGACATGATATGGCAAATATTATTTTGCTCCTTTTGATCTCCATCTTCGGGGCTCCACGATCATCATCGTCAACGACATGACACCATGATCTCTATCATCATGATCTCCATCTTCGTGTCTCCATGAAGTTGTCTCGCCAACTTATTACTTCTACTACTATGGCTATCGGTTAGCAATAAAGTAAAGTAATTACATGGCGTTTGTTCAATGACACGCAGGTCATACAATAAATAAAGACAACTCCTATGGCTCCTGCCGGTTGTCATACTCATCGACATGCAAGTCCTGATTCCTATTACAAGAACATGATCAATCTCATACATCACATATCATTCATCACATTCTTCTTGGCCATATCACATCACATAGCATACCCTGCAAAAACAAGTTAGACGTCCTCTAATTGTTGTTGCATGTTTTACGTGGCTGCTATGGGTTTCTAGCAAGAACGTTTCTTACCTACGCAAAACCACAACATGTTATGCCAATTTCTATTTACCCTTCATAAGGACCCTTTTCATCAAATCTGTTCCGACTAAAGTGGGAGAGACTGGCACCCGCTAGCCACCTTATGCACCAAGTGCATGTCAGTCAGTGGAACCTGTCTCACGTAAGTGTACGTGTAAGGTCGGGTCGGGCCGCTTCATCCCACAATACCGTCGAAACAAGATTGGACTAGTAACGGTAAGCATATTGAACAAAATCAACGCCCACAACTACTTTGTGTACTACTCGTGCAAAGAACTACGCAATAGACCTAGCTCATGATTCCACTGTTGGAGAACGTAGCAGAAATTCAAAATTTTCCTACGTGTCACCTAGATCTATCTATGAAGAAACTAGCAACGAGGGGAAGGAGAGTGCATCTACATACCCTTGTAGATCGTTAAGCGGAAGCGTTCAAGAGAACGGGGTTGAAGGAGTGCATTGCTCGTCGTGATCCAAATCACCGGAGATCCTAGTGCCGAACGGACGGCACCTCCGCGTTCAACACACGTACAGCCCGGTGACGTCTCCCATGCCTTGATCCAGCAAGGAGAGAGGGAGAGGTTGGGGAAGACTCCATCCAGCAGCATCACGACGGTGTGGTGGTGATGGAGGAGCGTGGCAATCCTGCAGGGCTTCGCCAAGCACCGCGGGAGAGGAGGAGGACTTGGGAGAGGGGGAGGGCTGCGCCAGGGGCCAGGGTGAAGCTCCCATGCGCCTCCCACTATATATAGGGGTGGAGGGGCTGGTTTCTTGCCCTACAAGTCCATAGGGGCGTGGGCAAAGGTGGGAGGAAAGAAATCGCATCATTTCATTACCCCACCGAGTGTTATAAACCCATTATAGGGATCTTGATCTTATCCATTCGGAATATGATCTTATTCATTCTAAGGGGGATCTTGGTGCGCCTTGACCAGGGGTGTGGGGCCTTGCCCCCACTACCACGTTCATGTGGGTCCCCCATGCAGGTGGGCCCCACTCCGAACCTTCTAGAACCTTCCGTACAATACCGAAAAACCCGAACATTTTCCGGTGGCCAAAATAGGACTTCCCATATATAAATCTTTACCTCGGACGATTCCGGAACTCCTCGTGACGTCCGGGATCTCATCCGGACTCCGAACAACATTCGCAACCATACTATGAGACTTCCTTTATAACCCTAGCGTCATCGAACCTTATGTGTAGACCCTACGGGTTCGGGAGACACGTAGACCTGACCGAGACAACTCTCCGGCCAATAACCAATAGCGGGATATGGATACCCATGTTGGCTCCCACATGTTCCACGATGATCTCATCGGATGAACCACGATGTCAAGGACTCAATCGATCCCGTATACAATTCCCTTTGTCTAGCGGTATTGTACTTGCCCGAGATTCGATCGTCGGTATGTCGATACCTTGTTCAATCTCGTTATCGGCAAGTCTCTTTACTCATTCCGTAACACATCATCCCGTGATCAACCCCTTGGTCACATTGTGCACATTATGATGATGTCCTACCGAGTGGGCCCAGAGATACCTCTCCGTTAACCGGAGTGACAAATCCCGTCTCGATTCGTACCAACCCAACAGACACTTTCGGAGATACCGTAGTGCACCTTTATAGCCACCCGATTACGTTGTGACGTTTGGTACACCCAAAGCATTCCTACGGTATCCGGGAGTTGCACAATCTCATGGTCTAAGGAAAAGATACTTGACATTAGAAAAGCTTTAGCATCTGAACTACACGATCTTTGTGCTAGGCTTAGGATTGGATCTTGTCCATCACATCATTCTCGCTAATAATGTGATCCCGTTATCAACGACATCCAATGTCCATGGTCGAAACTGTAACCATCTATTGATCAACGAGCTAGTCAACTAGAGGCTTATTAGGGACATGGTGTTGTCTATGTATCCACACATGTATCTGAGTTTCCTATCAATACAATTATAGCATGGATAATAAACGATTATCATGAACAAGGACATATAATAATAACTAATTTATTATTGCCTCTAGGGCATATTTCCTACAAATGATACATTAAGACAACTGTTTATAAAAGTGAACAGAGTAACTAACATTGGCTGCAAACCAAGCAGTTAAATGAACACATCACAATAGCAATCAATTCAAAGGCAAGAGGAGTAAGGACTTACAACAGCGGCCTGAACTGGTGTGTTCATGCCCTTCATCTTGCTGGTGTTACAATCCTTGAAGATTTGCACTGCATTCGGTTCAGGTTCTCTTTTGTCCGCACGGGTTTTCCTCTGTATTTGGAACAAGTCAATATAGATACGATAATATGGCATAGAAATAAGAAGGAAGTAGCAGCTATTTACAAGAGCCTCGCAGTGTGCAATTTAGCTACGAGATCCTGTTGTCTGTTGGAATTTCACTTTAGAACGGTTGGTCTTGTTCTTCAAACAGTTAGCCTAGAAGAAGATACACTTGTAAGGCACATACGTAAATACAAGTTCAGTATGTGGTCTGATCAAATACATATACCCTACCTGATACTTTGGATCGGACCAGGTGTTTAACAAGGGTTGTCCGATCTTCATCGTAATATATTCCACTTGAGATGTTTGGGCGATTTCATTGTTAGCCTTGCCTTCAAAGTGAGATTTTCTAAGGTGGTACCGACATCGTCCGCAGAAGCGCATCGAAAAACATGAGTGCATGCTTGTTTAGTTGCATCATCTTTCGGATCCAACTTGAACCTCATCTGTTGAAAAAAGAATGTGAGTCTTATTAGGAGGAAGCAAGAAAGTATGGCACAGAGCAAGACAATATTACAAATTGCGATGAATAACATTACTTATGGATAAATGGTTAAGGAAGGTGTTAAACTGGGTATTGTCTTTCTCATTCCTGTACTGGATCCACGTTGGGAGGATACGTGCATGACACCTAACTGCAATGGCTGCCTCTGATACTAACTTGGCTGACTCTGTAGCCTCACGGGGCCTTTTGAAACCTGCCTCAAACTGGATCTTCATTCTTCCTCCTTTAGATTTTGTTACTCTGTCAAGCATTATCCCTGATGTCTGTTTCCGCTTGCGCCGTGGTGCTAGTTCAACAACGAATATGGAAAGTGTTAGTGCACATCAAACTATGAGAGTACATATAAAGGAGCATGCAACTTCAACTTGACTCCGTTAAGTACCGTCTTGGTGTTGATGCTCATGAGGTTCATCTGATCTTGCCAAGTCCTGTTGTGTCAGCAGTGCTTTGGAAGTAGTGTTAGGTGTGAATGCAGCTTGGGAACTGGCTAGTTCCGGAGCAAACGAACGAGTAACTCGTTGAGATGCTGGTACAGTTGAAGCGGATGCTGTAGCTGGTGGAGTAGGTGATACTGTGTTTGTAGATTTAGCTTGTGGACTTGGACCTTCTACTGCACTATAAGTACCAGCAGAATCTCGAGGGCAGATCATTTTCCGTTTCACCCAACGACTAACACCATTCCCTACTATATTCTTTTACTTGCTCTTTTTTTACGGTGCCATGTCAAGGCATACCCACAACACAAAAGAATAAAATTTCTCTTTAACTCATTGATGCATGATACAAACAAGCAATACTTTGATGAAACACAACTGTATGAGGATGGAATATGTAAAAAAATCAAGACGGCGTGACATATTGACAGCTACGATGTGTAAACTAAGCAGAAGGTATTTTAATAAAATAGAAGTAATGCAAGCTAGACACCATATGAAAGATGCAACCAATATCACTCTGCCTAGTTAAAAGTGTCTTGTCATAAGTGGCATTTCCAAAAATTAGAAGCAGTACAACGTAGAAATCAATGCAAGATGCAACCACTATCAAGCTGCTATAGCAATATAAGCAACGTAGAAGTAACTCAAAAAGGTTTGATAATAAACAGGTGAATAGGTACTACCTCATCTACTTCCCAAACCCACAATTTAATCAGATCCTAACCATGCAATTGTTTGAGCATTGATCTAATGCAATAAAACTGGGTAGTAAGAGGTATGATCAAAGTGTTACTTGCCTTTCTGATAATCCGCGAAACCTAGAGACTCGTAGTAGCATGTTTCGCACTCCGGGTACTCTATCACAAACAAACAAGCATACAATAAGCAATCAAGCAAGGGCACGGTAAAACTCAAATAAGAGATCTAACCAGAAAGTTCAACTTAAGAACTCCGGTCTGCAAAAAGAATCAAATCAAACGAAGCAACAAAACTCAAACGGCGAAAGAAACAAGCTTCGTTTACTAATCTGGACTAAAGTCAAATTTAACAGTCACAAAATCGTGTTTAAGTTAGTTAAACATAAAGAGGGTTTCGAGATGAAACTCTAGGCGCTTGAATCGCCTGATTCCGATAAACGAGCGAAAAGTTATACTAGAACGAAAATCAGATCAGAAATCGCGATAAAAAATAATCGCGGAAAATCCGAGTAAAATAAAAACTGACGAACAGGCTAGCGAACGAATGTTTGCTATCTGCGGCTAAACGGGCGTTCGCTATATAACTAAACCGAAAAAAATAAACCGATCTAAGAAAATAAACCACGGGTCCAAAAAAACCGTACGGTTTTCCGAAGAAAACCGACGGCGGCGGGCGGCTACCTCCGGCAAGTCCGGCAAGGGCAGTGGCGCGACGGAGGGCTCAAGAATGACGGCGGTCATGGCGGTGAAGGGCGGTGGAGGGCTGCAAGGCGAGGCGGCATGTCATGGGCGGCGGCGGCGGGCTAGGGTTTTGGGGCGCGTGGCGGCTGGGTTCGGCCTCGGCGGTTCTTGGGTGGCGGCTTATAAAGGCCCCCCGGGCGGAGCCCCGCTCGGGTATGGCCCAGAGTCGGTTTGATTTTGTTTTTTAAATAATTCTGACGTGCAGAAAAAGAAAGAAAAGAAATACTAAACGAACTCCAAAAATCCCGAAATAAATTTTCTCCGTCCTCTAAAAACAGGTTTGACAAGGTGAACATTTATTTGGGCCTAAAATGCAATTTTGAAAAACGCATATTTTTCCTAATTCAAATAAAATAGCGATAAAATTCTGAATAAAAATCTTATTTGATTTTAATATTAAATCTCAGATATTTCTGTATTTTGTGGAAGTCATTTTATCCTCTCACTTTTATGTTAATAAAAGAAATATTTCAGAGAAAAATAATTAAAATCAGACGATCCTCTTTTCAAAATTCGAGAAAAACTCGAATATGAAAATAATGAAATCCCCAACTCTCTCCGTGGGTCCTTGAGTTGCGTAGAATTTCTAGGATCAAACCAAAAATGCAATAAAATATGATATGCAATGATTGTCTAATGTATAACATTCCAAATTGAAAATTTGGGATGTTACATTAGTGATATGCTCCAATGCCCTCAACCACTTTCTCAATTCCAAATATATCCAAAACCTAAAGTTAAACTCGGCCCCACCAATTTGATCCATCCGGCGCCACCGAGTTAACTTGACATAGCCACTGCGAAAAACCATTGGTCTCACCGATGGGATCTCGGTCTCACCGAGATGGGCTTGCAAACTCTCTGTTGCCTGTTGCAAATATTTCGGTCTTAGCAAAATATGCAGTCGGCCCCAACGAGTTTGCTTGACCAACTCTCGGTTTGCTTATTAACAAGATCGATCTCACCGAGTTTGTGTAACCGGTCAAACCGAGTTTAGGTTTTACCCTAACCCTAGCTCATCAGTCCCACCGAGTTGATCATGTTGGTCCCACCGAAAATCCTAACGTTCACATTTTGAACTGAATCGGTCTCACCAAGTTCATACATTAGGTCTGACCGAGTTGGCTCTTTTGTGTGTAACGGTTAGATTTTGTGTGGAGGCTATATATACCCCTCCACCCTCCTATCCATGAGTGAGAGAGCCATCAGACGTGCCTATACTTCCAACATTCATTTTCTGAGAGAGAACCACCTACTCATGTGTTGAGACCAAGACATTCCAATCCAACCACAAGAATCTAGATCTCTAGCATTCCCCAAGTTGCTTTCCACTCAAATTATCTTTCCACCATAGCCAAATTTGTGTGACAAAGAGTTGAGTGTTGGGGAGACTATCATATGAAGCACAAGAGCAAGGAGTTCATCATGAACACACCATCTATTACCTTTTGGAGAGTGGTGTCTCCTAGATTGGTTAGGTGTCACTTGGGAGCCTCCGTCAAGAATGTTGAGTTGAACCAAGGAGTTTGTAAGGGCAAGGAGATCGCCTACTTCATGAAGATCTACCCATGTGAGGCAAGTCCTTCGTGGGCGATGGCGATGGTGGGATAGACAAGGTTGCATCTACGTGGACCCTTCGTGGGTGGAGCCATCCGTGGACTCGCGCAACCGTTACCCCTCGTGGGTTGAAGTCTCCACCAATATGGATGTACGATAGCACCACCTATTGGAACCACGCAAAAAATCTCCGTGTCTACAATTGCGTTTGCACACTCCAATCTCATCCCTTTGCTTTCTTGTAGCTTGCATGCCTTACTTTCCACAGCTCATATACTCTTGACATGCTTGCTTGAAATATATTGTGAATGTTTAAACTTGTGCTAAAACTCCACCTTAACTTGAAGTATTTAAAAACTGCCACTTTTGCTTGTTGAGGGTCTAATCACCCCCTCTTGACACCTCTTATCGATCCTTTCAAACATTGGACAAGGTACTTTTGTTATAGTTCTTCTCTTTATCCCACTCACATTTTCTCGAGTCTTGTGATGGATAGGCAAAGCATTTCATCTCCGGTCTTCGACGACAACGACGGTGCGAACAACTACATCAACACTCACCACTTCGGGCTAGAACGAGCAATGCAAGGCCTCGAGAACATGACCACTAACTTATGACAGTTCAAAGAACGGACAAGGGACTACTTCGACGACACGTTCGACTACCACAACAAAAGGATGGACAAACACATGGAGAAAATCCGATAAGTGTTGTCCAACTACAAGTCGTATTCCCATTCGTCCTCTTCAAGGCAGCGACGAGCAAGTCGATCATCTTTGGAGCACCCAAGCAATGCAAGTGCAATTCGTCCACGTCCTCATCTTCGCGACGACCACCATCACATCCGTGATCAACATCGTCATGAAGGGCAAGTCACCTCCAAGAATCATGTGCACGGAGACGACGAATGAAATCTACTACAATCTCAAGATGAAGATGCTTGACATGCGCAAACCTGCAAGTCCCACCAAGCTCTACATCAAGCTACGGCCAACCTTCACGAGCACAAGAGAAGACCACGACAGGCGCACCACCAATAGGAAGCTACGACTACTACAACCACTTCTCTTCACCTTTGGACGTATGGCATCTTCGCCTACTTCCCATGAGTACGCCTACATCGACATTATGAAGTCCAAGGCGAGCACCTACATGCGAGGGCAACACTTCCATCTTCGGAAGCCCCTCAAGGAAGATGGCCCAGCATGGGAAATTCCCTTCGATCATGGAGATGATCTGTCGGCGTTCTGGGAACTGGGGTACCCAGACTTGCCTGCCTGCAGCCTGCGGCGTGGCTCAAGGGGTGGCCCAGCACGGCCCATCTTCATCAGCACAAGCTCAAGACCCTCGCGAGGGGCCAAGCCTCGCAGGGCGGACGACAGGAAGTCTCCTCAGGAACGGCCTCGTCAGGATGGCTCGCGAGGAGGCGGAGAGATCAAGGCGGGGTACCTCACGAGGTGCCCGTGACACAAGCCATGACGACCGAGGGCGCCAGGAGGGCGCCAGCCCGCGCAGTGTCCTCATTTCCTCTTTGGTGCAAGGGAGGCAAGCGCAGGTGAGAGCATCAAGCAAAGGCAACCGTTTCGGTGCAACAAGACCAAGACCAACACAACGGCAGGAATGAGCTCATCGTGGATCCCAAGCCGGCGTCATCGTCAGAGCCTTTGACAGGCAAGTACCAACTTTAGTCAGGATAAGTGTACTGGATGTTCCCCTTCAAAATGGCCAATTGTTGGCGCCCTTCCCGCTCAATATTTGGGAAGAGGCCCAGGGCCTCTGCCTATAAATAGGACTAGCCACCCATAGGGTAGAGGCATCTTGGATCCGGAATCCAGAACAGAGCTAGAGGTCAAGCAATCTAGAGAGAGAGAGAGAGAGCGACCAAACTGCCCTAGCAGTTGGTCGCACCGCCAAGAATGACCCTCGCGAGGCTGTTCTTCCTTGTATTGTTCATCATCAGCCCCTGAGGCAATCCACCACACCACACACTGGAGTAGGGTATTACACCACAATGGTGGCCCGAACCAGTATAAACCTTGTGTCTCTTGTGTTGCTCTTTTTGTAGTTTAGATCCTTGCGAGGCGACGAGGTGCAGGTAGGTAGGGGGTGAGATCTCCGCGTGCACCCCAGAGTTCGAACCTAGAGGGTCTGCCGGAACCCGAAATCCGACATTTGGCGCGCGGTAGAGTGCGCCGAATCCGCCTGCCGCTTGGCGCCCGTCAGATCGTCATCATCATGTCCGTGACCAGCGGGCAACCCCGATCACTAGGCGGCTGGCCCGCCCACGCAGCAGAGCTGCCGCCCGGGCGACCCCATGTCCTGTGCAGCTCGCGATCCAGGGCGCCAGAGCCGCGACGCGTCGACAGCGACAGCTCTCACACCGCGGCAGGCGCGGTCGGCGGCAAGGGCCTCGAACCACACCGCGGCCATGACGCCGTACACCCGACGGGAGCAGGCGAACTCAAGGGCCGCGCTCACGATGGCCCGAGATCTACTGCAATGCAGGCTGCTGGAGGGCGGCCGCGACATGTCAGCTGAGCGGGTGGCGAGCTCTGGCCCGCGCCAGATCGGGGCTCACCCTTCGCACCCAACTGCTACCTCAGGTCCGTGGTGGCCCACGTGGAGGCCCCACGACGCGCGCAGCTCCAAGCGGACTCAAGGCCACTATAACGCGCCGGCCAGTCGTCGGCCGGGCTAAGCGGCTTGCCTCCGCCCCGGCCAATGACGGGACTACGCCCACGGCCATTAGCCACTGCGCTACCACCCCCAGGTGGGCGCTTCAAGCAGGGTTGCGTGGCACACGGGGCATTACGGTGCAGCATTCGGGATGGCGGCCCCGGAAGAGTACGTGCCCCACATGATGGATCAAGGGCACGCGCAGGAGGAGGAACACGGCTCGCTCCTCGGCCCAAGCTGGGGGGACGAGGCACCCGAAACCGAGCTCTTCCAGGAGCCCCGGGAAAGCCCCGTCGACCGTGTCGGGAGAAACGGTTATCGGGTACCGCTAATTCCTCAGGAGCAGGCATACGCTAACCATGGATCGTAGGAGGTACAGATCGTCGCAGCGGACGGCTGCCCCAATCCCGCAGTTTCCTACCCCTCAGGAGGAGGGCGCCGGGGGCTGCAGGAGAGGGGCCGAGATCCGGCATCACCTGCGGCGTTCGGAGCAAGGCGTCCTCAGGGGGTAGGCCTCTGCTGGGGAGGTGCCTCAGAGCCTACCCTCGGCAGAGGACCCGTGGTCGTCGAGGGAACCGCTGGCGACCGCTCTACCCCCATCGGCGGCTTCTTCGGTCTCCGGCCGTCGTCGATGGCACTAGAGTGTGGCGCAAGGCGGGGCCCTGGTCTGGCGATATGAAGCAAGGCCGGTACCTGTGAAGAAGGCCCAGTGCCTATGAAGCTCGCCGCCCCGTGACACTCTCACGTAACAATGAGTGGGGCTGTACACGCCCCGGAGTCTCACGCCCTGGGGCTCCCTCCTACGCCCAGTGGCAGCACTTAGCTCTGCGCTGGTGAGAAGACGCCCAAGACTAGACTAGGTGCCGGGACACGGCTTTTACCTTTTCTTGCTTTTCCCCTTGGCTGCCGCTTTTCCCCGTTTGGATTTAAGATTGGATTTGAGCTTGCGATTTGCGTGTGTTCGGGAAGGGGTGTTTAGTCTCGTTCGAGCAATCTCGCATTACAGTTACCACTGCCTCGATTGCCTCCCCTCGTGAGCCCCTCATGAGCCGGGCGAGCCTAGCATGCGTCTGAGCCGGACCACCATCACGCGCCCTCTCGGGAGGTTATCATCACAGGTTAAATGGGCTCGTTCAGGAGCACACGGGCGCCACAGCCCTCCGCAGCTATCTCGGGGCCCACGCTGGTTGAAGGTAAACAAGCCAGCCGGCTCGTCATAAGGCCCGACCACTTGGCGCAGGCGCACGAGTGATATCGCATCTACTAATACGCTAACTACAAGTTTTTACACGAGGGGCTCCCCCTCCCAAAATGCTCTTACTACCTTCAGGGCCAAGCCCGAACTCTGTCCGCCAAGTTTTTACACGAAGGCGACCTTGTTCTTCGGCGCGTTCAGTCCGCCAAGAATTCCAACAAGTTGACGCCAAAGTGGGAAGGCCCTTACCGGGTGAAACGAGTCACTAGGCCTGGCGCTGTCCGCCTTGAGACCGAAGATGGCATCCGGTGAGCAACTCCTGGAACATTGAGCATCTTCATAAGTTTTACCTGTAGGGCGCGGTTGCCGGAACCCGTTCCGGCAACCACCTTTTGTACATGTCTTGCCGATGTTGCATGTAATCCTTTGTACAAAGCCGGGCGCAGACCCCGTGCATAAGTAAAGCACCTACCCCCGGTAAGGAATAACGAGCCATAAGGCTCCATATCTTTATTTTCTCTTCTTTCTCTTTCTCAAAGAAAGGAAGGTTCCCTCGCCCACAAGTTTGCCGGGGGGAAAGGAGAAGATAATGGTGTGGACCAAGCGTCGCTCAAGGAAGTCTAGCCTTACCGGGAAGCAAACGATAGAAAAGCTAAGTTGCTAAAGTTTGAGCAATCAGTTTTAAAATTTTTAAGTTATCTTCCTCGAATGACTGTACTTTGTATGGAAAACATGTGCGCGGAGGAACCAACTCGTAGCTAGTTGCGCCCTTACTTTGTTTCGAGTCCGCTCAACAACTTAAGTGAGCTGCGACTATAGCTAGTTGCGCCCTTACTTTGTTTCGAGTCCGCTCAACAACTTAAGTCAGCTGCGACTATAGCTAGTTGCGCCCTTACTTTGTTTCAAGTCCGCTCAACAACTTAAGTGAGCTGCGACTAGTTGCGACAAGGTTTCTTGTCGGTAGCGGCACCGCCACCAGGCTTGACGTCCGCACTTTTCGGCGCACATGACGCCAGTGCTCGTGACAAGTTCCCTAAAAGCGTGAGGGCAAAAACATACAAAGGAAGGAATCAAGTAAAGGAAATAACATAGCAATTGCTACCCGAAATAGAGTTATATTACAAGATAGCTTGTCGCAACTCTAATAGATTGTTCTCATAACATGACCAGCAGTGGCAAGAAAAAGAGAAAGCGGGCGGCCTAATCTACGCGATCACCCTCAACCAGCGTCAGTCCAGCAGAGGCGAGCGGCTCTTCATCAAAAGTTTCTCCTTCGGCCGGCGCCCTGGAGCTAGATGCCCATGGGAGCTTGATGAAGACGCCATCGCCGGCCTTCAAATAGGCGCCGGGCTGGGGCTCTTGAACCGGACAGCTGCCGCGGCGGAGGGATCGGGCGGTCGTGGCGCGCTGGCGCTCCTCGGCCTCAGGCGTCGGTGCGATCGCCGGACTCCTCGCCCGGCTTCTGGGCGGCAGCTTTGGCGGCCTCTTCGCGGCGGGCTCGTCGGCCAGGCTTCTTCTCCGATGGCAGCGGCGTCGTTAGTATTGCTTGGCGTCCTCCTCGCCCGACGGCCTCGGTCTCCATTGGCTCTGTGGCGGATGGATGTGACGACCGGTAAATGAAGAAAAGTCAAGCAAATATTCAAAAAGAAAATCAGAAGAAGAAGAACACAAGGAAAGTTTTCAAGCAAGAGGATTACCTGTGCTAGGGTCTGCAGTCATGGTCTCCGCCACCAGGGGATCACTGGAGCTGTCCCTTGCCGGAGAACTGCCCCTTGCCGGAGAAGTCTCCCTTGCCGGAGAACGCTCCCTTGCCGGGGAATCCTCCCTTGGCGGTGTAGTCGCAGCAGAAGGCATGTCAGGAGAGGCTTCAAGGCACTCCTGGTAAGGCTGCTCTGCTCCTACACAAATCAGCAGTCAGATATCAGCAAAGAAAGGGCGCCCATGCACGCCTAATAGCAGGAAGTAAACCATATACTTACGCTGGGGGCTGCGCGTGCCCGTGCCCTGTTTTGGGCCTGGCCCAACAGCGCTCGGCACCGTGTGTGGCCCAGGCTCGGGGGCTCCTGTCGGTATACTAGAGTAGGGGTACCCTAGTATCCCGAACTTGTGCACGGGCAGTTGCAGCCCTCCGCGGCAAAGCTTGCCGGGAAGGCCACCCAAGGCACCTAGGAGACAAGGCCCCGGCAAGAGGAGCTTGCCGGGAAGGCCACCCAAGGCACCTAGGAGACAAGGCCCCGGCAAGAGGAGCTTGCCGGGAAGGCCACCCAAGGCACCTAGGAGACAAGGCCCCGGCAAGAGGAGCTTGCCGGGAAGGCCCGGTGAGTGACAAGCTTCCGGACGCGACAAGACAATAACCACGGCAAGGCGCTTGCTGCGGCAGACCACCACTCTGTACCTGCGCTCCGCACATCCACTAACATGTCGCCACAGGACCTTTCCGAGCATCAGCGTGGCAAGAGGCCCGTCTTGCGGCCGTGAGCGCTGGCAAGCGGCGCTGACAAGATTGCCATCGTGGCAAGCGGTGGCGCCCGACGGTCCCTTTCTGCCTTTGTTAGAGGCGGCGTGACGGGCATTTAATGCCTTTGTCCCCTGCCGTCGGGGTTAGGTATGATACCTGCAAGTAGCTGTACCAACCACTCCTTTTCCATTTTACCCTTGTCTACGTTGCCACTGTCGGAGACCCTTCACATATAAAAGGAGGCCCATGCACAACGTGGGGAAGGGGTTGGAGAGGTTGAAGCCGGATAACACTCACGCTCGGTCTCGTTAGCAGCTTGTGTGTCTTTGAGCACTCCAGCTCTGAGCAAGAACTCAATACACTCGGACATGCAGCGGTAGGAGTGTTATCTTTCGAGAGAGCTCGAAGCTGGGTAAACTGCTTCGTGTATTCACCGCCTCGATCTGCTCTTCGTGCGACCTCCGGCCCCCGCCGAACCGAAAGGGGCTCGGTCCGCCGGTCCCATAGGTGTTCGTGGGCCAGATCAGCCTCCCCGACATCTCTCATATTGAAGCTATGACGGTGGAAGAAGCACTTGATGATCCGGATTGGGTGAACGCCATGCGCGAAGAGCTACACAACTTCGAGAGGAACCAAGTGTGGAGCTTGGTAGAAAAGCCGGACAACAACCAAAATGTCATTGGTACCAAAATGTCATTCGGAATAAGCAAGATGAAGTGGACATGTTGTTCGCAACAAGGCCTGTCTCGTCGCCCAAGGATACACTCAAGTCGAAGGTATGGACAATGGTGAGACATACGCCCCCGTTGCTAGACTTGAGTCCTGTCGCGGGAAACCACGGTCACCTATGGGACCAGGAGGCCCCTTGCTGGTTCGACAGGGGGACGTCATGTTGCACAAAGAGCAGACGAGCGTGGGACAGCATGACAAAGATCACGTGGGCAGTTTTACCCAGGTTCACGCCTCTGCGAGGCATAAAACCCTACTCCTGCTTTGGTGGATTGATGGTGGAAAGGTGGTGGTGGAGCATAGTACACTTGCACGGCAAGGGTTGCCCCGGGGCGATAGTGGCTAGGCCCGTATGGGGGTGTGAGGTATCCAACCTTCTATCCCTTCCTATGGTTGCCACGGGCCTCCTTTTACAGATCAACGGGTCACCACAATGGCAAAGTAGTAATTACACACTGATAACATAGCAACAGTGCTATCATACCTAACTCTGTGGGCTGACAGGGCGCATTAAATGCACCGCTTAATATCACATCGTTGGTTTCCCGCAAGGCTTGCTTGGCTATCTTGCCAGCTCCGCGCCTGCTTGCTTGACACGTCGCAGGATGAGTGTCGTATGTGGCTTTTTCCTGCAGGGATAGATAGCCATGTGGCGAATGGCTGCCACTTAGTCACTCTGCGGCTTGACACCACATTGATCAACGACGTGGGTTGTGGTGGAATAGTTGGTGAGGTGGTTTTGCCTCGCCTACTTCTGGGGGTGGCCTCGCCCCTTGCCGGGCTCACCTACCCGAAAAAGGAGGCCTTTTTCTTAGCGGTATCTTGCTTCTCTGGCTTGATCTTGGTCCCTCTGATATGCATGTTGGTCCTTCGAATCTCTTGGTCCTTTGTACTCTGACATGGGCTGGTGCTTCAATCTTGTTCCTGTGCCTGTGCACAGACTGAGCAACAGACCCAGTGTTTATTGCACCGACAGAAGCCCCCGGGCCTGCCTCGAACACGCTGCCGAGCGTCGTCGGGTTAGGGCCTAATAAGTGCACAGGTGGGGTTGCTGAAGAGGCTGGTCTCTTGAGGTCTTCTTTGCTTCTTCGTTAGCCTTGATTCCGGGCTAGTTTCCGGTTTCTCTGCACGTCGTGGGTAATGTTGTGGAAGAACTCCGATCGTGGCCTACAGATTCTCCTTGCCCCAAGATCACGGGGCAAAAACTGCTATCCCACTCGCCTCCCATTCTGCATGAACCTGCCACGTGTTCCGCATGCTTTGGGTGTGGTAGGTGGTGGATGCGGAGGGCGCAGGGAGGAGTGCCATGGTCGAAAACCGAGCGCTGATGGTTGGACCAGAGGGTCGGCCTTGACTCTCAGGGCCATAGAGGGTGCAGAGAGGCCATATTGGAGGAACGGGGCGCCATTTCCTGTATGAGGAGCTAGCCCCCTGCCCCGTCCCCCTATAAAAAGGGGCAGGGTGACACCTCACTGCACACACTTCTCCTTCTTCTTCTTTGCAATCCTTCCCTTCTAGCCATGGTGAGAGGGTGAGGGTGTGGCGGCGTCCCGTCAGCGGAGACGAGGGCTTCTTCTCGACGGCGTGCCCCTTCTCCTCCGGATCCAGTGTGGCGGGACCCGCTGCAAGGGGAGGAGGAAGCGGATGAGGTCGAGGTCGCTGCGGAGCTCGAGGAGGAGGAGGGCGGGGCGGCGCCTCGGCTGCGCCCCCACTGGCGACTCCTCCCGATGGACGGCCACGGCGGGGACCAACATAGGGAGTTCATCATCAGGCGATACAAGCCCTTGTGTGGTCATCTTCGCCTTCCAACCCCCTTCGCCTGAGAGATGGAGCTCGAACAACCACGTCCTCTGAGGCTGCACATGAGGGGCTGTGGGAACGGTGGTATGCGAGTCGATGTCGACTTCCCTGCTCCTCACGTGATGTACCTCCGTCGCGGCTGGAAGACCTTTGCCCGTGCTCACGGCTTCTCGGAGGGGCACGTCCTCCAGTTTGAAATAATGGAGAACGGCTTGCTCTCCGTCAAGATCTTCGGGTGCTCGGGAGGTCGCTTAGGGTGCTGCGCGGAGAGCTCAACCGACGACAAAAACTCCTCCTCAAGCGGGAGCGACGAGGAGGACAGTGGCGACGACGACGGCGGTAGCGGGCAGGGGAACGATGACTCTGACTCAGTCTGATCGCCGCCCGCACCATCTTCATCAGGCGGCAGCACCATCATCTGCATCAGCATCTCCTTCCCGGCAACGCGATTTGTCGGGGAGTTGGATGCAGAGGTGGAGATGGTTCTCCCGGGCTCCTCTAGCAGTCTACCAGCTGGAACCCGTTAGGCTTCCTCTCGGGCTGCAGCTTCGTTGGCCCTGCCGTGTCCTACTGGCCGTGGTGGCGGTGGTCGACGGGGTCGCCTCCACCGTGCTCTCCATCGAGGCGTTCCCTCCCGCTCTCGTTCCCGTCGGGCTACCTCTCCTGGAGCCCGAGGGGAGCGGGCTGGGCTCTGATACGTCTCCAAAGTATCTATAATTTTTTATTGTTCTATGCTGTTATATTATCAATCTTGGATGTTTTACAATCATTTTATATCATTTTTTGGTACTAACCTATTGACATAGTTCCTAGTGCCAGTTGTTGTTTTATCCATGTTTTTTACATCGCAGGAAATCAATATCAGATGGAGTCCAAATACAACGAATCTTCATGATGATTTTTATGGACCAAAAGAAAGAAGTTGGGCCCTGGTTGCACCTGGGGGGAGTCCTGAGGAGGGGACAACCCACCAGGGCACGCCAGGAGGCCCAGGCGCGCCCTGGTGGGTTGAGCCCACCTCGGGTGCCCCCCGGACCGCCTCTTTGCTCTATTAATACCCCAAAAATACCAGAACCCTAGAAGCATTGACGAAATATTCATCCAGCTGCCGCAGAGTCCAGAATCACCACATCCAATCTAGACACCATCTCGGATGAGGTTCACCACCTCCATCGGTGCCTCTCCGATGATGCGTGAGTAGTTCTTTGTAAACCTTCGGGTCCGTAGTTAGTAGCTAGATGGCTTTCTCTCTCTCGCTGAATTCTCAATACAATGATCTCTTGGAGATCCATATGATGTAACTCTTTTGTGGTGTCTTTGTTGGGATCTGATGAACTTTGAGTTTATGGTCAGTCGTATCTTTTTGTATCCATGAAAGTTATTTGAGTTTCTTTGATCTCTTATATGCATGATCTCTTATAGCCTCATATTTCTTCTCCGATATTTGGGTTGTGTTTGGCCAACTTGATCTATTTATCTTGCAATGGGAAGAGGTGCCCGGTAGTGGGTTCGATCTTACGATTGCTTTCGATCGATGTAAAGGGAAACGACACGTATGTATTGTTGCTACTAAGGATAAAAAGACGAGATCAATATCTAAGCAATAGATAAACGGATCTTGTCTACATCATGTCATCGTTCTTATTGCATTACTTCGTTTTTCCATGAACTTAATACACTAGATGCATGCTGGATAGCGGTCGATGTGTGGAGTAATATGTCACAACCTTAGCTTAGCCTTTGCTTGTCCTTGCATGATCATCATGTCATCATGTTAAATTTTCTCAGGAAGTTGAAATGGGGATGACAGAACCCCCAGCACCCCCCTGAAAACAACTAGGGTTTACTAAAATCTTTTTCGATGAACCTGAAATGCCCTTCTAAAATGTTCATCATCTTTGCCTTGGTCTAGAACCTCCGTCAAAATGGTTCACATTTTTCTAGGACAACATTGGGTCACTGAATTAAATCATACTCTATTTGCATTTGGGCATTTAAATGCTATATGATATTTTAAATGTCCAAATAATCATGAACTGAAATGGTTACTGTTGGAAATATTCCAAACAGTGGGCTTGAGAATTTTCATGATTTTTGAGTTAGTTTTAGTATTTTAATTAAAGCCCTAAAATTACAAAAGAATTAGAAAACAGAAATAAAAAGGAAAGGACAGAAAACCTATCTAACTTACCTGCAGCCCATCTGGCGCCCAATTGCCCAAAGATCAGGCGCCCATCGCCAACAAAGTGCGATCATCACCAACCTCCCACCAGAGCAGGTCGGCTGCTGCCTATCGCTCGCGCACCGCCCCTGGCCACCTCCTGCTTCTGCCGACGCCCTGGACGGCTCCAGACGACGCCACGTGCCCCCTTGACCTCTCTCTCTCTCACGCCCGCAGCTCCTCCCCTCCTCTGGCTCCCTCCCCCTCTCTTCCCGAGCGCACCAGAGGGCGCCGCCGTGCTCTACCGCGGCCACCGTCCACCCCACGCCTCACCGACGCGCCCAGAAGCTCCGCCAGTTCTTCCTCGACCGCCTCACCAAGCCACGCCCTGCCGGAGGCCCCCGAACGTCTTCAACGAGATCGTCTTCGACCTCCTGACGACGAGATCGCCTCCGCCGCCCCGCTCGCTTCTGACCTCCCCCGAGCCCGCTGAGCAGCTCGTTGCACCCACCGTGAGCCCCTGCTCCTGCCCCCCCCCTCTGTTTTTCCCTCATGCGACGTAGCCATCGCCTCGCCTGCAACCGAACGCGCAGCCGCCCACGCTCATCTCCGGTGATGCTCCGGTGACCATTTTTTCTCGGGCATGCGCCCATCGAACTCACCGCGCCACGTAGATGTCGTAGGTGCTAAACGCACATCGCCACGGCCACCTCAACCGCGTCCACGCTCGCGCCCGAACTCCGGCGGTCGCAACCGAGCTCGCCACTGTCGACTCCGGCCACCCCAGGCCTAGCCACGACCACCAACGGACGCGCCGTTGCGCCAGCTACCCGTAGAGCCCAACGGTGCCTCGAACGGTGCCATGTAGGTGAAATCCTAGGTGCCCCGCCGCGTCTCGCCTCGCCGGCGTCGAGCCGCCGGCGTGTTTGACTCATTTGACCGGGGTTTGACCACTAGTTTGACCCCCTTGGGTCTATGACAAGTGGGACCCGCCTGCGAATTAAGTTAGGATTAGGACTAAAAAAAAAATAGTTAGACTAATGACAACGACACGCGGGACCCACCGGGTCGTTTGACTGGACCGTCCCGTTATTTGTTGAGGTCACCGACGACCATCGACGCAATAAAGCATTTACTGGATTTATTCTTATATAGGAAATTCCAGAAAATGTTACATACTTCAAAAATTCATAGAAATAAATCTGTAACTCCAAATGCAAAGATTTATATATGAAAATTTATCAGACAAATCGAATCTATCCATCTGTAATGGTTTCATGCATATCAGAACACGTTAACCTTGTTGTTCAAGTGAAACAAGTTAATGCACATTTATGACTTCATAAAATAGGTTTGCATTTGAATCTTTGGTTCAAATGGACTCATTTCAATCTGTTCTAGCTTGCATTAGCCCAAAACACACTCATTTTGCCATGTCATTGCATGCATCATATTGTTGCATATTGCCATGTGATAATTGTGTTTCGATGTATTTTCCGTGGTAGGTTCTGTCTCCGAGGATATTCACGAGTATCCAACTAAAGGGCAGTATCCCACTACCACTCTGTCAGGCAAGCAAAACCCCCCTTGTTCATTCTGATACAATCCCACTCTCTCTCTCTCTCCTGCTCTCTTTTACTGCATTAGGACAACAACGATTCATCTGTTACTTGTTGCGGTAGTTGAACCCCTTTTCCTCTAGATGACCTGTCATTTCCAAAATAAATAGATGAAACCCACTTGCATGAGTAGGAGTTGTGTGAGACCTGATGTGCCTACTCATTCATGCTCGTTTCTCATGCCTGCTACTGCTTAGAGTTGAGTTAGGTCTGATTCATCGGGAATGAATTGGAATGGTGATGAACTTGTCCTACTGTGTGTGAGCTAAGTATGTGAACACGATTTGGTAAAGGTAGCGGTGAGAGGCCATGTAGGAGTACATGGTGGGTTGTCTCATTGAAACCGTCCTCGTGAACCGAGTTACGTGTTGGTGATCCATGAACAGCTACTACCACACATTGGGATCATTAATTGACTCTCTCGGCTTCTTAACCACCCTTGTCCTCTGTCCAGGAGTTGCAAGTAGTTTACGATGTTTGTAGTATCTTTGGAGGCCATGCTTGTGGCCTTGACCAGCAGGGCTGTGATGCGGCGAGCACGTGTACAGTGTATCGGGCGCCCGTTTGGTGTCTCGGGAACCCTGCTCACATCGTTCGGGGCCGTATGTGGGAACTTCGGTCGGACTCCCTGCGGATGGAACCTGAATAGGCGATAAACCTGGACTAGAGACTAGAGTGTTTAGGTAAGCCGTGGCCGACACCCTCGCCAGGCTTCCGCTTGAAGGTTGCCGAGATACATGACGTGTACAAGGCGGTAAGTGGCGAGAGTGTGTGTGAAGAAGTACACCCCTGCAGGGTTAACATCATCTATTCGAATAGCCGTGTCACGATAAAGGACTTCTGGGTTGCCTATAACAGTTCATAGACAAGTGAAAGTGGATACTCTAAAATGCGCAAGATAAGCGTGAGTGCTATGGATGGCGTTCTCGTAGGGAGACGGGAGCGAATCCATAGTGGTATATTGATATGATGAATATGTGGACTCGTGTGCGCCACCTCAAAAGAGTTACTTGCAGTCATAGATTAGGATAGCCACTGAGTCAAAGCTGGCTTGCTGCAGTTAAACTCCACCACCCCCTTTGTTGATACTGATGCATATGTAGCTAGTTCTGATGTAAATCTTGCAGGGTACATTTGTACTCACGTTTTCCTATTTTATGTTTTGCAGAGAAACGCCAGTCTCTCTAGTAGTTCCGTGTGGACTTTGATGTTTAGCTTGATACCTCAGCTATGACCTTGGGCCCTCGGCAGGATCTGATAGATAGTCAGGTTTCTCAGCCTTTTTCATTTGTAGATGTCTATACTCAGACATGTTAAGCTTCCGCATGTGCTTTGACTTGTATGCTCTGAATGTTGGGTCATGAGGCCCATGTTTGTAATATCTCGCTCCTCGGAGCCTAATGAATAAATACTTTGAGTCGTAGAGTTTTGTTGTGATGCCATGTTGTATTTACACATATCGAGCATATTGTGTGTATGATTGAAATGCTTTGTATGTGTGGGATCCGACAACCTAGTTATTTATCCTTGGTAGCCTCTCTTATGGGGAAATGTAGTCTTGTGCTTCCATGAGCCATAGTAGTCCGCTACAGCCCAGTTCACTGGAGTCCTGCTAGCCCAGCACTACTCCTCCGGAACACTTGACTGGCCGACATGTGATTTACTTCGTTCTTGTGTCTGTCCCTTCGGGGAAATGTCACGCGGTGACATCCGGAGTCCTGCCTAGCCTGCTACAGCCCGGTTCACTGGAGTCCTGTTAGCCCAGTGCTACAGCCCGGATTTGCACGCTGCTGACAGACATGCTCAATGTTGATTCATGTATGCATGTCCCCCATAAGTTAGTGCCACTTTGGGTTCACTACTAGTCATGTCGGCCCGGGTTCTCTGTCATATGGATGCTAGCGACACTATCATATATGTGAGCCAAAAGGCGCAAACGGTCCCGGGCCATGGTAAGGCGACACCCATGGGAATACCGTGCGTGAGGCCACAAAGTGATATGAGGTGTTACCGGCTAGATCGATGTGACTTGGAATCGGCGTCCTGACAACTTTGGTATCAGAGCTTTGATCATCAGAGGATTACCAAGCCAAACTGGTCGAAGTTGAGTCTAGAAATGCTTTAGTTATATAAGGGAATTGATTGTGGAAGTGAACGTAAGGCTCTTTTACTCCTTTACCTTATGCCCTTCTGATCTGATTCCACCTCTTCTCTTATAGGGGGATTAAGAACTAGGCCTTCTCATCTATCTATCAGGATGACGAGTTACTCGGGTAGAGACTTATAGGATTGATGGATTTAAGCCCAGTTCAGTTTCTACTACTTCCGTGTGTTCATAGTTGGTCTCGGAATCTTGATACTGTGATGATGAGTGGTTATGCCACCAGTTTGCAGGATGTCTCAAATCTTTTTGAGCATTTACAACCATTAAGCTGTCCGAGGCATCCCAGGTTTCTAAACAGTCTGATGCATTTGCAAATTCCTTCTTACCATTCTGAAGTTCCTTTGTGCCAGATCAACCACACTAACTAAGTGTGTTGAGGTACTTCATTGCCTCGGCATTTCTGTTGGAGCTATTATTATGACCCTAGGTGTCCAGAGTACCACCTAGTAACCTAGCCATGTTTTGGGTTCCCAGTGTGATGATTCTAGCCGCCATTCCCAAAAGGATCCCGTGATGCCATTTAGTTAGTAGGTATTCTATTCCTGGGTTTTGAACCAGAGATTCACTCCACTCACCTCTTGTAGATAGTGTTTGCTAGTTCCTTTAGGATATTAGTAACCTTTGCGATAGTCCTCGAGGTCCGTGGTATTTATTTCTTCCAACTACCATGAACTACTTATGGCAGAAGTTCCTCGTTGAACTGAAAGATCACAACTAGAGTGCTCTTGGTGAGTTCCCGATTCTATGTTGTTACTCTGCCAGTTCTACCTTTCTGCATGGGTTATCCGGAAGGAACCTGTTGAACCTGGTTCGACATACTAATCTATGCATCCACAACTCAGAAAATCATATGTTCTTTTGAGTTGTCCCTCTTTAGCTGTTTTCTGGCCCTCGTCTATCAATTGATAGTCAGGAATAGTTGTGCATCCATGTTCATCGATGCCTATTATTCTTGTGGTCGTCAAGCCATTCTAGTTCAGAATGACTAGGAGAAAAAAACTCCAGTACCTCATCCATTTCTAGGATTGGGTCAAAGTAGTTGTATCCCGCAGATCAAAATGCCAATCCAGCTTTTGTTCTGTTCTACCCTGGAGTATTACCATCTTATGTCAAGAATGTCATGAGAATTGCACCACCTCTTATGAATTCTTGACACAGTGATACTTCTTACCATCATTGTTCTTTCCTCGGTTCCCGTGTTATTGTAACCGGAACGCCGACAAGTGAATCGTGATGTGTGAAATCTATACTTCTAGCAATTCCGTTGCTTGGTAGTTAATGGACAATACTCTCATTCTTAGCGTGCTGGTTATTGAATTATCCTTCTAAGACTGATCGTGCTACCTAGTACATTTCTCCTGGTGCACTCTTCGATAACGAGTTAGGACTGTGTCAGTGCCTCGCTCTCTTGATCATATCGTCTTGCCCGAAAAGCAAGATTGTTCTCGAGCTTAATAGCATATCGGTGGTTCGTGATTTTCCAAATATCTTCTCGGAAGTATTACCAGGTTGTCACCTCACCGCTATGTTGAGTTTGTGATCAAGTTGGTTTCTTGTAAACCACCCCTTCTCCAAGAATTTGTGTTGAATACCCCTGAGCTAGTTGGTCGACCTAAACAAGAACTTGGAGAGTTGGAAGATAAAAGCTTGTCTAACCTAGTTCATTTCCAAAGGGATATCTTGTGTTTATGTGCTTGTTGTAGAAAGATGATTTCTTCATCGATTGGTCCTTGTGATCGGTGGTTGAACCTATCGTCTTGCCCAAACCTTGATTTGAGTGTTGGACATCGTCAAATCAAATTAGAACCAACGATATTCGTAATGTTGTCTTACTCTTGGTTGATCCCTCAAGCATACACCATTACATCTTTTGGTCTGACCAATGCTATCACCATGTTCACATGATGATGGAAGTCCAGTGATATGGAAATTCCGATAAGTTGCTATTGAGCCCATCAGCAGCATCTTGTCTCCTCCATGATTCATGCTGAACATCAAGCTAGTATTGGAAACTTTTGTAAGCATTATCTTCATGTCCCGTTCATGAAATACATGTTTGGTGTAAGAAGTGACTTTCTCCAAGTTCACGTGCATTAGGTGCAAGTTGCCGCCGTGAATTGAGAAAGATTGTTTTTGCTTTCTCCGGAATCATCCCAAGTCAGTCATGCATGTGCGAAGTATTCCATGGTTTGATAGGCTCGCTACCTCCACTCCATGTGTAATCCCTAGCACACCAAGCCACTGATTGATTTGTTCAAGGAAAAGAAGTTCTTAAGTGCTAATCCTTAAGGACCCAAAGGTACATGCGCAGGACTTCGCTCTCCGCAATGATGGTTCCCAATAGGAATTCAGTAGTGCTGCCTTGTAAGACTACTATGTGGTCATGCTTGTCTTGGACAACGTGTTCACATGTATGGAGCTTGCTATCATAGTTAATCTCTCGAGAATCTCGCAACGCCATCTCGTGATTTTTGTTGCAATCTTTCATTTTTCTCTCTAGACTGGATGAGTCTGGAATATCCTGACACCAACCAGATCTGAATCTTAGGCAGATATGATGGTTGGAACATTCCCAACATCTACATTTTGTTCCTAGCTTGCACCGCCATTGTGCCAATTCCCATGGGCTGCCCTCTCAGTAATTGTTGTTTAGGATCATCTTCAAAAGTGGTCCTACGATGGGTCCCATCCATTCCTGATGATAAGAAAAATCATCCATCGTGTTGTCTTCAACAACGTAGTCCACATCATCCATTCGATTCCGGATATGCGATTCCTTTGAACTCCGCCAAACGATCGATTGTGATTGCCTTAGGCTGGTATAAAGAGTTTCAATGATCTAGATATCAAAAGTAATTCTTTTTGCCATTTAAGGGAATAACTCTACGAGTCACCTCCCCCAAGGTGCCCCGTTATGGGATCATGGCAATTTATTTCCTCGCCGCCTTGACACCATCCACCATCTCTCTAAGCATGGGATTGTTGCCCACCAAATCAAACCTCGTCGTTTGTTCTTCCATCCCTCTCGATGTGTTTTGGTCTCAACTTGAGATGTTTCAACATCTCATTCCGCGAGTTGATCTTGTATAGCTCGATCTTCGAGAAGATCAATCCTAGTAGAGTTCCTTTCCGTCGTCGCATGGATGAAAATCTCAAAAGCGAGGATGTCAAGATCAACGTATGCAACGAATCAACAACCTTATGAGGTGCAACCTGGATCGCGAAGATTGTGTTGGTTTTGTGCCCCCTCTGTCTTCTTACCTCACATCTTGAATCTCGGGACGAGATTTTGTTTAGTGGGGGTGAGTTGTCACAGCCCTAGCTTAGCCTTTGCTTGTCCTTGCATTATCATCATGTCATCATGTTAAATTTTATCAGGAAGTTGAAATGTGGATGACAGAACCACCAGCACCCCCCTGAAAACAACTAGGGTTTACTAAAATCTTTTTCAATGAACCTGTAATGCCCTTCTAAAATGTTCATCATCTTTGCCTTGGTCTAGAACATCTGTCAAAAATGGTTCACATTTTTCTAGGACAACATTGGGTCACTAAATTAAATCATACTCTATTTGCATTTGGGCATTTAAATGCTATATAATATTTTAAATGTCCAAATAATCATGAACTAAAATGGTTACAGTTGGAAATATTCGAAACACTGGGCTTGAGAAGTTTCATGATTTTTGAGTTAGTTTTAGTATTTTAATTAAAGCCCTAAAATTACTGTAAGAATCGTAAATGTAAATAAAAAGGAAAGGACAGAAAACCTACCTAACTTACCTGCAGCCCATCTGGCGCCCCAGCTGGCCCAGCACTGGGCGGCCCATTGGCCCACAGTGCCAGTCATCACCAAGCTCCTGCCAGAGCAGGCAGGCTGCTGCATGTCGCTCGCGCGCTGCCCCTCGCCACCTCCTGCTTCTGCCGACGCCCTGGACGGCTCCAGACGACGCCACGCGCCCCTGACCTCTCTCTCTCACGCCCGCAGCTCCTCCCCTCCTCTGGCTCCCTCCCCCTCTCTTCCTGAGCGCACCAAAGGGCGCCGCCGTGCTCTGCTGCGGCCACCGGCCACCCCACGCCTCGCCGACGCGCCCAGAAGCTCTGCCACTTCTTCCTCGACCGCCTCACCGAGCCACGCCCCGCCGGAGGCCCCCGAACATCTTCACCGAGCTCGTCTTCGACCTCCTGACGACGAGATCGCCTCCGTCGCCCCGCTCGCTTTTGACCTCCCCCGAGCCCCTGAGCAGCTCGTCGCACCCACCGTGAGGCCCTGCTCCTGCTCCCCCTCTCCGTTTCCCCCTCATGCACCGTAGCCATCGCCTCGCCTGCAACCGAACACGCCGCCGCCCGCGCTCGTCTTCGGTGATGCACCGGTGACCATTTGGGCGCGGGCATGCGCCCATCAAACTCACCACACCACGAAGACGTCGTAGGTGCTAAACGGGCATCGCCACGGCCACCGCAACCGCGTCCCCGCTGGCGCCCGAACTCCAGCAGCCACAACTGAGCTCGCCGCCGTCGACTCCGGCCACCCCAGGCCCAGCCACGGCCACCAACGGACGCGCCGTTGCGCCAGCACCCCGTAGAGCCCAACCGCATTTGGCCTCGCCGACGTCGAGTCGCCGGTGGGTTTGACTCGTTTGACCGGGGTTTGACCACTGGTTTGAGCCCCCTGGGTCTATGACAAGTGGGACCCGCCTGCTAATTAAGTTAGGATTAGGACTAACTAAAAATTAGTTAGACTAATGACGCTGACATGCGGGACCCACTGGTCAGGTTTGACCTGGACCGTCCCCGTTGACTGCTGACGTCACAATGACGCACTGCTGACACAATAAAGTATTTACTGGATTTATTCTTATATAGGAAATACCAGAAAATGCTACGAACTTCGAAAATTCATAGAAATTAATCTGTAACTCCAAATGCAAAGATTTATATATGAAAATTGATCAGAAAAATCCAATCTATCCATATGTGATGGTTTCATGCATGCCAAAAAACGATAACTTGCTCTTCATGTGAAACAAGTTAATGCACCTTTATGACTTCATAAAATGGGTTTGCATTTGAATCTTTGGATCAAATGGACTCATTTCATTCTGTTCTAGATTGCATTAGCCCAATACACACTCATTTTGCCATGTCATTGCATGCATCATATTGTTGCATATTGCCATGTGATGATTGTGTTTCGATGTATTTTTCGCGGTAGGTTCTGTCTCCGAGGATATTCACGAGTATCCAACTGAAGGGCAGTATCCCACTACCACTCTGTCAGGCAAGCAAAACCCCCTTGTTCATTCCGATACAATCCCACTCTCTCGCTCCTGCTCTCTTTTACTGCATTAGGACAACAACGATTCATCTGTTACTTGCTGCGGTAGTTGAACCCCTTTTCCTCTAGATGACCTGTCATTGCCAAAGTAACTAGATGAAACCCACTTGCATGAGTAGGAGTTGTGTGAGACCTGATGTGCCTACTCATTCATGCTCGTTTCTCATGCCTGCTACTGCTTAGAGTTGAGTTAGGTCTGATTCATCGGGAATGAATTGGAATGGTGATGAACTTGTCCTACTGTGTGTGAGCTAAGTGTATGAACACGATTTGGTAAAGGTAGCGGTGAGAGGCCATGTAGGAGTACATGGTGGGTTGTCTCATTGAAACCGTCCTCAGGAACTGAGTTCTGTGTTTGTGATCCATGAACAACTACTACCACACATTGGGATCCTTCATTGACTCTCTCGGCTTCTTAACCACCCTTGTCCTCTGTCCAGGAGTTGCAAGTAGTTTCTGATGTTTGTAGTATGCTCGAGGCTGTGCGCAGCGCTGACCCGCGGGGTGGGCTGTGATGCGGTAGGCACGTGGCACGGTGTACCAGGCGCCTGTTTGGTGTCTCGGGAACCCTGCTCAGATCGTTCGGGGCCGTATGTGGAAACTTCGGCCGGACTCCCTGCGGATGGAACCTGAATAGGCGATAAAACTAGACTAGAGACTTGAGTATTTAGGTAGGCCGTGGCCGACACCCTCGCCAGGCTTCCGCTTGAAGGTTGCCGAGATACATGACGTGTACATGGTGGTAAGTGGCGAGAGCGTGTTTGAAGAAGTACACCCCTGCACGGTTAACATCATCTATTCGAATAGCCGTGTCCACGGTAAAGGACTTCTGGGTTTCCTATAACAGTTCATAGACAAGTGAAAGTGGATACTCTAAAATGCGCAAGATAAGCATGAGTGCTATGGATGGCATTCTCGTAGGGAGACAGGAGCGAATCCATAGTGATGTATTGATATGGTGAATATGTGGACTCGTGTGCGCCACCTCAAAAGAGTTACTTGCAGTCATAGTTTAGGATAGCCACTGAGTCAAAGCTGGCTTGCTGCAGTTAAACTCCACCACCCCCTTTGTTGATACTGATGCATATGTAGATAGTTCTGATGTAAGTCTTGCTGGGTACATTTGTACTCACGTTTGCCTATTTTATGTTTTGCAGAGAGACGTCAGTCTCGCTAGTAGTTCCATTTGGACTTGACGTTTAGCTTGATACCTCAGCTATGATCTTGTGCCCTCGGCAGGATCGATAGATAGTCAGGCTTCTCGGCCTTTTTCATTTGTAGATGTGCGTACTCGGACATGTTAAGCTTCCGCATGTGCTTTGACTTGTATGTTTCAATGTTGGGTCATGAGACCCATGTTTGTAATATCTCGCTTCTCGGAGCCTAATGAATAAATACTTTGAGTCGTAGAGTTTTGTTGTGATGCCATGTTGTATTTACACATATCGAGCATATTGTGTGTATGATTGAAATTCTTGGTATGTGTGTGATCCGACAACCTAGTTGTTTATCCTTGGTAGCCTCTCTTACGGGGAAATGTAGTCTTGTGCTTCCATGAGCCATAGTAGTCTGCTACAGCCCGGTTCACCGGAGTCCTGCTAGGCCAGCACTACTGCTCCGGAACACTTGACTGGCCGGCATCTGATTCACTTCGTTCTTGTGTCTATCCCTTCGGGGAAATGTCATGCGATGACATCCGGAGTCCTGCCTAGCCTACTACAGCCCGGTTCACACGAGTCATGTTAGCCCAGTGCTATAGCCCGGATTCGCACGCTGCTGACTGACATGCTCGATGTTGATTCATGTATGCCTGTCCTCGTAAGTTATTGCCACTTTGGGTTCACGACTAGTCATGTCGGCCCGGGTTCTCTGTCATATGGATGCTAGCGACACTATCATATACGTGAGCCAAAAGGCGCAAACGGTCTTGGGGCATGGTAAGGCGACACCTGTGGGAATACCATGTGTGAGGCCGCAAAGTGATATGAGGTGTTACCGGCTAGATCGATCTGACTTGGAATCGGGGTCCTGACATAATAGTAGTAGATGCAGGCAGGAGTCGGTCTACTAATCTTGGACGTGATGCCTATATAATGATCATTGCCTGGATATCGTCATAATTATTTGAGGTTCTATCAATTTCCCAACAGTAATTTGTTTACCCACCGTTTGCTATTTTTCTCGAGGGAAGACACTAGTGAAACCTATGTCCCCCGGGTCTTCTTCCTCATATATTTGCTTGCGATCTATTTTCCCTATGCATTTTTATTCAGATCAATTAAACCAAAAATACAAAAATACTTTGCCGCACTTTATTTATTTGTGATCTATTATTTCAATCTACTACAATTTTCTGGCATCGTTACCCGAAAGGGATTGACAACCCCTTTAACACGTCGGGTTGCGAGGTGTTGTTATTTGTGTGCAGGTGTTGTTTACGTTGTGTTGCTTGGTTCTCCTACTAGTTCGATAACCTTGGTTTCTCCACTGAGGAAAATACCTACCATCGTTGTGCTGCATCATCCCTTCCTCTTTGGGTAAATACTGACGTAGTCCTAGTAGATAGCAGCTTTTCTGGCACTATAGTCCGAGAGCGATCAAAAGGAATTTCTGGGGCCGTTGCCGGGGAGGATCTTCAACATAACCAGGTTCCTAATCACAAATTTCATCTTCTCGCAATTTACATTATTTGCCATTTGCCTCTCATTTTCCTCTCCCCCACTTCACAAAAAAAAATCCGTTTTATTCGCCCCTCTTTTCCGTTCACCGTTCTCTTGCTTTCTAGTCTAGATGGCTAGCGTCCCTACTCCTCCTTTCTCATCAGATTTTGAAGTTCTTTACTTCAAGCAAAGACAAGGATGAAATTTGAAAGATTCCTGGTATAGTTTTATGGAATCGTATCGTGTTTCCAATCTAAAGGGGGATGCTAAGGTTTTTCTTTATAACCTTTACATAGGATTAGATTTGCATCATAGACAACTTCTTGATTTTTCCACTAAAGGAAATTTTATTGAGCTTGATGCAAACGCTGCCTATGAAATTTTGGAAGGAATTTTGGGAATTCCTCCTCAAAAGAAGGGGTCTTCCTTTACCCCTGAGGGAGCTCAAATGTTCGACAAACTTGGTGATTTGCATAAACATATGGTTGAAATACAGAAATATAATGAACCCCTCAAACACCTCAATGGTAGCATCAATCGCATGAATACTCTGATTACTCTTTTCAACAAGCGATTGGATATTTTGGATCTTCAGATAGTTTCTTTTCCGGAGAATTTAGGGAAGCGCAAAGAGCCTCCCAGGTTTCAGAAAACCCTTACAAAAGTTGCCAAAACTTCGGAAGACAAAAGTTAGATCCTTGCCTTACGCCTAGCTAAGGGCGTAAAACTATAGCGCTTGTTGGGAGGAAACCCAATGAATAAATATATTTTTGCTTTTTGGTTGCTTTTCTTGAGTGCTTACACAATTATGCTACTGTTATGATTGCATTTTTTATGTTTTAATTAGTGTTTGTGCCAAGTAGAACCAATAGGATCTTCTTGGCTGATAGTTGTTTGATCTTGCTGAAAAAGACAAAAACTTTATGCTCACGAAGATAATTGTTAGAAGTCACCAGAACGTGATAAAATGCCAATTCTTTTTGCAGAAGATCAATACTCAAATTATCCAGGTTGTCCTAATTTTTCAGAATTTTGGGAGTTCAAGAAGTATTCGAACAAATCAGATTACTACAGACTGTTCTGTTTTGACAGATTCTGTTTTGTTTGTGTTGTGTGCTTATTTTGATGCCTCTATGGTTTTCTTTGATGAGTTTTTGCCATGGAAAAGTTGGAATACATTAGATATAATACAAAAACAAAATAATAATTGGTTTGACACAACACTTATAGGAGTGATCTATTTTACTTACACTAATGGATCTCACGAAGGTTTTGTTGAGTTTTGTGTGATTGAAGTTTTCAAGTTTTGGGTCATCTTACGAAGGATGAAGGAAGGATGTAAGGTCTTAAGATTGGCGATGCCCCGGCATCCCAAGCTATTATCCAAAAATGAGCAACCAACTAAGCTTGGGGATGCCCTGGCATCCCAAGCTATTATCCAAAAATGAGCAACCAACTAAGCTTGGGGATGCCCCGGAGTGGCATCCCCTCTTTCTTCTAACAACTATCGGTATTTTACTCGAGGCTATATTTTTATTCGTCACATGATATGTGTTTTTCTTGAAGAGTCTTGTATGATATGTGTATTTGCTTGTTTTATTGTGTTTTAAGTCATCAATCGTTGCTGGACACACGTATTTGAGAGAGCCAAAATTATATCATGACTTGTTAGAATTGCTCTCTATGCTTCACTTAAATCTTTTTTGAGCTAGGACTTGCTCTAGTGCTTCTCTTCTATCTTTTTGAGCATGGTGTGCTTGTTATTTTTGAAGAAATGCTCTCTTACTTCACTTAGATTTATTTGAGAGTTGGTAAAATTTTGAAGAAATTCTCTCTTGCTTCACTTAAATTATTTTGAGAGAAAGAAAATTTGTTATGCTCATGATCTTCACTTATATTTGTTTGAGCTTATGAAAAGCAACACATGAAAATTAGTCCCAAAGTGATAGATATCCAAGAAGGATAAATAAAAAATGTCATGAAGATCATTGGACAAAATAAACTTGATTCTTAGTAATAGTTTTGAGATATGATGATGTGATATGTGAGTTATGTTGATGAGTAATTGTGCTCTAGTAAGAATATTGGTGTTAAGGTTTGTGATTCCCTATGCATGCACAAAAGTCAATAATCATGCAATGAAAATTATATCCTACTTGTGGTGCATTATTCGGTGTTAATTATGCTTAATGCTTGCTTATGAGATTAGTCGTTTCTTGGTTGGTCGCTTCTCAATCTTTTTTGCTAGCCTTCATTTTGCACTAAGTATGACCTCTACTTGTGCATCCAAAATCCTTAAAACCAGTTTTGAGATATGATGATGTGATATGTGAGTTATGTTGATGAGTAATTGTGCTCTAGTAAGAATATTGGTGTTAAGGTTTGTGATTCCCTATGCATGCACAAAAGTCAATAATCATGCAATGAAAATTATATCCTACTTGTGGTGCATTATTCGGTGTTAATTATGCTTAATGCTTGCTTATGAGATTAGTCGTTTCTTGGTTGGTCGCTTCTCAATCTTTTTTGCTAGCCTTCATTTTGCACTAAGTATGACCTCTACTTGTGCATCCAAAATCCTTAAAACCAGTTTTGCCACATGAATCCACTATATCTACCTATATGCGGTATTCTTTTCCCGTTCTAAGCAAATTTTCATGTGCCATCTCTAACTTTCAAAATAAACTTCTCTTTTGTGTGTTTGTTTCGCTCGTGGAATGGTAACGGGTGGCTAATATTTTCCATGCTGGATGTGTTGTTCTGACGATGAATGTTTATTCACTTGTCATTGCACGAGAGTAAGGAAAAGGTCTTAGCGATGCCCAGCCCCGAAATGCAAAAAATGAATTTACTTTATGTTGTCAAATAATAAATTCCTTGGAAAGTGTTGGTATGGAGGGCACC
This sequence comes from Aegilops bicornis, assembly GCA_021605145.1. Classification (NCBI taxonomy): domain Eukaryota; kingdom Viridiplantae; phylum Streptophyta; class Magnoliopsida; order Poales; family Poaceae; genus Aegilops; species Aegilops bicornis. The sequence continues at coordinate 326,041,819 of CM038672.1, read as the reverse complement.
CGTGGATACGGTTAGCCATGGAAAGTGAAAGTATGGTGGAAAAAGGAATAAACTTTATTTTCTGTTTGGGAACCGCCTATGGCATATCTAGCATGGAAAGCGTTGGGAATTCTAATTCGTTTTCATTGGTGGGATGGATACACCTCTCAAAATGTTTTTATCTCTAAATTTTTTGCTTTGAGCTCTGGCACCTCTACAAATCCCTACTTCCCTCTGTGAAGGGCCTTTCTTTTACTTTAAGCAAATTTTTCTTTTGAAATTTGAGTCTCCGTCCTCTCTTACAAATGCACCAACTAGGAGGCAATATGATCGTACTTAAGTATTGGGTGTAGCTAATATTCGAGTATGTTTCATGAATGGATCAATGTTTGAGCATGATGGGCTAGGGATAACTTATTTTAGTATTGATATTTTGAAAGACATGGTTGCTTGTTGATATGCTTGAGTATCTAAATTATTATGTCAAAATTAGACTATTGCTTTGAATCACATAAAAAGTCCAAATGTCCATGCTATATAGTAAAGAATATGATATGACATGATAAACAACACTCCACATCAAAAATTCAGTTTTTATAACTTACATACTCGAGGGCGAGTAGGAGTTAAAAGGGGATGCTGATACATCTCCAACGTATCTATAATTTTTTACTGTTCCATGCTGTTATATTATCAATCTTGGATGTTTTATATTCATTTTATAGTCATTTTATATCATTTTTTGGTACTAACCTATTGACATAGTGCCAAGTGCCATTTGCTGTTTTTTCCAAGTTTTTTACATCGCAGGAAATCAATATCAGACGGAGTCCAAATGAAACTAAACTTCACGATGATTTTTTATGGATGAAAAGAAAGAAGTTGGGCCCTGGTTGCACCTGGGGGAGTCCCGAGGAGGGGACAACCCACCAGGGTGCGCCAGGAGGCCCAGGCGCGCCCTGGTGGGTTGTGCCCACCTCGGGTGCTCCCCGGGCCGCCTCTTTGCTCTATAGATACCCCAAAAATACCAGAACCCTAGAGGCATAGACGAAATATTCATCCAGCCGCCACAGAGTCTAGAACCATCAGATCCAATCTAGACACCATCTCGGACGAGGTTCACCACCTCCATTGGTGCCTCTCCGATGATGCGTGAGTAGTTCTTTGTAGACCTTCGGGTCCGTAGTTAGTAGCTAGATGGCTTTCTCTCTCTCGCTGAATTCTCAATACACTCTCATTCTTAGCGTGCTGGTTATTGAATTATCCTTCTAAGACTGATCGTGCTACCTAGTCCATTTCTCATGGTGCACTCTTCGATCAACGAGTTAGGATTATGTCAGTCCCTCGCTCTCCTTATCATATCGTCTTGCCCCGAAAAGCAAGATTGTTCTCGAGCTTAATAGCATATCGGTGGTTTGTGATTTTCCGAATATCTTCTCAGAAGTATTACCAGGTTGTCACCTGACCGCTATGTTGAGTTCGTGATCAAGTTGGTTTCTTGTAAACCACCCCTTCTCCAAGAACGTGTGTTGAATACCCCTGAGCTAGTTGGTCGAGCTAAACAATAACTTGGAGAGTTGGAAGATAAAAGCTTGTCTAACCTAGTTCATTTCCAAAGGGATATCTTGTGTTTGTGCGCTTGTTGTAGAAAGATGATTTCTTCATCTATTGGTCCTTGTGATCGGTGGTTGAACCTATCGTCTTGCCCAAACCTTGATTTGAGTGTGGGCCATCATCAAATCAAATTAGAACCAACGATGTTCGTAATGTTGTCTTACTCTTGGTTGATCCCTCGAGCATTCACCATTACATTTTTTTGTCTGACCAATGCTATCACCATGTTCACATGATGGTGGAAGTCCAGTGATATGGAAATTGTGATGAGTTGCTATTGAGCCCATCAACAGCATCTTGTCTCCTCCATGATTCATGCTGAACATCAAGCTAGTATTGGAAACTTTTGTAAGCATTATCTTTATGTCCTGTTCATGAAATACATGTTTGGTGTAAGAAGTGACTTTCTCCAAGTTCACGTGCATTAGGTGCAAGTTGCCGCCGTGAATTGAGAAAGATTGTTTTTGCTTTCTCCGGAATCATCCCTAGTCAGTCATGCATGTGCGAAGTATTCCATGGTTTGATAGGCTCGCTACCTCCACTCCATGTGTAATCCCTAGCACACCAAGCCACTGATTGATTTGTTCAAGGAAAATAACTTCTTAAGTGCTAATCCTTAAGGACCCAAAGGTACATGCGCAGTACTTCGCTCTCCGCAATGATGGTTCCCAATAGGAATTCAGTAGTGTTGCCTTGTAAGAATACTATGTGGTCATGCTTGTCTTGGACAACACGTTCACACGTATTTAGCAGAACCAACTCATGTTTTGGAGCTTGCTATCGTAGTTCATCTCCCGAGAATCTCGCAACGCCATCTCGTCGATTTGTGTTGCAATCTTTCATTTTTCTCTTTAGACTGGATGAGTCTGGAATATCCTGACACAAACCAGATCTGAATCTCAGGCAGATATGATGGTTGGAACATTCCCAACATCTACATTTTGTTTCCAGCTTGCACCGTCATTGTGCCAATTCCCATGGGCTGCCCTCTCAGTAATTGTTGTTTAGGATCATCTTCAAAAGTGGTCCTACCATGGGTCCCATCCATTCCCGATGATAAGCAAAATCATCCATCGCGTTGTCTTCAAAAGGTAGTCCACATCATCCATTCGAATCCGGATATGCCATTCCTTTGAACTCCGCCAAACGATCGATTGTGATTGCCTTAGGCTGGTATAAAGAGTTTCAATGATCTAGATATCAAAAGTAATTCTTTTTGCCATTTAAGGGAATAACTCTACGAGTCACCTCCCCCAAGGTGCCCCGTTATGGGATCATAACAATTATTTCCTCGCCACCTTGACACCATCCACCATCTCTCTAAGCGTGGGATTGTTTCCCACCAAATCAAACCTCGTCGTTTGTTCTTCCATCCCTCCCGGTGTGTTTTGTGTCTCAACTCGAGATGTTTCAACATCTCATTCCGCGAGTTGATCTTGTATAGCTCGACCTTCGAGAAGAGCAATCCTAGTAGAGTTTCTTTCCATCGTCATCGCGTGGATGAAGATCTCAAAAGCGAGGATGTCAAGATCAATGTATGCAACGAATAAACAACCTGATGAGGTGCAACCTGGATCACGAAGATTGTGTTGGTCTTGTGACCCCTCTTTCTTCTTACCTCACGTCTTGAATCTCGGGACGAGATTCTTGTTTAGTGGGGGTGAGTTGTCACAGCCATAGCTTAGCGTTTGCTTGTCCTTGCATGATAATCATGTCATCATGTTAAATTTTCTCAGGAAGTTGAAATGGGGATGATAGAACCCCCAGCACCCCCTTAAAACAACTAGGGTTTACTAAAATCTTTTTCAATGAACATGTAATGCCCTTCTAAAATGTTCATCATCTTTGCCTTGGTCTAGAACCTCTGGCAAAAATGGTTCACATTTTTCTAGGACAACATTGGGTCACTAAATTAAATCATACTCTATTTGCATTTGGGCATTTAAATGCTATATAATATTTTAAATGTCCAAATAATCATGAACTAAAATGGTTATAGTTGGAAATATTCTAAACAGTGGGCTTGAGAAGTTTCATGTTTTTTGAGTAAGTTTTCGTATTTTAATTAAATACCTAAAATTACAGAAGAATTAGAAAATATAAATAAAAAGGAAAGGACAGAAATCCTACCAAACTTACCTGCAGCCCATCTGGCGCCCCAGCTCGCCCAGCACTATGCGGCCCACTGGCCCACAGTGCCAGTCATACCAACCTCCCGCCAGAGCAGGCAGGCTGCTGCCTGTCGCTTGCGCGCCGCCCAGCCACCTCGCTTCTGACGCCGGCCTTTGGGCGGCTCCAGACGACGCCACGCGCCCCCCTGACCTCTCTCTCTATCACGCCCGCAGCTCCTCCACTCCTTTGGATCCCTCCCCCTCTCTTCCCGAGCGCACCAGAGGGCGCCGCCGTGCTCTGCCGCGGCCACTGGCTACCCCACGCCTCGCCGACGCGCCTAGAACCTCTGCCACTTCTTCCTCGACCGCCTCACCGAGCCACGCCCCGCCGGAGGCCCCCGAATGTCTTCACCGAGCTCCTCTACGACCTCCTGACGACGAGATCTCCTCCGCCGCCCCGCTCGCTTCTGACCTCCCCCGAGCCTGCTGAGCAGCTCATCGCACCCACCGTGAGCCCCTGCTCCTGCTCCCCCTCTCCGTTTCCCCTCATGCGCCGTAGCCGTCGCCTAGCCTGCAACCGAACGCGCCGCCGCCCGCGCTCGTCTCCGGTGATGCTCCGGTGACCATTTGGTCCCGGGCATGCGCCCATCAAACTCATCGCACCACGTAGACACCGTAGGTGCTAAACGCACATTGCCTCGGCCACCGCAACTGCGTCCCCGCTCGTGCCCGAACTCCGGCTTTTCAATCGAAGCTTCGCCATTGCCGACTCCGGCCACCCTGTGCCCAGCCACGGCCGCAGACGCCGCGCCTACCGTAGAGCCCAACAGCGCCTCGAGCGGTGCCACAGAGGTGAAATCTGAGGTGCCCGTCATTTACGCCAGCGCGGCGTCGATCGCCGGCGGGTTTGACTTTCGTTAACGGGGTTTGGCCCTTTGGTTTGACCCCCTGGGTCTATGACAAGTGGGACCCGCCTACTAATTAAGTTAGGATTAGGACTAACAAAAATAAGTTAGACAAATGACACTGACACGCGGGACCCACTGGTCAGGTTTGACCTGGACCGTCCACACATTGACTGCGTCACCTCGACGCACTGCTGATGCAATAAAGCATTTACTGGATTTATTCTTATATAGGAAATTCCAGAAAATGCTACAAACTTCAAAAATTCATAGAAATTAATCTGTAACTCCAAATGCAAAGATTTATATATGAAAATTGATCAGAAAAATCCAATATATCCATTTGTAATGGTTTCGTGCATGTCAGAACACGTTAACCTTGCTGTTCAAGTGAAACAATTTAATGCACCTTTATGACTTCATAAAATGGGTTTGCATTTGAATCTTTGGTTCAAATGGACTCATTTCAATCTGTTCTAGCTTGCATTAGCCCAAAACACACTCATTTTGCCATGTCATTGCATGCATTATGTTTGTGCATATTGCCATGTGATGATTGTGTTTCGATGTGTTCTTCGTGGTAGGTTCTGTCTCCGAGGATATTCACGAGTATCCAACTGAAGGGCAGTATCCCACTACCATTACATCGAGCAAGCAAAACCCCCTTGTTCATTCCGATACAATCCCACTCTCTCGCTCCTGCTCTCTTTTACCGCATTAGGACAACAACGATTCATCTGTTACTTGCTGTAGTAGTTGAACCCCTTTTCCTCTACATGACCTGTCATTGCCACAGTAAATAGATGAAACCCACTAGCATGAGTAGGAGTTGTTTGAGCCCTGATGTGCCTACTCATTCCTGCCTGTTTGTCATGCACCTTTCTGATTAGAGTTGAGTCAGTGCGATTCGCCGGGAATGAATTGGAATGGTGATGAACATGTCTGCTTTGTGTGTGAGCTAAGTGTGTGAACACGATTTGGTAAAGGTACCGGTGAGAGGCCATGTAGGAGTACATGGTGGGTTGTCTCATTGAAACCGTCCTCAGGAACTGAGTTCTGTGTTTGTGATCCTTGAACAGCTACTACCACACATTGGGATCCTTAATTGACTCTCTCGGCTTCTTGACCACCCTTGTCCTCTGTCCAGGAGTTGCAAGTAGTTTCTGGTGTTTGTAGTGTGCTAGAGGCCGTGCGTAGCGCTGACCCGCGGAGTGGGCTGTGATGCGGTAGGCACATGGCACGGTGTACCGGGCGCCCGTTTGGTGTCTCGGGAACACTTCTCACATTGTTCGGGGCCGTATGTGGAAACTTCGGCCGGACTCCCTGCGGATGGAACCCGAATAGGCGATAAACCTGGACTAGAGACTCGAGTGTTTAGGTAGGCCGTGGCCGACACCCTTGCCAGGTTTCCGCTTGAAGGTTACCGAGATACATGACGTGTACATGGCTGTAAGTGGCGAGAGCGTGTGTGAAGAAGTACACCCCTGCAGGGTTAACATCATCTATTCGAATAGCCGTGTCCATGGTAAAGGACTTCTGGGTTGCCTATAACAGTTCATAGACAAGTGAAAAGTGGATACTCTAAAATGTGCAAGATAAGCGTGAGTGCTATGGATGGCGTTCTCGTAGGAAGACGGGAGCGAATCCATAGTGGTGTATTGATATGGTGAATATGTGGACTCGTGTGCGCCACCTCAAAAGAGTTACTTGCAGTCATAGTTTAGGATAGCCACTGAGTCAAAGCTGGCTTGCTGTAGTTAAACTCCACCACCCCCTTTGTTGATACTGATGCATATGTAGCTCGTTCTGATGTAAGTCTTGCTGGGTACATTTGTACTCACGTTTGCCTATTTTATGTTTTGTAGAGAGAAGTCTGTCTCGCTAGTAGTTCCGTGTGGACTTCGACGTTTAGCTTGATACCTCAGCTACGGTCTTGTGCCCTCAGCACGATCTGGTAGATAGTCAGGCTTCTCGGCCTTTTTCATTTGTAGATGTCTGTACTCAGACATGTTAAGCTTCCGCATGTGCTTTAACTTGTATGCTCTGAATGTTGGGTCATGAGACCCATGTTTGTAATATCTCGCTCCTCGGAGCCTAATGAATAAATACTTTGAGTCGTAGAGTTTTGTTGTGATGCCATGCTGTATTTACACATATCGAGCATATTGTGTGTATGATTGAAATGCTTGGTATGTGTGGGAGCCGACAACCTAGTTGTTTATCCATGGTAACCTCTCTTATGGGGAAATGTAGTCTTGTGCTTCCATGAGCCATAGTAGTCCGCTATAGCCCGGTTCACCAGAGTCCTGCTAGCCCAGCACTACTGCTCCGGAACACTTGACTAGCCGGCATGTGATTCACTTCTCTCGGTTCTGTCTCTTCGGGAAATGTCACGTGGTGACATCCAGAGTCCCGCCTAGCCTGCTACAGCCCGGTTCACGGAGTCCTCATAGCTGCTACAAAGCATGGATTCACGTCAGCTGGCGACCGACATGCTCGATGTAGATTCATGTATGCCTGTCCCCATAAGTTACTGCCACTTTGGGTTCACGACTAGTCATGCCGGCCCGGGTTCTCTGTCATATGGATGCTAGCGACACTATCATATACGTGAGCCAAAACGCGCAAACGGTCCCTGGCCACGGTAAGGCCGCAAAGTGATATGATGTGTTACCGGCTAGATCGATGTGACTTGGAATCGGAGTCCTGACATAATAGTAGTAGATGCAGGCAGGAGTTGGTCTACTAATCTTGGACGTGATGCCTATGTAATGATCATTGCCTGGATATTGTCATAATTATTTGAGGTTCTATCAATTGCCCAGCAGTAATTTGTTTACCCACCGTTTGCTATTTTTCTCGAGAGAAGCCACTAGTGAAACCTACGGCCCCCGGGTCTTCTTCCTCATATATTTGCGTGCGATCCATTTTCCCTATGCATCTTTATTTAGATCTACGAAACCAACAATACAAAAATACTTTGCTGCACTTTATTTATTTGTGATCTATTGTTTCAATCTACTACAATTTTCTAGCATCGTTACCCGAAAGGGATTGACAACCCCTTTAACACATCGGGTTGCGAGGTGTTGTTATTTGTGTGCAGGTGCTATTTACGTTGTTTTGCTTGGTTCTCCTACTGGTTCGATAACCTTGGTTTCTCCACTGAGGAAAATACCTACCATCGTTGTGCTGCATCATCCCTTCCTCTTTGGGTAAATACTGACGTAGTCCTAGTAGCTAGCAGCTTTTCTGGCGCTATAGTCCGAGAGCGATCAAAAAGGAATTTCTGGGGCCGTTGCCGGGGAGGATCTTCAACATAACCAGGTTCCTAATCACAAATCTCATCTTCTCGCAATTTACATTATTTGCCATTTTCCTCTCCCCCACTTCACAAAAAAAATTCCGTTCTATTCGCCCCTCTTTTCCGTTCACCGTTCTCTTGCTTTCTTGTCTAGATGGCTAGCGTCCCTACTCCTCCTTTCTCATCAGATTTTGAAGTTCTTTACTTCAAGCAAAGACAAGGATGAAATTTGAAAGATTCCTGGTATAGTTTTATGGAATCGTATCGTGTTTCCAATCTAAAGGGGGATGCTAAGGTTTTGCTTTGTAACTTTTACATAGGATTAGATTTGCATCATAGACAACTTCTTGATTTTTCCACTAAAGGAAATTTTATTGAGCTTGATGCAAACGCTGCCTATGAAATTTCGGAAGGAATTTTGGGAATTCCTCCTCAAAAGAAGGGGTCTTCCTTTACCCCTGAGGGAGCTCAAATGTTCGACAAACTTGGTGATTTGCATAAACATATGGTTGAAATCTGAAATATAATGAACCCCTCAAACACCTCAATGGTAGCATCAATCGCATGAATACTACGATTACTCTTTTCAACAAGCGATTGGATATTTTGGATCTTCGATAGTTTCTTTTCCGGAGAATTTAGGGAAGCGCAAAGAGCCTCCTGTGTTTGAAAAACCCTTACAAAAGTTGCCAAAACTTCGGAAGACAAAAGTTAGATCCTTTCCTTACGCCTAGCTAAGGGCGTAAAACTATAGCGCTTGTTGGGAGGAAACCCAATGAATAAAATATATTTTTGCTTTTTGCTTGCTTTTCTTGAGTGCTTACACAATTATGCTACTGTTATGATTGCATTTTTATGTTTTAATTAGTGTTTGTGCCAAGTAGAACCAATAGGATCTTCTTGGGTGATAGTTGTTTGATCTTGCTGAAAAAGACAAAAACTTTATGCTCACGAAGATAATTGTTAAAAGTCACCAGAACGTGATAAAGTGCCAATTCTTTTTGCAGAAGATCAATACACAAATTATCCAGGTTGTCCTAATTTTTCAGAATTTTGGGGGTTCCAGAAGTATCGAACAAATCAGATTACTACAGACTGTTCTGTTTTGACAGCTTCTGTTTTCTTTCTGTTGTGTGCTTATTTTGATGGCTCTATGGTTTTCTTTGATGAGTTTTTGACATGGAAAAGTTGGAATACAGTAGATATAATACAAAAACAAAATAAGAATTGGTTTGATGCAGCACTTATAATAGTGATTTTTTTTCTTACACTAACGGATCTCACGAAGGTTCTTTTGTGTTGTGTGATTGAAGTTTGCAAGTTTTGGGTCATCTTACGATGGATGAAGGAAGGATGTAAGGTATTAAGCTTGGGGATGCCCCGACATCCCAAGCTATTATCAAAAAATGAGCAACCAACTATCGGTATTTTACTCGAGGCTATATTTTTATTCGTCACATGATATGTGTTTTGCTTGGAGAGTCTTGTATGATATGTGTCTTTGCTTGTTTTATTGTGTTTTAAGTCATCAATCTTTGCTGGACACACGTATTTGGGAGAGCCAAAATTATATCATGACTTGTTAGAATTGCTCTCTATGCTTCACTTAAATCTTTTATGAGCTAGGACTAGCTCTAGTGCTTCACTTATATCTTTTTGAGCAGGGTGTGCTTGTTATTTTTGAAGAAATGCTCTATTTCTTCACTTAGATTTATTTGGGAGTTAGTAAAATTTTGAAGAAATTCTCTCTTGCTTCACTTAAATTATTTTGAGAGAAAGAAAATTTGTTATGCTCATGATCTTCACTTATATTTGTTTGAGCTTATGAAAAGCAACACATGAAAATTAGTCCCAAAGTGATAGATATCCAAGAAGGATAAAGAAAAAAATGTGATGAAGATCATTGGACAAAATAAACTTGATTCTTAGTAATAGTTTTGAGATATGATGATGTGATATGTGAGTTATGTTGATGAGTAATTGTGCTCTAGTAAGAATATTGGTGTTAAGGTTTGTGATTCCTATGCATGCACAAAAGTCAATAATCATGCAATGAAAATTATATCCTACTTGTGGTGCATTATTCGGTGTTAATTATGCTTAATGCTTGCTTATGAGATTATTCGTTTCTTGGTTGGCCGCTTCTCAATCTTTTTTGCTAGCCTTCATTTTTCACTAAGTATGACATCTACTTGTGCATCCAAAATCCTTTAAACCAGTTTTGCCACATGAGTCCACTATATCTACCTATATGCGGTATTGTTTTTCCGTTCTAAGCAAATTTTCATGTGCCATCTCTAACTTTCAAAATAGACTTTTCTTTTGTGTGTTTGTTTCGCTCGCGGAACGGTAACGGGTGGCTAATATTTTCCATGTTGGATGTGTTATTCTGTTGATGAGTGTTTATTCACTTGTCATTGCACGAGAGTAAGGCAAAGGTCTTAGGGATGCCCAGTCCCGAAATGCAAAAAAATAATTTACTTTATGTTGTCAAATAATAAATTCCTTGGAAAGTGTTGGTATGGAGGGCACCCATGGATACGGTTAGCCATGGAAAGTGAAAGTATGGTGGAAAAAGGAATAAACTTTATTTTCTGTTTGGGAACCGCCTATGGCATATCTAGCATGGAAAGTGTTGGGAACTAAGTCGTTTTCGTTGGTGGGATGGATACACCTCTCAAAATGTTTTTATCTCTAAGTTTTTTTCTTTGAGCTCTGGCACCTCTACAAATCCCTACTTCCCTCTGCGAAGGGCCTTTCTTTTACTTTATGCAAAAAAAAATTTGAAATTTGAGTCTCCATCCTCTTTTACAAAAGCACCAACTAGGAGGCAATATGATCGTACTTAAGTATTGGGTGTAGCTAATATTCGAGTGTGTTTCATGAATGGATTAATGTTTGAGCATGATGGGCTAGGGATAACTTATTTTAGCATTGATATTTTGAAAGACATGGTTACCTGTTGATATGCTTGAGTATCTAAATTTTTATGTCAAAACTGGACTTTTGCTTTGAATCACATAAAAAGTCCAAATGTCCATGCTATATAGAAAAGAATATGATATGACATGATAAACAGCACTCCACATCAAAAATTCTATTTTTATCACTTACCTACTCAAGGACGAGTAGGAGTTAAGCTGGGGGATGCTTATACATCTCCAACGTATCTATAATTTTTTATTGTTCCATGCTGTTATATTATCAATCTTGGATGTTTTATAATCATTTTATAGTCATTTTATATCATTTTTTGGTACTAACCTATTGACATAGTGCCAAGTGCCAGTTGTTGTATTTTCCAAGTTTTTTACATCGCAGGAAATCAATATCAGACGGAGTCCAAATGAAACGAAACTTCACGATGAGTTTTGATGGACGAAAAGAAAGAGGTTGGGCCCTGGTTGCACCTGGGGGGAGTCCCGAGGAGGGGACAACCCACCAGGGTGCGCCAGGAGGCCCAGGAGCGCCCTGGTGGGTTGTGCCCACCTCGAGTGCTCCCCGGACCGCCTCTTTGCTCTATAAATACCCCAAAAATACCAGAACCCTAGAAGCATTGACGAAATATTCATCCAGCTGCCGCAGAGTCTAGAACCATTAGATCCAATCTAGAAACCATATCGGACGAGGTTCACCACCTCCATTGGTGCCTCTCCGATGATGCGTGAGTAGTTCTTTGTAGACCTTCGGGTCCGTAGTTAGTAGCTAGATGGCTTTCTCTCTCGCTTAATTCTCAATACAATGGTCTTTTGGAGATCCATATGATGTAACTCTTTTGCGGTGTGTTTGTTGGGATCTGATGAACTTTGAGTTTATGATCTGTCATATCTTTTTATATACAGGAAAGTTATTTGAGTTTCTTTGATCTCTTATATGCATGATCTCTTATAGCCTCGTATTTCTTCTCCGATATTTGGGTTTTTTTTGGCCAACTTGACTATTTATCTTTCAACGGGCAGAGGTGCCCAGTAGTTCGTTCGATCTTACAGTGCTCGATCCCTGTGACAAAAAGGGAAACGACACGTATGTATCGTTGCTACTAAGGATAAAAAGACAAGATCTATATCTACGCAATAGATAAATGGATCTTGTCTACATCATGTCATCGTTCTTATTGCATTACTCTGTTTTCCATGAACTTAATACACTAGATGCATGCTGGATAGAGGTCGATGTGTGGAGTAATAGTAGTAGATGCAGGCAGGAATCGGTCTACTAATCTTGGACGTGATGCCTATGTAATGATCATTGCCTGGATATCGTCATAATTATTTGAGGTTCTATCAATTGCCCAATAGTAATTTGTTTACCCACCGTTTGCTATTTTTCTCGAGAGAAGCCACTAGTGAAACCTATGTCCCCCGGGTCTTCTTTTTCATATATTTGCTTGCGATCTATTTTTCCTATGCATTTTTATTCAGATCTATTAAACCAAAAATACAAAAAATACTTTGCTGCACTTTATTTATTTGCGATCTATTATTTCAATCTACTACAATTTTCTGGCATCGTTACCCGAAAGGGATTGACAACCCCTTTAACACGTCGGGTTGTGAGGTGTTGTTATTTGTGTGCATGTGTTGTTTACGTTGTCTTGCTTGGTTTCTCCTACTGGTTCGATAACCTTGGTTTCTTCACAGAGGGAAATACCTATCATCGCTGTGCTGCATCATAGCTTCCTCTTTGGGGAAATATCGACGTAGTCCTACCAGACAGGAGCTTTTCTGGCGCTATAGTCAGGGAGTGACCAGGCTCCTGCCCAGGCGCTCCTTTGTCCCTCCTCACCTTCGACGGACATGCCTAGGAGGATAGGGACAAGAAAGGGCATTGCGGAGCACTTACCTTTTTTCAATCTTAAACCTGTAGGCACTTGCCAAATTTTAATCTCTCGAGTCCATGCTTGAGTTCTATAACGCTTGTACTTGTATCAACATATAAATGAAAAAGATGAACCTTCCCGGGAACCCGTGCATGTGTATGTCCATGCAGAGGCGAGATTCCTCTTTAATGTAAATACACGAGTTTTCGTCGGCAGGCTATCCTGCCAGCACCCTTTTTGTCCGCCGGAGAGCCGCGTCTACCGGGTTACAGACAAAGGGACCAGCCCCCCGCCAACTTCTTTCTACCAAAGACCACTGCAACCACCCTGATCGAAGCAGCGTCTGAGTCATGGATGGGAGCACCTAAGTCTCAAAAGAGTGGCGAAGCTTTCTCATGCTCAAGTTATAGCCTTGCAGAACACTAATGGACATAAGGTAAAACTTATCTGTTTGGCTTTCCGGGGATCGTTGTGCCGGGCATCCTTCTCAACTCCTTGTCGAAGCCAAGTCCACGGCAAGAACCTGTAGCTTCATGTGGGTGAAAACAAATGCAGGATGCGATCCTATCTATATGCATATGCAAATGGTCATGCAGTGATCTTGGAATACTCATGCAAGCATGCAGTCTTGGTCGGGGCCCCCCCACATCGCTTCTTTATTTTCTCTTGCATAGGGTCATCGCCCTAGCTTTGCACAAGGGGTTACATGCAGTTGAGGCAAGGCCTATACAAATGGGTGGCTGCCGGGCGCGCCTTACGGGTAGGACTTGCGAAGATGCTCAATATTCCATGAGTTTTGCAACTGAGTGCCATCTCCTGTCTCCAGACGGATTGCGCCAGGTCTGGTGACTCGTACTACCCATTAAGGGCCTTCCCACTTTGGTGACAACTTGTTTGTACCCTTGGCGGACTGAACGTGCCTAAGGACAAGGTCACCTTCCTCAAAACACCGGGCATGAACCCTGCGGCTATGATAGCGACGCAGGGCTTGCTCGTAGCGTGCAACACACGTAGCAGCCCGGAGATGGTTCTCCTCGAGTAGCACAGCGTCATCACGCCGGTGCTGATCTTGTGCTACTTCATCGTAGGCAAGCACTCGAGGCGACCCATAAATGAGTTCCGTGGGGATAACTGCTTCTTACGCCCGTAGACCCGAGGAGAAGGAGTGCGCACAGTAGCACGGTTTGGTGTCATTCCGAGGGACCAGAGAACTACCGACAGCTCCTCGATCCACCGCCTGTTGTGCTTCTGCAGCGTATCAAAAGTTCTTGTCTTGAGTCCACACATCACTTCAGCGTTCGCCCTCTCAGCTCGTCCATTGCTTCGGGGGTGTGCCACAGAGGCAAATGAGATGCATCCGAGGGCATGAACATATTGCATGAAGGCGTGGCTCGTGAACTGGGTGCCGTTGTCGCTGATGATCCTTGCCGGAACTCCAAAACGACACACCAATTCTTTCAAGAACTTGATAGATGACTGAGCAGTCACCTTTCTCATGGCAGTCACTTCCGGCCTCTTTGTAAACTTGTCGATGGCAACGAACAAGAATTCAATGCCCCCGATTACTCGAGGAAAGTGGTCGAGGATATCGAGCCCCCAGACCGAAAATGGCCATGATAGATGGATTGTTTGAAGAGCTTGGGTAGACAGATGGGTTTTCTTGGAATGGAACTGGCAGGCTTCACATTTGGTGACTAGCTTGACCGCATGTTGGAGGGTTGTGGTCCAATAGAATCCTTGCCGGAATGCTTTCCCAACTAATGCCCTTAATCCAATGTGGGAGCCGCACATGCCTTTGTGTATCTCAGCCAGTAGTTCCTTTCCTTCTTCCCGGCAGATACTCTTCAATTTCACACCATTGGGCCTCCTTCTGTACAGAGTGTCATCGACAAACTAATACATACTAGCCCTCCGGGCTACTTTTTCAGCTTCATCTTGGTCGCCAGGAAGCTCTCCAGTTTGGAGGAAGTGGACAATGTACCTTGCCAAAGTTGGAGCCTCTGGCTTGGCAACGAGGACTAGCAGCACCTCCTCTACTGTGGGAGAGCATGCCGGCTTGAGGGGGTGGTCCCACAGGCTGTGAGGAGTTGTTTCCGGCAGGGTCTCTGCCGGGAGCGGACGGCTCTACCGGGAGAGGCTTACCGTAGTCCAACTTTCTCCTTTTCCGGGCCATTATTGCTGGGGATACAGAGGGCTAAGTGAGATGGAGAACAAAAGTCCCTAGTTCCATAGGAAGCTTCTGTGCAACACACTTTGACAGATGATCAACTATGATGTTTTCTGCTTGGGGTACGTGCTCTGTTTGCAATCCGTCAAAGTGCTCCTCCAATCTCCTCACTTCCTTGACGTATGCCTCCATCAATGGACTTTGGTAATCCTTGTTCACTTGTCTCACCACAAGCTATGAATCTCCTCAAACGATTAGCTTCTTAATTCCCAGTTCAGCTGCAATCCTGAGCCCGGCAAGGAGCCCTTCATACTCAGCTGTATTGTTGGTTGCTTCTTTCCGGGCAAAATGCATTTGAACGACGTACTTCAAGTGCTCCCGGGTGAGGGCGACAAGAAGCAAGCTAGCTCCTGCACATTGTTGGAAAAAAGCATCATCAAATACATAATCAATTTCTTGGGGTGATTCCTTGTTCGGGATAACTGTCTTTGTTACTTCCTCATCAGGGGTTGGCGTCCATTCTGCAATAAACTCTGCCAATGCCCTGCTCTAAATAGTTGATGTGCTCTCAAATTTCAAACCAAAGCTGGGTAACTCCAAAGCCCACTCCACTATTCTGCATGTAGCCTCAGGGTTTCAGAGTATCCTTTGCAACGGAAAACGAGTAACAGCCATGATCTCATGGGCTTGGAAGTAGTGGCGAAGTTTCCTTGAGGCCATAATGAGACCAAATACCAACTTCTGCACGCCAGAGTATCTTCACCTAGCCCCCTATAACAAGGAGCTGACGAAGTACACTGGCGCTGCACCACTTTCTTCCTTGCCGCGTCCTTGGGGTTGCTCTCGTTGTCGTGCTCATTGCTGTCCTGACCCTTCTCTGACCCTGCCGAGCTTTCCTTGGTTCGTAAAGGGTTTGTCGGGGCGATTTACTTCACCACCTCGGCCCTTACCGCTAGCAACATTCTGACTCTTTTCCTTATCACGCTTCTCATACTCTGCTCTCTATTTCTTTACAAGCTATTCAACCTGAAAACACTCTTGAAGGTCGTGGCCCTTGGTCCACTGAATCTTGCAGTCTGGCCTATCGCCTTTCCCAGCCTTTTCGGCAGCAGCGGCTTCCCGGCAATCAGTGCACGCGGCAGCTTCCTTGCCGGGGGCCTCAGTTTTGGCCTTCTTGCTGGTACTAGGCATACCCGATCCTTCAACAGTCATCACTGCCTTATCTCTCTACTTCTTATTGCGCTTCTTGCCCTTCTTCTGACTCGTTGATTCGTCCTCATCCTCTGAATCAACGTTGGTGCAAACTTCCTCCGGGCAACTTTCTTCCCTCATCCATCTGAGCACATTTATCCACTAACGTGTAAAGCTCCTTCACATTCTTGGGCAACCGCACGTTCATCTTGGAACGAATCCGGCGGTTGCACACATTGGACTGGAAGGCAACTATTACGGCTGCCGAATGGATATTCCGGATATTTCTATGAACTTTGCTGAATCTCTGTAAATACTTACAGAGGGTTTCTCCTTCCTTCTGCTGGAGAAGCTGCAAGTCACTGGGCTGCCGGGTTCTTGATGACTGCTAGTAAAGGCGCCAATGAACTTGTGGCACAGGTCAACCCATGACGAAATGGAGTTCTTCGGTAGGTGCATCAGGCAAGACCTCACATTGGACTTGAGGGCCAAAGGGAAGTAGTTGGCGAACACCTTCTCATCTCTTCCCCCGGCAGCCTGAACAGCGATGGTGTAGATGCTCAGGAACTCTTCCTGGTTCAGCCTCGCATTGTAATTCTCAGGTATCTCTGGATTGAACGTGCGAACGGACGGCCAACGGACTTGCCGCAGCTCTCGTGTAAAGGGAGGGCAGCCAACCTTGATAGGTTGGCACCCGCCAACACCGAGCGCAGGCTCGTCGACGTTGAGGCCATCGCACCATTCGGTCTGGCGGAGGTCGTCGCAGTGTTGATCGATGATGACGCACACGTCTTCTCTCCGCCTATCCTCCGGGGCTCGACGTTGGCCAGGACATGCTCGACGGTCAGAAGAGGCCATCGAGATGTCGTCGGGGTCTTGATTTTGTTGTGCTCGCGCTGGCTACCACGGTGGGGATTGTTCCATGGGGATGGCTCCTTCCGTACGGTCAGCAGCGTGAGCTGTAGCTATCGCTAGGGGAGGTCGTGGTGGGCCAGCTCGCCGTGAGCCCCCAGCTTCGGCAAAATCGAGCAGGCTCTGGATGGTGGCACGCCATTCATCCATCTGCTCGGCCGCTGGCGGAAACCTCAGCAGCAGCTGAGCTCGTGCCATGGTCTTCGAAGTTGTGCTTGGCATGGATGATGATGAAGTTGATGGCACCGTCACACGGCTCCTGACGGTGCCAGTGGCGGTAGCACTGCGCCTCCGCTGTTGCTGTGGGGCGACCACCTGGATGTGGTGTGACGAAGGCGCTCGAGGGCCGGCGGCTTCGTCGGGCGCAGGGGCTTGGTCGGCCCGTCATGAGGGAGGTGCACGCGCTGTGACCGCACCCGTGGTGGGGGCGGCCGGAGGGCGGCGGTTTACCCCAGTCCGAGCATCGTTGTCGTGCTTGTGCCCGTCTGTGGGAGAGAGGGGCACAGATGGAGTAACCCCCTCACCCGTACCTTGGGGAGCGTGGCCGTCAAGGTGTTGCTGATGCTTCTCTCCTCCGGTGCGCCCTGCTCCTGCGTCGGCCGCGGGGGAAGTGGTGACGGTGCCACCTGCTCCGACCACATCCCCAGCAGCGTCCACGTTCTCGTGTGCCTCCTCACCCTCTGTAGTGTTGGAGGCCACGGGCGGCAGTGCCGTCGAGTTGGATGGGTGAGCCGAAGGACCGGATTTCTTCTTGGGCGCCATGGTCGATGGCGTCTTCGAAGATGAAGATGGTGATGAAGGTGATGCGCTACACACGCCTTCAGGTTTGCACAAGCGAGCCCCCTACCTGGCATGCCAAAGATGTCGCGGGAAAGGACAACCGCCTATGGTACTAGGACGCACCTTGCTGGTTCGTGTGGGGACCCCCGACTCATAAGTCGTGATCACCGAATGCACGTGTACAGTGATCCCAGAGATCAATGCTCAGCGAACACACAGAAGCTGAATAACAAGAGTCTTACATCCATACATACCGTCTTACACAAATTATGACCATTATGGTGAAGTCTTACATTGATAAAGCCTTAAGGGCTGAACATCAAATGAAACACAGGCAGTGGAAATCTTCATTGATAAGTAGAACCCATGCCGTCTGCCTTAACCCTACAGGCATTCTGACTGGGAAACGTCCTAGTTCGCAGGTTCGTCTTCATAGAACTCTTCTTCGAACTCCGGTTCTTCCATGCCTTGCCAATTTAAATAACCAGTGGCAAGCCAATGAGTACTTTTAATGTACTCGCAAGCAACCCATGTTTCGGTTCCAGATATAACAATGCATGATATAGGTAAATTTTTGCGGAAAGCTAGTTTTGAGTGCAATGACATGTTCAACAACTTGCAAGACATGCGTCAGGAGAATTCAAGTAACCATGAGAACAGGTTACAGATATCAACATAAATAGAGTGGGCACCAACCCAACTCAATCATGTCAAGTCCTTTGACTTGACTCAAGTAGTTTTATCAACACACACACACTGGTTTGCATAGCTCTGGACGTAGTTTAAGCAAAGACCGCCCAACTGTCCTTGACCGTGGACACGGCTATTGAATAGTTTTACACTCTGCAGAGGTTGCACACTTTACCCACAAGATCCGGGGAACTTCCGTGTCATCCACGTCCCGCGATACCTCAAGTACCCGGGGTAAGCACCCGATCACTATCTTTCCCTAGACGACACTAACATGGAGTCCACTCGATTGGTAGTAACCCCCCAACATTTAAAAACATAAAATTGTGGAGCCTTGCTCCCATATTGATGACATACCACTGGCACGGGGTACCAACGGTGTGTCCGGTGCCCCATAAAAATGTTCTTGGCCGCCCTACCTGGCACGACCCCGTCCCGAGAGAGAGCACCAACTCCCCCCCGTCACTAGTAATGCGGGCTCCAAGCTAGTATCTGCCTAGGTAATTAATAATGCCCTTTCCCATATAAGGGTAGAGTGGTTGCGTATGTAAGGTTGGGACAGTCGACAAATCTTAAATCTAATCCGTTTTCGAAAAGACCACCCACTTGCCTCGGTACACCACTTCGTCATCAAGTGGTTACCCATCTCATCATCACCCTCAGGCGTAAGTGGCACCCGACGGGGTTTTCGAAAAGTCTTTTTAAAATGCTTTGACTCCTTCACCATGCATATACCCGTCCCTGTTTGCGTAGCATCTACTTTAGCATCCTATCTACTCCCACCGGCATAACCCTCATAGGAAGGTAGGGTCATGCACAATGCAAGTATCATAGAGGAAGTAACAGAGGCAACCAACCAACATGGTTTACCATCTCATCATGATTCCGATGCAACAATAATAAGTGCTATAAGACATGCATAAAAAGGGTTTCATGGGCATGGTCAAAGGGCTGCTTGCCTTGGTTGGCTTGGTCTTCAAAGTCTTCAGGCCCTTCCTCTCCTTCTTCTCCAACTACCTCGTCAAACACGGGATCTAATCGTCGCAAGAAAACAACGGATAAATGAGATAATAATAAAAACAGAAAAGTCAAAGTGCTCAAAAAAATGTCAACCTATTTTTGTAAAATACTATGAGGAAAACTAGGAAGGGGAAAATTCTTGGTTTTGGATTTGGAGCTAGGAAAACAGAGTTGTGGATTTTCAAACAGAGGCTCTATTGTTCAAATTTGAATTTAAATTTTAACAGAGCAGAAAAGTGTAATGGATGTGCATGAAAGTTACATCAATAAATAGGTGGGATTAATCTGAGATTTTAGGAGTTGGAATTATTTCATTTGGATAAGTATTTTGTCCTGTGGAATTTTTGTAAAACAGTGAAAAAGAAAAAGAAAGCGGCCTGTGCCACCGGGCGGAGAGGCCACGGGCAACAGGCGGAGGGAAATCAGCCCGCAAGGCCGCCACGTCGAAGGCGTAAAAGGCGGCACGCCTTCAGCCGACGGCGAACAGCGTAGCAGCGTCTTGGCGTCGCGTTCATCGACGGGTGGATCCCACCCGTCAGGGCGTGAGGTTGACGGGCAGGGCCCACGGCCGTTGTCGTCTACCTCCGTCCAGAAGCAACGGCGAGCTCGCCGGCGGCGATACAGGGCACGGGAGGGTGCGTGGGTGGTACCGTTGGACTCAGGAGGAGGTCGCCGTTCGGGTGGTGGTGGAGGTGGTCGCCGGAAGCGGCTGGTTCGCCCGGCCAGCGAGGGTCACGCGGCGAAGGTGCTTGGTGTCGATGGTTCCGCCATTCCGGCTGCAAAAGAGTGGGAAAGAGAGGGAAAGGGTCGGTTGACGCCTTGCGGTTCCAGATCGAGAGAGAACAAGGGCGGAGGAGGCCTGTACCGCGTGGACATCGACGACCCGAGGCGGCGGAGCTAGAGCTTGATCTCGAGCTCGGGCGGCTCTCGAGGCAACTGGATGGTGTGGGAGGTGGATTAGGAGCGTGGGGGAGCGACAGGAGGTGAGAGGGAGGCTCGGGGTCGCCTTTTATAGGCTGGCCGAGGTCCACCGTGGGCGCGACCTCACGGGTTCCCATGGATCGGCCTGGGTGGCCGTTAGAGAGGAAATGGAGGGCTCGGGGTGTTCGTGGGAGTGGTGTAGGGTGCCAGGAGAGAGAGGAGGAGGCGGGACGAGGCTACACGCGGGCCACAGGAGTGGCGCGAGCATTGGCCGAGCGGGGCGGCGCTCTGGCGCGAGCTGCAGGAGAGAGAGGAGGGCGCAGGAGCAAGTGGGCGGCCTGCTGGCGTAGAGCGGATGTCGAGGGGCATCGACTGGCGCGCGGGGGAGGCTCGAGGTGGCCGGGAGACGCGGCGTCAATGGTCGGGTGCCCTGCCAGGCGCTCCAGAGCGCGACTTTGGCCGGCATCCGCGGCTCTCCCGCGTCCGCGTGCGTCCACTTGCGTCTGGAGGCTGCAGGGGGCATGGGCAAAAGCTGGAGAGGGCCTTGGATGCTCTGGAAAGCTGAGGGGAGAGAAGGAGGCTGAGAGAGAGAGGGAAATCTGCTGTCCAGAGAAGAAAAATGGGGTTCCCCCCCTTCATCATTGCTTCCTCGGGCAGGGAAGCATCCACAGTGATAGAGGGGGACTAGGAGGTTGTGGTAAAAGGTGGCTCAAGGAGATTAGTGGAAGAGGCTGGAATTTGCATTTAAAATTCTGCGGAAGGTGTTTGATGATGGTTTGGGCAAGTAGATGACTTTCACTTGTCATGAGACTCCACAGGTGAAATGTCACACATAATTAGGGCCTTCCACCCATTTGGAGCTTATTTGGGCAAAGTTGCCAATGCAACTTTTGTAAACCCTAAGCTGGCAGGAATGGACTTGTGCAGATCTAGTTGAGTGAATCACTTCTCCTTGATGCACCACTTGGTGTGGTGGCCTCATTTGGTCGTGTGATCATGCTCACAAAAGTTGGGATCAAGGAGAGGAAGTTGGTAGTACAAAGTAGTTCAAATTTGATTACGGCGAGGGGGTTTTGGGGGAATTTCATGGGGTTATATTATTCTCCTTTACATGATACTTGCCAAGATCATCAAAACATGTCATATGTGACATGCTAGAATTTTCTTGGAATTTTTGGAGAATATTTCCTGTGGAAATATTTCAAATCCTTGAAATGAGCAGAAATGGTTTTGGGAGGTTTTGTCCAATATTTTGATCATGACCATGTGTTGAAACTCATATATATGGTAAATATATGTCCATTGAGTCTCTTTAATTTTTCTCAAATATTTTTAAAGCTTTAAAATAATTTTAACCTATTAAAGACCATTTCTGGCCTTAAGAAAAAGTCTTTAAATAAAATAGGAAAATAACTTTTAAAATTATATTTTTGTGTTTTATGGAAGTCCTATATCTAATAGCTTTCAAATATACTCTTTTAAATATTTTTAATACCCAAAATCAAGTACTTGTAGTGCAAACGTCAATTCAGGGGTTTTTGGAAAACTAATTTTTGAAAACATTATTTGGCCAAATTATTTTTGTAAGAAAATACTATATTGCACTATACACATGGCATGATCATTGGGCAGAAGTTTGGGGCAAGGAGATGAAGTATATAAGGTGGAGTTGTGTTGACTTTAAAGAGCACTTGAAAACACAAGAGAGAAAAACCAACTCCAAATAAAAGCCAAATAATGCAAAAGTTTTTGTTGGTCCAAATTTGCATGCTTTATTAATGCAAATGAAATTTTACAAAATGCAGGGTGTGACAGACCTACCCCCCTTACAAGAATCTCGTCCCCGAGATTCCTAAACTAGGCTCTAAAGAGATACGGAAACTCGGATCTAAGGTAGTCTTCACGTACCAAAGTTGCTTCTGCTTCAGTGTGGTTGCTCCACTGGACCTTGAAGTACTTGATGGTGCGGCTTCGAGTGCGTCGCTCAGCCTCATCCAAAATGCAGATGGGCCTCTCACGGTAATTCAAATCAGGCTGAAGGTCAATGGCTTGGTGATTGACGTCCTTGTAAGGATCAGGCTTGTCTGGAACTTGGAGAAACTTCTGGAGTTGTGACACGTGGAATACGTTGTGCACATCGGATAGCTCCGGTGGTAGTTCCAACTGGTAAGCCACTTCACCTCGTCGTGCGGTGATCTCAAAGGGGCCGATAAATCTTGGTGCGAGTTTTCCCTTAATGTGGAAACGCTTGGTTCCCTTAAGAGGAGTTACTCGCAGGTACACATGGTCTCCGACTTGGAAGTCTACTTGTCAGCGACGATGTCAGCATAGCTCTTCTGCCTTGACTTGGCGGTCTTCAAACGCTCTCTGACAAGCTGGACTTGCTCTTCTGCTTCACGGAGGATATCGGGCCCAAAGACTAGTCCTTCTCAGGCCTCTGACCAATTGAGGGGCGTGCGGCATTTCCGTCCGTATAGCACCTCAAATGGTGCCATCTGGAGGATTGACTGATAACTGTTGTTGTAGGAGAACTCGGCAAAAGGGAGGCAATCTTCCCACCTAGCTCCATATGTTAGGACACATGCCCGAGCATGTCTTCAAGTATCTGATTTACTCGTTAATTCGACCTCCGATTACGTGGGTGGAAAGCAGTGCTGAAAGACAACTTGGTTCCCATGGCCTCTTGGAACTTCTTCCAAAATCTCGAGGTAAACTGGGTTCCTCGATCTGACACAATCTCCTTAGGAACACCATGAAGACTTACGATTCTGTTGATGTATAGAGTTGCTAGCTGGTTACCATCATAGGTAGTCTTAACAGGAATGAAATGGGCTACTTTAGTCAAATGGTCAACTATAACCCAGATGGAGTCATGACCCTTATTTGACCTAGGTAACCCTGTGATGAAATCCATTCCGACTTTATCCCATTTCCACTCTGGAACCTTGAGTGGTTGGAGCAATCCAGCGGGTCGCTGATGTTCAGCCTTGACTCTTTGGCATACATCACATTTTTCAACATAGGTGGCAATCTCCCTTTTCATCCCGTGCCACCAAAATCTTTCCTTTAGGTCTTGATACATCTTTGTTCCTCCAGGATGGATGGAATACGGGGTGTCATGAGCTTCCTGCAAGATCAGATTCTTGAGCTCAATCTTGTTGGGTACACAAATGCGATTCCCAAACCACACAACTCCTTGCTCATCTTCTGAGAAACTTGGGGCTTTGCCCGCCTTGATCTTCCTCTTGATGCCTTCAATACTCTCGTGTCCCTTCTGAGCTTCTTTAACATCATCCATCAGGGTAGGCTTGACTTCAAGGTTGGCTAAGAATCCTGGTGCAACCAGTTCCAACTCGAAGCTTTCAAGTTAAGTCATCTGGTATGGTAGCCTGCCCTTAAGCATAGCATTAAAGGAAGAAGCCTTTCGCTTAATGCATCTGCTACCACATTAGCCTTCCTGTGGTGGTACTGAACACTGAGGTCATAATCCTTGATCAACTCTAGCCACCTTCTCTGCCTCATGTTCAATTCCTTCTGAGTGAAAATATACTTCAGACTTTTGTGATCCATGTATATTTCACACCGCTTCCCTAGGAGGTAATTTCGCCATGTTTTCAGGGCATGAACCACTGCTGCTAACTCGAGATCATGAGTAGCATAGTTCTCTTCATGAGGCCGTAGTTGCCTTGAAAGGTAAGCTACGACTCTGCCTTCTTGCATCAGAACACCTCCCAGTCCGATTCTTGACGCATCACAATATATAACAAATTCCTTGTGTATATCTGGTGTGGCCAGAACTGGGGCGGTGGTCAGTCTCTTCTTCAGCTCCTGGAAGCTCTCTTCGCACTTCGGCGTCCATTCAAACTTCTTGTCCTTCTTCAAGAGCTGGGTCATAGGTCGGGCAATGCTTAAGAATCCTTCCACGAACTTGCGGTAATATCCCGCGAGTCCGAGGAAGCTTCTGACTTCCTTCACATTGCTCGGAGTTTGCCATTCAGTCACGGCTTGAATCTTGGTGGGGTCCACTAACAACCCTTCGGCATTCAATACATGACCCAAGAATCCAACTTCACGCAGCCAAAATTCGCACTTGCTGAACTTGGCATACAGTTGGTGTTCTCGAAGCTTGTCTAGGACCATCCTCAAGTGTTGCTCGTGCTCTTCTTCCGTCTTCGAGAAGACAAGAATGTCATCAATGAAGACGACGACAAACCTGTCCAAATATTCCATGAAGACATTATTCATGAGGTACATGAAGTAAGCTGGGGCATTGGTCAATCCAAAGGACATGACCGTGCACTCATACAGGCCATATCTGGTTACAAATGCCGTCTTCGGAATATCTTGGGGTCTGATTTTCAGCTGGTAATACCCAGATCTGAGGTCGATCTTGGAGAACACCTTGGCCCCATTGAGTTGATCAAACAGATCTTCAATCTTGGGAAGTGGATACTTGTTCTTGATTGTAACTTCATTGAGGGAGCGGAAGTCAATGCACAAGCGGATGGTACCGTCCTTCTTTGCCACAAACTGAACAGGTGATCCCCAAGGGGAGGCACTAGGGCGGATGAATCCCTTCCTCAACTGCTCTTCCAGTTGGTTCTTCAATTCTGCTAACTCTTCCGATCCCATTCTATAAGGCTTCTTATAGATGGGTCCTGCTCCGGGCATGAGCTCGATGATGAACTCAATGTCTCGGTCAGGAGGCATCCCTGGTAGCTCATCAGGAAAAATATCGGGGTATTCGTGATACTGGGCACTTGCTCCAATCCAACTTGGTCAGACAGTTGACTTGGTTGGCTCGGCAGGAGGGGTTGGAGGCAAATTTAACTTCGACTCCTCGGTCATTGGTCACAGTGACAGTCCGGTTGGCACAATCTATCAAGCCTTGGTGCTTGATGAGCAATTTCATTCCTAAGATCACATCCAAGCCTTGTGACCTTAGGACGATAAGGTCTGCTAGGAAGCCTACCCCATCGATGACAATCCCGACTCCTTTACATCCTATCTTGGCTCTCATCTCTGCTCCGGGGGTTTGTACCACCATAGGGTTATTCAGGGGTGTAGGGGTCATGCCACTTTTTAATGCAAACTCTTGGGTGACGAATGAATGCGTGGCTCCAGAATCAAACAAAGCGATTCTTGGTCTGAGTTGACAAGGAACGTACCAAAGACGACGTCCCGGGTCTTCATGGGCTTCTTCTGCAGTGACATGGTTCACACGACCCCTGCCATTGTTGGGCGGGTTGCGGGGAGCTTGGTACCTTGGTGGCATTCCACGGCCTTGTCCAGGGTTCTGCGCATTGGGGCGCAGGGCGTCGGGCTTCTTGTTGGGCCAATTCTTGGAGTAGTGTCCTGGCTGACCACATCCAAAGCAAGTAACTTGGTTGGGGTTGATGCTCTTGTCGGCATTGTTATTGGGGTTGTTGTAAGCTGGCCTGGGGTTGGCATACTGCTGAGGGGGATAGTTGGTGCGGGGTGCAGGAGCTCTTGGCTGCTGATAGGTTGGCTTGATCGAGGCTGGCTGCCATTGGCGAGGCTTCTGGTTGCTGGAGCTACCCTTGCTGATCATCTTGCGTTTACGGGTATCATCCAAAGCGCGTCGCTTGTGTTCAAGCATGAGTGCCTTGTTCACCAGATCAGGAAAGGTTGGGCAGTCACACACAACAAGCGTAGCATCAGAGAGTCTGGTTAAGGCCTTCCATGAAGCGCTCCTTTGGCAAAGATCGGTCTTGACATCCTCGTGGAGCATACCTTGATGTAACACTTGAACTTCTGCATGTACTCCTTGACAGTGCTACTACCTTGCTTCAGGGCCCGGAACTCACGCTTCTTGATGGCCATAATCCCAGAAGGAATGTGGGCCTTGCGGAATTCTGCCTTGAAGTCATTCCAAGTGATGTCTTGCCCAGCGCGCATGACCTTGAATCCATCCCACCAAGCTCTGGAGGTACCCCCGAGACAGTGGGCAGCATATGCTACCCTCTCACGGTCTTCAGTGCAGCCGACTAGTTCCAACAGGTCCTCAATGGTGCGGACCCAGTCGTCTGCATCCAGGGGTTCAGCAGTCTCGATGAAGGTGGGTGGTGCATGCTTCTTGAACTCTGCCAACGTGGAACGTCCATTGCCGTTCCTCGCCGGTTGGTGGTTGACAGCCTGAGCAATCATCTGGAGGGCTGCTGTGTTGGCTTGGCGTTCCTCTCGGAAGGCTTGGAGGAGCTGAGCCATGTCCATGTTTGGAGGTGGTGGCGGGGGTGGAGCTTGTCCTTGGGCTTGGTCCCGAGTGGCTCCTGCTCCGGCTTCTTGCTGCTGGGTAGAGGTACCAGTACGTGTTACAACAGGCATCCTGTTGGAGCGGTCAAGGGCTCATGAGGGAAAGCAATACAGGTGGGGTGCCTAGTAAGGGGGTGGGCGTGACACAATTTTAAGTTAAACAAGGGCCAGAAGGGCCAAACTCATGCATTAAAACCAAATGGGGGATGTAGTCGTTTACAAGTTCCCGAAGGGAAGGTACGATTCATCAAAGCAAGTTGAAAGCAAGCACAAGATAACATGTTTTCATTTGAACCATTACACGGACTCGACTTCGCATAAGGGGTACACGACCTATCCTACCTTAAGGGTTACAGACCGGCCTACCCTAGTCCTGAACGGTGTCTAAGTGGTGGAATGCTCGGTCGCGTATTCCGGCTCCTCTGGGTCTTCCTCCTCACCTTCAAATGTCTCAGTATCTTCGTCACTTGAGGGAGTGGGGGAGTGGAGGAGCTGAACACGGTGCTGCTTCGCCGGTGGCACCGTGAAGAGGTTGCGATACTCCTTCGCCGTCATACGGCGCGGCTGAGGTGATCCCTTGGCATGCGTGTCCTGTGGGGGGTCGCCTACCGATAGGCTACAACGGGTTGTCCAGGGGGTGCACCATCCTTCTTGATCCTGTCCGCCTTTGTCTGAGCTAGGCGGAGGAGTTCCTTGGTCTCGTGGAGTTCCTTCCGAAGCTCCATCGACTCCGAGGCCAGGTGCAGTGCTAGGCTGTCGGCACACAGGCTGAAGTAGGTCTGGAAGCGGAGGGAGAGTCCTTCGTCCATGGGTGGGGCTGGTGCGCTGCTCTCGTCATCTCCTTCCTTACGATAAGGCAGGTAACGAGTGGCTGGCTCACTTGCCATCTCGGGCAGAAGGTCCCGAAGGCGAGTCAGCGCCTTGAGGGCTGCAGTCTCAACGGCAAGAAGCAGGGTCGCCATCTGGGGTCCCTCAAAGAACCAGCTCGTCGGGGCATCGTTCGCCCTCACGACTACCTCCACGTGATACTCCTTCTTAGTACTGTTGATCCAGTGCTCGTGGTAGGAGAAGGTGGGGGCTCGAGTAAACTGACACTTCTTGAGGCTATCCTCGAGAAGTACGGAAACTCCAGTGGTCGAGGAGGCCCTCGGGTACAACGTGCCATCTACAAAAGTGGAAGGGAAAGGGTCAATAGAGGAAAGGTGACCTATGTTTAGGATATTTTTAGAAAACGTAGGTATATAGGTAATTTTTGTAGATAGTCTCACTCTAACTAACGTCCATGCTAACAAAGGCTTCCTACAGTCAGGATGGCTCTGATACCAGCTCTATGGGCACCCCCGACTCATAAGTCGTGATCACCGAATGCACGTGTACAGTGATCCCAGAGATCAATGCTCACCGAACACACAGAAGCTGAATAACAAGAGTCTTACATCCATACATACCGTCTTACACAAATTATGACCATTATGGTCAAGTCTTACATTGATAAAGCCTTAAGGGTTGAACATCAAATGAAACACAAGCAACGGAAATCTTCGTTGATAAGTAGAACCCATGCCGTCTGCCTTAACCCTACAGGCATTCTGACTGGGAAACGTCCTAGTTCGCATGTCCGTCTTCATAGAACTCTTCTTCGAACTCCGGTTCTTCCATGCCTGGCCAATTTAAATAACCAGTGGCAAGCCAATGAGTACTTTGAATGTACTCGCAAGCAACCCATGTTTCGGTTCCAGATATAACAATGCATGATATAGGTAAATTTTTGCGGAAAGCTAGTTTTGAGTGCAATGACATGTTCAACAACTTGCAAGACATGCGTCAAGAGAATTCAAGTAACCATGAGAACAGGTTATAGATATCAACATAAATAGAGTGGGCACCAACCCAACTCAATCATATCAAGTCCTTTGACTTGACTCAAGTAGTTTTATCAACACACACACACTGGTTTGCATAGCTCTGGACGTAGTTTAAGCAGCACCGCCCAACTGTCCTTGACTGTGGACACGGCTATTCGAATAGTTTTACACTCTGCAGAGGTTGCACACTTTACCCACAAGATCCGGGGAACTTTCATGTCATCCACGACCCGCGATACCTCAAGTACCCGGGGTAAGCACCCGATCACTATCTTTCCCTAGACGACACTAACATGGAGTCCACTCGATTGGTAGTAACCCCCGTGCCCAACATTTCAAAACTTAAAATTGTGGAGCCTTGCTCCCATATTCATCACATACCACTGGCACGGGGTTCCAACGGTGTGTCCGGTGCCCCATAAAAATGTTCTTGGCCGCCCTACCTGGCACGACCCCGTCCCGAGAGAGAGCACCAACTCCCCCCCGTCACTAGTAATGCGGGCTCCAAGCTAGTATCGGCCTAGGTAATTAATAATGCCCTTTCCCATATAAGGGTAGAGTGGTTGCGCATGTAAGGTTGGGACAGTCGACAAATCTTAAATCTAATCCGTTTTCGAAAACAACACCCACTTGCCTCGGTACACCACTTCGTCATCAAGTGGTTACCCATCTCATCATCACCCTCGGGCATAAGTGGCACCCGGCTGTGGTTTTCAAAAGTCTTTGAAAATGCTTTGACTCCTTCACCATGCATATACCCGTCCCCTCGCTTATGTAGCATCTACTTTAGCATCCTATCTACTCCCACCGGCATAACCCTCATAGGAAGGTAGGGTCATGCACAATGCAAGTATCAACGAGGAAGTAACAGAGGCAACCAACCAACGTGGTTTACCATCTCATCATGATTCCGATGCAACAATAATAAGTGCTATAAGACATGCATAAAAAGGGTTTCATGGGCATGGTCAAAGGGCTGCTTGCCTTGGTTGGCTTGGTCTTCAAAGTCTTCAGGCCCTTCCTCTCCTTCTTCTCCAACTACCTCACAAACACGGGATCTAATCGTCGCAAGAAAACAACGGATAAATGAGACAATAATAAAAACAGAAAAGTCAAAGTGCTCAGAAAAATGTCAACCTATTTTTGTAAAATACTAGGAGGAAAACTAGGAAGGGGAAAATTCTTGGTTTTGGATTTGGAGCTAGGAAAACAGAGTTGTGGATTTTCAAACAGAGGCTCTATTGTTCAAATTTGAATTTAAATTTGTACAGAGCAGAAAAGTGTAATGGATGTGCATGAAAGTTACATCAATAAATAGGTGGGATTAATCTGAGATTTTAGGAGTTGGAATTATTTCATTTGGATAAGTATTCTGTCCTGTGGAATTTTTGTAAAACAGGCAGAAAAAGAAAAAGAAAAAGAAAAGCGGCACTGTGCCACTGGGCCAGAGAGGCCACGGGGCAACAGGCCCAGAGGGAAATCAGCTCGCGCGAGGCCGCCACGTCGAAGGCGTAAAGGCGAAGTACACCTTCAGCCGACGGCGAACCGACGACGCCAGCTGCGGCGTTAAACTCGACGGTGGATCCCACCCGCCGTCGTGAGGTCGACGGGCAGGGGCCCACGGCCGTCATCGTCTACCTCATCCAAGCAACGGCGAGCTCGCCGGCGGTGATACAGGGCACGGGAGGGTGCGTGGGTGGTACCGTTGGACTCGGGAGGATGTCGCCGTTCGGGTGGTGGTGGAGGTGGTCGCCGGAGCAGCCTGGTTCGCCGGCGACGAGGTCACGCGGCGGAGGTGCTTCGGGCGTCGATGGTTCCGGCCGTTCCCAGCTGCAAAAAGAGTAGGAAAGAGAGGGGAAAGGGTCAGTGACGCATTGCGGTTCCAGATCGAGAGAGAACAAGGGCGGAGGAGGCCTGTACCGCGTGGACGGTGACGACCCGAGGCGGTGGAGCTCGAGCTCGATCTCGAGCTCTGGCGGCTCTGGAGGCAACTGGTTGGTGCGGGAGGTGGATTAGTAGCGTGGGGGAGCGACAGGAGGTGAGAGGGAGGCTCGGGGTCGCCTTTTATAGGTTGGCCGAGGTCTACCGTGGGCGCGGCCTACGGGTTCCCGCGGGATCGGCTCGGGTGGCCGTTAGAGAGGAAATGGAGGGCCTGGGGTGTTCGTGGGAGTGGTGTAGGGTGCAGGGAGAGAGGAGGAGCGGGACGAGCTACACGCGGGCCACAGGAGTGGCGCGAGCATTGGCCGAGCGGGGCGGCGCTCTGGCGCGAGCTGCAGGAGAGAGAGGAGGGCGCAGGAGCAAGTGGGCGGCCTGCTGGTGTAGAGCGGACGTCGAGGGGCATCGACTGGCGCACGGGGGAGGCTCGAGGTGGCCGGGAGATGCGGCGTCAACGGTCGGGTGCCCTGCCAGGCGCTCCAGAGCGCGACTTTGGCCGGCATCCGCGGCTTTCCAGCTCGCAAGGCCCACTTGGCCCTGGAGGCTGCAGGGGGCATGGGCAAAAGCTGGAGAGGGCCTTGGATGCTCTGGAAAGCTGAGGGGAGAGAAGGAGGCTGAGAGAGAGAGGGAAATCTACCGTCCAGAGAAGAAAAATGGGGTTCCACCTCCCTTCATCATTGCTTCCTCGGGCAGGGAAGCATCCTGGTGATAGAGGGGGACTAGGAGGGGTTGTGGTAAAAAGCAGGGCTCAAGGAGATTAGTGGAAGAGGCTGGAATTTGCATTTTAAAATTCTACCAGAAGGTGTTTGATGATGGTTTGGGCAAGTAGATGACTTTCACTTGTCATGAGACTCCACAGGGTGAAATGTCACACATAATTAGGGCCTTCCACCCATTTGGAGTTTATTTGGGCAAAGTTGCCAATGCAACTTTTGTAAACCCTAGAAACTGGTAGGAATGGACTTGTGCAGATCTAGTTGAGTAAATAACTTCTCCTTGATGCACCACTTGGTGTGGTGGCCTCATTTGGTCGTGTGATCATGCTCACAAAAGTTGGGATCAAGGAGAGGAAGTTGGTAGTACAAAGTAGTTCAAATTTGATTACGGCGGAGGGGTTTTGGGGGAATTTCATGGGGTTATATTATTCTCCTTGACATGATACTTTCCAAGATCATCAAAACATGTCATATGTGACATGCTAGAATTTTCTTGGAATTTTTGGAGAATATTTCCTGTGGAAATATTTCAAATCCTTGAAATGAGCAGAAATGGTTTTGGGAGGTTTTGTCCAATATTTTGATCATTACCATGTGTTGAAACTCATATATATGGTAAATATATGTCCATTGAGTCTCCTTAATTTTTCTCAAATATTTTTAACGCTTTTAAATAATTTTAACCTATTAAAGACCATTTCTGGCCTTAAGAAAAAGTCTTTAAATAAAATAGGAAAATAACTTTTAAAATTATATTTTTGTGTTTTATGGAAGTCCTATATCTAATAGGTTTCAAATATACTCTTTGAAATATTTTTCATACCCCAAATCAAGTACTTGTAGTGCAAACCTCAATTCAGGGGTTTTTGGAAAACTAATTTTTGAAAACACTATTTGGCCAAATTATTTTTGTAAGAAAATACTATATTGCACTATACACATGGCATGATCATTGGGCAGAAGTTTGGGGCAAGGAGATGAAGTATATAAGGTGGAGTTGTGTTGACTTTAAAGAGCACTTGAAAACACAGAGAGAAAAACCAACTCCAAATAAAAGCCAAATAATGCAAAAGTTTTTGTTTGTCCAAATTTGCATGCTTTATTAATGAAAATGAAATTCTACAAAATGCAGGGTGTGACAGTTCGGCAGGGGGACGTCACGTTGCACAAAGAGCAGACGAGCGTGGGACAGCACGACAGAGATCACACGGGCAGTTTTACCTGTGTTCTGCCACCATGAGGCGTAAAATCCTACTCCTTTGGTGGATTGATGGTGGAAGGTGGTGGCGGAGCGTAGTACACTTGCCCGGCAAGGGTTGCCTCAGGGAAATAGTGGCTACGCGCGCATGGGGGTGTGAGTTACCCAACCTTCTAACCCTTTCTATGGTTGTCATGGGCCTCCTTTTATAGATCAAGGGGTCACCACAATGGCAAAGTAGTAATTAAGACCGATAAGATAGCAACAGTGCTATCATACCTAACTCTGCGGACTGACAAGGCGCATTAAATGCACCACTTAATATCACATCGTTGGTTGCCCTGCAAGGCTTGCCGGGCTATCTAGCCAGCTCCACGCCTGCTTGCTTGACATGTCGTAGGACGGGTGTCGTCTGTGGGTTTTTCCTGTAGGGAGAGGCAGCCATGTGGCGAATGGCTGCCACTTAGTCACTCTGCGGCTTGACACCGAAACGATCGATGACGTGGGTCGTGGTGGAATGATTGGTGAGGTGGTTTTGCCTCCGTGAGCTCGAGCCTGCCGGGCGCTTTGGTCGCCGCTTCGTGGGCTCGGCCTGCTTGCCGGGCTCGCCTGCCCGGCAAAGGAGGCTTTTTTCTTGACGATATCTTTCTTCTCTGGCTTGATCTTGGTCCCTCTGATCTGCATGTTGGTCATTTGTACTCTGACTTTTGCTGGTGCTTCAATCGTGTTCCCGTGCCTATGCACAGTCTGGGCAACAGACCCATGGTTTGTTGCACCGACAAATCCATACGCATCTTACTTGCTTATGCCAATCATCATGATATTACATTATATCAAATGGACATTAAAAGTGCTTTTCTAAATGGTGAAATTGAGGAGGAAGCTTATGTTAAACAACCTCCTGGCTTTGTTAATCCTAAGAAACCTGATCATGTTTACAAACTTCAGAAAGCTCTTTATGGTCTTAAACAAGCTCCTAGAGCATGGTATAAATGCTTGACCAAGTTCCTTATTGAAAAATGCTTTGAGATTGGAAAAATTGACTCTAATCTTTTTACTAAAAGGGTTAATGGTGAATTATTTGTGTGCCAAATTTATGTGGATGATATCATATTTGGTTCAATTAACCCTCATTTTCGTGAAAAGTTTGGAAGGCTAATGTAGGATAAGTTTGAGATGTCTATGATGAGTGAACTCAAGTTCATTCTTGGTTTGCAAATCAAGCAAACTAAGGAGGGTTCCTTTGTTTCCCAAACAAAGTATACCAAGGACTTATTCAAGAAGTTCAACATGCAAGAAAACAAAGGAATGAAAACACCCATGCCTACTAGTGGACATCTTGACTTGACAAAGGATGGCAAACCGGTTGACCAAAAGGTTCATCACTCTATGATTGGTTCATTGTTATATCTATGTGCTTCCCATCCCGTTATTATGCTATGTGTGTGCATGTGTCCACGATATCAAGCGGCCCCTAAGGAATGTCATCTTAAGGCTGTGAAAAGGATAGTGTGATACTTAATTCATACACCAAACTTTGGCATTGGGTATCCTAAGAGGTCTTCTTTTAATCTTGTTGGCTACAACGATTCAGACTATGCCGGTGATAAGGTAGATAGAAAGTCCACTTCGGTTGGTAGATCTCTTGTGTCTTGGTCCTCCAAGAAACAAAACTCGGTATCCTTATCCACCGTCGAAGCAGAATACATTGCCGCTGGTTCATGTTGTGCTCAATTACTTTGGATGACTCAAACTCTTAAAGATTATGGGATTTATGCGAAACATGTTCCATTGCTTTGTGATAATGAAATTGCTAATAAGATTGCTCATAAGCATGTGCAACAATCTCGAACTAAGCGTATTGAAGTTCGTCATCATTTCATTCAAGATCATGTTGCTAAAGGAGACATCGATCTTAAGCATGTTGTACCAATAAGCAATTGGCGAATATATTCACCAAACCGCTTGATGAGAAAGTATTTTGCCGTTTGAGAGGTGAATTGAACATCACTGATGCCTCAAACTTGGAGTAGAAACTCTGTTTGTATGCATGCAAGACATGAGCCTTTGACTAATCCTTGATATTTCTCTTATGATAATGATCATATGTCTTGGATCTATACTTGTACTCTTGCATGCTATCTAACCCTTGTAGGTACTTGGATGAATCTAAATCTATGAGATTGCAACTCACTCACATCTTGAGCAATCTCTACATCACCACGTCTCTACAATATGGTTGTTGAAGACAAGGAAGCATGAATCCTTTCAACATATCCTCTGAAAATTTCAATATATATATATATATATATATATCAAATTTCATGATTGTCACTTTGGATAGACAAGTGATCTTCCTTGCAAAACTAACCCATGTAGGACTCAAATTACAAGTGGTGCTCCCAACTCTTGATGAGCTACATCGACCTTGAGCATCCTACACAAGTTTGACTACATGATCAAGATCAACACCACCATCCAAGGTATCTCATTCCATCTTAGAGAAGCTTTACCCCAAGTCATGGGTCAAAGCAGCTCAACGAGATGTGAATACATCAAAATGCTTAAATGAAAAAAATGGTAACCCCATTTTGAGCTTAAACGATGAGTATGACCTATGATCAAGTGTTCTCACTTGACTCCTCGGTCAATATACTCTAACATAGGTGACTTTGTTGCCGACCAATTCTAGATGAAGTTCTCTAGTGTTTCTTTGTGTTCTTGCATTTGTGCCTAGCTTGTTTGTTTCCTTTTTGCCACATCTAGATTTCTTTTCTTTGTTATGTTCTGCATTCCCTGCATCTAATTCATTGCAAATCCTTATTTGCCAAGTGAGCTAAGATGACAAAATATTTCCTCTGAATTGAACTTGATCTCACAGATTTATGCCTACCGGGTAGACCGAACTGCAATCCTACATTGTAGATTGTTAATCGGTACGACCAACAAAGAAAAACTTGGTCTAACCGATATGCATCCTCTATGACAGTGCTAACTCGATGTCCCTAATGAAAATGAATTAGTGCTACCGATTTCACTACTGAGAAAACGTTTTGCCATTGTCATTGTCATTTTCTTTCCAGCTCCGCTCGATGATTCTTGTCCTCTACTAGCATCTTAAATTACATGTTGCGTTGTAATGTGTCTCAAGGACTAAACCTACTTGACTCATGCTCCAGAAGATCCCTTCTTTAAAATTGATGCCAAAGGGGGAGAGAGAGCACATCAAAGCTTATCACATAAGAGAGAAAGCACATCTTAGCTTCTCCAGATGCTTATTAACCGTACAGGATAGAAGTCACATGTCGTTAAAAGAGGGGAAAGACATGTTAAGTAAATGTTTTGCTGCTTTGTCCTGATTTTCTTTTACCCTATTTTCTCCCATTATCCAATATCAGATTCAGGGGGAGAAAAGAGTTCTAAGGGAATAAAATCTCTGGAATTCATTGCATATCTCTATTCTTTGGGGACATGTCTATATCCGAATAGAGTACTAAGTACTCACTCACTACATGTCATCCCAATCTTGGTACTCTTGTGGTTTTCTCAACTTGTTTTGTTTAATAGGTGTTCTTGTGTTGTCTAACCCTGTTTTTCTCAAGTTCACCTCCTCCAAAGCCAGCTCAAGAATGCAAGGTAAGTATATGCATCACACTCATGTACATGATGATCTCTTGCTGATGTACATATTGTTTGCAAGAAGGACTCATGAACATGGAGGTACATTTACTATATTTACATCGTTTGCTATGATGCACATAGCCAAGATGCATGTAACTCATTGCTTGTATTGACATGCTTATGCATTCACATGCTCTTATATACAATCTTTACATGATTGCGTACATGTAGGGGGAGCCTATGCATGTTACATGTCTTTCCAAAGCTTTACTTGTTATTCTTCATATCTTCATCTAAGGCTTTGATGTATGTTTTCATCAATGACCCAAAAGGGGGAGATTGAAAGCACAAGTGTTCCCTGGATGATTCTGGTAATTAATGTCAAGATATCTCTTGTTGGACTAATATTTTCATCTAGTATATTTCATAAAGTTCGGCAAAGGCGTGGCATGGACAAGAGGATGTTGAACCCCTTCAAAATGCTAAGGACAAATATTGGTAAAAGCTCAAGACTCTTCATTTCTATTTTAGTGATCCAAGATCACATTGAGTCCATAGGAAAGCCAATACTATTAAAAGGGGATGAGGTGTTTCTTAATGGTCTACTTGCTCAAAGTGCTTAGTGATATGCTCCAAAGCCCTCGACCACTTTCTCAATTCCAAATATATCAAAACCTAAAGTCAAACTCGGCCCCACTGATTTGATCCATCCGGCGCCACCGAGTTCACTTTACATAGACACTGCCAAAAACCCTAATCAGTTTGGTCTCACCGATGGGCTTGTAACATCCCAAATTTTCAATTTGGAATGTTATACACTAGATCATCATTGCATATCATATTTTATTGCTTTTGGCCTGATCCAGAAATTCTACGCAACTCAAGGATCCACGGAGAGAGTTGGTGATTTCGTTATTTTCATATTTGAGTCTTCTCAAATTTTGAAAATAAGATCACTTCATTTTAATTATTTTATCTTCAATTATTTCTACTATAAAAATATGAGAGAGGGAATAAAATTACTTTCCCAAAATAAAGAAATATCTTCAATTGAGTCCTTTTAGTATTTATTTTTTTTGTTTTTCTGCTCGTAATGTTTTTTTTACAACGCGAACCGACCTCGGGCCGTATTCGGCCAGGACTCCCCTGGCCTGCCCCCTTTATATAGCGCCCGAGCCCACCCCAGCCCACCCCAAACCCTAGCCCCGCCGCCGCCCTAGCCAGCCGCCGCCGCCGCCCGCGATCCGCGCCTGCCTTGTTTCCGCCGGAGCCACCCGCCCCGCCGGAGCCGATCGCTGCCGACCCCGGTTGACCCGCCGCCACCGCCGTTGAACCGCCGGAGGTAGACCCCGTCGCCGCCGTGGTTTTCGAGAGAAAATCGTCGGTTTATTTTTTAGGAACCCGGTTTATTTTTTTATATAGATCGGCTTTTTTCTTCTCCCCGTTTAGTTTATTTAGCGGACATTCGTCCATACGTTCGTTTTAACGAACGGTTTTCGTCGTTTAGCCACAGACAGCGAACGTTCGTTCGTTAGCCTGTTCGCCCGTTTTTCTTTTTCTCGGATTTTCCGCGATTATTTTTTATCGCGAATTCTGATCCGATTTTCGTTTTAGTATAAATTTTCGCTTGTTTATCGGAATCAGGCGATTCAAGCGCCTAGAGTTTCGTCTCGAAACCCTCTTTCCGTTTAACCAACTCAAACAAGTTTTTGCTTCTGTCAAATTTTACTTAGGTCCAGATTAGTAAACGGAGCTTGTTTGATTCTTTTTGCAAACCGGAGTTCTTAAGTTGAACTTTCTGGTTAGTTCTCTTATTTGAGTCTTACCTGTGCATTGGATGAGTGCTTATTGTATGCTTGTTTGTTTGCGATAGAGTACCCGTAGTAAGCCGCTTGCTACTTCGAATCTCTAGGTTTCACGGATTATCAGCAATGCAAGTAACACTTTGATCATACCTATTTACTACCCAGTTTTATTGCATTAGATCAATCCTCAAACAATTGCATGATTAGGATCTAATTAATATGTGGGTTTTGGGAAGTAGATGAGGTAGTACCTATTACCTGTTTTATTATCAAACCCTTGGGAGTTACTTCTACGTTTGCTTATGCCATGCTACGCTAGTAGACGTGGATTGGGTGAGTGTATCCATGACAGATGTGAGATTGTTATTTAATGGTTTACTTAAGGTGGCAACTTTAACACACATCTGGGTGGATTGAGGCACCTGGGTATTCCAAATGATTACTGTTGTTTTTCTTTATGGACCGCCACCTGTGCTCAAAGGGATCATGAGATTATTCATGCTAGAAACTTCCGCGTGCAGCCACAAGATACTATGGGCTCTAGCATAGTTGATTAAGTCGTGCGAACTCTTACAGTGGTAGACTAGCAGATGTAGGGGAAAGTAGGTGTAACTGTCTACCCGATCGTAAGGTGCTAGCGCTTCTGAAAGACTATGTCTCGGTCATCCATTTCTCAAACACCATGTAGTGCGAGAATCCCAACGGAGGAGATCGAGTCTAGTGGGATTGAGAGGGTGTCTACACTCTCAATGTTTAACAACCACCATGATAGTTAAATAAAATTTATTCCTTTGCAGTAGGGAAAATTGGCTTTATGCAAAACTGTAACCATAGAGCTTTCCACCAGCCATATATGCATGTAGTATAGCCTATTTCTGTTCATTTCTCTCTATGTGTTACATTGCCAGCATATTCCATGTGCTGACCCGTTTTCGGGCTGCAACGTTCATGTTGCAGATTTTTCAGACGACAAGTAAGGTGCCTTAGGTCGTGGTTCTATACTCAGTGTTGCCTTTGGAGTTGATGGACTCGCTTATCTTCCAAGCCTTCCGCTGTTATCGTTATTAGATGGCCTTAAGCCATATTTATTGTAATAAGTTCTCTTTTGAGACATTCGATGTAATAAGTGTGTGATTGCTACTCTATTATAAATCCTTCAAGTACTGTGCATGTCAGCATTACTGATCCAGGGATGACACTAAAGCACAGAGATCAGACTGTTTGAGGTCTGGTCGCTACAGGGATCTCGGTCTCACCGAGATGGGCTTGCAAAGTCTCTGGTGCCTATTGCAAATATTTCGGTCTTAGCAAAATATGCAGTCGGCCCCAACGAGTTTGCTTGACCAACTCTCTGTTTGCTTATTACGAAGATCAGTTTCACCGAGTTTGTGTAATCGGTCAAACCAAGTTTAGGTTTTACCCTAACCCTAGCTCATTAGTCCCACCTAGTAGATCATGTTGGTCCCATGGAAAATCCTAACGTTCACATTTTGAACTGAATCGGTCTCACCGAGTTCATACATTAGGTCTGACCGAGTTGGCTCTTTTATGTGTAACGGTTAGATTTTGTGTGGAGGCTATATATACCCCTCCACCCTCCTATCCATGAGTGAGAGAGCCATCAGAACGTGCCTATACTTCTAGCATTCATTTTCTGAGAGAGAACCACCTACTCATGTGTTGATACCAAGACATTCCAATCCAACCACAAGAATCTTGATCTCTAGCCTTCCCCAAGTTGCTTTCCACTCAAATTATCTTTCCACCATAGCCAAATCTGTGTGAGAGAGAGTTGAGTGTTGGGGAGACTATCTTTTGAAGCACAAGAGCAAGGAGTTCATCATGAACACACCATCTATTACCTTTTGGAGAGTGGTGTCTCCTAGATTGGTTATGTGTCACTTGGGAGCCTCCGTCAAGAATGTCGAGTTGAACCAAGGAGTTTGTAAGGGAAAGGAGATCGCCTACTTCATGAAGATCTACCCAAGTGAGGCAAGTCCTTCGTGGGCGATGGCCATGGTGGGATAGACAAGGTTGCTTCTTCATGGACCCTTCGTGGGTGGAGCCACCCGTGGACTCACGCAACCGTTACCCCTCGTGGGTTGAAGTCTCCACCAACATGGATGTACGATAGCACCACCTATTGGAACCACGCAAAAAATCTCCGTGTCTCCAATTGCGTTTGCACACTCCAATCCCATCCCTTTACTTTCTTACAACTTGCATGCCTTACTTTCCACAGCTCATATACTCTTGCTATGCTTGCTTGAAATATATTGTGAATGTTTAAACTTGTGCTAAAACACCACCTTAACTTGAAGTATTTAAAAACTGCCACTTTTGCTTGTTGAGGGTCTAATCACCCCCCTCTTGACACCTCTTCTTGATCCTTTCAAACATTGGACAAGGTACTTTTGGTATAGTTCTTCTCTTTCTCGCACTCACATTTTCTCGAGTCTTGTGATGGATAGGCAAAGCATTTCATCTCCGTTCTTCGACGACAACGACGACGCGAACAACTACATCAACACTCACCACTTCGGGCTACAACGAGCAATGCAAGGCCTCGAGAACATCACCACCGACTTACGACAGTTCAAAGAACGGACAGGGGACTACTTCGATGACACGTTCGACTACCACAACAAAAGGATGGACAAACACATGGAGGAAATCCGATAAGTGTTGTCCAACTACAAGTCGTATTACCCTTCATCATCTTCAAGGCAGCGACGAGCAAGTCGATCATCTTCGGAGCACCCAAGCGATGCAAGTGCAATTCGTCCACATCCTCATCTTCGTGACGACCACCATCACATCTGTGATCAACATCGTCATGAAGGGCAAGTCACCTCCAAGAATCATGTGCACGGCGACGACGAATGACATCTACTATGAGCTCAAGATGAAGATGCTTGACATGCGCAAACCTACAAGTCCCAACAAGCTCTACATCAAGCTACGACCAACCTTCACGAGCACAAGAGATGACCACGACACGCGCACCACCAAGAGGAAGCTACGACTACTACATCCACTTCGGCATCTTCGCCAAGTGTTATCAAGGCATCTTCGCCTTTGGACGTATGGAATCTTCCCCTACTTCCCCTGAGTACGCCTACATCGACATTATGAAGTCCAAGGCGAGCACCTACATGCGAGGGCAACACTTCCATCTTCGGAAGCCCCTCAAGGAAGATGGCCGAGCATGGGAAATTCCCTTCGATCATGGAGATGATCTACGAGGTGCCACATCATATGGGCCTCCTACAACAAGATGGCAACAAGATGGTCGAGCAAGGGCCATCCCCTTTGACCACGACGGCAAGCATGAACCTCTTCAACAACATGAAGACGCCGCCCCAATGGGACTCATACTCTGAGTCAAGCTACGAGACCACACATGAGACCCTCTCTTTGGTCTCGGAGGAGAGTGATGATTTTTCACATCCCACGATATTCATCTTTGGAGGCGTTATGGAGAGGAGGTTGAGCATGGGACTATCCCTTCAACCAAGGCGATGTTGGGAGTTGAGCATGGGGACATTTCCACCTACATCTCTCCGACACCCACATATGATGAGATGCCCCAATTCCCATGTGACGAGAGCCGCCGCCCCATGAGTGATATGAGTGACTTCACCAAATATTACATTGAGAGCATTTCCTATGAGAGGATGAGTGTGACACTACAAAAAAATACACTTCCGTGATGATATGTGTTTGTCACAGTAGGTCACGTTTTCTGTCATGCATGTACATCCATGACAAATTTATGACAGAATCAAGAGTAGAAGTGTTCCATGACATTACCAAAATTATCATCACGGAAGTGTCCACTTCCATGACGATAAATCATGCGTCATAGAAGTGCTTTTGTCAAGGGTGACCGACACGTGGCATCCACCGTAACGGAACGCCGTTAAGCTATCGAGTCCGGTTTTGGATCCGACAACCCGTTAACAGCCCCGGCCAATGGGGATTTTCCACGTGTAAAATCATCATTGGCTGGAGGAAACACGTGTCAGCTCACCGTTGGGACAGACGTCATCCACTCATTGGACCCAAAATGCCTATGATACATCGACACGTGGCACGGCCCAACAGAGGCCCATTCCTGTGAAAAGGCCGGCCCGTTTGACTTGGTCAAAAGGTGGCGGGCCGGCCCACGGCAAGCACAGAATTCGGCATGTTCGCATATAGCCCATTTACAGCCCGCTAACCCAGGGCCCGTTTACAGCCTATCCGAATTAGGCCCAGTAGCGTCATCTGGGCTGTCCAATATAATTCCAGCCCGTTTTAACATCCGGCCCATGTACGGCCCATGACGTCTTTTGGCCCATATGAGGCCCTTAGTAACCCTCGGCCCATTAACGGCCCGTAGTAAAACCCGTAATGAACAGTGTATCACTTTATACACATTAACGACCCATTATTCCGTTGGGCCGTTTCCAGCCCATGTTTTCTTTCGGCCTTCTTAGGGCCCATTTATTCTTGGGCTCATTTCTAGCATTCGTTTACTTTCGGCCCGTTACTGTCATTTTCAGCTTGTGGGCCAAATACAGCCCGTGGTTCTGATCGGCCCGTTTGTGGCGCTGTCGTTGGGCCGTTTTCATAGTGTCATCAAATACGGCCTATTAACGACGGCCCGTTATGGTCGGCCCATGAACGGACGATTTCAACTCTAGCCCATTTACTTCATGAAGATCTATCCAAGTGAGGCAAGTCCTTCATGGGCAGTGGCCATGGTGGGATAGACAAAGTTGCTTCTTCGTGGACCCTTCATGGGTGGAGCCCTCGTGGACTTGCGCAACTATTACCCTTCCTGGGTTGAAGTCTCCACCAACGTGGATGTACGATAGCACCACCTATCAGAACCACGCCAAAAATCTCCATGTCCCCAATTGCGTTTGCACACTCCAATCCCATCCATTTACTTTCTTGCAACTTGCATGCCTTACTTTCCGCAGCTCATATACTCTTGCCATGCTTGCTTGAAATGTATTGTGAATATTTAAACTTGTGCTAAAACTCCACCTTAACTTGAAGTATTTTAAAACTGCCACCTTTGCTTGTTAAGGGTCTAATGACCCCCCTCTAGACACCTCTTCTTGATCCTTTCAATTGATATCAGAGCATTGGTCTCCATTGCATTGGTTTAATAACCATTGGAGGAAGATGGACGAGTCTACGGTGGGGAGTTTTAGACGTAGAGTGCCTATGCTTGATGGAGAGTTCTTTAATAATTGAAAAAATGAGATGCTTGAGATTTTCAATGAATATCATTGGAACAAGTACATTACTAGCCCTTGCGTGCCCCTTGTTGACCCCTTGCATCCTACCCCTGATGAGTCTTTCGACATGGTCCGCAATCTTAGAACTATCAAACTTATCATTATAGGATTGCCTATAAATTTGATTGTTTGCTTGCCTACTCTTGAATGTGCTTACACCATATGGAGATTTCTTGAGGAACGGTTCTATTCCTTGAAAAATCTAGATGTGATTCTTCAAAAGTCCATTGCTTTAGATAAGATGAATCCTAATGATCCTAAGTTTGGTGATTGTTTAATTGAGCTTCGCGACCTTATGCATGCCAAAGGAGATGTTGGAATCATTAGTAACATCATCTCGGAAGTCAGTAGAATTCATAAAAATGAACATTGCCATGGTCATACATCTAATGAATCACTCTCTCTAGGTGATGGTCAATCACAAGACGATGTTTAACATGGATACTTTGATGAGGATGATGATAGTGACTTTGATCTCGATGAGTCTACAAGACACTTTGGTCTTATGGCAAACCTTTGCGGCTACATGGCTGGAGGAAAGGAATGGGTTCTTGATAGTGGATGTTCCATCACATGCCCGGAGAGAAGGATATGTTTCGTGAGGTCGCTGAGAATGATGGCCCTCGAAAGTATGTCACTTTTGGTGATAACTCAAAGGGTAAGGTGGTTGGCCTTGGTAAGGTGGCCATCTCACATGACAGCTCCATCCAAAATGTTATGCTTGTTGAATCTCTTGGCTATAATCTACTTTCCGTATCTAGATTACCTGACTTTGGATTCAATGTCCTATTTACTGAAGTAGATTTCCAAGTGTTTCGAAGAGATAACCATAAATATGGTCTTTACCGGTATATGTAGAGGTGATCTATACATTGTTGATTTCACTAAAAAGGCTCAACCTAGAACTTGCTTAATTGCTAAATCTTCTAAAGGTTGGTTGTGGCATAGAAGGTTAGGTCATGTGGGCATGCGAAATCTTGATAAGCTTATTAAAGGTGATCATATCCTTGGAGTAAAAGATGTTATATTTGACAAGGATAGATTGTGTAGTGCGTGTCAAGCAGGAAAATAGGTTGGAGGAAGCCACCCCGTGAAAAACATCATGACCACGAGAAGACCGCTCAAGCTGCTTCATATGGATCTTTTTGGTCCAAACGCCTATAAAAGTCTCGGTGGTAATTCGTTCGGTTTAGTCATTGTTGATGACTTTTCAAGATTTATGTGGGTTTTCTTTATTGATGATAAATCGCAGATCCAAAAGATCTTCAAGAACTTCGCTAGGAAGGCGCAAAATCAATTTGAAGTGAAGATCAAGAAGGTCCGCAGCGACAACGGAACGGAGTTCAAGAACGCAAATGTGGACACCTTTCTTGATGAAGAAGGGATTTCACATGAGTTCTCAGCTACGTACACGCCTCAACAAAATAGAGTTGTTGAGAGGAAGAACTGGACTCTTATTGAGATGGCGAGAACGATGCTTGATGATTACAAGACACCAAAACAATTTTGGGCGGAAGCGGTTGAGACAGCTTTCCATGCAACAAATCGTCTATATCTTCACAAGCTACTCGGCAAGATGGCATATGAGCTTCTCACCGGTAACAAAACCCAAGTTGGATACTCTCGAGTA
This sequence comes from Aegilops bicornis, assembly GCA_021605145.1. NCBI lineage: Eukaryota > Viridiplantae > Streptophyta > Magnoliopsida > Poales > Poaceae > Aegilops > Aegilops bicornis. The sequence continues at coordinate 325,997,069 of CM038672.1, read as the reverse complement.
TTCGGATCAAAGTGCTATATTCTTGATAAGCATCATCGTTCGAAATTTTCTCCTAAGTCTCATGAAGGTTTCCTACTTGGTTATGGCTCAAACTCTCACACTTACCATGTCTACAACAATTTCACCCAAAAGGTTGAAGAGATGGTAGATGTGAAGTTTGATGAATCTAACATCTCGCAAGTAGAGTAATTGCCAATTGATGTAGGAGACGAAGACCCTCGGAAGCAATGCAATACTTGTCTATTGGCAAGATTTGCCCAACGGAGGTGAAGGAGAGTACCTCGTCCGTTCAAGTGGAAGCTTCTACCTCACGACAAGGTGAACCGCGAGTTGAATCGGAGGCATCCACAAGTGGGACACGGCAAGATGAAGAAAACGAGGAAGTACACCAAGATGAACCTCATCAACCTCCTTATCCACCTCCACAAGAGAACAACAACACCAACAATGAAGAAGGCCAAGAGGAAGAACAAGATGATGAAGAGGATGTTCCACCCCGACTCAAACAAAAGCTCTCACGAGTTGGAGCAAGAGTTTCAAGAGACCATCCCGTCGAACAAATCTTTTATGATATCCAAACCGGGAGAATTACTCGCTCTAAAACTCGTTTGGCTAATTTTTGTGAACATTATTCATTCATCTCTAGTATTGAACCTATGACGGTTGAAGAAGCACTTGATGATCCGGATTAAGTGAATGCCATGCACGAAGAGCTACACAACTTCGAGAGGAACCAAGTGTGGAGCTTGGTAGAAAAGCCAGACAAGAACCAAAATGTCATTGGTACCAAAATGTCATTCGGAATAAGCAAGATGAAGATGGACATGTTGTTCGCAACAAGGCTCGTCTCGTTGCCCAAGGATACACTCAAGTCGAAGGTATGGACTTAGTGAGACATACGCCCCCGTTGCTAGACTTGAGTCCTGTCGCGGGAAACCACGGCCACCTATGGGACCAGGAGGCCCCTTCCTGCTTCAACAGGGGGACGTCGTGTTGCACAAAGAGCAGACGAGCGTGGGACAGCACGACAAAGATCACGTGGGCATTTTTACCCAGGTTCGGGCCTCCGCGAGGCGTAAAACCCTACTCCTGCTTTGGTGGAATGATGGTGGAAAGGTGGTGGTGGAGCATAGTACACTTGCACGGGAAGGGTTGCCTCTGGGCGATAGTGGCTACGCACGTATGGGGGTGTGAGCTATCCAACCTTCTAACCCTTTCTATGGTTGCCACGGGCCTCCTTTTATAGATCAACGGTTCACCACAATGGCAAAGTAGTAATTACGCACTGATAAGATAGCAACAGTACTATCATACCTAACTCTGCGGCCTGACAGGGCGCATTAAATGCACCGCTTAATGTCACATAGTTGGTTTCCCGCAAGGCTTGCTTGGCTATTTTGCCAGCTCCATGCCTGCTTGCTTGACACGTCGCAGGATGGGCGTCGTCTGTGGCTTTTTCCTGCAAGGATAGGTAGCCATGTGGCGAATTGCTTCCACTTAGTCACTCTACGGCTTGACACCGCACTGATCAACGACGTGGGTTGTGGTGGAATATTTTGTGAGGTGGTTTTGCCTCGCCTACTTTTGTGGGTGGCCTCGCCCCTTGCCGGGCTCACCTCCCCGGCAAAGGAGGCCTTTTTCTTAACGGTATCTTGCTTCTCTGGCTTGATCTTGGTCCCTATGATATGCATGTTGGTCCTTCGAATCTCTTGGTCCTTTGTACTCTGACTTGGGCTTGTGCTTCAATCTTGTTCCCGTGCCTGTGCACAGTCTGGGCAACAGACCCAGGGTTAGTTGCACCGACATAAGCCCCCGGGCCTGCCTCGAACACGAGCACCGTCGGGGTAGGGCCTAATAAGTGCACAGGTTGGGTTGCTGAAGAGGCTGGTCTCTTGAGGTCTTCCTTGCTTCTTCATTAGCCTTGATTCCAGGCTAGTTTCCGGTTTCTCAGCGCGTCGTGGGTAACGTTGTGGAAGAACTCCGATCGTGGCCTGCTGTAACATCCCAAAATTCTAAATTTTGGAATGTTATATTAAATAATTATTTTTTGATTGTTTGTTTGATTGTTGTGTAAATGATTGAGTGAAATTGAGTGAAATTTGAAACTTTTTGAACGTTGAATGAGAGGGAATGAAATGACTTTCCCAAACTTTCAACTTTGCACTTTGATCTCCATGAATTCAAATTCATTTCATCACAAAACCCAAGAGTGAAGACAACATGACTTCTTCCATTTGAAATGAAAAGTGGTTTTGGAGAGATTTGAATTCTTTTTTGAAAAAACACTTCAAAGTCATAAACTTTATGCAACTCAATGATCCTCATGAGAGAAGATAAAATGACTTCTTCAAAGATGAGTTGGAAGTTTAAAGGAACCAAAATGAAAGTCCCTTTGAAGGTATTTCGAACCTACTATCAAATTGGACTTATTTGGTTTCTCTTCAAATTATTTTTCTCCAAAAATAAATAATATGGAAAATAGTGTTAAATGATTCCCTACAATTAAAAAAATATAGAAAAAATTAATTTGAAATCATTTTGGTATTTTAAAATAATTTTATTTGGTTTTAAAATGCAAGAGTAGCACTATTTGCTTTATTTGAATTTTTTGTACATTTTAGTTGACTCCTAGAAATAGTTCACGTTGTAGGAAATCGTTTTCTTAAATGTTTTGGTATATATATGTCCTATATAATGTTATATTATATTTTATCTATATTTATTTTCCTTCTTTGTCTTATTTCAAAAAAAGAACGCAGCTAGCCGGCCTAGCTAGCGCTAGCCCAAGCAAGCGACCGTAGCGAGGCCATGGCCCAGCCAGCCGCCCAGAGAGGCAAGCGTCCCAGTGCCCCAACCCCACGTGCAGAAAAAAAGGGCAGCGCCCAACCCGACTCCCTTCGCTCGTCCGCTGCCTTCCTCCCCACGCCGACCTCTCTCTCCCACCTGGTGCTTGGCCCCACCTCTTCTTTCTTCTTCCTCACGTACAAGGCCAGAAGCGTGCAGCGTACATGCACCTGACGCCGCTCGCGTCCGATTTCTTTTGAAACCCTATCCCGAGACTTCCCTCGCCCAAGAAATATGTCCTATAAATAGCCACGACCTTCCTCCACCGATTCCCTTCGAAACCCCTCGCCAAAACCCACCATATCGTCCGCCATCATCGTTCCAATCTGGACGCAGACGCTGCAGTTCATCGCAAGTTTCCAACGTCGGTGACAGATCTCGATCATCCTCCTTTTGGGTTTCGACATCTCACGAGCCCTAGACTCTCTTTGACATGGTTTTGCACTCCCTCTCCATCTTCAGAAGCCATCCCAACCTCGACGTCTTCTCCGGAGCATCCGGAGCACCGACCTTCACCGCTTCATTCCATCGCCGTTCGTCATTGCCGACCATCTCCGACTCCACCACAGGACAGGACAAACCTCACTGCAGCCTCCGGACACCTCCGTCGCCGCCTGCGACCGCCGGAGCCGCCGCCCCACCGGAACAGAGCCGCCCCAAACGTACGTTCCCGTTCTCTGTAAGCGTTCAGTTCATCTGTTCGTTTTCAGTTAAAAAAATCCGTTTGGTTTAGTAGATCGGTTTGTTTTGGTAGATTGGTTTTCTTTGGTTTAGGTCGAACCGGTTCGCCGGTCTTCTGTTAATTAAACATACATGTACGTGTTAGTGATCTTACGGCCGAGCGCAATATAGCTTCAGATTGCACACTCCTGTACAGCCCGCTAAGTAGGTAGCTAGCGCACCAATCTGTTTCTTTTTCGTTTTTGTTTAAGATTTAGATTCAGTTTTGTTTTTTTATATCTTTAGATCTACGACTCCGATTTTGATGATTCTTTTTTCTACGGATTCAGAAAAATCCCGTCTATTCAGAGAAACCAACGAAAAATACTTTTGAAAACATCAATTTTTTATTTTAAACAGATTTGTTACAAACACTAGATTGCTAATAACTTTTATTTAAAAATAGCTTTTTGATTAATTCTTTTTGCTAGTGATCACTTGATCTTTTTTCTAAACAGTAGACTTCTGAAAATTTGTTTTTAATTTATTTTAAATTAAGTTTTTAGCAAAACAGTACTGTTTTAGTTATAGTTTTTTTAGTCTTTTCTTTATTGTTTTTATTAGTTTTAAATTATTTCTTTTTGACACTCTCAAAAATTTAGTTTTATTTCTGTTAGTCAACAAAAGAAAATTTTGTTTTTATTTTAAAATTTATTTTACTTAGGTTTGTATGAAAACTTGTTTAGGTCATAGTTAGTGTTTTATAAAAGCTTTTTATTTGTTTCTTTCTGCAAATAAAATTTTATGAAAAATAATTTCTGTTAACTTAGTTGTTTTACATTTTATTTTCTATTAACTTTTTGCTTTAGCGTTTTATTTGTTGTTAAGTTTTTACTTAGGACAAAACTGTTTTTTTTTTGTTATGTCTTAGAGTTTTCTTTAGTAGTTTTGTTGTGTAGTTTTCGTTTGTTGTTCTTATTTGGTGTCCCTTGTTGTTTTGCAATTTATTTGTTGGTTTTATTATGAGTGTTGAAATTGTTTGCTAGGATGTTTGCTTATGTGAATGCTATGTTTGACTTGTTTAGATTTTCTTCAGAGAGTGACGAATAGTTCTATCAAGTTTTCGAGAGTGTTGTTATCTTCATCAACTTACCAGGCAAGTTCACTTTGACCATGCTTTCATACCTATGTTTTATTGCATTTAGTGGCATCTTTGCAACCACCCTCCAGTAGTGATATTGAATTCTTGTAGTTGAGTAGTATGCATGAGGTAGGAACCCATCACCCTGTTACCAAGCCCGGGACGTTATTTGTTTTAATGCTACACTATAGTAGACGGGGTTGGGTATGAGTGCACGAGAGTGGTGTGAAGAAGGAGGACTCTACGTCAATGACGACAACTCCATGATGGCATCTGCAAGGACTGCATCTTCAAGGCCTCAAGACTTCAAGACTCGAGACAAGAATTCAATACACACTACTGGGTGAAGGGCGGTTGACGGGCACCTGGAGCAACCAGTGGATGGCCGGATGCATGGAGAAGCGCCATGACATCTTGCGGAAAGCTTCACCCAGACTCAAAGAGACGGAAGAATACTTCATGCCCGGAAGCTTACCTGTGCAACCGCAAGTCATTATGGGCTCTGGCTTGGTTGACCTTAGTGGTGACTCTGGCTGGGACGGTGCTAGAAGATGTAGAACTACGGTAGGTTTGGATGAGCACCGGACAGTGGTCAGGGGAACTCTTCGGAAGACCATGTTTCGGTCATCTTGTTCTCAAACACCTTGAAGTGCGAGAACGTAAAGAGAGGGATCGAATCTTGCGGGTAAAGTGTACAAACCACTGCAGAGGGTTAAAACCTAATCGATTATCCGTGTCCCCGGTTACGGACAATTTGAGCCTCTGGACTTGGATCTATCTTGGAACTCTCAACACCGGATTGATAACTTAATTGTGGGCAACTTATGATGATTTTGGGCTATGAGACATCGGTTGGCGGAACCATGTCATGATAGAAAACTCCATAGTATAGACTTCATTTATTCCTTTGATGTAGGGAAAATAAATCAGCTTTTACGCAAACAAAACTCGGACCACGAGCCACAAAGCCATATTGCATATAGTATAGTTTTATCATCTGTTTTCTCATGTTGTGATCTTGCCGGTACATTCAATGTCTTGACCTACACGGCTGCAACGTATCATGTTGCGTATACTTTCTTCCGACGAGTAAGTAAATGCAGTGCAGGTTACGGTCTACACTCAACCTGCCGATGGCGTTGATGGGACTCCACACCCGACTATTTGTTTCCGCTGTGACTTATGAGGTATATATTAGTTTTACGTTAATTATACATGTGATTGCACTTTGATATATACATTGATGTACTGTGTGTGCCAGCATACTGATCCAGGGATGGCACAGAAACACAGAGGCTTGACCGTCTGAGGTCGGGTCGCTACACCTGCAGATTCTCCTTGCCCCTCGATCACGAGGCGGAAACTGCCATCCCACTCACCTCCCATTCTGCATGAACCTGCCATGTGTTCCACATGCCTTGGGTGTGGTAGGTGGTGGATGTGGAGGGCATGGAGAGGACTGCCATGGCCGAAAACCGAGCGCTGATGGTTGGACCAGAGGGTCGGCCTTGACTCTCAGGGCAATAGAGGGTGCAGAGAGGCCATATTGGAGGAACGGGGCGGCCATTTCCTGTATGAGGAGCCAGCCCCCTGCCCCGTCCCCCTATAAAAAGGGGCAGGGTGACACCTCTCTACACACACTTCTCCTTCTTCTTTGCAATCCTTCCCTTCTAGCCATGGTGAGAGGGCGAGGGCGCAGCGGCGTACCATCAGTGGCGACGAGGGCTTCTTCTTGACAGCGTGCCCCTTCTCCTCCGGATTGAGTGGTGGCGGGACCCGCTGCAATGGGAGGAGGAAGGGGACGAGGTCGAGGTCGCGGCGGCGCTCGAGGAGGAGGAGGGCGGGGCGGCGCCTAGGCTGCGCCCCCACCGGCGACTCCCCACGATGGACAGCCACGTCGGGGACCAACCTCGGGAGTTCATCATCAGGCTATACAAGCCCTTGTGTGGTCATCTTTGCCTTCCAAACCCCTTCACGCGAGAGATGGAGCTCGAACAACCACGTCCTCTGAGGCTGCACATGAGGGGGTGTGGGAACGGCGGTATGTGAGTCGATGCCGACTTCCCTGCTCCTCACGTGATGTACCTCCGCCGCGGATGGAAGACCCTTGCCCATGCTCACAACTTCTCAGAGGGGCACGTCCTCCAGTTCGAACTAATGGAGAACGGCTTTCTCTTAGTCAAGATCTTCGGGTGCTCGGGAGGTCGCTTAGGGTGTTGCGCGGAGAGCTCAACCAACGACGAAAACTCCTCCTCAAGCGGGAGCGACGAGGAGGACAGTGGTGATGATGACGACGGTAGCTGGCAGGGGAGCGACAACTCTGACTCAGTCTGATCGTCGCCCGCACCATCTTCATCAGGCGGCAGCACCATCATCTGCATCAGCATCTCCTCCCAGGCAACGCGATTTGCCGGGGAGTTGGATGTTGAGGTGGAGATGGTTCTCCCGGGCTCCTCTAGCAGTCTTCCAGCTGGACACCGACAGGCTTCCTCTCAGGCTGCAACTTCGTTGGCCCTGCCGTGTCCTGCTCGCCCTGGTGGCGGTGGTCGACAGGGTCGCCTCTGCCATGCTCTCCATCAAGGCGTTCCCTCCCGCTCACGTTCCCGTCGGGCTACCTCTCCTGGGGCCCGAGGGGAGCGGGCTGGACTCTGATACGTCTCCAACGTATCTATAATTTTTTATTGTTCCATGCTGTTATATTATCAATCTTGGATGTTTTATAATAATTTTATAGTCATTTTATATCATTTTTTGGTACTAACCTATTGACATAGTGCCTAGTGCCAGTTGTTGTTTTATCCATGTTTTTTACATCCTAGGAAATCAATATCAGATGGAGTCCAAATACAACGAAACTTCACGATGATTTTTATGGACCAAAAGAAAGAAGTTGGGACCTGGTTGCACCTGGGGGGAGTCCCGAGGAGGGGACAACCCACCAAAGCACGCCAGGAGGCCCAGGCGCGCCCTGGTGGGTTGTGCCCACCTCGGGTGCCCCCCGGACTGCCTCTTTGCTCTATTAATACCCCAAAAATACCAGAACCCTAGAAGCGTTGATGAAATATTCATCCAGTTGCCGCAGAGTCCAGAATCACCACATCCAATCTATACACCATCTCGGATGGGGTTCACCACCTCCATCGGTGCCTCTCCGATGATGCGTGAGTAGTTCTTTGTAAACCTTCAGGTCCGTAGTTAGTAGCTAGATGGATTTCTCTCTCTCGCTGAGTTCTCAATACAATGGTCTCTTGGAGATCCATATGATGTAACTCTTTTGCGGTGTGTTTGTTGGGATTTGATGAACTGTGAGTTTATGGTCAAGTCATATATTTTTATATCCATGAAAGTTATTTGAGTTTCTTTGATCTCTTATATGCATGGTCTCGTATAGCCTCATATTTCTTCTCCGATATTTGGGTTTTGTTTGGCCAACTTGATCTATTTATCTTGCAATGGGAAGAGGTGCCCGGTAGTGGGTTCGATCTTACGGTGCTCGATCCCAGTGAAAGAAAGGGAAATGACACATATGTATTGTTGCTACTAAGGATAAAAAGACGAGATCTATATCTATGCAATAGATAAATGGATCTTGACTACATCATGTCATCGTTCTTATTGCATTACTTCGTTTTTCCATGAACTTAATACACTAGATGGATGCTGGATAGCGGTCGATGTGTGGAGTAATATGTCACAGCCCTAGCTTAGCCTTTGCTTGTCCTTGCATGATCATCATGTCATCATGTTAAATTTTCTCAGGAAGTTGAAATGGGGATGACAGAACCCCCAAAGACTTCGAAAACAACTAGGGTTTACTAAAATATTTTTCAATGAACTGAAATGCCCTTCTAAAATGTTCATCATCTTTGCCTTGGTCTAGAACCTCATCAAAATGGTTCACATTTTTCTAGGACAACATTGGGTCACTGAATTAAATCATACTCTATTTGCATTTGGGCATTTAAATGATATATAATGTTTTAAATGTCCAAATAATCATGAACTAAAATGGTTACAGTTGGAAATATTCCAAACGGTGGGATTGAGAAGTTTCATGATTTTTGAGTTAGTTTTAGTATTTTAATTAAAGCCCTAAAATTACAGAAGAATTAGAAAACAGAAATAAAAAGGAAAGGACAGAAAACCTACCTAACTTACCTGCAGGCCATATCTGGCGCCTGGCCCAAAGATCATTGCGACTCCATCGGCCCATAGTGCAGTCATCATCACTAACCTCCCGCCAGAGCAGGCTGTCACATCACTACCGCCCACAGCTACCTCCTGCTTCTGCCCGACGCCTACAGGCGGCTCGGGGCACCCCTTGACCTCTCTCTCTCACGCCCGCAGCTCCTCCCCTACTCTGGCTCCCTCCCCCTCTCTTCCCGAGCGCACCAGAGGGCGCCGCCGTGCTCTGCCACGGCCACCGGCCACCCCACGCCTCGCCGACGCGCCCGGAAGCTCCGCCACTTCTTCCTCGACCGCCTCACCGAGCCACGCCCCGCCGGAGGCCCCCGAATGTCTTCACCTCCTGATGACCAAATCGCCTCCGCCGCCCCGCTCGCTTCTGGCCTCCCCCGAGCCTGCTGAGCAGCTTATCGCACCCATCGTGAGCCCCTGCTCCTGCTCCCCCTCTCTGTTTTTTCCATCATGCGCCGTAGCCGTCGCCTCGCCTGCAACCGAACGCGCCGCCGCCCGCGCTCGTCTCCGGTGATGCTTCGGTGACCATTTGGTCCCGGGCATGCGCCCATCGAACTCACCGCACCATGTAGACGCCGTAGGTGCTAAACGCACATCGCCACGGCCACCGCAACTGCGTCCCCGCTCGTGCCCGAACTCCGGCGGCCGCAACCGAGCTCGCCGCCGTTGACTCCGGCCACCCCAGGCCCAGCCACGGCCACCAACGGACGCGCCGTTGCGCCAGCTACCCGTAGAGCCCAACGGCGCCTCGAACGGTGCCCTGTAGGTGAAATCCGAGGTGCCCCGCCGCGTCTGGCCTCGCCGGTGTCTAGTCTCCGGTGGGTTTGACTCGTTTGACCGGGGTTTGACCACTGGTTTGACCCCCTGGGTCTATGACAAGTGGGACCCGCTTGCTAATTAAGTTAGGATTAAGACTAACTAAAAATTAGTTAGACTAATGACACTGACACGCGGGATCCACTAGTCAGGTTTGACCTGGACCGTCCCCGTTGAATGCTGACGTCACCATGATGCACTGCTGACGCAATAAATTATTTACTGGAATTATTCTTATATAGGAAATTCCAGAAAATGCTACAAACTTCAAAAATTCATAGAAATTAATCTGTAACTCCAAATGCAAAGATTTATATATGAAAACAGAAAAATCCAATATATCCATGTGTAATGGTTTTATGCATGTCAAAACACGTTAACCTTGTTGTTCAAGTAAAACAAGTTAATGCACCTTTATGACTTCATAAAATGGGTTTGCATTTGAATCTTTGGTTCAAATGGACTCATTTCAATCTGTTCTAGCTTGCATTAGCCCAAAACAGACTCATTTTGCCATGTCATTGCATGCATTATATTGTTGCATATTGCCATGTGATGATTGTGTTTTGATGTGTTCTTCGTGGTAGGTTCTGTCTCCGAGGATATTCACGAGTATCCAACTGAAGGGCAGTATCCCGCTACCACTTTGTCAGGCAAGGAAAACCCCCTTGTTAATTCCGATACAATCCCACTCTCTTGCTCCTGCTCTCTTTTACTGCATTAGGACAACAATAATTCATCTGTTACTTGCTGCGGTAGTTGAACCCCTTTTCATCTACATGACCTGTCATTGCCACAGTAAATAGATGAAACCCACTAGCATGAGTAGGAGTTGTTTGAGCCCTGATGTTCCTACTCATTCATGCTTGTTTGTCATGCCTGCTACTGCATAGAGTTGAGTCAGGTCTGATTCATCGGGAATGAATTGGAATGGTGATGAACATGTCCTACTATGTGTGAGCTAAGTGTGTGAACACGATTTGGTAAAGGTAGCGGTGAGAGGCCATGTAGGATTACATGGTGGGTTGTCTCATTGAAACCGTCCTCGGGAACTGAGTTCTGTGTTTGGGATCCATGAACAGCTACTACCACACATTGGGATCCTTAATTGACTCTCTCGGCTTCTTAACCACCCTTGTCCTCTGTCCAGGAGTTGCAAGTACTTTCTGGTGTTTGTAGTATGCTGGAGGCCGTGCGCATTTGGCCTTGTGAGGGGGCTGTGATGCGGTAGGCACGTGGCATGGTGTATCGGGCGCCCGTTTGGTGTCTCAGGAACCATGCTCACATCGTTCGGGGCCGTATGTGGGAACTTCGGCCGGACTCCCTGCGGATGGAACCTGAATAGGCGATAAACCTGGACTAGAGACTAGAATGTTTAGGTAAGCCGTGGCCGACACCCTCGCCAGGCTTCCGCTTGAAGGTTGCCGAGATACATGATGTGTACATGGCGGTAAGTGGCGAGAGCGTGTGTGAAGAAGTACACCCCTGCAGGGTTAATATCATCTATTCGAATAGCCGTGTCGCGGTAAAGGACTTCTGGGTTGCCTATAACAGTTCATAGACAAGTGAAAGTGGATTCTCTAAAATGCGCAAGATAAGCGTGAGTGCTATGGATGGCGTTCTCGTAGGGAGACGGGAGTGAATCCATAGTGGAGTATTGATATGGTGAATATGTGGACTCGTGTGCGCCACCTCAAAAGAGTTACTTGCAGTCATAGTTTAGGATAGCCACTGAGTCAAAGCTGGCTTGCTGCAGTTAAACTCCACCACCCCTTTGTTGATACTGATGCATATGTAGCTAGTTCGGATGTAAGTCTTGCTGGGTACATTTGTACTCACGTTTGCTTATTTTATGTTTTGCAAAGAGACGTCAGTCTCGCTAGTAGTTCCGTGTGGACTTCGACATTTAGCTTGATACCTCAGCTATGATCTTGTGCCCTCGGCAGTTTCTGATAGATAGTCAGCCTTCTCAGCCTTTTTAATTTGTAGATGTCTGTACTCAGACATGTTAAGCTTCCGCATGTGCTTTGACTTGTATGCTCTGAATGTTGGGTCATGAGACCCATGTTTGTAATATCTCGCTCCTCGGAGCCTAATGAATAACTACTTTGAGTCGTAGAGTTTTGTTGTGATGCCATGTTGTATTTACACATATCGAGCATATTGTGTGTATGATTGAAATGCTTGGTATGTGTGGGATCCGACAACCTAGTTGTTTATCCTTGGTAGCCTCTCTTATGGGGAAATGTAGTCTTGTGCTTCCATGAGCCATAGTAGTACGCCATGACTGGTTCACCGGAGTCCTGCTAGCCCAGCACTACTTCTCCGGAACACTTGACTGGCCGGCATGTGATTCACTTCGTTCATGTGTCTGTCCCTTCGGGGAAATGTCACGCGGTGACATCCGGGGTCCTGCCTAGCCTGCTACAGCCCGGTTCACCGGAGGCCTGTTAGCCTAGTGTTGCAGCCCAGATTCGCACGTTGCTGACCGACATACTCGATGTTGATTCATGTATGCCTGTCCCCGTAAGTTAGTGCCACTTTGGGTTCATGACTAGTCATGTCGGCCCGGATTCTCTGTCATATGGATGCTAGCGACACTATCATATACGTGAGCCAAAAGGCGCAAACGGTCCCGGGCCATGGTAAGGCGACACCCATGGGAGTCCGATGCGTGAGGCCGCAAAGTGATATGAGGTGTTACTTGGCTAGATCGATGTGACTTGGAATCGGGTCCGATAGTTTTGGTATCGAGCTCGCTCGTAGGATTACCAAGCTAAACTGGTCGAAGTTGAGTCTAGAAATGCTTTAGTTATATGAGGGAATTGATTGTGGAAGGGAACGTAAGGATCTTTTACTCCTTTACCTTATGCCCTTCTGATCTGAGTCAACCTCTTCTCTTCTACGGGGATTAAGAACTAGGCCTTCTCATCTATCTATCAGGATGACGAGTTACTATGATAGCGACTTATAGGATTGATGGATTTAAGCCCAGTTCAATTTCTACTACTCCCGTGTGTTCATAGTTGGTCTCGGAACCTTGATACTGTGATGTTGAGTGGTTATGCCACCATTTTGCAGGATGTCTCAAATCTTTTTGAGCATTTACAGCCGTTATGCTGTCCGAGTCATCCCAGGTTTCTAAACAGTCTGATGCATTTGCAAATTCCTTCTTACCATTCTGAAGTTCCTTTTTGCCAGATCAACCACACTAACAAAGTGTGTTGAGGTACTTCATTGCCTCGGCATTTGTGTTGGGGCTATTATTATGACCCTAGGTGTCCAGAGTATCACCTAGTAACCTAGCCATGTTTTGTGTTCCCAGTGTGATGATTCTGGCCGCCATTCTTGAAAGCATCCCGTGATGCCATTTAGTTAGTAGGTATTCTATTCCTGGGTTTTGAACCCGAGATTCACTCCACTCACCTCCTGTTGATAGTGTTTGCTAGTTCCTTTAGGATATTAGTAACCTTTGCGATAGTCCTCGAGGTCCCTGGTATTTATTTCTTCCAACTACCATGAACTACTTATGGCAGAAGTTCCTCGTTGAACCAAAAGATCACAACTAGAGTGCTCTTGGCGAGTTCCCGATTCTATGTTGTTACTCTGCCAGTTCTACCTTTCTGCATGGGTTATCCGAAAGGAACCTATTGAACATGGTTCGACATACTAATCTATGCATACACAACTCAGAAAATCATATGTTCTTTTGAGTTGTCCCTCTTTAGCTGTTTTCTGGCCCTCGTCTATCAATTGATAGCCAGGAATAGTTGTGCATCCATGTTCATTGATGCCTATTATTCTTGTGGCCGTCAAGCCATTCTAGTTCAGAATGACTAGGAAAAACAAACTCCAGTACCTCATCCATTTCTAGGATTGGGTCAAATTAGTTGTATCCCACAGATCAAAATGCCAATCCAGCTTTTGTTCTGTTCTACCCTGGAGTATTACCATCTTATGTGAAGAATGTCATGAGAATTGCACCACCTCTTATGAATTCTTGACGCAGTGATACTTCTTACCATCACTGTTCATTCCTCGGTTCCCGTGTTATTGTAACCGGAACACCGACAGTGAATCGTGATGTGTGAAATCTATACTCCTAGCAATTCCATTGCTTGGTAGTTAATGGACAATACTCTCATTCTTAGCGTGCTGGTTTTTGAATTATCCTTCTAAGACTGGTCGTGCTACCTAGTCCATTTCTCCTGGTGCACTCTTCGATCAATGACTTAGGATTGTGTCAGTCCCTCGCTCTCTTGATCATATCGTCTTGCCCCAAAAAGCAAGATTGTTCTCGAGCTTAATAGCATATCGGTCATTCGTGATTTTCAGAATATCTTCTCGGAAGTATTACCAGGTTGTCACCTGACCGCTATGTTGAGTTCGTGATCAAGTCGGTTTCTCGTAAACCACCCCTTCTCCAAGAATCTGTGTTGAATACCCCTGAGCTAGTTGGTCGAGCTAAACAATAACTTGGAGAGTTGGAAGATAAAAGCTTGTCTAACCTAGTTCATTTCCACAGGGATATCTTGTGTTTGTGTGCTTGTTGTAGAAAGATGATTTCTTCATCGATTGGTCCTTGTGATCGGTGGTTGAACCTATCGTCTTGCCCAAACCTTGATTTGAGTGTGGGCCATCGTCAAGTCAAATTAGAACAAACGATGTTCGTAATCTTGTCTTACTCTTGGTTGATCCCTCGAGCATACACCATTACATCTTCTGCTCTGACCAATGCTATCACCATGTTCACATGATGGTGGAAGTCGATGATATGGAAATTCCGATGAGTTGGTATTGAGCCCATCAAATAAGATCTTGTCTCCTCCATGATTCATGTTGAACATCAAGCTAGTATTGGAAACTTTTGTAAGCATTATCTTCATGTCCCGTTCATGAAATACATGTTTGGTGTAAGAAGTGACGTTCTCCAAGTTCACGTGCATTAGGTGCAAGTTGCCGCCGTGAATTGAGAAAGATTGTTTTTGCTTTCTTCGGAATCATCCGAAGTCAGTCATGCATGTGCGAAGTATTCCATGGTTTGATAGGCTAGCTACCTCCACTCCATGTGTAATCCCTAGCACACCAAGCCACTGATTGATTTGTTCAAGGAAAAGAAGTTCTTAAGTGCTAATCCTTAAGGACCAAAAGGTACATGCGCAGGACTTCACTCTCCGCAATGATGGTTCCCAATCGAAATTCGGTAGTGTTGCCTTGTAAGACTACTATGTGGTCATGCTTGTCTTGGACAACGTGTTCACATGTATGTAGCAGAACCAGCTCATGTTTTGGAGCTTGCTATCGTAGTTCATCTCCCGAGAATCTATAACGCCATCTAAATCGATTTGTGTTGCAATCTTTCATTTTTCTCTCTAGACTGGATGAGTCCGGAATATCCTGACACCAACCAGATCTGAATCTCCGGCAGATATGATGATTGGAACA
Organism: Aegilops bicornis; assembly: GCA_021605145.1. Classification (NCBI taxonomy): domain Eukaryota; kingdom Viridiplantae; phylum Streptophyta; class Magnoliopsida; order Poales; family Poaceae; genus Aegilops; species Aegilops bicornis. The sequence goes on along the minus strand of CM038672.1, from coordinate 325,981,966 downwards.
TTCCCAACATCTACATTTTGTTCCCAGCTTGCAGCGCCATTGTGCCAATTCTCATGGGCTGCCCTCTTAGTAATTGTTGTTTAGGATCATCTTCAAAAGTGGTCCTACCATGGGTCCCATCCATTCCCGAGGATAAGCAAAATCATCCATCGCATTGTCTTCAACAAGGTAGTCCACATCATCCATTCGAATCCGGATATGCCATTCCTTTGAACTCCGCCAAACGATCGATTGTGATTGCCTTAGGCTGGTATAAAGAGTTTCAATGATCTAGATATCAAAAGTAATTATTTTTGCCATTTAAGGGAATAATTCTACGAGTCACCTCCCCCAAGGTGCGCCGTTATGGGATCATGGCAATTATTTCCTCACCACCTTGACACCATCCACCATCTCTCTAAGCATGGGATTGTTGCCCACCAAATCAAACCTCGTCGTTTGTTCTTCCATCCCTCTCGATGTGTTTTGTGTCTCAACTCGACATGTTTCAACATCTCATTCTGCGAGTTGATCTTGTATAGCTCGATCTTCGAGAAGATCAATCCTAGTAGAGTTTCTTTCCGTCATCATCGCGTGGATGAAGATCTCAAAAGCGAGGATGTCAAGATCAACTTATGCAACGAATCAACAACCTTATGAGGTGCAACCTGGATTGCGAAGATTGTGTTGGTCTTGTGCCCCCTCTGTCTTCTTACCTCATGTCTTGAATCTCGAGACGAGATTCTTGTTTAGTGGGGGTGAGTTGTCACAGCCCTAGCTTAGCCTTTGCTTGTCCTTGCATGATCATCATGTCATCATGTTAAATTTTCTCAGGAAGTTGAAATGGGGATGACAGAACCCCCAGCACCCCGCCTGAAAACAACTAGGGTTTACTAAAATCTTTTTCAATGAACCTGTAATGCCCTTCTAAAATGTTCATCATCTTTGCCATGGTCTAGAACCTCTGTCAAAAATGGTTCACATTTTTCTAGGACAACATTGGGTCACTGAGTTAAGTCATACTCTATTTGCATTTGGGCATTTAAATGCTATATAATATTTTAAATGTCCAAATAATCATGAACTAAAATGGTTACAGTTGGAAATATTCCAAACAATGGGCTTGAGAAGTTTCATGATTTTTGAGTTAGTTTTAGTATTTTAATTAAAGCCCTAAAATTATCAAAGAATTAGAAAACAGAAATAAAAAGGAAAGGACAGAAAACCTACCCAACTTACTCCGCAGCCCATCATCTGGCGCCTCTACCTGGCCCAAAGACAGTGCCCATCGCCCACAGTGCCATCACCAACCACCCGCCAGAGCAGTGTGGTGCACTGTCGCTCACAGACGCCCCAGCCACCTCCTGCATCTACCGACACCCTGGAAGGCTCCAGACGATACCACGCGCCCCCCTGACCTCTCTTCTCTCACGCCCGCAGCTCCTCCCCTCCTCTGGCTCCCTCCCCCTCTCTTCCCGAGCGCACCAGAGGGTGCCGCCGTGCTCTGCCGCGGCCACCGTCCACCCCACGCTTCACCGACGCGCCCAGAAGCTCCACCACTTCTTCCTCGACCGCCTCACCGAGCCACGCCCCGCTGGAGGCCCCCGAACGTCTTCACAGAGCTCGTCTTCGACCTCCTGACGACGAGATCGCCTCCACCGCCCCGCTCGCTTTTGACCTCCACCGAGCCCGCTGAGCAGCTCGTCGCACCCACCGTGAGCCCCTGCTCCTGCTCCCCCTCTTCGTTTTTTCTCTCATGCACCGTAGCCGTTGCCTCGCCTGCAACCGAACTCGCCGCCGCCCGCGCTCGTCCCCGGTGATGCTCCGGTGACCATTTGGTCCCGGGCATGCACCCATCAAACTCACCGCACCCCGTAGACGTCGTAAGTGCTAAACGCACATCGCCACGGCCACCGCAACCGCGTCCCCGCTCGCGCCCGAACTCCGGCGGCCGCAACCGAATTCGCCGCCATCGACTCCTGCCACCCCAGGCCCAGCCACGGCCACCAACGAACGCGTCGTTGCGCCAGCTACCCGTAGAGCCCAACGGCGCCTCGAACGGTTCCCTGTAGGTGAAACCGAGGTACCCCGCCGCATCTGGCCTCGCCGGCGTCGAGTCGCCGGCAGGTTTGACTCGTTTGACCGGGTTTGACCATTGGTTTGACCCCTGGGTCTATGACAAGTGGGACCCGCCTGCTAATTAAGTTAGGATTAGGACTAACTAAAAATTAGTTAGTCTAATGACACTGACACACGGGACCCACTGGTCAGGTTTGACCTGTACCGTCCCGTTGACTCGACGTCACCTCGACGCTAGCCGACGCTTAATAAAGCATTTACTGGATTTATTCTTATATAGGAAGTTCCAGAAAATGCTACAAACTTCAAAAATTCATAGAAATTAATCTGTAACTCCAAATGCAAAGATTTATATATGAAAATTGATCAGAAAAATCCAATCTATACATATGTAGTGGTTTCATGCATGTCAGAACACGTTAACCTTGCTGTTCAAGTGAAACAAGTTAATGCACCTTTATGACTTCATAAAATGGGTTTGCATTTGAATGTTTGGTTCAAATGGGCTCATTTCAATCTGTTCTAGCTTGCATTAGCCCAAAACACACTCATTTTGCCATGTCATTGCATGCATCATATTGTTGCATATTGCCATGTGATGATTGTGTTCCGATGTGTTCTTCGTGATAGGTTCTGTCTCCGAGGATATTCACGAGTATCCAACTGAAGGGCAGTATCCCACTACCACTCTGTCAGGCAAGAAAAAACCCCTTGTTCATTCTGATACAATCCCACTCTCTCGCTCCGGCTCTCTTTTACTGCATTAGGACAACAACGATTCATCTGTTACTTGCTGCGGTAGTTGAATCCCTTTTCCTCTACATGACATGTCATTGCCACAGTAAATAGATGAAACCCACTAGAATGAGTAGGAGTTGTTTGAGCCCTGATGTGCCTACTCATTCAAGCTTGTTTGTCATGCCTGCTACTGCTTAGAGTTGAGTCAGGTCTGATTCATCGAGAATGAATTGGAATGGTGATGAACATGTCCTACTGTGTGTGAGCTAAGTGTGTGAACATGATTTGGTAAAGGTAGTGGTGGGAGGCCAGGTAGGAGTACATGGTGGGTTGTCTCATTGAAACCATCCTCAGGAACTGAGATCTGTGTTTGTGATCCATGAACAGCTACTACCAGACATTGGGATCCTTAATTGACTCTCTCGGCTTCTTAACCACCCTTGTCCTCTGTCCAGGAGTTGCAAGTAGTATCTGGTGTTTGTAGTATGCTGGAGGTCGTGCATGACCCGACCAGCAGGGGCTGTGATCACGGTAGGCACATGGCAGTGTCTGCAGGCGCCCTTTTAGTGTCTCGGGAACCCTGCTCACATCGTTCGGGGCCGTATGTGGAAACTTGAGCGGACTCCTGCATGGAACCTGAATAGGCGATAAACCTGGACTAGAGACTAGAGTGTTTAGGTAAGCCATGGCCGACACCCTCGCCAGGCTTTCGCTTGAAGGTTGCCGAGATACATGACGTGTACATGGCGGTAAGTGGCGAGAGCCTGTGTGAAGTACACTCCTGCAGGGTTAACATCATCTATTCAAATAGTCGTGTCGCGGTAAAGGACTTCTAGGTTGCATATAACAATTCATAGACAAGTGAAAGTGGATTCTCTAAAATGCGCAAGATAAGTGTGAGTGCTATGGATGGCGTTCTCGTAGGGAGATAGGAGCGAATCCATAGTGGAGTATTGATATGGTGAATATGTGGACTCGTGTGCGCCACCTCAAAAGAGTTACTTGTAGTCATAGTTTAGGATAGCCACTGAGTCAAAGCTGGCTTGCTGTAGTTAAACTCCACCACCCCCTTTGTTGATACTGATGTATATGTAGCTAGTTCTGATGTAAGTCTTGCTGGGTACATTTGTACTCACGTTTGCCTATTTTATGTTTTGAAGAGAGACATCGGTCTGGCTAGTAGTTCTGTTTGGACTTCGACGTTTAGCTTGATACCTCAGCTATGATCTTGTGCCCTCGGAAGGATCCTATAGATAGTTAGGCTTCTCAGCCTTTTTCATTTGTAGATGTCTGTACTCAGACATGTTAAGCTTCCGCATGTGCTTTGACTTGTATGCTCTGAATGTTGGGTCATGAGACCCATGTTTGTAATATATCGCTCCTCGACCCTAATGAATAAATACTTTGAGTCGTAGAGTTTTGTTGTGATGCCATGTTGTATTTACACATATCGAGCATATTGTGTGTATGATTGAAATGCTTGGTTTGTGTGGGATCCGACAACCTAGTTGTTTATCCTTGGTAGCCTCTCTTATGGGGAAATGTAGTCTTGTGCTTCCATGAGCCAGAGTAGTCCGCTACAGCCCGGTTCACCAGAGTCCTGCTAGCCCAGCACTACTTCTCCGGCACACTTGACTGGCCGGCATGTGATTCACTTCGTTCATGTGTCTGTCCCTTCGGGGAAATGTCACGCGGTGACATCCGGAGTCCTGCCTAGCCTGCTATAGCCCGGTTCACCAGAGTCCTGTTAGCCCAGTGCTACAGCCCGGATTCGCACGCTGCTGACCGACATGCTCGATGTTGATTCATGTATGCCTGTCCCCGTAAGTTAGTGCCACTTTTGGTTCACGACTAGTCATGTCGGCCCGATTTCTCTGTCATATGGGTGCTAGCGACACTATCATATACGTGAGCCAAAAGGCGCAAACGGTCCCTGGCCATGGTAAGGCGACACCCATGGGAATACCGTGCATGAGGCCGCAAAGTGATACAAGGTGTTACCGGCTAGATCGATGTGACTTGGAATCGGGGTCCTGACATAATAGTAGTAGATGCAGGCAGGAGTCGGTCTACTAATCTTGGACGTGATGCCTATGTAATGATCTTTGCCTGGATATCGTCATAATTATTTGAGGTTCTATCAATTGGCCAACAGTAATTTGTTTACCCACCGTTTGCTATATTTCTCGAGAGAAGCCACTAGTGAAACCTACGGCCCCCGGGTCTTCTTCCTCATATATTTGCTTGTGATCTATTTTCCCTATGCATTTTTATTCAGATCTATTAAACCAAAAATACAAAAATACTTTGCTGCACTTTATTTATTTGTGATATATTATTTCAATCTACTACAATTTTCTGGCATCGTTACCCGAAAGGGATTGACAACCCCTTTAACATGTCGGGTTGCAAGGTGTTGTTATATGTGTGCAGGTGTTGTTTACATTGTGTTTCTTGGTTCTCCTACTGGTTTGATAACCTTGGTTTCTCCACTGAGGAAAATACCTACCATCGTTGTGCTGCATCATCCCTTCCTCTTTGGGTAAATACCAACGTAGTCCAAGTAGATAGGAGCTTTTCTGGCGCTATAGTCCGAGAGCGATCAAAAGGAATTTCTGGGGCCGTTGCTGGGGAGGATCTTCAACATAACCAGGTTCCTAATCACAAATCTCATCTTCTCATAATTTACATTATTTGCCATTTGCCTCTCGTTTTCCTCTCCCCCACTTCACAAAAATTTCCGTTTTATTCGCCCTCTTTTCCGTTCACCGTTCTCTTGCTTTCTAGTCTAGATGGCTAGTGTCCCTACTCCTCCTTTCTCATCAGATTTTGAAGTTCTTTACTTCAAGCAAAGACAAGGATGAAATTTGAAAGATTCCTGGTATAGGCTTATGGAATCGTATCGTGTTTCCAATCTAAAGGGGGATGCTAAGGTTTTGCTTTGTAACTTTTACATAGGATTAGCTTTGCATCATAGACAACTTCTTGATTTTGCCGCTAAAGGAAATCTTATTGAGCTTGATGCAAATGCTGCCTATGAAATTTTGGAAGGAATTTTGGGAATTCCTCCTCAAAAGAAGGGGTTTTCCTTTACCCTTGAGGGAGCTCAAATGTTGGACAAACTTGGTAATTTGCATAAACATATGGTTGAAATACAGAAATATAATGAACCCCTCAAACACCTCAATGGTAGCATCAATCGCATGAATACTCTGATTACTCTTTGCAACAAGCGATTGGATATTTTGGATCTTCAGATAGTTTCTTTTCCAGAGAATTTAGGGAAGCGCAAAGAGCCTCCCGGGTTTGAGAAAAACCTTACAAAAGTTGCCAAAACTTCGGAAGACAAAAGTTAGATCCTTGCCTTACGCCTAGCTAAGGGCGTAAAACTATAGCGCTTGTTGGGAGGAAACCCAATGAATAAAATTTATTTTTCCTTTTTGCTTGCTGTTCTTGAGTTCTTACGCAATTATGGTACTGTTATGATTGTGTTTTTTATGTTTTAATTAGTGTTTGTGACAAGTGGAACCAATAGGATCTTCTTGGGTGATAGTTGTTTGATCTTGCTGAAAAAGACAGAAACTTTATGCTCACGAAGATAATTGTTAAAAGTCACCAGAACATGATAAAATGCCAATTCTTTTTGCAGAAGATCAATACATAAATTATCCAGGTTGTCCTAATTTTTCAGAATTTTGGGAGTTCCAGAAGTATTCGAACAAATCAGATTATTACAGACTGTTCTGTTTTGACAGATTCTGTTTTCTTTGTGTTGTGTGCTTATTTTGATGGCTCTATGGTTTTCTTTGATGAGTTTTTGCCATGGAAAAGTTGGAATACAGTAGATATAATACAAAAACAAAATAAGAATTGGTTTGATACAACACTTATAGTAGTGATTTATTTTCTTACACTAACGGATCTCACAAAGGTTTTGTTGAGTTTTGTGTGATTGAAGTTTTCAAGTTTTGGGTCATCTTACGATGGATGAAGGAAGGATGTAAGGTCTTAAGCTTGGGGATGCCCCGACATCCCAAGCTATTATCCAAAAATGAGCAACCAACTAAGCTTGGGGATGCCCCCGAGTGGCTCCCCTCTTTCTTCTAACAACTATCGGTATTTTACTCGAGGCTATATTTTTATTCGTCACATGCTATGTGTTTTGCTTGGAGAGTCTTGTATGATACGTGTATTTGCTTGTTTTATTGTGTTTTAAGTCATCAATCTTTGCCGGACATACGTATTTGAGAGAGCCAAAATTATATCATGACTTGTTAGAATTGCTCTCTATGCTTCACTTAAATCTTTTATGATCTAGGACTTGCTCTAGTGCTTCACTTATATCTTTTTTAGCATGGTGTGCTTGTTATTTTTGAAGAAATGCTCTTTTGCTTCACTTATATTTATTTGAGAGTTAGTAAAATTTTGAAGAAATTTTCTCTTGCTTCACTTAAATTATTTTGAGAGAAAGAAAATTTGCTATGCTCATGATCTTCACTTATATTTGTTTGAGCTTATGAAAAGCAACACATGAAAATTAGTCCCGAAGTGATAGATATCCAAGAAGGATAAAGAAAAAATGTCATGAAGATCATTGGACAAAATAAACTTGATTCTTAGTAATAGTTTTGAGATATGATGATGTGATATGTGAGTTATGTTGATGAGTAATTGTGCTCTAGTAAGAATATTGGTGTTAAGGTTTGTGATTCCCTATGCATGCACAAAAGTCAATAATCATGCAATGAAAATTATATCCAACTTGTGGTGCATTATTCGGTGTTAATTATGCTTAATGCTTTCTTATGAGATTATTCGTTTCTTGGTTGGTCGCTTCTCAATCTTTTTTGCTAGCCTTCATTTTGCACTAAGTATGACCTCCACTTGTGCATCCAAAATCCTTTAAACCAGTTTTGCCACATGAGTCCACTATATCTACCTATATGCGGTATTCTTTTGCTGTTGTAAGCAAATTTGCATGTGCCATCTCTTCTTTCAAAATAAACTTCTCTTTTGTGTGTTTGTTTCGCTCGCGGAACGTAACGGCTGGCTAATATTTTCCATGGTGGATGTGTGTCTGACGATGAGTGTTTATTCACTTGTCATTGCACGAGAGTAAGGCAAAGGTCTTAGGGATGCCCAGTCCCGAAATGAAAAAAATGAATTTACTTTATGTTGTCAAATAATAAATTCCTTGGAAAGTGTTGGTATGGAGGGCACCCGTGGATACAGTTAGCCATGGAAAGTGAAAGTATGGTGGAAAAAGGAATAAACTTTATTTTCTGTTTGGGAACCGCCTATGGCATATCTAGCATGGAAAGTGTTGGGAACTCTAAGTCGTTTTCGTTGGTGGGATGGATACACCTCTCAAAATGTTTTTATCTCTAAGTTTTTTGCTTTGAGCTCTGGCACCTCTACAAATCCCTACTTCCCTCTGCGAAGGGCCTTTCTTTTACTTTATGCAAAAAAAATTGAAATTTGAGTCTCCATCCTCTCTTACAAAAGCACCAACTAGGAGGCAATATGATCATACTTAAGTATTGGGTGTAGCTAATATTCGAGTGTGTTTCATGAATGGATCAATGTTTGAGCATGATGGGCTAGGGATAACTTATTTTAGCATTGATATTTTGAAAGACTTGGTTGCTTGTTGATATGCTTGAGTATCTAAATTATTATGTCAAAAGTAGATTATTGCTTTGAATCACATAAAAAGTCCAAATGTCCATGCTATATAGAAAAGAATATGATATGACATGATAAACAACACTCCACATCAAAAATTATGTTTTTATCACTTACCTACTCGAGGACGAGTAGGATTTAAGCTGGGGGATGCTGACACATCTCCAATGTATCTATACTTTTTGATTGTTCCATGTTGTTATATTATCAATCTTGGATGTTTTATAATCATTTTATAGTCATTTTATATCATTTTTTGGTACTAACCTATTGACATAGTGCCAAGTGCCGATTCTGTTTTTCCAAGTTTTTTACATCGCAGGAAATCAATATCAGACGGAGTCCAAATGAAACGAAACTTCACGATGATTTTTTATGGACTAAAAGAAAGAAGTTGGGCCCTGGTTGCACCTGGGGGAGTCCCGAGGAGGGCAAAACCCACCAGGGTGCGCCAGGAGGCCCAGGCGCGCCCTGGTGGGTTGTGCCCACCTCAGGTGCTACCCGGACCGCCTCTTTGCTCTATAAATACCCCAAAATAACCCTAGAAGCATCGATGAAATATTCATCCAGCCGCCGCAGAGTCTAGAACCATCAGATACAATCTCGACACCATCTCGGACGAGGTTCACCACCTCCATTGGTGCCTCTCCGATGATGCGTGGGTAGTTCTTTGTAGACCTTCGGGTCCGTAGTTAGTAGCTAGATGGCTTTCTCTCTCTCACTGAATTCTCAATACAGTGGTCTCTTGGAGATCCATATGACGTAACTCTTTTGCGATGTGTTTGTTGGGATCTGATGAACTTTGAGTTTATGATCAGTCATATCTTTTTATATCCAGGAAAGTTATTTGAGTTTCTTTGATCTCTTATATGCATGATCTCTTATAGCCTTGTATTTCTTCTCCGATATTTGGGTTTTGTTTGGCCAACTTGACTATTTATCTTTCAACGGGAAGAGGTGCCCGGTAGTTGGTTCCATCTTACGGTGCTCGATTGTGATAGCCTGGATTTTGTCTTCTCTCTTTTTACCAGACTTGCCTTCTCTCTCTTTCCAGACTTGGTTTTCATCGTGGTTTTTGCCCTGATTTGATTTGGATTTTTGGATCAATTCAAATGGACTTGTCACTTGGGCATATCCTTGGATTTCACGCAAGTGACCTATCTACCTTATTCCTCCCACAAATTCCCAAAATAATAAAATGAATATTTTTCCTAGAAGGAAAATATTCATTTTTCTCTCTTAAGCTCATTTCAGAACTTTGTGCTCCAAAGCAACCTCAGTTTTTCTTGCTCAGAAAATTTTGAGATAATTCCTAAATATTCTTAAGACCATGGCACATATTCCCATGCAAAAATATTGCATCATTTTTTTAATATTTTTGCTGTAGAAAATCTTTTCACTTCTAGACCAGAAATGAACTTTGTACAGCAAGTGCATTTTTCCTTGAGCTTTTGGCCTTGAGATTTCTTGAGCTTAAAGACCTTCCTAAGAAACCCTAAACCCCAGGAGCTTAGCCCTCATGGCCTTCTAGAAGGTGGCCAAACTTGGCAACCAAGTTTCTGACCAGAAACTTGCCAGCTTGGTAGAGTCATGTCTGGTCGTCCTGGGTATGATCCATCACCTCTCCTAGACGTATCACTGCACGGTCGAGCTCGTAGACAAGGTTTGGCCGCTCCTAGCCATCGTTTTAGCCATGCCAGCTTGATGACCGCGCGAGGACATGGCGTCTGGCAGCGTCTCGACGCGCTCTGGCCGGCGCTTTGCGTTTTGTTTCGCGCGTGTGCATGCAAGCGCTCGCCTCCGACTGACGCAACATGCCACAACCCTCGAACCATCACCCATGACCCCTCCCTGGCAGTCGCCGATGCCGGAGCCGCCGCAGCAAGCCCGGTCAAGTCGCGGCCAAAATGGCATAGTGCGCGCTTGTGCTTGTCCCCATCTCAAGCCGCCTCCTGTCCTCGTCCACGAGCGTGGGCAAGCGCCGGCGTTGACGCTGCACCCTGTCCCCTCGCGTTGGAGCCTCTCGTCGACATTCGCCGCGTGTCCAGAGCGCTCCGGCGACGACACGTCCTCCCCTGCTCCGGCTATATAAAGCCACCCCGCCTCCCTTGCTAGCCACGCACCACTCCACACCACCTCCACGAACATGTAGACGAGCAGAAGTCCGGTCGGGCAGGCCTTTGGCCGTCGCCCCCACCCGAGGACTCCGGCGATCCCCGCAGGCCAGCTGCCGCTCTCCAGGGCCTCTCGAGCTCAAGCAGCTGCTTGGGCAGGGCCTTGGTGGTCTGCTGGAGCTTCCTGGACCCCGTCAAGCCCTCGGAGCTGCCTCTAGCCACCATCTTCCACCTCTCCGGCGAACCCCGTCCGCTACCGAAGCTTGCGAGCTTGACTGCGACCAGCTCCGTCCACCTTTCGCCAAGCCACGGTGCGGGCAGTGCGCCATGAGCCCTGTTCCGACCTATCCCTCTAGCCTAGCCCCCAAACCCCTCGTCAACGGCATGAGCTCCGTGGCACCGCCTCCCAGTGATCTCGATCCCTTCCCTCTCTCTGCTGGTGGGGCCCGGTGTCAGCCTCACCACTCGCGCTGAGCAGTGCAGTGGAGGCGCACTCCACTTTACGCCTTCTGACGTCACCCCCAAGATTTTCTATTTATTCAAATTTAATTCAGAAATTTGACTAAACTTTGACCAGCCACCATTTCTAAACCATAAGTCCAAATGAATTGATTCTTTTTGCATTGTCTTTGTTACAGACAGCTCTAGCAGCACACCAAAAGGTGGATTTTTCCTTGCTGTCTAGAATTACTGGTGATTTTCAGAATGTGTTTTGACATTTATTTTTGTGGTTTTAAAATATTTTTAGAAGGAGGATCTTGCCTTGAAGCTAACCAGGAGGAGTGTGACCCTCCTCTACACTAAGGCAAGCCACAACATCATTTGGATGGTGTTATTTCAATATCTATGATTTTCTACTTGAATATGAGTCTTTATTTGCATTTAAAATTTGATAAATTAATATGGTTAATTGCTAGTTGTTTTATGATGCTTGATATGCTTGTTTTAGCTTCTGGTTGAGTTCATAGAATTGTTTGGCTAAGTAGAGTAAGATTTTGCACTAGATATTTTGTTATGGAAAGTTATGGTAGCTATTTTTGCTAGTAATATTTTTCAACTAAATGATGAACTAATAAAAATGTTGTTTGTAGATAAAAATGAGTTATAACCAGAGAAGTTTCTGATATTAGTATTGCAAAATAGTTATGTTGCTTGTTTTGATCCATGCTTAAGAGTTGCTTGCTCTGTGTGACGAGTAGTTGCATGATTTCCGGTATGATGCCATGTTAGTAATAAAAAGTTTCTCTGAAAGTTAATACTTGATTAAGTGCAACCTGAATATGATGTTGATCACATCATGGTGCCACTGAATCAGGTTTTTAATGCAGTGCGACCACATTTACCTAATGGGAAGGTCTTGATTTGGTCCTTTGTTGTGGCTCTCACCGGTGCCTCTCGCGAGGGAAGGTTATGGGCGTGCATACCCTGGCCCTGTAGGCAGACATAACCTTGTGTGCTTGTTTTTTTATGGTACCTTGTCCCCGTTTGGGACCCTTTTGCCATGACGGTGGCCATTGGTGTCTTTGGTAGACACGGGGCCACGCAAGACCTAGCCCTGAGAGGGAGATGGTCGGAGTGGCCGGGGAGAGTGCATGGCAAAGGGAAGGCCGCACTGACCACTTGGTTGGTTGCCGCCAAGTATAGCAACAACGGCTCTTGGGGTTTGGGTGCAACCAAGGTAGGCACCGACGATAGGTAGGCTTTCAACTCCTGCAGAGCTGCATCTTCTTCCGTGGTCCACTTCATAGGCCCTGCCTTCTTCAAAATTTTAAAGAATGGCAGGGCACGCTCGGCGGACTTGGAAATGAATCTACTTAGCACGGCAACGCATCCCGTCAAGCGCCTCACATCCTTAACTGTCATTGGTGCTTGGTTCTGCTCGATGGCTTTGATCTTGTCGGGGTTAGCTTCGATCCCCCGATGGGACATGAAGAAACCAAGCAGCTTGCCGGAGGGGACAGGAAACACACACTTCTCCGAATTAAGCTTCAAGTTGATCTTGCGCAGATTAGCAAATGTCTCCTCCAAATCCAGGATAAGGGTGGTATTATCCTTTGGTTTTGACCATGATATCATCCATATAGGCTTCTATGTTTCTATGTAACTGTGGCTCAAAACCAATCTGAACTGCCCTTGCAAAAGTGGACCCGGCACTCTTTAGTCTGAATGACATGCGGACAAAGCAGTACATACCACATAGCGTGATGAACGATGTCTTCTCTTCATCTTCTTTGGACATAAAGATGTGGTGATATCTGGAATACGCGTCCAGAAAGGAGAGCAAATCACACCCTGAAGTGGAATCCACAATCTGGTCGATACGCGGCAAGGTAAATGGGTCCTTCGGGCAAGCCTTGTTGAGATATGTGAAATCAATGCAAAGCCTCCATTTCCCATTTGCCTTCCGGACTACTACTAGATTTGCTAACCATGTAGGATGCAGTACTCCTCTGACTAAACCAGCTGCCTCCAGTTTCTTGATTTCCATGGCAATGAACTACTGCCTTTCCAAGGCCTGCTTCCGGACTCTCTGCTTGACAGGTCGGGCGTGTGGGCAGACAGCAAGGTGGTTCTCGATTACCTTCCTTGGAACACTGGGGATATCAAATGGTTGCCGGGCAAACACATCGATATTCGCCCGTAGGAAGGCAACAAGTGCGCTTTCCTATTTGTCATCAAGGGTGGCGCTGATGGTGAAAGTACCGTCAACGCCAGCCAGCCCTGTCGGGACCTTCTTCACTTGGGGTGCAGCAACCTTGGATCTCTTGCTGTTGGAACACTCTGGCGCATTGTCAATGGGTGCCATGCACTCGGAGGGGGCACGCTTCCCGGACTCCTTGCCGGAGGTCTACAATCCCTTTTCTTTCCTTCGCTTTCCTAGGCGGGAGATATTGCTGCCGCAGCCTCTACTGCGACTGCATCCCGGTACATCTTGTCCACGCAGATAATTGCATCCTTCTCATCTGATGGGATAGTGATGACTCCCAGTGGCCCATGCATCTCAGAGTGTTATAAGCATAGTGGGATGCTTCCATGAACTTGGCCAGGGTCGGGCGCCCAAGAATTCCATTTTACGGCAGGGGGAGATCAACCAAATCAAACACAACCTTCTCTGTCTGGTAGTTCAGTTCTCTCCCAAACGTCACCCACAATGTAGTCTTCCCTTTAGGATGGCTCCTGCAGGGATTAACTCCTTGAAACATGGAGGTAACCTCTACTCTTCTTCTCCTATCTCAAGCTTGGTGATGAATGCTGGGGAAATCATATTTAACCCGACCCCGCCATCCACTAGCATCTTTGTGACCATGAGGTTGTGAATTGTCGGGGAGACCAACAATGGCAAGCATCCTACCGCAGTGATGCGGCCAGGGTGATCCTCCTCATCAAATATGATTGGTGTGCGGGACCATTTGAGCAGTTTCCGGGCCTCTGGCGCTAGCTCCACAGCATTAGTCTCTCGTGCCCATCGCTTGAGCTGGCGGTAGGAAGTGTGCAAAGATGCACCCCCATCAATGCATAGGGCGTTAGTGGCCTTCTGAAATTCCTGCTCACTGGTTTCCTCTTCATTCCCTTGATCACTCACCTCATCATAGACTTCCTTCTCTTGACCCCTGGCGGGTTTTCGTTGGTTCCAAAAGGGTTTGCTAGGGCGATTTGCTTCACCGCCTCGGCCCTTTCCGTCAGTGGCATTCTGACCTTTTTCCTTATCACACTTATCATATTCCGCCCTCTGTTTCTTGACAAGCTGCTCAACCTGGTAACACTCCTGAAGGTCATGGCCCTTGGTCCGGCGGATCTTGCAGTATGGGCCATCGCCTTTCCCAGCTTTCTTGGCGGCAGTGGCTTCCTGGCAGGCTGTGCAAGCGGCAACTTCTTTGTCGGGGGCCTCATCCTTGGCCTTCTTGCCGGTGCTAGGTGTGCCCGAACCTTCTACAGTCCTCACTGCCTTATCTCTTGGCATCTTACTGCGCTTCTTCCCTTTCTCTGACTGGTTGATTCATCTTCATCCTCTGAATCAACATTGATGCAATCGTCCTCTCTGGACAACTTCCTTCCTTCCTCCATCCGAGCACACTTATCCACCAGTGTGTATAGCTCCTTCACAGTCTTGGCCAACCACACATTCATCTTAGAACGAATGCGACGGTTGCGCTCATTGGACTGCAAGGCTGCTATAACGGTTGCCGGATGGATATTTGGAATATTCCTATGGACTTTATTGAATCTCTGTAAATACTTACAGAGAGTTTCTCCTTCCTTCTGCTGGAGAAGTTGCAGGTCGCTGGGCCTACCGGGCTCTTCGTGGCCACCGATGAAGGCACCGATGAACTTGTAACGTCCCAATTTTCAGTTTGGATGTTAAACATTAGGTCATCATATGCATCCATGATTTTTGCATTCTGAATTGGTTTTATTTGGACATTTTGATCCTAGAGACCTTAAGCAACTCAAGGACCATTTGAGAGAGTTGGAGGTTTTCATAAAATTCCATTTTTGTTTTTCAAAATTGGTAAATTGGATCAAGGTGATTTTTATTTGAAATTATTTTTCCAATTATTTTGAAATATTTAAAATCATGAGTGAAGGTAATATGACTTCTTCAGAAACAGTGAGGAAATAATGGGAATATAATTTTAAATAAAAATGTTTATTTATTTGAATTTTAATTGAGATTTTATTCGGGTAAAATTAGGAAAAATTGCATTTTTGAAAAATTGCATTTTAGCCCAGAAAAATGTTCACGTTGTCGTAAATATTAGTAGAGAACTGTGAAAATTATTTTTGGGATTATAGGATTTTTATCTATTTTATTTTGGATTTTTCCGTTTCGGAGAAATATTTTAAAAAAAGTTTTCCCCGCATCGAACTGGGCCGAGGCCCAGCCGGCCCGCTCGCGCCACCGCCTCCCTCGCCATCCCGGATCCGGACTCCGCCGGAGTCCGATGCCGCCACGCCGCCGCGCCCGACCCCCTCCCCAAGTCGGCCGCCACCCCCCTCCTTATAAGCCGCCGCCCCGCCACCTCGTCCTCCTCACCAGTCGCCGCCACAGCCCTGCATTCCGCCGCGCTGCCGCCGCTACTGCACGCAGGAGCCGTGCCACGCCGACGCCTGCCGCCCCGCTCGCCGGAGTTCATCGCCATCGCCATTGTTTCCGATCTGCCGCCGGTTTTCGCCGAAAACCGCCGAACCGGTAGAAGTCGATCCGGTTCTTTAGTTTTTTTCGGTTTTGCTTTTAGATCGGTTTATTTTTATTCAGTTAGATTAAATAGCGAGCGTTCACTCAGTTAGATCTGTTAACGAACTAATTCGTTCGTTAGTTTCTGTTAGCGGACGTTCGTCCGATAGATTTTTCATTTTAGTTTAATTTTCAGCCAAGGACCTATTCATAATTATTTTCATCACAGATAAGTCCCTGATCTTTAAACCCTCACTACTTTTTGCTCGTTTATCCAAATCCAGTGAAACCAACGCAAAAATATTTGTATTGTTCCCCTCTATCCAGATAATCAACTTGAACATGATTTTGGAAATTTAAATTTGGTTTCAAGCAGATTTGAATTTGAACTTCTTTTGATCGTAGTTTGTGTTTCGTAACTCCGATTCGATTGATTCTTTTTGCAAATCGAAGCTCTTCACTTGAACTTTCTGTTAAGATATTTTCTTTTGGTTTTACCTTTTCATCTTATGCTTGAGTGCTTATGAATGCTGTTGTTTATCATGATAGAGTTTCCGGAGTACGAGGCTTGCTACTACGAATCTCAAGGGTTTTCCGATCGTCAGCAAGGCAAGTAACACTTTGATCATACCCCTTTATTACCCAGTTTTTATGCATTAGTTTCAACCCTCAACATTGCATGAGTAGGATGTGATAACATGCGGGTATTTGAGAAGTAGTTGATGAGGTAGGAACCTATTGTCTTATATTCAAACCCTGGGTATTACTATGTTATGCTTATACTGCTATGCCATGCTCGTAGAGTGGATTGGTTTGTGAGATTCATGAAAGTTGCAGAGTAATATTAACTAAGGGAAACTTAAGGTGGCTACTTAAATACACATCTGGGTGGATTGCTTGTGGGCACCTGGGGAATCCTGTGTTGTCGAAGGAGATCCCGGGGTACCCGTGTGATCCTCCTATGGAATGCCACCCAGGCTCAAAGGGGATCATAAGATTATTCATGCTAGAAACTTTCGTTTGCAACCACAAGTCATTATGGGCTATGGCATAGTAGAGTATGTTGTGGGAATCCTTTCCATGATGGGCTCGCAGATGTAGGGGATTGTAGGTGTACCGGCCTATCTATCGATTAAGGGGACCTCTTCGGAAAGACTGTGTCTCGGTCATCCGTTTCTCAAACATCATGCAGTGCCAGAAATTCAACGGAGGAGATCGAGTCTTGTGGGGAAAAGTGCGCAAACCACTGCAGAGTGTACAAACTAATCATGGTTAGCCATGTCCCCGGTTATGGACATCTTGAGTATCTGGTACTTGAATTATTATGTTGATCTCATCACTTTACTTAATGAATTTGTTGGGTAATTAATGTTAATTTGGAATTGAGTTGGGTTTACCTTCTTAATATTTTCAACAAACTTTGTAGTTAAATAAAATATATTCCTTTGTTGTATGGAAAAATTAGCTTTATGCAAATGATAACCGTAGAGCCTCCACCAGCCAAATATGCATGTAGTGATAGCTGTTATTTGTTCATTGCTCTATGGTGTTATCTTGCCAGCATATTCCATGTGCTAGCCTACACGGCTGCAATGTATCATGTTGCAGAATTTTCAGATGAACAGTAAGGTGCGCTAGGCCATTGTCATATACTCAGTATTGCTGTGGAGTTGGATGGACTCATTTACCTTCGATGCTTCTGCAGTTATCTTATTTAGATGGCCTTCAGCCATACTATTGTAATAAGTACTCTTTTGAGACACTCGATGTAATAAGTGTGTGGTTGAACTCTGTTATAAATCCTCAAGTACTGTGTGTGTGTCAGCAATACCGATCCAGGGATGACACTTAAGCACAGAGACTTGACCGTGTGATGTCTGGTCGCTACAAGATGGTATCAGAGCACACACTGACTGTAGGACTCTTCTCTAC
Source organism: Aegilops bicornis (assembly GCA_021605145.1). NCBI lineage: Eukaryota > Viridiplantae > Streptophyta > Magnoliopsida > Poales > Poaceae > Aegilops > Aegilops bicornis. Next base: position 325,964,263 of record CM038672.1, on the reverse strand, counting down.
TCATTTCTAACTCCTATCCATTTCTACTCTATAGATGGTGGACCCAAGGAACAAGTTCACCCAAGCAGATGAAGACACCCCTTTCGGACGACACTTGAAGGAAGTCACTAGGTACCTAAGCATCGGCATACCAAGCTTCACCAGAACCTACACCGCCACTTTACCAGAGGAGGAGTGCTGGATGATTCGAGTTCATGTTCCAGGAAGGACGTTTGCGCTAGTTACCAAGCCCTAGAGTTTTCCTTTGATGCACCAACCTGGAGTCTAGGAAAGAGCATGGCCGCCCACATCGCCATTGGACGCATCGGCAAGGTATACAATAAGGATCGTAAGGACACCATCTACCAGATATGTGGACACCGAGATGAGCAATGGGAGATGATTTGCACCAGGAGGGATAAATCCACCCTACATACATGAGTTAAATCAGCACATTCGTCATCAGGAGAACTGGATGTGCACCAATATGATAGACATGAAGAAGGTGATGACCCGGAACATGGAGCTAGAATAAGAACTCAAGTCTACGCGCTATGGCTATGAAGAAGAAATTGCTGTACTACTGGAGAATAATGAAGATCTGAAGAAGAAGCTAGGGATATTCATGGGGGATCCCGAACCTGGAGCGGACATTCGTTTTGAAGACTACATCTTAATAGACGACACAGACTCCGACCCCGACAGCAATGATGAAGACAGTGATGATTAAGAAGACGAAGATGGAGCAGATGTCATTGAGTCTTCCACCGATCAAAATTTCTAGCCGACCACCATATTACCATTAGAATACTTCCATGTATATAGAAATAGTCCATGAAATTTTGTAACGGTAGTTTAGTTTGATTGTATGATCTTCTTTGAATTGTGTGGTGTGAAATGAATGTGTTTGTCTCATGTGCATATGGGTAGTAAAATTTCTCTTTAGACCTCACTCTATTCTGTTCTCACCCGTCTAAACCTATCAAATGCCTCCGAGATGTGACCCTGGATTTGTCTTCCCACCGGATCTCACTCAGTTAATCCAACAACAGAATGCCTTGATGAAATTGCTAGTCCAGAACCAAGGCAACAAGAACCCACCGCCACCACCTCCAATTGACAACTTAGCCCGTTTTCTAAGGTTGAATCCTCCTGTGTTCTCTAGTAGCACCGAGCCGATTGTTGCTGATGACTGGCTCTGTAAGATTGGAAGGGAGCTGACCACCAAAGGTTGCACAAATGCTGAGAACGTGCGCTTTGCCGCACACCAACTGGATGGACCCGCAGCCTCATGGTGGGAGAACTACACTGCCACTTTCCCCGTGGCCAATGTCACTTGGGATCAGTTTCAGCAAGCATTCCGCACTGCACATGTCTCAGCTGGAGCTATGAGCATGAAGAAGCATGAGTTTCGCAACTTACGCCAGGGAAATCATACTGTGGCGCAGTACGTGGATGATTTCAGCAAGTTAGCTCGTTATGCCCCAGATGATGTGGCCACAGATGCCGCGAAGCAGGAGAAGTTTATGGAGGGGCTGAATGATGAGCTGAGTATGCAGTTGATGGTGGCAACATTCACTAACTACCAGGAGTTGGTAGACAGGGCTCTTATGATTGAAGGCAAGCAACAGCAGATAGAGAGCCGCAGATGGAAGTATGGACAAGGGAAGTACAACTCGAGAGCTCAGCAGAAGCGTCGTTTTACCCCAAACTCGGGAGGACATACCCATCATAACCATTGAGGGCATTCTCACAATGGAGGAATTTCACATAACCACGGTGGCCCTAAGAATGGGAATGGGAATGGAGGAAGCAGCAGTCAGAGCTATTCCAACCCGGCAACACCCGCCAAGAAAGATCTGAGTCACGTCACGTATTACAAGTGCGGGACGACTGGACACTATGCCAATGATTGTTCTGAGTTAAAGAATGGAAACGGAAATGGAAGCTCTAGGAAGAAGGCCAACCCTTTCACCAGAGGGCAGGTGAACCACGTCAATGTGGAGGAAGTTGAAGAGCAGCCTGATGCAGTTGTTGGTTAGTTTTTGATTAAGTCATTTACAGCTATTGTTCTTTTTGACACTGGTGCATCGCATTCATACATATCAAGGGGATTTGTGGATAAATTTAAGTTGCCCACTGAGGGAGTCCTGGATTAAGGGGTCCTCGGGTGTCCGGGCTATGTAACGTGGGCCGAACTGATTGGCCATGAAGATGCAAGACAGAAGACTTCCTCCCGTGTCCGGATGGGATTCTCCTTTGTGTGGGTGGCAAGCTTGGCGTTCGGATATGAAGATTCCTTCCTCTATAAACTGACTATGTATGTACAACCCTAGGTCCCTCCGGTGTCTATATAAACCGGAGGGTTTAGTCCATAGAGGCAATCACAATCATACAGGCTAGACATCTAGGGTATAGCTACTACGATCTCATGGTAGATCAACTCTTGTAATTCTCCTATTCATCAAGATCAATCAAGCAGGAAGTAGGGTATTACCTCCATCAAGAGGGTCCGACCTGGGTAAACATCGTGTCCCCCGTCTCCTGTTACCATCGACCTTAGACGCACAGTTCGGGACCCCCTACCAGAGTTCCACCGGTTTTGACACCGACATTGGTGCTTTCATTGAGAGTTTCGCTGTGTCGTCATTAGAAGGTCCGGTGGCTCCATCAGTCATCTACAACAACGCCGCCCTGGGGGAGGTTTTTCACCCTGGCCAGATCTTCGTGTTCGGCGGCTTCGAACTGCGGGCCAACTCGCTTGGCCATCTAGAATTGTCGGCATTCTGGGAACGGGGGTCCCCAGACTTGCATGCCTGTGGCCCACGGCATGGCTCCACCAGCGGCCCAGTACGGCTCGTCTTCACCAACAAATGCTCAAGACCCTCGCGAGGGGCCAAGCCTCGCGAGGCAGACGACACAAGACCTCCTCGGGGGTAGCCTCACCAGGCTGGCTCGTGAGGGGCGGAGAGACCAAGGCGAGGCGAACCTCGCGAGGTTCCAGTGACGTAAGCCATGACGAGCAAGACCAAGTGGGCGCCAGGCGGGCGCCAGCGCGCACAGTGTCCTCATTTCCTCTTTGGTGCTAAGGAGGCAAGCACAGGCGATGAGTACCGAGGCATCAGGCAAAGGTTTCCAAATCGGTGCAACGAGACCAAGAACAGCAGGACGGCAGGAGGGAGGTCACCGTGGAGCCCAAGACGGCGTCACCACCAGAGCCTTTGGCAGGTGAAGACCACCTTTAGTTAGGATAGCTTGTACTAGCTGTCCCCTTCAAATTGGCCGTTGTCGGATCCCTTCCCGCTCAATATTTGGGAAGAGGACCATGCCTCTATAAATAGGACTAGCCACCACCGTAGGAGGCAACTGATTCAAATCATCCTCACCCACACAAACTCATCTTGGACTGGATCCATTCCATCCTCACACCCACCAAGCACAAGAACACCTCTCCTCAGGAGGCTGTTCTTCCCCTTGTACTGTTCATCCTCAGCCCAAGAGGCGACCCACCACACCACCTTTGGAGTAGGGTATTACACCACAACGTGGCCCGAACCGATATAAATCTCGTGTCTCTTGTGTTGCGAGTTAAATCGAGCTAGGGTTTAAGATCGCGGGGAGGCTGAGGGCGTGATTTGGTAGGGGGAAATCTTCGTGCGCACCCCAGTGTTCGAAACTCAAGGGTTTTGCCGGAACCCGAAATCAGACATTTGGCGCACCAGGTAGGGGTGCGCCGAAGCTTTCCTTCCGTCGATCCGCGTCCCGTCGCTTCGTCGCCTCCATGGCGGACGCTCGTCGAGCTCGTGCTGAGCGCTGGGCCGCCCTCGCGGCCTGCGTTGCTCAGACCACTCCTGTCGGCGGGCCTCCCCGTCCTTGTCCGCCACCTGCCGCCAACACCGCCACCGGCCCGGCGGGAAACGAGCAGCAAGCGTCCTCGCTGCACCCCTCGGTGCGGCGGGACGGCCGCACCGCCACTCCATCGCTGACCCCGGCCGGCTCGTCGTCTCACGCTCGTCGCGCTCCCACGGACGCAGAGGCCGCACTGCTCATGGCACGCGAAATACCGCCCCATCGATGATCTCTATGAGGCCTGGCTGGACCGCATCGCCGAGCTCGTCAACGCCGCAGGGGCCCCCCCTGCGCAATCCCTCTCGCTGCCTTGCCCTCCGCCAGCTGTGGGCGATGTGGCTCACGGAGCACCACCACCGCCACCTCCGCACCTAGACGGCGTCCTGGCACCAAGGCATGCGGCCCCTGGGCATGACCCACCGCGTCGGGCGCCCATGCGCGAAGAAGGAAGCTGCCAAGAAGTTCCTCGTCCGCAAGAAAACGCTCCCGCGCTCCCAGCACCGCTACGACAAGACCGTGCGCCGCCTGTGGTGGCGGTGCGCTGACATCAAGGGCAGGCTCCATATCAGCAAAGGGTCCCGGTGTCCACCGCAGGCTGTCATGCCTTCACCCCTAAGCTGCATAACGTCGCATGGTTGGGCAAGTTCAAGCCAGACCTGCCTCCTCGCTATGACGGCACCCCCGACCCCGCGGAGTTCCTGCAGCACTATGAGCTGAGCATCGAGGCGGCCAACGGCGATGAAAAAGTCATGGCGAACTGGTTTCCCATGGCTCTCAAGGATGGTGCCCGCTCGTGGCTCCTGAACATGCCCCGGGCTCCATCTCCTCCTGGAACGAGATGCGCAACCGCTTTGTCGCCAACTTCTAGGGCACTCGCGACCGCCCTCCGGCCGCGGGTGACCTGCGCCGCGTCAAGCAGCAGCCAGGAGAGACCCTCCAGAAGTACATCCAGTGCTTCAACAACGTTCCCCTCAAGATCCCCAAGGTGACGGACGAGGCCATCATCTCTGCGTTTTCCGATGGCGTCCGCGATGTCAAGATGAAGGAGGAGCTCGCCATTCACGAGGAGTTGTGCACGTCCTTGGAGTTGTTCAACCTGGCGACCAAGTGCGCAAGGGCTGAGGAAGGGCGCCTTTCCCTCCTCGAGCTCCCAGCTGCCGACCTGGAGGAGAAGAAAGCCAAGGCCAAGGACATGAAGCGCATGGGAGTGGCCATACTCGCGGCGGAGCCAGATGCGAAGCGCAGCCGGGACCAGCCCGAGTCATCCAAGAGCAGCCGGCCGTTATGTGCCTTCCACAACATTCCAGCCACAACACTAATGATTGTCAAGAGCTCAGGGCCATTCGAGATGGACGCCTCGGTCGACGCCCCGAGCGCAACGACTGGGGCTACGGCCGAGGAGGAGGACATGGCGGAGGACGCTGGGACGACCGTGGCCCTCGCCAGGAGTGGCGTGACCGACTTCGTGAGGACCGCTGGCAAGATCAGCCTCGCGAGGGCGCCTAGAGGGATCAGCCTCGCGAGGACCGTCCTCAGGGCAATGCTGGTCTTCTTCCGCTGCCGCCACCACCAAGAAGGAACGACAACCACCATCAGGACAAGGGGGCTGGGGGCTTCCAGGAGCCGCGAGCTATCGCGTGCATCTTGGGCGGAGCTCAAGCCCCAGCCTCTTAGCAAATCTTCAAGCAGTTTGCTCGCGAGCTGAACGAAGTCCTCCCCAAGCTCGAGGCCACACGCCCGCTTAGGTGGTCCAAGTGCGCCATCACCTTTAGCTCGGTGGATCAGCTCAAGTGCACGACCACCGCTGGCACCCTCCCAATGCTTTGCTCGCCCGTCATCAGCAATGTACAAGTCACCAAGACCCTCATCGATGGTGGCGCGGGGCTTAACGTCCTGCTCGTCGAGACGTTCGACAGCCTTCAAGTGCCCTATGATCAGCTTCAGCCTACCAAGCCCTTCTTAGGTGTGACCGACATTTCCACCAGGCCGATAGGGCAGGTCCGCCTCCCTGTCACCTTCGGACAGCGCAACAACTACCGCACAGAGCTCATCGACTTTGACGTCGCCCACATCCGTCTACCATACAATGCCATCCTCGGGTATGCGGCCCTGGCCAAGTTCATGGCAGTGACACATCACGGCTACAACGTCCTCAAGATGCCGGGAAGCAACGGGATCATCACAGTCCCCTGCAAAGAAAAAGATGCGGTGTGCTCCCTTGAGCGCGCCTTCCAAGCAGCGTCAATCGAAGACCCCGATAACAACGCAGCGCAGTACCCTCCTGAGGTCGTCCCCAAGAAGAAGAAGCAGCTACTCCGCACAGGGCCTTAGGAGAACGGCGCCGCAAGTGGAGCCGCGTCAGGATCGACGCCCGCGCCTGGGACGCCTCCCTCCCTCACATGGGAAGGCGCGCCCGGTGCCCTCCACGGGCAGGGCTCGGGGGATCTCTTCTGGAGGGCCTCCGACCTTGCCAACATCATGAGGGAGGCGCTCGAGCACCACATGGAGGCGTGCTTTGCAGCATGTTTCCCTCAGGAGGACACCGGACGAGGAGCGCCCGACGCTCAGGAGTTCATTGCCAAGACCACTCAGGAACTGCAAGATGCAAGAGCCATGCGCGGCGACCATCGCTCACCAGGCGTGGCTCCCCATCCAGGCGAGGATGGCGGGTTGCGCGTCTGCATCGACGTCATAGGGCTCAAAAGGGCCACATCTCAGGAGCTTTTCTGGCCTTCGCGCGTGGGACGCTGCGAGGGCCCGCCTCACAGCTACGTTCGCATGCCTTTTAGCCTGCCGAGCGTGGCATCCACCTTCCAGCGCAACCTGCGGAGCATCCTAGTGGCTCAGGAAGCCAGGCACCACGTAGTCCTGGCGAAGATGGCGACGGTCCTCAAGGAACCGCCTGGACCCCCAGAGCCTCACGAGGCTCAGGGCCCCGGTGGCTCGTGAGGAGCAACCCCTTCATCGCGCGTCTTCAGCTGCCTCAACACCCCTTCGAAAGCAGAACTAGGTCACATCCTCTAAGTTTATTTATCTAGGAGCGCCCCTCGTGCTACATCATTCCCAGGCCGCGTGGGTCTGTCCCTGCGACGTGTATCCCTTTTTTATGTCTTTAGCTTACCTTGCTGGGGCGCCCCTCGGGCTGCATCATCCCCAAGCCGCTCAGGCCCGACCCGGTGGCCTGTATCGTTCTTGCATTTACCTGAGCTAGTTTGCTTCTCATGCTTAATCTATCTATGGTTATCACCTGCTTGACTGCCACCCACCATGGGAGCCACGTGTCGACCGTCTTTCTTCAGGACCCTTCGCATAAGAAGGCTAGGCACGGCGTTTATGCTCGGGCCCGTCCCTACAGCGTCGATAAATCCAACGGCTGAGCTCTGTCTGGCGGGCCAGTCCCGTTCACGTCACCTCCTGGGGTCATTGGTGCTTGGCCTTCTCGTGCGATAACCTCGGGAGATTCGTTCGGCGCAGGTTGTCTAACCATCTCGCAGGACCATCACAACCATCAAGAACCAAGACCAGGCGCAACCCGCCTTGAGGTAGGGCCTCGTGAGTCCCGCGCTGGCTCACGAGTGCCCAGACACACCTCTCGTCCAGCCCTGCTGCAAGCCACGTGTCGTATGGGCTACACACCCCAGGGGCTCTCGGCAGTAGGGAGTCCCCTCCCACGTACCAGTGGAAGCACCATACTCCGCGATGGCCGTCGACACTGCCGAGGAGCGGCTATGCCCGTGCAAGTGCGGAAGCGCTATGCTCCGCGCTGGTGATAAACAACTGAGGGTGGCCCCACGGCCGTATCAACCTCAGGGAGCCCTTGAGCTTAGTGTCCGGCCTCATCACAACACCTCCTCTCGGGAGAGTCGCCCGAGGGGGCTAGGCACGGGGGTTGTGCTCGGGTCACGCCCAAGCGTACGCCACTCAGCCAGGTCCCCCGGGACCTAGTCGCCGCGCGCCCCTCCCGAGCCGAGCCTCGGCGAGCACAAAGGTATGAAGGTAGTTTGAGCGTCAAGGGGGACTCCTGAGCATCGCGACTCAGGAGCCTAACTGGCCACGTAGCCCCTCAGTCATTGGTATCGTCCTGGTGATCCGGACGACCCAATGGCGGTTGAGGTATGCGCGGGGTCGGGCCCTACCGACGCAGAACACTAGACCTACCCTTGCATCTCCTTTCCATAAGATGTTTGCGCGTCAAGGGGAACTCCTGAGCATCGCGACTCAGGAGCCTAACTGGCCACGTATCCCCTCACTCCTTGGTATCGTCCTGGTGATCTGGACGACCCAACCGCGGTTGAGGTATGTGCGGGGTCGGGCTCTGCCGACGTAGAACGTAAAGCAAATGGGAAGGAAATCGCAAAATCTCAAAGAAAATATTACAAGATATATTGTTTTCCGGGTATCAAACACAAGTTTAAACGCCTCCACGAGGCATGGTACATGTTGCAGGAGTTTAACAGGAAAGGAGCCGCAAGCAAGTCATCCCTGGGCATCGCCGGCGCCCGCAAGAGGCGCTCCTTCCTTGGTGGCGTCGCCTTCACCTGTACCACCGGCCGGGGTTAGTAGCACCGCCGGTCGAAGGCGCGGGAGGGAAGGCACGGAACTTCTTCAGCAGGGCCTCCACCTGACCCTTCACGGCTACGGTAGCGGCTGCGTGGTGCTCGTCGTCCACAGGCTCCAGCAGCTCATCAAGGCGGGCGGAAGGATCACGAAGATGGAGGTGGCTGAAGACGCGCGTCAGCGTAGCTGAAGAAAGGACGCGAGCTTCTTCCTCTGCCATGGGACTGATGCCGCTCACGACTTCCTCAAGTGCCTTGACCAAGTAGGGAAGCAGCTGGGCGGGACCATCCTCGTCGGTGGTCAGATGCTTCTCCAAGCCCTTCTCATAGAGTGCCTTCAGCGCCACGCGAGACCTCTCCTTGAGGAGCGCGAAGGCCGCGCAGTCCTCGGCCAGAACCTTCACCTTGTCATCAAGTTTGGCCTCCTCCGCCTTCACCTTCCACTCCAGCTCCTCCAGCTGGCCGCGCTCAGCGGCCTGCATCTTCGCCGACTGCTCCAGCTCGGTGTCACCACCCTTGATGGCGTCCTCCCGGGCCTTCATCTTCTCCTCCTCTGCCTTGCGGCCACGAGATTCTTCCGCACACTTGTCGCACAGGGTCTTCAGCTCGGCCTCCAGCACCCGGCAGCGACCCTAGGCGGCCTCGACGTCCTTCAGTTCCGCCTCGCGAGCAGCTGCTGCCTGGGCGGCGGCCTGCTTCTCTCCCTCGGAGGTCGCCGCGGCCTGGCTCAGCGCCGCCCGGACGGACACGTCAGAATGAAGCCAGCCAGAGACCAGCTCCAGGCGCCCGGCCACCAGGTGGGGTCCGGCGCCCAGAAGATCTTCTCACAGCCGGGTCATCTCAGCAAGGGCACGCTCCAAGACGTCAGGGGAGGCCAAAGGACCTGGAATCAATAGTGCAGCAGGAGGGGGAAGAGGCGACGACGTCACCATGGCCTGGGAGACCGGAGGCTCCTGAGCTTCGGGGACCTCACCAGCCGCACCGGACAACAGCACCTCCGAAGCCAACGGGGCCACGGGGGCTGACTCCACACGACGATGCCCTTCCGCGCCTCACGAGGACGACCGGGCTGGGGAGGTGCAAGCGCCGTTGCTCCCCTTCCCCACGGAGGGAGGTGCAGCTGCCGCGGGTGGATCGGCCCCGGGCGAAGTCACCGTGTCCTCCTTCCTCTTCTTTGCCGCAGGTGGCGGCCTAGCCAATCAACGGTGAACATCAAGGATCAGCAGCATAATCAAGAACAAGATGGGGCACGAACACTTACTGGTCCACCGTGGTGTAGTCCACCCTCCTCTTTCAAAGCTTGAAGCCCGAGAGCCTCACAGCCTGGGGCGCGGGCGCACGGGCTCCAGGAGCAGAAGAACGAGCGGTAGATGGGCCGGAAGCGGCTCCAGGCGGCGTCAGAGCAGAGGCAGCATCTTGGGAGATTAGCGCCGACCTACCCCTCGTCAGGATCATGGGCGGCTCCTCCTTCTCCTGGGGGACGTCGGCCCCGTCGTCGTCAGGACGGGTGCGGAGGATGCCGGCCTTGCTCAAGGGGGAGGTCTCCCCCATCCCCGCGGGGGTCACCTCTGAGTCGTGCTCCTCGTCTTCCTCTTCTTCTTCCTCCCTGCGGGAATCGCCTGAAGACATGTCCACCGGCGTCGTCGCCTCCGGGACCACGAGGGGCGCCGGCGGCACCAGGCCGCGCTCGTCGAAGGTGGGCATGGCGACTGATACGTCTCCAACGTATCTATAATATATGAAGTATTCATGCTATTATATTATCCATCTTAGATGTTTTATGGGCTTTACCATGCATTTTCATATGATTTTTGGGACTAACCTATTGACCCAGAGCCCAGTGCTAGTTCCTGTTTTTCCCTTGTTTCACTGTTTCGAAGAAAAGGAATATCAAACGGAGTCGAATTGGAATGAAACCTTCTGGAGAAGTTATTTTTGGAAGGAAAGCAACCCGGGAGACTTGGAGTCCACGTCAAGGAAGCAACGAGGAAGGTGATGACCCACAAGTATAGGGGATCTATCGTAGTCCTTTCGATAAGTAAGAGTGTCGAACCCAACGAGGAGCAGAAGGAAATGATAAGCGGTTTTCAGCAAGGTATTCTCTGCAAATCTTGAAATAAGTGGTAACGAGATAGTTTTGTGATAGGATAATTTGTAACGAGCAACAAGTAACAAAAGGTAAATAAAGTGCAGCAAGGTGGCCCAATCCTTTTTGTAGCAAAGGACAAGCACGGACAAACTCTTATGTAGAGAAAAGCGCTCCCGAGGACACATGGGAATATCGTCAAGCTAGTTTTCATCACGTTCATATGATTCGCGTTCGGTACTTTGATAATTTGATATGTGGGTGGACCGGTGCTTGGGTGCTCTTCTTACTTGAACAAGCATCCCACTTATGATTAACCTCTATTGCAAGCATATGGATCCAAATCAGCCCCTTACGAAGCAACGCATAAACTAGGGTTTAAGCTTCTGTCACTCTAGCAACCCATCATCTACTTATTACTTCCCAATGTCTTCCTCTAGGCCCAAATAATGGTGATGTGTTATGTAGTCAACATTCACATAACACCACTAGAGGCTAGACAACATACATCTCATCCAAATATCGAACGAATACCAAATTCACATGACTACTAATAGCAAGACTTCTCCCATGTCCTCAGGAACAAACGTAACTACTCACAAAGCATATTCATGTTCATAATCAGAGGGGTATTAATATGCATAAAGGATCTGAACATATGATCTTCCACCAAATAAGAGCATCAACTACAAGGAGTAATCAACACTACTAGCAACCTACTAGTACCAATCCCGGACTTGGAGGCAAGAATTGGATACAAGAGATGAACTAGGGTTTTGAGAGGAGATGGTATTGGTGAAGATGTTGATGGAGATTGCCCTCTTCCAATGAGAGGAGTGTTGGTGATGACAATGGCGATGATTTCCCCCTCCCGGAGGGACGTGTCCCCGGCAGAACAGCTCTGCCAGAGCCCTAGATTGGTTCCGCAAAGGTTCCGCCTAGTGGCAGCGGAGTCTCGTCCCGAAAGGTTGCTTATGATTTTTTACTTGATGAAAGACTTAATATAGCAGAAGATGGCCACCTGAGAGCCAACAGGGGGCCCACGAGGCAGGGCGCGGCATACTGGGGTAGGCGCGCCCCACCCTCGTGGTCGGTGGGTCCCCCTCTGGCGTACTTCTTCCGCTCAATATTTTTTATTATTTCCAAAAATGACTTTCGTGGAGTTTCAGGACTTTTGGAGTTGTGCAGAATAGGTCTCTAATATTTGCTCCTTTTCCAGCCCAGAATTCCAGTTGCCGGCATTCTCCCTCCTTATGTAAACCTTGTAAAATAAGAGAGAATAGGCATAAGTATTGTGACATAACGTGTAATAACAGCCCATAATGCAATAAATATCGATATAAAAGCATGATGCAAAATGGACGTATCAACTCCCCCAAGCTTAGATCTCGCTTGTCCTCAAGCGGAAGTCGATAACGATAACTATGTCCACATGTTTAGAGGTAGAGGTATCGATAAAAATAAAATACGGACATGAGGGCATCATGATTATTCTCATTACAACAACATATATGAATATTGTCATATGATTTCTTATGCTCAAGTAATAATATATTCACAATGCCAAGTATGAATCAGAAACTTTATTGAGAACCAACAAAATATAATCTCAGTCATTGAAGCAATTGCAATTTATCATAACATCAGAAAGAGTCTATGTCAGAGCTTTCTAGCAAGTCCACATACTCAACTATCATTTAGTCTTTTATAATTGCTAACACTCACACAATACTTGTGGTTATGGAGTTTTAGCCGGACACTAAGAAAGATAGGGGCTTATAGTTTCGCCTCCCAACCTTTTACCTCAAGGGTAATGTCAACAATAATAACTCATGCTCCCCTACATCCAATTAGATATATCTATGAGGATCTTTCTAACACCCTGTGCTTGCCAAAGGATAAAATGTAAAAAAGGAAAGGTGCAGATCACCATGACTCTTGCATAAGGTAGAAGATGATAGTAACAGATAGGCCCTTCGCAGAGGGAAGCAGAGGTTGCCATGCGCTTTTAAGGTTGGATGCACAAAATCTCAATGCGAAAGAACGTCACTTTATATTGCCCCTTGTGATATGAAACTTTATTATGCAGTCCATCGCTTTTATTTCTTCCACATCACAAGATCGTATAAAGCTTATTTCCTCCAGACCAATCAATCATACATATTCAGAGAGCAATTTTTATTGCTTGCACCGATGACAACTTACTTGAGGGATCTTGCTCAATCCATAGGTAGATATGGTGGACTCTCATGGCAAAACTAGGTTTAAGGGTATTTGGAAGCACAAGTAGTATTTCTACTTGGTGCTAAGAATTTGGCTAGCATGAGGGGGAAAGGCAAGCTCAACATGTTGGATGATCCATGACAATATACTTTATCTCAAATATAAGAAAACATAACCCATTACGTTGTCTTCCTTGTCCAACGTCAACTCTTTAGCATGTCTTATTTTAATGAGTGCTCCCAATTATAACAGACGTCAAGATAGTATATTTATATGTGAAACCTATCTTTCTTTATTACTTCCTATTAATTGCAACGATGACCAAAGCTATGTTTGCCAACTCCCAACAACTTTTGATCATCATACTCTTTCTATGTGAAGTCATTACTCTCAATAAGATCAATATGAACTCTTTATTTCTTTTTGTTCTTTTTCTCTTTTCTTTTATTCACTCAAGATCATGGAAAAATAATCAAGCCCTTGACTCAACACTAATCTTTATTATATAGCTCACGGACTCGATTGCATAGAGGGATCATAAAGCAAAACTCAAAACTAGATCATGCCATAAACTTTATTCTACTAGATCAAGATACTACTCATAGGATCGAACTAAGGAAAACGGTGAAGATAGGAGTGTGATGGTGATACGATACCGGGGCACCTCCCCCAAGCTTGGCAGTTACCAAGGGGAGTGCCCATACCCTGTGATTAAATCTCCTTCTGCGGTGATGAAGGTGGCGGTGTTGGTAGGCTTGATGGCGTAGGCTTCTCCCTTAATTTACGCTTGAGGACAGAATTTTGATCCCTCAAGTCATCAATTCTCCTACTCCAGGGTTAATATCTTTTTGCATAGGTCCTGCTTATTTTCCTGCAAGAGACGAAAAGGGATAAACTCGATCTTAGGTTTCTTTGCTCTATCAGGTAGGCTTGACTTTTTGAACTCCACATGCATGTCCCTAGGTTGAGGTAGTGGGGGTTCATCTTCATTTGAGCTCGTCTCCTCCTTCCTCTTGGGTTCATAGTCCTCTTCTTCCTCCGTAGTCCAACCACAATGCTCCACATCTCCATAGACCTTAGGATCTGCAAGGTAATCATCCACATAGCTTTCTCCTTCCGAATCCTGGGACGACATGTTGCTCTAATCTGCAGCAGCAACAACTCGAAAGAAGAACAGAGAATATTTGCGTGATACAGGGGTCAAAACCTTCGGGAGAATATATAATGATTTTTTACCGACCAAAATACGTGTCATGCAAGAAAACGGAGTCCGGAGGGCACATGAGGTGCCCACGAGGTAGGGGGGTGCGCCCAGGGGGTAGGGCGCGCCCTCCACCCTCATGGGGCCCTGGTGTCCTTCCCGGGCTGCTTCTTATTTTTCTATTTTTCTAAACATTCCAAAACGGAGAAATATTGCCTTAAAAACTGTTTTGGAGTCGGCTTACTTACCATACCACATACCTATTCCTTTTCGGAGTCTGAAACATTCCGGAAAGTGTCCCTTATGTATTCCTCCGGGGTTACGGTTTCAATAACATTGGTTTCAACATTTATGGGATTACCTGAGGTATAATGTTTAATTCTTTGACCGTTCACCACCTTCGGATTTGTACCTTCGAAGTTGTTGATTTTTATGGCACTGGAACGATAGACCTCCTTGATAACGTAAGGACCTTCCCATTTAGAGAGAAGTTTTCCAGCAAAAAATCTTAAACGAGAGTTGTATAGCAATACATAATCACCTACATTAAACTAACGCTTTTGTATCCATTTGTCATGCTATCTTTTAACTTTTTCTTTAAACAACTTGGCATTTTCATAAGCTGGGGTTCTCCATTCATCAAGTGAGCTAATATCAAATAACCTCTTCTCACCGGCAAGTTTGAAATCATAATTGAGCTCTTTAATAGCCCAATATGCCTTATGTTCTAGTTCGAGAGGTAAGTGACATGCTTTTACGGAGACATACCCATGGGATTTTTATGCAGTTCTATAGGCCCATAATGCATCATCAAGTTTTTTGGACCAATTCTTTCTAGACCTACTGACAGTCTTTTGCAAAATTAATTTGAGCTCTCTATTACTCAATTCTACTTGATCACTAGACTGTGGATGATAAGGAGATGCAATTCTATGATTAACATCATACTTAGAAAGCATTTTTCGAAAATCACCATGAATAAAATGTGAACCACCATCAGTCATTAAATATCTAGGGACTCCAAACCTCGGAAAAATAACTTCTTTAAGCATTTTAATAGAAGTGTTATGATCAGCACTACTAGTTGGAATAGCTTCTATCCACTTAATAACGTAATCAACAGCAACTAAAATATGTGTATATCCATTAGAGGCAGGAAAAGGTCCCATATAATCAAAGCCCCAAACATCAAAAGGTTCAATAACAAGTGAATAATTCATAGGCATTTCTTGACGTCTACTAATATTACCAATTCTTTGACATTCATTACAAGACAAGACAAACTTACGGGCATCCTTGAAGAGAGTAGGCCAATAAAAACCAGATTGCAATACCTTATGTGCAGTTCTATCTCCGGTAAGTGGTGTCCTCCATAAGCTTTGGAGTGACACTTGCGTAGGATACATTCTGTTCATGCTCAGGTACACAACGTCTAGTAACACCATCTACTCCTTCTTTATAAAGATGTGGGTCATCCCAAAATTAATGTCTCAAATCATAGAAAAACTTTTTCTTTTGTTGGTATGTGAAACTAGGTGGTATAAATTTAGCAACAATGTAATTAGCATAATTAGCATACCACGGAGTACCACGAGAAGCATTTACGACATTTAATTGCTCATCAGGAAAGCTATCATCAATAGGTAGTGGGTCATGAAGAACATTTTCTAACCAAGACAAGTTGTCTGCAACGGGGTTCTCAGCTCCCTTTCTATCAACAATATGCAAATCAAATTCTTGTAGCAAGAGAACCCATCTAATAAGTCTAGGTTTAGCATCTTCCTTTTCCATCAGATATTTAATAGCAGCATGATCAGTGTGAATAGTTACTTTAGAATCAACAATATAGGGTCTGAACTTATCACAAGCAAATACAACTGCTAAGAATTCTTTCTCAATAGTAGCATAATTTCTTTGAGCATTGTCTAGTGTTACTAGCATATTGAATAACATTTAATTTCTTATCAACTCTTTGCCCTAGAACAGCACCTACGACATAATCACTAGCATCACACATAATTTCAAAGGGTAAATTCCAATCAGGTGGCTGAACAATAGGTGCAGAGATCAATGCTTTCTTAAGTATTTCAAATGCTTCTACACAATCATCATCAAAGACAAATGGTATATCTTTTTGTAATATATTAGTCAGAGGCCGAGAAATTTTTGAGAAATCCTTAATGAACCTCCTATAAAAACCGGCATGACCAAGGAAACTTCTTATACCTTTGATGTCCTTGGGACATGGCATCTTTTCAATAGCGTCAACCTTGGCTTTATCAACTTCAATACCTCTTTCAGAAACTTTATGCCCCAAGACAATACCTTCATTAACCGTAAAGTGGCACTTTTCCCAATTCAAGACAAGATTAGTTTCTTCACATCTCTGCAAAACTCGATCAAGGTTGCTCAAGCAATCATCAAAAGAGGATCCACACACGGAAAAGTCGTCCATGAAAACCTCACAAATCTTTTCACAAAAGTCAGAGAATATAGCCATCATGCATCTTTGAAAGGTAGCAGGTGCATTACATAAACCAAAAGGAATACGTAAAGTACCAAAAGGGCAAGTAAAAGTAGTCTTTGATTGATCATTGGCTGACACGTGTATTTTAGAGAAACCAGAATAACCATCTAGAAAGCAAAAATGTGTATGTTTAGATAATCTTTCTAGCATTTGATCGATAAAAGGTAAGGGGTAATGATCCTTTTTAGTAGCCTTATTTGATTTGCGGAAATTAATTACCATCCTATAACCTGTAATAATTCTTTGCGAAATCAATTCATCTTTATCATTAGGAACGACAGTAATACCTCCCTTCTTAGGGACATAATGGACAGGACTTACCCACTGACTATCAGCAACGGGATAAATTATACCTGCTTCCAGAAGCTTTAGTATTCCATTTCTTACCACTTCTTTCATTTTAGGATTCAGACGTCGTTGATGATCAACAACTGGTTTGGCATCTTCTTCCAAATTTATTTTATGTTGACAAAGAGTGGGACTAATGCCCTTAAGATAATCAAGAGTATATCCAATAGCAGTACGATGCTTCTTGAGTTTTCAATAATCTTTCTTCTTCATGCTCACGAAAGGTTAGCACTAATAATAACAGGATATATCTTCTTTTCATCAAGATAAGCATATTTAAGAGTATCAGGCAACGGTTTAAGCTCAAACATAGGATCACCCTTGGGTGGAGGAGGATCCCCTAGGATTTCAACAGGCAAATTGTGTTTTAGAATAGGTTCCTGTTTAAAGAATACTTCATCTATTTCCCTTCTTTCGTTCATAAACATATCATTTTCATGGTCTAGCAAATATTGTTCTAAAGGATCACTAGGAGAATGCGACAATAGAAGCAACACCAATAATTTCATCCTTACTAGGCAATTCTTCTTCACAGTGTTGTCTACTAAATTTAGAGAAATTAAACTCATGAGACATATCACCCAAGCCTATAGTAACAACATTCTTTTTGCAGTCTATCTTAGCATTAACGGCGTTCAAGAAGGGTCTACCAAATATAATGGGACAAAAGATATCTTGTGGGGAACCAAGAACAAGAAAATCAGCAGGGTATTTAGTTTTCCCACACAATACTTCAACATCTCTAACAATTCCCATTGGTGAAATAGTATCTCTATTGGCAAGCTTAATTGTGACATCAATATCTTCTAACTCAGCAGGTGCAATTTCATGCATAATTTCTTTGTATAAGTCAAAGGGTATTGCACTAACACTATCACCCATATCACATAAGCCATGATAACAATGATCTCCTATTTTAACAGAAATAACAGGCACGCCTACCACAGGTCTATGTTTATCTTTAGCACAAGGTTTGGCAATTCTAGCAGTTTCACCATGAAATAAATAACATGCCCATCAATATTGTCACCAAGAGATCTTTAACAATAGCAATACTAGGTTCAACTTTAACTTGCTCAGGAGGTGTATAAGTTCTAATATTGCTTTTATGAACTACAATGAAGCTTTAGCATGATTCTTTATTCTAACAGGGAAAGGTGGTTTCTCAACATAAAAAGTAGGAACAATAGGATCATTATAAGTGAAAGTCTTTTCTTCAACTTTAGTAGGTACAGCTACTTTTACTTCTATGGGAGGATGATATTTAAACCACTTCTCCTTGGGGAGATCAACATAAGTAGCAAAAGATTCACAGAAGGAAGCTACTATCTCAGAGTCAAGTCCATATTTAGTGCTAAATTTACGGAAAACATCGGTATCCATAAAAGATTAACACAATCAAACTTAGGTGTCATACCTGACTCCTTGGTGCAGCTACTTTTAACTCTATCCAGTAAATTCCATTTGAATTCAGTAGTCTTCATCGTAAAAGAGCCAGCACAAGAAGTATCATGCATGGTGCGATTATTTTCAGAAAGCCGAGCATAAAAACTTTGAAGAATTATTTCTCTTGAGAGCTCATGATTGGGGCATGAATATAACATTGATTTAAGCCTCCCCCAAGCTTGAGTGATGCTTTCTCCTTCGCGAGGCAAAAATTATATATATAATTGCGATCACGATTAACAAGATGCATAGGATAAAACTTCTGATGAAATTCCAATTTCAATCGTTTGTAGTTCCATGACCCCGTATCATCACATAGCCTATACCATGTCGATGCATCTCCCTCCAAAGATAAAGGGAAGACATTATTCTTAACAACATCATCGGGTATACCTGCAAGCTTAAATAATCCACAAACTTCATCCACATAGATTAGGTGCTCATCAGGATGCTTTGTTCCATCTCCTGCAAAAGGATTATCTAGCACTTCTTCTAACATAACCGAAGGAACTTCAAAGGGAACATTTTAATTTTCAGTAGGTTCAGTAGGTTGAGGAGCAACCCTTTGCTCTACTGGTCGGGGTGAAGATACCCCAAAACAAGCCCCTCAGAGGATTACTTTCCATAGTAACAAGTCACAGTAAATTTTAGCACACTATATAAATTTTCCTTACCAAATTCCACCTACCAAAGGCGCTTCACTCCCCGGCAACAGCGCCAAAAAATAGTCTTGATGACCCACAAGTATAGGGGATCTATCGTAGTCCTTTCGCTAAGTAACCCAATGAGGAGCAGAAGCAAATGATAAGCGGTTTTGAACAAGGTATTCTCTGCAAGTACTGAAATAAGTGGTAACAGATAGTTTTGTGATAGGATAATTTGTAACGAGCAACAAGTAACAAAAGTAAATAAAGTGCAGCAAGGTGGCCCAATCCTTTTTGTAGCAAAGGACAAGCTTGCACAAACTCTTATACAGAGATAAGCGCTCCCGAGGACACATGGGAATATCGTCAAGCTTGTTTTCATCACGTTCATATGATTCGCGTTCGGTACTTTGATAATTTGATATGTGGGTGGACCGGTGCTTGGGTGTTGTTCTTACTTGAACAAGCATCCCACTTATGATTAACCTCTATTGCAAGCATCCGCAACTACAACAAAAGTATTAAGGTAAACCTAACCATAGCATGAAACATATGGATCCAAATCAGCCCCTTACGAAGCAACGCATAAACTAGGGTTTAAGCTTCTGTCACTCTAGCAACCCATCATCTACTTATTACTTCCCAATGTCTTCCTCTAGTCCCAAATAATGGTGATGTGTTATGTAGTCGGCATTCACATAACACCACTAGAGGCTAGACAACATACATCTCATCAAAATATCGAACGAATACCAAATTCACATGACTACTAATAGCAAGACTTCTCCCATGTCCTCAGGAACAAACGTAACTACTCACAAAGCATATTCATGTTCATAATCAGAGGGGTATTAATATGCATAAAGGATCTGAACATATGATCTTCCACCAAATAAGAGCATCAACTACAAGGAGTAATCAACACTACTAGCAACCTACTAGTACCAATCCCGGACTTGGAGGCAAGAATTGGATACAAGAGATGAACTAGGGTTTTGAGAGGAGATGGTGCTGGTGAAGATGTTGATGGAGATTGCCCACTCCCAATGAGAGGAGTGTTGGTGATGACGATGGCGATGATTTCCCCCTCCCAGAGGGACGTGTCCCCGGCAGAACAGCTCTGCCACAGCCCTAGATTGGTTCCGCCAAGGTTCCGCCTCGTGGCGGCAGAGTCTCGTCCCGAAAGGTTGCTTATGATTTTTTCCTTGACGAAAGACTTCATATAGCAGAAGATGGCCACTGGAGAGCCAACAGGGGGCCCACGAGGCGGCATACAGGGGTAGGCGCGCCCCCACCCTCGTGGCGGTGGGCCCCTCTGGCGTGCTTCTTCCGCTCAATATTTTTATTATTTCCAAAAATGACTTTCGTGGAGTTTCAGGACTTTTGGAGTTGTGCAGAATAGGTCTCTAATATTTGCTCCTTTTCCAGAATTCCGGTATCGGCATTCTCCCTCCTTATGTAAAACTTGTAAAATAAGAGAGAATAGGCATAAGTATTGTGACATAACGTGTAATAACAGCCCATAATGCAATAAATATCGATATAAAAGCATGATGCAAAATGGACGTGTCGAAGGCACGAGGCGGGCGCGCCACCCCACAGGCACGCCCTCCACCCTCGTGGGCCCCTCGTGGCTCCCCTGACGTATTTCTTCCGCCTATATATATCCATATAACCAAAAACCTTCGGGGAACAGAAGAGATCAGGAGTTCGGCCGCTGCAAGCCTCTGTAGCCACCAAAAACCAATCGGGACCCTATTCCGGCACCCTGCCGGAGGGGGGAACCTTCACCGGTGGCCATCTTCATCATCCCGGCACTCTCCATGACATGGAGGGAGTATTTCACCCTCGGGGCTGAGGGTATGTACCAGTAGCTATGTGTTTGATCTCTCTCTCGTGTTCTTGATTTGGCACGATCTTGATGTATCGCGAGTTTTGCTATTATAGTTGGATCTTATGTTTCTTCTCCCCCTCTACTCTCTTGTAATGGATTGAGTTTTCCCTTTGAAGTTATCTTATCGGATTGATTCTTTAATGATTTTAGAACACTTGATGTATGTCTTGCCGTGTGTATCTGTGGTGACAATGGGATATCACGTGACTCACTTGATGTATGTTTTGATGATCAACTTCCGGGTTCCGCCCATGAACCTATGCATAGGGGTTGGCACACGTTTTAGTCTTGACTCTCCGGTATAAAATTTGGGGCACTCTTTGAGGTTCTATGTGTTGGTTGAATAGATGAATCTGAGATTGTGTGATGCATATCATATAATCATACCCACGGATACTTGAGGTGACATTGGAGTATCTAGGTGACATTAGGGTTTTGGTGGATTTGTGTCTTAAGGTGTTATTCTAGTATGAACTCTACGGCTGTTTGTGACACTTATAGGAATAGCCCAACGGATTGATTGGAAAGAATAACTTTGAGGTGGTTTCGTTTCCTACCATAATCTCTTCGTTTGTTCTCCGCTATTAGTGACTTTGGAGTGACTCTTTGTTGCATGTTGAGGGATAGTTATATGATCCAATTATGTTATTATTGTTGAGAGAACTTGCACTAGTGAAAGTATGAACCCTAGGCCTTGTTTCCTAGCATTGCAATACCATTTACGCTCACTTTTATCATTAGTTACCTTGTTTTTTTGTATTTTCAGATTACAAAAACCTATATCTACCATCCATATTGCACTTGTATCACCATCTCTTCGCCGAACTAGTGCACCTATACAATTTACCATTGTATTGGGTGTGTTGGGGACACAAGAGACTCTTTGTTATTTGGTTGCAGGGTTATTTGAGTGAGACCATCTTCATCCTATGCCTCCCACAGATTGATAAACCTTAGGTCATCCACTTGAGGGAAATTTGTTACTATCCTACAAACCTCTACACTTGGAGGCCCAACAACGTCTACAAGAAGAAGGTTGCGTAGTAGACATCAAGCTCTTTTCTGGCGCCGTTGCCAGGGAGGTGAGTGCTTGAAGGTATATCTTTAGATCTTGCAATCGAATCTATTTGTTTTTTGTTTTATCACTAGTTTAGTCTATAAAAGAAAACTACAAAAAATGGAATTGAGTTTGCCTCATGTGCTTCATCTTTTTAATATCTTTCGTGAGTATGATGGAAAGGAAAATTGTGCCAAAGTATTAGAAGAAGAATGCATTAAAATGTTTGGCACTAAATCTTTGTATGATGAGCAAGATTGCAATGTTGCTAGTATGAATTCTGTGAATATCCATGATGCTAATGATATGCAAAGCCACAAGCTTGGGGAAGCTATGTTTGATGAAGATGATATTTTTTTGTCCCCCAAGCTCTGATGAGCAAAATTACTATGATGAAAGTATGCCTCCTATCTATGATGATTATTGTGATGACACATATGCTATAAAGAATAATGATAACCATGAAACTTGTCATCTTGATCTTAATTTTCAATCATATGATAGTTATTTTGTTGAGTTTGCTCCCGCTACTATTCATGAGAATAAATTTGCTTATGTGGAGAGTAGTAAAATTTCTATGCAAGTAGATCATTAAAAGAATGCTCTATGTGCTGGTTATATTGTTGAATCCATTCATGATGCTACTGAAAATTATTATGAGGGAGGAACATATGCTTGTAGGAATTGCAACAATATCAAGTTTCCTCTCTATGTGCTTAAAGTTTTAAAGTTATGCTTGTTTTGCCTTCCTATGCTAGTTTATTATTGTTCCCATAAGTTGTTTGCTCACAAAAACCCTATGCATAGGAAGTGGGTTATACTTATATTTGCTAGTCATATTCTTCATGATGCTCTCTTTATGTTTCAATTCTTATCTTTTATGTGAGCATCGTTGAAATCATCATGCCTAGCTAGGGGCATTAAACGATAGCGCTTGTTGGGAGGCAACCCAATTTTATTTTAGTTCTTTGCCTTTTGCTTCTGTTTAGGAATAAATAATCCATCTTGCTTCTGTTTAGATGTGGTTTTATGTTTTAATTAGTGTTTGTGCCAAGTAAGACCTATAGGATCTTCTTGGATGATAGTTATTTGATCTTGCTGAAAATTCCGGAAACTTTCTGTTCACGAAAACAATTTTTAAAAATCACCAGAACGTGATAAAATATTGATTCCAATTGAAGAAGATCAATAAACAAATTGTCTAGGTCTTCTTATTTTGGTAGAATTTTTGGAGTTCCAGAAGTATACGTTTGATACAGATTACTACAGACTGTTCTGTTTTTGACAGATTCTGTTTTCTTTGTGTTGTTTGCTTATTTTGATGAATCTATGAGTAGTATCGGAGGGTATGAACCATAGAGAAGTTGGAATACAGTATATATTACACCAATATGAATTTAGAATGATCACACAACAGTACCTAAGTGGTGGTTTTATTTTCTTATACTAACGGAGCTTACGAGTTTTCTGTTAAGTTTTGTGTTGTGAAGTTTTCAAGTTTTGGGTAAAGATCCGTTGGACTATGGAATAAGGAGTGGCAAGAGCCTAAGCTTGGGGATTCCCAAGGCACCCCAAGGTAATATTCAAGGACAACCAAGAGCCTAAGCTTGCGGATGCCCCGGATGGCATCCCCTCTTTCGTCTTCGTTCATCGGTAACTTTACTTGGAGCTATATTCTTATTCACCACATGATATGTGTTTTGCTTGGAGCGTCATTTTATTTTCTTTAGCTTTGCTTGCTGTTTGAATAAAGTATCAAGATCTGAAATTCTTAAATGAAATAGAGTTTTCACATAGCTACATAATTATTTAACTACTCATTGATCTTCACTTGTATCTTTTTGGAGTAGTTTGTCGTTTACTCGTGTACTTCACTTATATCCTATGAGTAATTGGTTGAATGATTTGAATGCCATAAATCTGAAATTATATATGTTTCATATGCCTTTCCCATGGGGAGTAATGCCTTCACATATAAGAAGTAGAGGTGGTAAATTTATTGAAGGTTGGCAAACATTGTATTGGTCACTTGAACAATTCATGAAAGAATATTGAAGGAAGAGAGATTACACATATAAATATACTATCTTGGACATCTTCTATGATTGTGAGCCCCATTAATTATTTTCAAACTTGAGCAAATTAGTTGAAGTTGGACAAGGAAGACAACATAATGAGTTATGCTTGGGTATATTTGTATAGAAGTTATATTGTTATGGATCCTCTAACGTGTGGTGCTTGCTATTTAGAATCCTTTGCTAGCCAAAATATCTGTACTAAGCGGGAATACTGCTTATGCATCCAATTCCTTGAACAAAGTTTCTTCCATGAGTGTCCACCATATCTACCTATATGCGGTATTTACCTGCCGTTCCAAGTAAATTTGCATGTGCCAAACTCTAAACCTTCAAATAATAATCTGTTTTGTATGCCAGGGTCGCTCACGTAGCGACTACGGGTTAGCAGTATCTTCCATGCTAGGTGGGTTATTCTCACGATGAGTGGACTCCGCTCATCATTCACGAGAAAATGGCTGGTAACTGGGATGCCCAGTCCCATGATCAAAAGATCGAAATCAAATCAAAAATAACTGCAAACAAAACTCCCCCAGGTTTGATGTTAGTTGGAGGCACCCGTTGTTTCGGGCAAGCCATGGATTGATGATCGTTGGTGGAGGGGGAGTAAAAACCTTTACCTTTCTATTTGGGAACCGCCTATAATGTATGTAGTATGGAAGATATTGGGAACTCTTGGTCGTTATGTTGACAATGAAAGCATACCTCTCAAAATTATTTTCATATCTGTTTTTGCTTCGAGCTCTGGCACCTCTGCAAAATCCATGCTTCCCTCTGCGAAGGGCCTATCTTTTACATTTATGCAAGAGTCAGTAGTGTTCCTTCTCATTCCAACCTACTCTTTAGTTGGCAAGCATCATGTGATGGAAAGATCTAGGCATATATGGCCATTCAAACATATTTGAGCATGAATTATTACTGTTGACATTACCCTTGAGGTAAAAGGTTGGGAGGCGAAACATTAAGCCCCTATCTTTCTCTGTGTTCGATGAATACCATTTGTTCTAAAAAATATGCTTTGAGTGGTAGCAATCATGGAAGACTAAATGATAGTTGAGTATGTGAAGTTTGCAAAATCAAAGCTCTGACATAGACTCTTCCTGAAAATAAGATGAATTGTAATTGTTTGATGACTAATAACACGGGTTGTTAGTTTTCAAGAATGTTTATGATCTATACTTTAACATGTGAATAGTTTGTTACTTGATCATGAGAAACTTTATGATATGAGCTACTGTTATGACATATAATGATGCTAGAAAAGGTGATTGAAATTATCATTGATCAAACTTGTGCACCTGCTAGCATTCACACTTCATAAATTATTTCTTTTATCATTTACCTACTCG
This sequence comes from Aegilops bicornis, assembly GCA_021605145.1. NCBI lineage: Eukaryota > Viridiplantae > Streptophyta > Magnoliopsida > Poales > Poaceae > Aegilops > Aegilops bicornis. The sequence goes on along the minus strand of CM038672.1, from coordinate 325,939,029 downwards.
AGGATGAGCAGGAATTAAGCTTGGGGATGCTGATACGTCTCCAACGTATCTATAATTTATGAAGTATTCATGCTATTATATTATCCATCTTGGATGTTTTATAGGCTTTACTATGCACTTTTATATGATTTTTGGGACTAACCTATTCAACCAGAGCCCAGTGCCAGTTCCTCTTTTTTCCCTTGTTTCAGTGTTTCGAAGAAAAGGAATATCAAACGGAGTCGAAACGGAATGAAACCTTCTGGAGAAGTTATTTTTGGATGGAAAGCAAACCGGGAGACTTGGAGTCCACGTCAAGAAAGCAACGAGGAAGGCACGAGGCAGGGGGCACGCCCACCCCCCTGGGCGCGCCCTCCACCCTCATTGGCCCCTCGTGGCTCCCCTGACGTATTTCTTCCGCCTATATATATCCATATACCCAAAAACCTTCGGGGAACAGAAGAGATCGGGAGTTCCGCCGCTGCAAGCCTCTGTAGCCACCAAAAACCAATCGGGACCCTGTTCCGGCACCCTGCCGGAGGGGGAACCTTCACCGGTGGCCATCTTCATCATCCCGGCACTCTCCATGACAGGGAGGGAGTAGTTCACCCTCGGAGCTGAGGGTATGTACCAGTAGCTATGTGTTTGATCTCTCTCTCGTGTTCTTGATTTGGCACGATCTTGATGTATCGCGAGCTTTGCTATTATAGTTGGATCTTATGTTTCTTCTCCCCTCTACTCTCTTGTAATGGATTGAGTTTTCCCTTTGAAGTTATCTTATCGGATTGAGTCTTTAATGATTCGAGAACACTTGATGTATGTCTTGCCGTGCGTATTTGTGGTGACAATGGAATATCACGTGACTCACTTGATGTATGTTTTGGTGATCAACTTCCGGTTTCCGCCCATGAACCTATGCATAGGGGTTGGCACACATTTTCGTCTTGACTCTCCAGTATAAACTTTGGGGCACTCTTTGAGGTTCTATGTGTTGGTTGAATAGATGAATCTGAGATTGTGTGATGCATATCGTATAATCATACCCAAGGATACTTGAGGTGACATTGGAGTATCTAGGTGACATTAGGGTTTTGGTTGATTTGTGTCTTAAGGTGTTATTCTAGTACGAACTCTAGGGCTGTTTGTGACACTTATAGGAATAGCCCAACGGATTGATTGGAAAGAATAACTTTGAGGTGGTTTCGTACCCTACCATAATCTCTTCGTTTGTTCTCCGCTATTAGTGACTTTGGAGTGACTCTTTGTTGCATGTTGAGGGATAGTTATATGATCCAATTATGTTATTATTGTTGAGAGAACTTGCACTAGTGAAAGTATGAACCCTAGGCCTTGTTTCCTAGCATTGCAATACCGTTTACGCTCACTTTTATCATTAGTTACCTTGCTGTTTTTATATTTTCAGATTACAAAAACCTATATCTACCATCCATATTGCACTTGTATCACCATCTCTTCGCCGAACTAGTGCACCTATACGATTTACCATTGTATTGGGTGTGTTGGGGACACAAGAGACTCTTTGTTATTTGGTTGCAGGGTTGGTTGAGAGAGACCATCTTCATCCTACGCCTCCCACGGATTGATTAACCTTAGGTCATCCACTTGAGGGAAATTTGCTACTGTCCTACAAACCTCTACACTTGGAGGCCCAACAACGTCTACAAGAAGAAGGTTGCGTAGTAGACATTAGCGGCCACAACCTGCGCCCCGTCCTTGCGACGGAACAAGGGAACGATGGCGTTCGGCGGATACTCCTGGTCATCCCCGACCAGGAGGCGGAGAGCTACAGCCAGCTCCTCGTCAGACAATGCTCCCAGACTCAGGAGAAGCGTATCTTCTTCACCCCCAAGCATCCACAAGGGGCGCGAGCACGCCTGAAGCGGACCCACCCACAGCATCAGGAACTCCCTCACGAGCACGGCCCCCGTTAGCTTCGCCGCCTTCGCGTTTCCCGGCTTTAGGTCGGCATTCATCTTCTCCAGCACCGACGTCGCCCGGTCATCAGTGAGCTTCGCGCGAGACCACCCCTCGTCAGACTGGGCTCCATCGGCAACCTCAAGCGTGGGTGGACGCACTTGGCGTCCATCATGACCCACTTGCTCCTAAAGCAGTCCGCCTTCTTCCCAGCCTTCGAGATCGCGTTGGCCTTGCCGGCCGCGATGAAGTTGGCGCACCCGGAGGTACGACCCTCGTTGATGCGGAGGAAGAAGAAGTGGTGCAGCAGAGCCACGGACGACATCACGCCGAGATACGCCTCACAGTAGAAGGTGAATATCGACAATAGAAGGATGGAGTTGGGATGGAGGTGAAGGGCCTGCTACCCGTAATGGCGGAGGATGGCATAGAAGAAGTCGGAGAAAGGGGGAACCAGGCCTGCGATGATGCTACTCATAAAGAAGGGGTAGAAGGTGTTGTTCGAGGCCTCCGGCTCGGCGGAGCCGGCCCGGAGCTCGGTCTTGCCCCTCTCATTGCTCTCCCCCGCCGTCAGCAGGTGCGTGGCGGCGAGGTTCTTCTCCGAGACGTTGGGCGCGTCCAAAGCCCGCTCGTACCAAGCCGGTGACGAAGCGGGCTTGACGTTGCAAGGCGCCATTGGTCGAAAGCTCAGAAGGGGATTGAGGCAGATCTGGAGATTTCTGAAGCAGGGGGCGAGAAAGGGGATCTGGAGCAAGGCGAAAGGAAGCAATGAAGGCAAGCGTTGCCCGCGCCAGCCTTTTGTCCGACGGGCAGTTGCCGAGGCAGCGTGGGGAAGCGGAGACGCCCACGTCCAATCAATCGCCACGTGTCGACCAAGGCCGCAGGCTGTTGGGGCCTACGACGCTCCGCACTTGCCCTTTGGCTTGGCCTCGAAGCCAAGTCCGAGCACACCTTGGGCCCGGGGGCTATCGGTTGCTGCTCGGGAACGGGGTCCCAGACTTGCTCACTGCGGCCCACGGCGTGGCTCCACCAGCAGCCCAGTACGGCCTGTCTTCACCAACAAACGCTCAAGACCCTCGCGAGGGGCCAAGCCTCATGAGGCGGACAACACAAGACCTCCCCGGGGGCAGGCTCACCAGGCTGGCTCGCGAGGGGCGTGGAGATCAAGCGAGGCGAACCTAGCGAGGTTCCAATGACGTAAGCAGTGACCACCAAGACCAAGCGGGCGCCAGGCGGGCGCCAGCGCACACAGTGTCCTCGTTTCCTCTTTGGTGCTAAGGAGGCAAGCGCAGGCGATGAGTACTGAGGCATCAGGCAAAGGTTTTTCCATATCAGTGCAACGAGACCAAGACCAGCAGGACGGCAGGACGGAGGTCACCGTGGAGCCCAAGAGGGCGTCACCACCAGAGCCTTTGGCAGGCGAAGACCAACTTTAGTCAAGATAACTTGTAGTAGTTGTCCCCCTTCAAATTGGCCGTTGTGGGATCCCTTCCTGCTCAATATTTGGAAAGAGGACCAGGCCTCTATAAATAGGACTAGCCACCACCGTAGGAGGCAACTGATTCAGATCATCCTCACCCTCACAAACTCATCTTGGACTAGATCCATTCCATCCTCACACCCACCAAGCACAAGAACACCTCTCCTTAGGAGGTTGTTCTTCCCCTTGTACTGTTCATCCTCAGCCCAAGAGGCAATCCACCACACCACACTAGAGTAGGGTATTACACCACAACGGTGGCCCGAACCAGTATAAATCTCGTGTCTCTTGTGTTGCGAGTTCGTCGAGCTAGGCTTTGAGATCGCGGTGAGGCTGAGGGCGTGATTTGGTAGGGGGAAATCTTCGTGCGCACCCCAGTGTTCGAACCTCAAGGGTTTTGCCGGAACCCGAAATCCGACAAGAGAAGATCGACAGCTACGCCCCAGGTCACCATATTAGTTTTGGGAATCTGGACTATGTCGCTGATATCCGAGGAGACTTGATCTTCCAAGGGTTCACGACCCCAACCTCCGCTCTGGCCTGAGAGTCGGAGCGCATAGCCAGTTCCGAAGACGGGATTCCTGAGCCAGCCGGACTATCTGTGGTCACTAAGCCCAGTACGGGAGAGCCGGAGGAAGTAGTGTCCCTGGCAACCATCATGAAGCTGGACTCTTCTCCGAACACTGGCTCCGAACCCTCGGAGTCAGGATCATGTGAGCTCGGCCAAGGAGTCCCCTTCCCGCCATACTCCACGGACTCTCTTCTCCCAGGCCAAACCTTCCCTTTAAGCGAGGCTCTGTACTTGATGCGATCCCTCATCATTATAGAGGAGCAACGTCCAAACTACGCCCAGCCCAAACTAGGGGCTGAGAGCGGGCAATTTTACGTCCCACCCACCACCCACTTCATAGCCACTGTCGAGGACTTAACTGACATGCTCGATTACGGCTCCGAAGACATCGACGGTATGGACGATGATGCCGCAGAGGAGCAGGCCCAAAACCCGCCGTTTACCAGACGCTGGACGACCACCTCTTCATATGACGTGTACATGGTGGATACACCCAAAGAGGGTAACAGCGATAACGAGAAGAATCCAGTCGAGGATAAACCTCCTGAGATACAACCAAAGCGCCGACGTCAGCGGCGCCGCTCTAAATCACACCGTGGAAAAGACAGCAATACTGGCACGAGAGACAACAATACTCCGGATGACTCCGAAGACGAGGAAGAACCCGTCGAGCCAACCTCCGAACAGGACGATCGGGAAGATGTGCAAGTTAGCCCTGATGAACAGGTCGTAAACGAAGACTTGGAGGACAGCAATTATCTTCCACTCTCCGAGGATGAGCTGAGCCTCGGCAACAAAGAGTTTATCGTGCCTGAGGAACCTCTCGAGCAGGAGCGCTTTAAGCGCCGGCTAATAGCCAGTGCAAGGAGCCTGGAAAATAAGCAGCATCAGCTTCAAGCTGATCAAGATCTACTCAACGACAGGTGGACTAATGTCCTGGCAGCCGAGGAATAGGGCCTCGAGCGCCCAACCAAAAGTTACCCGAAGCGTAAACTTCTACCTCAATTTGACGACGAGGCACCGGACCCCGTACCATTAGTGTGTAACGCGTCTGACCGACCACCACGTGGCCAGGACAAAATGGCAACTCAAGCCGAACACCAGCCCATACCACCTCGTTGTAAAGGTAGAGACACAACAACTCGGGGATATACATATGACCTGCGACAGGACCTGGAAAATAGAGCAGGTCAGACCAGATCGATCTACGGATCGCGGGGGCGTGCCCCGACGCGCGACGACGGCTATCTAGCCGGACGTGAAAAGCATAACCACGTCCAGGCCGAAAACCGCAGACGGACTCCATCCGAGCTACGACTTGGCCCGATATAGAGGCGCCGCACACCCTCTCTGTGTCACTGATGAAGTAATGGAGCACGAATTCCTAGAACGGTTTAAACCCGTGAATATCGAATCATATGATGGAACAACAGATCCCGTGGTATGGATTGAGGACTTTCTTCTCCATATTCATATGGCCCGCGGCGTTGATCTTCATGCCATCAAATACCTCCCGCTAAAACTCAAGGGACCAGCTCGGCACTGGTTAAATAGCCTGCCAGAAAACTCTATTGGCAGCTGGTAGGACTTGGAAGACACCTTCCGCGACAACTTCCAAGGTACATACGTCTGACCTCCGGATGCCAATGACTTAAGTCACATAGTTCAACAGCCCAGAGAGTCAACCAGGAATTTTGGACCAGGTTCCTAACTAAAAAGGACCAGATCGTCGACACTCCGGATGTCGAAGCCCTAGCGGCCTTTAAGCATAGCATCCGCGACGAATGGTTCGCCCGACACCTCGGCCAAGAAAAGCCAAAGTCCATGGCAGCCCTCACATCACTTATGATCCGCTTTTGCGCGGGCGAAGATAGCTGGCTAGCCCGTAGCAATAATAATGCAAGCGAACCTGGCACCTCTGAAGCCAGAAATAGCAACAGCAAACCCCGATGCAACAGGCACAAGCGTCGAAGCAACGGTGACATTACCGATGACAAGGCGGTCAATGCCGGATTCAGTGGCTCCAAGTCTGGCCAGCGGAAGAAGCCATTTAAAAGAAACAATCCGGGCTCATATAGCTTGGACCGCATACTCGATCGTCCATGTCAGATCCACGACACCCCCGATAAACCAGCCAATCATACCAACAAAAGCTGTTGGGTCTTTAAACAAGCTGGTAAGTTAAATACCGAGAACAAGGAGAAGGGGTCGCAAAGTGAGGACGACGACGAGGAGCCCCGTCCGCCAAACACGGGGTATAGAAGAAGTTTCCCCTTAGGTCAAAACGGCGAGCATGATATACGTTACCCATATCCCCAAGAGGGAGCGCAAACGCGCGCTCAGGGACGTCTACGCGATAGAGCCAGTCGCCCCAAAAATTCAACCCATGGTCATCCTGCCCGATCACCTTCGATCGCAGGGACCATCCGACCAGTATCCGTCATGGCGGTTCAGCCGCACTGGTCCTCGACCCAATCATTAATGTATTCCACCTCACGCGAGTCCTCATGGACGGTGGCAGCAGCCTCAACCTGCTCTATCAGGATATAGTCCGCAAGATGGGCATCGATCCATCAAGGATCAAGCCCACAAAAAGTACCTTTAAAGGACTAATACCAGGTGTAGAGGCCCGCTGCACGGGCTCAATCACATTGGAAGTCGTCTTCGGATCCCCGGACAACTTCCGAAGCGAAGACTTGATCTTCGATATCGTCCCCTTCCGCAGTGGTTATCACGCACTGCTCGGACGAACTGCATTTGCTCGATTCAATGCGGTGCCACACTATGCCTACCTCAAACTCAAGATGCCCGGACCACGCGGTGTCATAACAGTCAATGGAAACACAGAACGCTCCCTCCGTACCGAGGAGCACACCGCAGCCCTGGCAGGGGAAGTACAGAGTGGCCTTATCAAGCAGAACATCAATTCAGCGGCCAAGCTCCCGGACACTGTTGAATGAGTCCGGACTACTCCGCAGCATGACAGTCCAGCTCGTCAGGAGCTCGACTAGCAATTCGGCCTCCGTCTCAGTCCCGGCCAAATGGCGGCATACGTACCGCGCGTACATAACTACACACTCAAAATACCATGGGCAAAGACGGAGGCACAACTCGATTGCGGTCCATAATACGGCTCGACCTCCCCCCGGCACACATACTTTTCCTTTTCTTTTTATCCTTTTTTGGTTTCTTTTCCACAGGCCCCTCACGACGATCATTGATCCTTTCGAAGGATGGATATACCAAGGCGGCAAGCAGCATAGACGTATGGGGGAATCTCTAGGTGATCTTCTTGACGACCACTCTACCTGTTTTCAGGACCCGCATGCAACTCCCCCTTGGTCTCGGCATGTTAAATAGCCCTGTTGCTTATCGCATTATTTGTACAAATACGCTTTGACGTATTAATCAAATTAAAATGAAAACAGGTTGCGGTCCAACTTATGTGGCACTATCTTACTACTTCATTTTATTCTTATCGATTGCACCCGTACACTTTGGTACGCTTTAATTCGCCAGGGGCTTCATTGCGCTCCATACTACAGCAACAAAGTCTGAACACTTTTTGCAGTATAGTTCGGCACCCCGAATTTAGCATTATATGCATCGGCTCCGAATCATATCTATGGTCAATAGTTGGGTTGCCTGGCTCCTATGCTTGCTGTTGGGAACGTAGTAATTTCAAAAAAAAATCCTACGCACACGCAAGATCATGGTGGTGTATAGCACCGAGAGGGGAGAGTGTTGTCCACGTACCCTCGTAGACCGTAAGCGGAAGCGTTATGACAACGCGGTTGATGTAGTCGTACGTCTTCATGATCCGATCGATCCAAGTACCGAACATACGGCACCTCCGAGTTCAGCACACGTTCAGCTCGATGACGATCCCCGGACTCCGATCCAGCAGGGTGTCGGGGATGAGTTCTGTCAGCATGACGGCGTGGTGATGATGATGATGTTCTACCGACGCAGGGCTTCGCCTAAGCACCGGAACGATATGACCGAGGTGGAATATGGTGGAGGGGGGCACCGCACACGGCTAAGGAACGATCACGAAGATCAACTTGTGTGTCTAGAGGTGCCCCCTGCCCCTGTATATAAAGGAGCAACGGGGGACGCCGGCCGGCCCTAGGGGGCACGCCAAGGAGGGGGGAGTCCTCCTCCTAGTGGGAGTAGGATTCCCCTTTCCTAGTCCAACTAGGAAGGAAGAAGGGGAATGAAAGAGAGGGAGAGGGAGAGGGAAAGAGGGGCCGCACCCCCCTCCCCTAGTCCAGTCGGACTCCCCATGGGAGGGCGCGCCACCTCCTGGGCTGCTGCCCTCTCTCTCCCCTCAGGCCCACTAAGGCCCAATACTTCCCCGGGGGTTCCGGTAACCCCTCCAGCACTCCGGTTTTCTCCGAAAACACCCGAAACACTTCCGTGTCCGAATATAGTCGTCCAATATATCAATCTTTATGTCTCGGCCATTTCGAGACTCCTCGTCATGTCCGTGATCACATCCGGGACTCCGAACAACCTTCGGTACATCAAAACCTATAAACTCATAATAAAACTGTCATCGTAACGTTAAGCGTGCGGACCCTACGGGTTCGAGAACTATGTAGACATGACCGAAACATGTTTTCGGTCAATAACCATTAGAGGAACCTGGATGCTCATATTGGCTCCTACATATTCTACGAAGATCTTTATCGGTCAAACCGCATAACAACCTACGTTGTTCCCTTTGTCATCGGTATGTTACTTGCCCGAGATTCGATCGTCGGTATCTCAATACCTAGTTCAATCTCGTTACCGGCAAGTCTCTTTACTCGTTACGTAATGCATCATTCTATAACTAACTCATTAGCTACATTGCTTGCAAGGCTTATAGTGATGTGCATTACCGAGAGGGCCCAGAGATACCTCTCCGACAATCGGAGTGACAAATCCTAATCTCGAAATACGCCAACCCAACATGTACCTTCGGAGACACTGTAGAGCTCCTTTATAATCACCGATTACGTTGTGACGCTTTGGTAGCACACAAAGTGTTCCTCCGTAAACGGGAGTTGCATAATCTCATAGTTGTAGGAACATGTATAAGTCATGAAGAAAGCAATAGCAACATACTAAACGATCAAGTGCTAAGCTAACGGAATGGGTCATGTCAATCACATCATTCTCCTAATTATGTGATCCCGTTAATCAAATGACAACTCATGTCCATGGCTAGGAAACTTAACCATCTTTGATTAACGAGCTAGTCAAGTAGAGGCATACTAGTGACACTATGTTTGTCTATGTATTCACACATGTATCAAGTTTCCGGTTAATACAATTCTAGCATGAATAATAAACATTTATCATGATATAAGGAAATAAATAATAACTTTTATTATTGCCTCTAGGGCATATTTCCTTCAGTCTCCCACTTGCACTAGAGTCAATAATCTAGTTCACATCGCCATGTGATTTAACACCAATATTCATATTTGTATATGATTAACACCCATAGTTCACATCGTCATGTGACCAACACCCAAAGGGTTTACTAAGGTGTGATCATGTTTTGCTCGTGAGAGAAGATTAGTCAACGGGTCTGTCATATTCAGAGTCGTATGTATTTTGCAAATATTATATGTCTACAATGCTCTGCCCGGAGCTACTCTAGCTAATTTCTCCCACTTTCAATATGTATCCATATTGAAACTTAGAGTCATCTGGATCGGTGTAAAAGCTTGCACCGATGTAACTCTTTACGACGGGCTCTTTTATCACCTCCATAATCGAGAAATATTTCCTTAGTCCTCACTAAGGATATTCTTGACCAATGTCCGATGATCTACTCCTAGATCACTATTGTATTCCTTACCAAATTCAGAACAAGGTATACAATAGGTCTGGTACATAGCATAGCATACTTTATAGAACCTATGACTGAGGCATAGGGAATGACTTCCATTCTCTTTTCTATTTTCTTCCGTGGTCGGGATTTGAGTCTTACTCAATTTCACACCTTTGCAATACAGGCAACAACTCTTTCTTTGACTGTTCCATTTTGAATTACTTCAAAATCTTGACAAGGTATGTACTTATTGAAAAACTTATCAAGCGTCTTGATCTATCTCAATAGATTTTGATGCTCAATATGTATGTAGCTTTACTGAGATCTTTCTTTTAAAGAACTCCTTTCAAATACTCCTTTATGCTTTCCAGAAAAATTATACATCATTTCCGATCAACAATATGTTACTCACATATATTTATCAGAAAGGCGGTAGTGCTCCCGCTCACTTTATTGTAAATACAGGCTACACCGCAAGTCTGTATAAAACTATATGCTTTGATCAACTTATCAAAGCGTATATTCCAACTCGGAGATGCTTGCACCAGTCCATAGATGGATCACTGGAGATTGCACATTTTGTTAGCACCTTTAGGATTGACAAAACCTTCTGGTTGCATCATATACAACTCTTCTTTAAGAAAACCATTAAGGAATGTAGTTTTGACATCCATTTGCCAGATTTCATAAAATGTGGCAATTGCTAACATGATTTGGACAGACTTAAGCATCGCTACAGTTGAGAAAATCTCATTGTATTCAACACCTTGAACTTGTCGAAAACCTTTTTGCGACAAGTCGAGCTTTGTAGATAGTAACACTACTATCGTCATCCGTCTTCCTCTTGTAGATCCATTTATTATCAATGGCTTGCCAATCATTGGGCAAGTCAATCAAAGTCCATACTTTGTTCTCATACATGGATCCCATCTCAGATTTCATGGCTTTAAACCATTTTGCGGAATCTGGGCTCATCATCGCTTCCTCATACTTCATAGGTTCGTCATGGTCAAGTAACATGACCTCCAGAACAGGATTACCGTACCACTCTGGTGTGGATCTCACTCTGGTTTACCTACGAGGTTCGGTAGTAACTTGATCTGAAGTTACATGATAATCATCATTAGCTTCCTCACTAATTGGTGTAGGAATCACTGGAACTGATTTCTGTGATGAACTACTTTCCAATTTGGGAGAAGGTACAAATTTCCTTATCAAGCTCTACTTTCCTCCCACTCACTTCTTTTGAGAGAAACTCCTTCTCTAGAAAGGATCCATTCTTAGCAACGAATGTTTTGCCTTCAGATCTGTGATAGAAGGTGTACCCAACAGTTTCCTTTGGGTATCCTATGAAGACGCACTTCTCTGATTTGGGTTCGAGCTTATCAGGTTGAAAACTTTTTTCATATAAGCATCGCAACTCCAAACTTTAAGAAACGACAACTTAGGTTTACTGCTAAACCATAGTTCATACGGTGTCCTCTCAACGGATTTAGATGGTGCCCTATTAAACGTGAATGCAGCTATCTCTAATGCATAAACCCAAAACGATAGTGGTAAACCGATAAGAGACATCATAGATCGCACCATATCTAGTAAAGTACGATTACGACGTTCGGACATACCATTACATTGTGGTGTTCCAGGTGGCGTGAGTTGCGAAACTATTTCACATTGTTACAAATGAAGACCAAACTCGTAACTCAAATATTCGTCTCCACGATCAGATCATAGAAACTTTATTTTTCTTGTTACGATGATTTTCCACTTCACTCTGAAATTATTTGAACTTTTCAAATGTTTCAGACTTATGTTTCATCAAGTAGATATACCCATATCTGCTCAAATCAGCTGTGAAGGTCAGAAAATAACGATACACGCTGCGAGCCTTAACACTCATCGGATCACATACATCGGTATGTATTATTTCCAATAAGTCAGTAGCTCGTTCCATTGTTCCGGGGAACTGAGGTTTAGTCATCTTGCCCAAAAGGCACGGTATGCAAGCATCAAATGATTCATAATCAAGTGATTCCGAAAATCCATCTTTATGGAGTTTCTTCATGCGCTTTACACCGATATGACCCAAACGGCAGTGCCACAAACAAGTTGCACTATCATTATTAAATTTGCATCTTTTGGCATCAATATTATGAATATGTGTATCACTATGATCGAGATCCAACAAACTATTTTCATTGGGTGTATGACCATTTGAAGGTTTTATTCATGTAAACAGAACAACAATTATTCTCTGACTTCAAATGAATAACCGTATTGCAATAAACATGATCAAATTATATTCATGCTCAACGCAAACGCCAAATAACATTTATTTAGGTTCACTAATCCCGAAAGTATAGGGAGTGTGCGATGATGATCATATCAATCTTGGAACTACTTCCAACACTCCTCGTCACTTCCCCTTCAACTAGTCTTTTTTTATTCTGTAACTCCTGTTTCGAGTTACTAATCTTAGCAACCGAACAAGTATCAAATACTCAGGGGCTACTATAAACACTAGTAAGGCACGCATCAATAACCTGTATATCAAATATACCCTTGTTCACTTTGCCATCCTTCTTATCCACCAAATATTCGTGGCATTTCCGCTTCGGTTGACCATTTCGCTTTGCGGTGTAAGCACTTTCGGTTTCAGGCTTTGGTCCAGCTTTGGTCTTCTTCACGGGAGTGACAACTTGTTTGCCATTCTACTTGAAGTTTCCCTTTCTTTCCCTTTGCCCTTTTCTTGAAACTAGTGGTCTTGTCAATCATCAACACTTGATGCTCTTTCTAGATTTATACCTTCGTCGATTTCAACATCATGAAGAGCTCGGGAATCATTTTCGTCATCCCTTGCATACTACAGTTCATCATGAAATTCTAGTAACTTAGTGATGGTGACTAGAGAATTCTGTCAATCACTATCTTATCTGGAAGATTAACTCCCACTTGATTCAAGCGATTGAAGTACCCAGACAATCTGAGCACATGCTCACTAGTTGAGCAATTCTCCTCCATCTTTTAGCTATAGAACTTGGTGGAGATTTCCTATATCTCAACTCGGGTATTTGCTTAAATATTAACTTCAATTCCTAGAACATCTCATATGGTCCATGACGTTCAAAACGTCTTTGAAGTCCCGATTCTAAGCCGTTAAGCATGGTGCACTAAACTATCAAGTAGACATCATATTGAGCTAGCCAAACGTTCATAACGTGCGCATCCGCTCCTCGCAATAGGTCTGTCACCTAGCGGTGCATTAAGGACATAATTCTTACGTGCAGCAATGAGGATAAACCTCAGATCACGGATCCAATCCGCATCATTGCTACTAACATCTTTCAACACAATTTTCTCTAGGAACATATCAAAATAAACATTTGAAAGCAACAACGCGAGCTATTGATCTACAACATAATTTGCAAAATACTACCAGGACTAAGTTCATGATAAATTTAAGTTCAATTAATCATATTACTTAAGAACTCCCACTTAGACAGACATCTCTCTAGTCATCTAAGTGATCACGTGATCCAAATCAACTAAACCATGTCCGATCATCACGTGAGATGGAGTAGTTTTCCATGGTGAACATCACTATGTTGATCATATCTACTATATGATTCACGCTCGACCTTTCGGTCTCCGTGTTCCGAGGCCATATCTGGTATATGCTAGGCTCGTCAAGTTTAACCTGAGTATTCCGCGTGTGCAACTGTTTTGCACCCGTTGTATTTGAACGTAGAGCCTATCACACCCGATCATCACGTGGTGTCTCAGCACGAAGAACTTTCACAACGGTGCATACTCAAGGAGAAAACTTCTTGATAATTAGTGAGAGATCATCTTATAATGCTACCGTCAATCAAAGCAAAATAAGATGCATAAAGGATAAACATCACATGCAAACAATATAAGTGATATGGTATGGCCATCATCATCTTATGCTTGTGATCTCCATCTCCGAAGCACCGTCGTGATCACCATCGTCACCGGCGCGACACCTTGATCTTCATCGTAGCATCGTTGTCGTCTCGCCACCTATTGCTTCTACGACTATCGCTACCGCTTAGTGATAAAGTAAAGCATTACAGGGTGATTGCATTGCATACAATAAAGCGACAACCATATGGCTCCTGCCAGTTACCGATAGCTCGGTTACAAAACATGATCATCTCATACAATAAAATATAGCATCACGTCTTGATCATTTCACATCACAACATGCCCTGCAAAAACAAGTTAGACGTCCTCTACTTTGTTGTTGCAAGTTTTACGTGGCTGCTACGGGCTTAGCAAGAACCGTTCTTACCTACGCATCAAAACCACAACGATAGTTCGTCAAGTTAGTGTTGTTTTAACCTTCGCAAGGACCGGGCGTAGCCACACAGTTCAACTAAAGTTGGAGAAACAGACACCGCCAGCCACCGTGTGCAAAGCACGTCGGGAGAACCGGTCTCGCGTAAGCGTACGCGTAATGTCGGTCCGGGCCGCTTCATCCAACAATACCGCCGAACCAAAGTATGAAATGCTGGTAAGCAGTATGACTTGTATCGCCCACAACTCACTTGTGTTGTACTCGTGCATATAACATCTATGCATAAAACCAGGCTCGGATGCCACTGTTGGGAACGTAGTAATTTCAAATAAAAATTCCTACGCACACGCAAGATCATGGTGATGTATAGCAACGAGAGGGGAGAGTGTTGTCCACGTACCCTTGTAGACCATAAGCGGAAGCGTTATGACAACGCGGTTGATGTAGTCGTACGTCTTCACGATCCGTCCGATCCAAGTACCGAACGTATGGCACCTTCGAGTTCAGCACACGTTCAGCTCAATGACGATCCCGGACTCCGATTCAAGAGGGGTGTCGGGATGAGTTCCACAAGACGACGGCGCAGGACGATGATGATGTTCTACCGATGCAGGGCTTCGCCTAAGCACCACAACGGTATGACCGAGGTGGAATATGGTGGAGGGGGGCACCGCACACGGCTAAGGAACGATCAGGAAGATCAACTTGTGAGTCTAGAGGTGCCCCCCTGCCCCCGTATATAAAGGAGCAAGGGGGGAGGCCGGCCGGCCCTAGGGGGCGCGCCAAGGAGGGGGGAGTCCTCCTCCTAGTGGGAGTAGGACTCCCCTTTCCTAGTCCAGCTAGGAAGGAAGAAGGGAAGGAAAGAGAGGAGAGGGAGAGGAAGAGGGCCGCGCCCCTCCCTAGTCCAGTCGGACTCCCCATGGGAGGGGGCGCCACCTCCGGGCTGCTGCCCTCTCTCCCTCAAGCCCACTAAGGCCCAATACTTCCCGGGGTTCCGTAACCCTCCCAAGACTCGGTTTTCTCCGAAATCACCGGAACACTTCCGTGTCCGAATATAGTCGTCCAATATATCAATCTTTATGTCTCGACCATTTCGAGACTCCTCGTTATGTCCGAGATCACATCCGGACTCGAACAACCTTGGTACATCAAAACTTATAAACTCATAATAAAACTGTCATCATCGTAACGTTAAGCGTGCGGACCCTACGGGTTCGAGAACTATGTAGACATGACCAAACATGTTTCTGGTCAATAACCAATAGCGGAACCTCGGATGCTCATATTGGCTCCTACATATTCTACGAAGATCTTTATCGGTCAAACCGCATAACAACATACGTTGTTCCCTTTGTCATTGGTATGTTACTTGCCCGAGATTCGATCGTCGGTATCTCAACACCTAGTTCAATCTCGTTACCGGCAAGTCTCTTTACTCGTTACGTAATGCATCATTCTGTAACTAACTCATTAGCTACATTGCTTGCAAGGCTTATAGTGATGTGCATTACCTAGAGGGCCGAGAGATACCTCTCCGACAATCGGAGTGACAAATCCTAATCTCGAAATACGCCAACCCAACATGTAACTTTGGAGACACCTGTAGAGCTCCTTTATAATCACCCAGTTACGTTGCTAGGACGCTTTGGTAGCACACAAAGTGTTCCTCCGTAAACGGAGTTGCATAATCTCATAGTTGTAGGAACATGTATAAGTCATGAAGAAAGCAATAGCAACATACTAAACGATCAAGTGCTAAGCTAACGGAATGGGTCATGTCAATCACATCATTCTCCTAATGATGTGATCCCGTTAATCAAATGACAACTCATGTCCATGGCTAGGAAACTTAACCATCTTTGATTCATGAGCTAGTCAAGTAGAGGCATACTAGTGACACTATGTTTGTCTATGTATTCACACATGTATCAAGTTTCCGGTTAATACAGTTCTAGCATGAATAATAAACATTTATCATGATATAAGGAAATAAATTATAACTTTTATTATTGCCTCTAGGGCATATTTCCTTCACTTGCTACCTTACGTTTCGTCCTATCGGCTAGGGTAGTAAAGGGAGTACTACTGCGATTGTGTTTCTGGTTTAACCGGGTAAACACCTCAGTAGAGAAAGCCGAAAATTGATTGTCATGATGCGGCAAGAGCTGGTCTGCTATTCAGAGGTTAACATCTCTTGCGATTTTTTCCCGCATTATGCGACGGATGGCCTCCATCCGATCAGGTGTCTACAGCACCCTACTCCGGATTAACAAATACTAACTAGGGGCTGCGCCTACATTTCTATTGTCAAACTCCAATCGCTAAGTGAGGGTGATAAAGCCACATAGTCTGATTGCCTGGTTCGCTGCGCTAAACACCTCCTTTAAGGACCAAACTCTTGGATCAAGAGTGTTTAGGTTTCAACCCGAACACCCCCGTACTACCTACGTGGGGGCTGAAGCCGACGACTGGCCAACTCTCAGATTTAATAAAACGGCCGCACATGAGGCAAAATTTTAAAAAAACAACAAGCATTATATTACATATCGGCTTTGTTTCATAATACAGGATGGGATAACATGAATGTCTTCAAACAAAGATAATGTCTTTTGCACACTGGCCCTCTACAATGCAGGATCCCTTCAGGACATCATCAAAATACCGCTCGGGCGTGCGGTGCTCCTTGCCCGCGAGCGGTCCCTCGGTCGCGAGCTTGATGGCGTCCATCTTAGCCCACTACACCATGACACGGGCGAAGGCCATCCGCGCACCTTCGATGCAGACCGACCGCTTGATGGCATCAAGCCGAGGGCAGGCATCGACCAGCCGCTTCACGAGCCCGAAGTAGCTGCTGGGTATGGCTTCGCAGCCATAGATGGATTATCAAATCCTTCATGGCCAATTCGCCACCGTATGCAGTTCGGTCACCGTTTCACCGATCGCTAAAGGGCACCGGATGCTCTGGCGCAAGGTACTGCGACCAGAACAGCTTCTCCGTTTAGCTCCCCTCTTCGGCTCGGAAGAACTCTGCAGCATCAGCAACACTGTGCGGCAGATCTGCAAACGCTTCTAGAGAACTCCAAATCCGAGTCAGTAAGAGGTACCTTTTCTTCACAAATTTGCTCTGCATAATAAAGGCCTTACCCGCCACGATTTTCCTGGCCTCCTGGATTTCCTGGAGGGCGCCCTGGGCTTCAACCCAGGCTTCTTGTGCGCTTTGGCGGGCCTTAGCAAGTTCAGACTCTTGGTCCGCATTCTTGCGCTCCAAGGACTCGCATTTCTTCATGGCGTCCAGGAGCTCCTGCTGGACCTCCCTGACCATGGCCTCGTGTTTTTCGCGGGCGGCTTGTTCCTTTGCCGCTCTCTTCTGGGCCTCGGCCAGCGTGTTTTTGGGGGTGTCCACCTCGGTCACAGCTCCTACGAAATATCATGATACCACGATCAACACAAACAATTCATATCTTTCTAGATCTAAATAGGCCATTGCATACCTTGCTTGTCCTCTGGCTGTTTTTTCACACGACCGAGCTCTTCCTCGGCCCGCTCCAGACTCAGCTTCAGTTTGGAGACTTCGGCAGAATGGGAGGTCGCAGCCAGCATAGACACCTGCTTATTCATATACACACATACGCTAAGTCTCCTGCGAAAATTATTCGATCCTTTGTCCGGCCTTTCTTTTTCAAAACTGGACAGAGTCTCAGGGGCTACTGTCTATACTACGACATTCTTTTTGCATAAATTATGTCGCATACGTCAAAGCCTGTTAGAAGGCTGGCGCAGGCTTTGGTCAGTCTGCTCTTAACAGACTGAACCCTCTCAACCACCGTACCCATGAGGATACGGTGTTCCTCAACAATGGAAGCACTTTGCAGCGCTTCCAGTAGAGTATCCGGTGCCTCTGGATGGACAGAGATCACCGACAGAATAGGTGCACCTCCTTCTTTTGAAGGAGGATGCTTGCCTGATTCCGGAGCCGTATGGGCCTCCGGAATAGTATTCGGCTGGGGACCGAATTGGATATGGCCCCCATCGCCAGTCTCCGGGGGGATTTGCTCCCATGTGTCCGGCGGCCAAGGTATCACCCTCTGGTGCCACCCTGACGGCCTCCTGTATCTCTCCCTGGCATGGGGAGGTCCTTTGGGAAAACACGTCGGCATCGTCCATGGCCTTGGGAGAGGAGGCCGCTGGAAGTGACCCGCTGTCCATCACCTTCGGATCCAGCGAATTCCCCGAAGATGAGGATCGCTGGGGGCGGGCGTGGGCCAGACTGTTGCGCATGATTCTACATATTAAAACCACAAAGTAAAGAAGTTGGATATATTTGTGTATAAGTGCCTTTGAGTACTTACGATTCGGCCAGGGGCTTCTCCCTAGGGTGCCACTCGGAGCTGCTATCGGTGTCCAGCGCGGAGTTGTCCGCGAGGGAGACCTTCCCCTTCTTGGACGCCTCTGCCTCCAGATCCATGGAGGCCGCCCTTTTCTTGCTTCCCCCCTCGGGGGGAGAGTTGCTTTCCTCCTCCTCCTCCTCCTCGTCCTCGGTGGCGGGAGAGGAGTGGGTTTCGGCATCTTCGGACGTCACGTCCGAAGTGCCTTTAGGGCGGAGGCCACTTCTGGTCTCCTTGGCCTTCTTCTTGGCCTTCTTCTCCGGCGCCTGGTAGGGCGCCAGAACCAGCATCTTTGTCAGAAGTGGGATTGCTGGGTTTTCAGGCAGCAGAGCTGGACACTGGATCCGCTCCACCTTCTTTGTCTAGCCCTGAAAAGACAGATAGGGAAGCTTAGACATCTTCCTTGGATGTACTGGTGAAGGATGCACCTTGGAATACAAAAAACTTACCGGACTGGCGGGATGGGTCAGGTTGTACCCATGGTCCTCGGTCGTCTTCGGCCACGTCTCATTGGACTTAAAAAGCACCTTCCAGATGCCTTCGTGCGTAGCACCGAAGAACTATTGCAAGGTCTGGTGCTTGGCTAGATCAAACTCCAACAAATTGCAAATCCGGCTTTGGCAAGGAAGGATCCGGCAAAAAAAGCATCACCCGGATCACATTGACAAGCTTGATGTTCTTGTCCACCATGCTCTTGATGCGTGTCTGCAGCGCTGTCAGCTCGTCTGACGAAGCCCAGTCCAGACCCTTCTCTAGCCAGGAGGTGATCCGCATTGGGGGCCCGGACATGAATTCGGGAGCCGCGGCCCAGGTGGTGTCGCGGGGCTCTGTGACGTAGAACCACTGCTGCTGCCACCCTTTGACGGTCTCCACGAAGGTACCTTTGGGCCATGGGACATTGGACAACTTTCTCACCATAGTGCCTCCGCACTCTGCATGTTGACCGCCCACCACCTTCGGCTTCACATTAAAGATCTTCAGCCACAATCCGGAGTGAGGTGGGATGCGGAGGAAGGCCTCGCATACGACAATGAATGCCGAGATGTTGAGGAAGAAGTTTGGGGCTAGATCATGGAAATCTAGCTCGTAGTAGAACATGAGTCCGCGGATGAATGGGTCGAGAGGAAATCCTAACCCACGAACGAAGTGGGGGATGAATACCACCCTCTCATGGGGCTCTCGGGTGGGGACGATCTGCCCCTTCGCCGGAAGCCGGTGGGGAATTTCCTGGGCCAAGTACCCCGCCTCCCGGAGCTTCGTGATGTCCTTCTCCATGACGGAGGAGGCCATCCACTTGCCCTGCGCTCCAGATTCGGACATGGTCGGAGTGCTTTTTTGAGGTGGAAAGGATGGAAGCTTGGGCGCTAGAGCTCGAGAATGGGTGGGCAGAGAGAAAGAAGGCGTGGGTGAAAAGGTGAATCATTATCTCTTTATAAAGGCAGCGAATATCCAGCGCCTCCCCATTCGCCTTAAAACTCTCCTATTCCCAAAGGGTCGTGCAGACGGTGCGGTTGGATTACCCACGCCCGTATTGATGAGAATTCCGCAATAACGGGACACGATCTCTGCTTCGATAAGAAACCGCATCTAGAAACACGGAGCGAGAGGCTAAAAACGGTTCGAAATAATGACCGGGCGGAGACTTGGTGTCTCACTATAGAAGATGTCAGTAGATGGGACTTGTTAAATATTATACTCTTTGTGGAGCTTGTTTTGCAAAGTCGAACACGTTCTCTGTGCTCGAGGGCTGCTTTGTAGTATTCGGAGGAGGAACCCGCCTTGCAATGCCGAAGACAATCTGTGCACCGAACACATCATCATTGAAGCCCAGTTCAGGGGCTACTGAGGGAGTCCTGGATTAAGGGGTCCTCGGGCGTCCGGGCTATGTAACATGGGCCAGACTGATGGGCCATGAAGATACAAGACAGAAGACTTCCTCCCATGTCCGGATGGGACTCTCCTTTGCGTGGGTGGCAAGCTTGGTGTTCGGATATGAAGATTCCTTCCTCTGTAAACCAACTCTATACAACCCTAGGCCCCTCCGGTGTCTATATAAATCTTAGGGCTTAGTCCGTAGAGGCAATCACAATCATACATGCTAGACATCTAGGGTTTAGCCATTACGATCTCGTGGTAGATCAACTCTTGTAATTCTCATATTCATCAAGATCAATCAAGCAGGAAGTAGGGTATTACCTCCATCAAGAGGGCCCGAACCTGGGTAAACATCGTGTCCCCCGTCTCATGTTACCATCAACCTTAGACGCACAGTTCGGGACCCCCTACCCGAGATCCGCCTGTTTTGACACCGACACCCACCGTAGCCCTTAAGACCCCTATGTTAGTAAGCTCACCGGGAGCGGAGTATATGGCTAGCAGAGGATGTTTTCAGCTGCCATTAACCATAGGTAGGCATGTTTTCCCCTCAGACCTAATAATTTTGGAGTCACAAGGATTGAATGTGATACTAGGCATGGATTGGCTATCGATGTACGAGGTAAATATCGATTGTGCGAGTAAGTCAATTCTCCTCACCAACCCAGAGGGAAAAAGGATCAAGTATGCGTCTAGGCATGCACCAAGGAGGACTCAAGTAAATTCACTTTTAGGATTTGTTCGGGAGGAAGTGCCAGTTGTGAGGGATTATCCAGATGTTTCTCTAGAGGAATTACCAGGCATGCCACCAGGTCAAGACATAGAATTTCTAATAGAGCTATTGCCAAGCACCAGACCAATATCGAAGAGACCGTATCATATTCCCGCAAATGATCTGGAGGAAATTAAGAAGCAGATTAAGGAGTTATTGGAGAAAGGTTACATTCGACCAAGTTCATCACCGTGGGGAGCCCGTGTGCTCTTAGTTGAGAAGAAGGATGGATCTTTGAGGATGGTTGTTGATTATCGTGCACTGAATGAGGTAATGATCAAGAACAAATACCCACTAACGATGGTAAATGATTTGTTTGACCAGCTATAGGGAGCTAAAGTATTCTCCAATATCGATTCGATCAGGATACCACCAGCTAAAGATCCGAGAACAGGATATACCCAAGACAGCTTTTACCACAAGGTACGGGCTATATGAGTACACTGTCATGTCATTTGGATTGACTAACACCCCTGCACACTTTATGGTTATGATGAATAAGGTATTCATGGAGTTCTTGGATAAGTTTGTTGTGGTGTTCATTGATGATATATTGGTGTACTCGAAGAATGAAGAAGAACACAAGGAACATTTGCGTTTGGTTCTTGAGAAGCTCAGGGAACATCAGCTATATGCCAAGTTCAGCAAATGTGAGTTTTGGTTGAAGGAAGTTGGATTTCTCGGACATGTTATATCAGGAGAAGGTATAGCAGTAGACCCTTCTAAGGTTCAGTCTGTCACTAAGATGTTGGCACCCACCTCAGTTGGAGATACGAAGTTTTCTTCGACTCGCAGGATATTATCAGAGATTCATTGAGAATTTCTCCAAGATTGCGAAGCCTATGATGGATTTATTGAAGAAGCACACCAAGTTCAAATGGACCGAAGAATGTGAGGCCAGTTTTCAGGAGTTGAAGAAATGTTTAGTTACAGCCCCAGTGCTAATTCTTCCAGATATACGCAAGGACATCCAAGTTTATTGCGACACTTCTCACCTGGGACTTGGAGGTGTACGTATGCAAGACAAAAGAGTTGTTTCATATTCCTCACGACAGCTTCGACTGCATGAGTTGAATTATGCCACGCATGATTTGGAGTTAGCAGCCGTAGTGCATGCACTCAAAACCCGGAGACATTTTCTTATTGGAAACCGTTGTGATGTATACACGGATCATAAGAGTTTGAAATATATCTTCACGCTTAAGGAGTTGAACCTCAGGCAGAGGAGATGGTTGGAGATAATAAAGGATTATGATATGAAATTGCATTATCATCCAGGAAAAGCAAATGTTGTAGCAGACGCTTTGAGCCGCAAGAGCTACGTTAATACTCTCATGACCGGAGGATTACCGCAAGAGTTAGCCGACGATCTCAAGGAACTTCGTTTGGAGATAGTTCCGAGAGGTTTTGTTGCTGCATTGGAAGTTCAGTCCACATTGTTGGGAAAGATTCGAGAAGCCCAGAAGACTGATAAGGAGATTGTGGAGATAAAGGAAAAGTTGAGTAAAGGAAAAGCCAAAGGTTTTCGTGAGGATGAGCACGAGACTTTATGGTTTGAGGATCGTATTTATGTGCCCAATGATTCAGAGATTAGGAAGTTAATACTTTAGGAGGCTCATGACTCGCCATACTCGATTCACCCAGGAAACACCAAGATGTATTTGGATTTGAAGGAATGTTTCTGGTGGACAGGAATGAAGAAGGATATTGCCGAGTATGTAGCCGTATGTGATGTATGTCAGAGAGTTAAGGCAGAGCACCAGAAGCCAGCAGGATTACTTCAGCCTATGTCGATACTCGAATGGAAGTGGGATAAGCTTGGCATGGATTTCATCACTAGATTACCCAGGACATGATCAGGTTACGATTCCATCTGGGTAGTAGTTGATCACTTGACCAAAGTAGCTCACTTCATCCCTGTGAAAACCACTTATACGAGCGTGAAGTTGGCCAAGATATATATGACTACAATCATATGTATGCATGGAGTTCCGAGGACCATCGTATCAGATAGAGGAACACAGTTCACTTCGAAGTTTTGGAATCAGTTACACCAGACTTTGGGTACCAGGCTAGAGTTCAGTACAGCCTTTCATCCGCAGATGATGGATGCATCGAGAGAGTCAATCAGATTCTGGAGGACATGTTGAGAGCTTGTGCGCTGGATTATGGATCTAGTTGGGATGATAATTTGCCTTACGCAGAGTTCTCATATAACAACAGCTACCAAGCCAATTTGAAGATGGCCCCTTTTGAAGCTTTGTATGGAAGGAGGTGCAGGACACCATTGATGTGGGATGAGGTTGGAGACCGACAATTGTTCGGACCAGATTTAATCAAGGAGTCTGAAGAGAAGGTTAAGTTGATTCGTGATAGACTGAAGGTAGCTCACCTGCATGTAAGAGTTATGCTGACTCTAAATGCAAGGAGGTAGCTTATGACATCTGAGACGGAGCATATCTCTGTGTGTCACCACTTTGAGGAGTTAAACGATTTGGAGTAAAAGGAAAGTTAGCCCCAAGATTTGTAGGACCATACCAAGTTTTGGAATGTATGGGAGAGGTGGCCTACAAGTTGGAATTACCCGAAGGTTTGTCAGGAGTTCATGATGTGTTTCACGTTTCCCAGTTGAAGAAGTGCCATGCAGAGATGGTCGATATTCCTCTGAGAGATACAGTGCCCATGGAAGCAATTCAGTTGGAGAGTGACCTAACCTACGAGGAGAAACCCGTCAAGATTCTCGAGTTTGCAGCAAGGTCATCAAGTTTTGCAAAGTTCAGTGGAGCCACCATACCGAGACAGAAGCCACTTCGGAGCGAGAAGAAGACCTACGGAAAGACAACCCACACCTATTTTCTAGCCAACCCGAATCTCGAGGGCGAGATTCATCTTAAGGGGGGTAGGTTTGTAACATCCCAATTTTCAATTTGGATGTTAAACATTAGGTCATCATATGCATCCATGATTTTTGCATTCTGAATTGGTTTTATTTGGACATTTTGATCCTAGAGACCTTAAGCAACTCAAGGAACATTTGAGAGAGTTGGAGGTTTTCATAAAATTCCATTTTAGTTTTTTCAAAATTGGTAAATTGGATCAAGGTGACTTTTATTTGAAATTATTTTTCCAATTATTTTGAAATATTTAAAATAATGAGTGAAGATAATATGACTTCTTCAAAAAACAGTGATGAAATAATGGGAATATAATTTTAAATAAAATATTTATTTATTTTAATTTTCATTGAGATTTTATTCGGGTAAAATTAGGAAAAATTGCATTTTAGCCCAGAAAAATGTTCACATTATCCTAAATATTAGTAGAGGACCTTGAAAATTATTTTTGGGATTTTAGGATTTTTATTTATTTTAATTTGGATTTTTCCGTTTTGGCGAAATATTTTTAAAAAAAGTTTTCCCCGGACCGAACTGGGCCGAGGCCCAGCCGGCCCGCTTGCGCCACCGCCTCCCGCCACCGTCCCGGATCCGGACTCCGCCGGAGTCCGATGCCGGCACGCCACCGCGCCCGACACCCTCCCCAAGTCGGCCGCCACCCCCCTCCCCCTCCCCCCTCCTTATAAGCCGCCCGCCACCCTGCCCTCACTCACCATCGCCCGCCTCGCCGCCATTGCTGCTGCCATGGCATGCCAAGGCCGTGCCTCAAGAATCAAGATGTTGCTCAAGGCCGCCTCCCGCCCATGCCAGAGCCGCGCGCCGACGCCCGCCGCCCCGCTCGCCGGAGTTTGCCGCTACCACCGCCGTTTCCGAGCCGCCGCCGGTTTTCGCCGAAAACCGCCGAACCGGTAAAAACTGATCCACTTCTTTAGTTTTTTTCAGTTTTGCTTTTAGATCGGTTTATTTTTATTCAGTTAGATTAAATAGCGAGCGTTCACTCGTTTAGATTTCTTAACGAACGAATTCGTTCATTAGTGTATGTTACCAGATGTCCGTCCGATAGATTTTTATTTTTAGTTTAATTTTCGGCCAACGACCTATTCGTAATTATTTTCATCACAAATTAGTCCCTGATCTTTAAACCCTCTCTACTTTTTGCTCATTTATAAAAATTCAGTGAAACCAACGCCAAAATCTTCGGCTTGTTCCCCTCTATCCAGATAATCAACTTGAACATGATTTTGGAAATTTAAAATTTGGTTTCAAGCAGATTTGGATTCAAACTTCTTTTGATCGTAGTTTGTGTTTCGTAACTCCGATTCGATTGATTCTTTTTGCAAATCGAAGCTCGTCACTTGAGCTTTATGTTTAGATCTTTTCTTTCGGTTTTCTTGAGTGCTTATGAATGCTGTTGTTTGTTCATGATAGAGTTTCCGGAGTACGAGGCTTGCTACTACGAATCTCTAGGGTTTTTCGATCGTCAGCAAGGCAAGTAACACTTTGATCATACCCCATTATTACCCAGTTTTTATGCATTAGTTTCAATCCTAAAAATAGCATGAGTAGGATGTGATAACATGTGGGTATTTTGGAAGTAGTTGATGAGGTAGGAACCTATTGTCTTATATTCAAACCCTGGGTCTCACTACGTTATGCTTATACTTCTATGCTATGCTCGTAGACGTGGATTGGTTTGTGAGATTCATGAAATTTGCGAGAGTAATATTAACTAAGGGAAACTTAAGGTGGCTACTTAAATACACATATGGGTGGATTTGTTGTGGGCACCTGGGGAATCCTGTGTTGTCCAAGGAGATCACGGTGTACCCATGTGATCCTCCTATGGCATCCCACCCAGGCTCAAAGGGGATCGTAAGATTAAGATTATTCATGCTAGAAACTTCCGTTTGCAGCCACAAGCCATTATGGGCACTGGCATAGTTGAGTATGTTGTGGGAATCCTTTCCATGATGGGCTAGCAGATGTAGGGGATTGTAGGTGTACCGGCCTATCTATCAGTTAAGGGGACCTCTTCGGAAAGACCGTGTCTCGGTCATCCGCTTCTCAAACATCGTGCAGTGCAAGAAATTCAACGGAGGAGATCGAGTCTTGTGGGGAAAAGTGTGCAAACCTCTGCAGAGTGTACAATCTAATCATGGTTAGCCGTGTCCCCGGTTATGGACATCTTGAGTATCTGGTACTTGAATTATTATGTTGATCTCATCACTTTACTTAATGAATTTGTTGGGCACTTAATGTTAATTTGGGATTGAGTTGGGTTTACCTTCTCAATATTTTCAACAAACTTTGTAGTTACATAAAATATATTCCTTTGTTGTATGGAAAAATTAGCTTTATGCAAATGATAACCGTAGAGCCTCCACCAGCCAAATATGCATGTAGTGATAGCTGTTATTTGTTCATTGCTCTATGGTGTTATCTTGCCAGCATATTCCATGTGCTGACCTACACGGCTGCAACGTATCATGTTGCAGAATTTTCAGACGAAGAGTAAGGTGTGCTAGGCCGTTGTCATACACTCAGTATTGCCGTGGAGTTGAATGGACTCATTTACCTTCGATGCTTCCGTAGTCATCTTATTTAGATGGCCTTCAGCCATATTATGATAATAAGTACTCTTTTGAGACACTCGATGTAATAAGTGTGTGGTTGAACTCTGTTATAAATCCTCGAGTACTGTGTGTGTCAGCAATACCGATCCAGGGATGACACTTAAGCACAGAGACTTGACCGTATGAGGTCTGGTCGCTACAGAACTCGTGGCACAGGTCTACCCATGACGAAATGGAGTTCTCTGGCAGGTGCATCAGCCAATACCTCATGTTGGACTTGAGGGCTAAAGGGAAGTAGTTGGAGAACACCTTCTCATCTCTTCCCCCGGCAGCTTGAACAGCGATGGTGTAGATGCTCGGGAACTCTGTCGGGTTCAGCCTCCCATCGTACTTCTCAGGTATCTCTGGCTTGAACATGCGAACGGACAGCCAACGGACTTGTCGTAGCTCTCGTGTAAAGGCAGGGGAGCCGACCTTGAAAGGTAGGCACCCGCCAACACCGAGCGCAGGCTCGTCGATGTTAAGGCCGCCGCACCCGTCGGTCTGGCGGAGGTCGTCGTGGTGTCGATCTATGATGACGTGTGCGTTTCCCAGCGGCCTATCCTCCGGGGCTCGATGTATGCCTAGACGCGCTCGAGGGTCAGAAGAGGCCATGGAGACATCGTCGGGGTCTTGATTCAGCTGTGGTCGCATCGGCTGCCGTGGTGGGGACTGCACCGTGGGGACGACCCCCTCCGTTCGGCCAGCAGTACGGGCGGTTGTTGTCGCTTGGGCCGGTATCAACTGGGCTACGCCTGACTTACAGCTGGTGGATAACCAAGGAGCTGAAGATGAAGAGGAGGTGCAGGAAGACCCGAAGGCTTCAAACCGCCAACAATCATAAGCTGATGTTTATTAAGCAGAAACAATCATAACCCGCCATGAGTGGATCTTTGGAATCACAAGTGCCTGAAACTTGCTGAGCCACCAAATCTGAGTCGCCAAAACAGCTCACCTGGCTTAAGTTCATCTCCTTAGCCATCCGAAGACCATGAGCAAGGCTTCATACTCAGCTGCACTGTTAGTACAAGGGAACATCAACCGGAGAACATAAGAAAATTTATAACCTTGTGGGGAAGTCAAGACAACTCCAGCCCCCGAACCCTCCAACTGCCTAGATCCATCAAAGTGAATAGTCCTATAAGTCTTATCCGGCTTCTCCTCCGGCATCTGCAGCTCTGTCCAATCATTTATGAAATCCACAAGTGCTTGATACTTAATGGCTATTCGAGGCATATATTTCAAACCATGAGGTCCAAGCTCAATGGCCCACTTGGCTACCCGACCTGTGGCTTCTCTGCTCAATAATATCCCCTAAAGGAGCAGAACTAACCACAGTGATGGGATGACCCAAAAATACTGCTTGAGCTTTCGACTAGCCATGAACACCCCATACACAAGCTTCTGCCAATGCGGATACCTTTGCTTGGACTCAGTAAGCACTTCACTTATGTAATAAACCGGCCATTGAACCGGATGCTCCTTGTCTGATTCCTTCCTTTCCACCACAATTGCTACACTAACATCTCGGCTATTAGCAGCCACATATAACAACAAAGGCTCCTTATCAATGGGAGCAGAAAGAACCGGCGGCTCAGCCAATTGTTTCTTCAAGGCTTCGAATGCCTGATCAGCAGCATCACTCCAGACAAAGTGATCTGTCTTCTTCATCATCTGGTACAGAGGGATAGCCTTGTCACCCAACCGGATTATGAACCGGCTTAAGGCCGCAATACGACCCGCCAAATGCTAAACATCCTTGATACACGCCGGCTTAGCCAGAGAGGTGATAGCCTTTATTTTTCCGGGTTAGCTTCAATACCCCGTTCTGAAACTAGAAATCCCAAGAGCTTGCCTGCTGGAACACCAAAAACACACTTTGCCAGGTTAAGCATCATCTTGTAAACCCGGAGATTGTCAAAGGTCTCCTTTATATCATCTATCAAGGTTTCTTTATTCCTGGATTTCACCACATTATCATCCACATAGGCATGAACATTGCACCCAATCTGATCATGAAGATAATTCTGCACACACCGTTGGTAAGGCTCCTGGGCACTCTTGAGCCCAAAAGGCATAGACACATAACAGAAGGCTCCAAAGGGAGTGATGAAAGTTGTTTTCTCCTGGTCCTTAACTGCCATCTTGATCTGATGATAACCAGAATAAGCGTCCAAAAAACTTAAATGCTCACAACCCGCCGTAGCATCAATAATCTGATCAATACGGGGGAGAGCAAAGGGATCAGCCGGACAAGCCTTGTTTAAGTCCGTATAATCCACACACATGTGCCAGGTGCCATTTTTCTTAAGTACCAGCACCGGGTTAGCCAGCCACTCAGGGTGAAAAACTTCAACAATGAACCCAGCCGCCAAGAGCCGGGCTACCTCCTCACCAATAGCCTTGCGCCTCTCTTAATTGAAACCGCGAAGGAATTGTTTGACAGGTTTAAACTTAGGATCAATATTAAGAGTGTGCTCAGCGAGTTCCCTCGGTACACCTGGCATGTCTGAATGCTTCCATGCAAAGATGTCCCGGTTCTCACGGATGAACCCGATGAGCGCGCTTTCCTATTTCTGATCCAAATTAAGTCAACTAGCTTAGTGTCGTCTGCCGACTTAAACTTCAATAAGGGGTCATGCTCTGTGGTTGGCTTCTTCAAAGATGTCATATCCGCCGGGTTAACATTATCCTTGTAAAATTTCACCTCCTCTGTTGCACAAACAGACTCGGCGTAAGCAGCATCGCCTTCTTCACACTCCAAGGCTATTTTGTGACTCCCATGCACTGTTATAGTGCCCTTGTAACCCGGCATCACTGGTGCGCGTCGGTCCTAAACAAATGGTTTTTTACCCCTTTGCACGATGACATTTGGAACCGTCGCCAAGTGAGTGTGGGCGATAGGGGGGTCCTTCCCACACGACCCAGAAACTGTCGGGGATATGCCCTCCTGGCACACACGTTCGGCAAAATGAGGTCGTGTGCGACTGACGAGCACTCAAATACAGAAATACGTACAGTAGAGCTAAAAAATACGATTATACGGCAAAATTGTTTCTGATTGCAAGTACATCCCACACAGTCAGTCCCCGCTAAACGTTTCCGTTCGTATGCACATCCCACACAGTCGCTCCAAGGAAAACTTTTCTGTTCACAGGTACATCACATACAATTTTTCCCGTTAAATCATTTGGGTTATTGAATGTATCACACACGGTCCGTAGAAGAAACTGTGTGGCAAAGGCTGTCCATGACACACAGTTTTTATGTGGTAAACGTTCATGCAAGGTGGCCTAACGCAAACAGTTTTCAAGAGAAAGTCATGTGTGATTGTTCATCGATCCAACACGGTTTATGCCTAGAAACTGTGTGCGTTGCCTGAGGTCATCGCCCACGGTATTTTTTCAACAACTGTTTGCGATATCAAAATCCAATTAGCAGGCTAATTGCCCTATTATTAATAATCCATTTATTAATCTAATTGACATTCATATTAAGCACACAATATATTTCATTTCCATATTAAGGAAGCAAAATTTCATAATTGAAATACATCAAAGTACTGACATGATATAGCTTCAAAGACTCAGCTACCCCATTACACAATCGCAAAGAAAGAAGTTCCACATGCAACATGTAGAACCTTTCGAAATTAGCATCATAGACAATATGTAGACAGATGCATCTCATCTAGAAAACTGCTGAAGCAGAAGGAGAATATTGAGTCTTCATTCATGTTGAAGGTCTTTGCAAATTTAGGCCAGTGCCTGTGGATGATTGACCGTCCGTCCTTCGTCCTCTTCAGGAACACTTCAATATTGAACCGTGGGTGTTGTATGAAAACCTTCCTCGCCTCCTGACCATAAAGGTGGTTTGAGAGGTAATCAACAGTGAACTGCTTTGGAAAGGCCTGAAAACAAGGATGTGCATAAATATCTTCTCTATATTGGAAATGGGGCAAAGGAATAAAAAAAGGCAAGGTATAATAGTTAGTACCATCTTGCAGTGAATTGATGTCTTCTTCATTGTGCAGACAAAGATCTTGTTGTTTTTTGTCGCTAATTTCTTTATCCTAACAATCTTTCCGAGTTTCTTGATTTGATTGATATTCATGGACAACTCATTTCGCCATATGCAAAAAGGGTTTAATAGTGGGTCAAAACCTCTGACAGCAGGACCTACATGTACAAGACCAAATTGTTAAAAACCAAAATATTAGAATGGTTCCTGCAATTGCACAATAATGTGCTATTAGACAATGGACCATGCACGTGCTAACCTCGATTGTAAACCTCAATGCTTCCCATTGTTTCCCTGCAACACATATAAGGTTGTTAATCATCAGGTTAAGTAAGGGTTCGCATGCTATCAGTAAAATGTTTTGATGAAAAATAAGCACATTGCAGATTCATCAGATTAATTGAAGCCACACGGAAAACCCATTTACCCAAACCAAGCATGATTAAGAACTAGGAAATATAGCACTTGTATATGTTTCTCATGTATTAAGTGTAGCCAAATTCGATTTATTCCTCACATGCACAACAATTCAAAATTCTACCCACGACAATTGGACATCGCATTGCAGAATTGAACCAAGAAGTTAACTAAACACCACAAGAAATGAATCAAACATTAACTGAGCACCACATTGCACAATATAACATTGAACCAAGCAGTTAACTAAACACCACAACAAATGAACCAAACATTAACTGAGCACCACATTGCACAATATGACATACTCCTAATAGAAGATCAGATAATTAACCAAACAGTTAACTACAGCCAATTGTATTTGTTTCTCATGTATTTACTACATCCAAATTCAATTTATTCCTCACATGGTATACAATAACAGAATGCACCCACAATTTTGGAAAGATAAATTCAATTTATTTCTCACATGGAAGACAATAAAAAATTGCAGCCTAAAGAATTGAACATCACATTTGCAGAATTGAACCAAACAGTTAACTGAAGACGATAACTAATTAACAAAACAGTTAATAAGTGAGCACCACACTGCACGACATACATAACATATACACTAGAGCAACAGATTGCATGGTGAAATTAGATAGCACAATTCACTAGATTTTGTGAAGGAAAGGCAGAAGCAGCACACGCAACGGGTAAACTGTGCATGCTTAACTGGCATAGCTAGCAATTGGCAAGGTGCTCCTCCAAGATCTGGGGGTCGGCACGAATGGCAGCCATCGCGACCTCATCCGCGCATGCGGCCGCGATTTGCTTCTCCGCTGCCAAATGCTCCTTGAGGTACTGGTTATAGTGCATGCACCATGGCTCAGGCCGGCGCTTATTTGGTGGAGGGGTCGGTGATTTGGGTGGAAGGTGTCGCGCTCACGCCGGCGGTCGGGGCATGTGGGATGTGGAAGGAGGTGGAGGATGGGGGTCGGGTGTGGATTACCTGCCTGGATAGAGGAGGACGAGCAGCATGAAGGAGGGTCGTTGGCGAGGAGGCGGCAGCGCTGCAAGCAAGGAGTGAAGGTTTCAACTTGGAAGGAAGGCGAAAGAGGGGAAATGTGGCTTTTGGTAAGGGGGAGGGTCGGGGAGGTAGATATTTCTGCGGAAGCCGAAAATTTGGAATCGCTTCAGCCAAAAACTAGCGCACAAAGTGTCATCAGACACGGTCCATTATTCAGAACTGTGTACGATATGTGGACATCACAAATGATTCAGATAGCTTAACCCGTGTGTGATGAGTTTGAACGTCAAAAATTTTGGTTCGAATTTCCATGGTTACAATGGTCATCCACGTCATTGCATAATTTGGGTACACAAAGGAGACTCAAAAACACCAAAACATCTTAATCCAGCAAGTTCAGCAATTAAACAGAGCTAGCTGACATAAACATTACTCTAACAAATTAAAGACCGGCGCTCTTAATTAAACAAAACAAAGAGTACTACTACGGCTAGTGCTCGTCGATCTCCGCCGCCGCCTCCATGTCCAGCTCGCGCCCGACGGTCTCTTGGGGAAGGGGCTCCATGGCATCCATCGCACCATACTCGGCAAGCATCTCACCATCCACGTCCGCCATCTCTTTGGAAAAGGCCGCCACGAGCTGGCCGTGGGCGGATGCGATCTGGGCTTGGACGGGCTCCGTCGTTGCAAGGTATGCGGCGGAGGAACGGATGGTTGCTCGAACGCTCTCGGTGATTGCCAGCTCTTCGGCCATGGGTTGTCGACTGTTGTCGGAGAAGCTTCATTCGATTTGTGCGGTGACCGCCAGGAGGTGGGCATGGGCGGCCTCGACATGGTCGTGGGCGGCCTACATCAGGGCTAAGGCCGCCGCTGCAGAATGGACAGCTGTTGTGCCGCTCTCGCCAGTTGCTATCCCCGAGGCAGATGTTGTTGCCGCCACCTGAGAAGCAACAACGACCGTTTGGGCTGCCTTTGTCGCCCGGTCGCAAATTGCGGCCGCGCTCATGCACCTTGTTAGCATGCGCATGGCAGCTGCAGCCGCGCTCTCGCAGGAGTGGGCCACCAAAGTTGCCCTCACAACGCGGGTCCACGTGTCCATCTTTCACCGGTGACGACTGAACATTGAAATGATATTTGGGGAGCGAGCTAGTGTGCTTGAGACGCCGGCTGTGGACTGTAGCCGATGCACCTTCTCGCGTAAGCCATAGGCGTACTATACACCGACGGTGCTCCAAGATATTTTGTACTACATCTCACACGGTTGTTGATAATAAACTGTGTGCGATCTACTTGATTTTTTATCTTGATTTGAATTACATAATGGGGTCACAACGGCAATGGACGGTGTTTGAATTGCTAGACCTTTTATCTAGAGTGAACATGCAACTATATGTGTGTCGTAAAAGAATTGGAATTATTCAGGGTTTGTTTGAACATTTTATACATTAAATTGGTTTTCTAGACATTTCAGGTGAACAATTCAAATTAGAACTACATGCGCATGCTCCAGTGCATATAAATTGGTTGAAAAATCACATCTGTGTCCTTAGGTGCATGCTTAGGTCCCATACAAGAAATGGTAATGAATTTCAAACACCAGGACACCGTTGATTGCCGGCAAAACATTGAGATGTCTGGTTTTTAAATTCTAGTAAATCCAAAACTCATCGGAAATTCATGAAACTTGGCATGGTATCATGGAGCAGCATCAACATGTCGTGGTACAAATTTTGTACCATTTGGGGCAGGTTTGGGTATATGCTTCTCACAAACCTGAGCTTCTCACAACAAGCATGATGGTTTTCGATAGGGAACGTCCCACCTTTGGGGACGAAATGATATCTGTTGCCTCTTATTGCTTTCAAATAGTTTTCTTGTGTCAACATAAAACAACAGGAGTGTTGTGTGATTTTCTGTGATTTTTCGGGGTTCGTTTGGACATTTGTATGCATTAACTGAGTTTTTAATGCGTTTTATGTACCTAATTCAAATTTGAACTACATGCACACGCTCCAGTGCATATATATTGGTTGAAAAATCAAATATGTGTCCTTGGGTGCATGCATAGGTCCCATGCAAGAAACAGGAATGAATTTCAAACACTGGGGCACCGTTGATTGCCGGCAAAACATTGAGATGCCTTGTTTTTAAATTCTAGTAAATCCAAAACTTGTCTGAAATTCATGAAACTTGGCATGGTATCATGGAGCGGCATCAACATGTCGTGGTACAAATTTTGTTCCATTTGGGGCAGGTTTGGGTATATGCTTCTCACAAACAGGAGCTTCTCACAACAAGCATGATGGTTTTCGGTAGGGAACGTCCCACCTTTGGGGACGAAAGGATATCCATTGCCTCTTATTGCTTTCAATTTTTTTTCTTGTGTCAACATAGAACAACATGAGTGTTGTGTGATTTGTTTTTTGATTTTTCGGGGTTCGTTTGGACATTTTTGTGCATTAACTGAGTTTTCAATGCATTTTATGTATATAATTCAAATTTGAACTACATGCACATGCTCCAGTGCATATAAATTGGTTGAAAAATCAAATCTGTGTCCTTGGGAGCATGCTTAGGTCCCATGCAAGGAATGGGAATGAATTTCAAACACCAGGGCACCGTTGATTGCCAGAAAAACATTGAGATGCCTGGTTTTTAAATTCTAGTAAATCCAAAACTCGTCTGAAATTCATGGAACTTGGCATGGTATCATGGAGCGGCATCAACATTCCGTGGTACAAATTTTGTACCATTTGGTGCAGGTTTGGGTATATGCTTCTCACAATCAGGAGCTTCTCACAACAAGCATGATGGTTTTCGGTAGGGAACGTCCCACCTTTAGGGACGAAACGATATTCGTTGCCTCTTATTGCTTTCAATTATTTTTCTCGTGTCAACATAGAACAACAGGAATGTTGTGTGATTTTTTGTGATTTTTCGGGGTTCGTTTGGACATTTTTGTGCATTAACTGAGTTTTCAATGCATTTTATGTACATAATTCAAATTTGAACTACATGCACATGCTCAAGTGCATATAAATTGGTTGAAAAATCAAATTTGTGTCCTTGGGTTCATGCTTAGGTCCCATGCAAGAAATGGGAATGAATTTCAAACACCGGGGCACCGTTGATTGCCGGCAAAACATTGAGATGCTTGATTTTTAAATTCTAGTAAATCAAAAACTCGTCTGAAATTCATGAAACTTGGCATGCTATCATGCAGCGGCATCAACATGCCGTGGTACAAATTTTGTCCCATTTGGGGCAGGTTTGGGTATATGCATCTCACAAACCGGAGCTTCTCACAACAAGCATGATGGTTTTCGGTAGGGAACGTCCCACCTTTGGGGACGAAACAATATCCATTGCCTCTTATTGCTTTCAAATTTCTTTCTCGTGTCAACATAGAACAACATGAGTGTTGTGTGATTTTTTGTGATTTTTGGGATTCGTTTGGACATTTTTGTGTATTAACTGAGTTTTCAATGCGTTTTATGTGCATAATTCAAATTTGAACTACATGCACATGCTCCAGTGCATATAAATTGGTTGAAAAATGAAATGTGTGTCCTTGGGTGCATGCTTAGGTCCCATCCAAGAAATGGGAATGAATTTCAAACACCGGGGCACAGTTGATTGCCGGCAAAACATTAAGATGCCTGGTTTTGAAATTCTAGTAAATCCAAAACTTGTCTGAAATTCATAAACCTTGGCATGCTATCATGGAGCGGCATCAACATGCCGTGGTACAAATTTTGTTCCATTTGGGGCAGGTTTGGGTATATGCTTCTCACAAACCGGAGCTTCTCACAACAAGCATGATGGTTTTCGGTAGGGAACGTCCCACCTTTGGGGACGAAACGATATCCATTGCCTCTTATTACTTTCAATTTTTTTTCTCGTGTCAAAATTGAACAACATGAGTGTTGTGTGATTTTTTCTCATTTTTCAGGGTTTGTTGGACATTTTTATGCATTAACTGAGTTTTCAATGCATTTTATGTGCATAATTCAAATTTGAACTACATGCACATGCTCCAGTGCATATAAATTGGTTGAAAAATTAAATGTGTGTCCTTGGGTTCATGCTTAGGTCCCATGCAAGAAATGGGAATGAATTTCAAACACCGGGGCACCGTTGATTGCCGGCAAAACATTGAGATGCCTGGTTTTTAAATTCAAGTAAATCCAAAACTTGTCTGAAATTCATGAAACTTGGCATGCTATCATGGAGCGGCATCAACATGCTGTGGTACAAATTTTGTTCCATTTGGGGCAAGTTTGGGTATATGCTTCTCACAAACCGGAGCTTCTCACAACAAGCATGATGGTTTTCGGTAGGGAACGTCCCACCTTTGGGGACGAAACGATATCCATTGCCTCTTATTGCTTTCAAATTTTTTTCTCGTGTAAAAATAGAACAACATGAGTGTTGTGTGATTTTTTGTGATTTTTCAGGGTTTGTTTGGACATTTTGATGCATTAACTGAGTTTTCAAAGCGGTTTATGTGCATAATTCAAATTTGTACTACATGCACATGCTCCAGTGCATATAAATTGGTTGAAAAATCAAATGTGTGTCCTTGGGTTCATGCTTAGGTCTCATGCAAGAAATGGGAATGAATTTCAAACACCGGGGCACCGTTGATTGCCGGCAAAACATTAAGATGCCTGGTTTTTAAATTCTAGTAAATCCAAAACTCGTCTGAAATTCATGAAACTTGGCATGCTATCATGGAGCGGCATCAACATGTCGTGGTACAAATTTTGTCCCATTTGGGGCAGGTTTGTGGATATGCTTCTCACAAACCTGAGCTTCTCACAACAAGCATGATGATTTTCGGTAGGGAACGTCCCACCTTTGGGGACGAAACGATATCCATTGCCTCTTATTGCTTTCAAATTTCTTTCTCGTGTCAACATAGAACAACAGGAGCGTTGTGTGATTTTTTTCTGATTTTTCGGGGTTCGTTTGGATATTTTTATGCATTAACTGAGTTTTCAACGCATTTTATGTGCATAATTCAAATTTGAACTAAATGAACATGCTCAATTGCATATAAATTGGTTGAAAAATCAAATCTGTGTCCTTGGGTGCATGCTTAGGTCCCATCCAAGAAATGGGAATGAATTTCAAACACCGGAGCACCGTTGATTGCGGCAAAACATTAAGATGCCTGGTTTTTAAATTCTAGTAAATCCAAAACTCGTCTGAAATTCATGAAACTTGGCATGCTATCATGGAGCGGCATCAACATGTCGTGGTACAAATTTTGCTCCATTTGGGGCAGGTTTGGGTATATGCTTCTCACAAACAGGAGCTTGTCACAACAAGCATGATGGTTTTCGGTAGGGAACGTCCCACCTTTGGGGACGAAACGATATCCATTGCCTGTTATTGCTTTCAAATTTTTTTCTCGTGTCAAAATAGAACAACATGAGTGTTGTGTGATTTTTTGTGATTTTTCGGGGTTTGTTGGACATTTTTATGCATTAACTGAGTTTTCAATGCGTTTTATGTGCATAATTAGAATTTGAACTACATGCACATGCTCCAGTGCATATAAATTGGTTGAAAAATCAAATATGTGTCCTTGGGTGCATGCTTAGGTCCCATCCAAGAAATGGGAATGAATTTCAAACACCGGGGCACTGTTGATTGCCGGCAAAACATTAAGATGCCTTGTTTTTAAATTCTAGTAAATCCAAAACTCGTCTGAAATTCATGAAACTTGGCATGCTATCATGGTGCGGCATCAACATGCCGTGGTACAAATTTTGTTCCATTTTGGGCAGGTTTGGGTATATGCTTCTCACAAACCGGAGCTTCTCACAACAAGCATGATGGTTTTCGGTAGGGAACGCCCACCTTTGGGGACGAAACAATATCCATTGCCTCTTATTGCTTTCAAATTTTTTCTCGTGTCAAAATTGAACAACATGAGTGTTGTGTGCTTTTTTGTGATTTTTCGGGGTTTGTTGGACATTTTTATGCATTAACTGAGTTTTCAATGCATTTTATGTGCATAATTCAAATTTGAACTACATGCACATGCTCCAGTGCATATAAATTGGTTGAAAAATGAAATGTGTGTCCTTGGGTTCATGCTTAGGTCCCATGCAATAAATGGGAATGAATTTCAAACACCGGGGCACCGTTGATTGCCGGCAAAACATTGAGATGCCTGGTTTTTAAATTCTAGTAAATCCAAAACTCGTCTGAAATTCATGAAACTTGGCATGCTATCATGGAGCGAAGGCCAACACGCCGTGGTACAAATTTTGTTCCATTTGGGGCAGGTTTGGGTATATGCTTCTCACAAACCGGAGCTTCTCACAACAAGCATGATGGTTTTCGGTAGGGAACGTCCCGCCTTTGGGGACGAAACGATATCCATTGCCTCTTATTGCTTTCAAATTTTTTTCTCGTGTCAA
Source organism: Aegilops bicornis (assembly GCA_021605145.1). NCBI lineage: Eukaryota > Viridiplantae > Streptophyta > Magnoliopsida > Poales > Poaceae > Aegilops > Aegilops bicornis. The sequence continues at coordinate 325,900,495 of CM038672.1, read as the reverse complement.
AATTGAACAACATGAGTGTTGTGTGAATTTTTAAGATTTTTCCGGGTTTGTTGGACATTTTTATGCATTAACTGAGTTTTCAATGCGTTTTATGTGCATAATTCAAATTTTAACTACATGCACATGCTCCAGTGCATATAAACTGGTTGAAAAATTAAATGTGTGTCCTTGGGTGCATGCTTGGGTCCCATCCAAGAAATGGGAATGAATTTCAAACACCGGGGCACAGTTGATTGCCGGCAAAACATTAAGATGCTTGGTTTTTAAATTCTAGTAAATCCAAAACTCGTCTGAAATTCATGAATCTTGGCATGCTATCATGGAGCGGCATCAACATGCCGTGGTACAAATTTTGTTCCATTTAGGGTAGGTTTGGGTATATGCTTCTCACAAACCGAAGCTTCTCACAACAAGCATGATGGTTTTTGGTAGGGAACGTCCCACCTATGGGGACGAAACGATATCCATTGCCTCTTATTACTTTCAATTTTTTTTCTTGTGTCAAAATTGAACAACATGAGTGTTCTGTGATTTTTTTTTATTTTTTAGGGTTTGTTGGACACTTTTATGCATTAACTGAGTTTTCAATGCATTTTATTTGCATAATTCAAATTTGAACTACATGCACATGCTCCAGTGCATATAAATTGGTTGAAAAATCAAATGTGTGTCCATGGGTTCATGCTTAGGTCCCATGCAAGAAGTGGGAATGAATTTCAAACACCGGGGCACCGTTGATTGCCGGCAAAACATTGAGATGCCTGATTTTTAAATTCTAGTAAATCCAAAACTCGTCTGAAATTCATGAAACTTGGCATGCTATCATGGAGCGGCATCAATATGCCGTGGTACAAATTTTGTCCCATTTGGGGCAGGTTTGGGTATATGCTTCTCACAAACCGGAGCTTCTCACAACAAGCATGATGGTTTTCGGTAGGGAACGTCCCACCTTTGGGGATGAAACGATATCCATTGCCTCTTATTGCTTTCAATTTTTTTTCTCGTGTCAAAATAGAACAACATGAGTGTTGTGTGACTTTTTAAGATTTTTCGGGGTTTGTTGGACATTTTTATGCATTAACTGAGTTTTCAATGCGTTTTATGTGCATAATTCAAATTTTAACTACATGCACGTGCTCCAGTGCATATAATTTGGTTGAAAAATGAAATGTGTGTCCTTGGGTGCATGCTTGGGTCCCATCCAAGAAATGGGAATGAATTTCAAACACCGGGGCACAGTTGATTGCCGGCAAAACATTAAGATGCCTGGTTTTTAAATTCTAGTAAATCCAAAACTCGTCTGAAATTCATGAATCTTGGCATGCTATCATGGAGCGGCATCAACATGTCGTGCTACAAATTTTCTTCCATTTGGGGTAGGTTTGGGTATATGCTTCTCACAAACCGAAGCTTCTCACAACAAGCATGATGGTTTTCGGTAGGGAACGCCCCACCTTTGGGGACGAAACGATATCCATTGCCTCTTATTACTTTCAAATTTTTTTCTTGTGTCAAAATTGAACAACATGAGTGTTGTGTGGTTTTTTGTGATTTTTCAGGGTTTGTTGGACACTTTTATGCATTAACTGAGTTTTCAATGCATTTTATGTGCATAATTCAAATTAGAATTACATGCACATGCTCCAGTGCATATAAATTGGTTGAAAAATTAAATGTGTGTCCATCGGTTCATGCTTAGGTCCCATGCAAGAAATGGGAATGAATTTCAAACACCGGGGCACCGTTGATTGCCGGCAAAACATTGAGATGCCTGGTTTTTAAATTCTAGTAAATACAAAACTCGTCTGAAATTCATGAAACTTGGCATGCTATCATGGAGCGGCATCAACATGCCGTGGTACAAATTTTGTTCCATTTGGGGCAGGTTTGGGTATATGCTTCTCACAAACCAGAGCTTCTCACAACAAGGATGATTGTTTTCGGTAGGGAACGTCCCACCTTTGGGGACGAAACGATATCCATTGCCTCTTATTGCTTTCAAATTTTTTTCTAGTGTCAAAATAGAACAACAGGAGTGTTGTGTGATTTTTTGTGATTTTTCGGGGTTTGTTTGGACATTTTTATGCATTAACTGAGTTTTCAAAGCGTTTTATGTGCATAATTCAAATTTGAACTACATGCACATGCTCCAGTGCATATAAATTGGTTGAAAAATCGAATGTGTGTCCTTGGGTTCATGCTTAGGTCTCATGCAAGAAATGGGAATGAATTTCAAACACCGGGGCACCGTTGATTGCCGGCAAAACATTCGGATGCCTGGTTTTTTAATTCTACTAAATCCAAAACTCGTCTGAAATTCATGAAACTTGGCATGCTATCATGGAGCGGCATCAACATGCCCTGGTACAAATTTTGTCCCATTTGGGGCAGGTTTGTGTATATGCTTCTCACAAACCTAAGCTTCTCAGAACAAGCATGATGATTTTCGGTAGGGAACGTCCCACCTTTGGGGACGAAACGATATCCATTGCCTCTTATTGCTTTCAAATTTCTTTCTCGTGTCAACATAGAACAACAGGAGTGTTGTGTGATTTTTTTGTGATTTTTTGGGGTTTGTTTGGATATTTTTATGCATTAACTTAGTTTTCAATGCATTTTATGTGCATAATTCAAATTTGAACTACATGAACATGCTCAAGTGCATATAAATTGGTTGAAAAATCAAATATGTGTCCTTGGGTGCATGCTTAGGTCCCATCCAAGAAATATGAATGAATTTCAAACACCGGGGCACCGTTGATTGCGGCAAAACATTAAGATGCCTGGTTTTTAAATTCTAGTAAATCCAAAACTCGTCTGAAATTCATGAAACTTGGCATGCTATCATGGAGCAGCATCAACATGTTGTGGTACAAATTTTGCTCCATTTGGGGCAGGTTTGGGTATATGCTTCTTACAAACAGGAGCTTCTCACAACAAGCATGATGGTTTTGGTGAGGAACGTCCCACCTTTGGGGACGAAACGATATACATTGCCTCTTATTGCTTTCAAATTTTTTTCTCGTGTTAAAATAGAACAACATAAGTGTTGTGTGACTTTATAGGATTTTTCGGGGTTTGTTGGACATTTTTATGCATTAACTGTGTTTTCAATGCGTTTTGTGTGCATAATTCGAATTAGAACTACATGCACATGCTCCAGTGCATATAAATTGGTTGAAAAATCAAATCTGTGTCCTTGGGTGCATTCTTAGGTCCCATCCAAGAAATGCTAATGAATTTCAAACACCGGGGCACTATTGATTGCCGGCAAAACATTAAGATGCCTGGTTTTTAAATTCTAGTAAATCCAAAACTCGTCTGAAATTCATGAAACTTGGCATGCTATCATGGAGCGGCATCAACATGTCGTGGTACAAATTTTGTTCCATTTTGGGCAGGTTTGGGTATATGCTTCTCACAAACCGGAGCATCTCACAACAAGCATGATGGTTTTCGTGAGGAACGTCCCACCTTTGGGGACGAAACAATATCCATTGCCTCTTATTGCTTTCAAATTTTTTTTCTCATGTCAAAATTGAACAACATGAGTGTTGTGTGATTTTTGTGATTTTTCGGTGTTTGTTGGACATTTTTATGCGTTAACTGAGTTTTCAATGCATTATGTGCATAATTCAAATTTGAACTACATGCACATGCTCCAGTGCATATAAATTGGTTGAAAAATTAAATGTGTGTCCTTGGGTTCATGCTTAGGTCCCATGCAAGAAATGGGAATGAATTTCAAACACCGGGCACCGTTGATTGCCGCAAAACATTGAGATGTCTGGTTTTAAATTCTAGTAAATCCAAAACTCGTCTGAAATTCATGAAACTTGGCATGCTATCATGGAGCGGCATCAACATGTCGTGGTACAAATTTTGTTCCATTTGGGGCAGGTTTGGGTATATGCTTCTCACAAACCGGAGCTTCTCACAACAAGTATGATGGTTTTCGGTAGGGAACGTCCCACCTTTGGGGACGAAACGATATCCATTGCCGCTTATTGCTTTCAAATTTTTTTCTCGTGTCAAAATAGAACAACATGAGTGTTGTGTGATTTTTTTTTATTTTTCGGGGTTTGTTTGGACATTTTTATGCATTAACTGAGTTTTCAAAGCGTTTTATGTGCATAATTCAAATTTGAACTACATGCACATGCTCCAGTGCATATAAATTGGTTGAAAAATCAAATGTGTGCCCTTGGGTTCATGCTAAGGTCCCAAGCAACAAATGGTAATGAATTTAAAACACCCGGGCACCGTTGATTGCCGACAAAACAGTGAGATGCCTGGTTTTTAAATTTTAGTAAATCCAAAACCCGTCTGAAATTCATGAAACTTGGCATGCTATCATGGAGCGGCATCAACATGCCGTCGTACAAATTTTGTCCCGTTTGGGGCAGGTTTGGTATATGCTTCTCAGAAACCGGAGCTTCTCACAACAAGCATGATGGTTTTCGGTAGGGAACGTCCCACCTTTGGGGACGAAACGATATCCATTGCCTCTTATTGCTTTCAAGTTTTTTTCTCGTGGTCAAAGATAGAACAATATGAGTGTTGTGTGATTTTTTGTGATTTTTCGGGTTCGTTTGGACATTTTTGTGCATTAACCGAAGTTTTCAATTCGTTTTATGTGCAGAATTCAAATTTGCTCTACATGCACATGCTCCAGTGCATATAAATTGGTTGAAAAATCAAATATGTTTCCTAGGGTGCATGCTTAGGTCCCACGCAAGAAATGGGAATGAATTTCGAACACCAGGGCACCGTTGATTGTCGCCAAACATTAAGATGCCTGGTTTTTAAATTCTAGTAAATCCAAAACTCGTCTGAAATTCATGAAACTTGGCATGCTATCATGGAGCGGCATCAACATGCCATGGTACAGATTTTGTTCCATTTGGGGCAGGTTTCGGTACATGCTTCTCACAAACCAGAGCTTCTGACAAAAAGCATGATGGTTTTCGGTAGGGAACGTCCCACCATTGGGGACCTAAACGATATCCATTGCCTCTTATTGCTTTCAAATTTTTTTTCATGTCAAAATAGAACAACATGAGTGTTGTGTGATATTTTGTGATTTTTCGGGGTTTGTTTGGATATTTTTATGCATTAACTGAGTTTTCAATGCATTTTATGTGCATAATTCAAATTTGAACTACATGCACATGCTCCAGTGCATATAAATTGGTTGAAAAATTAAATGTGTGTCCTTGGGTTCATGCTTACGTCCCATGCAAGAAATGGGAATGAATTTCAAACACCGGGGCACCGTTGATTGCCGGCAAAACATTGAGATGCCTGATTTTTAAATTCTAGTAAATCCAAAACTCGTCTGAAATTCATGAAACTTGGCATGCTATCATGGAGCGGCATCAATATGCCGTGGTACAAATTTTGTTCCATTTGGGGCAGGTTTGGGTATATGCTTCTCACAAACCGGAGCTTCTCATAACAAGCATGATGGTTTTCGGTAGGGAACGTCCCACCTTTGGGGATGAAACGATATCCATTGCCTCTTATTGCTTTCAATTTTTTTTTCGCGTGTCAAAATAGAACAACATGAGTGTTGTGTGACTTTTTAAGATTTTTCGGGGTTTGTTGGACATTTTTATGCATTAACTGAGTTTTCAATGCGTTTTATGTGCATAATTCAAATTTGAACTACATGCACATGCTCCAAAGGCATATAATTTGGTTGAAAAATGAAATGTGTGTCCTTGGGTGCATGCTTGGGTCCTATCCAAGAAATGGGAATGAATTTCAAACACCGGGGCACAGTTGAGTGCCGGCAAAACATTAAGATGCCTGGTTTTTAAAATCTAGTAAATCCCAAACTCGTCTGAAATTCATGAATCTTGGCATGCTATCATGGAGCGGCATCAACATGTTGTGGTACAAATTTTGCTCCATTTGGGGCAGGTTTGGGTATATGCTTCTTACAAACAGGAGCTTCTCACAACAAGCATGATGGTTTTCGGTAGGGAACGTCCCACCTTTGGGGACGAAACGATATACATTGCCTCTTATTGCTTTCAAATTTTTTTCTCGTGTTAAAATAGAACAACATAAGTGTTGTGTGACTTTATAGGATTTTTTCGGGTTTGTTGGACATTTTTATGCATTAACTGTGTTTTCAATGCGTTTTGTGTGCATAATTGAATTAGAACTACATGCACATGCTCCAGTGCATATAAATTGGTTGAAAAATCAAATCTGTGTCCTTGGGTGCATTCTTAGGTCCCATCCAAGAAATGCTAATGAATTTCAAACACCGGGGCACTATTGATTGCCGGCAAAACATTAAGATGCCTGGTTTTTAAATTCTAGTAAATCCAAAACTCGTCTGAAATTCATGAAACTTGGCATGCTATCATGGAGCGGCATCAACATGTCGTGGTACAAATTTTGTTCCATTTTGGGCAGGTTTGGGTATATGCTTCTCACAAACCGGAGCATCTCACAACAAGCATGATGGTTTTCGGTAGGGAACGTCCCACCTTTGGGTACGAAACAATATCCATTGCCTCTTATTGCTTTCAAATTTTTTTTCTCATGTCAAAATTGAACAACATTATTGTAGTGTGATTTATGTGATTTTTAGGTGTTTGTTTGACAATTTTATGCGTTAACTGAAGTTTTCAATGCATTATGTGCATAATTCAAATTTGAACTACATGCACATGCTCCAAAGGTATATAAATTGGTTGAAAAATTAAATGTGTGTCCTTGGGTTCATGCTTAGGTCCCATGCAAGAAATGGGAATGAATTTCAAACACCGGGGCACCGTTGATTGCCGGCAAAACATTGAGATGTCTGGTTTTTAAATTCTAGTAAATCCAAAACTCGTCTGAAATTCATGAAACTTGGCATGCTATCATGGAGCGGCATCAACATGTCGTGGTACAAATTTTGTTCCATTTGGGGCAGGTTTGGGTATATGCTTCTCACAAACCGGAGCTTCTCACAACAAGCATGATGGTTCTCGGTAGGAACGTCCCACCTTTGGGGACGAAACGATATCCATTGCCGCTTATTGCTTTCAAATTTTTTCTCGTGTCAAAATAGAACAACATGAGTGTTGTGTGATTTTTTTATTTTTCGGGTTTGTTTGGACATTTTATGCATTAACTGAAGTTTTCAAAGCGTTTTATGTGCATAATTCAAATTTGAACTACATGCACATGCTCCAAAGGTATATAAATTGGTTGAAAAATCAAATGTGTGCCCTTGGGTTCATGCTTAGGTCCCATGCAAGAAATGGTAATGAATTTCAAACACCGGGGCACCGTTGATTGCCGGCAAAACATTGAGATGCCTGGTTTTTAAATTCTAGTAAATCCAAAACTCGTCTGAAATTCATGAAACTTGGCATGTTATCATGGAGCGGCATCAGCATGCCGTCGTAAAATTTTGTCCCATTTGGGGCAGGTTTTTGTATATGCTTCTCACAAACCGGAGCTTCTCACAACAAGCATGATGGTTTTCGGTGAGGAACGTCCCACCTTTGGGGACTAAACGATATCCATTGCCTCTTATTGCTTTCAAATTTCTTTCTCGTGTCAAGATAGAACAATATGAGTGTTGTGTGATTTTTTGTGATTTTTCGGGGTTCGTTTGGACATTTTTGTGCATTAACTGAGTTTTCAATTCGTTTTATGTGCAGAATTCAAATTTGAACTACATGCACATGCTCCAGTGCATATAAATTGGTTGAAAAATTAAATCTGTGTCCTTGGGTGCATGCTTAGGTCCCATCCAAGAAATGGGAATGAATTTCAAACACCGGGGCACCGTTGATTGCCGGCAAAACCTTAAGATGCCTGGTTTGAAATTTTAGTAAATCCAAAACTCGTCTGAAATTCATGAAACTTGGCATGCTATCATGGAGCGGCATCAACATGCCATGGTACAGATTTTGTTCCATTTGGGGCAGGTTTCGGTACATGCTTCTCACAAACTGTAGCTTCGACAAAAAGCATGATGGTTTTCGGTAGGGAACGTCCCACCATTGGGGACGAAACGATATCCATTGCCTCTTATTGCTTTCAAATTTTTTTTTCATGTCAAAATAGAACAACATGAGTGTTGTGTGATATTTTGTGATTTTTCGGGGTTTGTTTGGATATTTTTATGCATTAACTGAGTTTTCAATGCATTTTATGTGCATAATTCAAATTTGAACTACATGCACATGCTCCAGTGCATATAAATTGGTTGAAAAATTAAATGTGTGTCCTTGGGTTCATGCTTACGTCCCATGCAAGAAATGGGAATGAATTTCAAACACCGGGCACCGTTGATTGCTTAAGCAAAACATTGAGATGCCTGATTTTTAAATTCTAGTAAATCCAAAACTCGTCAAATTCATGAAACTTGGCATGCTATCATGGAGCGGCATCAATATGCCGTGGTACAAATTTTGTTCCATTTGGGGCAGGTTTGGGTATATGCTTCTCACAAACCGGAGCTTCTCATAACAAGCATGATGGTTTTCGGTGAGGAACGTCCCACCTTTGGGGATGAAACGATATCCATTGCCTCTTATTGCTTTCAATTTTTTTTCGCGTGTCAAAATAGAACAACATGAGTGTTGTGTGACTTTTTAAGATTTTTCGGGGTTTGTTGGACATTTTTATGCATTAACTGAGTTTTCAATGCGTTTTATGTGCATAATTCAAATTTGAACTACATGCACATGCTCCAGTGCATATAATTTGGTTGAAAATGAAATGTGTGTCCTTGGGTGCATGCTTGGGTCCTATCCAAGAAATGGGAATGAATTTCAAACACCGGGGCACAGTTGAGTGCCGCAAAACATTAAGATGCCCGGTTTTTAAAATCTAGTAAATCCCAAACTCGTCAAAATTCATGAAACTTGGCATGCTATCATGGAGCGGCATCAACATGTTGTGGTACAAATTTTGCTCCATTTGGGGCAGGTTTGGGTATATGCTTCTTACAAACAGGAGCTTCTCACAACAAGCATGATGGTTTTCGGTAGGGAACGTCCCACCTTTGGGGACGAAACGATATACATTGCCTCTTATTGCTTTCAAATTTTTTTCTCGTGTTAAAATAGAACAACATAAGTGTTGTGTGACTTTATAGGATTTTTCGGGGTTTGTTGGACATTTTTATGCATTAACTGTGTTTTCAATGCGCTTTTGTGTGCATAATTCGAATTAGAACTACATGCACATGCTCCAAAGCATATAAATTGGTTGAAAAATCAAATCAGTGTCCTTGGGTGCATTCTTAGGTCCCATCCAAGAAATGCTAATGAATTTCAAACACCGGACACTATTGATTGCCAAAAACATTAAGATGCCTGGTTTTTAAATTCTAGTAAATCCAAAACTCGTCTGAAATTCATGAAACTTGGCATGCTATCATGGAGCGGCATCAACATGTCGTGGTACAAATTTTGTTCCATTTTGGGCAGGTTTGGGTATATGCTTCTCACAAACCGGAGCATCTCACAACAAGCATGATGGTTTTCGGTAGGGAACGTCCCACCTTTGGGGACGAAACAATATCCATTGCCTCTTATTGCTTTCAAATTTTTTTTCTCATGTCAAAATTGAACAACATGAGTGTTGTGTGATTTTTGTGATTTTTCGGTGTTTGTTGGACATTTTTATGCGTTAATCGAAGTTTTCAATGCATTATGTGCATAATTCAAATTTGAACTACATGCACATGCTCCAGTGCATATAAATTGGTTGAAAAATTAAATGTGTGTCCTTGGGTTCATGCTTAGGTCCCATGCAAGAAATGGGAATGAATTTCAAACACCGGGGCACCGTTGATTGCCGGCAAAACATTGAGATGTCTGGCTTTTAAATTCTAGTAAATCCAAAACTCGTCTGAAATTCATGAAACTTGGCATGCTATCATGGAGAGGCATCAACATGTCGTGGTACAAATTTTGTTCCATTTGGGGCAGGTTTGGGTATATGCTTCTCACAAACCGGAGCTTCTCACAACAAGCATGATGGTTCTCGGTAGGGAACGTCCCACCTTTGGGGCTGAACGATATCCATTGCCTCTTATTGCTTTCAAATTTTTTCTCGTGTCAAAATAGAACAACATGAGTGTTGTGTGATTTTTTTATTTTTCGGGTTTGTTTGGACATTTTTATGCATTAACTGAAGTTTTCAAAGCGCTTTATGTGCATAATTCAAATTTGAACTACATGCACATGCTCCAAAGGCATATAAATTGGTTGAAAAATCAAATGTGTGCCCTTGGGTTCATGCTTAGGTCCCATGCAAGAAATGGTAATGAATTTCAAACACCGGGCACCGTTGATTGCCGGCAAAACATTGAGATGCCTGGTTTTTAAATTCTAGTAAATCCAAAACTCGTCTGAAATTCATGAAACTTGGCATGCTATCATGGAGCGGCATCAACATGCCGTTGTACAAATTTTGTGCCATTTGGGGCAGGTTTTTGTATATGCTTCTCACAAACCGGAGCTTCTCACAACAAGCATGATGGTTTTCGGTAGGGAACGTCCCACCTTTGGGGACGAAACGATATCCATTGCCTCTTATTGCTTTCAAATTTCTTTCTCGTGTCAGCATAGAACAATATGAGTGTTGTGTGATTTTTTGTGATTTTTCGGGGTTCGTTTGGACATTTTTGTGCATTAACTGAGTTTTCAATTCGTTTATGTGCAGAATTCAAATTTGAACTACATGCACATGCTCCAGTGCATATAAATTGGTTGAAAAATTAAATCTGTGTCCTTGGGTGCATGCTTAGGTCCCATCCAAGAAATGGGAATGAATTTCAAACACCGGGGCACCGTTGATTGCCGGCAAAACATTAAGATGCCTGGTTTTTAAATTCCAGTAAATCCAAAACTCGTACGAAATTCATGAAACTTGGCATGCTATCATGGAGCGGCTTCAACATGCCGTGGTACAAATTTTGTTCCATTTGGGGCAGGTTTCTACATGCTTCTCACAAACCGTAGCTTCGACAAAAAGCATGATGGTTTTCGGTGAGGGAACGTCCCACCATTGGGGACGAAACGATATCCATTGCCTCTTATTGCTTTCTAATTTTTTTCATGTCAAAATAGAACAACATGAGTGTTGTGTGATATTTTGTGATTTTCGGGTTTGTTTGGATATTTTTATGCATTAACTGAAGTTTTCAATGCATTTTATGTGCATAATTCAAATTTGAACTACATGCACATGCTCCAGTGCATATAAATTGGTTGAAAAATTAAATGTGTGTCCTTGGGTTCATGCTTACGTCCCATGCAAGAAATGGGAATGAATTTCAAACACCGGGCACCGTTGATTGCCTAAGAAAACATTGAGATGCCTGATTTTTAAATTCTAGTAAATCCAAAACTCGTCTGAAATTCATGAAACTTGGCATGCTATCATGGAGCGGCATCAATATGCCGTGGTACAAATTTTGTTCCATTTGGGGCAGGTTTGGGTATATGCTTCTCACAAACCGGAGCTTCTCATAACAAGCATGATGGTTTTCGGTAGGGAACGTCCCACCTTTGGGGATGAAACGATATCCATTGCCTCTTATTGCTTTCAATTTTTTTTCGCGTGTCAAAATAGAACAACATGAGTGTTGTGTGACTTTTTAAGATTTTTCGGGGTTTGTTGGACATTTTTATGCATTAACTGAGTTTTCAATGCGTTTTATGTGCATAATTCAAATTTGAACTACATGCACATGCTCCAGTGCATATAATTTGGTTGAAAAATGAAATGTGTGTCCTTGGGTGCATGCTTGGGTCCTATCCAAGAAATGGGAATGAATTTCAAACACCGGGGCACAGTTGAGTGCCGGCAAAACATTAAGATGCCTGGTTTTTAAAATCTAGTAAATCCCAAACTCGTCTGAAATTCATGAATCTTGGCATGCTATCATGGAGCGGCATCAACATGTCGTGCTACAAATTTTCTTCCATTTGGGGTAGGTTTGGGTATATGCTTCTCACAAACCGAAGCTTCTCACAACAAGCATGATGGTTTTCGGTAGGGAACGTCCCACCTTTGGGGACGAAACGATATCCATTGCCTCTTATTACTTTCAAATTTTTTTCTTGTGTCAAAATTGAACAACATGAGTGTTGTGTGGTTTTTTGTGATTTTTTAGGGTTTGTTGGACACTTTTATGCATTAACTGAGTTTTCAATGCATTTTATGTGCATAATTCAAATTAGAATTACATGCACATGCTCCAGTGCATATAAATTGGTTGAAAAATTAAATGTGTGTCCATGGATTCATGCTTAGGTCCCATGCAAGAAATGGGAATGAATTTCAAACACCGGGGCACCGTTGATTGCCGGCAAAACATTGAGATGCCTGGTTTTTAAATTCTAGTAAATACAAAACTCGTCTGAAATTCATGAAACTTGGCATGCTATCATGGAGCGGCATCAACATGCCGTGGTACAAATTTTGTTCCATTTGGGGCAGGTTTCGTATATGCTTCTCACAAACTGTAGCTTCTCACAACAAGGATGATGGTTTTCGGTGAGGAACGTCCCACCTTTGGGGACGAAACGATATCCATTGCCTCTTATTGCTTTCAAATTTTTTCTAGTGTCAAAATAGAACAACGGAGTGTTGTGTGATTTTTTGTGATTTTCGGGGTTTGTTTGGACATTTTATGCATTAACTGAGTTTTCAAAGCGTTTTATGTGCATAATTCAAATTTGAACTACATGCACATGCTCCAGTGCATATAAATTGGTTGAAAAATCGAATGTGTGTCCTTGGGTTCATGCTTAGGTCTCATGCAAGAAATGGGAATGAATTTCAAACACCGGGGCACCGTTGATTGCCGGCAAAACATTCGGATGCCTGGTTTTTTAATTCTACTAAATCCAAAACTCGTCTGAAATTCATGAAACTTGGCATGCTATCATGGAGCAGCATCAACATGACCTGGTACAAATTTGTCCCATTTGGGGCAGGTTTGTGTATATGCTTCTCACAAACCTAAGCTTCTTAGAACAAGCATGATGATTTTCGGTAGGGAACGTCCCACCTTTGGGGACGAAACGATATCCATTGCCTCTTATTGCTTTCAAATTTCTTTCTCGTGTCAACATAGAACAACAGGAGTGTTGTGTGATTTTTTGTGATTTTTCGGGTTCGTTTGGATATTTTTATGCATTAACTTAGTTTTCAATGCATTTTATGTGCATAATTCAAATTTGAACTACATGAACATGCTCAAGTGCATATAAATTGGTTGAAAAATCAAATATGTGTCCTTGGGTGCATGCTTAGGTCCCATCCAAGAAATATGAATGAATTTCAAACACCGGGGCACCGTTGATTGCGGCAAAAAATTAAGATTCCTGGTTTTTAAATTCTAGTAAATCCAAAACTCGTCTGAAATTCATGAAACTTGGCATGCTATCATGGAGCGGCATCAACATGCTGTGGTACAAATTTTGCTCCATTTGGGGCAGGTTTGGGTATATGCTTCTCACAAACAGGAGCTTCTCACAACAAGCATGATGGTTTTCGGTAGGGAACGTCCCACCTTTGGGGACGAAACGATATACATTGCCTCTTATTGCTTTCAAATTTTTTTCTCGTGTCAAAATAGAACAACATAAGTGTTGTGTGACTTTATAGGATTTTTCGGGGTTTGTTGGACATTTTTATGCATTAACTGTGTTTTCAATGCGTTTTGTGTGCATAATTCAAATTTGAACTACATGCACATGCTCCAGTGCATATAAATTGGTTGAAAAATCAAATCTGTGTCCTTGGGTGCATTCTTAGGTCCCATCCAAGAAATGCTAATGAATTTCAAACACCGGGGCACTGTTGATTGCCGGCAAAACATTAAGATGCCTGGTTTTTAAATTCTAGTAAATCCAAAACTCAATAAAATTCATGAAACTTGGCATGCTATCATGGAGCGGCATCAACATGCCGTGGTACAAATTTTGTTCCATTTTGGGCAGGTTTGGGTATATGCTTCTCACAAACCGGAGCATCTCACAACAAGCATGATGGTTTTCGGTAGGGAACGTCCTACCTTTGGGGACGAAACAATATCCATTGCCTCTTATTGCTTTCAAATTTTTTTTCTCGTGTCAAAATTGAACAACATGAGTGTTGTGTGATTTTTGTGATTTTTCGGTGTTTGTTGGACATTTTTATGCATTAACTGAGTTTTCAATGCATTATGTGCATAATTCAAATTTGAACTACATGCACATGCTCCAGTGCATATAAATTGGTTGAAAAATTAAATGTGTGTCCTTGGGTTCATGCTTAGGTCCCATGCAAGAAATGGGAATGAATTTCAAACACCGGGGCACCGTTGATTGCCGCAAAACATTGAGATGTCTGGTTTTTAAATTCTAGTAAATCCAAAACTCGTCTGAAATTCATGAAACTTGGCATGCTATCATGGAGCGGCATCAACATGTCGTGGTACAAATTTTGTTCCATTTGGGGCAGGTTTGGGTATATGCTTCTCACAAACCGGAGCTTCTCACAACAAGTATGATAGTTTTCGGTAGGGAACGTCCCACCTTTGGGGACGAAACGATATCCATTGCCGCTTATTGCTTTCAAATTTTTTTCTCGTGTCAAAATAGAACAACATGAGTGTTGTGTGATTTTCTTTGATTTTTCGGGGTTTGTTTGGACATTTTTATGCATTAACTGAGTTTTCAAAGCGTTTTATGTGCATAATTCAAATTTGAACTACATGCACATGCTCCAGTGCATATAAATTGGTTGAAAAATCAAATGTGTGCCCTTGGGTTCATGCTTAGGTCCCATGCAAGAAATGGTAATGAATTTCAAACACCGGGGCACCGTTGATTGCCGGCAAAACATTGAGATGCCTGGTTTTTAAATTCTAGTAAATCCAAAACTCGTCTGAAATTCATGAAACTTGGCATGCTATCATGGAGCGGCATCAACATGCCGTTGTACAAATTTTGTGCCATTTGGGGCAGGTTTTGTATATGCTTCTCACAAACCGAGCTTCTCACAACAAGCATGATGGTTTTCGGTAGGGAACGTCCCACCTTTGGGGACGAAACGATATCCATTGCCTCTTATTGCTTTCAAATTTCTTTCTCGTGTCAGCATAGAACAATATGAGTGTTGTGTGATTTTTTGTGATTTTTCGGGGTTCGTTTGGACATTTTTGTGCATTAACTGAGTTTTCAATTCGTTTTATGTGCAGAATTCAAATTTGAACTACATGCACATGCTCCAGTGCATATAAATTGGTTGAAAAATCAAATCTGCGTCCTTGGGTGCATGCTTAGGTCCCATCCAAGAAATGGGAATGAATTTCAAACACCGGGGCACCGTTGATTGCCGGCAAAACATTAAGATGCCTGGTTTTTAAATTCTAGTAAATCCAAAACTCGTCTGAAATTCATGAAACTTGGCATGCTATCATGGAGCGGCATCAACATGCCATGGTACAGATTTTGTTCCATTTGGGGCAGGTTTCGGTACATGCTTCTCACAAACCAGAGCTTCTGACAAAAAGCATGATGGTTTTCGGTAGGGAACGTCCCACCATTGGGGACGAAACGATATCCATTGCCTCTTATTGCTTTCAAATTTTTTTTTCATGTCAAAATAGAACAACATGAATGTTGTGTGATATTTTGTGATTTTTCGGGGTTTGTTTGGATATTTTTATGCATTAACTGAGTTTTCAATGCATTTTATGTGCATAATTCAAATCTGAACTACATGCACATGCTCCAGTGCATATAAATTGGTTGAAAAATTAAATGTGTGTCCTTGGGTTCATGCTTAGGTCCCATGCAAGAAATGGGAACGAATTTCAAACACTGGGGCACCGTTGATTGCTTGACAAAACATTGAGATGCCTGGTTTTTAAATTCTAGTAAATCCAAAACTAAATGCGAAATTCATGAAACTTGGCATGCTGTCATGGAGCGGCATCAACATGCCGTGGTACAAATTTTGTCCCATTTGGGGCAGGTTTGTGTATATGCTTCTCACAAACCCGAGCTTCTCACAACAAGCATGATGGTTTTCCGTAGGGAACGTCCCACCTTTGGGGACGAAACGATATCCATTGCCTCTTATTGCTTTCAAATTTCTTTCTCGTGTCAACATAGAACAACAGGAGTGTTGTGTGATTTTTTGTTATTTTTCGGGGTTCGTTTGGATATTTTTATGCATTAACTGAGTTTTCAATGCATTTTATGTGCATAATTCAAATCTGAACTACATGAACATGCTCAAGTGCATATAAATTGGTTGAAAAATCAAATTTGTGTCCTTGGGTGCATTCTTATGTCCCATGCAAGAAATGGGAATGAATTTCAAACACCGGGGCACCGTTGATTGCCGGCAAAACATTGAGCTTCTCACAACAAGCATGATGGTTTTCGGTAGGTAACTTCCCACCTTTGTGGACGAAACGATATCCATTGCCTCTTATTGCTTTCAATTTTTTTTCTCCTGTCAACATTGAACAACAGGAGTGTTATGTGAATTTTTGTGATTTTTCGTGGTTCGTTTGGACATTTTTATGCATTAACTGAGTTTTCAATGCCTTTATGTGCATAATTCAAATTTGAACTACATGCATATCCTCAAGTGCATATAAATTGGTTGCAAAATCAAATATGTGTCCTTGGGTGCATGTTTAGGTCGCATGCAAGAAATGGGAATGAATTTCAAACACCAGGGCACCGTTGATTGCCGGCAAAACATTGAGATGCCTGGTTGTTAAATTCTAGTAAATCCAAAATTCTGTTAACCATTCATGTGGCGCCATGTGTCTTGGTTTTAATGGCTGTAGGAGGTGTCATGCGGACAGCTGCTTGACCTTGACTGAACGGGAAGCGTGCGAGCGCCGTCCGGTGCGCAGGCTGACCGAGAGGCGTGCAAGCTGTCCTTGAGTGCGCAGAGCTCACCAGAAGCGTCTGAAGTCTGTTGTCTTGAGCTCACTGGGAAGCGAGTCCTTTGACTTCCATGGCCGCCCGCCTTGCTCACATCCTCTCCATTAATGTCGCCCAAGCCGTAGTTTAATTTGCTTTTTAAATATAAAACCCTCATCGCAAACGTTTTAGTTAGAACACCCGTATGCAAACCGACAGCTTCCCCAGGAAGCCAAGAGAAAATGTGCCGAGCGGGACTTCTGCAGCTCTTGATCGCAAACGTTTTAGATAGAACACCCGTATGCAAAGTGCGAGTACCGCAGGATTTGTGCATCTCTTCAACGCAAACGGTTGTTTTGGATGACTCGTGTGGAACCACGTACAAACAATTTGGTAAGATCTGTCAATCCTTGTAACACTGCGATTTGTCAAAATATGAAGCTAAAAATCACTAGTAGTATCTAATTTTTGCAACTAAAATTCAGTAATTAAGCATAGATTTCATTCATAGATTAAGCAGTCATTCTTAATTTATACAAACAGTTCAACTCGACAGCTGAACCGACCAAACTTTTCCCCAATTGTTGCCAACCACGTACTGAAATAGCTAGTTCAACTATATATACTAGCTAATTTTAAGTACGTCGTACAGTTCCACCACATCTATTGTCAGATGAACTGAAAAAATAGCCCCTAAATACTACTACTACTGCGGAGGGGCTTTGTACTACTTCTGGCTGCCTCTCCTCTGCCGGGCATGCTCAGTAAGAGGCGGAAGAGGAGGAGCCTACCGACGAGCTGGGCAACCGCAATGCGGTGCCTGCCGCTCATGTAGCTTCAGCGATGCTCGCCTCGAACGCCCTCTGCCGCTCCAGATGACCCCCCTTGAAGTGGTGGTTCTCCTCATAGATCTCCTGATTCCTCGCCTCTGAGGTGGCGTGTGCCGCTGCCACTACGGCGGTAAGGCTCTTTGCGTGCTCGA
Organism: Aegilops bicornis; assembly: GCA_021605145.1. Taxonomy (NCBI): domain Eukaryota; kingdom Viridiplantae; phylum Streptophyta; class Magnoliopsida; order Poales; family Poaceae; genus Aegilops; species Aegilops bicornis. The sequence goes on along the minus strand of CM038672.1, from coordinate 325,882,606 downwards.
CGAGGCGCTCCTCCTCCTCCCAGAGGAACTCGGTGTAGCGCGCAAGGTCGTTGTCACACGTGTGGGAATCCACCTCCGCCTCCCGCCTTCGGGCGGTGGTGGCGGAGCGGGTGATGACCCCGGCGGTCGACAGTGGGCTGGCGGCCATGGCGGCCGACGACGGGGTGGCGGCCACGACCACCACCTCCCGCCTTCGGGCCGTGGTGGTGGAGCGGGTGATGGCCATAGTGGCCGGCAGTGGGGTGGCGGCCACGACGGCCATCTCCTACCTTCGGGTCGCGGCGGCGAAGCGGGCGATGGGCCTGGCTTTCGACGGTGGTGTGGCGGCAATGGAGGCCGGCAACAGCTGCCGACCTGCACCGGCGGCGGAGCGTCTGGTGGGTGTTCCGCGCACACCCGACAGGGACGCCACCCGCACTACACTACGCCGGGGACTGCACCGCCGCCGCGATGTAGCCTCCCAGCTAGAGATGTCCTCTGATGATGGCGGAGTGGCTGAGCGACGATGACGGACCGGTGCCATTGGCGAATGTGGGAGAAGCATACGAGATAAGCTACACGGATGGAGGGGAAAATGCGACGCAGGACTCGCCGGCCGTGAGGGTTTTTATAGCAGGCCGGTAAGCATTGGGATTTTGGGGGATTTCACCGAGTCGGGCAGGAAGCTTGCGCGGGAACCTGCGAGGTTGCGCGAGAACCTGCAAGGTTGCGCGGGAATGGGCTCATCGACGATTCATTGGCGCCACCGTTTGGCAAAAGAACGCTTCGCGGCGCTTACGCAAGCTTATACCAGTAAGCCGTCTGCGGCAGCGGGCTGACAAGACGTGCGGGAGGAGGACGAAAGGCCACGTACACATACGATTAATAAAAAACGTTTGTGATTTAATTACCTACTATACCACCGTCCTGGTTTATAAGTATGATTTAACTAATAAAATACCAATGCATGTCGCCAAAGATTATATAGTTGGATTTGTATTTGAACATAGTTTCCAATTATATAATTTTTAAAACATGCATTAACATTTTGTTGGTTAAATTTGAGGGCAAAGTATGGCACGGAATATAAAGGAGACTATAGACTAGACAGAGGTCGTACCACACGGCCGCTCTCTACACAACGACGCAACTGTCGGCCGGCTTGTAGGCGACCATTTCCTACGTGTTCAACTGCTCCATGTGTGTGGTTGCTTGCGGTTCAGGCGGCCGCGGCGCGCTCTGCTCGCGTCCCGCCGTGCGCGCTCTGCTCTCACGTCCCTCTGGGTGCTCTGCCCTCGTCCCTTCACGCGTGCTGCCAGTGTTTTGGGCGGCCTTGCGATCACGCGACGTCAGGTAAGCGGTTGCGCCGAAGCGGCGCAACGATGCAGTTACTCACTGCAAAAACTGCCATGCAGACGCGCCGAGAATCCACGACGCCCGGCCCCCTTTTATTCCTGTGGCCATTTACCTTCATCTCTCGTCTCACACGACACTATAAGCACACCCATGAGGACACATACAGAGAGGACATCCAGCGGTTCCAATGGTGCTCCCGGTGGCTCCAATGGCGCTCCCAGCGGCAGACGACGACAACGGCGGGCAGTTCACCACGCATCACGTAGTGGACACCCACATGAGGGGGAAGGCCCTCTCGGTGGTGTACATGAACGATCCGGTCTCGATGGAGAGCTCCATCCAAACTATGGAGCAGTTCCTTGCCGAGGACAAGTACCGAGTGGTCGGCTTCGACCTCGAGTACACCATCGGTCGTGCCGGGCACGAGTGCGTGCGACATGACGTCCTCGTCTACCACTTCCACCTTGCCACAAGGCCTTGCGAGCGTTTCTCCAGGTTTATCAAGAGCTCCGACTACAGTTTCGCTACGGTGGCACCACCAACGATCTAAAAATGCTCAAGGTTTCGACTTGAAATGCCTGAATCTTGTCAACATCCAGCACCACTACAAGGTCTGGGGCACCGACAAAAGCAAACTGAACTCCCTAGTTGACCTCGCCTTGGCCATCATTGACCCCTACTACGCGAAGATGAAGCAAGAGAGCAATAAGGACAAGAACGCCTAGCACAGTGTGTGGCATAAGAGACTGGATGAACAACATGTCAAGTACGCGGCCATAGACACGTACACAAGCTACGAGATGTATAGGCAAATTGTTGACATGAGGAACTATCTTCTTCCTGACCTAGACGAGGGATCGAGCCACATAGCAGTTGCAGGAGCGTCACAAGAAGTAGATGACTAGACGATCGTTTCTCCTACTTTAGAATGCATGCAATTGTTTATTGAGGTGTGTGCGAATGATCTGTATAATCACTTATGTAATTGGATTTTTATTTCAGTTATATATATATATATATATATATATATATATATATATGTTATTCTACTATATACAGAGCAATTCACACGGCTTATTAGCAGCAATCGTCTGTGTTATTATTGGTCTTCACACACATTTCAGATTACGGACATGTTTGCCGCATATCACACGCATCTTGTTCAGTTGAACCGTTTCCATTGTGTTGCCTAAACACACACAGTTCATCCCAGTGAACCGTAAGCTGTATATCACACACGCCTTCGTCTGGCTTCCCGTTTCTTTTGTGCCTCCTCATCCCAAAAAGTTAATTGAGCTAAACCGTATGCCCTGCATCGCACACGCAACTAAATTCTGAACCGTGTTTGATGCATCTGTCATCGCAAACGTTTTGCACCTTTTTTGACGATTTTTTTACACCACCATTTGCGATTATGGCATCGCACACAGTTTCGTCGAAGGCCTTAGATCGTAGTGTCGTGTTTGGACCATCCTGCAGTAGTGCATCTTCAGCTGCAAATAAACATAACAGGGCCTTGCCATGAACTTAGCATAAGCCGGCCGCCCGAACAGAGCATGATAAGGGCTCTTGATTTTAACCACTTCAAAGGTCAACATCTCAGATTTGGAATCATACTCATCTCCAGAAGGAACCTCCAAAGATATTTTACCAACTGGATATGCCGACTTACCAGGCACCACACCGTGAAAAACAGTGTTCGACGGCTTAAGGTTTTTGTCGGTCAATCCCATGCGACGGAAAGTTTCATAGTAAAGGATATTGATGCTGCTGCCTCCATCCATGAGCACCTTAGTGAACTTGTATCCTCAAACCTGAGGCGCCACCACCAGCGCCAAGTGACCCAGATTGTTAACCCGGGGCGGGTGATCCTCACGGCTCTAGAGAATGGGGTGTTCAGACCATCGCAAATAACGGGGCACCGCCGGCTCAATAGCGTTCACTGCCCTTTTATGAAGCTTCTGATCCCGCTTACATAAACTTTTGGTGAAGACGTGGTACTGCCCACTATTCAACTGCTTCGGGTTACTCTGATAACAAGATTGCTGCTGCTGATTCCCCTGATTATTCTGCTGGCTATAACCACCCTGATTACCTTGTCCTTGAAAACCGGAAATTGAACCGCCGCCTCCATGACCCGGACCGTGAGGGACGGACCCTGAACCGCCATTCGGACCATGGTTATGCTGGAAAAGATGAGAATCCCTGAACTCTCTCATGATATAACAATCCTTCCACAAATGGGCCGATGGCCGCTCACGTGTTTCGTGCTTCGGACACGGCTGATTCATCATCGCCTCAAGGTCAAGTTTTGAGCCTCCAGACAGAGCCGGCCTCCCTCTGCGCTGTTGGTTATTATTCCTCATACCAGTGTTGGCCACGAAGTCTAGATTCCCTTCAGCTCTGCGTTTGCCATTGCCACCCTGACTAGCCAGGTTGTGTTGCTGCCCCTTCATGCCACTACTCTTCTTTCCCTTGCCTGTCCTTTCATCACCAGACTCGGCGTCATTGGTACCATCAGAGTCGGCATACTTGACAAGGGCCGCCATGAGCTCCCCCATGTCACTGCAATGGCGCTTAAGCTGCCCAAGTTTCTGTTTAAGGGGGAGGAAATGGCAATTTTTCTCCAACATTAAAACTGCTGAGCCGACGTCGATACTATCTGATGAGTGTATGATAGTTGAGACCCGACGCACCCAGCTAGTTGTTAACTCGCCCTCACCTTGAACACAAGAGACTAAATCCACGATTGACATAGGCTGCTTGCACGTATCTTTAAAATTTTGAATAAAACGGGCCTTCAGCTCCGCCCATGACCCAATGGAGTTGGCGGGCAGCCCCTTCAACCAAGTACGAGCCGGCCTTCCAACATCATGGTGAAATACTTAGCGCATGCAGCTTCACTAACATCTAGCATCTCCATGGCCATCTCATAACTCTCCACCCAAGCTTCAGGGGCTGATCTGCTATGTAATTAGGCACCTTACGAGCACCCTTGAAATCCTTGGGTAGACGCTTGTTACGTAGGGCCGGCGCTAAACACGGCACACCCAAGCTTCTGGAGGTCATGCCTGCCTCCACTGAATTCATCGGGTAAGCCAGGTCATGTTGATGAGCTACTAGCTGAACCGCTAGCTCGGCCTCCCTACGCGCTCTGCCCTGATCCAACAAAGTTTGGGCATTGGCTCCACCATGTACCGGGTCATGCCCACAGGGCTGGTTACGGCGCTGTTCAATACTTGAAACCGCTGGTGAGTCAATGTGTCGGCTGTAACTCCGGCTTGGACAAGGAGTTGAGTGAATCCGCTCACGACTATAGGAATAAGCCTCTTGCTGCTCCAACGCTGTCTGAAGAAGTTCTCTGGCTCTCCGTGTTTCAACCGCCGTCGTAGACTCGCCTTCAACTGGCAGAGCTACCAATCGTGTCGCCACAGCAATCATATTGTCCAGGGGGTTGGAATAATGCCCCGACGGCATCAAAACATGCTGAGGCGGGGTATTATTCACACGCGGAGAGCCCATCACTCATGGCTGACCTGGCGCTCCACACACAGGTGCTTCAACCACCCGGTTTACCACCGGCGGGTCACTGTCCCTGCGCCAGGTGTGTTGAAGAGATTCCTTGCCTCGTAAACCGGAGGCACACGACTCCGGTGCCTCCTCCTCATGACTTCATTTGAAGCGTTCTGATCCAATGTGAGCCGGAAGGAATCGGCTTGGATTCGTTGTGCCTGAGCCTCCAAAACAGCCAGTTTTGCAGCCATCCTGGCATTCTCAGCCGCCAGCTCTTCCTTGGCTTGAGCTATCTCACCTCGCAGCTTAGCCACTTCTACCTTATGGTGTTCCTGGTTGTCCGGGGTTACTTCTACCTCCATCAGCGTCGCCAGAGCCTCCAACAATTCACTGAGAACTTGAGCCGGCAGGCGTGCCGAGTTGCTAGCACCAGCCGCCATTGCAGCCATTGAACTGGAGGTCATAGCCGTGGCGGTTGTTGAACCAAGCATCGGTTGTGTACCAGCCATGAAGATCGCAACCCTGTTCGGTGGCTCATAGTGGTCCGGAATACTGTCGCCATCGGAATAGCCCCCAAGCCGGCCGGCTTGCAGTTGATACAATGAAGTAGTCTCGCCTGTGGACGACTCACCATCAGAATAGATGACCATCTCACCACCATACAAAGATCCTTCCTCAATTCCGCCCCATGGATGAAGCCGACGAAGACACGCTTGGCAGCGGGTGGAACTAGGGCGGGTCGTGCAAGCTGAGCCATCTCGATGATGTCGGTGCAGATGTCCGGCTCAGGTCCTGGTTCACCGATCTTGCCGATGAAGATGTGGATTCCGCCAAAGGGGACCCGGTACCCGTACTCAATTGAGCTGGCCTCAGGGCCCCAGCCTGCATCGTCGATGTAGAGCTTGCCGCGACGACTCTTGGTCATCCGGCCCACAGCGTATTCCTTGATCCCTTCAAAGCTGCCCTTCAAGAACTCGAAACCACCATGCGCTGGCCCCATGGTGGGCGCCAACTGTCGTGGAATTGTCACGGAAGATGTCCTAGCGGAAGGACTTAGTCGTGGAGCCATCGCAACTAGGTTAGCTTAAAGGGGTTAAACGGGACAAAGGACACATGAGTTTATACTAGGTTGGCCCCTTGTTGTGAAGGTAAAGGCCTAGTCCAGTTTGAGGTGGTATTTCTTGGGTTTTGATTACCAGGGAGCGAATACGCTTGACCTAGTTCTCGATTTGTTGTTTCTTGTCCCTAAACCGGCACCGGGTCATCCCTTTATATACACAGGTTGACGCCCAGCGGCTCATGGAGTCCCGGCCGGCTTATACAACGTGTCCGGCTCGGTGACTAACTACTCATGCCTTACAATACAAGTCACACAAATACGGTGGTTTACACCTGTGGGCCGTAAGCCGCCATTGGGCTCCGGCCCTTCAGTAAGCCTTCCTCATGGACCGCCATCTTCAACATCTTTACGGGCTTTCATTAATGATGAACCACCAGTGGTATGACCCGGCCATTCCTGGGTGGGTCATACCCAATAGCTATGTCCCCAATAGCGGGACAGCTCGTGTGAGCCCCCAGCTTCGGTGAAACCGAGCAGGCTCTGGATGGTGGCACGCCATTCACCCATCTGCTCGGCTACAGGCAGGAACCTTAGTAGCAACTGAGCTCGCACCATAGCCTCTGTGGTTGTGCTTGGCATAGATGTTGATGACGTCAGCCGCACCATCGCCTGGCTCCTTATGGTGCCAGCGGTGGCAACGGCGGTGGTGCCATGTCCACGCAGCTGTGGGACGACCACCTGGGCAACGGGGTCATGCGGTGGTGGTGCTCGAGGGTCAGCGGCTCCGTCGAGCGCAGCGGTCTGGTCGGCTCGTCCGGGAGGAGGCACATGGGCCGCAGTTGCTCCCACTGTGGGAGTGGCCGGAGGGCGATGGCTCACCCCAGACCGAGCGTCATTGCTGCCGCTGTGCCCGTCAGTGGGAGGAGAGGGTGCAGATGGAGTGACCCCCTCGCCAGCACCTTGTGGAGCGTGACCGCCAAGGCGTTGTTGATGATGTTATCCTCCGACATCTCCAGCCCCTGTGTCGGTCACGGGAGGAGTGGCGATGGCGCCACCTGCTCCAATCACGCCCCCAGCAGCGTTCACGTCCTCGCTCGCCCCCGCATCCTCCGAGGCACTAGAGGCCGCGGGCGGCGGAGCCTTCGAGGTGGACGGATGGGCCGAAGGGCCGGACTTCATCTTCTTAGGCGCCATGGCGATGGCGTCGTCAAAGACGAAGATGGTGATGAAGATGACGCGCTGCGCACGCTTTCAGGTTCGCGCAAGAGAGTCCCCTACCTGGCGTGCCAAAGATGTCACGGTATATCCACGGCCACCTATGGGACCAGGAGGCCCCTTGCTGGTTCGGCAGGGGAACGTTGCATTGCACAAAGAGCAGACCAGCGCATGGCAGCATGGCAGAGAGCACACAAGCAATTTACCCAGGTTCGGGCCGCCGCGAGGCGTAAGACCCTACTCCTACTTTAGTGCATTCATGGTGGAATGGGGATGGTGGAACATAGTACACTTGCCCGGCAGGGGTTGCCGTAGGGCCGCAGTGACTACGCGCGTATGGTGGTGTGGGTTCGTCAACTTTCCAACCCTTCCTACGGGTGCCATGGGCCTTCTTTTATAGATTAAGGGGTCACCACAATGGCAAAGTAGTCTTTATCCACTGATATGATAGGAAACAGTGCTATCATACCTAACTATGTGGGCTGACAGGGTGCATTAAATGCACCACTTAGTGTCACATTACTGGTTGCCCTACAAGGCTTGTCGGGCTATCTTGCCAACTCTGCACCTGTTCTCTTGGCACGTCACAGGACGGGTGTCATCTATGGGTTTCTTCTATAGGAAAGGGCTCCCATGTGGTGAATGGTTGCCACTTAATCAACCTGCGGCTTGACTCTGCATTGATTGACAACGTGGGTCATGCTTGAGTGGTTGGTGGGGTAGTTCCGCCCCCGCGAGCCCCGGCAGACCTTGCCAGGGTGCCTTGGTAGCCTGCTTCTATCGGTGGCCTCGCCCCTTGCCGGGCTCGCCTGCCCGACAAGGGAGGCTCTTCTCTTGCCGATATCTTGCTCCTCTGGCTTGATCTCGGTCCCTCTGAACTGCATGTTGGTTCTTCAAATCTCTTGGTCCCTCAATCTTTGACTTAAGTTGGTGCCTCAATCTTGTTCTTGTGCCTATGCATAGACTGGGCAACGAACCCAGGGTTTGTTGCACCGACATAGGTATGTCGTGTCGATACTTCAATCTGAGATTGTCTCGTCGAGGAAACAATCTTCTCTCTCTTTGATCTTCAATACAATGTTCTCCTCGATGTTATTAGAGTTCTATCCGATGTAATCTTTTTCGCGGTGTGTTTGTTGGGATCCGATGAATTGTGGGTTTATGATCTAAATATTTATGATAAGTACTGGAGTCTTTTCTAAACTTTATTATGCATGATTGTTATAGCTTTGTATTTCTCTCCAATCTATCCGCTTGGTTTGGCCAACTAGATTGATTTATCTTCAGTGGGAGAGGTGCTTTGTAATGGGTTCAATCTTGTGGTGATCTATGTCCTAGTGACAGAAGGGGACAAGACACGTATTTTTATTGTTGCCACTAAGGATAAAACGACGGGGTTTATTCATATTTATTGGGTTTACTTTGTCTACATAATGTGCATCTTGCTTAAGGTGTTACTCTGTTTTTTCATGAACTTAATACCCTAGATGCATGCTGGATAGCTGTCGATGGGTGGAGTAATGGTAGTACATGGAGGCGGGAGTCGGTCTACTTGTCTCGGACGTGATGCTTATATGCATGATCATTGCCTTGAATATCGTCATAACTATGCGCTTTTCTATCAATTGCCCAACAGTAATTTGTTCACCCGCCGTTTGTTATGTGCTCGAGAGAGAAGCCTCTAGTGAAAACTATGGCCCCTGGGTCTACTTTTATCATAAATAAAATCCAAAAAACACCTTGCTGCAATTTTATTTCTTTTATTTTATTTTGCAATTTACTTTATCTGACTATCACTATCAAAATCAATCCTTGCAAGTAACGAGTTCAAGGGGATTGACAACCCTCTTGCCCATGTTGGGTGCAAGTATTTGTTTTTCTGTGTGTAGGTGCTATTCACGCAGCTTTGTGTGATTCTCCTACTGGATTGATACATTGGTTTTCACTGAGGAAAATACTTATCTCTACTATGTTGCATCTCCTCTCCTCTTCGGCGAAAAACCCCAGTGCAACTCACACATAGCAGGAAGAATTTCTGGCGCCGTTGCTGGGGAGACATCGTCAAAACCTATCAAGTACCTTCGCATACACTATCATCTACTTGCTCTAATTTTTATTTTCCTTTACTTCTCATTTTCATCTCCCCCACTTCTGAAAAAAAATTATACAAAAATATTTGTGTTTGCTCGTTAGCTTGCTTTGCCATTATGGCTAATTCTTATCTTACTGACTGTACCCCCGAGAATGAAATGCTTAATTTTAAACAAAGGGGAGGAGAAAGTTTAAAAGATGTGTGGCACATGATTTGTGATGCCCAAAATATATCCAATCATAAGCAATCCACTACCGTTCTTCTTCGCGATTTTTATGTGGGTGTTACTACTTGATATAGATTTGTGCTTGACACTTTTATTGGAGGGAATTTTTTGAGTAGTCACCCTATGGATGCTTTTAATGCTATGGGAAATTTAATAGGATCACCAACTATGATTAGTAATGAAACAACATTAACTTTGGAACATGTGATGCAAAGACTGGAAGCTATTGAAAATAAAATGTGTGCCATAGAACATATTGAAAATTTAGATAAAAAGATTCATAATCAAGTAACTCAATTTGGATCAAATGTAGGAAATACATTGAATATGCCAAAAGAGAAGGAACCTATAATTAATGAGAGAATATAACAAAGTCCTTCTAGAATTGATAAGTTGGAAGAAGTTGTTAATAATTTGGGTTCCGCTTTTTCTTTCATTAAAACTATTGAGAGAACTACTCCTAAAAAGAGTCCTAAATTTATGTCTCTTCCTAAGAATATAGGTGCCACACCTAGTGATGGAGAAGATCTTAAAATGATTAGTGTGCACCTCAACTTCGTTGATTTGATAAAGGAACCATTTATTGAAAACAAATTTCTTAAGTTTGTCCCTAGGAGTGTGATTGTTGAAAATTTGTATGCTAAACCTCCTAGGAAGCATGGATGTGTAATTGAGGAGTTGGATTTGAAGGATGATAATATTTGAAACTATGCCTTACGCCTAGCTAGGGGCATAAAACAATAGCACTTGTTGGGAGGCAACCCAATAGTTATCTTATTTTTCTTCTTTTCTTTTCTATTTTTGAGTGTTCACACAATTATGCTACTGTTATGATTGTGTGTGTTTATTAATTAGTGTTTGTGCCCGCCTTTGGAATGATTTTGTTGATAGTTGACTTGATTCTGTGAAAAAATACAGAAACTTTTGTGTCTAGCACTGGAATTTTAAAAATTTAGTGCAACGTGACAAAATTCTGAATGTTTTACACATTATTAATATACAAATTTCCCATGTTGTCCTAATTTTTCAGAATTTTTGGAGTTATAGAAGTATTGAGTTTGTTCAAATCATTAAAGATTGTTCTGTTTTTTATGCATAGTTTGCTTGTTTTAATGATGTTGTGGATTATATCAGGGGGTATAAGTCATGGAGAAGTTAGAATACAGTAGGCATTATGCAATAATAAAATATTAATGGGTTCCTAATAGTACCTAAAGTTTATGATTTGCTTGTTATACTAACGGATCTCATGAGGTTTCTGTTGAGTTTTGTGTGATGAAGTTTTCAAGTTTTGGGTGAGATCACGATGGATAAAGGAATAAGGAGCGAAAAGACCCTCAGATTGGGGATGCCCAAGGCACCACAAGGTAATATTCAAGGAGAAACAATCATCTAAGCTTGGGGATGCCCCGGATGGCATCCCCTCTTTCGTCTACAATCCATCGATATACTACTTGGAGCTATATTTTTATTTATCAAATGATACGAGTTTTGCTTGGAGCGTCATGTATTATAGTAGTCTTTGCTTTGTTTAATTTTTAGTTTGCCACAATCATTGTTTGCTGCACACACCTTTTGAGAGGGACACATATTTATTCGCGATTTGTTAGGATACTCTATGTGCTACACTTATATCTATTGAGCTAGGCAGTTGTTCCAGTGCTTCACTTATATCTTTTAGAGCAAGGTGGTGGTTATAGTTTAAAGAAATAGTTGTACTCTCATGCTTCACTTATATCTTTTTGAGAGTCTAGTAAATAGTAATGGCAATACACACATGTTATGAAATTGGTACTAATATGATAGGCATTCAAGAAGGATATAATAAAAACTTTCATGTAGATCACCGAATATGATAAGTTTGATTCCTGCCAATAGTTTTGCGATATTGAGATGGTAATATGTGGGTGGTACTAGTGAATGATTGTGGTTTAGTAAGAATATTGGTGTTAAGGTTTGTGATTCCCGAAGCATACACGTATAGTCTCTAGTTATGCTATGAAGTTGGAGCATGATTTATTATTGAGTGTCTTCCTTATGAGTGGCGGTCGGGGATGAGCGATGGTCTTTTCCTACCAATATACCCCCCTAGGGGCACGCGTAGTAGACTAGTAGTACTTTGCTTCGAGGGATAATAGGCTTCCGCAATAAGTATGTCATATCTTTATGACTAATGTGAATCAATGGATTATACGCACTCTTACCTTTCCGCAATTTTCTAGCCTCTTCGGTAACGAGCATTGCCCTTTCTCACCTCGAGAGTCGGTGCAATCTTCGCCGGTGCATCCAAACCCTATGATATGATACACTCCATCGCACATAAGCCTCCTTATATCTTCCTCAAAACAACCACCATACCTACCTGTTATGGCATTCCGGTAGCCATTTCGAGATACATTGTCATGCAACTTCCACCTTTCCATTATTATGACGTACACCTTCATTTTCATATTGCTTTGCATGATCATATAGCTGACACAGTATTTGTGGCTCAGCCACCGTTCATCATTTTTTATACATGTTACGCTAGATCATTGCACATCCTGGTACACTGCCAGAGGCATTCATATAGAGTCATATTATTCTAGTATCGAGTTGTAACATTGCATTGTAAGTAAATAAAAGTGTGATGATCATCATTATTAGATCATTGTCCCAGTGATGAAAGGATGACGGGGACTATGACTCCCACACAACTCGGGATGAGGAGCCAGATGAAAAAAACAGGCCAAAAGGATCCCAACAAAAAATGAGATAAAAGGAGAGAAGGGGTAATGTTACTATCATTTTCCACACTTGTGCTTCAAAGTAGCACCATATTTTTCATATAGAGAGTCTCCTATGTTGTCACTTTCATATACTAGTGGGAATTTTTCATTATAGAACTTGGCTTGTATATTCCGATGATGTGCTTCCTCAAATGCTCGAGATCTTCATAAGCAAGCAACTTGGATGCAAAACCCCTTAGTTTTCATGTTGAGCTTTCATACACTTATAGCTCTTAGTACATCTGTTGCATGGCAATCCGTACTCCTCGCATTGATATCACTTGATAGGCATTTCCACAGCCCGTTGATTAGTCGTGTCGATATGAGACTATCTTCCTTTTTTGACTTCCCATAATTAATCTCTATCACCACATTCTATTCCACCCATAGTGTTATATACATGGCTCACGCTCATGTATTGCATGGAAGTTGAAAAAGTTGAAGCACATTAAAAAGTATGAACCAATTGATCGTCTTGTCGTCAGGGTTGTACATGATTAATACTTTGTGTTAGGAAGATTGAGCATGACTATATTATATGATTTTCTAGGGATAGCGTTCTTTAGCATTTTTATTTCGAAAGGCACGATTGTTTATTGGTATGCCTAAGTATTGATGTCTTTATATCGGGTTATAGACTATTGCTTTGAATCATTCGGATCTTAATATTCATACTCTAAAAAGAGATTACATGATGAACATGTTAGGTAGTGTTTCACATCAAAAATTCTATTTTTATCATTTACCTACTCGAGGACGAGCAGGATTTAAGCTTGGAGATACTGATACGTTTCCAACGTATCTATAATTTTTTTATTGTTGCATGCTATTATAGTATCAATCCTAGATGTTTTATATGCTATTTTATATCATTTTTTGGGACTAACCTATTAACCTAGTGCGAGTTGCTATTTTTGGTTTTCCGGAAAATCAGTACCAATCGGAGTCCAAACGCTACGAAACTTTTGGCATTTTTTTCTAGACATAAGAAACCCTAGAAGCTACGGGAGGAGAACGGAGGACGTACAAGGAGACGCCAAGGCAACAAGGCGTGCCTAGGGGGCGCACCCTGATGCCCCGTGGGCTCCTTGAGGCTCCGTCTGACCCAATTCCAGTTCTATAAATTCTCAAATATTGGGAAACCAACAGAGAGCCACCCGAAACACTTTTTCTGCCGCCGCAAGTTTCTGTTCTTCTACGATCCCATCCGGAGGCCTTTTTCTGTACTCTGCCGGATGGGGAATCGATCACGGATGACTTCTACATCATCCTTGATGCCTTCCGATGATGCGTGAATAGTTCACCACAGACCTATGGGTCCATAGCTAGTATCTAGATGGCTTCTTCTCTCCCTTTGATCTTCAATACAATGTTCTCCTCGATGTTCTTGGAATTCTATCTATTGTAATCTTCTTTTGTGGTGTGTTTGTTGGGATCCAATGATTTGTCGGTTTATGATCTGAATATTTACGATAAGTAATGGAGTCTTTTCTAAACTTCATTATGCATGGTTGTTATAGCTTTGTATTTCTCTTGGTCTATCTGTTTGGTTTGTCCAACTAGATTAATTTATCTTTAGTGGGAGAGGTGCTTTGTAATGGGTCCAATTTTGCGGTGCTCTATATACCAATGGCACAAGGGAACAAGAAACATTTGTATTATTTCCACTAAGGGTAAAACAATGGATTTTATTCATATTGATTGTGTTTACTTTGTCTACATCGTGTCATCTTGCTTAAGGCGTTACTTTGTTTTTTCATGAACTTAATACCCTAGATGCATGTTGGATAGCGGACGATGGGTGGAGTAATAGTAGTAGATGCACGCAGGAGTCAGTCTACTTGTCTCGGACGTGATGCCTATATACATGATCGTTACCTTGAATATAGTCATAACTATGCTCTTTTCTATCGGTTGCCCAATAGTAATTTGTTCACCCACTGTGGGGACCCCGACTCGTAAGTCATGATCACCGAATGCATGTGTACAGTGATCCCAGAGATCAATGCTCACTGAACACACAGAAGCTAAATAACAAGAGTCTTACATCCATACATACCGTCTTACACAAATTATGACCATTATAGTCAAGTCTTACATAGATAAAGCCATAAGGGCTGAGTACCAAATAAACTTAAGCAGCGGAAATCTTCGTCGATAAGTAGAACGCATGCCATCTGCCTTAACCCTACAGGCATTCTGACTGGGAAACATCCTAGTTCGCATGTTCGTATCCAAAGAACTCTTCTTCGAACTCCTGTTCTTCCATGCCTGGCCAATTAAATAACCAGTGGCAAGCCAATGAGTACTTTGAATGTACTCGCAAGCAACCCATGATTGGAACGGGGCACAATAATGCAATTATATAGCACTAAGTAGGTAGTTTGCAGAAAGCTAGTTTTGAGTGCAATGACATGATCTATCAACATGTAAAGTATGCATCACGAGAGTACAGATATCCGTATGAACAAGTTACAGATATCAACATAAGCGGAGTTGGACACCAATCCAACTTGATCATCGTGTCAAGCCATCTGACTCACCCCAAATGATTTATCAACACACACACACGGTCTGTAAAACTCTGGACGTAGTTTAAGCAGCACCGCCCAACTGTCCTTGACCGTGGACACGGCTATTCGAATAGTTTTACACTCTACAGAGGTTGCACACTTTACCCACAAGGTCTGGGGAACTTTCGTGTCTTCCATGACCCGTGGTACCTCAAGTACCCGGGGTAAGCACCCGATCACTATCTTTCTCTAGACGACACTAACATAGAGTCCACTCGATTGGTAGTAACCCCCGTGCCCAACATTTCACAACTTAAAATTGTGGAGCCTCGCTTCCATATTTGTCACATACCACTGGCACGGGGTACCAACGGTGTGTCCGGTGCCCCGTAAAAATGTTCTTGGCCGTCCTACCTGGCACGACCCCGTCCCGGGAGAGCAACAACTCTCCCTTCACTAGTAATGCGGGCACCACGCTAGTACCAGCCTAGGTAATCAGTAATGCCCTTTCCCATATAAGGGTAGAGTGGTTGCGCATGTAAGGTTGGGACAGTCGACAAATCTTAAATCTAATCCATTTTCGAAAACAACACACACACTTGCCTTGGTACCCCCACTTTGTCATCAAGTGGCTACCCAACTCATTATCTCCCTCGGGCATAAGTGGCACCCGATGGGGTTTTTGAAAAGTCTTTTGGAAATACTTTGTCTCCATCACCATGCATATTCCTGTCCCTCTTTGCGTAGCAACTACTTTAGCATCCTATCTACTCCCACGGGCATAACCCTCATAAGAAGGTAGGGTCATGCACAATGCAAGTATCAACGAGGAAGTAACGGAGGCAAACCATCAAAGTAGTTCCACCTCATCATGATTCCGTTGCAACAACAATATGGTGCTATATGTCATGCATAAAAAGGGTTCCATAGACATGGTCAAAGGGATGCTTGCCTGGCTCAACAAATTCTTCTGGGTCTTCAAAGTGTTCTGGTCCAACTCCTTCGTCAGCAACACAATCTATCGTCGCAGAATAATAACGACAAAATAAGGCAATAATAAAACAGAAAAACCAAAGTGCTCAAAAAAAATGTCAACTCATTTTTGTTAAATACTAGGGTTAAAACTAAGAAGGGGAAATTCTTATTTCTGGATTTGGAGCTACAGAGACAGAGTAATGGATTTTCAAACAAGGATTTAATTGCTCAAATTTGAATTTAAATTTGAACAGCACAGAAAAGTTGGTTGGGCATGTATGAAAGTTACACCATTAAATAGGTGAGATTTTTACAAGAATTTAGGAGCTAGAATTATTGCATTTGGATATTTATTTAATCATGTGGAATTTTTGCAAGTTGCACAGAAAAGAAAAAAGCAAGAGGGCACTGTGCCACTGGGCCAGAAAGGCCACAGCGCAGCAGGCCCAGAGAAGATCCAGCCCGCGCGAGGCTGCCACGCCGAAGGCGTAAATGCAAAATACGCTTTCAGCCGACGGGCGAACCGGTACGCGCGCGCGTCCGTTTTAAACCTGATGGGTGGGGCCCACCCGTCAGAATGTGAGGCTGGCCGATGGGTCCCACGGATGTCGTCTTCAACCTCGGGCCAGAGAGGGAGGCGATCTCACCAGCGTCGGTGTGGTCGACGGCGAGGCAATCCGAGGGCACCAGCGTGCTCATGGCGGAGTCGCCGTTCGGGTGGAGGTGGAGGCGGTCGCCGGAGTGTAGGGGTTCGCCGGCGACGAGGAGACCGGCGGAAGAGCTTCAGGAGGCGGCGGTTCCGGCCGTTTTCGACTGCAAAAGAAGCGGGGAGGAAACGAGAAATGATCAGTGAGCCACGGCGGTTCCAGATCGAGCAAGAGGAGCGGCGGAGAAGGCACGTACCCTGAGATCGACGGTGACCCGAGGCGGCGGAGATCGAGCTCGATCTCGAGCTCGAGCGGCTCTGGAGACAAATGGGTGGTGCGGGAGGTTGACTAGGAGTGTGGGGGAGCGACAGGGAGTGAGAGAGAGGCTCGGGGTCGCCTTATATAGGCTGGCCGAGGTCCACCGTAGGCGCGACCTCTGGTGCTCATGGGATCAGCTTCGGGTGGCTGTTAGAGAGGAATGGAAGGCTTGGGGGTGTTCGTGGGAGTGGTCTAGGGTGCTGAGGAGAGAGAGGAGGAGCGGGACGAGCTGCGGGCGGGCCACAGGGGCGGCGCGAGCATTGGCCGAGCGGGGCGGCGTTCTAGCGCGAGCTGCAGGAGAGACAGGAGGGCGCGGGAGCAAGTGGGCGGCCTGCTGGCGTGGAGCGGACGTCGAGGGCATCGACTGGCGCGCGGGGGAGGCTCGAGGTAGCCGGGAGACGCGGCGTCCACGGTCGGGTGCCCTGCCAGGCGCTGCAGAGCGCGACTTTGGCCGGCATCCGCGGCTTTCCCAAGCGTCATGGCCCACTTCAAGGCCCTGGGCAGCCAAGGGGTGTGTGGGCAAAAGCTGGGGAGAGCCTTGGATGCTCTCGAAAGCTTAGGGGAGAGAAGGAGGCTGAGAGACAGGGAGGAATCCACTATCCAGAGAAGAAAAATGGGGTTCTCCCCCCTTCATCATTGCTTCCTCGGGCAGCAAAGCACACAGGTGCTAGAGGGGGACTAGGAGGGGTCGTGGTAGAAAGTTGAGCCTACGGAGATTAGTGGAAGAGGCCAAAATGGGATTTTGGTAAAGTGGTAGAAGGTTTGGGCAAGTAGATAATTTCCATTTGCCATGAGACTCCACAGGGTGAAATGTCACATATAATTAGGGCCTTCCACCAATTTTGAGCTCATTTGGGCAAACTTGCCAATGCAACTTTTGTAAACCCTAGAAATTAGCAGAAATGAACTTCTGCAGATCTAGTTGAGCAAATCACTTCCCCTTGATGCACCACTTAGTGTAGTGGCTTCATTTGGTCATGTGAACATGCTCAAAAAAGTTGGGGTCAATGAGAGGAAGTTGGTAGTACAAAGTTGTTCAAATTTGAATCTGGACAGAGATGGTTTTGGGGCACTTTTGTGAACCAAAACAGTTTGGATTGAGCTGAAACTTTGAAATGTCATCATATTATGTATATGTGACTTTCTAGAATTTTCTTGGATTTTTATGAAAATATTTCCTGTAGAAATATTTCAAATCCTTGAAATGGGCAGAAATGGTTTTGGGAGGTTTTGTCCAATATTTTGAACATGACCATGTGCTGAAACTCTTATATATGGAAAATATATGTCCAATGAGTTTCCCTGATTTTTGTCAAATATTTTTGAAACAATAAAATAATTTTTCCCTATTAAAGACCATTTCTTGCCTTAAGAAAAGTCTTTTAAATAAAATAGGAAAATAAATTGTAAAATTATATTTTTGTGGTTTATGGGAATCTAATATCTAATAGGTTTCAAATATACTCTTTGGAATATTTTCACCCTAAATCAAGTACTTGTAGTGCAAGCCTCAATTCAGGGGGTTTTGGAAAACTAAATTTTGAAGATACTTTTTGGCCAATTTATTTTGTAAGAAAATACTATATTGCACTATACACATGGCATGATCATTGGGCAGAAGTTTGGGGCAGGGAGATGAAGTATATAAAGTGGAGTAGTTGACTTTAAAGAGCACTTGAAAATCACAGAGAGAAAACCAACTCCAAATAAAAGCCAAATAATGCAAAAGTTTTTGTTGGCAAATTTTCATGCTTTATTAATGCAAATAACATGTTACAAAATGCAGGGAGTGACACCCACCCTATGTTTTGTGCTCGAGAGAGATGCAATCTAGTGAAAACTATGGCAACGGTTGATCCATCTGAAGGAAATATGCCCTAGAGGCGATAATAAAGTTGTTATTTATATTTCCTTATATCATGACAAATGTTTATTATTCATGCTAGAATTGTATTAACCGGAAACTTGGTACATGTGTGAATACATATACAAACAGAGTGTCACTAGTATGCCTCTACTTGACTAGCTCATTGAATCAAAGATGGTTAAGTTTCCTAGCCATAGACATGAGTTGTCATTTGATTAATGGGATCACATCATTAGAGAATGATGTGATTGACTTGACCCATTCCGTCATCTTAGCACTTGATCGTTTAGCATGTTGCTATTGCTTTCTTCATGACTTATACATGTTCCTATGACTATGAGATTATGCAACTCCCTAATACCGGAGGAACACTTTGTGTGCTACCAAAAGTCACAACATAACTGGGTGATTATAAAGGTGCTCTACAGGTGTCTCCAATGGTACTTGTTGAGTTGGCATAGATCGAGATTAGGATTTGTCACTCCGATTGTCAGAGAGGTATCTCTGGGCCCTCTCGGTAATGCACATCACTATAAGCCTTGCAAGCAATCTGACTAATGAGTTTGTTGCGGGATGATGCATTACAGAACGAGTAAAGAGACTTGCCGGTAATGAGATTGAACTAGGTATTGAGATACCGATGATCGAATCTCGGGCAAGTAACATACCGATGACAAAGGGAACAATGAATATCGTTATGCGGTTTGACCGATAAAGATCTTCGTAGAATATGTGGGAGCCAATATGAACATCCAGGTTCCGCTATTGGTTATTGACCGGAGACGTGTCTCGGTCATGTCTACATAGTTCTCGAACCCGTACGGTGCGCACGCTTAACATTCGGTGATGATCGGTATTATGAGTTTATGTGTTTTGATGAACCGAACGTTGTTTGGAGTCCCGGATATGATCACGGCCATGACGAGGAGTCTCGAAATAGTCGAGACATAAAGATCGATATATTGGAAGCCTATGTTTGGACATCAGAATGGTTCCGGGTGAGTTCGGGCATTCTGCGAATCTTGGGGGTTCTGGAACCCCGGGGAGTACATGGGCCTTAATGGGCCTTAGTGGGAGAGAGGAGGGGCGGCCTAGGAGGGGGCGCCCCCCCCCCAGTGCTCAATCTGAATTGGGTGGGGCTGCCCCCCCCCCCCTTTCCTTCCTCCTTCCTCCCCCTTCCTTCCTCTCCTAGTCCAACTAGGGAAGGGGGGGGGATCCTACTCCCGGTGGAAGTAGGACTCCTCCAGGGCACGCCATAGAGGGCCGACCCTCCCCCCTACTCCACTCCTTTATATACAGGGGAGGGGGCACCCCATAGACACACAAGTTGATCATTGTCTTAGCCGTGTGCGGTGCCCCCCTCCACCATAATCCACCTCGGTCATATCGTTGTAGTGCTTAGGCGAAGCCCTGCGCCGGTAGCATCATCATCACCGTCATCACGCTGTCGTGCTGACGAAGCTCTCCCTCTACACTCAGCTGGATCAAGAGTTCGTGGGACGTCACCGAGCTAAACATGTGCAGATCGCGGAGGTGCCGTACTTTCGGTACTAGGATCGGTCGAATCATGAAGACATACGACTACATCAACTGCGTTGTCATAACGCTTCCGCTTACGGTCTGCGAGGGTACGTGGACTACACTCTCCCCTCTCGTTTCTATGCATCACCATGATCTTGCATTTGCATAGGAAATTTTTTGAATTTACTGCGTTCCCCAACAGTGGTATCAGAGCCAGGTTTATGTGTAGATGTTATATGCACGAGTAGAACACAAAGAGTTGTGAGCGATAATAGTCATACTGCTTACCAGCATGTCATACTTTGATTTGGCGGTATTGTTGGATGAAGCGGCCCGGACCGACATTACGCGTACGCTTACGAGAGACTGGTTCTACCAACGTGCTCCGCACACAGGTGGCTGGCGGGTGTCAGTTTCTCCAACTTTAGTTGAATCGAGTGTGGCTACGCCCGGTCCTTGTTGAAGGTTAACACAGCACACTTGATGAAAAATCATTGTGGTTTTTGATGCGTAGGTAACAACGGTTCTTGCTCAGCCCGTAACAGCCACGTAAAACTTGCAACAACAAAGTAGAGGACGTCTAACTTGTTTTTGCAGGGCATGTTGTGATGTGATATGGTCAAGACATGATGCTAAATTTTTATTGTATGAGATGATCATGTTTTGTAACAGAGTTATCGGCAACTGGCAGGAGCCATATGGTTGTCGCTTTACTGTATGAAATGCAATCGCCATGTAATTGCGTTACTTTATCACTAAGCGGTAGCGATAGTCGTAGAGGCAATAGTTGGCGAGACGACAACGATACTTCGATGGAGATCAAGGTGTCAAGCCGGTGACGATGGTGATCATGACGGTGCTTTGGAGATGGAGATCAAAGGCACAAGATGATGATGGCCATATCATATCACTTATATTGATTGCATGTGATGTTTATCCTTTATGCATCTTATTTTGCTTAGTTTGGCGGTAGCATTATAAGATGATCTCTCACTAAATTTCAAGGTACAAGTGTTCTCCCTGAGTATGCACCATTGCAAAAGTTCGTCGTGCCGAGACACCACATGTCTACGTTCACATACAACGGGTGCAAGCCAGTTTTGCACACGCAGAATACTCGGTTAAACTTGACGAGCCTAGCATATGCAGATTTGTCCTCGGAACACTAAGACCGAAAGGTCGAGCGTGAATCATATAGTAGATATGATCAACATAGTGATGTTCACCATTGAAAACTACTCCATCTCACGTGATGATCGGACATGGTTTAGTTGATTTGGATCACGTGATCACTTAGATGATTAGAGGATGTCTACTAAGTGGAGTTAAAGTAATTTGATTAATTGAACTTCAATTTATCATGAACTTAGTACCTGATAGTATTTTGCATGTCTATGTTGTTGTAGATAGATGGCCCGTGTTGTTGTTCCGTTGAATTTTAATGCGTTCCTAGAGAAAACTAAGTTGAAAGATGATGGTACCAACTACACGGACTGGCTCCGTAACTTGAGGATTATCCGCACTGCTGCACAGAAGAATTACATCCCGCTGCAGGAGCAACGCCAGATGTTATGAACGTCTGGCAGAGCAAAGTTGATGACTACTCGATAGTTCAGTGTGCCATGCTTTACGGCTTAGAACCAGGACTTCAACGATGTTTTGAATGTCATGGAGCATATGAGATGTTCTAGGAGTTGAAGTTAATATTTCAAGCAAATGCCCGGATTGAGTGATATGAAGTCTCCAATAAGTTCTACAGCTGCAAAATGGAGGAGAATAGTTACATCGGTGAACATATACTCAAAATGTCCGGGTATAACAATCATTTGATTCAACTGGGAGTTAATCTTCACGATGATAGTGTCATTGATGAAATTCTTCAATCAACGCCACCAAGCTACAAGAACTTCGTGATGAACTATATGCAAGGGATGGATAAGACAATTCCTGATCTCTTCGCAGTGCTAAAGGTTGCGGAGGTAGAAATCAAGAAAGAGCATCAAGTGTTGATGGTCAATAACACCACTAGTTTCAAGAAAAAGGGTAAAGGGAAGAAGGGGAACTTCAAGAAGAACGGCAAGGAAGTTGCTGCTCAAGTGAAGAAGCCCAAGTCTGGACCTAAGCCTGAGATTGAGTGCTTCTACTGCAAAGGGACTGGTCACTAGAAGCAGAACTGCCCCAAGTATTTGGCAGATAAGAAGGATGACAAGGTGAACAAAGTTATATGTGATATACATGTTATTGATGTGTACCTTACTAATGCTTCATGATAGTTCACAGGTATTTGATACGGGTTATGTTGCTAATATTTGAAACTTCGAAGCAGGGGACTCTGATTAAGCAAAGATTGGCTAAGGACGAGGTGACGATGCACGTGGGAAATGGTTCCAAAGTCGATGTGATCGCGATCGCACGCTACCTCTACATCTATCTTGAGGTTAGTTTTAGACCTGAATAATTGTTATTTGGTGCGGCATTGAGCATGAACATTATATCTGGATCTTGTTTGATGCGAGACAGTTATTCATTTAAATCAGGGAATAATGGTTGTTCTATTTATATGAGTAATATCTTTTATGGTCATGCACCCTTGAAGAGTGGTCTATTTTTGTTGAATCTCGATAGTGGTGACACACATATTCATAAAATTGAAACCAAAATATGCAGAGTTGATAATGATAGTGCAACTTATTTGTGGCACTGCCATTTTGGTCATATTGGTGTAAAGCGCATGAAGAAACTCCATTCTGATGGACTATTGGAATCACTTGATTATGAATCACTTGGTACTTGCGAACCATGCCTCACAGGCAAGATGACTAAAACGCCGTTCTCCGGAACAATGGAGCGAGCAACACATTTGTTGGAAATCATACATACTAATGTATGTGGTCCGATGAATATTGAGGCTCACGGCGGGTATCGTTATTTTCTCACCTTCACAGATGATTTAAGCAGATATGGGTATATCTACTTGATGAAACATAAGTCTGAAACATTTGAAAAGTTCAAAGAATTTCAGAGTGAAGTGGAAAAATCATCGTAACAAGAAAATAAAGTTTCTACAATATGATCGTGGAGGAGAATATTTGAGTTACGAGTTTCGTCTTTTGAAACAATGCGGAATAGTTTCGCAACTCACGCCACCCGGAACACCACAACGTAATGGTGAGTTCGAACGTCGTAACTACACTTTATTAGATATGGTGCGATCTATGATGTCTCTTATTGATTTACCGCTATCATTTTGGGGTTATGCTTTAGAGACGGTTGCATTCAGGTTAAATAGGGCACCATCTAAATCCGTTGAGACGACACCTATGAACTATGGTTTGGCAAGAAACCCAAGTTGTCGCTTCTTAAAGTTTGGGGCTGCGATGCTTATGTGAAAAAGCTTCAACCCGATAAGCTCAAACCCAAAGAAGAAATGTGTCTTCATAGGATGCCCAAAGGAGACTATTGGGTACACCTTCTATCACAGATCCGAAGGCAAGACATTCGTAGCTAAGAATGGATCCTTTCTAGAGAAGGAGTTTCTCTCGAAAGAAGTGAGTGGGAGGAAAGTAGAACTTGATGAGGTAATTGTACCTGCTCCCTTATTGGAAAGTAGTTCATCACAGAAATCTATTCCTGTGACTCCTACACCAATTAGTGAGGAAGCTAATGATGATGATCATGTAACTTCAGATCAAGTTACTACCAAACCTCGTAGGTTAACCAGAGTAAGATCCGCACCAGAGTGGTACGGTAATCCTAGAAGTCATGTTACTTGATCATGACGAACCTACGAACTATGAGGAAGCGATGATGAGCCCAGATTCCGCAAAATGGCTTGAGGCCATGAAATCTGAGATGGGATCCATGTATGAGAACAAAGTGTGGACTTTGGTTGACTTGCCGATTATCGGTGAGCCATCAGGAATAAATGGATCTTCAAGAAGAAGACTGATGCTGACGGTAATGTTACTATCTACAAAGCTCGACTTGTTGCGAAAGGTTTTGACAAGTTCAAGGAGTTGTCTACGATGAGACATTCTCACCCGTAGATGCTTAAGTTCGTCTGAATAATGTTAGCAATTGCTGCATTTTATGATTATGAAATTTAGCAAATGGATGTAAAGACTGCATTCCTGAATGGATTTCTGGAAGAAGAGTTGTATATGATGCAACCTGAAGGTTTTATCAATCCAAAGGATGCTAACAAAGTGTGCAAGCTCCAGCGATCCATTTATGGACTGGTGCAAGCATCTCGGAGTTGGAATAAATGTTTTGATAGTGTGATCAAAGCATATGGTTTTATCTGAGACTTTTGGAGAAGCATGTATTTACAAGAAAGTGAGTCGGAGCTCTGTAGTATTTCTAATATTATATGTGGATGACATATTGTTGGTTGGAAATGATATAGAATTTATGGATAGCATAAAAGGATACTTGAATAAGAGTTTTTCAATGAAAGACCTCAGTGAAGCTGCTTATATATTGGGCATCAAGATCTATAGAGATAGATCAAGACGCTTAATTGGACTTTCACAAAGCACATACCTTGACAAAGTTTTGAAGAAGTTCAAAATGGATCAAGCAAAGAAAGGGTTCTTGCCTGTGTTACAAGGTGTGAAGTTGAGTCAGACTCAATGCCCGACCACTGCAGAAGATAGAGAGAAAATGAAAGTCATTCCCTATGATTCAACCATAGGTTCTATCATGTATGCAATGTTGTGTACCAGACCTGATGTGTTCCTTGCTATTAGTTTAGCAGGGAGGTACCAAAGTAATCCAGGAGTGGATCACTGGACAGCGGACAAGAACATCCTAAAATACCTGAAAAGGACTAAGGATATGTTTCTCGTTTATGGAGGTGACAAAGAGCTTGTCGTAAATAGTTACGTCGATGCAAGCTTTGACACTGATCCGGATGACTCTAAATCACAGACCGGATACGTATTTATATTGAACGGTGGAGCTGTAAGTTGGTGCAATTCTAAGCAAAGCGTCATGGCGGGATCTACGTGTGAAGCGGAGTACATAGCTTCTTCGGAAGCAGCAAATGAAGGAGTCTGGATGAAGGAGTTCATATCCGATCTAGGTGTCATACCTAGTGCATCGGATCCAATGAAAATCTTTTGTCACAATACTGGTGCCTTTGCCTTGGCAAAGGAATCCAGATTTCACAAGAGAACCAAGCACATCAAGAGATGCTTCAATTCCATCTGCGATCAAGTCAAGGAGGGAGACATGGAGATTTGCAAGATACATATGGATCTGAATGTTGCAGACCCATTGACTAAGCCTCTCTCACGAGCAAAACATGATCAGCACCAAGACTCCACAGGTGTTAGAATCATTACTGTGTAATCTAGATTATTGACTCTAGTGCAAGTGGGAGACTGAAGGAAATATGCCCTAGAGGCAATAATAAAGCTGTTATTTATATTTCCTTATATCATGATAAATGTTTATTATTCATACTAGAATTGTATTAACCGGAAACTTAGTACATGTGTGAATACATAAACAAATAGAGTGTTACTAGTATGCCTCTACTTGACTAGCTCGTTGAATCAAAGATGGTTAAGTTTCCTAGCCATAGACATGAGTTGTCATTTGATTAACGGGATCACATCATTAAAGAATGATGTGATTGACTTGACCCATTCCGTTAGCTTAGCACTTGATCGTTTAGTATGTTGCTATTGCTTTCTTCATGACTTATACATGTTCCTATGACTATGATATTATGCAACTCCGAATACGGAGGAACACTTTGTGTGCTACCAAACGTCTGGCGAATCTGGGTGATTATAAAGGTGCTCTACAGGTGTCTCCAATGGCACTTGTTGAGTTGGCATAGATCAAGATTAGGATTTGTCACTCCGATTGTCAGAGAGGTATCACTGGGCCCTCTCGGTAATGCACATCACTATAAGCCTTGCAAGCAATGTGACTAATGAGTTAGTTGCGGGATGATGCATTATGGAACGAGTAGAGAGACTTGCCAGTAATGAGATTGAACTAGGTATTGAGATACCAATGATCGAATCTCGAGCAAGTAACATACCGATGACAAAGGGAACAACGTATATCGTTATGCGGTTTGACCGATAAAGATCTTCGTAGAATATGTGGGAGCCAATATGAACATCCAGGTTCCGCTGTTGGTTATTGACCGGAGACGTGTCTCGGTCATGTCTACATAGTTCTCGAACCCGTAGGGTCTGCACGCTTAACGTGCGGTGACAATCGGTTTTATGAGTTTATGTGTTTTGATGAACTGAACGTTGTTCAGAGTCCCGGATATGATCACGGGCATGACGAGGAGTCTCGAAATGGTCAATACATAAAGATTGACATATTGGAAGACTATGTTTGGACATCAAAATGGTTCCGGGTGAGTTCGGGGCATTTACCGGAGTACAGGGGGGTTACCGGAACCCCCGGGGAGTACATGGGCCTTAATGGGCCTTCGTGGGAGAGAGGAGGAGGCGGCCTAGGAGGGCCCCCCCCCCCAACTCCAATCCGGATATGGTGGGGGGCGGCCCCCCTTTCCTTCCTCCTTCCTCCCCCTTCCTTCCTCTCCTAGTCCAACTAGGGAATGGGGGCATCCTACTCCCGGTGGGAGTAGGACTCCTCCAGAGCGCGCCATAGAGGGCCGGCCCTCCCTCTCCTCCACTCCTTTATATACGGAGGAGGGGGCACCCCATAGACACACAAGTTGATCATTGTCTTAGCCGTGTGTGGTGCCCCCCTCCACCATAATCCACCTCGGTCATATCGTCGTAGTGCTTAGGCGAAGCCGTGCGCCGGTGGCATCATCATCACCATCATCACACCATCGTGCTGATGAAGCTCTCCCTCGACACTCAGCTGGATCGAGAGTTCATGGGACGTCAACAAGCTGAACGTGCGTAGTTCGCGGAGGTGTCGCACTTTCAATACTAGGATCGGTCGGATCGTGAAGACGTACGACTACATCAACCGCGTTGTAATAACGCTTCCGCTTACGGTCTACGAGGGTACGTGGACTACACTCTCCCCTCTTGTTGCTATGCATCACCATGATCTTGCGTGTGCGTAGAATTTTTTTGATTTACTGCGTTCCCCAACACCATCACCCCCTTGGTGGTGTGTCGTGGCTTGATCTAGATATGATGACAAGTGAGCAAGAATCGGGTCGTCGCATCCTTAGTGGCGTGCTACATCGACGCTCATGGGTAGCAAAAATGAGGAAGGGACTTTTCATTTGACTCGATGAGTGCGGAGGGTAAGGAAGCTAGCCGAACCTAGGAGGATTCACTTAGGTAGCTGGAGTAATGGTCCTTGATAGGTAAGCTATGGGAGCTACTTGATACAACGATGAGGAGGGGTGTTGATACCCTTTGTGTCCAGGAAACTGAGTGGAGGGAGAAGAAGGCGAATGAGGTGGAGGATATCGGCTTCAAGCTATGTTACACGGGGACAACTACAAACAGGAATGGAGTAGGCAACTTGATCAAAAAGAGGCTCAAGAGGCTCAAAAGCAAACAAAAAGAGTGGTAGATGTCAAGAGGCGTGGGGACCGGATTATCCGGGTCAAACTGGTAGTTGGGGACTTGGTTCTCAATGAGAACACTAAGAGGGACTTCTAGGATGGCCTCGAGGGCATGGTTAGGAGTGTACCTATTGGGGAGAAACTCTTCATAGGAGGAGACCTCAATGGCCACGTGGGTACATCTAACACATATTTTAAAGGGGTGCATGGGGGCATTGGCTATGGCATCAGGAATCAAGAAAGACAAGATGTCTTAAGCTTTTCCCTAGCCTAAGACATGATTGTAGCTAATACGTGCTTTAAAAAGAGAGAATCATATCTAGTGACTTTGGTAGTGGTCAACACTCTTAGCTAGATTGATTCCGTCCTCTTGAGAATAGAAGACAAACGTGCTTGCCTGGAATGTAAGGTGATACCTAGAGAGAGTTTTTTCCTGAGCATAAGATTGTGGTGATTGACTTCCGCTTTAAGATTCATGTCAAGCAAGATTAGAGTGCCAAAGTTGCTAGAAAAATTGATGGAAGCTCAAGGTGGATTCAACTCAGGCTTTCAAGGAGAGGTTTATTAAAGAGGGCCCTTGTGACGAAGGAGGTGATGCACACAATATGTGGATGAAGATGATGACTTGCATTCGCAAGTGACTTCAAATTAGTTTGGAGTGACCAAGGGAAGTAGAAAGGAAGCTAAAGATACCTGGTGTTGGAACGATAATTTCTAGAAGGCTATTAAGGATAAAAAAGACCGTTTCAGACGCCCACATCTGGATAGGACTGCAGACAGCATAGAAACGTACAAGGTAGCAAAGGAGGCCACGAAGTGATCTCTAAGTGAAGCAAGGTGTTGTGGAGCATCCTTCGATCATCCCCATGGACACCACACAGACTCGTCAAGCACCTAGTGGACCCGTAACAAGAGCTCGCGCACGTACCATGGAAAGCGAGGTGAACTCACTCCTCTTCGAGCTTGAAATGAATATAGATGGAACTTGTTTGCTACCTCATCATGGAACATTGTGTATCATTAAGTATGAAGACGACCCCCAACATGGAGCGAAGGAACCTCACCAAGTACACAAATAAGCATGGGAAGGCTGGATGGAATATGGAGACCAACGGCAAGAAGAAGGAGACGCGCCCAGGAGACCCCGTGTGCACGGTCCCCGTTAGACCCCATGCGCACGGACCATCCAGAGAGCTACTGGACATACACCATGCACACGGGCCTCCAGGACCCTATGCCCATGGGCCCCTCCATTGTAGTTTCCTGGGCACCCCGTGCCTATGGGGCCCCGTGCGCATGGGGCCAACTTAGCCCGTGCACATGGGCCTTCCAACAGACGTGTCTGAAGTTGACTGTTTTGCCCCTCTCTTCGTCTGCCTCCAGCAACCTATATATCTCGTGCCTAGACCATTTGTTAGGGTTAGCAAAGTGTATGTAATGATCTAGAGAGAGCTTTGCTCATCTACGGATCCTCTTGGAGATCAAGACCTCTTAGGAGAAGATCCACAAGTGGATATCAAGACCTCCTCTTGGAGAAGATTATCATCAAGACCGCATCTCCTTTGGATTTTAGAAGAACCTTTACCTTGTTCTATTTTCCCTTGATTGGGTTTGTTTGAGTGATTCCTCTTGTTGTTCTTCCCTTTTCCCCCTACAAGTGTGAAAAGATCATAACTAGGGTTCCACCCTACAACATCTTGGATCAGAGCATATGTTGATTCACATCTTGGAGTCCCTACCCCCCCCCCCCCCACACACACACACACACTTTCTAGGCTAATTCTGTTGCTTTTACTCCCGATTCGGAAATCCCCACAAAAATAGCCCTACCAAAAGTTTTGCAATTTGTTAGATCTTGTAAGATTTTGTTCATTTGGTGCACAAATTTCTGGTTGGCAAGTGGATCAGCCCCTCCCCTCCATCCCAAACCCCTCCCACCAGCGCAATTTTCACGAAAAATTTTGTTGAGACCGGATTTCGAGTTGTTCTTACTTGTTTGTCGGCACCGCTTGCGCAGGCTCAAATCACAGTACACTTTTGCCACCCATTTTATTTTCCAGCTTCCATCATTTTCCTCACCATTAACCTTCTGCACTACCACACTCCCGCTAATACCCACTTAGTTTGAGCTTTTGAGTTGTGGTTTCAGTTTCCTAAGGTGTTTTGGCTAATTAGGGACAGTTCGACATCACCATCATCACCACGGACTCAACATCGAAAACGACCACTTCACCTTCACACCAACCATAAGCAAGGACGGTAACCTCGACGACAACTTTGTACATTCTCCTTGCCATTGCGTTGATAGCCTCGAGCCTATTGCGTACCTTACCTATCGAGACTAGTGAGTTCAGAATTGTCTGGCCACACTCTTTGTGCACATTAATGATAAACTTACTCCGCATAGCTACTTAGCATGCAATCATATTTCTATCATCATTGTGCCATAAGTCTCTCCCGTTCATATCTT
The DNA here is from genome assembly GCA_021605145.1 of Aegilops bicornis. NCBI lineage: Eukaryota > Viridiplantae > Streptophyta > Magnoliopsida > Poales > Poaceae > Aegilops > Aegilops bicornis. The sequence goes on along the minus strand of CM038672.1, from coordinate 325,852,561 downwards.
ACATACTTGTCTCATACATTGGCTCGTGCATCATGCATGCATGTTGGCATAGCAAAAAAAGCATTTTAGGCAAAAGAGGAGAAACAAAGAGCTTGTAAGCAATAGCATTGAGCCATCTCGATATTACATCATAGTGGATCATACATACATAGCATAATTGGGATTGAAGATGGCACGTTACTCTAATAGGTTGGTGAACAAGCGTATCTAGCCCATTTGAGCAATCAAGTTATTGTCTCTCTAGTATCTGTGCAACACGAGCATTTTCCGTGGTCTCACATTTTGTGCTCATTCCTTGGTTGTGCGGATCCCGCTTACCTTTCGTGTATTTGTTCCACGTGATATCCTCGGTTTTGATCTACTTGCTCTACTTGCAATTTGTGAATCTCTTCAGCATTATCAATATATTGACTAACATTTGCCTGAATTTTGTGCCACTTATTGATGTCTACTACGCAACTTTATTCTTGTAGACACGTGTTGGGCCTCCAAGCATAGAGTTTTGTAGGACAGTAGCAATTTTTCCTCAAGTGGATGACCTAAGGTTTATCAGTCCGTGAGAGGTGTAGGATGAATATGGTCTCTCTCAAATGACCATGTAACCAAATACAAAAAATCTCTTGTGTCCCCAACACACCCAATACAATGGAAAATTGTATAGGTGCACTAGTTCGGTGAAGAGATGGTGATAAAAGTGTAATATTGATGGTAGAAATATATATTTATAATCTGAATAAATAAAAAGAGCAAGGTAGCAAATACTAAACGGGCACAAAAATGGTATTGCAATGCTTGAAAAAAAGTCCTAGGGTCCGTACTTTCGCTAGTGCAATTTCTCAACAGCGCTAACATAGTTAGATCATATGATTATCCCTCAAAGTGCAATAAAGAATCACCCCCTAGTTCCTATTAGCAGAGAACAAAAGATAGAAATTGTTTGTAGGGTATGAAACCACCTCAAAGCTATTCTTTCTGATCGATCTATCCTAGAGTTCGTACTAAAATAACGCAAGCTATTCTTTCCGATTGATCTAATCAAGAGTTCGTACTAAAATAACATCAAAGCAAATTCATATTCATAATACTCAATCCACACAAAGAACTACAGAGAGACCCCAAAGTTTCTATCGGAGAAAAGATAATAAAAATGTGCATCAACCCCTATGCATATATTACCCCAATATCACCTTGGGAATCCGCAAGTTGAGTGCCATAACATACATCAAGTGAATCAATATGATACCCCATTGTCACCTCAAGCATTCATACCGCAATATATACATCATGTGTTCTCATATCTGAATATTCAATCCGACAAGACAAAACTTCAAAGGGTAAAGATTCAATTCATCACATCAAGAGTATAGAGGGGATAAACATCATATGATCCATCAATATTAACAAAGCCCATGATATAGATCACGAGAGAGAGAGAGACAGAGAGAGAGAGAGATTAAACACATAGCTACTGATACAAACCCTCAGCCCCGAGGGTGGACTACTCCCTCCTCATCATGCTGGCCGCCGGGATGATGAAGATGGCCACCGGACATGATTCCCCCCTCCGGCAAGGTGCCAGAAAGGGTCTAGATTGGTTTTTGGTGGATACAGAGCCTTGTAGTGGCGGAACTTCTGATCTAGGTTAACCCCGAAGGGTTTCGGAATATTTGGGAATTTATAGTGCAAAGAGGGGGTGCGAGAGGCCACCGAGGTGGGCACAACCCACTGGCGCGCCACAGTGGGTTGTGCCCTCGAGCACTCCTCCCCCAGTGCTTCATTGGCCTTGTTGGTCTTGGTCCACAAAAATCTCCGTGAAGTTTTTTGCATTTTGGACTCCATTTGGTATTGATTTCTGCGATGTAAAAAACAAGCAAAAAACAGCAATCGGCACTGAGCCTTTGGGTCAATAGGTTAGTCCCAAAAAATGATATAAAGTTGCTATGAAATGATTGTAAAACATCCAAGAATGATAAAATAACAGCATGAATACTTCATAAATTATAGATACATTGGAGACCAATGTAACATTTTTTAGGTGTGAGAAACGAACCTGGTACCAATTCTACTATTATAGCATTACATCGAGTGATACTCGATGCATCCTCAATCTTCGGAAAAGTTAACTTTGGTATTGTTATCTCATTTCCTGCAGGCCCCTACTTGACTATGATGGATAGGCCAAGCACATCAAACCCGCTCTTCGCGGTGCACGATGAAGCGATTGACTATGTCACTGGAAGTCATCTCTTTGGTGTTCGATGAGCACTACATCAAGAAAGTGAAGCTTTGGGTGACCGCATCCAGCAACTCGCCACTGACTTACACCAATCAGAAGGAAGAAAATGGTACTACCTTGACGCCAAGCTATAATCTCAAATGGAGGAATTTCGTGCGATGATGGTAAATCACACTTCTTCCACATCTTCATCATCAAGAAAGCGTCGCTTGAGTCGCCACTCTTCCGACTCTTCTTCTGACGCAATTCTTCCACGAGCTCATTCTCATTGTTGCGACGACCATCAAGATCATCAAGCTCCACAAAATCCATTCCATGGCAATGAGTTGCAAGACCGCCTACGAGAGCGCGAACGACATTTGTGTCAAGAACAGGATGCCTTGAACCAAGGGCAAGCTCGACAATGGTCACGACAAGATAACCATGATGGTGACAAGCTATAGCACGAGCAACAACTCCATGAGGAACAAGCACTTGAAGCACAACGTGCTCTCCAAGAAGCCACTCGCACCATCAAAGAACGCAACCGTCGAGTGCTTGAACAAGAATAAGCGCTGGCAAGAGCAACAAGATGAAGCCGTTGCCTTGAGGAGTGCCATGAAAGGAGGAACTGGGCAAGAATCCCTATGCCTCAACCCAAGCCAACCAAGAGGAGCATGAGGATGATGACCCGCCTCCAAGACACGACCGACACCACCATTAACACCAGATGAAGAACAACGCTATGGCAAGCTCAAGTTCACCATGCCCAAGTTCTCCGGAAGCACCGATCCTGAAGAATATCTCTCATGGGCATTGAAGGTCGACAAGATATTTCGCCTCCACAATTATGAAGAAGAGAAGAAGATGGCAATGGCCTCCCACCAATCACGGCATGGAACCAAATGAAGGATGTCATGAGAGCTCATTTTGTGCCCACACACTATAGCATGATCTCTTCAAGAAGCTACAACTCCTCAAGCAACGCACCAGGTCATTTGAAGAATACTACCAAGATATGGAGATTGCCATGATACGAGCCAACGTCAAGGAAGATGACGAGCAAACAATGGCACACTTCTTGAATGGCCTCAACCACCCAATAAAGAAGGGACAATTACATTTTTTTCCCCTAGTTGGAACCTGCCCACGGGGTTTGCCCATACTTTTCGACTCTGCTCATTTTTGCCCTTAGATTTATCCCCGAGGTCGCGCTGATGCCCTTTGACCGTTTGACTAATACTTTGAGAATTCATAAAAAATTCATATGAACTCACAAAAAATGCAAATAAGAAATCAAAATGTTCACACAGGCATTACCTTTATGTGTGTATAATGTCCTTTCAGGATAAAAGCACCATTTAAACTACCCGAGGTTCTTAATGTTATTAACAAAATTAAAAATAAAAATTTATAAACAACACTTTTTTCATGAATAAAAATTACATGCAAATGTAGGTCATGTTTTCTAAAGATCCTGATATCTTTTTTCAATTTTTCTGAGTTCATATCAACTTGTTATGATTGTTCAAACAACTTTGACCATTATTTTGAAACTTCATATCAAGTTGATATGAACTCAGAAAATGCAAAAAAGATTTTAGGACGTTCAGAAAACATCACCTACATTTGTAAATAATTTTTGTTCATGCAAAAATTATTGTTATACCTTTTTATTTTTAATAATATTAATAACATTAATAACCTCGGGTAGTGTCCTGAATGCAAATAACATGCACATAAAGGCAATATCTATCTAAACATTTTGATATCTTATTTGCATTTTTCTGAGTTCATATCAATTTGTTATGGATTTTCAAAGTACTCGTCAAACGGTCAAAGGGCATTCGCGCGACCTCGGAGGCAAATCTAGAGGCAAAACTGAGCAAAGTTGAAAAGTAAGGGCAAAACCCGTGCGTAGGTTCCAAGTAGGGGCAAAAATGCATTTGTCCCAATAAATAAATAAACTGACTGCCAACCTTACTCCAACCTCCTCGAGCTTGTGCACCAAGCTACCAAGGCGGAATAACAAGTGCAGGATGACTTCAAGTACTCCAAGTACTCATCCAAGGCCTACAGCTCATACTCCCAAGCTTCCACAACTAAGGCACCACCAACTACTACTCAGCTCCATCAACCCCTGGTGACAAATCTAGTTCCAAGCAAGCTACGACATCTTCGAGTCATCCTCCTTCAAGCACTTACAAGTCAAGAACCTCCTCATCGACTGTCAGGCCCGTGGGACTGGGGGTACCTAGGCCCGTTTGCCTGTGGCCCAGGGTGCAACGTCACCAGAAGGCCCAAAGTTGGCCCACCGACAGGGCTTCACAAGCAGGACCCTCGCGAGGTGTGCGTCATCAAGCGTCATCGAGAGCCTCACGAGGCATATTCTCGAGGCCCTTCGCGGAGGCATACGAATCAAGGATCAGGCAACGGAGCTGCGCGGCCCTGCGTCTTCACGTGGGTGACGCACGTGGCGACAAGCGGAGCTAGAGGGGCGCCAGCAGGCATAGATGAGGAGGCTTTCCTCCTTCATGCTAAGGGAGCAAGGACAGCGCACTAATTCCCAAAGCAGTTCCCAAAGGTTACTCGATCGGTGCTAGAAGACTGTGACGGCGGGCTCGCCAGGATAGAGGTCATCACCAAGCCTTTAGTGCGTCATGGCAGGAAGCTTTAGTAGGAGAAGACCACCTTTAGTCAGGATAAGTTGTACTCTTGTCCCCCTTCAAATTGGCCGTTGTGGCAACCCTTCCCACCTTTTGTTTTTGGGGGAAGAGGATCAAGCCCAGTATAAATATAGATAGGGCGCCCCCGTAGAGAGGGAACGATCCCTAGACCCTCCGGAGGCCGCTCATTTTCCCTTGTACACTCGTACTCATCCTCCCTTGCGGGGCAATCCAACCACAAAGCAGGAGTAGGGTCTTACACCGCAAGCTGGCCCGAACCTGGGTAAACTGTCGTGTCTATTGTCCTTCTTTCCCCACGCTCGAGCATGCCGGAGCATTGCCGTTGTCGGATTTCGGGTTCCGGCAAAACCCTTGAGGTTCAAACACTGGGCTGCGCACGAAGATCTCTCCTCCCCCTAGCACTCACCCTCACCGCAATCTCAAGGCTCAACGCGCCGAACTCACAAAACAAGAGACACAAGGTTTATACTGGTTCGGGCCACCGATGTGGTGTAATACCCTACTCCAGTGTGGTGTGGTGGATTGCCTCTTGGGCTGAGGAAGAATAGTTACAAGGGAAGAACAGCCTCCTGAGGAGAGGTGCTCTTGTGCTTGGTGAGTTTGTGTGGATGAGGATGATCTGAATAGCCCAGGATCAGTTGCCTCCTACTGTGGTGGCTAGCCCTATTTATAGTGGCCCTGGTCCTCCTCCCAAATGCAGGCGAGAAGGGATGCCACAACGGCCAAATTTGAAGGCAGACAACTAGTACAAGTTATCCTGACTAAAGGTGGTCTTCGCCTGCCAAAGGCTCTGGTGGTGACGCCGTCCTGGGCTCCACGGTGACCTCCGTCCTGCCGTCCTGCTGGTCTTGGTCTCGTTGCACTGATATGGAAACCTTTGCCTGATGCCTCAGGACTCCTCGTCTGCGCTTGCCTCTTTACCACCAAAGAGGAAAGCGAGGACACTATGCGCGTTGGTGCCCGCCTGGCCCCGGTCGTCATGGCTTGCATCACAGGAACCTCGTGAGGTGCCCCTTGCCTTGATCTCTCCGCCCCTCGCGAGCCAGCCTGGTGAGGCCGTCCCCGAGGAGATCTTGTGTCATCCCCCTCGTGAGGCTTTGCCCCTCGAGAGGGTCTTGAGTGTTTGCTGGTGAAGATGGGTCATACAGGGCCGCTAGTGGAGCCACGCTGTGGGACACAGGCAGGCAAGTCTGGGGACCCCCATTCCCAGGACACCGACAATAGCCCCCGGGCCCAAGGTGCGCTCGGACTTGGCTTCGAGGAGAAGCCAAGGGGCAAGTTTGAAGTGCCGCGGGCCCCAACAACCTGCGGCCTCGGTTGACGCGTGGTGATTGATGGGACGTGGGCGTCTCCGCTTCCCCGCACTGCCTCGGCAACTGCCCGGCTTGACGAGTCCCTGCTGCATGCAGAGAAAAATCATCATTACCTATGATCGTGGGGATCGCCGGTTAGCCTTCTCCCGCTATAAATGAGGGGGGAAGCCCCCGTCGCTCATCCCTTCCTACTCCACTCGCTTCTTCTTCCTTGCTTCATCGCTAGCAGCGACACCCATGGCGCCTGCAAAGAGGTTCATGACCGCAGAAAAGGGGAAGGCCCGCCAGGAGGGGCCCGGTTCTCCGCCGCCTAAGAGGGGCCACAGCCATCCCGCAAGCACACTGCGGCCCGCCCGTCAGCCCCTCGCGGCATGGCGGTGCCTCTTCAGCGGTGGGAGTCGCCCAGGTCGTGGCAGCCCCGTCGATGAAGGGAGGCGCACCATGGTCGCGAGGCCTCCCCGGCCGTGCTTCCACTCGGTGGAGGTGTTGCCTGAGTTCGTCGTGTGGTCGGAGAACCCGGCCGGCACCTGGCTTCAGCTCCCGCACTTCTTTGCCGGCGAGCTGCCAGCCACGGGTCCAGGCAGTCTCTGGCTGCAGGCAGACGGCTGCTGCAGCAAGGCTTCATGGGTCGCGGTCGAGGTCTCCGTTGCGGGCAACGCAGCCACAGCCCGCGGCCGGGCGAGACGTTGCCAAGACGCGCTCGGGCCGGGCAAAGGCACCCTCCACTTCAAGTACGATGGCAACACGACCCTCTATGTGAGGGTGTTTGGGGAAGATGGTCACCGTGTCGGGTGCTGCCTTGAGGACAACGACGGCGGTGAGGTGCTCAGCCTCGGCGACGACCGCGACGAGCGTGAAGGCGGGCTTATCCTTGGCGCCGGCCATGGCTCTTCTAGTTACGACGGCTCTTCTTCCGGTGACAGCTCCAGCAGCGGCGGCTACGACTAGCCGTCACGCCGCCGCACCCGTTTCGAGGGCGGCAGCGGGTCATCTCGTCGCCGCACTCCAGTGAAGCGTGAGGAGGGGTCTGGCTGAGCCTAGGAGAGCGCCATGGGCCCATCCTCGCGAACTGCTACGGGGGCATGCACCACTTTTGTTTCGTTCTTCCTTTTCTTCCTGCATTAAGAGAGAGACAAGTATGGGGCCCCTTGCAGGGCGCTTATGAACCATGATTTCCAAGTTGCTATGCTATGTTTACCGTTCCTGTGTCGCGTTGCAGCATCGGCGTTTTATGTAGGCGCCTAGAAATAACTTAGCTTGGCACGCTCGAAGTAGTTTCTGCCTCGTGAGGTGCGCACTTCCCAGTGCCTGGCGAGGCCTCCTTGGCTTGGGAGGCGTCTAGGAACTGCAAAAATTCGTTAGGAAACTCTTATTCTTCCGAGCCCTGGTCGCAGGAGCAGCCGGTCACGACCAAGCGCTTCACATCACGGTACCCGAGGGGCACGGATTGAGAGAGGTGCGCTAACTTACGAGCTCGAGTGAGGGTGCCTCGCGAAGAATAGGGAAAACGCTCACGAGGGCACCTGTCCAGCCCCCTCGCGAGGCATGCAAGGGAGAGTACGGGTCAAAACAAGGAACTGAAGGCAGAAACGGAGGCAAAAGGCGATGGAACCAAGCCGGCAAGGAACACCAGAAAGAAAATTTTCATTAAAGAGGAGCAAGCCAATTATGGAAAGCAAATGAAAAGCCGCGTCCGGCACCTAGTCTAGTCTTCTCACCAGCTCGGACCTAAGTGTTGCCACTAGGACATGGGAGGGAGCCCCCGAGGCCCGAGGGCGGCACTCCTAAGAATCCGAGGCGTGTATAGACCCACTCATTATTATGTGAGAGTGTCACGAGCGGAGACCTTCACAGGCACTGGGCCTTGCTTCATAGGCGCCGGGCCTTGCTTCATGGGTAGAACTTCCGAAGGTGCTAGATGTTCCAGGCGTTTTGGATGGGGACCCCGTCCTGCATCTCCAGGCGCACGGCGCCAGGCCTGGAGACATGGGCGACCTTAAACGGGCCCTCCCACATGGGTGGAAGCTTATGCAGCCCTTCCCTGGAGAGCACCCGCCTTAGGACGAGGTCACCCACCTCGAGCGTCCTGGAGCGGACGCTGCGACAGTGATACCACCGCAGCGCCTGCTGGTATCTTGTCGCTCGAAGCGTGGCTTCACGACGGCGTTCCTCCCCCATCACGAGGTCCATCCCCCGCATGGCGTCTTGTTGCGCCTCATCAAACGCCAGGACCCGCACGGAGCGATGCTTGACCTCGTGAGGGAGAACCGCTTATGCTCCGCAGACGAGGAAGAACGGGGTCTCGCCTTGGTGGCGGTGGTGCAGATGGACCACAGCACAGACTGGAGCTCGTCGTGCCAGCCCCTGCCGCAAGCCTCGAGCTTCTTCTTGAAGGTCCTGGTCTTGAGGCCTCTCAGGACCTCCGCGTTGGCGCGTTCGGCCTGACCATTGCTCCTAGGGTGTGTCATCGAAGCATAGCAGATCTGCGTTCCAAGGTTAGCACAATATGTCTTGAAGAGATTGCTAGTGAACTACGATCTGTTGTCAGTGATGATGCGATTAGGGACCCCGAACCGGCTCACGAGACCCTTGATGAACTTGACCACTGATCCGGCCGGGATGGTGCGGACAGCTTCTACCTCCACCCATTTGGTGAACTTATCGATGGCGACGTAGAGGTAGCGGTAGCCCCCAGGCGCTCGAGGAAACGGGCCTAAGATGTCGAGCCCCCATGCTGCAAATGGCCACGAGAGAGGGATGGTCCGGAGGCCCTGAGCCGGCTGATGGATCTGCTTGGCGTGGAATTGACAGGCCTCGCAGGACTTCACCAGCTCAGTCGCGTCGTTGAGCGCCATAGGCCAGTAGAACCCCCTGCAGAATGCCTTGCTGACGAGGGTTCGTGATGATGAGGGGTGCCCGCAGTCTCCGCCGTGTATGTCAGCTAGCAACTCGTTCCCCTGTTCCCCGGAGATACAACGCAAGGAAACGTCATTCGGCCGCTTCCTGTATAACTCCATCGTCTCGATGCGACGCCGTGGTTCGCCGGGCCACGCGCTCCACGTCCTCCTCTTTCTCTGGCAGCGTCCCTTGCGTCAGGTATTCCTTGAACTCCTTGGTCCATCACCCCTCCTGAGGCTCGAGCGCCAAGAGTAGGCGCACTCCCGAGGTCGGGCCGCAGGCCGGGGCTCCCGAGGCAGGTGGTTGGGGGAGCTCCTCCCGAGGCGGCGCTGGCCTTGAAAGCGGAGGTGTTGCCGACGGCTTGAAGAGCCGCTCCTCGAAGACGCCAGGCTCTTGGGGTAGTCGCTTGGATGCTATGTTGGCGATGTCGTCGGCCTCCTTGTAGGTGCCACGGGGCACGTGCTGCAATTCCAGACCCAGGAACTGCTTTTCCATTTTGCGTACCTCCGCGAGGTATGCCTCCATGTGCTCGTCCCTTGGCTTGTATACCTTATTGGAGAAGTTGACGAGGAGCTGCGAGTCACCCCTGATAGTGTGGCGCTTCACCCCTAGGGCCACCGCAGCCTTAAGGCCAGCTATGAGGCCTTCGTACTCCGTGATGTTGTTGGAGACCTTCTCGCCCTGCTGGAAGCAGAGCTGCATGGCGTAGTAGAGCTTGTCCTGAGTGGGCGAGATGAGCAGCGCTCCAGCTCCCGCGCACTGGCGTGCAGACGCGCCATCGAAATACATAACCCCGTCGTCGGGCGCTTCACTTCCCGGCGAGAGGGATCGGTCCTCGCCTGCTTCAAGCCCCGGGGCATCCGTCCATTCTGCCACGAAATCGGTGAGCGCGGCTCCCTTGATGACCCTGGTTGTGCTGAATTCCAGCTGGAATGCCTGCAGCTTGATGTTCCATTCGGCGACCCTTCCAGCAGTGTTGGGGCTCCTGAGTACCCTCTCCAGCGGGTAGGCCAAGACGACCTTGATTGGATGACTTTGAAAGTAGTGTTGTAGCTTACGCGAGGCCACCAAGAGCGCGAGCAAGAGCTTCTGAGATATGGGGTACCGTGCCCTTGCGTCCCGCAGTACTGTGCTGACGAAATACACTGGGTGCTCGACGTGGGTGGGCGCGTTGATGGGGCCTACGTCTATTGGAGGTCGGGGCGCCTCCAGAAGTGGTGGAACCCCTGGAGCCCGGTCGTTCATTGGGGCCTCTGCAGGCCCAAGGACGCTGCCTTGCTGGGCCTGGTCATCCGTTGGCGTTGCTGCAGCCCTTGCGGTGCCCTCCGGGTCTTGTGTCGCCCCGGCTGGGGGGCGTAGCTTGGCGCGACGTATCCTTGGCCTGGCGCTCTTCCCGAACCGCCACCAGAGCTGCGCTGGCAGAGTAAGGAGTGGCGGCAAGGTAGAGCACCAGGGGCTCGAGAGGGCGGGGCGCCACCATCACCGGAGGGCTGGTCAGGTATCTCTTGAGGTCTTGAAACGCTTTGTCAGCCTCCGGGGTCCACTCAAATGGGCCCTTCTTCTTCATCAGCTTGAAGAATGGTAGGGCGCACTCTCCCAGCTTGGAGATGAAGTGCCCTAGCGAAGTCACGCGGCCGGCAAGCTTCTGCATCTCCTTGAGGGTTTGCGGTGGGCTCATGTCTTCGATCGCCTTGACCTTCTTCGGGTTGGCCTCAATCCCCCTGTGGGACACGAGGAAACCCAGCAGCTTGTTGGATGGGACACCAAACACACACTTCTCCAGGTTGAGCCGCAAGTCCACCTAGCGTAGGCTCTCGAAGGTCTCCTCCAGGTCCTGAATCAAAGTTCTCGCCTCCCGAGACTTTACCACAATGTCGTCGACATAGGCTTCAGCGTTCCTCCTGAGCTGCTGACCCAGGGCGATGTGCATCAGCCGTTTGAAGGTCGCGCCTTGCGTTGCGCAACCCGAACGGCATGAAAGTGTAGCAGTACACCCCGCACGGGGTTAGGAAGGCCGTCTTCTCCACATCCTCTACCGCCATCTTGATCTGATGATAGCCCGAGAACGCATCCAGGAAGCATAGCAGGTCGCACTCGGCGGTCGAGTCAACAATCTGGTCGATGCATGGAAGTGGGAATGGATCTTGGGGACAGGCCTTGTTGAGGTTGGTGAAGTTGACACACATGCGCTCCTTCCCACCTTTCTTTGGCACGACGACGGGGTTCGCCAGCCACTCGGGGTACCGAACCTCGCGAATGACACATGCCGCCTCCAGCTTGCAGGTTTCTTCGACGATGAAGGACTACTTCTCCGTGGACTGTCGCCGCGCCTTCTGCTTCACAGGGCGCACATTGGGGCACACCCTCAAGTGATGCTCGATCACCCCTCTTGGGACCCCTACTAGCTGTTTGGGTTCCCACGCGAATACTTCCTTGTTTGCGTGCAAGAACTTCACCAATGCCTTCTCTTGATCCGGGTCGAGGTTGGCACCTATGGTGAAGGTGGCTCCAGAGGACCCATCTTCCTCGACCAGCACCTGCTTGGTTTCTGCCCGATCTTGAGTGAACAACTGCTTCTTCTTAGCTGGCGTGGCCTCCTTGACTCCGGAGGTGCCGAAGGTCACGGGAAGACAGATCTGCCCCAAGGGGCTGGCGGAGCCGCCGCCGACCCTGGAGAAGGGCTTGCTAGGGCGGAGCCGCTCGAGCGGCACGTGAAGGAGGCTAAAAGCCTCCATAGAGCGTACGTTGAGGCCGGCGCCACCGTCGATGAGGGTCTTGGTGACAGCTACGCTCAGATGGTGGGCGTGCAAAGCATTGGGAGCATGCCTGAGCCGACGGTGGTGACTGGGTGATCCCCTGAGTCGAAGGTCAGGTCGGCCTTGGGCTCCGCCCAACCTGGGGGAGCTCCCTGCCGCGCGGAAGCGACGCCAATCTGGCGAAATAACGGCTTGGTATGACGGCCCGAGGGCGGCGCTTGTGAGCCGCCGAGGAGGGCCGCGACAGCGAGGGGTGCCGGTGCCGCGAAGCGCGCAGCCAAGAGGCTGCACAGCTCCTCCCAAGATGCCACCATAGATCATGGGAGGTTGAGTAGCCAGGCGCGCGGTGCACCAGTGAGGGCCATGGGAAGCCAGTTGGCCATGACCATGTCGTCACCCCCAGCCTTTAGGACGGCCTCTTCATACGCCAGCAGGAAGGCCGACGGGTCCACCACGCCGTCGTAACGCGGCGGCATCTCTGGCTTGAACTTGGGTGGCCACTTCACCCGCCGCAAGGCGGGGGCTAAGGCTCGGAGCCCCTTGGCCCCGCCATGGGCATCCTTCATCGCAGTCTGAAGAGCAACGCCGGCCATGGGGGCAAGGCGCGGTGATGGCGGAGCATGGATCGTCGGAAGGAAGGCTTCAGCGCACCCCTACCTGGCGCGCCAAATGTCAGATTTCGGGTTCCAGCAAAACCCTTGAGGTTCGAACACTGGGGTGCGCACGAAGATCTCTCCTCCCCCTAGCACTCGCCCTCACCGCAATCTCAAGGCTCAACGCGCCATAGAACAAGAGACACAAGGTTTATACAGGTTCGAGCCACCGATGTGGTGTAATACCCTACTCCAGTGTGGTGTGGTGGATTGCCTCTTGGGCTGAGGAAGAATAGTTACAAGGGAAGAACAACCTCCTGAGGAGAGGTGCTCTTGTGCTTGGTGAGTTTGTGTGGATGAGGATGATCTGAATAGCCCAGGATCCGTTGCCTCCTACTGTGGTGGCTAGCCCTATTTATAGTGGCCCTGGTCCTCTTCCCAAATGCTGGCGGGAAGGGATGCCACAACGGCCAAATTTGAAGGGAGACGACTAGTACAAGTTATCCTGACTAAAGGTGGTCTTTGCCTGCCAAAGGCTCTGGTGGTGACGTCGTCTTGGGCTCCATGGTGACCTCCATCCTGCCGTCCTGCTGGTCTTGGTCTCGTTGCACTGATATGGAAACCTTTGCCTGATGCCTCGGGACTCCTCGCCTGCGCTTGCCTCTTTAGCACCAAAGAGGAAACGAGGACACTGTGCGTGCTGGCGCCCGCCTGGCCCCGGTCGTCATGGCTTGCGTCATAGGAACCTCGCGAGGTGCCCCTTACCTTGATCTCTCCGCCCCTCGCGAGCCAACCTGGTGAGGCCGCCCCTAAGGAGGTCTTGCATCGTCCTCCTCGCGAGGCTTGGCCCCTCGCGAGGGTCTTAAGTGTTTGCTGGTGAAATGGTCCTGACAGGGCCGCTAGTGGAGCGATGTCATGGGCCGCAGGCAGGCAAGTCTAGGGACCCCCGTTCCCAGGATGCCGACAGCCGTGAGGTCATGAATCGCGAGGTAGGGCTTAGCGAGGTTTAGTGAGCGCACCAAGTGTTCGAACCTTTCTTGAGTCCCTGGAGCCCCGATTCCGACATTTGGCGTGCCAGGTAAGGGTGTTCCACCGTTCTTCTGCTTCGCTCCGACCCCTACTCCACCAACTCCATGGCCGACGCTCGTTGTGTTCACGCCGAAACCTTTGTGAAACTCGTGGTCGCCCAGATGGATCCCACGGGCCGTGGAGACCACCGCCACTCCGCCTCAGCCGCGGCCAACGCCGCCACTGACCCTGCCGCCCACGAGTAGCATGACTCCTCCCTGCACCCTTCCATGCCGCACGACGGCCGCACCGCCACACCTTCACTCGCCGCCACCACGGCCTCATCCTCCCATGCTCGCCATGGGCCGATGAACGCGCAGGCCGCGCTGCTCATGGCGCGTGAATGGCTGCACTACCACCTGGCCAACAAAGGCTACGCGCCTGGCTTGGCCGCATCACGGAGCTTGTCAACACCGTGGGCGAGGCCCCGGCGCCCTCCCAATTGCTCTGTTCTCCTCCCTCTCATGCTGGTGATGTGGCACATGTCGCGCCTCCGCCTCCTCCCCTGCGCGGTGACAAAGCCGAACCCCGGCCTGACGCGCAGCCACACGAATCGCCGCGTGGAGCGCCTGCACCGACCCGAGACGAGGCCAGCTGCTAGATCATCCACCGGGCGCCGCCAGACGCGCGCGTGCTTCTCGAGCTGAGGTAGCAGCGCCAAGAACGGGCCCTCCAGGAGGTCATGGTGGACGGGCGCCAGAATCACCCCACCTCGCACGCGGAGCCCCTTCAAGCAGCGTTGGTTGTCGAGCCTTCACTCGCGAGGTGCGTCGGTGGTTTGGCCCGTCAAGTTCAAGCCAGAGTTGCTCCCGTGCTATGATGGTATCCCCGACCCCACGGAGTTCCTCTAGCTCTACGTGCTGAGCATCGAGGCGGCGAATGGCAACGACAAGGTCATGGCGAACTGGTTCCCCATGGCCCTCAAGGACGGTGCGCGCTCCTAGCACATGAACCTGCCCGAGGATTTGATCTCTTCATGGGGCGACCTTTGTGACTAGTTCGTCGCCAACTTCAAGGGCACCCACTACCGCAGCCTCACCATTAACGACCTGCGGCGCGTGAAGTAGCGCCCTGGTGAAACCCTCCACAAATACATTCAGCGCTACAGCCAGATGCGCCACAAGATTCCACGCACCTCGAACGAAACCGTCATCATGGCGTTCACCAATGGCATCAAGGATGGCGAGATGTGCGAGAAGCTCACCATCAACGATGGCCTGAGCACGGCGCTGGAGCTATTCAACCTCGCCGACAAGTGCGCCAAGGCCGAGGAAGGCCTCCTCTTCCTCCACAAGGACCCTGACGCGGCACTCGACGACAGCAAGGCTAAGAGCAAGGAGGTCAAGCGCAAGGGCCCTGCCGTGCTGGTAGCAGAGCCCGAGCAGAAGCGCGGCCGCAACCGTGATGAGCTCGAGAGGGATAGTCGCCTGTCTTGCGTCAACCACAACATGCGCACGCACAACACCGATGACTGCCAGGAGCTCAAGGCACTCCACGACGAGCGCTTGAGCCGTTGCCCAGACCGCAACAAGCGTGGCGCCGGCCACGGGGGCGGCCGCAACGGCGGCCGGTGGGACAACCGTAATGGTAACCCACGCCAGGGCTAGTGTGACCAACCTCGCGAGGGTAGCCAGTGTGACCAGCCTCGCGACGGCGCCTGGCGCGATCAGCCTCGCGAGGCGCGCCCTTAGGACAATGCTGCCCTTCCACCGCTACTGCCCCCAGAAGGAACGACAACAACCAGCGTGACAATGGGGGTGGGGGCTACCAGGAGCCTCGTGCGATAGCATGCATCCTTGGCGGAGCTCAGGCGACCGCCTCTTCAACCAGGTATCCCGTGAGGTGAATGATGTCCTCCCGAGACTTGAGGTTGTGCGGCCCCTCAAGTGGTCGCAGTATGCCATCACCTTCGCCTCCAAGGACCACCTCAGGTACTCGGCCATCGCCGGTGTGCTCCCATGCTGTGCACTCCCACCATCAGCAACGTTTCTGCCACCAAGACCCTCATCGATGGAGGCGCTGGCCTCAATGTGATCTCCATCGCGACCTTCAAAACACTCCAAGTGCCCTACGACCAGCTGATGCCCACCAGGCCCTTCTTAGGGGTGACGATGGCTCCACCATCCCCTTGGGGCAGGTGCGCCTCCCTGTCACCTTTAGCAAGCATGAAAACTACCACACTGAGTTCATCAACTTCGACGTGGCGCACATCAGCCTCCCATACAACGCCATCCTGGGTTACCCCGTGCTCGCCAAGTTCATGGCAGCGACCAACCATGGCTACAATGTCCTCAAGATGCCTGGTTGCAGCGGCGTCATCAATGTTGCATGTGACAAGAAAGACGCGGTCTGCTCCCTCAAGCATGCCTACTGGGCTGCTACGGCTGGAAACTCCGACAGCGAGAACATCACCACGCCTCCTGAGGCTACCCCCGCAAAGAAGAAACAACTCCTCCCCAAGGATCGCCCTGAAGCAAAGGGACAGCTGGTCAAGGGCAATACTCAGGGCTCCGCCCCTGCTGCCGGGGCTTGCCTTCCTCCCGCGTAGAAAGGCAGGCCCGGCGCCTCCCCTGGGCAGGCTCGGGGGCTTCCACCTAGAGAGCGTCTTGAATGAGGCCTACACTGCGCTTGGCCGAATCCGGGCCGACCTCCAAGACGCCGACAGGTGCCTCATGAGGGAGTGTCTGGGGCTTGTTTCAGGGTGGCTCCAGGCCGACACAGCCACCAGGACGGCCTGGGGCCGGGCCGAAGCTGCTACCGCGGAAAGCAAGAAAGAGGCCACCGATGCCAAGGCGGCTCGCGACGTGGCACTGGCCGAGGCAGCGTCTGTCATGAAGCGCTGTGGCGAGGCGGAGGCCAATCTGAAGGCCCTTCAGGAGGAGCAGGCCGCGCACGCACAGCGGCTCCACCAGTGGGAGGAGGACCTCAAGGCCCACGAGGCGAAGCTCGCCTATTGCGACTCCGTGCTGTCCTAGGTGAATGTTGATCAGGCCGTGGAATGCGAGCGCCTGGCTAAGCTGAAGGAGGACGTGGTCGAAGCCCAAACATCCCATGCCCAGTGCATCTCCGAGGCGATAGCCCAGCTGGATGCCAGGGAGAAGACCCTTGTCGCCGCCGAGAAGAAGGCATCTGCGGAGCGCGACGCCTTCCCCTCCCTCGAGCTCAGGGCTCGCGAGAGGCTACAAGCGAGGCTTCAAGGATCCACGCGCAGCCCCCGAAGGTGGTTATGCAGGGCTCTCCTCCAGGCTTGTCAAGGAGCTCGAAGGTGCCACCACCAAGGTGGACTCCTTCCTAGAGGGCGAGTGCCGCTCCCTCTTCTCCGCGGCGGAGACGCGCGTCTTCAGCCACCTCTACCTCTAGGATCCCGGCTTCGACTTTGACGTGGTGGTTGGCCCGGTTGCTCCTAAATCCTATGTTGCCGCAGCAGCAGCCGTGAAGAGCCATGTGGACACGCTGGTGAAGAATTTCACCTGCATTTCTGTCACTGAGCCCCCTGCGGTGGAGGCAAGTGGTGGCGATGACGGCGGCAACGATGTTGACGACGAGCCTGCCGCGACTGGAACGGGCAGCGGCGATGGCGACGATGACCCATCCTCCTAGATTTTACCCTGCAACATTTATCATGCCTCGTGGAGGCGTAAGACTTCGTTCGAGTTTGCAGAACATTTGGTGCTTGTAATAACTGTTTGAACTCCGTGATTTCCTTTTCGTGCTTAGCTTCCTTCTTGTTTGCCTTTGTGCTCTGCATCGGCAGGGCCCAGCCTCACACATACCTCGACCGCTATCGGGGCGTCCGGATCGCTAGGACAAAACCAAGGGGCGAGGGGCTACGTGACTAGTGAGGCCTCTGAGTCGCAATGCTCAGGGGTACCCCTTGACGTGCGACCAGCCCTCATGAAGGAAACATGGGCAGCGGTGAGGTTAGCCCGGAGCCCTCCATACCTTTCCTCGCCAGCCTTCACCTGGGAGGGGTGAGAGGAGACCACATACAAGGGACCTGGTGACATGGCATGCGCCAGGCATGGCCTGAATGTAGCCCTAGTGTCCAGCCCCCTTGCACGTGCATCCCAGGCGAATGCTGCGTGACAGGGCTGCGTGAAGGGTCGAAAGGCCATCCTGAGGTTGGTGCAGCCCCTAAGGGGCGCTGAGTTGTTTTGCACCAGTGCGGAGCATGGGGCTTCCACTTAGGCATGGGCATAGTCGCTGCTCAACCGTGTCGTCCGCCAGCACGGAGCATGGGGCTTCCACTTGGGCGTGGGCACAGTCGTTGTTCGACAGTGTCGTCCGCCAGCATGGAGCATGGGGCTTCCACTTGGCGTGGGATGGGAGCTCTGTGTTAGAGTCTCCGGGCGCGTACAACCCTATTTCATTCATACGCATGACTAGCACGGCAGAACTAGGGGAGGTGTATTTGGGCACCCATGAGCCAGCACGGGACTCACGAGGCCCTACCTCAAGGCGGGTTGCGCCTGAATCTTCTAGCGTGGAGCGCCCTTATAAAACTTGTGTGATGGGGGCAACCTGCGCCGAATGAACCTCCGGGGGCCATCGCATGAGAAGGCCGAACACCAAGGACCTCAGAAGGTGACGTGAATGGGGCCGGACTGCCAGACAGAGGTCAGTCGCTTGGGTTTATGGACGCTACAGGGACGGACCCGAGCACAGACGTCATGCTCAGTCTTCTCATGCAACAATCCCGCAGAAGGACACCTAGCGCGCAGCTTCCGCGACGCCGCAGCGCCGAACTGCGGTTGGATGAACCGGGCCGCGCACCATGACTCACCCGCTATCGGTTAGCTCACGCAGAGGACAAGGCACCAAGGACCCCGGGAGGTGACGTACACGGGAGCTGGCCAGCGAGACAGAGCTTGGTCGCTTGGGTTTATCAACGCTGCAGGGACTGACAAGAGAACAGAGCCATGCCAACCCTTAATCATGAGGCGGTCCAGGGCGTGGTTGTGAGGGTGCAGCGACATTCATGGTGATGAGGCATCGGGCATGCAGGTTGAAATGCTTAGGAAATTCATAACAGGCAGAGCCAGTTCTGATACATACGCAAAATGATACAGTTGTAGGGGCGGGCCCATACAGCTTGAGGATAATGCAGCCCGAGGGGCGCCCTCTTCTGAACAAACCAAAAAGCCACCTTGCACCGGTGTTGTAGAAACGTCGAGGTAGCTAAAGAAACGTGTCGTGGAGGCCGCTCCTCACGAGTTGGGCGACTCGGAGGCATGGGGAGCTCCCGAGGCCCAAGGGGCTCGCGAGGGTCCGGGGCCTCCTTAGACATGATCGCCAAGCGTATGGCCTCGTGAGACGCCATAGCACGCTGCATGAGGCGCTGGTACGAGGCGCCCATGTTCAGCAGGCCAAACGGCATGCGAACGTAGTTGAACGGGTAGCCCCTGCTCCGGCCGACGCACGACGGCTAGAAGAGGTCCTTCGAAGCGTCCCTGTTGAGGCTCGGGATGTTGACGCAGACGCGCAGCTCGCCACCCATGTCAGGGGCGGCAGCTGCACTAGTAGAACGTGCGGGGCGGCACTCGCCGCGCATGGCCCACGCCTCCTGAAGCTCCTCGATCGCCTTGGTGATGAACTATCGCGCACCTGGCGCCATGCACCTTGCTTGTGGGGACGCACACCGAGGCATGCCTCCAGGTGGTGCCCAAGCACCTCCCCTGTCGCGTCGGTCAAGTCAGAGGCCCTCCAGACAGAAGCCCCCGAGCTTGGCCTGATGGAGGCGTTGAGCGTGCCTTCCTATGCGGGAGGGAGAGGCGCCCCAGCAGCAGGCACGGAGCCTGAGGCACCGCCAGCGAGCATCTCTGCCTCCTGGCGGCTCTTGGGGAGGAGTTGCTTCTTCTTCTTGGGGGTGGCCTCAGGAGGCAGGATGTCGCCCTCGTCGTCGGAGTTTTCGACCATCGTGGCTTGGTAGGCGCACTCAAGAGAGCAGACTGCATCTTTCTCATTGCATGCGACCATGATGATGCCGCTGCACCCTGGCATCTTGAGGACATTATAGCCATGGTGGGTTGCCGCCATGAACTTTGCAAGGGCGGGGTACCCCAGGATGGCGTTGTATGGGATGCCGATGTGGGCGACGTCGAAATCAATGAGCTCAATGTGGTAGTTGTCGCGCTTGCAGAAGGTGACAGGAAGGTGCACCTGCCCCAGGGGCGTGGTGGAGCCATCAGTCACTCCTGAGAAAGGCTTGGTGGGCAGGAGCTGGTCATAAGGCACTTGGAGCGTGTCGAACATTTCCACAGAGAGAGCATACCATAGATGAGGGTCTTGGTGACAAGGACGTTGCTGATGGTGGGCATGAAGAGCATGGGAAGCGCACCTGCGGCGACCGAGCACTTGAGGTGGTCCTTGGAATTGAAGGTAATGACGTACTGCGACCACCTGAGGGGACGCACGGCCTCAAGCTTTGGGAGGGTCGCATTCACCTCACGAAAGGCCTGGGCAGGGGCCTGGGCACCACCCAGGATGCAGGCGATTGCACGGGGTTCCTGGAAGCCCCCAGCCCCATCATCATGTCGGTTGTCGTCATTTCTCCTTGGCGGCGGCAGCAGAGGGAGGGCGGCAATGCCCTGGGGACGGTCCTCACGAGGCTGGTCGCACCAGGGGTCGTCGCAAGGCTGATCCCGCCACCGGTCCTCGCGATGATGGTCGCGCCAGTCCTGGCGAGGGTCACGGTTGTCCCAGTGGCCTCCACTACGGCCTCCTCCACGGTCGTAGCCATGATCGCCGCGCTCGGGGCGGCAGCTGAGGCGTCCGTCACAGAGTGCTTTGAGCTGCTGACCGTCGTTGGTGTTGTGGTGGTGTACGTTGTGGAAGACGCAGAACGGGCGATTGCCCCTGGGAGGCTCATCATGGTCACGGCCGCGCTTCATCTCGGGCTCTGCTGCCAGCATGGCGGGGCCCTTGCGCTTCACCTCCTTAGCCTTGGCCTTCTTGTTTTCAAGGTCGGCCTCCGGAAGCTCGAGGAGGGAGAGGCGGCCCTCTTCAGCCCTTGCACATTTGTTCGCCAGGTTGAACATCTCCAGGGCCGAGCACAAGTCGTCATGGATGGCAAGCTCCTCTTTCATCTTGATGTCCCTGACGCCATCGGTAAACACCGAGATGATGGCCTCGTATGTTGCCTTCGGGATCTTGAGGCGAACATTCATGAAGCATTGTATATACTTGTGCAGGGTCGCGCCCGGCTGCTGCTTCACGTGCGGCAGGTCGTTCACTGCAGGGGCACGGTCATGGGTGCCCTGGAAGTTGGCAATGAAGCGCTCGCAAACCTCGTCCCAGGAGGAGATCGATCCCTCCGGGAGGTGAAGGAGCCAGGAGCGCACGCCATCCTTGAGAGCCATGGGGAACCAGTTCGCCATGACTTTGTCGTCACCATTCACCGCCTCGATGCTCAGGAGTAGAGCTGGAGGAACTCCGCACGGTCGAGGGTGCTGTCGTGGCATGGAGGCAGGTCTGGCTTGAACTTGTCGGGCCAGATGACGCGGCGTAGCTCCGGGGTGAAGGTGCGGCAGCCTGCAGAACTCACGGGCGCAGCACGCGTGAGGGGAGCTCGGTCTTGACGTCCACGCGCTACTACCTCTAGTGGTACCTGGTCCTAATGCTGGCGCGGTGGTGCGGGGAGCGCACGTGCGTCAGCTTGTGGCCGCTACACCACCTGGCAGCTTGCCTCATCCTGTGCAGACGCCCCATGCGGCGGGTCATGCGGGAGCGGGTCGCGCCTAGGCTCAGGGTCAGCGCAGCGAAGAGGAGGAGGAGGAGGAGGAGGCGCTCCATGGTCCATGTCGCCCACCCGGGGTGGCGGGGGATGGAGCGAGTGGGAGGGCGCCGGGGCCTCGTCGGCGGCATTGACAAGCTCGGTGATGCGGCCGAGCCAAGCGTCATAGACTTCGTCGGCGGGGCGGTAGCGCAGCAGCTCGCACGCCATGAGCAGCGCAGCTTGAGCGTTTGCCAGCCCGCGGCGAGCATGGGAGGACGACGTCGTGGCGGGAGTGAGAGAAGCAGTGGCAATGTGGCCATCGTGCTGCACGGAGGCTGGCAGTGACGAGTCCTACTGCTCGTGAGCAGCAGGGTCAGTGGCAGCGTTAGCCACGGGAGAGGCAGAGCGGCGCGGGACGCCGAGGCCCACAGGCGCCGTCTGAGCGACGCGAGCGGCCCGGCACTCGGCGAGCTTCAGCCATTGGCATGGCGGAGCGGGAATGGAGCGCGGTTGATGAAGAGGCGGAGCTTCGACACGCCCCTACCTGGCGCGCCAAATGTTGGATTCAGGGCTCCGCGGATCAAAGAAGGTTCAAACTATGTGGCGTGTGCGATGATCCCAACCAGCTCTAGCCTCAAGCTCACCACCCCATGGCCTAGTCTCGTCGAGTTCGCGCGAGGGGGGAGAAGATGAACATAGAGATTACCCAGGTTTGAGCCAGCTTGCGTTGTAAAATCCTACTCCTGCTTTTGGTGGATTGGCCTCACGAGGAGGTTGGGGATGAACAAGTACAGTGGATGAACAACCTCGCCATGGCTTAGGGTGTGAGGGTCCAAAATGGAACCGATCCTCCTCTACGGTGGTGATTAAACTATATTTATAGTGGCCTTAGTCCTCTTCCCTCATAACTTAGGCGGGAAGGGATCCCACAACGGCCAGTTTTGAAAGGGGCAAGGAGTACATCTTATCCTGACGAAAGGTGGTCTTCGCCTGCAAAGCTTTTGGCCATGACGCAGCAGTGGGCTCGGCGATGACATCCGTCCTGCCGAGCTCATGGTCTTGGTCTCGTTGCACTGGAATGGAAAGCTTTGGGGCCTTCCTCAGGAACCTGCGCCTGCCCTTGCTCCCTTAGCACCGAAGAGGAAACTGTCCCCTATGCGCCCGCTGGCACCCGCCTGGCCTTGGTCGTCATGACTCACGTCATCACAGCCTCATGAGGCGGGAGGCTTGCATAGAGTTCTCCTCTCCTTGAGAGGCAAGCTCGGAGAGCCGCTCCTCCGGAGGTCTTGGCGTCGTTCTCCTCGCGAGACCAGGGCTCTCGCGAGGATCTTGTCCCGAGGGCCTTGTAGCTTGGGCCATAGCGGGCCGTCGATGAGCCCGCATGTTGGGCCGCAGGCAGGCAGACCTGGGTACCCCAGATCCTAGAATGCCGACACCTCCTCTCGTGCGAGCCGCTTGCACATTAAGGGGGGCCTTCTGAGCATCGCGCTTCAGGAGCTCTTACCGAACCTCAGGCCCCTCACCTCCTTGCCTTGTCCCAGGCATCGCGACCTGACATATCAGTGATGGTTGAGGCCCGCCTAGGGCATGGTCCTAGCGACGCAGAGCATTAGGGCGATCATGAAAGAAGGGGGCAAGCTCAACAAGGAACGTTAAGGATGGACCCGATTTCGAACCGCAAAAGCACTAAAGCTAAGGCGCAAGCACCAGAGTTCATTACATGCCCCCACGGGGCTCATGTCGTTCTGATGTAGGAAAAAAACAAACGAAAGGAAACCTCCTCGCGAAGGCCGCTGCTCCTAGGGTGTCGGCTCGGGCATCGACCGCACCCTAGTCGGAGTCCTCATCTCGCTCTTGACGCTGGGGGAGCCACCGCTGCGTCCGCTTCCGTCGGAGGGGGACGCGTCGCCGTCGTCGTCGTTGGGGCTATCGCTGTCATTGCTCTCCGTGCAGCACTTCAGGTGGCAGCCGATGATCCCGAAGATCGTCATGAAGAGCATGGTGGCCCTGTCGTACTTGAAGAGGAGGGTGTGCCCCTCCTTCAAGCCGCGAGCGAGGGAAATCGATTTCCACCCCTGCCTCAAGAACCCGAAGTCGGAGAGGGTGAAGTCTGTCACCACCCCGGTAGGGTCGTTGCGTGATCGTCCATTGCAGCCACAGGCCCAGAAACACGTGCTCCGCCATCTCCTCCGTGAAGGAGTCTCGGAGCTGAAGCCAGGTGCAGGGATCGTGATGCATGCTCACGATGAACTCGCGGCCGCGTCGACAGAGTGGCTCCAAGACTGGGGCGGCCGGGCAATTGCGCCGCTCCACCCACCCCGGCCGCGGCCACCTCTCCCCCCGCGTCCGCGGGCGGAGTGTCCTCTGCGGATGCCGGAGCCGCCATAGGGCGTCAGTGGAGGGCGCCCGCGTCCCCGGGGAGGCACCTCGGGTGTGGCGGCGGTTGCGCAAGGGCGGCCCCACCCCTCGTTGGCTTTGGCGGCTCCACCTCTTCCAACACCGCCTTCCCCTTCTCGGTGGCGGAGAACCTCCTTAAGGGCACCATGGCTGCAGCGCCGGCGGGTGTAAATGGAGAGGCATGAGCAGATAAGATGAGCCAAGGGGTCCGTCCCTTGCCCTTATATAGCATTCGATGGGGGCCAGTCCGTGCCCCTTCGCCTTCTGAAGACGAATGAGAGATAGAGGAAGAGCAATGATGGCCCCGCGCAGCGCCCGCCACGCTTTATGTCAGCCTGGGCAGTTGTTGAGGTATCATGGAGGAAGTGGGGGCGTCTCGTGCCCCGTCGTGCGCCACGCGTCGAGCTTGGCTCGCAAGCGGTTGGGGCATGCGTCGTGCGCGCCGCGGGCCCGGGGGCTACTGTCAGGCCCGTGGGACTGGGGGTACCTAGGCCTGTCTGCCTGCGGCCCAGGGCGCAGCGTCACCAGAAGGCCCAAAGCTAGCCCACCACCAGGGCTTCACAAGTAGGACCTCGCTTCACGAGGTCTGCGTCATCAGGCGTCGTCGAGCACAAGTCGTCATGGATGGCAAGCTCCTCTTTCATCTTGACGTCCCTGACGCCATCGGTAAACGTCGAGATGATGGCCTCGGCTGTTGCCTTCGGGATCTTGAGGCGAACATTCATGAAGTGTTGTATGTACTTGTGCAGAGTTGCGCCCGGCTGCTGCTTCACGTGCCGCGGGTCGTTTACTGCAGGGGCGCGATCACGGGTGCCCTGGATGTTGGCAATGAAGCGCTCGCAAACCTCGTCCCAGGAGGAGATCGATCCCTCCGGGAGGTGAAGGAGCCAGGAGCGCACTCCATCCTTGAGAGCCATGGGGAACCAGTTCGCCATGACTTTGTCGTCACCATTCACTGCCTCGATGCTCAGCGAGTAGAGCTGGAGGAACTTCGCATGGTCGGGGGTGCCGTCGTAGCATGGAGGTAGGTCTGTCTTGAACTTGTCGGGCCAGATGACGCGCTGTAGCTCCGGGGTGAAGGTGTGGCAGCCCGCAGAACTCACGGGTGCATCACGCATGAGGGGAGCTCGGTCTTGACGTCCACGCGCTACTGCCTCTAGTGGCGCCTGGTCCTAATGCTGGCGTGGTGCTGCAGGGAAAAGTCACGGACGTCGCCAACCACTTTTTTTAGTGTCACCCCCGAATCGTTTTTCTCTCCTCTCACCCCTCGTCGAGCAGAAAAATTATCCTCTCTCCCCTCGTTTCTCTCCTTAATGACGGCATCGCCAGATCGGCAAGCAGCAGCCTTAGTGATGGCATCGCCAGATCGGCAAGCAGCAGCCGGACCAACAATAGAGTCGGCGGCGGCGCCAATGGTGGCGGATGGGTCCATGCACGTACGCGCCCTCTCCTGGCGCGGGGGAGCTCGCTTGTGGGTGAGCGGTGACTTATGATGCAGACCTTATTGCGCCGACGGTGGCCTGATGGCGCACAAGAGCTCATTTGTGGGTTCATGATGCCGATTTTGTCCGGGTCTTGATATGTCTCTTTGTGCCTTATATGTTTCAGGCACGACCTCAAGCTCTACTACGCCTTCAATGAACAAATCTTAATGGACGCTGGTAGGTGTCACACGTATGGCACGAAGCAATTCCGCCCACACGTGTGAGGGCTGAAGGAGGTCAGGCTAAACGTCATTCTAGCCATCCATTGTGACACGTCAGTCTTTTTATTTCTTTCACACATGCACGCAAACAAGGACAAAAACAGATGATAATAGCAAGAATCTT
Organism: Aegilops bicornis; assembly: GCA_021605145.1. Lineage (NCBI taxonomy): Eukaryota > Viridiplantae > Streptophyta > Magnoliopsida > Poales > Poaceae > Aegilops > Aegilops bicornis. The sequence goes on along the minus strand of CM038672.1, from coordinate 325,827,091 downwards.
TTAGGTTTTTCAAACTTTAAAATGTTTTATCTCTTAAATAGAAAATTCGTTTAAAAAACCGTTTTCACCATTAAGTCTGTCGCGGCGAGGTCATCGAAACTAGATCCCATATCGATATGTTTCGACGATAATTTTTGGCGGTAAAAATTGCCATGTCTACAGCACATAAATTATCATGGTGTTTACACTGAAGTAGTCATGATATGTTTCAAAAAGTTTTTCTTCTAAAAGTAAATTTTGACATGTTATAGAAAAGATAATTAATAAACTAATCTTGCCATGGAGAATTACTAAAATTTTCCATGATCCATGAAATAATTTTGACATGGTTCACAATTCAAAATAATTAAAAATAAATTCGTCGTCAATTACTTTTAAAATGCATAGTCAGTGACTCAAAATTGCCATGAATCAAAAAATAAAATTGCCATGGTGAATTACTTAAATTTTCCATGATACATGCACTAAAATTTGCTAGGGTTCATACAAAAATAATTTTCATGCTCAAAATACTAGAATTGCCATGATCTATAAACAAAAATTGCCATGATCCATGAATTAAATTTGTCGTGGTTAATTACTAAAAATTTCCATGGTCAATTAATAAAATTTGCTGTGAAAAGTAGTTGAAATGCAATGGTAGCTTTAAATCTAGAAGAAAAAAAATAAATGAAACATATCATGGCAACTTTATTGTAAACACTATGGTAACTTCAGTGTAACATCATGGCAGCTTTTGGCCAAAAAAAGGTCATTGAAACATATCAATATGGGATATAGTTTTTGAAATTCTCTTCGAGACTGATTTTATGATGAAAGCGGATTTTTAATTAGATTTTTTATTTAAGCGATAAAACATTTTTTAAGTGCAAAAAACAAAAAGATTCCGCTGATATCATCTGTTTGATGCGACAAAATTGATGGTAATGGAGGGTTTTTTTTAAGGATGATGGTAATGGAGGTTTGTGCCACACGTGTGACACTTATCATTTGGGATCTTAATTTGTTTGAGGTAGTCATGTACCAAATAAATATCTATTGTGCCAAGAGGTAGCACTGATTAATACACTGCACTGAATACGCAAGCAAGTATCAGCAGAATTTATAGGGGTGATGCGTTGTGCACGTCTTTGATTATAATTCTTCAGTGAAAATGCTTCAGGGTTATAGCAGGTTTTTTTCCAGTTAAAATGATTTCTAGAGTGTTGTAGATAATATTGTCAAATGGGTGGTTTTGAAAGAAAAAAAATGATTTTACAGAATATGTATATGATGTTGAAGTTATAGTATAATGACATGAATACTCACTAACATATTTTTTGCTCAAATTGCTCGGATAAAGGGTAATCTCACCACCTGAAAAAAGAGGTTATCACAACAACCTATCCACTACTTGTCCCTCGAACCAAAAAGCATATATGGTTATCTCTATCCATTTGACATCCCATCCAACCAAACGGAAAAAATGGCTATCCCTAACCATGCGGTAGGTGATACCCATAGCCACTCAAAGCTATCGCACGAACCAAACACACCCTAGTGGACTCCGTTGGTTCCATAGAGCCTTTCAATTATTATTTGAGTCCCTAGGTAGCAGGGGCGGATCTCTATAGGGGCAAAACAGGGCCATGGCCCGCGCAGGAATTTGATCAAATTATTTTTACCTACTCCCTCCGTTCCAAATTACTCGTCGTGGTTTTAGTTCAAATTTGAACTAAAACCACGACGAGTAATTTGGAACGGAGGGAGTATGTGTCATCTTAGCCCACCGAGCCACAGGCACAACATCTCGTCTCTGTCTCACGCACAGGCACGCATAGGCTTCCCCATCCCTCAAAAAAATAAACTCAAAGCTTCCCCAATTCCCCATCCGTTCTGTCTCACGCTCATGTAGCCGCTGCCGACCACCGTGGAGCAACGGGAGCGCGCCGGCCCCCGTCTCGCGGAGCAACCGCTGCGGCGACGCTCGCCGGTGCCGGGATCTCGCTTCGCCCCTGCCCTGCTCCCTCCTGCAGCGGCACTGCCCATCATCCACCGATCACCAGTGCGTCGTGCGTGCTGCCGGCCATCAATTCCTGTCGTTGTTCTCCTCATCTCCCCCAAATCCAAATCTGCAAGGCCAGCGTATGACCTGAGCGAGCCCCCATGACTTAGCCCTTGCCCCCTGCCGCGTCGCACAGGTACATCAGTACATGGGCAATCTGATAAGCAATTGCCTGATTCTTTAATTTGAAGATTTTGTCCAGTTCCATACACCCAGTGATCAGTCCTGATAGTGAAGTAGTGATAAATAATAGCCTGGTGATTTGATTTTATGCAAATTGCAATGTAGGTAGTCATGGGCAAGGACAATCAGACTCAAAGAAGAATTGATTTGGTCTTTAAAAGAAAAGGAGATGACATAACTGACGTAGAGGAAGAGTGGAAGACCATGTATTGCTCTTGATTGAATTGGAAGAACAACAGCCTGAACATATCTTCTAGCTCAATCTTGTGAAATATCCTTATGATTCATAATTTGGCAAAAAAAAAGTGCTCTCCTTTAGTCCGGCCCGCCCAACTTTTTCTTTCAAGCTCCGCCACTGCTAGGTAGCCATCACGAATGGGTCATCGCCTTAGAATTCCTCTATTGGTTGCCAGCATGAATCCGTGTTTCCCTACACGAGCTACATGGCTGCTAGATCTGAGAGGCAAAAAAAAGTTCCCGATGTGAGGCAGAGAGTGAATAGGGATGTTCCTTTTTTACTGGGTGGGGGGGGGGCATAGGGTAAATGAGAGAGAATAGGCTTGTTTAGTTAATAACGCATGAGCAGAACTCTTTACTGTAATTTCGATTGCCATAAATTCAGTTATCATTTCTAATTTGGCATTCGGATATATTCTATTACAATGAGTACTATATTAATCACACATGTTTTCATGTATATTTTGATTTTAGTTTGGACAACGTTGCCAGCCGGCGGACCGGCTGAAAATTGGCCCAATCACCTCGACTCGCTCGCTCAAGGAAACATCCTCATGCAGCCACATGCTCGACTCGCTCGCTCAAGGGAACATCCCCCACACAGCCACATGCCTAGCAAGGCCCACGCACTAACTCTCCCTTCCAACCATCCTTATCTCCTCTACCTTATATGCTCGTGGACTCATTTTCCCCAATCCCTCACTGCAATCCCGCCAGCGAGCCACAAAGCTACCTCGCGCCCCTCCACCGCATCACTCCTAGCTACCCACTACTCATCTCTCTCGTCACCAATGATGGCCACCCGCAGCTCGTGTAAATCCCCCTGCTAACAACCCCATGCACACAAGCGTTGCGACTCACGGTGCACAAGGTGGCCGGCATGAAAGATGTGATGGTGATGCATATGGGCAGCAATGGGGGAACACACGGCGGGGATGGCGGTGCTGCAACCCGCACCTGATGGAGTTGCAACCATTGGAGGGTGGTGCTGGAACCATGGGGGAGCACCGGTGCCGTGTCCTGCCACTGCCGACAGGGCGAATTGCTGCAATCTTTGTCGGCAGAGCTGCAACCGGTGTATTGCAAAGGTGGAACCAGCGTCCACCGGTGCTGGAACCAGACGCACCTCTCACCGCCGACGTGTTTTTTTGTTGGAACCACCATTATTTGTTGCTGGAACCTAGGTTTTTTGCTGCATCGACTTCTTTTTCTGCTAATGTGTTTTTGCTGGTTTGCTGCATCGACTACTTTTTCTGCTATTGTGTTTTTTGCTGGTTCCAACAACCTTTTCGCCCGCGGAGCTGCAACCGGTGTGTTGCAAAGCTGGAACCAGCGTCCACCGATCATATTTTTGCGACAAGCATATCCATGTTTTGTTGGAAACCATCTCATTTTTGCTGGAAGTACGCGATCTATCTTTTTGCAGGAACCGTATCACTTTTTTGCTGGATCCTTGATTTTTGCTGGAACGTCTTTGTTTTCGCTACAAATGGCATCGAAAATTGACACCATGGCGGCGGCGAGTAGGGCGGCCGAGGGCGAGCACGGACAGCGCAGGTGGCCGGCGAGCATGGGGCGGCAAGGACAAGTGCGAGGCAACCGGCTAGCGCGAGGATCCTCTGTTTTTTTTCTCACACGCATTTGCGGGGAAGAAAGAAAGGAGGAAGACGAAATCGGGGGTTGCATCGGACAGTTTGGAGGGGGCCAATCAGACGGCTGAGCGACGGCCGGCCGAGCAATGCCTATTACTGCCCTTTTAGAAAAAAATTGGCCCCTTAGTTGTTCGTCACACTCCATCACCGGCAATGGGGACGCTTTTACAGCCAATTCTTTTGATGACTTCTAGAATAAACTGAAATAAGCTGCCCCTACCTAGCTCATTAGATTTCTAAAGAAATAAATTTGATCAGGGTTCTAGAATAAGCTGGGTAGGAGGAACTTATTTTAGAAGACAAAAAATGCCATCAAAAAGAACTGGCCGGCGAGAGCGTCAAAGGCAGCTTGGGAGGCATCTCCGGAAGGAAGTCAACCTCACCCGCACAACGAGCAGGGCGGCCCGACGGCATCACCAAATCAAGATCCACCCCGGGCGCCAGGGCCGGCGGGGAGGCAAGGAAGGCGGGCTGGGACTGGCACAGTAGGCTGAACAACGACGCCATTGCGGCGGCAGCAGGGGACTGGTTGGCTACCGGGTCGCGAGAGAGGGACATTTTCTGCCTCTGCATCAGAATGTGGCTTCGACTCGGTGGCACGAACTCACTCTGCTTTCTAATGAGTTGTCACACTTTTGTTTGACCACCGTACTCTCTGTCAATATACATGTTCGACAAAATAGAGCTGCAAAAATGCCATTGTCAAGTTTCTGCGTCTTTCTTCTGCCACTGTTGCCTAGCGGGCTGGCTTCTCTGCCACTGTTTTCCAGCAGGTTGGCCATGAGGCTGTCTTCTGGGAGCATAAGCTCGGTTTCTCCTTGGAGGACCTGAATTGTTTTCCTTCATGCCGCCGCCGCTAATGTTTGCCATGCCGGGTGGATCTGTTTCTGAAGTTGAGCTTGCGGTTGCTTCCCAAGAATTGGTGCTGTCCCCTGCACTTGTGGTTGGCTCACTAGCAGGAAGAGAAACATACATTCCGGGCTGTATGGCAAGGTCTTTCTTTGGTTCAATTAAACCATTCCGTTCTTGTTGCAGATTAAACAATGACCCAAATTTTTCTCTCCTCTTCTTCTCTGCCTCGGAATGGAGCAACTCTTTATCATCTACTCCCAGGTCAACTGTTAAACATGCCTACATGTGAACGGATAAAAAGATATTTATGATGGATTCCACTTAGGTGTAGCATATCTCTAAAGGATGAAATACTAGAAATAAATAAACTGCACTAAGAATCATGCAACTGTAAGAACTAACAAGTCACTGAAGGAAATTATATCACTATGATAAATGATAAATTTACTAATTATTCCAAAGCAACGACGCAAATATGATGGAGTGCAAGGGTTTTTATCTCTAAATAAGAAACTGATAGTGCCTGGAAATGTTTAGATGGTTCACTTGTATTTGAATCATATCCACCACATACCATCAGCTGAGAAGTGTTTGCATCCAACAGATCACGAACATGCTCAATGTCCTTTTCATCAAACACTTTGCGGCAAACTGGACAAAATCCTTTGTGATGATTTGCACTAAATAGCTTGTCTGAGTTGGGCAATCTCAATCCTTCTGAAGAATCAATAACAAGTAGCAACAGAGAAGATTACCAGTAGTGACATGTAACCAACGGACAAAATGGTAACAGCATGTATGTACAAAATTACGTTGCCAATAATTGATACGCTGAAAAGATGTCATGTAACGTGGTCATCAAGAAATAGGGATCAGGAATGTAAAGCAATCACTGGAAGTCAAAACTAAATTTGTTTTATTTAAGATAATAACCTTATTGAATGAATGGCGTGAAATTTTGAACAGCGCGAAGCATCACTGCGAACCAAAGATTTTCCGGACCCAAATTATCCAATAACCGAACTCACCCCCTTCGTGGACAGAGATTGACAATGACTATTGTTCATTGGAAAAGTTTACAATCGCAGACCGGCCACGTCTCGCGCCAGTTGCTCCCACCCTCACCACGTCGTGTCATGGGCCCCCACACGAAGCACCACCTCCCCCTTTGCCACATATCTTTTTTTCCCTCACTCGTGCATATCTCTGGTCGGCTCCACCAACGAGCGATGCACAAAAATCCGGCGACAATCAGTGTCCCACATAGCTGCATCCGGCACGGCGGCGAGCTTCAACCAGCACTCGACGCAGCTGCAACCGGCACCCGCTGGTGCCAGAGATGACGGCCACTCGTCCTGCAACCGGCAACACCAGCACCACAGACGACAACATGGGGATGCCGTGACCATGGTGACCACATGCTGGAACAGGCCGGCGGCAAAGTTGCAACCCCGACGGCAGAAGCTGCAACCGTCAGGGGCTGCGGTGGGGTTCTTGCAACCAGCGGGCGGCATTACCGGAAACAGACAATAGTGATGCTGCGCCTCACCCGCCATGTGCTGCAACTGATCGGCTGCAATGCTTCGACCGCAGCCGCCACATGCTGGAACCGACCGACGGCGATACTACCACCGCGGACGCTGCACGCTGCATGCTGGAACCAGCTACCTGGTGTGTTGTGGCAGGCAGTGTGGCTAGCTGTGACCGGCTCTGCGGGAGAGCTGCGAGGCCATGAGGACACTTGCTTCGACCACGAAGCGTGAGTTGTGCTGCAACAGGAGGGTGCAGCGGCCGTGACCAGACGCATGTAGCCGGTCATGCGCACGGGCTACACAAAGGCCGGCGTCTGACGAGGGAGAGGGACAACATGCACCAAAGAGAAGACAGCTCGCGTGAGCGTCCAGCTCAATATGTTTTGTATGCAGATGATGCACGAGGTTGCTAGAGAGGTAGATGGCCGATAAGTTGTCGCAGAAGACCAGCGTGGCGGAGCGCACCGAACAGAGAAGCTCAAGGTGCTGGCACAGCCACACACATACGGCGACGGCATTGGCCACACCTCGGTATTCAGCCTCGGAGGACGAACGAGAGCCAGTCGACTGCCATTTCAACGACCAGCACACAAGTGCGTCGCCCAGGTAGACGCAGAACCTAGAGGTACACCAGCACGTGTCCGGGCAGCGGCCCAGTCAGCATCGATGTAGGCGCGCAGATCGAGCGTCGATGAAGCATGGAGGTGAAGACCAGGAGCAATGGTGACACGGACGTGGTCACAACACATGCTTCAGGAGCACGAGATGGAACTCACGCGAATCATGCATGTGGAGGCAGATCTAGGCGAGCTCGGGCCGCGTAATTGTCAGGTACCGCAAGGTGTCGGCGAGACTACTGTAGGAAGTGGGATCAGCTACACGGGGAACATCGAGAGGGGAATGTATCTGGTGCACCCGTCCTTGTGGTGCTACCGGTGCACCAGATGTCATAACATATTTTAAAACGCTTTTAAAAATCTAAAAAAATCTAGCGCATTGGCACAACATCAATGTAGGTTGTCACAAATTTCAGATCAAAATTCGAAACATTGTTCAGGATACAAAATGACAAATTGGACATCAATGTGATAATGGGTCATATCTAAAGCCCAACTTATGTTATGTACTATTTAGTGTCGAATTTTTCATTTTTTATATTCCAAGCTATGTTCCGCATTCTGGTTTGAAATCTTAGGATAACATACATTGATATTGTGTGAATCTGATAAAAAAACAGAAATTTTCAAACATTGTAAAATGTGCTACGCGAGTTTGGTGCACCGGTAGCACCACAAGGCTTGGTGCACCAGATATTCTCCCCGATCGACATAGGGCAGCTTGGCCTTTGTGTTCACCGGTGTGGTAGACGGTTTGCAGTTGTCCATGGCGGGTGCTCCACAATGGGATTGGCATACTGCCCTTGGGAGAGGAAGAAGCCCATGGACGATCGAGTAACGCTGATGCCGAGGAAGAAATGGAGCAGGCCGTGGTCCTTCATGCCAAACTCACCGGTGAGCTCGGTGACAACAAATCAAAGAAGCGCGCACTGGAGGCGGTGAGGACGATGTCGTCAACATACAGCAGCAGGTACGCAACGCCGCCGTCGCTGTTGTAGACGAACAGTGAGGTCTCGGAGTATGTTGAAGTGAAGCGGATGGTGTGCAGGAACCTGACGACGAACAGGAACCAAGCATGTGGCGCCTGCTTGAGGCTGTAGAGGGATTTCGTCAGGCGATGGCGCACGCGAGCCGCCTCAAGCGGTGGCGCTTGTATATGCGCGTACGTTCCACGGGCAAAGGAGCCGGAGCAACACCAGAGTACGAAAGCACATGCATAACAGACGGGCCAGGAGCCGTAGCTGGGTTAGTACTAGCAAACGGGAAGCTCGTTTCGTCGAAGCAGAGATGCCGACAGGTGAGCACGGGAAGGGTAATCGGATCAAAGCAGCGGTAGCCACGGTGATTGGCTGGAACACACACACGACAGAGCAAAGCGTGAGCTTGTGCCGGGGCGTGGACGCTATGTTGGGGAAGCATAAACACTCAAAAGCGAACAGGAGAGAGCAGTCAGGTGCGATGCCAAGGAGAAGCTCGAGCGGCACAGCCTGCAATTTTGGAGGAAAGTGGCAATGCTGAGTGCTTCGGCTCAAAACCACAGTGGCATGGAGGCGTGGAAGAGGAGCGAGCACACACCGTCATTGAGGGTACAAAGGATACTCTCGGCTATGCCATTCTGCTGGCTAGTGTACGGGTAGGAGAGGAGCACGGTATCATTGGTGGCGAGCAGGGAGCACATGGTAGCGTTATCAAACTCATAGCCGGTGTCGGTTTGCAGAGCGAGAATGGGACGTTGGAACTGTGTTTGAACATAGGCAAAAAGGAGATCAGAACTGAAAGTAAATCCAATTTGCATTGAAGAGGAGAAGTCCATATATAATGTGTAAAATCATCAAGGATAACAAGGTACTATTCATAGCCCGGCACACTTACAACTGGCGAAGTTCAAATATTCACGTGGAACAACTGAAATGGAATGAAACTACACGCCAAAACGCAGGCCTGTGTTTGCCACAGCGACAAGTGTGGCAGGTGTGTGACAAAGCTGTTGCGCCTAATCGGGTACTAAAAGAGGGAGGCAACATTCAAATGCCAGAGATCCATGATGACCAAAGCAGGATGGGAGCGAGCCATGGGCATGCTAGCAACAGGTAAAGGTTGATGGTGGAGTTGCTGCGCAGAATCACCGTTCGAGTGCGGCAGTCCTTAACAGGAAAAAAAAAAGCAAATTCCTCAAACTCAACAGTGATAGGATTATCTCGAGAGGAAGTTGATGAACAAAAAGAAGATTCTTACTAAATAAGGGAGAAAGAAGCACATTGCAAAGACAAAAAGGGGAGGAAGTGGTGGCAACAGAGCCGGCACCAATGTTAATGATGGGGAGGTGATTACCGTTACCATCGATGGTGGAGGAAAAGGAGGGACAGAAGTGTTCAAGACTACCGGGCACGAGGACATGTGCAAGGATGCACCAGTGTCGAGGTACCAACCCAGCATGCTGCCTGATGACGAGGGCCCTGCTTTGGCGCTGTGGAGGGTGGCTTGCAGAGAGGCCATGTCCAATGTCGATGTGGGAGCAGGGCACCAAGGCTAGCGGGAGCGACTTCAAAGGGTCCCTAGCAGGGATAGAAGCCGTGGTAGCCATACGTGACATGCGCCATGGGTGGAGCCAAGGCTAGCATGGCGTGTTGGTGCGGGGTACCAGGCCGAGGTTCAAGCACGCCGGCGCTCGGAACGCGCCAGGCCATGCCTGCACGAGCCCCATCCAAGAGCAAGAGTGAAGGGCAGGAGCGGGATACCACGGCGCCCGTGCTGGTGATGGAGCTGATGAGGGAGCCCCCACCCCCACCCCTAGTTGACGCGGACTTGTTACTTCCCGCACCCACGGCCAACAGCGGACGAGGTGTCGGCGCTAGTAGGTGTTGGAGAAGCGGTACCGCCGCGACCGGCGATAAGGCGTGTGCGGACTAGTCGACATGGTGCTCCTCGAGCAGGATGAAGGAGCGCTCACGCGCGAGGTGATGTGATCGATGGCATTGTGGTGCGGACAACCAAGACCGTGCAACAGGTGGAAGACATGGAGGGTCTCGGTGACCGGTTGGCCGAGATCGGGCAGTTCACCAGTGTAAAGCTTCAGCTTGTAGTACTGCATGATGGAATGTCACCCTGCTCAACGGCGTCGTACTCGGCACCGATGTAGATGGCGTGGAACAACTGATTGGTAGTGAAGAGACGGCACCGATGTAGACGGTGTGGGACAACTGATTGGTAGTGAAGAGACGGCACCGATGTGGACGGTGTGGGACAACTGATTGTAGTGAAGAGACGGCACCGATGTAGACGGCGTGGGACAACTGATTGGCAGTGAAGAGCATGGAGAAGGTGGTCCAAACAACGAGTCCAGAGTCCCCGAGCTGCATGCCAACATCAAGGAGTCCCGAGAAACGGTCATATACAACCCGCGCACAATCGCGTGAACGGCCATCAGCCACTCATGATCATCCGTGCGGGGAAGAGTAGGGGAAACATGGCTGCGCAGACCAAACATGCCAAGGATGGCATCGAAGTGTGTTGGTGCCATTGAGCGTAGTTGCCAGCATTGAGGTCCGTGGTGTCAGATGTCAACCATTTGAAGAACGATGGCAGGAGTGAGCGGAGCTAAGCCAGCAGCAGCAGCCGGATGTCAACCATTTGAAGAACAGAGGCGGGAGTGAGCAGAGCTACGCCAACAGCAGCAGCCGGCGCAATGCGGAGCACTGGAGGAGCAACGACCTTTGGTGGAGCAGGGGTCGGCAGGGAGGACACCGTCAGCGTCGTCACCGTCACGGGAGGAAGCAGGAGAGTAGATGGGGTTGAAATCCATGGCAGCGGCAGAAGGATCGAGCGTAAAGTGATAAAGGTCCTCAGCGTCTGATATGTATTAGCTCTCTGGAGTATATGTACAGTTGCAGGCCTCAACCAGGGCTGACCGTGTGCCACTACCATATCAAGCACGATGCCCACTCACGCATTGGGCAGAGCACGTACAAGGGGAAAACGTGTGCAGCAACCGTGCACATGTACACACAAACTGACCATACTAACAACTTTCTATAAGAAACTACTGAATGAACAAACTCATGTGTGATTCAAATATTAATCACTGGACGTAACATATTTGTAGAGTACTAGTTCTCAAGTGCGCGAAACTGATCCAGGCAATATGCACAAAGAACAAGTGTTTTCTAAAGAAAGGAAAAAGGCTAAAAATAAGTCTTCTCGCACCTTCGGTAGATATTGCTGTGTCTATCTTCTTAGAATTGGCATCATCATGCTGGAGCCAGCCCCACCATCTCATAATGCAGTCACTGCAGTGGAAAAATATTAATCAATCATCAGAGAATAAGCTACTTCCTCCGATCCATATTAATGGTCGTTGTTTTAGTACATCTGACAATTAATATGGATCGGAGGGAGTACTTTTAACAGTGGGGCAGAGAATAAGCTACTTGTACATATCTGTAGCAAAAGGAATGGCATCAGACCTGTGAAAACAGTGGTAGCATGACATCAACTTCATAAATGGCAAAGCAGAATCATGATTATTCTCTGAGACTAAAGGATACAGACACAGTGGACAATCCCCGGCTGGATGATTCATATTCGAGAGGATCTCTCCAGCTTCCTGCACATGAAGTTACTTCCATCATGTGAAAACAGAACATTATGCAGCCTCTTCGACAACAACAATCATATTATGCAGAGTTTTTTGCAACAGAGTCCGGTAATACCGTAATACCCATCGAGCAGTGGAACTGGGCACATGGGAAATACAGAAGGTATGCTCGTGTGTATTACAAAATCTGTATACACAACCCTGGTTTGAGTTTTGAAAATATCTAACAGCTGCAAATATCAACTGAAACTTCCCAAAGATACAAGACATCATAGTTTGCAGAGCAGCCTAGTATTATTTTGTTGGCACCTTATCTTACCCCTTCCTTTACTATATAGATGTGCAAGAAGTGACGTGAACTGCATGTAATACCACCATTATAGCACATGTCAGGACCCTGACAGTGTTATCTGAAGAATCAAAACTTGATCAAAGTTCAGTTAATATACTACCCCTATAAAAGAACCAAAGGGGCTGATCTAAACCATCTCAACCGTCTAAGTCTGAAATCTAAAGATCCAAAACCTCCCAATGTTGAGCGCACTAACAAGCCACTAATCCCACCCATCAAGCTTTTCGTACCCACCAATCGGGTTAAACCCCAGACGCCAGAGTTTCTGGCTGGCCTATCTGAAATCCATCTAAATTCCTCACAATCAACCTCTGAAATTGTAATTCCCTTGCTGCTGTGACTGTCTACTGAATATTTCGGTCCAACCAACACTGGACCTGACAATTGGTATTCAAAGCTAGGTAAATCTTTGGCAGCAAGCTGGATCTGGAGACAGAGAGGAGTTAGGGTTCCTGTAAATCCTCTTCTTTGGTCCCTGGTCCGGCGGCGGCGATTCTTTCAGGTGTAGATTTGGTCAGGGAATACTGTTACTTAAGCTTACTGCTTTAGTGGTAAAATCCCACCCGCCCTCCCACTCTGGTGTACCTTGGTGGTGGGCGGCCCAGGAGGCGGCGCTACACAAACTTAGGCTGTTGTCAAATTCCTTCCTTGGCGGTGCAGATCATACCACCAGTGAGGTTACAAGGTATCTTACAGGCCTCCAGTTGATCTTGTTGGTTTACAATGGGTGGTGATGCAGATTCTGGCAGTACTGAGCATCTACAGTTCCAATCTCCAACTGGATGTCAAAACCTTGCAAACAAACTGAGAGCTTGACAGGAAAGAGTTCCTAGAGTTCAGTGAGCATGTCACCAAAAACTTTCAGAACATGCAGAAAACCCTCACTGATTTGCCAACTTCTCTGACTCGGTTTGTTACCACTTTCCCCAAACCCAGAGAAAACTCACCCACTACTCGTAAGGGTGGCCAAACAAGTGTCCAAAATCACACTCCACAAGCCCCCAGAGGAATCATGTAGGTGGTCTGCCAACACCTATAACTGTTGGTTCTGCAGTCCTACATGATGTGCAAACAGGGAGAGAACTTCAGTTGGATCGCTGTAGCAAAAAACCCTATAGACACCACCACTTTGCTCAATCCAGACCACCACCTCCTGTAGCTGAAAACAAAAATCCCAACGGGATACAAAAGCAGTTGGCTCTCCCCAATACTACTGCTGAACATGAACCAAGTGGACGAACATCATGATCATCAGAATACGAGAGCAAGTGCCTAGAGAGCAACAGTTTGACAATAGAAGACAACATGCTCTAGTGAAACGTGCCAACATGAATATCCCCAAATGTGATGCGAGAACTCCCCCAGAGTAGAAAACTGGAATAGCAGTGATATATCTTAAGAACGTGGAGAGCGTCACCCGCAAGGACCGCCATATACGCCAGTGCGCCCACTTGCTAGCCGAGAAGGCGGCTGCGGTGAAGAAGATCGTCAACCTGGACATGGACATGGCCGCGTCCGTACCGGTGTCATCCTCGACCACATCCGCAAGGATGCCGGTGTCCATGCCCTCGCCGGCGCTTGTGGTTAACGTCGCCATGTCTTCGCAGTGGGGTGGGGGCATCCCGGATGGGTTCACCCAAGATGCGGAGGCCTCCACATCCTCCGCGGACACGGGCTGCGAGTTTGCGCAGCTCCAACGGACGCTCACAATGACGACAAGCTCCGGCGACGAACACGCCCACCAACTGTTCGGGGATATGGCGCCCCCAACTCACGTTATTTTTTCATCTCATATGCATTTTTAGGAGCAAATTTAAGATGCTAGGCTCATTGATGCATGTTTAGGACGATTTCATGATGGACATGATTAATGATGGTCAAGAGCCTTCAAATTATGATGATCAAAATTCGTTGACCTTTGAGGTTGCACAAATAGCAAGACAAGCAAAGAACGTGACAAGAGAAGAATTGCATGCACAAACAAATAAGATACTTTGTCGATACGGGGCAACCTAGGGTCATCACCATGGTTATGGATCCACCGCCAAGGGACACGCACAAGTCATATACAAAGGTTAATTCTATCCTTTATGCGTGTCTACTTGGTTCTCTCATGGATGGTATACTATTTGACCCTCCTTCCCTTTGCACCAATAGGCTTGAGTCGAATGACGAACACGCAATGGAGGTCATGCATAGGAAAGCGCCCACACCATCCGCGGGGGAAGCCTGGAAGCAAAGGAAGAAACGCCAAGACACTCACGTGGCGCAAGATGGCTAAGGATAGCCCATGCCATGTGATCGGTATTAACCGGCTCAGCCCGCCCAGTTACATCGGTTGGAGCCTGAGGCCCCCCGGCAGTTCTCCCGGTTGTACCGGTCCTGGTTACACTGGCCTTCTACCTCGGTTACACTGGCCTTCTACCTCGGTTACACCAGCCCCCTAAAGTTTGCGCCACCAACCGTTTCCTCCATCTCGCGCCTCGCCCAACAACCCGTTATACCGGCCAAGTCAACATGGTATAACCGAGTAACTGCCTGCGTTCAACCTAAGGGCCATCGCCCGTGTATCTCCCTTCACCCACTTACCCCTTCATGGGTGGACCTATATATACTCTTCCTAGATTTAGGGTTAGCTAAGATTTGAGACATTAGAGTTAGCTCATCTATCTCCCCTTGTGGGGTCTACCTCCCCTAGTGGGATCGAGGCCATCTTCATGGCGAAGACTCCATATAGGAGTAGAAGACCTCCTAAGGGAGTAGATTCCTCCATGGAATGGAATTCAAGACCTCCTTTTCTTAGGACTTGGGAAGAACCTCCCACCTTGTTCTTGCTCTTCCTTGGATTTGTAAGAGGCCACATGAACCGTGTGGTGTGGATCTACGTTTACAAGAGGGTATTGCATTGGCATCACTAGTTATCCACGTGTTTCTCTTGTGTTTTCCCTTGATTTTCTCGTGATTTACCTTGTGTTCTTCATGTTCTTCCTCAAATCCACCTCCAATTCATGATCGGGCCACCTCTTCGGTTTGCTCTATATCATTGGGTGTGTCACACTTGGTTGAATACTAGCATGGATCCAATATGTGGAAGCGAGCAAAAGGGCTCAAAATATTGGGAAAAGAAGTTTTAAATAGCCGGCTAAAGTTTGAGCAGGGTGTCACTAAATGGTATTCATGTACAATTGTCCGGTAAAGTAATAAAATAGCAGGCTATAGCCCCGCTATAGCTGATTTGGAGAACTACCTCTATTTGGCATAGCCCTCTATTCAGAACTATGGGGAAAATCCACAAGTACTTCCACGAACACAAGCACTACATGGAACCACATCCAATCCATAGTGATCACAATGCAAGCTCTCTCCAGCATAGATGGGCCACCATCCAAGAGTCGATGAACAAGAGGAGTCGTAGAATAGTGATACGATGAGATGGAATGCGGTAGAAATAGAAACAGGGATAGCGAACCCGTATCTAGGGGAGTACGTTCGATGGAATAATTTCGTAAGAGTTTTGTGGTGCCTATGCTCTAGTGGTAAATAGGAACCAAAGTGGCATTAGAGTTGGAAGCCATGTACGCTTTGTTTGCTCAATGGTCATCATCTTTCTTGCTTGTTTCATATCTTGCAATATGTTGACATGTGGGCTTTTATAGTTTGAGGTTGGCAGACACATTGTACAATCAAATTGAGAAGAAGTCGTTCACTGCCGCATTGTTGGTTGGAATTGGAAGGGAAACCCAAGTGGGCAACCCTCTTTCAAGATCTCAAGAACCCTAACAAGAAGAAGGAAACAATGATGACTCAAGCTCCCACCAATATATTGGGGTAGATGAAGAGGATGAAACAAGTCGAGCGGCAACCAGACTTGGGACCGAACCAGAGAGAAGTAGGATCATGATGGGTAAGAAGTGGGTCGCGGGTGGCAGAGTGGCGAGCAAAATGTCGGCCACATGGAAAGAACTCCTTTCCAACAAAGGCATCAAATTGAAAAAAAAGGACATCAAGGAGAGATACAACTCTACTTGGATGTTCAAAGGGATAGGATGGAGTTCCATAGGGAGAGGGTCAGGAGAAGATGGATATCAAGAAGATGAAGGTATGGGAGCATATAGAGCTTCAGAAGGCAAAGGCGAGGGGGAGAATTGAGATTGATAGAGAGAACGTGAGGCCTGCGAGGATCACCGAGGAGTCAAGGATCATGTTAGCCGACACTAGCCTCATGGATGATGAGGCCAAGATGTTCACCAACGTGCACAAAGACATCAACGAGCGCAACAAAAGCGCCTGATTCATTTGTTTTATTTGTTATCTTTGTATTGTTGAATTTTTTCTGTCATGGATCATGTTGCCTTGTTTGAATTGTTTAACTGTTGTGCTATACTTATTGTTGAATGATCTACAAACATTGTTCGCATGGATTTGGTGGTGCGGAGCACCCTACAGACATCACCATCAACCCCACAAGCTCCAAATGGGTCGATGACTAGAGCTCGCGCACGTGCCATAGACTGAGGTGAATTCTCTCCTACTTGAGCTCCTTTTACATTTGGATGAGACTTGGCTACTACCTCAAAGCGAATCTCTATGTGTGATTAGGTACGATGAAGACCACCACAAGGAAGCGAGAAAGTAACGCTAGGTCCACGAGGAGGAGCAAGGAGGCGTTGAATAAGGAAGATTATCAAAAGCTGGTTGGGAGGTTATTGTACTTGTGTCATACCAGGCCTGACATTACGTATGCCGTGGGGGTGGTGAGCAGATAAATGCATGAACCAAGGAGTAGGCATCTTGATATTGTTCACGGAATCCTGAGATATTTGAAGGGGACTCCGGGTAAAGGGTTGTGGTTTGCGAAGAGTGGACATCTTGAGGTGGATGGCTACAGTGACTCTGATTGGGCTAGCTGTCAAGATGATAGAAGATCAACTTCAAGCTACTGTATGTTTGTGGGAGGAAATTTGGTGTCATGGAGAAGCAAGAAAGGGACTGTTGTGTCTAGATCAACAGCAGAAGCTGAGTATAGAGCATTATCTCAAGGGTTGTGTGATATGCTCCGGGTGAAGCTGGTAGAAACTAGGGTTCTATCAGGTCTAGGCCGGAGGTTGTAGGGAAAGGAGGGAGCTGGTCGTGGACGAACTTCATGACGGCTGGTCAAGTATTGTCGTCTCTTGTGAGGCGGCGGCTGAGAGGGAGATGGTGCAGGGGAGGAGGCGGCTAGGGTTAGGTCTCCCGGCTCCCTAAGGAAGCCGAGCAAATATGATTGCTTCTTGCTTAATTCCAAAACGGGTCCTTACACGAGTTTATACAATCCTCCTAATAAGATAATTGGGCTAAGCCCCTAATAACGATAAGATAGATCAGGCCACAACTATTGGGCTAAGCCCCTAATATGCCGATCATGTGAAGCACCTAGTGTGCGAGTTGAAGCTTTGAGGAAGGGACCCTTGAGGATGTGGTGTGACAATCGATCGGCTATAGCCATTGCTAATAACCCGATTCAACATGATAGGACGAAGCATGCGGAAATTGATCGCTTCTTCATTAAAGAGAAACTTGATGCTGGGATCATCAGCCTTACTCATGTCAGCTCTGGGCAGCAGTTTGCAGATTGCTTGACAAAAGGACTGGGAACAAAGGATTGTAACTTGGCGTGTGACAAGATGGGCATGATAGATATCTACCACCCATCTTGAGGGGGAGTGTTGAACCGGTATGGGCCCTAGCCCATCTAGATCTGTCTCTTGGGCCCAAGCCCATGAGAGGGGGTGACCTAGAAGAGGAGCCCCCCCTTGTCCCAGTCCCGTGCAAGCCGCCACACAAGTGACACACTCGCGTGAGCCACCAGACAGAAGCTCGATCCAGTCTGGAGGTACCTCTCCCTCGATTCAACAGAAATCCATCTAAATTCCTCACGATCAACCTCTAAAATTGCTATCCCCTGCTATTGTGAGTGTGTACTACTGAATATTTCAATCAGTCCAACACTGGACCCGACACACATGGGGCACTCCAAACACGTATGCGACTATCAAATACTTCGACTCTGAGTTAAATGCAATCCTCTTGAACATTATGATATGGAACAAGTCTTGTTCCTTGCTAGTCTCTTGTCTGCAGAATGCAAGGAACAAGGAAATACCTCACACAGAGTCACAAGCATTGGGTAGTAGGAAAGCTCTTTGCCTTGTCTTGAATCGCTAATAAGATATGCTGTCTATTCTCATCGAGGCCCTTACTTTCCACCAGCATAAACATGAGGTGGTTCTTTTGGATACTACAAGTACAATGCCATAAAATGTAATGAATTAGTATTGAGACAATACATAACCATTGTGAACAGGTAGACTTACTAAGGAGATCAAAATCCTGGGAGAAAGGTAGCGGCATAAAAATGATTCATGATGTAAATTTACAAGCATGCTAGATATCAACATTTAGGCATTCAGCCTTGGAATGAAATTTGCCATTTCTCCAGAAATTAAGCAACACATGTGAAAGGTTGTTTGAACCAAGAGGTGCTGATCCTTCAGGTTTCATCCACCTTCTGAATTTACGATAGCACAAATTAGAATGTTGCCTCAATGTGATGAAATGCAACCTTATTACTGGCTTACTGATTTCAAGACATTAATACAGTGAACCATTTCAGGGAAGATATAGCATTATTCCCAAGGAGCAGTTTCCAAAACAGCAAGATGTATGCATGTCATCAAGAAATTTAGTAGAGCAAATGGATATAATGTACCTTGTACCAAAGCAGTTACCACTCACGTGTATAATTTTTCAAATGGCTGACCAACTTAACTCCAAATAATTGTACAGCTATTCCTAAGCAAAAAAAAAAAGATTTATGGACTAGCAAGTAATTATTCAAAAATTTAGGATATACAGCAAGGCAAATATGAAACAAGGTTCTAAGAGAAACAAAGGAAATATAACCTATTCAAATTCACGACATAAAGAAAAACAATGCAAGTCAATCAGTTGAAGATCTGTTTCCAAAATAGAGAGGTACTCCCTCCATTCCAAAATAAGAGTCGTGGTTTTAGTTCAAATTAACAAAGAAGTTAGATGGGAGATATATCAAAATCTAGAAAGGTGGTAACCCATACAAGTTCATACCTGGGAGGATGCTTTAATTCCAAGAAAGAGTTCCACGAACTGGAAAGGAGAAAGCGGATATTGATATACAAATAAATCTGTATAACCCCTTTTAACAGAGGCAAGTAATAAAAAGATAAGGTGATATTGGTCAACAGTACAATTTTGCAATTGGATGCCACGAACACATGATTCATATATAAACAAGATCAAATATACAGTGCAACCAAACTAATGCCACAACTTACAATTATTAATACTTGAAAGCTCATGGTAGGAAGACGGAACAGCTTTTAACCTAATTTGTTCAACCCGAATCATGGACATGCTGACAATTACTGGCTATCATATCATTGAAGTTCAACGAGCCAAAATATTTATACATATGAGGACAAATGTGGGCTTCTTTGTGACTTGGCATACGAGGACCACAACTTTTCACGTCGCTTCCACTTTGCATTCACTAGCCACCCCATTGCCTCCCTTTCCTCCTCGCAACCTCCCCTTATTCCGTATTTTCCCTACTTATCCTTCCTTTTTCCCATTAGAAAAACCTATATTTATCCCTTTGTGGATCGCATCCACTATGGCCTCCCAAAAACACCCCATCCCTGCCACCACCACTTTACCAGCACCAAGGTGGAAGAAATGTAGGTGTGGCTGGAAGTTATGTATTCGTTCAGTATCATATCTCTACTCCTATAAAAAGCTGAGTTGGTGATGATGGTGTGCCTGCCATCCTTTATTTACAACCGTTCGATTTACATCCAACGCATCTGAGACAAACTATGTCAGTTTTGCAAAAAGAGCCAAGTACTCCACTCCTTGTTTGTAGATAACCCCCTGCCTCTCACGTTCAGCCATCTCTCCCTCTCACCTCATCTAGCCATCTCAGGAAAAAATAAGAAGGATCTGGAGAGGTCGCTGCTTTCGGCGCCCGTCTGCCCCCAACTCCTCTCATCCCTTCTCTCAGGCTGCATTGCCGACCACCACCACAACCCGCTCCTCCTCGCCATCTCCTCTGCCCCTTTCCAAATCATCCTGAGTTACATTCATGGTGGTCTAGAAAAAATAAACAAAATCGATACTCAAAAAATAATCCTTAAAGATCATTTTTTGAAAGCACAATAAGTGTTATTTCTTCAAAAGTTTTGGATGCAGGTTGAACACTTGAACGATTTTGTTTGCAAAAGATTTGTTTTATCTATTTTTCCTACATTTACTATTCACCTGGATGCTTGTGAGCTCTAGAGAAGAAATAATATCCGAAGAAACCTATTGATATTTGTTACACATAAGATTACCCCTGCATACTTTGTCAAATAAATAACTCCCGGATCAATGCATTTCAGTGTTCCGTGCAACGCACGGGCATCTTACTAGTGCACTACTATGAATGTCTCTATCAACATGAACTTACCACTACAGTGGTAGCATGGGTTGTTGGCTCAAATTAAGTATTACTGGATAGATTAAGAGCAAATACCATTGTGAAACTGTTAAATTTCTACTTACAATACTATCATCTTAAAAAAGAATTATCAAGGATTACATGAAAAGGTTATTAACAATAAACTGATTAAGCTTTTTGCGCACACTGCACTAAGTATAACTCTGTAAGGGGAATTTTTTTTACGTGAACTGCATTTTCTCTACAGAAGCATTAGAACGATTATGGCATACATAATAACAACTGATCAGAGGCATCCCGACTCGGTGACTAAGAACCTAGCAGTTGATCAGAACTAACGCGATAAGCACTAAACATCCTTAGAGAACTAGTAGTTTATAACTAACTAATAACGAGAGGACTAACACTATATGCTATCATCGCCAAAGAAAAAAAAAACTACTATGTGCTAGGGTTCGGAAGCAGCAACGCAACCACCACTAACCACAGCTGACTACTTCCAGACTCAGCTGCTTCACAATCGATCAACCGCACGGGCCATGTATTTAATCGCAAATAACTTACGAATCGGAGGGATCGGATGCCCCGGTCTAGATGTGGAGGGGATGTGGAGAAGGCGAACCTGCTGCGAGGAGTCGTCGGCAGTGTTGGGGCGAACGTGGACGACAAGGTGGGGAGGGAAGTCGCAGTACACGCAGCAGTCTTCTCCGTACACCGCCGCCACCGCCTCCACCTCCAGCCGCACCTCCTCCTCGGCCTCCGCCGCCATTGACTCGGGGTTGTCCACGCCCTCACTCTCGCCTACAGGCGGACCACAGGTCGCCTGCCCACGACGATCCAGCGGGTGGACGGCGAGCGACGAGGGGCCCAGCCGCCAGAGCGATCTGTGAACTGGTTCTCTGGACTGGGGCCACGTGTGTTCTTATTTAATACTACGTACGTACTCCCTCTCTCACGATTTTTTGACACTAGTATAGTGCCAAAAACGTCTTACATTATGGGACGGAGGGAGTAGTATATTATCGCGTGTGCATAGTATACATACTTCCTCCTTTCCGGTTTATAGGGTTTATTTAAAAAAATTATTTTTCTGTTTTATAAGACTAGCCACAATGGTAGTAACATAGATTAGTCTTAATTTTACTATCATCAGACTAGCCACAATGGGTAGTAATATAGAGTAGTAACATAGAATAGTGTTACTATTCTATGTTACTACCTCTATAGTGGGAAGTAACATATGTATGACAACATGCAACACTTCATTTATTATGCTATAGAATCATCTTGTCTTGATATGTGTGATGTTACTCATACTAGTAGTAACTAGCTATGTTACTAGCCTCTCTTTCTTCATTTATTGTTTGTCACATCATCTATTTTATCTAGATATGTGTGATGTTACTACCTATGTTACTCTCATTGTGGGTAGTCTCACATGTTTGGATTTTGAGGACCATTAAATCATCCGATGCAAGTAGTATTAAGAGAAAACTCATCAATGCATGTAGAAGTTCATGGAAATTTAGTGATCATGTATGCATTCGTTGTAATTAATGCATCGGTAAACATAAATTTTTGAGGAAAAATAAGCGTATTAATTAAGTACTTGTGCAAACTACAAAATTTATTCCACCACTCCCCGTCTATCTTGGTTGGAGAGATTTTGAAATTAAGTCTTATAAACCGGAAAGGAGGGAGTGTGTTGTTTATGAAAATTTTGCGTGCAAAAAAAATCACATGTGTTGCAATGGATATTATAAAATAAAGTTAAGAGTTTATGTGGCACTCGATAGTTTATCCACCGTCGTGCACAGTCTCCTTTTGCCCCCCTCATCTTTCCTTTGGTGTGAAACTGCTGCCATGCAATGTTCATTCTTAGAAAACAAAAATGATACGATTTGTATTTACATGTGACACTGGCCTATAAGTTTCACCATATTATTGATCAAATATAAGCCACTTTCATAAATTGCAGAAGCAATTGAGGAAGAAAAATATTATTTTGTTTGGATCAAAATCTACTACCTTTGCTTCCCAAGAAAATAAACTTCCTTCAAAATGCATAATTACCACCACACATGATGCTCCGTTTGAGCAAATCTTTGTATAAATCTATGCAAAACCAAATCACTAAAATTACTCACCAAGATGGATGATATTATTTCAAAGCAGCAAATGAAATATAAATTTGTATAATTTGCTTAACCGAAGATAATGGGTCGTCCCGAAAAAATAGGCTGTTATGAAACTGGGGTCCTTCTATGTCTTGCATATTCCATAATTGGGGTGCTTTTATCTGCGCATATGTCTCTTGATGAACAAATTGAACTTATTTAGCCTATATGTGGAATATATTTAAGAACCAGTCACATCAGCACCGGCTAGCAGATGCTATGCATAGGGATGGCAGGGTGCCCATTACCCACGTACCCTGCGAGTAAAAACCCTATTAAGGTAGGAACAAAAATTTACCCGGTGATATATAAATATGAAAATTTGAAACCCATCGGGTAGAGCGGGTACGGGTATGGGATCATATAACCCATCCCCACATACCCATGTACCCATATAAAATCTATGTAAACTCAAAATTATCACTATAGTTTACACTTTGTCATGAATTTGTGAACTCAAAATGTATGGGTTGTTAACGTACAAGATCCAAATTATGTTGGTTCGATTTAGATCATGTATATCTTGTTTAAACAACCAGAATATATCTCACGGTTGTTGTACTTATTATGTACTTGTAATTTTGGCAATCAAGTCATTGCCCATATAAATACATGACCTGCCCCTTGGGGTATTGCACGGCAAACTATTCTCTCTAACTTGGTATACAGAGCACCAAGATCCCATCTTCCACCATGACCGGCACCACCCCCAGCCTCCTCTCCAACACCGTTGGCGCCCTCATCACCACCCCCATGGGCACCCTTGCCACCAGTTCCAGCTCCTCCTCTGCCGCACCCACGATCACCTCGATCGGAAACCTTATCACCCTGCGTCTCACGAGGGACAATTTCCTTCTGTGGAAGACCAGGTTGTCCACGCTACGCCTCGAGCGGCTTGTTGGATATGTTTCCGGTTACGAAGCAGGCGCCGCCACACACCATCACGAAGGCACCGGCGATCTTTGCCAAGGAGGTGGCCAACCCGACGTTTCTTCGGTGGTACCCGGCGGGATCGGTGGTGATGATCGCTCTCCTCGGCTCCATGACCGAGGATATCCTTAAGCGGAATATTTCGATTCCTTGCGTCTGAGCAGTGTCCGGACCACTCTTCATGATATGTTTGCCTCACGAGAATCGTGCCCGCGTCATGCAGGCTGCGCTACCAGTTCTCAATCCCGAAGAAGAAGGACCTCATGACCTCGAGTACTACCGCAAGATGCGGGGCTTTGCTGATGCCATGGCGTCCATTGGCAAGCCTCTCACCGAAGAGGAGGTCCTTGGCTACATACTCGATGGACTAGGTCCCGATTTTGAGCCGCTAGTCGCGTCGGTCACGGCACGCGACGACCCCATAAGCCTCAGCAGCTTCTACGCGTTCCTCCTCAGCGCCGAACTCCGCCTCGAGCAGCAGGCCTCCGTCGGCGCGATCCACCCTTCGGCGAGCGTCGCCACGCGCAACTCTGATGGCCGCGGTGCTGGCCGTGGCAACCAGGGTGGACAAGGCGGTAGCAACAGCGGCAATCGTGGCCGCGGCGGACGCGGTCGTGGCAATGGCCAAGTCTGCGGCAAGTTTGGCCATGACGTGCTTCACTGCCGCAACCGCTTCAACCACGCATTCCAGCTTGAAGATCAGCGCGAGCGCTCCGCCAACACCGCCAACACGGGCTCCTACTCCGTCGACCGCAGTTAGTGCGTCGACACGGGCGACCGATCACTGACGAGCGACCTTGATCGTCTCGCCATCCACGAGTGCTACGGCGGCAAGGACAAAGGTGCTGCGTCGTGAGCGGAGCAGGTTTGTCTATCTCACATGTTGGTCATTCATCTATACGGCTCATCTAAACCACTTTACCTTCGCAATATTCTGCACGTTCTTGATGTTGACAAAATCTGCTCTCTGTTAATCGATTAGCCTCGATAATGATGCCTTTCTTGAATTTCACCCTCGTGTTTTTATCTTAAGGACCGAAACAGCGAGGACGGTTCTTCTTCGCGGTAGATGCCGCAATGGTCTTTACCGGTGCCAAGCCTTCAGTCTTCGTTCCTTTCGTCAAATAATCGTCGAGCTTTTGCCGGTGTCAAGCTCTCCCCGGACCTTTGGCATCGCAGTTTAGGTCGTCCAGCAAAGAATGTCGTTGAATTAGTGCTTGGATCAAATAAATTCGCTTGTGCACCATCTCTCGAGTCTAGTGTGTGTGATTCTTGCCAACGAGCAAAGATACATCAATTACCTTTTATAATTCCAATCATGTTACTCATACGCCTCTTGAACTTATTCACACGGATGTTTGGGGTCCGGCCATCACATCAGTTGGTGGTTTTAAGTACTATGTGAGTTTTTTGGATGATTTCAGCCGTTTTACTTGGATTTACCTTTTAAAACGCAAATCTGATGTAGAACAAGCTTTCTACACTTTTCAGAAACATGTCGAACGCATGCTTGATACTAAGATCAAAGTTGTTCAGTCCGACAGGGGCGGTGAGTATCACCGCCTCAATCGCCACTTTGCTCGCAAAGGCATCACACACCACGTCACTTGCCCACATACGTCACAACAAAATGGCATCGCCGAACGAAAACATTGTCATATAGTTGAAACAGGCATCGCTCTTCTTGCTCATTCATCACTTCCTCTTCGTTTTTGGGATGAGGCCTTCCTCACCGCGTGTTATCTCATTAACCGTATGCCCACACATGTGCTAAAAAATTCCACACCTATTTCTTGTCTTTTGAATGAGAAACCAGACTACACCTTTCTTCGTGCATTTAGTTGTGCTTGCTGGCCGAACCTTTGGCCATACAACAACAGGAAGCTCGAGTTTCGCTCACGTCAATGAGTTTTTCTCGGGTACAGTTCCATGCATAAAGGGTATAAGTGTCTGGATCGTACCAGTGGTCGCATCTACATCTCACGTGATGTTGTTTTTGATGAACATGTGTTTCCATTTGCAACTCCTTCACCACAATCACAACCAACCGAGCCTCTTCTTCCTACCCCTCCTTCCATCTTTCCAGTTAGCCAGCCAGCTATAGTGGATGATTGCATGCGACGATATGATATTTCCTTGCTCTAACCCGTCGTGCAGCTCTCCTTTGACCGCAGGTACTACTTCATCGTCGCCCCCCGAATCGACGACGCCCCCTGGCTCGACGTCTCCCTGCATGCGCCATGCAGATGGGCCTGCGCCATCCACACCCACCTCTGGGCCTCAGGTGCCTAGCCCCGGCCCACGATTGCCTGACGTGGCTTCCCCTGCAGAGCCCGCTTCACCAGCCTCAGCGACTCCTTCAGCATCCATGTCCCATGAGTCGGCCTCTGCAGCGCCGGCTTCTCCGTCTGTTGTCACGCCGCCACCGACTGCGCCACATCCGATGACAACACGGCTCCGCGACAACATCGTCAAGACGCTGGTCCCTTCCGACGGCACCATGTGCTATGACCCTCGACGTCGCGCTTTTCATGCGGCCCCCGGTCCTATCGTCTTGATCTCAGTGATGCAAAGTGGCGCTCCGCCATGGAAGACGAGTTTTCTGCTCTTCAACAAAACAACACTTGGACCCTCGTGCCTCGTCCTGCTAGCAAGAATATCATCAGCTGCAAATGGGTTTTTAAAGTAAAGCACAAGTCTGATGGATCCCTGGACAAATTCAAGGCTCGCCTTGTAGCTCGCGGCTTCTCTCAACAGCATGGTATTGATTACATGGATACTTTTTCCCCTGTCGTCAAACCAGCCACGGTGCGTCTTGTGCTTTCCCTAGCTGTGTCTCATGGATGGCACCTGCGACAAGTGGATATCAGCAATCACTACTGGAATCAGCTACTTTGCCATCTGCCAGCTCTTTGCCGTCTGCTAGCGGACGGCAAAATAACTCTTGCCATCGACTACCCAAAAGCGGGCGGCAAAAGAACTGGTGATGGCAAAGAGCAAGGTTACCATCGGCCGATTCTTTGCCGTCCGCTCGCGGGCAACAAGGCTCGTTACCGTCGGCTAGCGGACGGCAAAGAGGAAGGCCCCAGCAGCGAGTTGCAAAAAAAAACCTAACGGGGGCCCTCTTTGCCGTCCGCTAGCGGACGGCAAAGAGATTGCAAAAAAAAACCTAACGGGGGCCCTCTTTGCGTCCGCTAGCGGGGCAGCGAAAAAGCTGAAAAGCGGGCGGCAAAAGGGTGGCGGGCGACAAAGAGGAGGGCCCGCATGCGTTAACAGACGCCCCACCCCTCTCTCTCTCTCTCTCCGCCTCAGCCGCACCACCCCTTGCCGCCCAGCGCCCCCGTCGCCCATTACCCGCCGCCAACGGCGCCCACTCCGCCTTGCCCGCCGCCTGCCGTCTGGCGCCGCCCAGCGCCCGGCACCTCCAGCGCCTCGCCGCCCGGCGAACCAGCGCCGCGCCTTGAGCCGCCCGTCCCCTCCTCCGCCGCCCAGTGCCGCGCCCTCCTCCACCCTCGCCCGGCGCCCCACTCCATTGCCCCGCCGCCACTGCCGTTTAGGCGCCGCCACGCCCGGCGCCCGGCACCTCAGCGCCCGCCGCCCGGCGAGGCCAGCGCCCGCCGCCCAGGCCGCCCGCCCCCTCCTCCGCCGCCCAGGCCGCACCGCCTCCTCCACCCTCATTGCGGTGAGTCTCTTCTTCCTTTTTTTTTCCTTTTTTCTGTTTTTTTTAGTTTTAGGTTTATGTTTAGTTTAGGTTTATAGGTTTAGTTTTAGTTTAGTATTAGGTTTAGTTTTAGTTTAGTATTAGGTTTAGATTTAGAAGAGGAAGAAGAAGAAGAAAAGAGAGGAGAGGAGGAGAAGAAGAAGAGGAAAAGGAAAGGAGGAAGAAGAAGAAGAAGAAGAAGAAGAAGAAGAAGAAGAAGAAGAAGAAGAAGAAGAAGAAGAAGAAGAAGAAGAAGAAGAAGAAGAAGAAGAAGAAGAAGAAGAAGAAGAAGAAGAAGAAGAAGAAGAAGAAGAAGAAGAAGAAGAAGAAGAAGAAGAAGAAGAAGAAGAAGAAGAAGAAGAAGAAGAAGAAGAAGAAGAAGGAAAAAGGAAGAAAAGGAAAAGGAGGAAGAAGAAGAAAGGAAAAAAGGAAGAAAAGGAAAAGGAAGAAGAAGAAGAAGACACCCCGACCCCGAGACCCCGACCCCGACACCCCCCGACCCCGACCACCCGACACACTGACCCCGACACCAGGCCACCCCGACCCGACCCGACACCCAGACACCTGCACCGACACCCCACCCCGACCCGAGACCCCGACCCCGACCCCGACACCCCGAGCCACCCACCCCGACCCCCGACACCGACCCCGACACCCCGACCCCCAAGGTTGACCCGACACCTGACCCCGACACCCCACCCAGGCCTGACCCAACACCACCCCGACCCGACCCGACACCTGACCAGACACCACACCCGACTCCGAAACAACACCCCGACACCGACCGGCACTACCCGACATCGACCGACACCCAGACCCCGACCCCGAAACAGCACCCGACCCGACCGGCACCCGACACCGACGGGGACACCCGACCATCGACACCTCCGAAAAGGTGTTCTTTGGCCTTCGAGGCCGACGGGGTCATATATTTGTGAATTATTAGTTAGGTCATATATTTTTCGATTTTGCTATGAAAAACATCATATATAATTGTGTTGATCGTGTAGTTTTAATTGTGCGATTGTTTCATCGCTGCGAGGTTTGGTGTTCGACGACCTCGCCGTGCGTCGTTGTGAGCTACGCCCCTTCGTTCGTAGGTGAGCACAAATGACAACTCCTCCTCCCCATTAATTATTTGATCTATTCGATGAAACTTGATAGCTAGCTATATATGTGTCTTGAATCATCGATTATCGTAACCAATATGTGTCTCCCGTTCGAAAGCGTCATAGTTATAAATATGCATGCATTTGCATATTTATAACCTTGATTCTTCGAATTGTCTAACGCTATCCATGGGCGGCCAGTATGTGTAGATTGGGTTCGTTTTCCCATATGCTTTGCTCGGATCAAGCGCATATATTTCGTCGATTACCTCCTGTTGTTCTCCGGTACACATCCTCTCTTTATTGCGAGGCGTGTATCGAGAGAACGGCGGCGAGGTGCCGCCAAATTTTGCGTCGGATCTGAGCATAACATGGAAAATAAACCCAATCTACACATACCAAATGAGATTAGAACCTATCATTACCTATTAGAGTGTAGGTTGCATGGACGTAATAAAATTGACAAAGTAGATCAACTGATGAATATATACATGGTGAATTACATATATAATTGTTGTGTGTCGGTAGCTCACGAAAGTCAAGATGAGTGACCGTGCTTGGATGTATACGGTCCTGTGGTCGGAACAAATGGGCTGAATGGTTCACAAAAACTAAGGGGTTTGTGCAAGCCGCATTTGCAAATGGCCAAAAGAAAACCTGGTGCCCTGTTTCCGGTGCGGCAATTGGGAAAAGAAGGCGGAGAGGCTGAAATGGGCAAACACTGCGGAAGAGTGGTTTCGCCCGATTATATGGTGTGGACATTTCATGGTGAGTCTGCCCAACATGACCGAGCTGAGGTGGATCGTCGTCGCACCGACGAGCATGGTACCGGGATGGAAAACATGGTGCAAAGTAGCTGTTTACCGTAGCCTACGTTGCCGGAGCCTGTTGCCGTCCGTGGCTGGCGGCAAAGGATTTTGCCGTCCGCCATTCATGCCTTTGCCGTCCGCCATTCATGCCTTTGCCGTCCGCCATGGCAGACGGCAAAGTAGCTGATTCCTGTAGTGAATGCGTTACTGTTGGGGAACGTAGTAATTTCAAAAATTTTCCTACGATCACGCAAGATCATGGTGATGCATAGCAACGAGATGAGAGTGTTGTCTACGTACCCTCGTGAACCCGACAGCGGAAGCGTTGACACAGCGTAGAGGAAGTAGTCGTACTTCTTCACGATCCAACCGATCCAAGTACCGAGCGTCACGGCACCTCAGGAGTTCTGCACCGTTCAGCTCGATGGCGTCCCTCGAACTCCGATCCAGCGAGTGTTGAGGAGAGTTTAAATCGACCTGACGGCGTGGTGGCGATGATGATGTTCCACCGGCGCGAGGGCCGCCTAAGCTCCGCCACGGTATTCTCGAGGTGTAATATGGTGGAAGGGGCACCGCTGCGGCTAAGGAAAGATCTCAAGGATCAACTTGTGTGTCATGGGGTGCCCCTTTGTATATAAAGGAGGGAAGGGGAGGGCTGGCCGGCCAAGGTTTGGTGCGCCGGGTGTCCTACTCCTACTAGGAGTAGGATTCCCCCAATCCTAGTCCAACTAGGTTTCCCCAAGTGGGAAGGGAGAGAGAGGCGCCCCTTCTCCTAGTCCTAATAGGACTAGGGAAGGGGAAGGTCTTGACCAGCACTTGGGCCCCTTCTCTCCTTTCCACTAAGGCCCATGTTGGCCCATTAGCATTCAGGGGGTTCGGTAACCTCCGGTGCTTGGTAAAATTCCCAATTTCACCGGAACACTTCCGATGTCCAAACATAGACTTCCAATATATGAATCTTTATGTCTCGACCATTTCGAGACTCCTGCGTCACGTCCGTGATCTCATAGGGACTCGAACAACCTTGGTACAGAAACATCATAACAACTCATAGTAGCATCGCCGAAGCGTTAAGCGTGCGGACCCTACGGGTTCGAGAACTATGTAGACATGGCCGAGACACCTCTCGGTCAATAACCAATAAGCGGGACTGGATGCCCATATTGGCTCCTACATATTCTCTGAAGATCTTTATCGGTCGGACCGCATAACAACATCGTTGTTCCTTTTGTCATCGGTATGTTACTTGCGAGATTGATCGTCGGTATCCAATACCTAGTTCAATCTCGTTAAGCAGAAGTCTCTTTACTCGTTAAAGTAATACATCATCTCACAACTAACTCATTAGTTGCAATGCTTGCAAGGCTTATGTGATGTGCATTACCGAGAGGGCCGAGATACCTCTCCGAGCAATCGGAGTGACAAATCCTAATCTCGAAATATGCCAACCCAACATGTACCTTCGGAGACACACTGTAATGTACCTTTATAATCACCCGATTCACGTTGTGACGTTTGGTAGCACCAAAAGTGTTCCTCGAGCAAGCGGGAGTTGCATAATCTCATAGTTATAGGAACATGTATAAGTCATGAAGAAAAGCACTAGCAACAAACTATACGATCGGGTGCTATGCTAATGGAATGGGTCATGTCAATCGGATCATTCAACCAATGATGTGATCCCGTTTAATCAAATAACAACTCCTTGTTCATGGTTTAGGAAACATAACCATCTTTGATTAACGAGCTAGTCAAGTAGAGGCATACTAGTGACACTCTGAAGGTTTATGTATTCACACATGTATTATGTTTCCTGTTAATACAATTCTAGCATGAATAATAAACATTTATCATGATATAAGGAAATAAATAATAACTTTATTATTGCCTCTAGGGCATATTTCCTTGATCTCCCACTTGCACTAGAGTCGATAATCTAGATTACGGTAATGATTCTAACACCCATGGAGTCTTGGTGCCGATCATGTTTTGCTCGTGGAAGAGGCTTAGTCAGCGGGTGCGCAACATTCGAGATCCGTATGTATCTTGCATATCTCTATGTCTCCCACTGGACCAAATCCGGATGGAGTTAGGCGTCTTTTGATGTGCTTTGTTCTCTTGTGAAATCTGGATTCCTTTGACAAGTCAATTGCACCAGTATTGTCACAAAAGATTTTCATAGGAACCGATAAACTAGGTACAAAACCTAGATCGGTTATGAACTCCTTCATCAAGACTCCTTCATTAGGCGCTTCGAAGCAGCTATGTACTCAACTTCACATGTAGATCCCGCACGGCGCTTTGTTTGGAACTGCACCAATGACAGCTCCTCCGTTTAATGTAAATCGTATCCGGTTTGCGATTTAGAATCGTCCGGATCGGTGTCAAAAGCTTCGTCGGCGTAACCGTTCTGACGAGTTCTTTGTCACCGCCATAAATGAGAAACATATCCTTAGTCCTTCTCAAGTACTTAAGGATGTTCTTGACCACGTCCGATGATCCACTCTGGATTACTTTGGTACTGCTGCCAAACTTCTGACAAAGGCACACATCAGTGCAGTACACAGCATTGCATACATGATAGAGCCTATGGGTGAATCATAGGGTTCTTCTTTCATTTTCTCTATATCTTCTGCGGTGGTCGGGCATTGAGTCTTACTCAACTTCACAGCTTGTAGCACCGGCAATAACACTTTCTTTGCACGATCCATTTTGAACTTTTTCAAAACTTTATCAAGGTATGTGCTTTGTGAAAGTCCTATTAAGCATCTTGATCTATCTCTATAGATCTTAATGCCCAATATGTAAGCAGCTTCACGAGGTCTTTCATCGAAAAACTCTTATTCAAGTATCCCTTTATGCTATCCGGAAATTCTATATCATTTCCGATCGGTAATATGTCATCCACATATAATATCGAAATGCTCTGAGCTCCCACTCACTTTCTTGTAAATACGGGCTTCTCCAAAAGTGCATATAAAACCAAATGCTTTGATCACACTATCAAAGCGTTTATTCCAACTCCGAGAGGCTTGCACCGATCCATAAATGGATCGGCTGGAGCTTGCACACTTTGTTAGCTCCCTTTGGATCGACAAAACCTTGGTTTGCATCATATACAACTCTTCTTCCGAGAAATCCATTCAGGAATGCAGTTTTAACATCCATTTGCCAAATTTCATAATCATAAAATGCGGCAATTGCTAACATGATTCGGACGGACTTAAGCATCGCTTCTGGTGAGAAGGTCTCATCGTAGTCAATCCCTTGAACTTGTCGAAAACCTTTTGCAACAAGTCGAGCTTTATAGAGCGATAACATTACCATCAGCGTCGGTCTTCTTCTTGAAGATCCATTTATTCTCAATTGCTTGCCGATCATCGGGCAAGTCAACCAAAATCCACACTTTGTTCTCATACATGGATCCCATCTCAGATTTCATGGCCTCAAGCCATTTTGTGGAATCTGGGCTCACCATCGCTTCTTCATAGTTCGTAGGTTCATCATGTTCGGTAACATGACTTCGAATAGGATTACCGTACCACTCACAGTGCGGATCTTGCTCTGGTTGATCTCTGAAGTTCTGTAGAAACTTGATCTGAAGTTTCATGATCATCATCATTAGCTTCTTCCCTATTTGGTGTAGGTGTCACGAAGCTGTTTTACGTGATGTACTACTTCTCAATAAGGGAGTAGATACTGATTATGTCATCAAGTTCTACTTTCCTCCCACTCACTTCTTTCGAGAGAAACTCCTTCTCCAAAAGTTTCCGAATTTAGCAACAAAAATCTTGCCTTGGATCTGTGATAGAAGGTGTACCCAACGATCTCCTTTGGGTATCCTATGAAGACACATTTCTCCGATTTGGGTTCGAGCTTATCGGGTTGAAGCTTTTTCACATAAGCATCGCAGCCCCAAACTTCGAAGCGACAAATTTGGTTTCTTGCCAAAACACAGTTCAAAAGGCGTCGTCTCAACGTAATTAGAAGGTGCCCTATATAAAGTGAATGTAGCAGTCTCTAAAGCATAACCACAAAACGATAGCGGTAAATCGGTAAGAGACATCATAGATCGCACCATATCTAATAAAAATGCGATTCTGACGTTCGGACACACCATTACGTTGTGGTGTTCGAGGTGGAGTAAGTTGCGAAACTATTCCGCTTTGTTTCAATTGTAGGCCAAACTATTTTATCAATGATTCTCCTCCACGATCAGATCGCAGATACTTTATTTTCTTGTTACGATGATTTTCCACTTCACTCTGAAATTCTTTGAACTTTTCAAATGTTTCAGATTTGTGTTTCATTAAGTAGATATACCCATATCTGCTCAAATCATCTGTGAAGGTGAGAAAATAACGATATCCGCCACGAGCCTCAACATTCATTGGACCACATACATCGGTATGTATGATTTCCAATAAATCATTGCTCTCTCCATAGTTCGGAGAAGCGGTGTTTTAGTCATCTTGCCCATAAAGGCACGGTTCGAAGTGCCAAGTGATTCATAATCAAGTGACTCCAAAAGTCCATCGGTATGGAGTTTCTTCATAAACTTTACACCGATATGACCTAAGCGGCGAGTGCCACAAATAAGTTGCACCATCATTATCAACTCTGCATCTTTTGGTTTCAACATTATGAATATGTTTATCACTACTATAGATTTTAAGTAATATCAAACAATTCTTCTTTGGTGCATGACCATAAAAGATATTATTCATATAAATAGAACAACCATTATTCTCTGATTTAAATGAATAACAGTCTCGCATCAAACAAGATCCAGATATAATGTTCATGCTCAACGCTGGTACTAAATAACAATTATTTAGGTCTAATACTAATCACGAAGGTAGATGTAGAGGTAGCGTGCCATTGCGCGATCACATCGATTTTGGAACCATTTCCCAGCGCGATCGTCACCTCGTCCTTAGCCAATCTTCGCAATCCGTAGCCCCTGCTTCGAGTTGCAAATATTAGCAATGAACCGGTATCAAATACCATGTGCTACTGCGAGTATTAGTAAGGTACACATCAATAACATGTATATCATATATACCTTTGTTAACCTTGCCATCCTTCTTATCCGCCAAATACTTGGGGCAGTTCCGCTTCCGATGACCAGCACTGCTTGCGGTAGAAGCACTCAGATTCGGGCTTAGGACCAGACTTGGGTTTCTTCTCTTGATTAGCAACTTGCTTGCCGTTCTTTTGAAGTTTCCTTTTCTTTCCTTTGCCCTTTTTCTTGAAACTAGTGGTTTTGTTAACCATCAACACTTGATGCTCCTTTTTGATTTCTACCTCCATGGCTTTCGGCATCGCGAAGAGCTCGGGCATTGTTTTGGTCATCCCTTGCATATTATAGTTCATCACGAAGCTCTTGTAGCTTGGTGTCGATGATTGGAGAATTACATCAATGGCGCAATCATCCGGAAGATTAACTCCCAGTTGAATCAAGTGATTGTTATATCCGGACATTACGAGTATATGCTCATCGACAGAACCGTTCTCCTCCATCTTACTGACTATAGAACTTATTGGAGACTTCATATCTCTCAATCCGGGCATTCGCTTGGAATATTAACTTCAACTCTGGAACATCTCATATGCTCCATGGTGTTCAAAACGACGTTGAAGTCGGTTCTAAGCCGTAAAGCATGGCACACCGAACTATAGAGTAGTCATCGACTTTGCTTTGCCAGACGTTCACAACTTCCGGCGCAGCCTTGCACCAGCCACGGCACCTAACGGTGCTTCGGGGCGTAATTCTTACAATGCGACAATAAGGATAATCCTCAAGTTACGGACCCGGTCAGGTGTAATTGCTGCCATCATCTTTCAACTTTGCTTTCTCAAGGAACGCATTAAAATTCAACGGAACAACAAAGACGAGCCATCTATCTACACATCATAGACAAGCAAGATACTATCAGTACTAAGTTCATGATAAATTTAAGTTCAATTAATCATATTACTTAAGAACTCCCACTTAGAAAAATATCCCTCCAATTCTCTAAGTGATTGCGTGATCCATATCAACTACACCATGACCGATCATCACGTGTGATGGAGTAGTTTCAATGGTGAACATCAATATGTTGATCATATCTACTATATGATTCACGCCGACCTTCGGTCTCGTGGTTCGAGGTCATATCTTATATGCATAGCTCGTCAAGTATAACCTGAGTATTCTGCGTGTGCAAGCTGTTTTGCACCCGTTGTATTTGAACGTAGAGCCTATCACACCCGATCATCACGTGGTGTCTCAAAGACGAAGAACTTTCGCAGCGGTGCATACTCGGGAAAACACTTCTTGATAATTTAGTAAGGGATCATCTTATAATGCTACCGTCGATCAAAGCAAGATAAGATGCATAAAGGATTAACTTCACATGCAATCAATTCAAGTGATATGATATGGACATCATCATTTTGTGCTTGTGTTCTGGATCTCCGATGATCCGTCATGATCACCATCGTCACCGGGCGCGACACCTTGATCTCCATCGTAGCATCGTTGTCGTCTCGCCAAACTTATGCTTCTACGACTATCGCTACCGCTTAGTGATAAAGTAAAGCATTACAGGCGATGCATTGCATACAATAAGCGACAACCATATGGCT
Source organism: Aegilops bicornis (assembly GCA_021605145.1). Lineage (NCBI taxonomy): Eukaryota > Viridiplantae > Streptophyta > Magnoliopsida > Poales > Poaceae > Aegilops > Aegilops bicornis. The sequence continues at coordinate 325,791,155 of CM038672.1, read as the reverse complement.
CCTACCGGGTTGCCGATAACTTCGGTTACAAAACATGATCATCTCATACAATAAAATTCAGCATCATGTCTTGACCATATCACATCACAACATGCCCTGCTAAAACTAGTTAGTCGTCCTCTACTTTGTTGTTGCAAATTTTACGTGGCTGCTACGGGCTTAAGCAAGAACCAATCTCACCTACGCATCAAAACCACAGCGATACTTCCGTCGAATAGACTCCGTTTTAACCTTCTCAAGGACCGGGCGTAGCCACTTTTCAGTTCAACTAAAGTTGGAGAGACAGGTCTTCCACAAGCCATCTATGTGCAAAGCACGTCGAGGGAACCGGTCTCGCGTAAAATGCAGCGTAAGGTTGGTCTGGATCGATACGTCCAACAATACCGCTGAACCAAAGTATGACATCTTTGGTAGGCGGTATGACTTGTATCGTCCACAACTCACTTGTGTTCTACTGCGTGCATATCATCAAACCATAAAAACCTAGGCTCACGATACCCTTTGTTGGGGAACGTAGTAATTTCAAAAATTTTCCTACGATCACGCAAGATCATGGTGATGCATAGCAACGAGATGAGAGTGTTGTCTCACGTACCCTGCGTGAGACCCGACAGGAAGCGTTGACACAACGTAGAGGAAGTAGTCGTACTTCTTCACGATCCAACCGATCCAAGTACCGAGCGTCACGGCACCTCCGAGTTACGCACACGTTCAGCTCGATGGCGTCCCTCGAACTCCGATCCAGCCGAGTGTTGAGGGAGAGTTTCGTCGACCTGACGGCGTGGTGGCGATGATGATGTTCCACCGGCGAGGCTTCGCCTAAGCTCCGCTTCACGGTATTCTCGAGGTGTAATATGGTGGAAGGGGCACCAGACACGGCTAAGGAAAGATCTCAAGGATCAACTTGTGTGTCATGGGGTGCCCCCACCTTTGTATATAAAGGCGGGACGGGGAGGGGCTGGCCGGCCAAGGTTTGGGGCGCCCGGGGTGTCCTACTCCTACTAGGCGTAGGATTCCCCCCCCCCCCCCAATCCTAGTCCAACTAGGTTTCCCCAAGTGGGAAGGGAGAGAGAGGCGCCTTCTCCTAGTCCTAATAGGACTAGGGAAGGGGGAAGGTGTGACCAGCACTTGGGCCCCTTCTCTCCTTTCCACTAAGGCCCATGTTGGCCCATTAGCATTCCGGGGTTAGGTAACCTCCGGTACTTGGTAAAATTCCCAATTTCACCGGAACACTTCCGATGTCCAAATATAGACTTCCAATATATGAATCTTTATGTCTCGACCATTTCGAGACTCCTCGTCACGTCCGTGATCTCATCCGGGACTCGAACAACCTTGATGCAGAAACATCATAACAACTCATAGTAGCATCGCCGAAGCGTTAAGCGTGCGGACCCTACGGGTTCGAGAACTATGTAGACATGACCGAGACACCTCTCCGGTCAATAACCAATAAGCGGGACCTGGATGCCCATATTGGCTCCTACATATTCTACGAAGATCTTTATCGGTCGAGACCGCATAACAACATACGTTGTTCCTTTTGTCATCGGTATGTTACTTGCGAGATTGATCGTCGGTATCCAATACCTAGTTCAATCTCGTTCCGGCAAGTCTCTTTACTCGTTCCGTAATACATCATCTCACAACTAACTCATTAGTTGCAATGCTTGCAAGGCTTATGTGATGTGCATTACCGAGAGGGCCCAGAGATACCTCTCCGGCAATCGGAGTGACAAATCCTAATCTCGAAATATGCCAACCCAACATGTACCTTCGGAGACACCTGTAATGTACCTTTATAATCACCCGATTACGTTGTGACGTTTGGTAGCACCAAAAGTGTTCCTCGAGCAAACGGAGTTGCATAATCTCATAGTTATAGGAACATGTATAAGTCATGAAGAAAAGCACTAGCAACAAACTATACGATCGGTGCTATGCTAATGGAATGGGTCATGTCAATCAGATCATTCAACCAATGATGTGATCCCGTTTAATCAAATAACAACTCCTTGTTCATGGTTTAGGAAACATAACCATCTTTGATTAACGAGCTAGTCAAGTAGAGGCATACTAGTGACACTCTGTAGGTTTATGTATTCACACATGTATTATGTTTCCTGTTAATACAATTCTAGCATGAATAATAAACATTTATCATGATATAAGGAAATAAATAATAACTTTATTATTGCCTCTAGGGCATATTTCCTTGATTCTTGCACGTGATTCTAGCGAAGAGGCCTATATGCGTGACCCACGGTTTTCATGACCCTGCTCATCCTGATTACGTCTGCAAACTGCACAAAGCGTTATATGGGTTAAAAAGCCTGGTATGCTCGCCTAAGTGACCATCTTCAGCAGCTGGGCTTTACATCATCAGCAGCTGACACCTCACTGTTCATCTTTGTTCATGGTGATGTTACCATTTACATGCTTGTGTACGTTGATGACATTGTCATTGTCAGCTCCTCTTCATCGACATTGAATTTGTCTTCTTCATCAATTATGCGCTACTTTTCCGATGAAGGATCTTGGATCTTTGCGATGCTTCTTGGGTATCGAGGTCCTTCGCAATTCAGGGAATGATTACATCACAACAGAAATATGCACTTGATCTCTTGCAGCCGCACTAACATGGCGAATTGCAAGCGATATCGACACCCATGTGTACACATGACAAACTCACAAGAGATTACGGACATGGCACGAATGAGGAAGAGTCATTTGATTATAGAAGCACGCAGTCGGGGCACTTGATTTGACCTTGGCTGCTGATTTATCCTTTGCCGTCAACAAGGTTTGCCAATATCTTTCACGGCCTACTGATGTGCATTGGGAAGCTGTGAAAAGAATTCTGCGTTTTGTGAAAGGCACTGTGTCTACAGGATTGACACTTCGGCGATCTCCATCAACCTTAATAAGCATCTACACTGATGCGGATTTGGCCGGTTGTGCAGATTATCGTAGGTCCACAGGTGGCTTCACGATTTTCTTCGGACCTAACCTCATCTCATGGAGCGCCCGGAAACAGCCAACGGTGTCACGTTCATCAACTGAAGCGGAGTAAAAAGCCTTGGCAAATGGAACAACAGAGGCAACATGGTTGCAGTCCTTGTTGAGAGAACTCAGAGTATCTCAGCCTCGAGCTCCTGTTCTTTGGTGTGACAACCTCGGCGTAACTGTCGGATTTCGGGTTCCGGCAGACCCTCTAGGTTCGAACACTGGGGTGCGCGCGGAGATCTCGCCCTCTACCTACCTGCACCTCGCCGCCTCGCTAGGATCTAAACTATGAAAGGAACAACACAAGAGACACAGGGTTTATACTAGTTCAGGCCACCATTGTGGTGTAATACCCTACTCTAGTTTGTGGTGTGGTGGATTGCCTCTTGGGCTGATGATGAACAATACAAGGAAGGACAGCCTCATGATGCATTCTTGGTGGTGCAATGAACTGCTAGGGGGAGTTGATCGCTTCCCCTCTCTCTCTCTATGCAATCTCCAGATTTCTAGATCTTGCGGATCGAGATGCCTCTACTACGTGGGTGGCTAGTCCTATTTATAGGCAGAGGCCACAGGCCTCTTCCCAAATATTGAGCGGGAAGGGCGCCAACAATTGGCCATTTTGAAGGGGAACATCTAGTACACTTATCACGACTAAAGTTGGTCCTCGCTGTCAAAGGCTCTGGTGGTGGCCCGGCTTGGGCTCCACAATGACTTCCTTCCCGCCGTTGCGACGGTCTTGGTCTTGTTGCCTTTGAAGCGGATGCCTTTGCTTGATACTCTTACTGCGCTTGCTCCCTTTGCACCAAAGAGGAAAGGAGGACACCCTTGGTGGCGCCTGGCGCCCTTGGTCGTAAATCATGGCTTGCGTCATGGGCACCTCGTGAGGTACCCGCCTTGATCTCTCCGCCTCCTCGCGAGCCCGGCCCCGACGAGGCCGTGCACGAGGAAGCTTCACGTAAATCCGCTTGCAATCTGGCCCCTCGCGAGGGTCTTGAGCTTGTGCTGATGAAGATGGGCCTTGCTGGGCCACCCCTTGAGCCACGCCGCAGGCCGCAGGCAGGCAAGTCTGGGTACCCCCGTTCCCAGAACGCCGATAGTAGCCCCCGGGCCCAAGGCGCGCCTGGACTTGGCTGAGCAGAGAAGCAAAGGGGCAAGTGCGAAGCGCCATTGAGCCCTAACAGCTTTCTTGACCTTAGGCGTGGCGTGGCGGTTGATTGGGCGTGGGCGGCCTGCTTCCCCACGATGCCTCGGCAATCGCTGCGAATTGACAAGTCCACCTTGCGCCAAAGCGGGTCATGATTACCTGCGATCATGGAGGCCGGCGGTTGGCCTTCCCCGGCTATAAGTACGGAACGGCGCGTGCCCTTCCAGTCCATCTCTTCTTGCTTCTCCTTCTTCTCCGTCCTTGCTCCACCTTGCCGCAATGGCTCCGATCCACCGGTTCTCCGCGGAAGAGAAGGGAAAGGCTCCCCGAGAGGGTCCGACCCGCTTCCGCCGAAAAGCGGCTTGCCTTATCTTTGTCGAGATGAGGGCGCCCGGCCAGAGGTGTCGAGGCCTTGGTGCGGCGGCCGCCAGGTTTCCGCTGCCCTGGTACGCCCGCCTTGAGGGCCCTGCAGGAGTCGATGCCGAGCGCCATGGACGACGCTGCCGTCGGCGCCGGCGGGTCACGGCGGTGCGCGTTGTCCCTCCTGGAGTTCACGCTGAGGGCTCCTCGCGAGAGTTTGTGCTCCACGCCGCCATGCCTCCTCGATCTTGGATTCGCCTTCCTCCTTCCTTTGCCTTCGTGATGCCGCGAGGGGATACTTGAGCTCTGGTTGCAGCACGCGGCTGCAACACCCTCGCGACGAAGCGGAGGTCGCGATCGTCGCCTGGCAAGGTCTTCATGACTCGAGGCTGGGGCGAGATCGCCGAGTCTGCGGGGCGGCGCCCTGCGATCCACACAGGTACAACGGCGCTTCCATGATGCTCTTCAAGGTCTTCGACGCGGACGGACGCCGGCTGGAGTGCTGCCCTGAGAGAGGCGGTCGGGGCTCTGCCGCGGCGTGGACCAGGCTCGCCGATCGCTCCCTCAGCGGCTCCTCGGACGGCGGAGGCGTCGGAGGGTCCAGCAACTCCGCCGAGCTCTTCGCGACCCCGGAGACGAGCGACGGCAGCTACGAGCCCCCGAGCCTGCGCCGCTCTCGGAGCAGGACGGGATCGTCAGGCCGCCGCCGTCTCTGATCTGGATGAGGTTGGCGCCGGTGCTTGACGGCCCACTGTTGATGATGGCATCTCTTGAGGAGGCACGCAGCGTGGTTAAGCGCTCTCTAGGATCTGTTCCCTCTGTTCCCTGCGAGGAATCGAAAAGCGCGCCCCATGGGGGCTTGTAAGGTGCCTGTGGTTCTGCTTGTTAATATAGTCCTTGCCATGAAGTAGTGCGAGATGCTCATTCCGTCTTAGCTTATTTCTTCCTTTCGAACCTCACGAGAGCTTGGTGCTCTGCGCCGACAGGTCCCGGTCCCAAAGGCGAGCTTGTCGGCTGGTATGCCAGGTCGCGATGCTGTGGTCAAGGCCAGGAGGTGAGCGGCCCGGGGTCCAGTAAGAGCCCCTGAGTCGCGATGCTCAGGAGGTCCCCTTTAGCGCTCAAGCAGCCATCGTTTGGTGAGGAAGGAGTGCGACGTTGCTAACACGGGATTGCATTGGGTGCGGGGACGGTGCTACGATAGCTAGTGTTTCTGGAGGGTGACTTATCTCGAGAGTCAGGAACCGCTTCCTGGTGCGGCACTAGGTCCGCGCATCGGCCGGGCGAGGGTTGCTGGCGAGGTCCGGCGTGCCTCTTCCTCTCGCCTTTGCTCCCCTTTACGCTCTCGTCCTCGGGTCGGCCCTCGGCGGGTCTCGGCCGTCATTGGTATGCTAGGTCGCGATGCCGTGGACAAGGCCAGAAGGGTGAGGGCTGGAGAGCGATGGGATCCCATGAGTCGCGATGCTCGGTACCCCCTTTAACGTGCAAGCGGTTCGTGAGGGCGAGAGTGAAGAAGACGCGCGAGGGCCCTGCGCTGGCGCTGCGCCTTGAAGGGATCTGCGGGCTCACCATAAAAGAACAAGAGTCCGCTATGACAAGCGATGGTCGGCCGTTGGTTGCTTTGGAGAGGTGACGAGGCTTTGAAGGCTGACGAGGTGGCGATGTCTTGAGCTGCTGCGCCGAGCTTCGATCATTCAGGTTTGTCGGCGTTGTAGGGGCGGACCCATGCATAGCGCCGTGCCGTTGAGGAGCAGCTCCATCAGTTGGTGTCGATTGAGCGGGCAACTTGGTCAAGCACGTTAGTCACGAAGAAGCAAGTTCATTTAGATAGATGCACGGGGAAGGCGGAACATCACTGGAGTGCAGCCCGGCGACTTGGGGATGATGCAGCCCGAGGGGCGCCCCCAACAAAGTAAGCTAAGAACATGAAGTAAAAGGGGATACACGTCGCAGGGATAGACCCACGCGGCCTGGGAATAATGCAGCCCTAGGGGGCGCTCTCAGCTGGAAATGAAACTTGAAGGATGTCACCTAATAATGTTGAAGACGAAAGGATGTTGATGGAGCGGACGTCGTGGGCTGCGGAAGCCGATCTTCACGAGCCCCCAGGCACAGGAGCCTCGGGAGGCTCCGGAGGCGCTGGTGGCTCCTCGCGGACCATCTCCATCTCCGCCAGACTCTTGGGCCTGACCTCTCGAGCCTCGGGATGCTCCTCATGAGGCTGATGCGTGGCGGCCGCATTCGTGAGTCGTAGGGCATGCAAATGTAGCTATGGGGTGGGCCTTCGCAGGCGCCCGTGCGTGAGGCGGAAGCCCTCTGAGGCCTTGGCTCGGTTGAGCCACAGTATGTCGATGCAGACGCTGCAGCCCACCATCCTCGCTGGATGGGGAGCCACGCAGCAGTGGCGGCGGCTACCACTCATGACTCTTGACTCCTGCAACTCCTGCGTGATCGTGACGAACGAACTCCCGAGGGTTTGGCCCTCCTTGCCTTGCTCCTTCACGAGGAAGCGTGCTTTGAAGCACGCCTCCAAGTGGTGCCCAAGCGCCTCCCTCGTGACCTTAGCAAGGTCGGTGGCCCTCGGGAGAGAGCCCCGAGCCTTGCTTGAGGAGGCGCCGGGCGCGCCTTCCTATCTTGACAGGCGGTGCCCCGTGAGCAGGCGCGGACCCTGAGGGGCCTGCCTCCTGAGGGGTCGGGCCTAGCGATGTCTTCTTCTTCTTGGGAGCGGTCTCAGGGAGCCTCACGCTCCTGCGATCTGGGTCTTCAAGTGATGCGGCTTGAAAGGCTCGCTCCAGGTAGCACATTGCATCTCTCTCTCTCTTCACAAGGCACCGTGATGACTCCGCCGCTTCCTGGCATCTTGAGGACGTTGTAGCCGTGATGAGTCACGGCCATGAACTTGGCCAGAGCTGGGTACCCGAGGATGGCATTGTATGGCGGCGAATGTGGGTGACATCGAAGTCGATGAGCTCGGTCTTGGTAGTTGTCGCGCCCCGAAAGGTGACAGGAGGCAGACCTGCTTAATCGGAACCGTGGAGCCATCGGTGACTCGGAGAAAAGGCTTGGTTGGTGAAGCTGATTGTAAGGCACTTGGAGATTGTTGAATGTCTCTATGGGCGGACATTGAGCCTGCTCCACCGTCGATGAGGTCTGGTGACTTGCACGTTCTTGATGATTGGGGAACAAAGCATCGGGAGGACTCCGGTAATGGGCGCCAAGACTTGAACCGATCCGGCCGAGCTGAATGTGATGGCGCCGCCCGACCACTGAGAGGTCGCGTGGCTTCGAGCTTGGGAGGACTGCATTCACTTGGTGGCGAACTAGCGAAGATCTTGTTGGGAGGCTGGGCTTGAGCTCCGCCAGGGATGCAAGCGATCGTGTGTGGCTCTGAAGCCCCAGCCCCTCGTCCTGATGATGGTCCTCGTTTCTCCTTGGCTGTGGCGGCAGAGGAGGGAGGCCTGCGTTTCCTTGCGGGCGATCCTCGCGAGGCTGATCCCTCCAGTCTCCCTTGCGAGGTTGATCCTGCCAGCGATCCTCGCGAGGTCGGTCGCGCCACCCTTGGCGAGGGCCACGATCTTCCCAGCGTCCTGCGTTCCTTCCTCCTCCTCGGCCGTAGCCTCGATCGTTGCGGTCGGGGCGTCGGCCGATCCTCCCTTCTTGCACGGCTCGGAGCTCTTGACATTCGTTGGTGTTGTGGGTGTGGAGGTCGTGGTACACATAGTACCGGCTGCCCTTGGAACACTCGGGCTGATCTCTGCCCCGCTTGGTGTCTGGATTACGCGCGAGCACGGCAGCCCCTTGCGCTTCACGTCCTTGGCCTTGGATTTCTTCTCTTACGGGTATGCGGTGACGGCTCGAGGAGGAAAGGCGCCCTTCCTCGGCTGGCGCACTTGGTCGCCAAGTTGAACAGCTCAAGGAAGTGCACAGATCTTCATGCATCGCCAGCTCCTCCTTCATCTTGGCGTCACGCACATCGTCGGAGAAGGCAGAGATGATGGCCTCCTCGGTCACCTTGGGAATCTTGAGGCGTGCGTTGTTGAAGCCTTTGGATGTACTTCAGGAGGTCGCCACAGTTGCTTTGCTTGATGCGGCGCATGTCGCTCCTGGCGAGGCGGTCGCGAAGTACCTTGGAAGTTGGCGATGAAGCGGGTGCGCATCTCGTCCGAGGAGGAGATCGTGCGAGAGCGAGTTGAGAGCAGTGCGGGCTCCGTCCTTGAGTGCCATGGGAAACGATTCGCCATGACCTTCTGCGTCCCGTTGGCGGCCGATACCCAGCTCGTGAGAGTGGAAGGAACTCCGCAGGTCGGCCGTGCCGTCGTAGCGAGGAGGCAGGTCAGCTTGAACTTGCCGGGCCATCTGACGCTGCGGCTTCGATGGTGAAAGCGCGGCAGCTGCTTTGTAACCCGCAGGAGGCCTTTGGTGACGGAGAGCCTGGTCTTGCGGGTCCCTATGTCTGCTGTTGGGAGCAGCGGGGTCTTAGCGTCTTTGGAGCGAGGCGTGGTCGTGTGAGCAGTCACGAGGAGCACTCGGGCAGCTTCTTGGGGACGAGGACCTCTTGACAGCTCTGCTCTTCTTTGCTTGTTGGCGCTGACAGGCGGGTTCCGCCCGAGGCCCTACGCCTTGAGGCGAGGCGCCTTCTTAAGGGGGAGGCGGGTGAGGCACCCCGGAGCTTCATCGCCGCAGCGGCGGGCAGTCTTGAGAGAGAAGGGCGGCCGCAGGGGAGCCCCTGCGGCCTTGAGCGAGCTTGGCGGCAGTCGAGCCACTCCTCGTGAAGCGTCGTCGGCGAAGCGTGTAGCGAGGCTCGTTTGCGCGATGAGTGCAGCTCGAGCCTCCATGGTAGCAGCGGGCGCAGGGCGAAAGAACCAGCGGAGGCGAGTGAAGGAGTAGCGATCGGCCGTCTCGCCTCACGGACGGATCTTTGGGGCGATGCTTGCTGCTCGTTCCCGGGCGGTGGCGGCGTTAATGAGACGGCGAAGCTGACCTGTGAGGGCCCGTCTGAAGCGGCGAGGAAGCGAGCGGCTCGGCGCTTCAGCAGCGGGCCAGACAGCGTCGACATGGATGCGATGGTCGGCGAAGAACAAAGCGGCGGGGAGGCAATTCCGGCGCACCTACAGGCATGCCAAATGTCGGATTTCGGGTTCAGCCAGACCCTCTAGGTTCGAACCTTTGGGGTGCACGCGGAGATCTCGCCCTCTACCTACACGCACCTCGCCGCCTCGCTAGGATCTAAACTATGAAAGGAACAACACAAGAGACACAGGGTTTATACTAGTTCAGGCCACCATTGTGGTGTAATACCCTACTCTAGTTTGTGGTGTGGTGGATTGCCTCTTGGGCTGATGATGAACAATACAAGGAAGGACAGCCTCGCGAGGGTCTGTTCTTGGCTGGTGCAATGAACTGCTAGGGGGAGTTCAGTTGCTTCTCTCTCTCTCTCTATGCAATCTCCAGATTTCTAGATGCCGGATCAGATGCCTCTACTCTGTGGGTGGCTAGTCCTATTTATAGGCAGAGGCCCTGGGCCTCTTCCCAAATATTGAGCGGGAAGGGCGCCAACAATTGGCCATTTTGAAGGGGAACATCTAGTACACTTATCCTGACTAAAGTTGGTCCTACTTTGTCAAAGGCTCTGGTGGTGGCCTTGGCTTGGGCTCCACAATGACTTCCTTCCTGCCGTTGCGTGCAGTCTTGGTCTTGTTGCACGAAGCGGATGCCTTTGCTTCATACTCTTGCTGCGCTTGCTCCCTTTGCACCAAAGAGGAAAGAAGGACAACTTCTTGGTGGCACCGCCTGGCGCCCTTAGTGCGTCATGGCTTGCGTCATGGGCACCTCGTGAGGTACCCGCCTTGATCTCTCTGCCTCCACACGAGCCCGGCATGACGAGGCCGTGCACGAGGAAGCTTCACGTCGTCCGCTTCATGATCTGGCCCTCGCGAGGTCTTGGTATGCTTGATGAAGATGGGCCTTGCTGGGCCACCCCTTGAGCCACGCCACAGGCCGCAGGCAGGCAAGTCTGGGTACCCCCGTTCCCAGAACACCGACAGCAACATAACTCACTGCCAATCCGGTGTTCCACGCTCGCACCAAGCACATTGAGGTAGACTTCCATTTTGTCAGAGAGAAGGTGGCCATGAAAGCATTGGAAGTGCGGTACATCTCCTCCGCTGATCAGATTGCTGATGCATTCACAAAACCCTTGACAAAGTTGATGCTTGCACGTCTTCGTTCCAATCTCCACCTTCATACAGGTTGACATTGAGGGGGAATGTTAACGTACAAGATCCCGCTCTGGCGATAACAACCCCCGCGTCGCCCTCCTCTGGCGACACGGGGGGTGACTCCCAGCGACACCCACCGCCCTCCCCTTCTCCTCCCTCATCACGCCGCCGCTTTGGCGCCGCCCGGCAGCCGGGCGGGCTGCGATGTGGCGGCGTGAGGCGTTTCCCTAGGTCTCTTCTTCACTCTCGTCTTGGGAGCATCTAGCGGCTAGAGGAGGACCGCGGGAGCTTCGATATGGACTTGTGGGCACGGCGACCTAGGGGTGCGGGGCTCCGTGGCGGGCGCTGGCCGGGGGCTGGCGGAGTTGGGATGCTCCGGCGCGTGGCTAGATGCTGCGGTGGAGGTTGATTCCTCTTCCCAGATCTGGTCGGGGCCTGGTAGTGGTCGGCGGCGTCCGGTCCGATGCACTTTGGACGTGCGGCGGCAGGACTTGGCGGCCAGCGAGGGCTGGATCCCGGGGTGGCGGCCCCGGGACGGCGGAGGATGTGTCGGCGGCTGTGGACTCGCGATGGGTGATGCAGCGTCCGCGATGTTGGATGATCCGTGCACAAGAAGCTTGATGGAGACCATTGGAACAGATCTAGGTGAAGACCTGCTCGCGGCTGCTGTCGAGGCCGGCGATGGCGGCACTATTCGGTGTCGTTCCCTTGTTGAAGGCATCACTGTTGAGAAGTTCCAGGCCACTAATTGCTACCTTCGGGGGGACCCTAGATCAGTAGATCGGATGACGGCGGCATTTTTGTGTCGTTTCCCTCTTGTGGCGTCATTCTTGGAGGTGTGCACGATCTCGAGGGACCAGTGGACGGATTATTTGGGGGAGCGGTGCTTCATCCTACACATTAATGGTGGCGTATCTCGGCGGCGTGGCGCAGTGGAGACTCGGCGTCCGATGTGTGGCGAGGGACTCGCGCAGGAGAATGGCGTTATGCAGCGCCATGGTGGCGTCGATGGCGAAGAAGGCGGGCAAGGTGGATCTGATGCGGTACAACGAAGATGGATTGGTGGCGGTGGCTGCGGTGACCCTCATACCCGTGAGCGTCTGGTTGAGAAGTGCGCCGGACTGGTGGGTGCCCCATACCGGGCAGGCGTCCATGTTGGGACCTCAGGTCTTAGATGTTAGGTATGGCTGCGAGGTCTGTTTGGTATTAGGCCCAGACTATCAGCATCCCTTCATCAACTGGATAGGAGTAGCGACAGATGTTGCCTAGACGGTGGCTTTAGTCGTACTGTTGTATCACTTTGTAAGGTCTTATGTGAATAATTAATAAAGTGGATGCATGCATCGTCCAGATGCAGAGGCCGGAGGTCCTCCTCCTTTTCTAAAAAAAACGTACAAGATCTTAACTATGTTGGTTAGATTTAGGTCATGTATATCTTGTTTAAACAACCAGAATATATCTCACAGTTTTTGTACTTATCCTGTACTTGTAATCTAGCAATCAAGTCATTGCCCATATAAATACATGACCTGCCACTTGGGGTATTGCACGGCAAACTATTATCTCTAACTTGGGTATGTGTTATTGTCTATGACAATGTGTTATTTAAAGGAAAGTGATATTCTTTATTAAATATGTTGTTGTTTCGTGATGTGTTGTGGTACGCCCGCACCGGCCACGTCAACTTAGGGCCTAGTACAAGCTTATCAAGTTACTCACCGACGTCAAAATGCCCAATCCCTTCACAAATCCCTAACCTTGGATTTTTCCCCCTTTCGGTCTCACCATGGGCAGCAACAGAGTGACCAATAGTGAGTTCTGCATCGACGGTGTCGTTGTTGTAGGCTAAGCCCCTTTGCTCGCCGCTAGTGGCGCGAGCCGTAGCTCGATCTCCAGGTCCTTTCCGTGGGAGGCATGGCGGCGGGGCGAGCCCTGGCTATGTCCGGAGGTGCTCCTCGCGTTGCACGCCTACCATGGATGCACTCGAGGTGCACTACCGTGGGCATGCGCTGTTGTGCTAGCGATAATGGTCGAAGATTGTATACGCTGGCGCACTTCTGGGCGCCATCGAGAAGCAGTGTGATGTCCTGCCGTCTGAGCTGGGTATCAAGGTCGCGTGCCCAATGCATGACCTGTGCCTGATTTTCCCGGCGCCAGAGAAGTGCAGTCGTGTTCTTGAAGACGTACATAAAAAAAATCCAAGGAAAATCCAGCAAGTCACAAATGCATATTGTGACAACCTTGCAAAGCCTCATGTCAATTAAAGTCATTTTGGTTCACCAAAATGCCCCAAAACTCCCTCTCGACGAATCAAATTTGAACAACTTTGTACTACCAACTTTCTCTCCTTGACACCAGCTTTTGTGAGCATGTTCACATGACCAAATGAGGCCACTACTCCAAGTGGTGCATCAAGGAGAAGCGATTTGCTCAACTAGATCTACACAAGTCCATTTCTGCTAATTTCTAGGGTTTACAAAAGTTGCATTGGCAACTTTGCCCAAATAATCTCCAAATTGGTGGAAGGCCCTAATTATATGTGTCATTTCACCCTGTGGAGTCTCATGGCAGTTGGTAATCATTTGCTTGCCAAAACCTTTATCGAACACCTTCTGCCACTTTTCAAAAATCACCATTTTGACCACTAAAACTATTCTCCTTGAGCTCAACTTTTTACCACATCTCCTCCTAGTCCTCCTCTACCCCTAGTAGCAATGGCTGCATCTCAGCTCAATGATTGAGGGGTGAAACCACCTCATTTACCCCTTTGGACAGCCCCTGCACCCCTCTTCCTCACCTCCCTCCTCACTCCAGTGGCCATCCATGGCATCCAATGCACCACCCCATTTCTTTACTCAATCCTAGACCTGCTAGACACCAAAGGTCGCGCTCACCATGCATAAAGAATTGCCATGCCGGCCATTTGGGCGCTCTGAGGCCTTCTGATCTTGGCTCCCGCTGTAGCCGCCCCTTCCAACCGCCTCCCGGCTACCTCGGGCCTCCCGGCCACGCCAACCAATGCCCCTCGGCGTCCAGCGTCACGACAGCCTGTCCCCTTCCTCTCTCCTCCTCCCCGCGCCTCCGCGCTAGCAAACACCGGCCGCCCAAGCGCGCCAATGGCGCGGCTCACACGCGCGCACCTCTGACCTCTCCCCACTCCCCCTCTCTATCTCTCCCAACGTATTCGACGTCCAGGAACACCCCAGACACCACGCACTCTTCCCCCGAGCCCTGCAGCGACGAGCGTGAGCTCGCCGGCGCACGGGTCCACGGCACCTCGCCGTTCGCTTATTTAAGGGCCTCCCCGAGCCCTCCTCTCCTCACCACTCGCTATCCCACTCCCCAAAACATCCCCCAGCGCCCAGTTCCTCTCGAGCCGCCGAGCTCGAGATCGAGCTCGAGCTCCGCCGCTTCGGCTCATTTGGAGTTCATGAGTCTGAGCCGTCCCGGCCCCCTTTCCTCTCGATCTGGAACCCCTGCAGCTCTCTAATCCTTTTCCCCTTGTTTCCCCTCCCTGTAGCTGCTGGAAACGGCCGGAACCGCCACCACCGAAGCCCCTCCGCCGCGTGACCTCGTCGGTAGCAAACCAGGCCACCCAATGACCGGTTCCACCTCCACCCGACAGCGGCGCCACGCTGAGTTCGCCCTGCCCTTGTCTAAGCTCGCCGTGCCACCGCATCGTCGCGGTGAGCTCGCCGCCCTCTCGACCCGGGGTTGGCGGCGGCAGTCGTGGGCCCGTCCGTCGACCTCACGTCTGACGCCTTTGGGCCCCGCGTCGAGTTTAAACACAGCGTCGCGTCGTGCACCGGTGCGCTCGGCCGCCTCTCAGGCTGGGCAACTGCTGCCTATGACATTACGGCCCGGTGAACCTGAGCCCTTTTCCTTTTCTTTTTACATCTCTTTTCCAAAAATTCCACAGGATAAAGTACTATTCCAAATAAATTAATTCCAACTCCTAATTTCCCAAAATATTGCAACCTATTTAATGGTGCAACTTTCATTCAAATCCTCCAACAACCCTTTCTTCACTGTAAATATTTAAATGTGATTTTAAGCATTTAAATATACCTTTGTAAATCCATTTCTCCTATTCTACTACTCCAAATCCAAAACTAAGAATTTTCCCCTTCTTAGTTTTCACCCTAGTATTTAACAAAAATAAGTTGACATTTTACGAGCACTTTGACTTTTCTGTTTTATTATTGTCTTATTTTTCCGTTATTTTCTTGCGACGTTTAGATCCGTATTTGTGAAGTTCTTTGAAGGAGAAGGAGGAGAAGGATTTGAAGACCTCGAAGAACAAGCCAATCAAGGCAAGCAGCCCTTTGACCATGACACCCTCTTGTTCATCGGTACCCTTTTACCCGATTGCATGATGATGAAATATGACGATGGTAAACTTGTTGTGAACCACCACATGATGCATACCCCTACTCATGACTTTACATTGTTCATGATTGCATTTTCAAGAAACTAGTTTATGCATAATGATGCATGTGTACCATGAACTCTTCATGGTTACGTTCTTTTGAAAACCCCATCGGGTGCCCCTAATGCCCTTGGGAGATGTTGAACTAAGGTCACCACTTGAGGAAGAAGTGGTGTACCAAAGAGAGCTTTTGGTGTGTGTGTAAAGTGATGGATTAGATTTATGTGTGATTACCGTCCCAACCAAACATGTGCAACCACTCTACCCCTTATGGGACGGGGCATTATTGATTACTTAGGCTGATACTAGCATGGTGCCCACATTACTAGTGGCGGGGTGACTTGAGGTCACTCTTGGGGACGGGTCGTGCTTGGATAGGCGGCCATGACTGTTTTCACGAGGCACAGGACACCGTTGGTCCCTTCGTGTATGCGAAATAATGTGAACAGGGCAGAGTCCCACGATCTTTTGCTTATACACGAGGGCCGTGTATCAACGAGTGGACCCTATGTCAGTGTCGTCTAGGGAAAGGTAATGATCGGGTGCTTCCCCCGAGTGCTTGAGAATGCTAGCGGGATCATGGATGACACAGCTTCCGGATCTTGTGGGTAAAGTGCGCAACCTCTGCAGTGTCAAACTATTGAATAGCCGTGTCCACGGTCATGGACCGATTGGGAGGTGCTACTTAAACTATGTCCGAAATTTTACAAACCACGATGCATGTGTGTGTGGAAAGGAACTAGTTGTGTCAAGGTGGAGACTTGACATGTTGAATGACATGACACGATTCAACTCTATTTATGTTGATATCGTAACTTTGTTCTCGAGGTTACCCATGTTTTATTGATGCATATCTCACAAGTTGATAGGACATCTTAACTAGCTTGATGCTAGGTTGCTTACTCGTTGTGCAATTGCATTGTTACATTGAACCAAATCATGGGTTGCTTGCGAGTACATTCAAAGTACTCATTGGCTTGCCACTGGTTATTTAATTGGCCAGGCATGGAAGAACCAAAATTCGGACAAGAGTTCTTTGGAGACGAGCATGCGAACTAGGACGTATCCTAGTCAGAATGCCTGTAGGGTTAAGGCAGATGGCATGGGTTCTACTTATCGACGAAGATTTCTGCTGCTTATGTTTCATATGATGTTCAACCCTTAAGGCTTTATCAATGTAAGACTTGACCATAATGGTCATAATTTGTGTAAGACGGTATGTAAGGATGTAAGACTCTTGTTATTCAGCTTCTGTGTGTTCAGTGAGCATTGATCTACGGGATCACTTTGTACACTTGCATTCGGTGATCACGACTTATGAGTCGGGGTCCCCACAGAGCTGGTATCGAGCCATCTCGATCAGAGGAAGCCTTAGTTAGCATGGACGTTAGTTAGCTTGAGTCCATCTAAACTTCTCTTCTTTTCTAAGCTTACCCAACCCAATATATATTTCCCTTATTGACCTCTCCCATTCAACCTTTGTAGATGGCTGCCGTACCCGAAGACTTCCTGACCACCGGATTTCCCGTGCTTCTCGAGGATAGCCTCAAGAAGTGCCAGTTTCGCCGAGCCCCCATTTTCACCTACCATGAGCATTGGATCAATGACACCGAGACGGAGTATCATGTGGAAGTGACCGTGAAGGCTAATGAGTCTCCAACAAGGTGGTTCTTCGAAGGACCCCAGTTGGCATCTGTGGTTCTTGCCGTGGAGTCGGCAACCCTCAAGGCACTCACCCGCCTCTGAGACCTTCTTCCAGAGATGGCAGACGAGTTGGCAACCCGCTTCTTGCCTTATCATAAGGAAGGTGAGGATGAGAGCAGCGCACCAGCTCCACCATTGGAGGAAGGACTTCCACTCCGATTCCAGACCTACTTCAGCCTCTGTGCCGATATCTTGGCACAACACTTGGCCTCGGAATCAATGGAGCTCCGAAAGGAACTTCATGAGACCAAGGCACTACTTCTCCAAGCACAAGGGAAGACAGATAGGATCAAGAAGGAAGGTGCTCCCCCTGGACAGCCCGCAATCGCATCTGAGGCGGAAGACCCCCAAAGGATGGAGGACCCCGCAGCAACACCGCATGAGTGCAAAGGAATACCGCAAGCTCTTCGCACCACCCGGCAAAACAGCGTCGTGTTGAGCTCCTCCACTCCCCACCCCTTCAAGTGAAGAGGAAAGTCGGGATGATGATGATGAGGAGGAAGACACGGAAGAGCGGACTTCTGCGACCGAGCATTCCACCACTTAGGCATCATTCGCAACTTGGATATGCCCGTTAGTAACCCCTACGGCAGGATAGGTCGTGTACCCCTATGCGAAGTCGAGTCCTTGTAATGGTTCATATGAAACCATGTGGTGTTGTGTCTGCTTTTGATGTGTTTGATGGACGTCGTGCTTTCCTTCGGGGAACTTATGGCGACTACATCACCCATTTGGACTTCAATGTATGTGTTTGGCCTTTTGGCCCTTGCATGAAAACAATTAGTGTCATACCAACCCCCTTACTAGGCGTCCCATCTATATTGCTTTCCCCATCTTTCCCAATTATGAGACTTTGACCGCTCCAACAGGATGCCTGTTGTAACACGTCTTGGTACCTCTACCCGGACAAGAAGCGGGCAGAGGGCAGTCAGGACCAAACCCAAGGACAAGCCCCACCACCGCCACCACCTCCAAGCATGGACATGGCTCAACTTATCCAAGCCTTCCGAGAGGAACACCAAGCCAACACTGCAGCCCTCCAGATGATCGCTCAAGCTGTTAATCGCCAGCCGGCGGGAAATGGCAATGGACGTTCCACGTTGGTGGAGTTCAAGAAGCATGCACCACCCACCTTCATCGAGACTGCTGAACCCACGGATGCTGACGGCTGAGTCCGCACCATTGAGGATCTGCTGGAACTAGTCGGATGCTGCGAGGACCGTGAGAGGGTGGCTTATGCTGCTCCTTGTCTCGGGGGAGCCTTTGCTAGAGCTTGGTGGGATGGATTCAAGGCCATGCATCTTGAGCAAAACATCACTTGGAATGACTTCAAGGTAGAATTCATAAGGCCCACATTCCTTCGAATCATGGACATCAAGAAGCGTGAGTTAGAGCCACGAAGCAAGGAAGTAGCCTTGTCAAGGAGTACATGCGAAGTTGGTGTTCTCTCAAGGTATGCTCCACGAGGATGTCGGCACTAATCTGCCGGAAGGGGCGCTTCATGGAAGGCCTTAACCGGACTCTGCAATACTCGCTTGTTGTGTGTGACTGCCCAACCTTTCCTGATCTGGTGAACAAGGCACTCATGCTTGAAGACAAGCGACGTGCTTTGGATGATACCCGTAAGCGCAAGATGATCAGCAAGGGTAGCTCCAGCAACCAGAAGCCTCGTCAGTGGCAACCAGCCCCAGTCAGGCCAACCTATCAGCAGCCAAGAGCTCCTGCACCCCGCACCAACTATCCACCTCAGCAGTACTCCAACCCCAGGCCAGCTTACAACAACCCCAATAACATCGGTGGCAACAAGACCAACAATCCAAACCAAGTCACTTGCTTTGGATGTGGTCGATCGAGACACATCTCAAGGGTGTGCCCCAACAAGAAGCCCGATGCTCCAGCCCCAATCGCGCAGAACCGGAGACAAGGTCGTGGAATGCCCCCAAGGAACCAAGCTCCCGCAACCCGCCCAACAATGGCAAGGCGTGTGAACCACGTCCTCGTAGAAGAAGCTCGGGGAAGACCGGACGTCGTGCTAGTGCGTTCCTTGTCAACTCGGCACCACTTATTTGTCTTGTTCGATTACGGAGCCACGCATTCATTTGTCACCCAAAAGTTTGCATTAAAAAGTGGCATGACCCTACACCCTGAATAACTCTATGGTGGTACAAACCCCGGAGCAGAGATGAGAGCAAAGATAGGATGTAAAGGAGTCGGGATTGTCATTAATGGGGTGAACTTCTAGCAGACCTTATCATCTTAAGATCGCAAGGCTTGGATGTGATTTTAGGAATGGATTGGCTCATCAAGCACCAAGGCTTGTTAGATTGTGCCAACCGGTCATCCTTTGTGACCAATGATCAAGGAGTCGAAGTTAAGTTTGCCTCCAACCTCCCTTCTCAAGCCACCCAAGTCAAGCTGTACATTGAAGTTGGATTGGAGCAAGTGCCGATAGTATGTGAATACCCGATGTCTTTCACGATGAGCTGCGAGGAATGCCTCTGGCCGTGACATTGAGTTCATTATCGAGCTCATGCGGGCAGGACCCATCTATAAGAAGCCTTATAGAATGGGATCGGAAGAGTTAAGCGGAGTTGAAGAAGCAACTGGAAGAGCAGTTGAGGAAGGGATTTATCCGCCCTAGTGCCTCCCCTTTGGGATCACCTGTTCTGTTTGTGGCAAAGAAGGACGGTACCATCCGCTTGTGCATTGACTACCGCTCCCTCAGTGAGGTTGCAACCAAGAACAAGTATCCACTCCCCAAGATTGAAGATCTGTTTGATCAACTCAATGGGGCCAAGGTGTTCTCCAAGATCGACCTTAGATCTGGATATTATCAGCTGAAAATCAGACCCCAAGATATTCCGAAGACGACATTTGTAACCAGATATGGCCTGTATGAGTGCACGGTCATGTCCTTTGGATTGACCAATGCTGACTTACTTCATGTATCTCATGAATAAGGTCTTCATGGAATATTTGGACAAGTTTGTCGTTGTCTTCCTTGATGACATTCTTGTCTTCTCGAAGGCGGAAGAAGAGCACGAGCAACACTTGAGGATGGTCCTAGACAAGCTTCGAGAGCACCAACTGTATGCCAAGTTCAGCAAGTGCGAGTTTTGGCTGCGTGAAGTTGGATTCTTGGGTCATGTATTGAATCTTAGAAGGGTTGTTAGTGGATCCCACCAAGATTCAAGCCATGACTGAATGGCAAACTCCGAGCAATGTGAAGGAAGTCAGAAGTTTCCTCGGACTCGCGGGATATTACCGCAAGTTCGTTGAAGGATTCTCAAGCATTGCCCGACCTATGACCCAACTCTTGAAGAAGGACAAGAAGTTTGAGTGGACGCCGAAGTGTGAAGAGAGCTTCCAGGAGCTGAAGAAGAGAATAACCACCGCCCCGATTAAGCCACACACGATATTCACAAGGAATTTGTGATCTATTGTGATGCATCAAGAACCGGACTCGGTGGTGTCCTGATGCAAGAAGGCAGAGTCGTAGCATATCTATCCAGACATCTATGTCCTCATGAAGAGAACTATGCTACTCATGATCTTGAGTTGGCAGCTGTAGTTCACGCCTTAAAGACCTGGCGACATTACCTTCTAGGGAAGCGGTGTGAGATATATACGGATCACAAAAGTCTGAAGTATATTTTCACTCGGAAGGAATTGAACATGAGGCAGAGAAGGTGGCTAGAGTTGATCAAGGATTATGACCTCGATGTCCAATACCACCCTGGAAAGGCTAATGTGGTAGCAGATGCCTTAAGCAGGAAGGCTTGTTCCTTGAATGCTATGCTTAAGGGAAGGCTACCCGCCTTGTATGAAGAACTTGAAAGCTTCGGGTTGGAACTGGTTGCACCAGGATTCTTAGCCAACCTTGAGGTCAAGCCTACCTTGATGGATGATGTAAAGGAAGCCCAGAAGGGGCACGAGAGTATTGAAGGCATCAAGAGGAAGATCAAGATGGGCAAAGCCCCAAGATTCTCAGAAGATGAGCAAGGAGTTGTGTGGTTTGGGAATCGCATTTGCGTACCCAACGAGATTGAGCTCAAGAACTTGATCTTGCAAGAAGCTCATGACACCAAGTATTCCATCCATCCTGGAGGTACCAAGATGTATCAAGACATGAAGGAACAATTCTGGTGGCACGGGATGAAAAGGGAGATTGCCACCTATGTTGCAAAGTGTGATGTGTGCCAAAGGGTCAAGGCTGAACATCATCGACCTGCTGGATTTCTCCAACCACTCAAGGTTCCTGAGTAGAAATGGGATAAAGTCGGAATGGATTTCATCACTAGGTTACCTAGGTATAATAAGGGTCATGACTCCATCTGGGTTATAGTCGACCTTTTGACCAAAGTAGCCCGTTTTATCCTTGTCAAGACTACCTATGATGGCAACCAGCTGGCAACTCTATACATCAACAGAATCGTAAGTTTGCATGGCATTCCTAAGGATATTGTGTTAGATCGAGAAACCCAGTTTACCTCGAGGTTCTAGAAGAAGTTCCAAGAGGCCATGGGAACCAAATTGTCTTTCAGCACTGCTTTCCACCCACAGACCGGAGGCCAGACAGAGCGAGTAAATCAAATTCTCGAAGACATGCTCCGGGCCTGTGTCCTAGCATATGGAGCTAGGTGGGAAGATTGCCTCCCTTTTGCCAAGTTCTCCTACAACAACACATATCAGTACAACCTCCAGATGGCACCATTTGAGGTGCTATACAGACGCAAGTGTCGCACACCCCTCAATTGGTCAGAGACCGGAGAAGGGCTAGTCTTTGGACCTGATGTTCTCCATGAAGCGGAAGAACAAGTGCAGCTAGTCAGAGAGCGGCTGAAGACCGCCAAGTCAAGACAAAAGAGCTATGCTGACACTCGTCGCCGACAGGTGAACTTCCTAGTCGGAGACCATGTGTATCTGCGGATAACCCCCCTTAAGGGAACCAAGCGTTTCCACGTTAAAGGGAAGCTTCGCCCGAGATTTATTGGCCCCTTCAAGATCACCGCCTGCGGCGGAGAAGTGGCTTACCAATTGGAACTGCCACTGAACTATCCGATGTGCTGGCGTATTCCACGTGTCACAACTCCGGAAGTGTCTCCAAGTCCCAGGCAAGCCTGATCTTTACAAGGACGTCACTCACCAAGCCATTGACATTCAACCTGATTTGACTTACCGTGAGAGGCCCATCCGGATTTTGGGCCGAAGCGAGCAGGCGCTTTTCGAAGCCGCACCATCAAGTACTTCAAGGTACAGTGGAGCAACCACACCGAAGCAGAAGCAACCTGGGAACGTGAAGACAACCTTAGATCCGAGTTTCCGTACCTCTTTAAAGCCTAGCTTAGGAATCTCGGGGACGAGATTCTTGTAAGGGGTAGGTGCATCACCACGCATTTTGTAACATTTCAGTTGCATTAATAAAGCATGAAAATTTTGGACCAACAAAAACTTTTGCATTATTTGGCTTTTTATTTTGGAGTTGGTTTTCTCTCTATGATTTTCAAGTGCTCTTCAAAGTCAACACAACTCCACCTTATATACTTCATCTCCTTGCCCCAAGCTTCTGCCCAATGATCATGCCATGTGTATAGAGCAATATAGTATTTTCTTACAAGAATAAATTGGCCAAAAAGAATTTTCTAAAATTAGTTTTTCAAAAACCCTTGAATTGAGATTTGCACTGCAAGTACTTGATTTGAGGTGTGAAAAATCTTTCAAAAGGTATATTTGAAACCTATTAGATATAGGATTCCCATAAACCAATAAAATATAATTTTAAAAGTTATTTTCCTATTTTATTTAAAAGCTTTTTCTAAAGGCCAGAAATGGTCTTTAATAGGAAAAAAATACTTTATGGGTTTAAAAATATTTGAAAAAAAAACCCAGGGAAACTCAGTGGGCATATATTTCCCATATATAAGAGTTTCAACACATGGTCATGTTCAAAATATTGGACAAAACCTCCCAAAACCATTTCTGCCCATTTCAAGGATTTGAAATATTTCTACAGGAAATATTTTCAAAAAAATCCAAGGAAAATCCAGCAAGTCACAAATGCATATTGTGACAACCTTGCAAAGCCTCATGTCAATTAAAGTCATTTTGGTTCACCAAAATGCCCCAAAACCCTCTCTGACCAGAATCAAATTTGAACAACTTTGTACTACCAACTTTCTCTCCTTGACACCAGCTTTTGTGAGCATGTTCACATGACCAAATGAGGCCACTACTCCAAGTGGTGCATCAAGGAGAAGTGATTTGCTCAACTAGATCTACACAAGTCCATTTCTGCTAATTTCTAGGGTTTACAAAAGTTGCATTGGCAACTTTGCCCAAATAATCTCCAAATTGGTGGAAGGCCCTAATTATATGTGTCATTTCACCCTGTGGAGTCTCATGGCAGTTGGAAATCATTTGCTTGCCAAAACCTTTATCGAACACCTTCTGCCACTTTTCAAAAATCACCATTTTGACCACTAAAACTATTCTCCTTGAGCTCAACTTTTTACCACATCTCCTCCTAGTCCTCCTCTACCCCTAGTAGCAATGGCTGCATCTCAGCTCAATGATTGAGGGGTGAAACCACCTCATTTACCCCTCTGGACAGCCCCTGTACCCCTCTTCCTCACCTCCCTCCTCACTCCAGTGGCCATCCATGGCATCCAATGCACCACCCCATTTCTTTACTCAATCCTAGACCTGCTAGACACCAAAGGTCGCTCACCATGCATAAAGAATTGCCATGCCGGGCCATTTAGGCGCTCTGGAGTCTTCTGATGCGCCTCCGCCTTTGTAGCCGCCCCTTCCAACCGCCTCCAGCCACCTCGGGCCTCCCGGCCACGCCAACCAACGCCCCTCGGCGTCGCGTCACGCCATGCAGTCTTGTCCCTTCCTCTCTCCTCCTCCCGCGCCTCCGCGCTAGCAAACACCGGCCGCTCGAAGCGCCAATGGCACGACTCACTGCAGCACGCGCCTCGACCTCTCCCACTCCCTTCTCTATCTCTCCCAAGCGTAGTCGGCAGAGAACACCCAGACACCACGCTCTCTTCCCCGAGCCCTGCGGTGACAGCGTGAGCTTCGCCCGGCGCCAGGTCCACGGCACCCCGCCGTTCGCCTATTTAAGGGCCTCCCCGAGCCCTCCTCTCCTCACCACTCGCTATCCCACTTCCCAAAACATCCCCCTGCGCCCTAGTTCCTCTCTAGAGCCACCCGAGCTCGAGATCGAGCTCGAGCTCCGCCGCTTCGGCTCATGGGAGTTCGCGAGTCTGAGCCGTCCCGGCCCCCTTTCCTCTCGATCTGGAACCCCTGCTGACTCTCGATCCTTTTCCCCTTGTTTCCCTCTCTGTAGCTGCGGAAGCGGCCGGAACCGCCACCTGCAAGCCCCTCGCGCGTGACCTCGTCATTTGTGAACCAGGCCACCCGTGACCGGTTCCACCTCCACCCGAGCAGCTGACGCCACGTGAGTCCGTCCACGCCCTTGTCCAAGCTCGCCGTGCCCTGCATCGTCGCCAGTGAGCTCGCCGCCCTCTCTGACCCAGGGTTCACGACGACGGTCGTGGGCCCCGTCCGTCAGCCTCACGTCCTGACGCCTGGGCCCCGCCCGTCAGGTTTAAACCTGGCGTGCACGCATGCACCAGTGCGCTGGGCCGCCTCTCTGGTTGGGCCTGCCTGCCTGATACAGCCCGGCCAGACACTGAGCCCTTTTTTCCTTTTCTTTTACATCTCTTTTCCAAAAATTCCACAGGATAAAGTACTATTCCAAATAAATTAATTCCAACTCCTAATTTCCCAAAATATTGCAACCTATTTAATGGTGCAACTTTCATTCAAATCCAACAACCTTTTCTTCAACTTTGTAAATATTAAAATGTGATTTTAAGCATTTAAATATACCTTTGTAAATCCATTTCTCCTATTACGCTACTCCAAATCCAAAACTAAGAATTTTCCCTTCTTAGTTTTCACCCTAGTATGTTAACAAAAATAAGTTGACATTTTTACGAGCACTTTGACTTTTCTGTTTTATTATTGTCTTATTTTTCCGTTATTTTCTTGCGGCGTTTAGATCCCGTATTTGTGAAGTTCTTTGAAGGAGAAGGAGAAGGATTTTAAGACCTCGAAGAACAAGCCAATCAAGGCAAGCAACCCTTTGACCATGACACCCCTCTTGTTCATCGTACCCTTTTACCCGATTGCATGATGATGAAATATGATTTGGTAAACTTGTTGTGAACCACCACATGATGCATACCCCTACTCATGACTTTACATTGTTCATGATTGCATTTTCAAGAAACTAGTTGATGCATAATGATGCATGTGTACCATGAACTCTTCATGGTTACGTTCTTTTGAAAACCCCATCGGGTGCCCCTAATGCCCTTGGGAGATGTTGAACTAAGGTCACCACTTGAGGAAGAAGTGGTGTACCAAAGAGAGCTTTGGTGTGTGTGTAAAGTGATGGATTAGATTTATGTGTGATTACCGTCCCAACCAAACATGTGCAACCACTCTACCCCTTATGGGACGGGGCATTATTGATTACTTAGGCTGATACTAGCATGGTGCCCACATTACTAGTGACGTGGATGACTTGAGGTCACTCTTGGGACGGGGTCGTGCTTGGATAGGCGGCCATGACTGTTTTCATAGGGCACCAGACACACCGTTGGTCCCTTCGTGTATGCGAAATAATGTGAACAGGGCAGAGTCCCACGATCTTTTGCTTATACACGAGGGCCGTGTATCAACGAGTGGACCCTATGTCAGTGTCGTCTAGGGAAAGGTAATGATCGGGTGCTTCCCGAGTGCTTGAGGTCTTCGGGATCATGGATGACACGAAGCTTCCGGATCTTGTGGGTAAAGTGCTAACCTCTGCAGAGTGTCAAACTATTCGAATAGCCTTGTCCACGGTCATGGACAGTTGGGAGGTGCTACTTAAACTATGTCCAGAAATTTTACAAACCACGATGCATGTGTGTGTGGAAAGGAACTAGTTGTGTCAAGGTTGAGACTTGACATGTTGAATGACATGACAACGATTCAACTCTATTTATGTTGATATCTGTAACCTGTTCTCGAGGTTACCCATGTTTTATTGATGCATATCTCACAAGTTGATAGGACATCTTAACTAGCTTGATGCGAGGTTGCTTACTCGTTGTGCAATTGCATTGTTACATTGAACCAAATCTTGGGTTGCTTGCGAATACATTCAAAGTACTCATTGGCTTGCCACTGGTTATTTAATTGGCCAGGCATGGAAGAACCGGAATTCGGACAAGAGTTCTTTGGAGACGAGCATGCGAACTAGGACGTATCCCAGTCAGAATGCCTGTAGGGTTAAGGCAGATGGCATGGGTTCTACTTATCGACGAAGATTTCCGCTGCTTATGTTTCATTTGATGTTCAACCCTTAAGGCTTTATCAATGTAAGACTTGACCATAATGGTCATAATTTGTGTAAGACGGTATGTAAGGATGTAAGACTCTTGTTATCCAGCTTCTGTGTGTTCAGTGAGCATTGATCTCTGGGATCACTGTACACTTGCATTTGGTGATCACGACTTCGCTGCCGCCCCGCTCCGTCACCGTCGTAGCTAGGGCCCCCTTCCTCCGTGTCCGAGCACATCATTGTGCTCCTGGGGCTCGCAGGAGTCCGACGATGTAACACCCCGGATGTAACTTTCCATATTCGTAACTCCAACTCTTGCCTTTTCCGGAGATGCGATGTTTTATTTCCTCCGTGGTTGGGTTTTTGTCTTTTGTTTTGCATTTTGTTCGTGTTATGCATCTCATCTCATAACATCATGTGCATCGCATCCATATGTTTTCATAAAACCCGTATCCGCTCGTAGTTGCCGCGTCACCTTGCTTTCATTGACCGCTTGAGTCCAAGCGTGTTTGTGTTTCCCTCTTGAGCGTGACCACCTAACCTCTCTTGCCCGATTACGCCGACCACTCACCCGCGTCCGAAACTTCTCCCGGACCCAAACCGGTCTGTCGTTACCGATGGATCCGGATCATCCCCAAACATCTATAAAACATCACCGTTTTCTTTGTTGGGCTCTCCTAACCTAATTTTCTCGACCGTCTGATCTAAATCAGAGGGCCTAAATAGCCCCTAATCTAATCTCACGAGATATATATATTGACCAACCCTAAAATTGAGGAGAGCTGTCCCATCCATCCCATTCCTCCCGCCGCCACGACCAACTCCCTTCACCCTCGGGATCCTCCCTCATCCCAGTGAGCCCCGTCCTCCAGCGCTTTGTCCCATGCGCCCGTGGCAGCCGACAGCGGCAATGCAACCTGGTCACGCCGTCGCTCCCCATGTCTTCTCTCTTTTCCCCGTTGCTCCTCTTGAACCTTCCCGTCGTGGCCGCCTTTACGCAGGGTCGGCGCACCCGACGGAATCAAGCGGCTGGAGTTCTGCCCAGCCTGCGTCCCCTTCCCCGTCGTTCGGAGGGCCACCTCACCTGACATCCCAGGCCTCGAGCTCTGGGCCATGCCCGCCTCGCCTCGCCTCCTGTTTCTCTGCATCAAGCGGTCTGAGAGGAGAGGGCAAGCGTCTCCTCCGCCTCGTCCACGCCACCGGCAGGAGCAGCTCCTGCATCCCCGAACCCCGAGCACCTCCACCGTCGTCGTCTAAGATGAGCGCCGCCCTGGTTCCCTTTCACTCCTTCCTCCGGTTCTCTCTTCTCATCTCTCTCTCTCTCTGTGCGTTGCAGCAGCAGCTTCGCGCCATGGAGCTCCAAGTCCGCCGGCCCGCCTCTGTTTCGATCCGGCAGGGAAGGTGACCCCGGCGACCTCCCGCGTCCGGGATCCGGCCACCGGCGCCTGTGCCCTCGGGCCCTTGAGACCTCCTTCCTCCGGAGCCCGCCGTCGCCCGTTCTTACGCAAGTCGTGCCCGTCTTTGCCGCGGCGCGCCGCCATGGACGCCGAGCCTCCTCTGCTTCTCCTCGTGCACGAGATGCGTATGGCAAAACCGACCAGCGCCTCCACCACCTCGCCGGATCGGCCGTCCATCTTCCTCACCGGGTGCCCGCCAAGTCCGCGCCTGCATCGCTGCGTCCTCCTGCATCGACCCGTTGCAGAACCACGAGAGGAAGGGCGGCGTTGACCTCGCCCGCTCGATCCTGCGCCTTCGCCCGATCCGGAGCCGGCCCATCTTCCCCCGCGGCCTGCCGCCTCCACCTACTGGGCCTCAGCCCATGGTGAGCACCCCAGCGCCCAGCAGATTTCGGCCCGATCTATTTTTTTTTCAGTTATGTGATTTTTGCATTATCCCAGGATTTACCAGCTTTACAGAAAAACCCTCTTACATCATGCATTTAATACCTCACAAATGGTGCATCGGATTAAAATAATTTATATATGTAAAATGCTCAGAAATTTGTGTAGTTTAATAATATCCAACTTTCATCCATGTTTGAAATGCTTAACTTGCTGTTTGCATTAAATTTGCTCAAATGCCATGTTAAAATGCTTTATTTCATAACTAAATAACCGTAGCTCGGATTTAAAAATTATATATGTAAATGGGGTGGAAAAATGCATAGATTAACTTGGTGCACTTTATTTTGCTGCTTAATAACATTAAAATTGTGTTTAGGGCAGAACAGTAGCAAATTCAAAATATGCATATGGGGATTTCCGGAATTGTTGTTTGTTATTTCCGGCCTCATTCAAATTTTCCTAAATAGTTAGTTTACTTATGCTTCACCTCTTGCCATGTTTAACAACATTTAATATTGTTTGGTAGCCTAACCGAGAGTGAACTAAATAATTGATGTGGTGTTTCGTCAATATGCAACTTCGTTGCATATTGAGCTCCACTTAACTTGTAGTGTTGTTTGTGCATATTGCCATGCCATGAATCATTAAACGGACATGCATCATACTTGTTTGTGCATCATGCCATGATTATGCTTGTGTGTTTACCATGTTGTTTGCTTCTTTCCGGTTTGCTTCTTCGTTAGCTTCGGTTTCGTTCCGGAGTTGTGAGGATTCGATTCGACTACATCCGTTTGTCTTCTTCATGGACTCGTTCTTCTTCCTTGCGGGATTTCGGGCAAGATGACCATACCCTCGAAATTACTTCTATCTTTGCTATGCTAGATGCTCGCTCTTTTGCTATGCCTATCTTGCCATGCCTACCACTTGCTATATCATGCCACCCATATTGCCATGTCAGCCCCTAACCATCCTTTCCTAGCAAACCGTTGATTGGCTATGTTACCGCTTTGCTCAGCCCCTCTTATAAGCGTTGTTAGTTGCGGTGAAGATGAAGTTTGTTCCTTGTTGGAACATGGAGATGTTGTTCCTTGTTGGAACATGTTTACTTGTTGGGGATATCACAATACATATCTGCTATAAATTAATACATCTATATACTTGGTAAAGGGTGGAAGGCTCGGCCTTATGCACAGTGTTTTGTTCCACTCTTGCCACCCTAGTTTCCGTCATACCGGTGTTATGTTCCTTGATTTTCGTTCCTTACATGGTTGGGTGATTTATGGGACCCCCTTGTGATTCGCTTTGAATAAGACTTCGTCCGAAGGCCCAACATTGGTTTTACCATTACGCCACCTAAGCCTTTTTCCCCGGGTTTTTCGCGAGCCCGAGGGTCTTCTTTATTTTAGCCCCCGGACGGTGCTCCTTCGAGTCTTTGGCCCGAACTAGAGCCACAATGCAGCGCCCCTCAAGGAAACTTGAGGTCTGGTTTTAGTTGTATGGACTGCTCATCCGGATGTGCCACGAGAACGAGATATGTGCAGCTCCTATCGGGATTTGTCGGCACAATCCAGGCGGCTTTCTTGGTCTTGTTTTATTACCGTCGAAATGTCTTGTAGTCCGGATTCGAGATTGATCGGGTCTTCCGGTAGAAGGAATAATCCTTCGTTGACCGTGAGAGCTTATAATGGGCTAAGTTGGGACACCCTGCAGGTAATATCTTTCGAAGCCGTGCCCGCGGTTATGAGGCGAGATGGGAATTTGTTAATGTCCGGTTGTAGAAAACCCGAAGTTGACCTCAAATAAAATACACATCAACGGCGTGTGTTACCGTGATGGTCTCTTCTCGGAGTCCGGGAAGTGAACACTGATGTTGGAGTTATGTCGGCGTAAGTAGTTCAGGATCACTTCTTGATCGCTATTAGTTTCACGTCCGTGCCTTGCTCCTCTTCCCGCTCTCTTTTGTGATGGAGCCACCATATATGCTAATTAAACTGCTGCAGCTCCTTTGTATTACTCTGTCCTTCCTATAAGCTTAAATAGTCTTGATCTCGCGAGTGTGAGATTGCTTTGAGTCCCCGTGACTCACGGATACTTCAAAACCGTTGCAGTGCCGATGATGCCGGTCAGGGTGACTCAACCGAACTCAAGTGGGAGTTCAACGAGGAACGTGGTCGTTACTATGTGTCTTTTCCGGATGATCGATGGTGGAGCTCAGGTTGGGACGATCGGGGATCTGTGTAGCATTTGGGGTATCTTCTTTATTTTGGTTCCGTAGTCGGACCTTGAGTGTACTACGAATGATGGATGTTTATTTATGTATTGTGTGAAGTGGCATTTGTAAGCCTACTATGTATCTCTTTCCCTTATTTATTACATGGGTTGTGTGAAGATTACCTCACTTGCGACATTGCTTTCAATGCGGTTATGCCTCTAAGTCGTGCCTCGACACGTGGGAGATATAGCCGCATCGGGGGCGTTACAGACGAGCCCTCTAGCTCGCCTCGCCGTGCCCCCTAGTGCTGACCGCCATCGAATCCGAACCCCGGCGTCTGCCTCGCTCGTCGTCGGTGCTTTTTTCGGCAGCCCATTTGCCCCAAAGAGTCTAATCGACGCTGACGAGCTCTTCCCATTTGAGCATAAGTCCCAACGCTCAAAATGGTTGGTCGTAACGGATTTCCATCTAGTTTCGACATAGAACCACTGCGAGAGAGGCTCGCCAGAGCCACTCCGGCGTCGCCGCTGACCTGGCACTATGTGGGGTCCATCCTGGGTCACTACCGGTGGTCCCTGGTGGGTCCTGTTGACCATGTTGACTTAGTCAACGGGCTGATTAATTTGGGTCGATCAGCGGCGTGTGGCCCCACAGCTAATTTAACTAACTAATATAATTAGTTTCATTAAATTAACTAATTAGTCACTGACAGTGGGGCCCCACCTGCTAATTAACCTATTGTTAGTTAATTTAAACACTAATTAAGTCCTCTGCAAATGACATGTGGGACCCAGTGGTCAGGTTTGACTTGGGCCAGTTGGGTTGACTGCTGACTTAAGCCTGACATGTTGCTGATGCAATAAAAGTATTTTGAATTAATTTAAATATATAATTTCAGAAAAAAATTAATCTTTGAAAAATCATATAAAATAATCTATAAGTCAGATGAAACTAATTTATATATGAAAGTTGCTTAGATATTTTTACGAATCTTAATATGATATCCACTCATCTGTCACATGCCTCCAGCATGATGAACATGGATCCTTTCCCTCCGATTCATCTGTTTGAAAACTGCCAACCGCCGGGAAAACATTCCTAGATGTTTTCCCGCTTCGTCTGTAATGTGTAGCGCCGAGTTAGGTCACTCCTAGTTCTGCATATTGCCATGTCATGTATTTGTTTGCTTATATTTATTGTTTCTTCCCCCTCTTCTCTCCGGTAGACCCCGAGACTGACGCTGCTCCAGAGTACGACTATGCCCCTAACGTTCATCCCCTTGCAGCAGAGCTTCCAGGAAAGCAAAACCCCCTTGATCATTCATATATCGCCCATTATTTCTCTCTCATGATTGCATTAGATTTTGCTATTGTTGATCGTCTGTTCCTATTTTGATGCATAGCCTGAATTTGTAACCTGCTATTGTTACCTAACCTGCTTATCCTATATGCTTAGTATAAGTCGGCTAGTGATCCACCAGTGACCCCTCACCTTGTCCCTGTTGCCCCCGCTTTATGACCGATGACTCAATCAACATGATCAGCGTCCAGAGCCCGAGACATCACCTCACACCCCCTTAGTTGTATGACTCTGCAGAGCTACTATCGAGTGCCGAGGGTGATACCTCGTTTAGCACTTCTGATGAGATCTCTATAGTAAAGCTAGTCGGTTGTGGTCTACGGAGGGTGATTCCTCCTTTGCCACTCCCGATAACGACTCTGTCATGCAACACCTTAAGTGTGAACCCTTTGAGAGTGATTCCTCCAAGTTCACCTTAACGGTTACATCAAGTGGAATCCATCGAGGGTGATTCTTCGGATTCCCCCTTGGTGTTATGGGCACACGTTTACTTTGACTTTACCCTGGAACCATGTTGAAGTCGGGTCGACCCCGAGGGGTACCCGCGAGTGATGTGTAGTCGGGTTGACCTGGAGGGTACCCGCGAGATAATTACGCGGCACGGTCGGGCATTCTTAGCCCTTTCCGTAAGTCTGTGAGATGGGGAAACGGGACCACAGATCGTGGATCATTGATCATCTCCGCGCGCTCCCAAGACACTAACAGTTTGGATATGTGATCCGAGTAGGCCTCTGGCCTTTTCGCATTGACCACCACGCGAGAATAAGTATAGGCACTCAGCATCGTACGGTTCTCCGAAAGCTCTTCGGACATCAGCGATTGAGCGGCGCGCGCCCGGTTGGACAGGAACCACATGCGCTTGTATTAGGGGGTGGGTCTGCTCCAGGACAAGTGCGCAACATGTAGGAGTACAAAGGGCGATGGGCCCAAGACCCCTGCATGCTTAGGATGTAGACCGGCATGCTGGCCTCTCTGTTGAGCCTAGGTAGTGTAGGGGAACATAGTAATTTCAAAAAAATTCCTACGCACACGCAAGATCATGGTGATGCATAGCAACGAGAGGGGAGAGTGTTGTCCACGTACCCTCGTAGACCGAAAGCGGAAGCGTTATATTAACGCGGTTGATGATGTAGTCGTGCGTCTTCACAATCCGACCGATCCAAGTACCGAAGCACGGCACCTCCAAGTTCTGCGTCGCTCGGTGGACGTCCTCGCCTTCTCGACCCAAAGAAGAGGGGCGAAGTAGTAGATGAGTTCCGGCAGCACGATGGCGTGGTGACGGTGTTGGTGAAGAACAATCTTCGCAGGGCTTCGCCTAAGCACTACGGAAACTATGACGGAGGATAAACTAGAGGAGGCGGGGTTGCCGGCACATAGCTTGGTGTTTCTTTATGTCTTGGGTGCTAGACCTACCCCTCTATTTATATGTTGAGCCTTGGGGTCGAAACTTGGAGTAAAAGCCTCCACAAAGTCGGTTTCACCCGAAAGGCAAGAGTCCTTCTCGGACTCCAGGGCCAGACGCCAGGGTTCTCGGCGTCTGGACCCAGAGGCTAGGGACCCTGGCATCTGGCGCCTGGACTTTGCAAAACTTCCTTTTGCGCTTTCCAAAAACCTCGTGGGCTTTCCCCTTTGGCCCAGATAAAGTGTTCTCGTGCCCAAACATTTCGGGAAACATCTGGAACCCCTTCCGATGGATTCCGGAACCTTTCCGGAGATCAAACACTACTATCCACATATCAATCTTTACTTCCAGACCATTCCAGAGTTCCTCGTCATATCCGTGATCTCATCCAAAACTCCGAACAATATTCGGTCACCAACATACATAACTCATAGTACTATATCGTCAACGAACGTTAAGTGTGCGGACCCTACTGGTTCGAGAACTATGTAGACATGACCGAGACACCTCTCTTGTCAATAACCAATAGCGGGACCTGGATGCCCATATTGGCTCCTACATATTCTACGAAGATCTTTATCGGTCAGACCGCATAACAACATCGTTGTTCCCTTTGTCATCGGTATGTTACTTGC
This sequence comes from Aegilops bicornis, assembly GCA_021605145.1. Classification (NCBI taxonomy): domain Eukaryota; kingdom Viridiplantae; phylum Streptophyta; class Magnoliopsida; order Poales; family Poaceae; genus Aegilops; species Aegilops bicornis. The sequence goes on along the minus strand of CM038672.1, from coordinate 325,757,445 downwards.
CCGAGATTCGATCGTCGGTATCTCAATACCTAGTTCAATCTCGTTACCGGCAAGTCTCTTTACTCGTTCCGTAATACATCATCCCGCAACTAACTCATTAGTTGCACTGCTTGCAAGGCTTAAGTGATGTGCATTACCGAGAGGGCCCAGAGATACCTCTCCGACGATCGGAGTGACAAATCCTAATCTCGAAATACGCCTCCCCAAAAAGTACCTTCGGAGACACCAGAGAGCACCTTTATAATCACCCGATTCACGTTGTGACGTTTGGTAGCACACAAAGTGTTCCTCCTGTAAACGGGAGTTGCATAATCTCATAGTCATAGGAACATGTATAAGTCATGAAGAAAGCAATAGCAGAATACTAAACGATCGTGTGCTAAGCTAACGGAATGGGTCAAGTCAATAACATCATTCTCCTAATGATGTGATCCCGTTAATCAAATGACAACCCATGTCTATGGCTAGGAAACACAACCATCTTTGATCAACAAGCTAGTCAAGTAGAGGCATACTAGTGACACTCTGTTTGTCTATGTATTCACACATGTATTATGTTTCCGGTTAATACAATTCTAGCATGAATAATAAACATTTATCATGATATAAGGAAATAGATAATAACTTTATTATTGCCTCTAGGACATATTTCCTTCAGGTAGGACTACGACGTGTTGATTAGCCGAGGCCGGGCATGACCCGAAAACGTGTGTTTGGCCAGAGTTAATCGAGCGTGTTGGGTAAGTTTGTGCACCCCTGTAGGGAAGTTAATCTATTCGAATAGCCGTGTCCACGGTAACAGACGCTCGGAGTTGTATTCCTATCTATACAACTAGAACTAGATATTGGAGACATGAAATGGATATGATGGCTCCGGGATTGCTTTCTCGCAGGGAGTCGAGGAAGGATCTCTGGCCGTTACTACAACATGCTTACTATTTATATTATGCTAATCTTCACTCCTCTAATGTTGCAAGATGCTAGTCTTTGATAGGCTAGGTTTTCCCTTCTCTTCTGGCATTTCTGTAGTTCAGTCCAAAGATATAGCCCCATTCCTTTGATACTGATGCATACTTAGTATAGATCTGATGTAAGTCTTACGAGTACTTCGGATGAGTACTCACGGTTGCTTTGCTACCTCTTTTCCCCTATACCCGATTGCTGCAATCAGATGATGGATTCCAGGAGCCAGCCAAACCACCGGCTACTACTACTACCCCGAGGGTGCCTACTACTAAGTGGAGTCCGCCGACGACCAGGAGTAGGTAGGAGGCTCCCAAGCAGGAGGCCTTACCTTTTTGATCGATGTTGTTGTTTTTGCTAGCCTTCTTAAGGCACACTTGTTTATCTTATGTTTGTACTCAGATATTGTTGCTTCCGCAGACTCGTTTGTATTCGAGCCCTCGAGGCCCCTGGCTTGTAATATAAAACTCGTATAACTTTAATTTGTGTCTAGGGTTGTGTTGTGATATCTTCCCGTGAGTCTCTAATCTTAACCTGGGCCACTTACCCGACTTGGTGCTATGCCGCGCCAGCCCAATGCCTGTGTCAGTCACCACTAATCTCGCGCAAGAAGGACGCCGCAGGTATGGTCGTCGCGCGCCGGCACGTGCCTAAGCCACCTCCTACTTCCGTCGATGCTGGAGGCTGGCTGAAGACGCCACGCAACTCCCCAACCCCTCTGGCCTATCCACTTCTTCCCCCTCCTCCGCTCTCTCCCCACAGCACGCCCAAGCGAGCTTGTCACCGCCGTTCACCATAGCCGCAACCACCTCCATCCCCATGCCTCCTCTATGTTCTGGGAGCTTAGCCTTGTCATCCTACGTCGTCTCCGCCGAGTCACGTGACCCGGGATGCACTGCAATGTTGTCTCGATCTTGTCTTCAACCTTCGGATGCCGGAGATCACCATCATCGTTTGTCGCCGTCAGGCCTTCCCTGAGCCCGTTGAGACCTTCTACAACTTTGTCGTGAGCTCCTACACCGCTCCCCTCTCTGCCCATGCTCGAATGCGTCGCGTAGCGGTCGTTTCTGTCGATCCTGAGGACCGATCACCGTCGTCCATGTCGCCGTCGTGGCTATAGCTCACACACATCATGTCCGAGCATGCTATCGTGCTCAGTATGCTCCCAGGAACCCAGAGCACCTACCTGCTCGTCCTCCCATGCACCATAGCGCCCTGTCTATCTTTACCAAACTTTGGTCACTGTGCAAGTCGTTGTCGCCGTTGATTTAGGCCACTAGAGTTGTTGTTGCGTGCACCACCCGACGCGGACGAGCCTCCTTGTTGCGTAGATGCCCTCCGCCGCCGTTTTGGTCACTTGAGCGACGTTTTTGAGCCCCTCCGACGCCTCGGGCCTCGCCGGTGGCTAAATGCCGGTGGGGTTAACCCCTTTAACCGGGGTTTGACCTCCCCTGGGTCCATGACAGGTGGGCAACCCATGTTCAATTTTTAGATTAGTGAATAATTAGTGATAATTATGTTGTAAGCTAAATGAGATACTGACATGTGGGGCCCATACGATTAATTTAAGTTTAGGATTTAAATTAGCCCTAATCCAGTGCTTAACAAGGTGTGTCCCACTGGTCAGGTTTGACCTGGACCGAGTTAGTTGACCTGCTGACATCACCCTGACGTAATGCTGACGTAGTAAAGAATTTCTGGAATTAAGTTAAATTAGGAAATGGTTTATTAATTTTAGAAAATGCTTAAAGCTTCTAAAAAATCATAAAAATTGAAGCATAAAACAAATGAAAATAATTTATATATGAAAAATTATCAGAAAAATCCAAAGAATCTGTTTATGCCATGTTCATGCATGTTTGATAAAGTTAACATCACCAACTAGGACAATTCATAATTATGGAATAAATGGTAATTAGTTTTGGAGATGGAATTTGCTATATGTTTGAATTCCACTTTGATTAACTTGGATAGATATTGCATTAGGTGAATTCCGTACATTAAAATGTTAAGTCATACATTTGGTTGTGCATTGCATTGATTGTGTTCCTTCTTTGCTAGTCGATGTTGTTCCTTCTCGGTAGCCTGTTAGGGCATATTTCTCCCTTATTGGTTTTAATGATTGATGACAATGCTTTTGTATTCTAATCATGTGCATTGAGCATTTCAGATATTTGATCATATGGCACAAGACGATTCAAGCCCCTCGGAGTTTAGAGTGAAGACAGTTTTTATTTCCTACGTTTCTTATCGACGGACTTGAGTCATAGGGAAATCGTAGTATCAAGAGTGGGTCTGGTTCGGAAAGGTTTGGGTGGAATCATCACGTACACATTCTTTTTGCACCCCTGTTGTCTTTTTTCTTCGATGGAGTTTTCCCTTTGTTTCGCAGAAGGGCTGTTGGAGAGCTGCCTACGGTAGTACCGCTGCTTGTACTATGTGTACTACCTCCTTCTACTTGGGTCTCGATTCTTCGTGCCGGTCTGCACGGTGGTCCAGTGGTAGTCCCTCTGGCTCACTTTCGTGGAACCCTTTTTGACCTAGTAGAGCAAGCAGAAGTAAGAGCGGCAGTTGTAGCGGTAGTACCGCGCCCACTACTGCTGCCACTACTCCTCGTGGCTCTACTCTTCAGCATTCCCCTGTTTTCCTTAGCGATTGTAGGGAGCGGCAGTACCGACTGTAAGCGAAAGTACCATCTATTCTGGGTGGTAGTACGGTTGCGACCGTGCTACAACCGCCCCTGCCACCATAGTGCAGTGGTACTGCAACCCCAGTAGTAGTAGCCCGTGACCTCTGTGTCATTGCACTTACTTCCTATCACTACTGCTTGAGCGGTAGTACCGCTCCCCGAGCGGTAGTACCACTTATGTGCAGGCTGAGGGTTGCATAACGGTTGGATTTGTCCCTGTTCACACACAAACACGTCACTGTGTACCCTCGATGCCGGGGGTGATGCACCGCAGCTCACGTCGAAGGAGACCCGGCCGGAAGCGCGGTACGCAGGCAATCCGGCGAGTGCTTTTGAGGACCCGAAACCCCACACGCCCGGGAGGGACCCCGTCAGGGCGCGCGGCGGCTATGGGCTGCCCGTCGACCTAACCGCCCCTAGGGCCTCGAGGTTCGCCGCCCTACAACAAGAAGAACAGATGAAGAACGAGGAAGAAGAAGAATAAGGGAGAGAGATAAAGGTAAAGGGTAAAAAGTGGTAGATGATTTGTTCGATTGGATGTTGTTCAATCGGCTGTCACCCCTTAGGTTTATAAGAGGCGGCTGGACTTCCCGTGCAAGGAAAAGGTTTGGATTCACGTCCAAAACCCTAGTCAAGTTCGGATTGGTTTTATCCGAACTTTCCAAAACTGTTCGGTTTAAACTGGCTGCACCTTACGGGTCTTTTTTGTGGCAGTAAACGACCTCGGATAAAAATGTGCCCAAAACCATATTTACTCGTTTCGACGAGACGAACAACTTTCATGTTGTACGTTTTTCAATTTCAGACTATCTTCAGGGCCAAATCTCTCGCGCAAAACAGCTAGTTATTCACGCAACTCATCAGACATACCCACATGTGTGTCTGGTTCCAGGCGTCATGTTTTGCTCACTTGAGGGTCGCGTTGTGCGGGATCTAACTTTTGCATATGACCTCTTATTGGGATGATTTTTATACCAGATCGATTGTTTTGACGAGACGAAGACAATTCGTATAGATAAGTTTTCCATATGAGGTCGTCTTGGGGGCGTAATCAGCCGAAAAGTGTTCTGGATATGAAATCTCAGTACTTCGAACACAATTTCAGCCTTCGAGATGAAATCGAATGGCAATGGCCCAAACTTTGAAGATGTTCATATCGACAGTACAAAACTTTTTTATGTAGACGACTTCTCCATTTGAGGCCATATTAATTAAGTTCCTGACCGTGCCAAAATCTGGTGTCAACACATGCCCCCCTGTTTTTCGGCAAAACTTGGATGCCGAAAAATAATTTTCCCAGAGTCTGTTCTAAGTACGATGTCAACACTCCATCGTCCATTTATATGTGCTTAGGGAGATAATTATATATCGGCCATGTCTTTGCTTAGGGTGATAGTTATATATCGGCCACTTTGATTAGCAACAAAATACAGCTAATCGAATGTATGGTGATGAGGTAAAACCCTTGCATGTTGTAAGAAGTTATATTGCGTCCATGGATAGAAATAAGTCCATGGAGGCTAATCAGTCATACCTGAGGATGAATTCCATGTCATCGGCATCAATGGCATAGTTGGAGAATGTGGATAATGTGTGCACCGAAGACGTTGAAACCTTCGGCTTGGTCGTTCATAATTTTCACTCTTTTCTTTCTTTACCTTTGTTGCACTTCTTGCAATGGAACCTTGCACATCACTCTTGTTTTGATTATTTCCTTTGGGAACCCATGCCATGTTTCTCTTTTCGAGCTCTTGTGCACTAAGTTTTTGTAATTTCTTTTTTTGCCAATACGATAAGCCGAGTGAGCGCCACAACTGTGATTTTGTTTAAACTAATGAAAATTCTTGTTTTACCTTGTGCACTTTCAACTTCTTTTCTTCAGATTTGGCACTTTGATTCTCGACAATTGATTGCTTCTTCTCATTGCCTTTAGTAGCCAATGTTAACACTTTAATTGGCTCTTTAGCCTTTAAGATCAAATTTGAGTTGGCACTCTTGCGACCATATTTTTTAACTCGATATACTTGTTTGATCACCTCTACCTTCTTTCTTGAGCTCCGGACCGATTCTTTATTATTGAGACGGTCTTGAACATATGACAGCTCACTGAACGTTGATCTTCTTGAAGCTGCATAATAATGGTGAGATGGTCTAAAATATGATGGAGAATATGCCATTGTATCATACCTGTCCCGTGATGAGTATCGATCTACATGAGCATAGGGAGGCATCCACGGCATCGTCATTGGCAACCGAAAATAAGGATATGAACATGTTGCATTAAAACTCTTTTCTTGCCAATACCGATCCTTGGATTTGCGCCTAGGGGGTGATCTTGATGCTTTTGCATTACTCGGTCGATAAGCACCATTCTCTTCACTTTTCTTTTGATATTTATCTAATAACTGTGCAAAAGTGACCTTGGATTTCTTGTGCTTGTGCTTATTGCGGACTTTATCTCCTTTTGTTTTGCTTGCATCGATCTTTGGATTGCTTTGTTGTCCCCTAGTCCTTGGCATCTTCATTGTATCTTTGATAGAACTCATGCCTTCAAGAATATTTTCATTGTGCTCTTGAACAACTTTGTTACCTGAAAGCTTGATCCCATCACCTATAGTTTTTACCTTCTCATCTTTAAAGGAATCGTCTTGAAGCAGCCGATTCAAAAAGCTTTTTCCATTAGGACCAATCAGAATAGACTGGTCATCCCTTGGTGTTTCAAAATTTTTTAATCGTCCTTTACCAGTGGATGATTTAACAATTTGACGAAACATGTTGCAATCCTCAAAATCATGCTTGGACGAATCATGCAACTTGCAATACATTCGTCCTTGGATTGATGGCTTCACATGGTGATCAAGAACTCTAATGTAATTATTTTTCAGTAACAAATCAAATATTTGATCACACATGCTTGAATTGAAGGTATACTTCTTGTTTTCTAGCCGATCTTGGTGTGCAAACGGCTTTGGAGTTAAGCAAACAAATGGTTCAAATTTGGAATATCCCCATTCAGCTATGCATTGTGTTTTGCACCCAATCTCCGATGTATTTGGATAAGATATTATATTAGCATTGGATTTCTCAAAAGAATTTGACCTTGGCTTTAAATTTCTGAAACGAAAATAGTTAGAATACACATGTCTCAATTGAGACCAAGTGCAAGCCAAGTATGAAACAAGCAAAGCTACCCAATTAGATATGAAATTTTGATAAAGCAACAGGGAAAATTTTGTCTGCAATAATAGGTCACTATCGGTCTTTATAAATGGCACAATAGGTTGACCGATATGCTCTATAACAGTTTTATTGCTAACAAGTAAATTTCCCTTCTTCATTGGTCTTTCAAAATTACTTATGAGAATTTTTCTTATAGAAGCATCAACAATAAAATTGCGACCAAATCGAAAGATAGGTAAATCACTTGCTAGACATACCTTTTCAAACACGTTGGGAGAGCATGATAGTTGTGTTACTTGAACGATATGTTGTTCCTCTTTCGAATAGCTCCCCAACACATTGTCGTCCTGTTTTTCTAGAAAAGATTCGGCATACGTAATATTTGATTCGGTCTTTTCAATAGCCGAATTAACTTTGTTATCCGAATCACCACCTTTTTTGAAAATTCTATCCACACCCAATGCTTTCTCTTTTTTGCATAATCTAGCTTGGATTGCAGTAGAATTAATAGGCCTTCCCTCTTTTATTAATTCATGTAGAACAACATTGCATTCGTCCCAAAAAGACGTAAGATTTTTCTTAATGACCCAATCTGGACAGAATTGCCCCCCGACACTTTTAGACTCTTTCGGTAACGATATGTTGCCGATGCATGGGAGTTGGGATACATATGTTGCATGTTGCTGAAATTATATGAAGTTGAAGCATGAAGATTATTCTGAATCGGCTGTTGCACATAATTAGATACATGATTGATAAAATTAGGGCTAGCCGATATATTATGCTCATTAGACGATCTAGCAACATATCCATTATTTGCGTCTATATAATTGAATTGGGTATTCATATTACCTTCGTAGATTGCAAACCCTAGATGACGATCTCTTCGTAGAAAGAACGGGCTGGAGACCGTTCAAAGCTTAAATCCCGTGAGTCGCCAAAAGTGTGTTCGCACATGAACACATCACCGTGTACCCTCGGCGCCGGGGTGATGCACCGCAGCTCACATCAAAGGAGACCCGGCGGAGCGCTGCATGCGAGCAATCCGGCGGGTGCTTTTGAGGACCCGAAACCCCACACGCCCGGAAGGGACCCCATCAGGGCGTGCGGCGGCTATGGACTGCCCTAGGTCGACCTGACCGCCCCTAGGGCCTCGAGGTTCGCTGCCCTGCAACAAGAAGAACATACGAAGAACGAGGAAGAAGAAGAAGAAGGGAGAGAGATAAAGGTAAAGGGTAAAAAGTGGTAGATGATTTGTTCGATTGGTGTTTTTCAATCGACCGTCACCCCTTAGGTATATAAGAGGCGGCTGGACTTCCCGTGCAAGGAAAAGGTTTGGATTCACGTCCAAAACCCTAATCAAATTCGGATTGGTTTTATCCGAACTTTCCAAAACTGTTCGGTTTAAACTGGCTGCACCTTGCGGGTCTTTTTTGTGGCAGTAAACGACCTCGGATAAAAATGTGCCCAAAACCATATTTACTCGTTTCGACGAGAAGAACAACTTTCGTGTTCAATGTTTTTCAATTTGGGACCATCTTCAGGGCCAAATCTCTCGCGCAAAACAGCTAGTTATTCACGCAACTCATCAGACATATCCACATGTGTGTCTGGTTCCGGGCGTCATGTTTTGCTCACTTGAGGGTCGCGTTGTGCGGGCTCTAACTTTTTCATATGACCTCGGATTGGGACGATTTTTATATAAAAATCGATCGTTTTGACGAGACGGAGACAATTCGTATAGATATGTTTTCCATATGAGGCCGTCTTGGGGGCATAATCAGCCGAAAAGTGTTCTTGATATGAAATCTCAGCACGTCGAACACAATTTTGGCCTTCGAGATGAGATCGAATGTCGATGGCCCAAACTTCAAAGATGTTCATATCGACAGTACAAAACTTTTTTATGTAGATGACTTCTCCATTTGAGGCCATATTAATTAAGTTCCTGATCGTGCCAAAATCTGGTGTCAACAGTCCCCCACTATATAAAGGGGGTCTTCTTCCCCAAGAATACCACCTCTTCCTCCCCAAAACTCCATTGTTGCTCCAAAGCTCATTTTCGCTCGATCTCTCTCCCTAGCCAATCGAACTTGTTGATTTTTTAGGGATTGGCTGAGAAGGCCCCGATCTACACTTCCACCAAGAGTAATTTGATTCCCCCACTCTATTCCCTTACAGATCTTGTTGAGGTCACCTCGGAGCCACATTCCATTATGGTGAAGCTTTGTGGTGTTGCTGGGAGCCTCCAATTCAGTTGTGGCGATTTCCCCAACCTTGTTTTTAAAGGTTCGGTCGCCGCCTTCAAGGGCACCACTAGTGGAATCACGACATCTTGCATTGTGTGAGGGCGTGAGGAGAATACGGTGGCCCTAGTAGCTTCTTGGGAAGCATTGTACCTCCATACCGCTCCAATGGACACATACTTCCTCTCAAAGGGAAGGAATTTCGGTAACACATCCTTGTCTCCACCGGCTCCACTTGTGGTTATTTCTTACCTTTACTTTGTGCAAGCTTTACTTGTGTTGTGTATCTTGCTTGCTATTGTTTTTGTTGTTTCTAGCATCATATATGTTGTTCACCTAGTTGCATATCTAGACAATCTATTGGTTGCTAACCCTAATTTGTTATGAAAAGCTAAAATATGGTAGTTGCCTATTCACCCCCCTCTAGTCAACCATATCGGTCCTTTCACAGCCGATGTTTCCAATGTTCTGATCGTTGCCACTGATGAAGGGCAGTATTGTCTTTAGAAAGTGCCAGGCAAGAAACCCCCCTTGATCACTCTGATATAATCCCACTCTCTCGTTCTTGCTCTATTTTATTGCATTAGGATGACAACGGTTCAACTGTTACATGTTGCGTTAGTTGAACCCATTCCTCTGCATGACCTGTCTTTGCCACAATAAATAGTTAAAACCTTTTAGCATGAGTAGGAATTGCTTGAGCCATGTTGTGACTACTCATCCATGCTTGCTTGTTATGGCTGCTATGCTTAGAGTTGTATCGGGTCAGATCCATCTGGGCGATGAATTGGAATGGTTGTGTTTATGTCCTACCGTGTGATAGCTAAGTGTATGGACACGATTTGGTAAAGGTAGCAATGAGAGGGCATGTAGGAGTACATGGTGGGTTGTCTCATTGGGACCGTCCTCGGGAACTGAGTTATGTGTTTGTGATCCAAGACAATTACTACCACGCATTGGGATAGTTAATTGACCCTCCTGACGCATGCGCACCACCTCGGTGCCCCTGGACGCGCCCACGGCCGCCCCCTGTTGTCCGTCTCCCTCTCTCACCGCGCACGCGTGCTCGGCTCCAGCCCGACCGTAGTGACCCGCGCCGACCGACGCTACCCGACCTCGCCGCGCTGCCCGTCTGCTGCCCGTGTGCGCCTCGCCTCCGCTCCCACCGCCGCTTCTTTGCTCCTCTGCCGCTGTGAGCCCTACCTCGCCGTTCTTGCCGCTCTGCGCTCTGTGCTGCCGCGCCCCACCCGGCGCCCTGGTGCCCTCACGCCAAGACGCGGCGTGGCCTCACCGCCTGCCATCGTCTTCGCTTACGCTCGCCTCGCGCCGTCACAGCGCCATCCGGGTTCGCCCGTTAACATGCGCCCGCCCGTCACCCGTTTCCCCGTCGCCCGAAACCCTCTAAGGCCCCCAGGGGCCTATGACAAGGGGGGCCGGCCCAGAACGTTTTTATAAAAAAAGAAAAAATAATATAAAAATAATATTAATTAATTAATTAACTTAATTAATCCTGATTAGATTAACCTAATCACTAATTAAACTAATTAACCTGGTAGTTAATCTCAGTCATTGACAAACGGGACCCACGTGTCAGTTTGACTGGGTCAACTAGGCCCTTTGGCCCCACATGTCATGCGCATGCACATAATGCTGGGTACACTGATGTGTACCCATAGCATTTAGCTAGTTAATTTTCGAATTAATAATAACTCCATAAATTGATTAAAACTTTAAAAATTAATATAAAATAATCCGTAACTCGGATGAAAAAACTTTATACATGAAAGTTTCTCAGAACGACGAGACGAATCCGAATACGTAGCCCATTCGTCCACCACACGTACCTAGCATAGCGAACACACAACTTTCCCCCTCCGGTTCATCTGTCCGAAAACGCAAAACACCGGGGATACCTTCCTGGATGTTTTCTCCCTTGTCGGTATCACCTCCTACTGCGTTAGGGCACACCTGGCGCCGTTACTTGTCATGTCATGCATCTGTTTGCGTTGTATTCATTGTTTCTTCCCCCTCTTCTCTCCGGTAGACTACGAGACTGATGCCACTGCTGGTGCCCCGATCGACTACGTTGTTGACGACCCCTCCTTGCCAGAGCAACCAAGCAAGCCCCCCCTCTTGATCACCAGATATCGCCTATTCCTTCTCTCTACTGCTTGCATTAGAGTAGTGTAGCATGTTACTGCTTTCGGTTAATCCTATTCTGCTGCATAGCCTGTCATTGTTGCTATAGTTGTTACCCTTATTTGCAATCCTAAATACTTAGTATAGGATGCTAATATTCCATCAGTGGCCCTACATTCTTGTCCGCCTGCCATGCTATACTATCGGGCCGTGATCACTCGGGAGGTGATCACGGGTATATACATATATACATACATACTATCTGGTGGTGACTAAAGTCGAATTCGGCTCGTTGAGTACCCGCATGTGATTCCAATGTGGAAATTTGAAAGGACGGTGGCTCCATCCGGGTAGTGGTGGGCACGAGTTCCCGACGCCCCGATCGTTACTTTGTGGCGGAGCGACAGGCAGAGTTGAGACCACCTAGGAGAGAGGTGGGCTGGCCTGGTCGGCGATCACGGTTACTTCATAATAACACGCTTAACGAGATCTTGGTATTTGATCTGAGTTGGGTCGTTAACCTTATACGCACTAACCGCCACGTGGGACAAGATATGGGCAACCGACGTCGTGGTATCACCAAGCTCTTTTGACGTGCCGATCGAAGGCGCTACCGGATTGGACCGTAAGCTCGCACTTGTGTTAAGGGGCTAGGTCATCTTCGACCAGATCATAGCGTGCGGTGTGCAATGGACGATGGGCCCAGACCCCTGCGCGCATAGGATTTAGACCGGCGTGCTGACCTCTCTGTTGAGCCTAGGTAAGGCTGCTACGTGTTGATCTCCCGAGGCCAGACATGACCAAGTAAAGTGTGCCCGGCCAAAGGGATCGAGCGTGTTGGGTAATGTGGTGCACCCCTGTAGGGAAGTTGATCTATTCAAATAGCCGTGTCCACGGTAACAGGCGACCCGGAGTTGTACCTTCACCTTATGACAACTAGAACTGGATACTTAATAAAGCACACCCTTCCAAGTGCCAGATATAACCCGGTGAGCTCTCACACAGGGCGATGAGGAGAGGATCGTCAGGCAGGATTATGCTATGCGATGAAACTTGGTGAACTTACCATCTACTCTCTTCTACCTGCTGCAAGATGGAGGCTGCCAGAAGCGTAGTCTTTGACAGGACTAGCTATCCCCCTCTTATTCTGGCATTCTGCAGTTCAGTCTACCGATATTGCCCCTTTACACAGATACCCATGCATATGTAGTGTAGATCCTTGCTTGCGAGTACTTTGGATGAGTACTCACGGTTGCTTTTCTCCCTCTTTTCCCCCTTTTCCTCTTCTTCATCTCGGACGTCGCAACCAGATGTTGGAGCCCAGGAGCCAGACGCCACCGTTGATGACGACCCCTACTACACCGAGGGTGCCTACTACTACGTGCAGGTAGCGGACGACCAGGAGTAGTTTAGGAGGATCCCAGGCAGGAGGCCTGTGCCTCTTTCGATCTGTATCCTAGTTTGTGCTAGCCATCTTATGGCACCTTGTTTAACTTATGTCTGTACTCAGATATTGTTACTTCCGCTGACTCGTCTATGATCGAGCACTTGTATTCGAGCCCTCGAGGCCCCTGGCTTGTATTATGATGCTTGTATGAATTATTTTTATTTTTAGAGTTGTGTTGTGATATCTTCCCGTGAGTCCCTGATATTGATCGTACACGTTTGCGTGCATGATTAGTGTACGATTGAATCGGGGGCGTCACAAGTTGGTATGAGAGCCGACTGCCTGTAGGAATCCCCCTTCCACACTCCTTGGCCGAAGTTGATTCTATTCATTGAAAAACTTTTACTAACATGGTTGTGCGGCCCATGGGCCCATGTCGCCATTGGGTGGTATTAGGATCTTTTACTCCTCGTCTATACTCTGGACTCTGATCTCTCTTCTATTCGGGTTAAATGAATTTTGCTAACTCTAACATTAGGATCTCGTGATCACTTCCACCTGGAGAGCCCCTTATTACCGATGACCATCGCTTTTGCAATTCACTTCCATCGATAAACCCCTATGGATAACCACGTACACTTGCCATTCATACAATCATTCCCCATTGATCTTGTTATTACAAGATACCCTGAAATTCTCTCTATTATTCGATAATATTTTGTGCCTACTGCCTTGCAGTTCTTGCCACATGAATACCCCTATGGATAATTTCTCGCACTTACCGAGTATCCGCTCATCCCGAGTGGTCCGTATGTTTCACAAAGTCTTCGAAATACCATTCGATCTTCCGAAAATCCTGAGGAACCTATTGCTCTGGAATTTCTTGCTTACTTTTATTATGATTAATCCCATAAGTCTAGTAATCTTATTGGCATCCTTTGTCATTATCATTTGAGTCTGTTGATTCAATATGTTGCGAATGCTCGCAATCCCCAGTCAGATCCTCGAATTCATCCTTCCGGCTCAGATGTCATTTTAAACACGAGCTGGGTCTCGAACAATCAAATTATCGTCGATTGTGCCTCTAAGTCTATTGAACTTATCCATCCTTGATCAGAGCGTCTGCTTCTGATCCTTCGCTTTGTAAATCATAATTCCTTTGCAATCGAGCTCTAAGTTATTCGATTGTTTCTATAATCCAATGTCTTTGCATTGATTCTTCCTCTGGTTGTGTGCCGATACTCACATCAGATCCTTTGTGGACCATCAGATCCTTTGTTGGATTTTATCCAACAGTGTCCTTCATATTCAATAACCTTGTGAGCCTTTCCTAGGATACATAATGCCTTTGCGAAATTGTATCCTCTACTTTCTCAACCATGCTCTGCTTTCGAGCTAGTGATAATTACTCTCGAAGCTTGTGGTTTATGTTTCTAAGATGCCCCGATGGGTTGAACCTATGCCTTCCTTAATCTGTGTGAACCCGAAAGTTTTTCACGAGTCATACTCTTCTAGTGTTTTGCTAGATATAATTTCAATAGTACAACTTCATCGAAAGCGAGAAGTGAATGAAAGGTTATGCATTGCTAAAGTGGGAGTCGACCTTGAACTTTGTGTTCATGCCCATGGACATGATGTAGATCCTATCATGAAAGCTTCTAGTAATAATAACTATTTCCTTGATAAATATCATCTGGCATCTGTGAATTGATCCTTTGTAATTGTGGTTCCGACCATATGTTCTTCCTTGATCCCATCTCTCGGGCAAGTTTAAGCACTTGTCTTCCGTGGATCAATACACCAATCCAACCTTTACTTTGATCTTTCATCGAGTATTACACCCAGGTATCTCGAGATTATCACTGAACTGCATAATTTCTTATGAGTTCTCCATCAAGTACTACATTCTCATTGATTCCAAATTTTCCACGGGCTCTGAGACATTAAACACTCAAGGATATTGATAACTGAATCGAGTCCGCATCACGATTAAACAACTATTAGTAATCTTCTTTATTTACGAGTTTGTACTCGATCACGTCATTTCTAGCCCGATTGACTATATCAGAGTCGTGCTGATTTTAACTGTGCTACCTGGTCCTTATTCCCGGAGCACCACTTTCGGCGATGACCTAAGCTTACGTCGATCTTCCTAGTCTTATCGTTTCACCTCGAACAACAAGCTTGATTCCGAGTTGGTGTCGTATCTGTGGTTCCAATAATCTTTCGTTGCATTAGTCATGTTGCTTGATGTAGCCGCTGTTCAATTGATTCTTCATGAAATCTCTTGACAAATGTGTCATGATCATCATCAACATTCTGAGCTCTTGTAGGATATCAATTGAATTCATGATGAGAAATACCATCCTTTCCCTCGATGATTTGTATTATCATCGACCACTTTATTGCCTTCCGTTCAACACAAACTTGTCCGTGTTTTGTGTTATACCTTGAGTTCCTTGCTATCCAGCATTTGTTCTTCTTTACCTTGGAGTATTACCATCTTTTATGCCAAGGATGTTGTGAGAATTTCACCACTTCTTAAGAATTCTTGATACAAGTGATACTTCTCACCATCACCATTCTTTCTTGGTCCCTGTGCTGATTCTAACTAGGATACCAACAGGTGAACTGTGCTGCTTAGATTCTGTACTTCTAGCAACCTTATTGCTTTGAACTTAATGCTTCGATAGTTCATTCTTAAACTATTGGTTATTAAATCACCATTCTAACATTGATCATGTTATCTAAGCCCATATTTCGGGTGCACCTTTCAACCAATGTTAAATTGTGTATGTTTTCCTCGAACATACCTCATTATATACTTCGGTGTGTCCGATGCTATGTCGCTGAGTCCATCAACCACCTCCTCATCATCTCCTTGGTTTGATGATGGACTCTTATTTCAGAACTCACTTCCATAGTTCAATTCCCGAGAATCTTACAATGTCATCTCGACAATTTGTGTTCACCTTTCTTCTTAGGCATCCTGAATCTGAGTTATCCTACACCAATCAGATCTGAATCTCGGTCAGATATGATGGTTGAAACATATTTCCAAGAGTTATAACATTGGTCTTTGGATGACTCGGTAAGGTGATGTCATGCCTAGCACGCTATTGTTATAGTTTCCTTCTTAGCAAGGATATCCATTCTTCCATGATGAAAGTGTAAAACTTATTCTATAAGTTGTTCCTGATGGATCCTTTGTGTATCCAAAATTTGACCCTTACATGATGACCATGTCAATGCTATCTCGAAGCATGTCTATGGTACTCCGATTTTCAACAAGAACATTTGAAGCCCAATGCTAAATGTTTCTGCTCAATTATCCAAACACATTTGTATGGGTAATGTCATGAAATTTCTCTCCCCTTACCTAAAGAGTTTTCTACATTATATCCTGTCATGGATATCATGCTCTGCTTGTCCTTGGGAAGGATATACCCTTGAAATATGTGTTTAAACATATTTTCCTTTCCATTGTTCTGTTTACTCTGATAATCATATTTTCCTTTCCATTGTTTGCTTTAACCTTTCTTGTGATCTATATGATCTAAGCGGTAATATTCTCCTGCTTATGTAAACACCTCGGTATACAATTACATCACAAGAAGACCACATTTACTATTGTTGATGACATTCCGGTAGCCACGATGGACGAGAACTTTTCCTCTTGGTCCGCCTCGTTCAACGAGCAGGAAAATGGTTCTCTTCGTCCCTTGTTGTAGGACCTTGAAGTATGTCTAGAGGGGGGGGGGGGGTGATTAGACTACTTGACCAATTAAAAGCTATGCCTTTTCCCAATTTTAGACTTTGGCAGATTTTATCTATCCTTAAGCAAGTCAAGCAATCTTCACGCAATTCAAGCAAGCATGCAAAGTGTATATAGGCAGCGGAAAATAAAGCATGCAACTTGCAAGAATGTAAAGGGAAGGGTTTGGAGAATTCAAACGTAATTGGAGACACAGATGTTCTTGTCGTGGTTCCGATAGGTGGTGCTATCGTACATCCACGTTGATGGAGACTTCAACCCACGCAGGGTAAGGGTTGCGCGAGTCCACGAAGGGCTCCACCCACGAAGGGTCCACGAAGAAGCAACCTTGTCTATCCCACCATGGCCGTCGCCCACGAAGGACTTGCCTCACTAGCGGTAGATCTTCATGAAGTAGGCGATCTCCTTGCCCTTACAAACTCCTTGGTTCAACTCCACAATCTTGTCGGAGGCTCCCAAGTGACACCTAGCCAATCTAGGAGACACCACTCTCCAAGAAGTAACAAATGGTGTGTTGATGATGAACTCCTTGCTCTTGTGCTTCAAATGATAGTCTCCCCAACACTCAACTCTCTCTCTCTCATAGGATTTGGATCTGGCGGAAAGAAGATTTGAGTGGAAAGCAACTTGGGGAAGGCAAGAGATCAAGATTCATATGGTTGGAATGGAATATCTTGGCCTCAACGCATGAGTAGGTGGTTCTCTCTCAGAACTGGTCAGTTGGAAGTGTAGGTTTGTTCTGATGGCTCTCTCCACGAATGAAGAGGAGGTGGAGGGGTATATATAGCCTCCACACAAAATCTATGATTACACACAATTTACCAAACTCGGTGGGACCGAATCATCAAACTCGGTCGGACCGATTTAGTAAACCTAGTGACCGTTAGGATTTTTGGTGGGACTGACATGCATCTCGGTAGGACCGATATGGTTAGGGTTAGGGCATAACGTAATCTCGGTGAGACCGATTACACAAACTCGGTGGGCCCGAATTTAGTAATTAGCTAACCAGAGAGTTGGTCAGGTAAACTCGGTGGGACCGATTTGCTCTTTCGGTGAGACCGAAAAGTTACAAAAGGGAAACAGAGAGTTTACATTGTAATCTCGGTGGGACCGATCGCTCACTTCGGTTAGACCGAAACGTTACGAAGGGAGAGATTACAATCCCATCTCGGTGAGACCGAGATCCCTATCGGTGAGACCGATTTGCCTAGGGTTTGTGGCAGTGGCTAAGACATCTGAACTCGGTGGCGCCGGATAGAAAGAATCGGTAGAGCCGAGTTTGACTTTAGGTTTAGGTCATATGTGGATGTGAGAAAGTAGTGGAGGGTTTTGGAGCATATCACTAAGCACATGAAGCAAAAGGCTCATTAAGCAACACCTCACCCCTCCTTGATAGTATTGGCTTTTCCTATAGACTCAATGTGATCTTGGATCACTAAAATGTAAAATGTAGAGTCTTGAGCTTTTGAGCTTGAGCCAATCCTTTGTCCTTGATATTTTGAGGGATCCACTTTAATCATCCATGCCATGCCATTCATTGAGCTTTCACGAAATATTTGTCTTGGAATAGCATTAGCTCAATGAGCTATATGTTGTTATGAATTACCAAAACCACCTAGGGATAGTTGCACTTTCAATCTCCCCCTTTTTGGTAATTGATGACAACATATTGATCAAAGCTTCGACAAATGATAATAAAATTTGAAAAACATCATCGCTTTGAGAAGTATGTGATAAGCAAGAGCTCCCCCTAAATTTGTGCATAGTAATATTTGCTTTGGACTGCAAATGCACAAGGAATTAGGCTCATGGGTTACTCTTGCATGTCACATACATCTTGGTGGAGCGCTCAAAATAACAAAGATTGAATACATGCACTCATCACCAAGCAAAGTGAATGATCATATAAGGATAAGTAAGATAATATCATAACGAGCATAAGTGTAGCTTATGATCAAACACATGATCATCATTGTCTCACAGGTAATTGCATAGTATCTCAACCAATCAAAAGCAAATAAAGTTCAACCAAAAAGACAAGAGAGAACAAAAGCAAATCTCTCTCTCTCTCTCTCTCTCTCTCTCTCTCTCTCGAAGCCTATGATCTATACATTTTTCTCCCCCTTTGGCAACAAGTTACCAAAAAGTTCCTAGAAAATGCATAGGACTATATCGTCTCTCAGGCTTGGTCTTCTGGTGGTGGTGGTGTCCGGAGAACTCCAAGAACGAAGGCTTCAGTCGATGTAGAAGGAGCTGAAGGAGTTGGTGCTGGAGCTGGTTGTGCTGGAGCTGTAGCTGGAGCTGATGAAGTGACTCTGGTGTCTTGAACTGGCTCTGCAGCTGATCTCTGAGCTCGTGGCACTCTGGCAAATGCATCAGTCGTTGTCCTGCCCTTCCTCTCCTGCATGTCATCCTGTAGCTGCTCCACAACCGATCAATCTCGCCATTTTGACATCAAGATCATAGAATTTTTGTTCCATGATTCTTTCCAGTGCTCTCCTGGTTTTGAGTTAGGGTGGCCAACCCCTTCTCAATCCGCAGAGTTGATGCTATCAAGTAACCAAGCTGCTCCTCGCTTGTTCTTCAGAAAGTATTCAGATGCCTCTGCTTGAGTTGGCATCTTGGCAGCCTTCTCTTTCCTAGCTTTCTCCTTCTTCTCTTGCGCTTGCACTGATGTTGGTTAATTCTCAGTCATGACAACTTGATTGTCCTCAAAGTCAGGATAGAGAACCATGTGTTCCTTATCCAACAGATACTTTCCTGTGCCCATATTTGAGTTTATCAACTCCTGAATCTGTGGGGCATGTCCACAGCTCCTCTTCTGGTCTGCTGCAGTCCTCTTGATAGTTTCAACTATGAGGCTCGTGACTTTGAATTTTTGAGGCACATAAAAAACGTGAAGCAAATTGATTGCATGCCCTCTGATCATGTTGTGGTCACCCGATTTGGGCAAAAGAGTGTGCCTCAGGATCCAGTTGACTGTAGGCAGCCCTGACAGAAGATAATGAATTGATCCAAACTTGAAGGACTCAAGTGCATCATCTGGGATTTCCTTGTACATGTGTGACATTGAGTTGTGACCCATCTTCTTCTTGGCATAAATGTCCAAGTCATCTTCATCTTCCTTTGGGGCATTGATCGGACTTGCCCATTCTTCTATGGTTGATCGATATCATGTTCCTTGAGACATCCACACTATCCTCGCCATCCGGATATAAATGTGTGGAGTAGAATTGCATAATGAGCTCGTCGTTCCAATTTGTGAGCTTACGCCCAACAAAATCTGCAACTCCACAAGCACCTTTGAAGGCTGTCATACACTCAGGATAGTGTTCTTCATTCTCCGAATGTAGGTCGGTCGACCCACCTCATATCACAAACTATGGGCTTCTTATCCAACAAGATAGTCTCATAGAAGTCCTGCTGTTCGTTGGTGTGGAACCTGTAATCCACAGCAGTCCTTCTCCTGGTGGCATATGGATCAGACTCTCTCCATAGCCTCAACCCTTGATCTCTCCTGATCTTTCATGTTCTCAGCCACAGGATGAGCATCATTGTGGTCTGGGATCTTGGGTTTGAGCTTCCTTAGGACCTGCCCTTCTTCATCTTCCTCAGCATCAACCTCAGGCATTGGAGCCTTGTTCTTCTCAGTTGCTGGTATACTCCTGATATTTCTCTTTGGTGCACTCTTGGGCTTGGGGGCAGCTTTGGGCTTTGAAGTTGCAGCCCCTGACTTTATGGCATCACCCATCAGCTTTTATTCCTTGGGTGCAGGCTCAGCAACCTCTTCTTCTTCCTCTTCTTCCATCATAGATGGTTTCCCTATCACTCTGGCCATGGTCTTCTTGACCCTTTCCTTCCTTTTCTTACCTTCAAAGAAGAACAGGTTCTTTGGGTTGGGATTCCAAAGAAGCTTGAGTGGAGACTCTGGCTTTGGACATAGGTTGTCTACCTGCTGGCCTTTTGATCTTCATTCCAGGCTTAACTGCTGTTGAGTTGTACTCTTTCTTGAGCACTTTCTTCTTGGAACTGGCTCCTCAGCTGCCACATAATCTTCATCCTCAGATTCCGAGGTCTTCTTCTTCCTTGTCCTTGTAGCAGCCTTGGAAAAATTGCTGGGAGTGCTTTTGCTCCCCTCATCTGAGCTGCTAGAGGGACTAGTGCCTTCACTCATGTGAATTTGCTCCTCGACTGTTACATGGTCACTTTGGTGCGACATGCCTTGCATCGACCGACCGCGACCCTGTGAATAGTTATAGATGAGGTAGAGTGGATGAGCATCACAAAATGCAGAGATTTTTGCAAAAGAATGATTCAAAAAACTTAGTTTTAGTTTCCACAGAAAGCATTTCGGATCTACCGATTTTCAAACTCGGTGATACCAAAGCAGTTTTGGAACCTAAACTAGTGAAATCGGTCTCGACCGAGTCACGCGATTCGGTGGCACCGAGACTGCTAGGGTTTCACAAAGTTCTAAAATCGGTCACACCGATTTGTAATTCTCGGTCGACCGAGACTTACTAGTGCAATGGCGTTAGCCAAATCGGAGGGACCGAGTTTTTCAACTCGGTGGGTCCGAGATGGTTTCGGCGGAAACCTAACCCTAAAATTTTGAATCATACCTATTCTATGGATTGTTTTGACTGGATAGAAGTGTTTCAAACGTGGCAAGATGCATTACAAATACAATGTGCTGAGAATCGGACGAGGATAGCACAGTGATCGAGTTCATACCCTAGTTCGGCGGTGAACTCGCTACGACGGCCACGATGGACGAGAATTCTGTTGACGGCGGCGAAGACCAGCGGCTGGAGGCGGCTGGCGACGAAGTCGACGATCCGTAGACCAAGTAGGCAGAGCGAGCTATGCGCGGGCGAGGAGTTTCGGAGAAAATTTTCCAAAATTTGCCCGTGTGATATATATAGCCCGACACTGTCGGTGTGACCGAGTTGAACAACTCGGTGGCACCGAGATGCATAATCATGACAAGCATAAAGCAACTCGGTGTGACCGAAAAGTTAAAATCGGTTGCACAGAGATTGAAAACCTAGATCGACTTAGTAATCTCGGTATGGTGAAATGGAGGAATCGGTCGGACCGAAAATCACAAAGAAGTTTTGGAAGTTTAAGTCTATGACTTAATCGGGGACTCCGAGCGCTCCTCACACGAGTGGTTCAAATCTGACTTGATCAAATTTTGTGATGTAGCATGAATAGAGTTTGAGACGAGAAGAGCATAGATAGCTAGAGAAGGTTCTTAGGCATTCTTGTCCATCCACTTGGCAAAAGAAAAAGAATCCAATCAATCAAACAACAAGTGGATGTCCTCGAATGAGTAAAATATGCAACCAACATGCTCACACAATAAAATGACAAATGAAATATATGACAAAGCATGCACAACCAATTCTAGCATCTATCAAACAATTGGCGATGACTAGGTCATCTATATATGAGTATATTGACTTAGGAGTCAAATGAGAGCATTTGATCATAGGTCATACTCATCGTTTAAGCTCAAGTGGGGTTACCACTTTTACATAAAGCATTTATGTGTTCACATCATTAGAGTTGCTTTGACTCAATTCTTAGAGTTAAGCCCCCCCCCCCTAGATGTGAGATCCCCCCTAGAGGGATAAACTAACCTTGGGTTGTCGTTGATGGCTTCATGTAGGTGTTGAAGATGTGGATGCTCAATGTTGATGTAGATCTTTTGAAGCAATCCTTTGGAGTGAGTTTCACTTTCAATACCTACACGGGTTAGTCCCACAAGGAACAAACAAGAATATCCATAGACATAGAGTGATGCATACACAAAATGATGTCCATGAAAACATTTGGTTACCTTGTCCCTTGCCTTACCAACATGAGGGTTTGTGACTCCTTGAACTAGTGCAAGATATGGAAGTTGATTGCACTTGTCCTTGCCATAATGATATGAGTGAAAAATGTTGGCGGAGTCACCCTCAAGAACTCTCTAGTTCTTCTTCTTCGGGATCCACATCATCTTGAGGGGAATCCTTGGTGTAGTAGTTGTGCTTGATGAAGTAGAACTTGACGTAGTCTTGGGAACCCACTTGACCAAGGCCTTAGGTGCTTCTTCAAATGCACCAAGGCCTTAGGTGCTTCTTCAAATGCATCAATCTCCTCTTGAAGCTTGTCCTTGCCTTTGTTCTTGTGGTCTTGTGGTGGAAGATCATCTTGAGCTTGTGTTCCCTTGAAGGAAGTAGGATCATACTTCTCTTGTTGAGGAACAAACTTCGTCTTGGGGTATTGATCTTCTTCCCACTCAACTCCATTTGCATTGAACTTTCGTTCAAAACCAACACCTTGATTCTTCCGGTGCCTTCCTTGCTTGCGTACAATTTCCTCAAATTGCTTACTCCCGGCAAGGCTCTTGTATACATATTTCTCTATAATTCCCTTCAATAAGCTGTTTTCTTGCTCAAGTGTAACTTGGCTAAGAGAATAACTAGTGGAATCAAGAGAAATACTAGAAGCAACAATATTGGGTTTAGCATTGTTATTGTTACTACTAGAAGAAGAATCTTTCTTGTTCTTGTTACTAGACTTGACTTGAGGCATGTAAGTAGATAAGAGTAAACGCTTGGCAATGTAAGAAGAACTTTTCTTACGAAGATCATCATTGATCGCTTTTAGGAACTCATGCTCTTGCTCAAGATTGAGCTTTTCAAAGCGTAACTTCTCATGAGCCCTTAAAAGTTCTCGATGATCTTCGAAGATAGTTTCATGAGCTAACTTAAGAGTGTTTAGTTATTTAGTTAGACGCTCAATTTTCTCCTTATCATTGTCATTCGTTTCATCTTGATTAGCATGATTAATTGACGTTTCATCATAGTATTCATCACTAGAGTTGTCAACAAGTAAATCATCATCACCTAGCAAGTCATCTTCATCACTATTAAAATCAACATACTCGGGTGTGTTACCTTAGGACCTTTGGCCATGAAGCATCTTCCAATTCCTTCATTTGGTGATTCAAATATGTCGTAGGAGTTGGTTGACACAAGTGCTAAACCGGCAACACCTTCATCTTGAGTGTATTCGGAGTCGGAGTGATAGCTTCTCTCTGAGTGATTGTCGGAGTCGGATCCGGATACCCATTCACCAACATGAGCTTGATGTCTTTGTTTTGTGTAGCTCTTTGATGACTTGTCCTTCCTTTCCAAATCATTGCTTCTCCGTGAGGGTCTTCGTTCATAACGATCATCTCTACTCCTTCTCTCTCTTGGTGGTGATTCTTATCTTCTACTTTTCTCTTGGGAGAATCTTCTCTTCTTTTGTAGGGTGCCGTACACTCATTGGAATAGTGTCTGGGTCTCCCACAATTGTAGCAATTTCGCTCTCGACTAGAAGATCTTTTGTCATTGTAGGACCTTGACTTGGAGCTTCTTTCTTTGCTTCTACTCTTGTAGAATTTGTTGAAGTTCTTCACCATTAATCTCAATTCTTCATTGAAGGTTTGTTTCTCACTTGATGATGTGGGGGCTTCACATGAGGCTTTGTAAGCACCACTTGACTTGTTGTGAAGTTCCTCCTTATCCTTGAGTGACATCTCATGAGCAACAATTCTTCCAATGACTTCCGTTGGCTTGAGGTATTTGTAATTTGGCATCATTTGGATCAATGTGCACACAGTGTCATATTTTCCATCCAATGCTCTTAGGATCTTCTTGATGATGAATCTGTCGGTCATCTCTTCACTTCCTAAGCCGGCAATCTCATTTGTGATAAGAGCAAGCCTAGAGTACATTTCAACGACACCTTCACCATCCTTCATTTTGAACTTGTCAAGCTGACTTTGGAGCACATCCAACTTGGATTCCTTGACGGAGTCGGTACCTTCATGCATATCAATCAAAGTATCCCAAATTTCCTTTGCATTCTCAAGGCGGCTGATTTTGTTGAATTCTTCGGGGCACAATCCGTTGAAGAGGATATCACAAGCTTGAGCGTTGTATTGCAACATCTTCAACTCTTGCGCACTAGCTTCACGGTTCGGTTCTCTCCCATCAAAGAATTCACCTAGCAAGCCAATACACACAATAGCCCAAATGGCGGGGTTATGTCCGAGAATATGCATTTTCATCTTATGCTTCCAACTAGCAAAATTAGTGCCATCAAAGTAAGGACCTCTACGGTGATAATTTCCCTTGCTAGACGCCATACTCTCCTAGGTTGTGAAACCAAGGCTATGACCACCAAAAGCTATGGAAATCAAAGCAAATGGAGACCAAAGCTCTGATACCACTTGTAGGACCTTGAAGTATGTCTAGAGGGGGGTGATTAGACTACTGGACCAATTAAAAGCTATGCCTTTTCCCAATTTTAGACTTTGGCAGATTTTAGCTATCCTTAAGCAAGTCAAGCAATCTTCACGCAATTCAAGCAAGCATGCAAAGAGTATATAGGCAGCGGAAAATAAAGCATGCAACTTGCAAGAATGTAAAGGGAAGGGTTTGGAGAATTCAAACGCAATTGGAGACACAGATATTTTTGTCGTGGTTCCGATAGGTAGTGCTATCGTACATCCACGTTGATGGAGACTTCAACCCATGTAGGGTAACGGTTGCGCGAGTCCACGGAGGGCTCCACCCACGAAGGATCCATGTCGGTGTACTAGAGTAGGGGTACCCTAGTATCCCGTGCATCGTGCACGCAGACGATTCTGACACCAGCGGCAAGGTTTGCCTCGTCACCGCCAATATCCTCCGTGGCTCCTTTGGAGCCATTCAAGAACAAAGTATTAGATTGAGAAGACAAGGCTTGCCTCGTCACCGCCAATATCCTCCGTGGCTCCTTTGGAGCCATTCGAGCGGCTGTGCAGCCAGCGGAGAGCAGCGATAAGCGGCGCTGACAGGCTCGCCATCGTGGCGAGCGGAGGCGCACCTGACGGTCTCTGTCACACTGTTTGGGCGACAACGACGGGCATTTATTGCTTTTGTCCCTTGCCGTCGAGTTAGGTATTTTGCACTGCATAATTGTTCAAGTAGGTGTACAAACTCCTGTTTTTACATTAGTACCCTCGCCTATGTTGCCACCTGTCGGAGACCCCTTTAGCATATAAAAGGAGGCCCGAGTGCAACGTAGAGGGGGTTCGCGTTTTGGTTCGGTTCACGTTTTTCGCAAGGTTCGGTTCCGCGGGTTCCGCAGGTTGGGCTGGTTCGATTCATTCGACTGGGCGTAGACTAGACACACTCACGCTAGGTTTTGTAGCTCGCATTGCTCCCTGGTAAGAACACAATAGATCAAACAAGCAGCAGTAGGAGTTTTATCTCTCCGGAGAGCTCCGAAGCTGGGTAAACCGTTCGTGTACATCGCCTCGATCCGCTCTTCATGTGATCTGCGCCCCCCTTCTGAACCACAAGGGGCCAGGTCCGCCGGCCCCATAGGTGTTCGTGGGTACGATCAGCCTCCCCGACATCTCTGGCGCGCCAGGTAGGGGGCGTCGAGGCCGTGTGAATCTGATCCGGCGTTCACACGAGCAGCGTCATCAACATCTTCCTCGACATGCCACCAAAGAAGAAGGCTTCGGCGGCAGCAGAGCCGTCCGCGTCGTACCCACCCTCACCACAGTGAACGGGTGGTGAGGTAGATGCTGGCGGAGGAACGGGCGCCGACGAAGGTGTTCGCGACATTGCCAAGTCCAAGGACAAGGCACCGCAAACCTCGGCGTCCGCGCATCCCCCGCACCCGTCTTAGGAGATGCGGGACCAACAACGTCATGGCGTTCACAACGCCATACGTTCGTTGGATCGAGACCCTCAAGACCAGCATGCGCGCCAACATGCTGGCACGAGTGAGATACGGTCGCCCAGACGGGGCGCTGCTCCTTCTAACGTAGTTAGAAGTCCGAGCGTGTCCCGCTCCTCGCACCGTTCTCCGATGCCACCCACTACTCCAGCAGAAGCTCTGGCGAGAGCTCAGCTGCTCCTCGACTACCCTCCAACGGCCGACAAGGTCGACGAGTGGAGGGACACTATCGAGCCTCATCGGCTTTGCCAGCAGCGGCGCTCGCGGCAACCAACGCCATCATTGCCGCGGCGAGACGACAAGGCACGAGCCGGTGGCGGCAGACTGTCGGAGGTGCAACCACCGTGCACTCTCCGCCAAGAAGGCCAAGATCGCCGACTCGCCGGATCCACCTCGACAGCGACTCCACTGCGTCGTCCGGATCCGCGAGCTCGCCGCGACCAGCGCCAAGTTCTTCATGAGCGACAACAAGAGGACGCCGAACTCGCATCGGCGCCCGAAGAGAAGCGGCGTCAATCCGACAAGCGCTGGGCCTTCTGTTGACATGCACGCCGGAGGGGCCAGCGACTTGCCGTGACGCGGTAGGTTGCCCTGCGTTCACTCGTGAGCTGCGGCAAGTCGATGGCCCAGCCGTAAAAAACTTCAAACCAGACGTGCCGGAGAAGTATGATGGCAGGACGCATCCGTCGGAGTTCCTCAGCATCTACACCATCGCGGTGCAGGCTTCGGGGGGACGGGACGACAAGATCCTTGCCAAATACTTCCTGCTCGTACTCAAGCCCAACGTTAGATCTTGGCTCATGCACTTGCCAGACAGCTCCATATCCTCTTGGGCAGATCTGTGCCATCAGTTTGTTGGCGCCTTCACAGGCGGCCACAAACCTCATGGCCAAGAGAGCGACCTTCACTTGCTCTGTCAGAAGGAAGGAGAGTCCCTGCGCAAGTTCATTCAGAGGTTCAGCCGTGTGCACTACAACATCCCAGACGTACACCCTGCCGCGGTGATCAGCGCATTTCATCAGAATGTGCGGAACTGCAGGATGAGGGAGGAGATGGCGATGAGCAAAGTCAAGGACGTCAGCGAGCTGTACGCCTTGGCCGACAAGTGTCTTGCTACCGAGGAAGGGAGGAGACTCCGGGAGAGAATGCTGAAGCGAGATCGAGACGGTGATGACACCGCCCGGCAAAGAAGGGCGTGGCGAGGCAACAGGAAGAAGACCAAGTCCAAGTCCGGCAAGGGCTCTGATGCTCACTCCGGCAAGCGCACCTCTTCGGAGTGCTGCGCTACCGTCGAGGACGCACCATCGAGCTCCACCGGCAAGTGCAAGAAGATGGTGGCTCCGCCGAAGACCAAGAAGGTGCCCGCCAAGGAGGATGGCGCTGGTGGTACCTTCACCATCAGTGCCTCTCTCGACCCCAAATAGGAAGGCGCGCTCGTTGCTTTCCTCAAGGGCGAATGTCGGCGTGTTTGCACGGCAACCGTCTGATATCCCGGTGTTCCTGTGAAAGTGATTGAGCACCGCTTTGGCCGTTTGTCCTCATGCGCGGCCCGTCAAGCAAAAAGTCGAGGAAGCAAGCGGTGGGCGCCAAGAATTCATAGCGAAGAGATCAAGAAGCTGGAAGCGGCAGGCCTTGTCGAGGAGTGCTCCATCCCACGTGGTTGGCCAATCCTCGTAGTGATGCGCAAGGCAAATGGGAAATGGAGACTTTGTATTGACTTCACGGATGTTAATAAAGCTTGCCCCAAAGATCCATTTCCCTTGCCGCGCATTGACCAGATTGTTGACTCCACGGCTGGATGTGATTTGCTTTCATTTCTTGATGCCTACTTAGGATACCATCAGATCTTCATGGCTGAAGAAGATGAGGAGAAGACCGCATTCATCACACCATGTGGCACATACTGTTTCATACGGATGCCTTTCGGTTTGAAGAATGCTGGTTCAACATTTGCAAGGGTAGTCCATGACGCTTTTGAGCCGCATAAATGCACGTAAATGTAGAAGCCTACATGGATGACATAGTGGTCAAGAGCAAGGACAAAGCAACTTTGGTTCAAGATTTGACGAGACCTTTGCAAATCTGCGCAAGATCAACCTCAAGCTCAACCCCGAGAAGTGCGTGTTTGGAGTCCCTTCCGCAAGCTTCTCGGGTTCTTCGTGTCTCGGCCGGGGAATTGAAGCTAATCCCGACAAGATCAAGGCCATTGAGCAGATTGAAGCACCAAAGCGCGTCAAGGATGTACGAAGACTTGCGGTTGCGTGGCTGCTCTCAGCAGTTTATTTCTAGGTCTGCTGGCGCCTCGCCATTTTTCAAGATTTTGAAAAAGGCAGGTCCAAAGAAATGGACTCCGAAGCGGAGGCTGCGCTGCAGAGACTTGAAGAGATATCATCCTCCACTCCAACACTTGTCGCACCTAGGCCACAAGAGAAGTTGCTGCTATATATAGCGGCAAGCAATCAAGTGGTTAGTGCTGCGTTAGTGGCGGAGAGGGAGGCGGATGACGAGCCAAAGAATCATGGCAAGCACATCCGGCGACAAGCGGGGGGCTTCGCCGACAAGCTCTGGTCCCGACAAGGACGAATCCAAGGCAGACACATGAGCAGATCTGAGAAAAGGATGGTGCAGCGCCCGGTCTATTTTGTCGACTCCCTCACGCAAGGGGCTAGGTCAAGGTATTACGGTGTGCAGAAATTGCTTTTCGGCCTCCTCATGGCCTCGAGAAAGCTGCGCCATTACTTCCAAGCACATGAGATCACGATTGTCACTCGCTTTCACGAAGAGGATCTTTGCAGAATCCGAAGCGGCAGGCGGGATTGTCGAGTGGGCCTTTGAGCTGTCAAGCTTTGGTCTTAAGTTTGAAAGCACATCAACTATCCAAAGCGAGCATTGGCAGAATTCATAGCAGAATGGACGCCAACGCCAGATGAAGAGATTAGGAGACGAGCATTCCCGCCAAAGAAGCCAACAAAGAGTGGCCGATGTACTTTGATGGTGCCTTCTACGCTGCAAAGGCCGGTCTTGGCGTGTCGCTTATCGCGCCCACCGGAGAGCACCTCAAGTACGTCGTCCAGATGCACTTTCCCAAGGAGCAAGCGACAGACAATACTGCAGAGTATGAAGGTTTGCTTGCCGGTCTCAGGATCGTAGTGGACCTTGGGATCAAGAAGCTTATTGTCGGGTGACTCGCAACTCGTCAGTCCGCCAAGTCAACAAAGATTACGAGAGTCCGTTGATGGAAGCTTCACGTTGATGAAGTGAGGAAGCTAGAAGAGCACTTTGACGGCTGCAAATGGAACATGTTCCAAGAGCTCGAAATGATATTCTGACGGCTGTCAAAGTGCGCTGCGCTTAAGTTACACAATGTGGAACCAGGGATTTTCGTGCTCAAAGTCGACTCAGCCAACCGTAACACCGTCATTTGGATGAGCAAGAAGGGAAGTTGGCCTCTGGTGACTACTTTCCCGTGAGCTTCACGAAGCCGTCGTTGCAAAGGTCCCCAAGATCAACACCAAGGATCTTTGAGGAGCAGTCTGCTCCGACAAACCCCAGGGTTTGTTTCGTTGAAGCAGACGCTCCCGACAAGTCTTGCTCCGGCAAGCTTGTCGGGGAGCATCTAGCTCCGGCAGAGCCGCAGGCCCTTGCCGTAGAAGCTGATGTTCCTGCAGCAGCAGATGTGCCTTTAGTCCTTGTTGTCGAGCCGCAAGCTCCTACATGGGCGTAACATATTGTCCATTTCCTTCAGACAGGAGAACTTCCCGAAGAGCAAGAAGAAGCGGAAAGAGTAGCCCGGCAGTCAAGTATGTACCAGTTTGTCGATAGCATACTGTACAGAAGAAGACTCAACGGTGTGAAATTGAAGTGTATTGCCAGGGAAGATGGACAGAAGTTGTTGGCAGAGATACATGGAGGCATATGTGGTCACCACATTGGTGCAAGAGCACTTGCCGGCAAAGCTTTCCGGCAAGGTTTCTTCTGGCCGACAGCCCTCCAGGATGCAATCGCACAAGTAACCAAGTGTGAAGCGTGCGGTTCCATTCCAAGCAGATACACCAGCCAGCTCAAGCTCTCGGGCGATCCCTTTATCACGGCCATTTTCGGTGCAGGGGCTCGACATCCTCGGCCCCTTCCCCGAAGCTGTCGGGGCTTTGAGTACTTATGCGTCGCCATCGACAAGTTCACAAAGTGGCGGAAGTGGAAGCGATGAGGAAGGTGACAGCACGATCGTGGTCAAGTTCTTGGTCGATTGTTTGCCGTTTGGAATCCCTAACAGGGTCATCACCGACAACGGCACGCAATTCTGAGTCGCACCTTCATGCAAGACGTCCAAGACCTTGGCGCCAAGGTCTGCTTTATACATTGCTCACCCGAAGCAGCGGTCAAGCGAGAGAGGGCAAATGTTGAAGTGCTGCGCGTGCTCAAGACCAGAACTTTCGACAGGCTGCACAAGTGCGGAAGAAAGCTGGATCGAGGAGCTGCCGGTGGTTCTTTGGTCGATCGTAACGACGCCAAATCGAGCCAACGGCGGGCACCCTTTGCTCTAGTCTATGGAGCAGAGGCAGTTCTCCCCACGGAACTTCGATATCTGGATCGCCTCGAGTACTCGCTTATGATGAGCTTGAGCAAGAGCAGCTGCGACAAGATGACGCTGCTCCTCGAGGAGGATCGTCTTCGAAGTCATTTGGCGAGCCGCTCGCTTCTGACAAGCCCTGCGTCGCTACCATAGCCGCAGGGTTAGTGCCAGAAGTCTCGAGGAAGGCGACCTTGTTCTTCGGTGCGTTTAGTCCGCCAAGAGTTCAAACAAGTTGACGCCAAAGTGGGAAGGCCCTTATCGGGTGAAACGAGTCACTAGGCACTGGCTTGTCCGCCTTGAGACCGAAGATGGCATTCCGGTGAGCAACTCCTGGAACATTGAGCATCTTCGTAAGTTTTACCCATAGGGCGCGGTTGCCGGAATCCGTTCCGGCAACCACCTTTTGTACAAGTCTTGCCGCTGTTGCATGTAATCCTTTGTACAAAGCCAGGCGCAGACCCCGTGCATCAGTAAAAGCTCATGCGTTGCGCACAGCTTGTCAAGTTCATGCTTTCATCATTTTATTGCATGTTTTGGCTAACACTTTGTGCAGCAACCATACCCGTAAGCGAGAATCGAGCCCTTTGGGCTCCACAACGTTATTTCCTCTTCTTTTTCTTTTCTCAAAGAAAAGGAGAGCTCCCTCGCACACAAGTTAACCAGGGGGAGGAGGAGATAATACTATGGACCAGGCACCGCTCGAGGAAGTTTGACCTCATCGGGAAGCAAGAAACAGAAAAGCTAAGTTGCCAAAGTTTGAGCAATCAATTTTTAAATTTTCGTTATCTTCCTCGAACGATAGTACTTTGTATGGAAAACCTGTGCGCAGAGGAACCAACTCACCGGCTAGTCGCGCCCTTACTTTGTTTCGAGTCCGCTCAACAACTTAAGTGAGCTGCCGCTAGTTGCGACAAGGTTGCTTGTCGGAGGCGGCACTTGCCAAAGAAGGCCGACGTTCCACTCAGCATGGCAAAAGCGTGCTTTCGCACCGACAAGTCCCCTAAATGCGTAAGGCAGAAACGTACAAAGGAAGGAATCAAGTAGAGGAAATAACGTTGCATTGATCGATTCACCTAAGATAGAGTATATTACAAAATAACTTGTCGCTGATCTAACAAAGTTTTCTAAACATGATCGGCAGCGAAAATGGAAAGATAAGGTTGGCGGCCTAGTCTACGCGGCCGCCTTCGATCCGCTTGATCTTGTTCACCTTGTCCACAATGGGTGCGACAAGGGCTTTGAGCTCCTCCACGTTGGCGTCGGACGGCAAGGATCTGAGGACACCGCTAAGGTTGAGGCCCGGGTTGCGGAAGGCCACCTTCATCAACACCTTCTCGGGGGTCCCTGCACAAACCTGGCGAGATTCCTCGGCAAGCTGCTTCAGGACCTCCTCACGGAGTCGCCGGAGGCCCGTCACCACGCCTTTGAAGAATAGGCTAAGCTTGACGCTGGGTTGGAAATGCTCGTCGGAGGAGTACGCAAGGTCCGCCATCCCCAGCTCCATCAGCTCGTTGTGGATGTCGGCGGCGGTGTCCACAAGACCTTCGGTCCAAAGGCTCCACGCCTCCCCTCAAGGTGTTCTGGACGGAGGCAGCATTCGCCAGCAGCTCCTCCTTGGCCTTGATCGCCTCCAACAAGCCCACCTCCCGCTCTCTGGCACCATCCAATGTCTGCGTCAGAGTGGTCAGTTTCAGCTCCGGATCCGCCTTGAGTCCTTGGCGGCCGAGCTCCTTGGCCTGTCACAAACGGCTCTGCAGCTCGCCCAGCGTGTAGGCGTCCTTCAAGGCGCTCACGCTTGAGCACGACAAGCTCTTCGCCGCTCTTCTTATGGGTGGCCTCCAGCTGTGCCACCTTCGCCTTCAGCTCTTCCTTGGCGGCC
The DNA here is from genome assembly GCA_021605145.1 of Aegilops bicornis. Lineage (NCBI taxonomy): Eukaryota > Viridiplantae > Streptophyta > Magnoliopsida > Poales > Poaceae > Aegilops > Aegilops bicornis. The sequence goes on along the minus strand of CM038672.1, from coordinate 325,724,837 downwards.
TCGGCGGCTGCGGCAGCGTCCTTCGCTTCCTGAAGCGCCCTGCCAAGCGACTCCTCGCGCGCGACAAGGTCCTCTTCGTGGCTGTCCAGATTGACCTTCCGCTACACCATCTCGCTTTCCTGCGCGGCGAGCTTCTCGGCAGCCAGCCGCTGCTCCTCATCAGCTGCGGCCTTCTCAAGGATGAAGGCCGTGCGCTCTTCTGCGAGCTGCGCCCAGCGTGTCCGCCCGCGTCGCGGGCGCTGCTGTTGGCGCTCGAGGCTCCTCGGCGCTTCTCCATGTCGCCCGCCCTCGCGACAAGGGCTTCCGGGTCTCTAACTTGGCGGAGTGCGGTAGAGAGACAGCAGCTTCTTCAGCAGCTGCTCCTCCTCGGACTCGCCGCTGCTGCTGCTTGGCGCATCCACCAGCGTCAGCCCACGGACGTGAGTAGCTCGCCGTCGAAGGTCTCGCCCTCGACCGGCGCCTCGAATTTCGGTTCCTGGGGAGCTTGATGAAGACGCCGCCGGCCTTCGGTAGGCGCGGGCTGGGGCTCCTCGAACTCGACGCCACGGCAGCAGCTGGGAATCGGCTGTCGGTGTAGCGCTTGCCGCTCCTGCGGCCTCGGGGCCGTCGATGCGACCGCCTCGCCTCGGCCGCCTCTGCATCGGCAGCCTCGGTGGCCTCCTCGCCAACAGGCTCGTCGGCGGCGGCCTCTTCTTCCACGACGATGACCTCTTCTTCCTCGACGGCGGCCTCGTCGGTGTTGCCGCGCGTTTCCTCCGCGCCGGCGGCCTCGACCTCCATCGGGTCTGCGTGGGACGAAGAAGGGGCAGTCAAGCAGATGTTCAAAAGAGAAACAAAAGAAAGCAAGCCCAAGGAAAATTTCGTGTAAGGGAGTTACACGCAACGGATCCGCAGCTATGACCTCGACCGCTGGAGGGTCACTGGCGCCGTCCCTTGCCGGGGTAGGCTCCCTTGCCGGAGTGGCCTCCCTTGCCGGGGTGGCCTCCCTTGTCGGAGGGAGCTCCCTTGTCGGGGAGTTATCCCTTGGCGGCATAGTGGCAGCGGGCAGGATCTCGGGGGCGGCTTCCGAGCCCTCCTGATGAGGCTGCTCCGCCCCTACACAAGCACACAGTCAGATATCAACAGAGAAGGAACACCCCTGCACACCTAATAGTAAGAAGAAAACTGCACACTTACTCTGGGGGCTGTGCTGGGGGCTGCTCAGAGGAAGGGTTGCCGGGTCCGGCAAGGCAGTCTCGGACGCGTCCCCCGTTGCCACGGGAGAATCATCCTCGACGACGACCGTCGGGATCTTGGCCCTCTTCGCCGCTCTGGGCCAGCGTCACGAAAAGGAAAGAGTCGAGAACAAAGCAAATCAGATTCAAGATGAAGCAATAAAAATTGAAGAAATACAAGCACAATCGCGAGAAGCTTACTCTTCGCCTTTCCTCCTCGGGCTGGCGGCGGAGAAATCAAACTCCGGCCCGCCTCCGATGCGATGAAAGCGAAGTGGAAACTCTCTTGGCCGCTTGACGGAGGCGTCGGTGGCGGCTCGAGATGATTCCGCCCAGTTGTCGCTGCAGTTTGGGGCGCTCGCGGCAACCTCGCTTGCAGCGGTGGAGCGTCGGCGGCGGCTTCTTCTGTGGGCGGTCTGCCGCCCGACTCGTCTCCAACCCTGCGAGACGCCTCCTCGGCGGGCGAGGGCTCTCTGGCGGCAAGTCGCTTGGCGGAGAAGAAAGCGCCCTCGGCGGGTCCACTCGACCCGGCCTCGGTCCCGACAAGCTCGTCCTCGCCGGCGACCTCCCTCGCTTCGGCAAGGCTTGCCGCCTTCGCCGCCTCCGCCTCCTCCACGGTGAACCCGAAGGCTCCAGCGGCAGCTGCTGCCGCCTCCTCCACCTCGGTGGCAATCCGCGCCATCTCCTGCTCGGTGGTGTCTCGGTGAGCCTCTTACGCTTTCGTCGGGCGGATCGACACCTCTTGCAAGTCGTCGAAGAATTGCTGCACGACCTCGTCGGGGCTCCTGCCGGTCGGGGCGATCCTGGGGAGTCGCCAGTGGCATCATGGCGCGGATGCGGTCGAGCCGAGTTGTTGCACAATGGGACGACCCCGCGGCAACCTGAACCACTCGGGATGTTCGGGTCGTTCTTGAACAGCTCGAGCACGCACCGAATCCAGCTCCATGACGGTGAAGTTCCAATTCCAGGCCCGGCGCAGCCTCATGATGTCCGCCGCATTCTGGAACTCCCAAGCAGGCCTCCTCCTCTCCTGCAAGGGAAGCGATGCGGCGGCGAATGAAGTCTGCGCCAACCGCTCCCATCACAACCCGGCAAGCCCGAGGCGCAGAATTGGGTCCTGACTATCTTCAATTGCGCATCCTCGGCGCCAAGTTACTCCAATCCTTGCCACGCGCAATTGGGGTTTGGCGCCGGGCGGTGAAGGGCTGTGGGTTCTCCTCCACGACCCAGCACCGATTGGCTCTCCACTCCTCCCACTTGTTCTGAAATTCCCCCTCTAGGTAGGCCTCCTTCTTGCCGATCCTAGAGACCCAGGCTATTCCTCCGGCAAGTGGCTCTCCTCTCTCGACGCGGGGAACAAAGAAATGGCGGAAGAGTGCCACGTTCGGGTGGACCCCGACAAAGTTTTCGCACAAATGTGCGAAAACGGCCACGGTCAAGATGGTGTTGGGGGTGAAATCAAGGAGGTGGAGGCCAAAGGTGTTCATTATGTCGCAAAAGAACTCGGAAAACGGCGGGCAAAGACCGCAATAGAAGAACAGGGCGAAGAAAGGGTACCCTGTTGGGGCCAGATCAGCGGCGGAGGCGGGAGCACCCTCGTGCGCGGATGCGCACGAGTCTCCGTCGACCAGAAAAGGTAGAAGACGTCCCGCAGCTCCAGCGCCGAGCTGCGGGGAAGACCCGCTCCTTGCGCGGCGCCGCGAGCCGCTGCGCCTCGGCCGACTTAGCGCCCTTCTCCTTATCGGCCTTGAGCCATGGCGAGGCGGAGGAGGTCGCCCGGTAAGTGTGCTTGCGGCGAAAAGGGGCGGGCGCTGCTCTCTTCGCACTGAGAAGAAGAGGGAGCGGCGGTGGTTTCTTGACAAGACAGCAATGGCGGGGCGGTCGGCCTGCCTGCTTTCCTCCGCTTATAAAGGGAGGAGGGGCGGACGTTCGCTTATATTAATAAAGAACCCCCACGACCGCGCCCACGATCTCGCGACGATGCCACGTCCGGTGCGTGCCGTTAGTGGGGATCGTGGTGGGTCCGGGCGAAGTTGCGGGCGTGGTCGAGGCCACGCAGCGTGTCCGTCTGCGATTCTAGGCCTGGCCCGACAAGCGCTTCGGCACCGTGTACGGCCGGGCCCGTGGGCTCTGTCGGTGTACTAGAGTAGGGGTACCCTAGTATCCCGTACTCGTGCTGCAGACGATTGCAGACACCAGCGGCAAGGTTTGCCTCGTCACCGCCAATATCCTCCGTGGCTCCTTTGGAGCCATTCAAGAACAAAGTATTAGATTGAGAAGACAAGGCCCCGACAAGAGGAGCTTGTCGGGAAGGCCACTCCAGGCACGCAGAAGACAAGGCCCCGGCAAGAGGAGCTTGTCGGGAAGGCTCGGGGCGCGACAAGTCTCCGGGCGCGACAAGGATTCGGCCGCGGCAAGGCGCTTGCCGCGGCATGCAACCTCTCTCCGTCTCCGCTCCAGCTCACCCAGTGACGTGTCGCCATGGGACCGTTCCATGGGCGCGTGTCGAGCGGCTGTGCAGCCAGCGGAGAGCAGCGATAAGCGGCGCTGACAGGCTCGCCATCGTGGCGAGCGGAGGCGCACCTGACGGTCTCTGTCACACTGTTTGGGCGACAACGACGGGCATTTATTGCTTTTGTCCCTTGCCGAGTTAGGTATTTTGCAATCGTACCTTTGTTCAAGTAGGTGTACAAACTCCTGTTTTTACATTAGTACCCTCGCCTATGTTGCCACCTGTCGGAGACCCCTTTAGCATATAAAAGGAGGCCCGAGTGCAACGTAGAGGGGGTTCGCGTTTTGGTTCGGTTCACGTTTTTCGCAAGGTTCGGTTCCGCGGGTTCCGCAGGTTGGGCTGGTTCGATTCATTCGACTGGCCGTAGACTAGACACACTCACGCTTAGGTTTTGTAGCTCGCATTGCTCCCTGGTAAGAACACAATAGATCAAACAAGCAGCAGTAGGAGTTTTATCTCTCCGGAGAGCTCCGAAGCTGGGTAAACCGCTCGTGTGCATCGCCTCGATCCGCTCTTCGTGCGATCTCCGCCCCCCTTCCGAACCATAAGGGGCCGGGTCCGCCGGCCCCATAGGTGTTCGTGGGTACGATCAGCCTCCCCGACAGTCCATGAAGAAGCAACCTTGTCTATCCCACCATGGCCATCGCCCACGAAGGACTTGCCTCACTAGCGGTAGATCTTCACGAAGTAGGTGATCTCCTTGCCCTTACAAACTCCTTGGTTCAACTCCACAATCTTGTCGGAGGCTCCCAAGTGACACCTAGCCAATCTAGGAGACACCACTCTCCAAGAAGTAACAAATGGTGTGTTGATGATGAACTCCTTGCTCTTGTGCTTCAAATGATAGTCTCCCCAACACTCAACTCTCTCTCTCATAGGATTTGGATCTGGTGGAAAGAAGATTTGAGTGGAAAGCAACTTGGGGAAGGCTAGAGATCAAGATTCATATGGTTGGAATGGAATATCTTGGCCTCAACACATGAGTAGGTGGTTCTCTCTCGAGCTGGTAAGTTGGAAGTGTAGGTTTGTTACGATGGCTCTCTCCACGAATGAAGAGGAGGTGGAGGGGTATATATAGCCTCCACACAAAATCTAACTGCTACACACAATTTACCAAACTCTGTGAGACCGAATCATCAAACTCGGTCGAGACCGATTTAGTAAACCTAGTGACCGTTAGGGTTTTGATTGGGGCCCGACATGCAACTCGGTAGGACCGATATGGTTAGGGTTAGGGCATAACATAATCTCGGTGAGGCCGATTACACAAAATCGGTGGGACCGAATTTAGTAATTAGCTAACCAGAGAGTTGGCCAGGTAAACTCGGTGGGACCGATTTGCTCTTTCGGTGAGACCGAAAAGTTACAAAAGGGAAACAGAGAGTTTACATTGTAATCTCGGTGGGACCGTTCGCTCGAAACATTACAAAGGGAAACAGAGAGATTACAATCCCATCTCGGTGAGACCGAGATTCCTATCGGTGAGACCGATTTGCCTAGGGTTTGTGGCGGTGGCTAAGACATCCCGAACTTCGGTGGCGCGGATAGAAAGAATCGGTGGGCCGAGTTTGACTTTAGGTTTAGGTCATATGTGGATGTGAGAAAGTAGTGGAGGGTTTTGGAGCATATCACTAAGCACATGAAGCAAAAGGCTCATTAAGCAAAGACCTCATCCCTCCTTGATAGTATTGGCTTTTCCTATAGACTCAATGTGATCTTGGATCACTAAAATGTAAAATGTAGAGTCTTGAGCTTTTGAGCTTGAGCCAATCCTTTGTCCTTGATATTTTGAGGGATCCACTTTCATCATCCATGCCATGCCATTCATTGAGCTTTCCTGAAATATTTGTCTTGGAATAGCATTAGCTCAATGAGCTATATGTTGTTATGAATTACCAAAACCACCTAGGGATAGTTGCACTTTCACTCGCCCTTGGTACCGACGTTGTTGCCGACATAATCGACAGGCTACCCTCTGACCCGCCTTGCTATCATGACCATGCAAGATGTCACCGCTCCTCCTACTTTTAACCCACATGGTGGGCCCATAACCCATAGTTCCACAGGATCGAAACCTGACTCTCCTCTATACCCCTATCTCCGAAGTTATTCCTCACGATTGGATTCGTATGAAGATCACCCGCCACCTTCCTAGAGATGATCTAATCTGTTATCAGACGGAATACTTATTCTCGTTGCTCTGGACCCTTTCACACTTTGTATCAGGCATTGAACGATCGCCTACCGGCTTGAAACTTCTCATGGTACCTACTTACTTTGTTCTGGATATTGTCTTAAGTTTCCATTCGAGAGTTACTTTCCGCCACCATCCCCGATGTTATTGACCAGATAGTCAACATTGCAGAGGTCCGTTCTTCTAGAATACCCACCCTTTATTCTTTCGTAAGTACGATGGAGTTTCTGAAGAAAGGATGCCGACTTCATCATGATGACATGAAGCAGAGAAATGGAGACATCAACATAATGGATCGACCTCTTCGAGAAGAGCAACCAAGACCGAGAAGACTCATTAGAATTCCGTAACCAAATCCCTTCCCCCTTACTCCCCCATTAAATCTTGGGACGAGATTTCTTGTAGTGGAGGAGAATTGTGACGCCCGGATAATTAAGCTACAATAATTCCCTGTTAATGATGACACGTCACCGCGATTACTGTTGTTAAACTCATGATGATTCAATCCCGTTCGAAATCAAAAGTCAAAAACAAGTCAAACGGTAAGGATTTTCAAATACTAAAATTTAAAATGTTCGGGAGGTGCCAAATAATGCATAGGTAATTATGGTGAAGAAACCACACTTTTATATAATGCTTTAATACTCTAAAGTGATTTAAACAGTAACAAAAACAATTAAGTAAATACCTTTTTCAATTAATAAAACTCTAAACTATTTTATTTCGGGAAAAACTGTTTATGGCAATGGGTTATTTTGGAGCACTATTTTAGGAGCTATGATCATATTTTACTAAACTAAAATAAAAGGTGAAACTAAAATAATACAGAAAAGAAAAAAAAGAAAAAAATTAGAAAAATGGAGAAATCCCTCCCCTCCCCGATGGGCCTTGGCCCAGCTGGCCACTCCCTGTCAGGCCAGTCCACCCGACCCAGGCTGCCCTCCCTTATCCCCCACCCCGATCGAACCCTAGGGCAACCACCCACATTTTCCCCACCGATCCAGATCTGGATCGGGATCATCCCCGTCGCCCTTCATGAACCCCCCACTCCCCCCGCACGACACCCCCCACTCCTCCTGATAGAGAACCCCACCCGCTCTCGTTCTCCAGTGTCGCCAAACACCCCGCGCCCGACCCCTTGCCGCGCCGGAGCCCCACCTCGCCGGCGTGCCCGCGCCCAAGGAACCACCGCCTACCGCCATCACCCGACGCCGCTCGGAGCTACCTCCCCGTCAAGTCGCCGCCCCATCGCCGGATCTCGCTTCCCCAACTCCTCCCCGAGCCCGCTGCCAGTTCCTTAGGGCCCCGCCATGAGCCCCGACCTCTCCTCCTCTCTCCCTCGTACTCATGGCTACGGCCAAGGGCGCGACTCATGTCCCCGCGGCCAGCCCGCGCCCATGGCTGCCTCGCGCCCTGTCGTCTTCTTCCTCTCGCGACGTCGTCCTCCGCTGGCCACCTGCAGCCGCTGCCCCGCTGCGACGCCGCTTGTTGCGCCGGGCCACCGCACGCACCCGCACGTGCACCACCTCGGTGCCCCTGGACGCGCCCGGCGCGCCCCTCTGTCCGTCTCCCTCGCCATGCGCAGACGCACGCTCGGCTCCAGCCCGACCATAGTGACCAGCGTCGATCGACGCTGCGCGAGACCTCGCCGCGCCTGCCCGTCCGTTGCCGCCCGCGCGCCTCGCCTCCACTCCCAGCCGCTGCTTTGCTCCTCTGCCGCTCTTGCTGAGCCTACCTCGCACCTCCTCTGTTCTTCTTGCTCTGCGGCTTTCTTGCAGCTTGCGCGCCCACCCGTGCACCCCTTCCGGCGCCCTCACGCGCACGCGCCCGAGCGTGGCCTCACCGCCACTGCTGTCATCTGCTACGCCAGCCGCTCGCCTCGTGCCATCATAGCCGCCGTCCGGGTTCGCCCGTTAACGGGCGCCCGCCCGTCACCCGTTTCCCCATCGCCCGAAACCCGCTAAGGCCCCAGAGGCCTATGACAAGGGGGCCCCGCACCAGAACGATTTTATAAAAAAAGAAAAATAAATGAATATAAAAATAATATTAATTAAATAATTAATTAACTTAATTAATCATGATTAGATTAACCTAATCACTAATTAAACGAATTAACTTGGTAGTTAATCTCAGTCAATGACAAACGGGACCCACGCGTCAGTTTGACTGGGTCAACTGGGCCCTCTAGCCCCACATGTCATGCGCATGCACACAATGCTGGGTACATTGATGTGTGCCCATAGCATTTAGTTAGTTAATTTTTGAATTAATAATAACTCCATAACTTGATTAAAACTTTAAATATTAATATAAAATAATCCGTAACTCGGATGAAAAAACTTTATACATGAAAGTTTCTCAGAACGACGAGACGAATCCGAATACATAGCCCGTTCGTCCGCCACACATCCCTAGCATAGCGAACGCGCAACTTTCCCCCTCTGGTTCATCTGTCCGAAAACGCGAAACACCGGGGATACTTCCCCGGATGTTTTCCCCCTTGTCGGTATCACCTCCTACTGTGTTAGGGCACACCTGGCACCGTTGCTTGTCATGTCATGTATCGATATGCATCTGTTCGCATTGTATTCATTGTTTCTTCCCCCTCTTCTCTCCGGTAGAGTACGAGACTGACGCCACTGCTGGTGCCCCGACCGACTACGTTGTTGACGGCCCCTCCTTCTTGCTAGAGCAACCAGACAATCTCCCCCCCTTGATCACCAGATATCGCCTATTCCTTCTCTCTACTGCTTGCATTAGAGTAGTGTAGCATGTTACTGCTTTCGGTTAATCCTATTCTGCTGCATAGCCTATCATTGTTGCTACAATTGTTACCCTTACTTGCAATCCTAAATACTTAGTATAGGATGCTAATATTCCATCAGTGGCCCTACATTCTTGTCCGTCTGCCATGCTATACTATCGGGCCATGATCACTCGAGAGGTGATCACGGGTATATACATATATACATACATACTATACGGGTGGTGCCTAAAGTCGGGTCGGCTCGTTGAGTACCCGCATGTGATTCCGATGTGGGGGCTGAAAGGACAGGTGGCTCCATCCAGGTAGTGGTGGGACTGAGTTCCCGACGGCCCCCGACTGTTACTTTGTACCGGATCTACAGGGCAGGTTGACACCACCTAGGAGAGATGTGGGCAAGGACCTTGGCGGCGTCCACGGTTACTTCATAATAACACGCTTAACGAGATCTTGGTATTTGATCTGAGTTGGGTCGTCGACCTTATACGCACTAACTGCCACGTGGGACAAGATATGGGCAACCGATGTCGTGATATCAGCCGAAGCTCTTTTTGACGTCAGCGACTGAGCGGCGCACGCTGGATTGGACCGTAAGCCTGCACTTGTATTAAGGGGGCTAGGTCTGCTTCCGGCCGCATACCCAACGTGTAGGTGTGCAATGAGCGATGGGCCCAGACCCCTGCGTGCATAGGATTTAGACCGACGTGCTAACCTCTCTGTTGAGCCTAGGTAGGGCTGCGATGTGTTGTTCTCCGAGGCCGAACATGACCCAGGAAAGTGTGCCCGGCCAGAGGGATCGAGCATGTCGGGTAATGTGGTGCACCCTTGTAGGGAAGTTGATCTATTCGAATAGCCGTGTCCACGGTAACAGGCGACCCGAAGTTGTACCTTGACCTTATGACAACTAGAACTAGATACTTAATAAAGCACACCCTTCCAAGTGCTAGATATAACCCAGTGATCACTATCACACAGGGCGACGAGGAGAGGATCGTCGGGCAGGATTATGCTATACGATGAAACTTGGTGAACTTACCATCTACTCCCTTCTACATGCTGCAAGATGGAGGCTGCCAGAAGTGTAGTCTTCGACAAGACTAGCTATCCCCCTCTTATTCAGATATCTACAGTTCAGTCTACCGATATTGCCCCTTTACACAGATACCCATGCATATGTAGTGTAGATCCTCGCTTGCGAGTACTTTGGATGAGTACTCACGGTTGCTTTTCTCCCTCTTTTCCCCTTTTCCTCTTCTTCTTCTCAGACGTCGCAACCAGATGTTGGAGCCCAGGAGCCAGACGCCACCGTTGATAATGACCCCTACTACACCGAGGGTGCCTACTACTACGTGCAGGCCGCCGACGACCAGGAGTAGTTTAGGAGGATCCTAGGCAGGAGGCCTGCGCCTCTTTCGATCTGTATCCCAGTTTGTGCTAGCCATCTTATGGCACCTTGTTTAACTTATGTTTGTACTCAGATATTGTTGCTTCCACTGACTCGTGTATGATCAAGCACTTGTATTCGAGCCCTCGAGGCCCCTGGCTTGTATTATGATGTTTGTATGACTTATTTTTATTTTTAGAGTTGTGTTGTGATATCTTCCCGTGAGTCCCTGATCTTGATCGTACACGTTTGCGTGCATGATTAATGTACGATTGAATCGGGGGCGTCACACAAGGTTAATGATCCATTCAGGTAGCCGCGTCCTCGGATATGGACTACTTGGAAAGCTTACATTGTTCATAGACAAGTTGAAATGGATACTCTAAAATGCGCAATATAAGTATGAGTGCTATGGATGGCCTTCTCGCAGGGAGACGGGAGTGGATCCATATTGGTGTATTGATATGGTGAATATGTGGACTCGTGTGCACTCTCTCACCTCAAAGAAAATACTAGTAGTTGTAGTACAGGATAGCCACTAAGTCTAAGCTGGCTTAGTGCAGTTAAACCCCACAACCCCCTTTGTTGATACTGATGCATAAGTAGATAGTTCTAATGTAAGTCTTGCTGAGTACATTTGTACTCACGTTTGCTTAATTAATGTTTTTGCAAAGGAGATGTTAGTATCACTAGTGGTTTCAGCAATGAGTTTGATGTGGACCGATTAGCTTGGGAATCCCAGACAGAGGTTTGGTTCCTATGGAGGGTCTTGTAGATAGACATGCTTTCTAGTCTTCTTTCTTTTTAGCTGTCTGTACTCAGACAGGTTATGCTTCCGCTTGTTGCTTGTATGACTTTGTATGTTGGGTCATGAGACCCATGTTTGTAATATCATGTTATGTATGGCTCCTCAGAGCCTTTAAAATAAATACTTTGAGTCGTAGAGTTATGTTGTGATGCCATGTTGTATTTACACATACCGTGCATCTTGTGTGTATGTTTTGCAAGGCACTGGTATGTGTGGGATTCGACATCTAGTTATCTGCCTTGGTAGCCTTGCCTACATGGAAATGCCTCCTAGTTCTTCTACTGACCCTTGGTAGTTCGCTACTACTCCGGAACACATGGATTTACCGGCATGTATCCTTCTTTGCTCCTGTGTCTGTCCCTACATGGAAATGCCACGCGTTCTTCCTTTAAGTCCTTGTAGCTTGCTACGACTTCGGTTCATACGTTGATGACCGACATGTGCATTGCAGGGTTATGTATGTCTGCCCATGTACATTTGTGCCACCCTGGTTTATGACCAGTCATGTCGACTCGGGTTCTCTGTCATATGGATATTAGCATTGCAATCATATACGTGAGCCAAAAGACGCAAAAGGTCCCGGCCAAGGTAAAGGCGACAGCCGTGGGTTACCGTGCGTGAGGCCGCAAAGTGATATGATGTGTCTTATGCTAGACCGGTGCGACTTAGGATCGGGGCCCCGACAACTTTGGTATCAGAGTCTGACTGCCTGTAGGATTACCAAGCCAAACTGGTCAAAGTTGACTCTAGAAATGATTTAGTTATATAAGGGAATTGATTGTGGAAGGGAACGTAAGGCTCTTTTTACTCCTTGTGTCATTCTCATTTCGAGTCACCCTCTTCTTTTCTACGGGTTTAAGAAACTAGGCTTTCTCATCTATCTATCAGGATGATAGGTTACTACGCTGGAGACTTATAGGAAGGGTGTTGTCTTTTTGGATCGGTGTTATCCATAGGATTCCATTGTTGTGTTGTCAGTTGTCTTGCAGGTTGCCTCATTTTTCATGCCCATACAACCGTTATGCTATCCGATTTATCCAAGGTTTCTAAATAGTTGGATGCATTTGCAAATCTTTTCTCCCTGTTCCCGATGTCCTTTTGGGCCAAATTAACCACACAAATCGGTGTGTTGAGATACTAATGCGGAGTATCCTATGGTCGTCCCCATGAACCTACCTACTTCTCTCCAAGTGCCTAGCAGACCAATGACACGAGCACGTGAAAGAGCTATCGAGACCAAGGTGACATCTCTCCTTAGTGACATTCCGTATGATACATGTGAGACATGGTTGCTACCTAAAGCCTGAATGCTATGTGTGATTAGGTATGGAGAAGACCCTCTCAGGGATGCTCGTGAAGATGGACAAGTCTCTGATACGTATCCAATGTATCTATAACTTTTTATTGTTCCATGCTATCATATTACCAGTCTTGGATGTTTTATATACATTTACTAGCAACTTTATATCAATTTTTGGGACTAACCTATTAACTTAGTTCCCAGTGCGAGTTGCTATTTTTTACTTTGCAGAATATCAATACCAAAAGAAGTCCAAATGCCACAAAACTTTTTGGAGATTTTTTTCTACATATTCTACGAAGATCTTTATCGATTGAACCGTTATGAAAACATACGTTATTCCCATTGTCCATCGGTATGTTACTTGCCCGAGAGTCGATCGTCGGTATCTTCATACCTAGTTCAATCTCGTTACCTGAAGGAAATATGCCCTAGAGGCAATAATAAAGTTGTTATTTATATTTCCTTATATCATGATAAATGTTTATTATTCATGCTAGAATTGTATTAACCGGAAACTTAGTACATGTGTGAATACATAGACAAAGCAGGCGTCCCTAGTATGCCTCTACTTGACTAGCTCATTAATCAAAGATGGTTATGTTTCCTGACCATAGACATGTGTTGTCATTTGATGAACGGGATCACATCATTAGAGAATGATGTGATAGACAAGACCCATCCGTTAGCTTAGCATATTGATCGTTTAGTTTTATTGCTATTGCTTTCATCGTGACTTATACATGTTCCTCTAACTATGAGATTATGCAACTCCCGAATACCGGAGGAACACCTTGTGTGCTATCAAACGTCACAACGTAACTGGGTGATTATAAAGATGCTCTCTGTGTCTTCGATGGTGTTTGTTGAGTTGGCATAGATCGAGATTAGGATTTGTCACTCCGTGTATCGAAGAGGTATCTCTGGGCCCTCTCGATAATGCACATCACTATGAGCCTTGCAAGCAATGTGACTAATGAGTTAGTTACGGTATGATGCATTACGGAACGAGTAAATATACTTGTCGGTAACGAGATTGAACTAGGCATGATGATATCGACGATCGAATCTCGGGCAAGTAACATACCGATGATAAAGGGAACAACGTATGTTGTTATGCGGTTTGACCGACAAAGATCTTCGTAGAATATGTAGGAGCCAATATGAGCATCATGGTTCCGCTATTGTTTATTGACCGGAGATGTGTCTCAGTCATGTCTACATAGTTCTCGAACCCGTAGGGTCCGCACGCTTAACGTTCGATGACGATTTGTATTATGAGTTATGTGATTTGATGTACTGAAGTTTTTTCGGAGCCCCGGATGAGATCACGGACATGACGAGGAGTCTCAAAATGGCCGAGAGGTAAATATTCATATATTGGAAGGTTGCATTTGGACATCAGAATGGTTCCGAGTTATTCAGGCATTTTTCCGGAGTACTGGGAGGTTACCGGAACCCCCGGGAGAAGTTATGGGCCTTATGGGCCATAAGAGGGAAGCACACCAGCCCACAAGGGGCTGGTGCACCCCCCCTTGGGCAAGAGGCCGATTAGGACTAGGATAAGGGGGTCGGCCCCCCGTTTCCTTCTCCTTCTCCCTTCCCCCTTTCCTACTCCTTGTGGGAGGTGGAATCCTACTAGGAATAGGGAGTCCTAGTTGGACTCCACACCTTGGCGTGCCCCCTAGGGCCGGCTGCCTCTCCCTCTCCCGCCTTTATATACAGAGGCAGGGGGCAGCCCAAAGACACACAAGTTGATCTTTAGCCGTGTGCGGTGCCCCCCTCCACAGTTTTCCACCTCGGTCATATTGTCGTAGTGCTTAGGCGAAGCCCTTCGTCGGTAACTTCATCATCACCGTCACCACGCAGTCGGGCTGAACGAAACTCTCCCTTGGCCTCAACTGGATCAAGAGTTCCAGGGACATCACTGAGCTGAACGTGTGTAGATCATGGAGGTGCCATGCGTTCGGTACTTGGATCGGTTGGATCACGAAGATGTTCAACTACATCAACTGTGTTACTATACGCTTCCTCTTTTGGTCTACGAGGGTATGTGGACACACTCTCCCCACTCGTTTATATGCTTCTCCTAGATAGATCTTACGTGATTGTAGGCAATTTTTTTGAAATACTACGTTCCCCAACAGTGGCATCCGAGCCAGGTCTATGCGTAGATGTTATATGCACGAGTAGAAAACAAAGAGTTGTGGGCGATAATAGTCATACTGCTTACCAGCATGTCATACTTTGATTCGGCGTTATTGTTGGATGGAGTGGCCCAGACCAACATTACATGACTATGCATGAGACTGGTTCTACCGCCGTGCTTCGCACACAGGTGGCTAGTGGGTGTCTGTTTCTCCAACTTTAGTTGAATCGAGTGTGACTACGCCCGGTCCTTGTTGAAGGTCAAAACAACACACTTGACAAAAAATCATTGTGGTTTTGATGCGTAGGTAAGAACGGTTCCTGCTAGAAGCCTGTAGCAGCCACGTAAAACTTGCAACAACAAAGTAGAGGATGTCTAACTTGTGTTTGCGAGGGCTTCTTGTGATGTGATATGGTCAAGACGTGATGATATATAATTTGTTGTATGAGATGATCATGTTTTGTAACGATTATCGGCAATGGCGAGAGCCATATGGTTGTCGCTTTATTGTATGAAATGCAACCGCCATGTAATTGCTTCATTTTATCACTAAGCGGTAGCGATAGTCGTAGAAGCAATAGTTGGCGAGACGACAACGATGCTTCGATGGAGATCAAGGTGTCAAGATGGTGACGATGGTGATCATGACGGTGCTTTGGAGATGGAGATCAAAGGCACAAGATGATGATGGCCATATCATATCACTTATTTGATTGCATATGATGTTTATCTTTTTATGCATCTTATTTTGCTTAGTACGGCTGTAGCATTATGAGATGACCTCTCACTAAATTTCAAGGTACACGTGTTCTCCCTGAGTATGCACCGTTGCAACAGTTCGTCGTGCCGAGACACCACGTGATGATTGGGTGTGATAAGCTGTACGTTCACATACAACGGGTGCAAGCTAGTTTTGCACATGCATAATACTTGAGTTAAACTTGACGAGCCTAGCATATGCAAATATGGTCTCGGAACACTGAGACCGAAAGGTTGAGCATGAATCATATAGTAGATATGATCAACATAGTGATGTTCACCATTGAAAACTTCTCCATCTCACGTGATGATCAGACATGGTTTAGTTGATATGGATCACGTGATCATTTAGATGATTAGAGGGATGTCTATCTAAGTGGGAGTTCTTAAGTAATATGATTAATTGAACTTCAATTTATCATGAACTTAGTCCTGATAGTATTTGCATAACTATGTTGTAGATCAATAGCTCGTGATGTAGCTCCCGTTTATTTTTGATATGTTCCTAGAGAAAAACTATGTTGAAAGATGATAGTAGCAATGATGCGTACTAGGTCCGTGGATCTCGAGGATTATCCTCATTGCTGCACGTAAGAATTATGTCCTTGATGCACCACTAGGTGATGGACCTATTGCGAGGAAGCGAATCTGAGGCGTTATGAACGTTTGGCAAGCTCGGTATGATAACTACTCGATAGTTTAGTGCGCCATGCTTTAAGGCTTAGGACCGGGACTTCAAAAATGTTTTGAACGCCACGAAGCATATAAGATGTTCCAAGAGCTGAAATTGGTATTTTAGACTCATGCCCGAGTCAAGAGGTATGAGACCTCTGACAAGTACTTTGCCTACAAGATGGAGGAGAATAGCTCAACCAGTGAGCATGTGCTCAGATTTTCTGAGTACTACAATCGCTTGAATCAAGTGGGAGTTAATCTTCCAGATAAGATAGTGATTGACAGAGTTCTCCAGTCACTATCACCAAGTTACTGGAACTTCGTGATGAACTATAATATGCAAGGGATGACGAAAACGATTCCCGAGCTCTTCGTGATGCTGAAATCGATGAATGTAGAAATCAAGAAAGGCATCAAATGTTGATGGTTGACGAGACCACTAGTTTCAAGTAAAAGGGCAAGGGAAAGAAAGGGAACTTCAAGAAGAATGACAAGCAAGTTGCCACTCCCATGAAGAACCCAAAGCTAGACCCAAGCCTGAAACTGAGTGCTTCTACTACGAAGGAAATGGTCACTGGAAGCGGAACTGCCCCAAATAGTTGGCGGATAAGAAGGATGGCAAAGTGAACAAAAGTATATATGATATACATGTCATTGATGTGTACTTTACTAGTGTTCATAGTAGCCCCTGGGTATTTGATGCTGGTTCAGTTGCTATGATTAGCAACTTGAAACAGGAGTTATAAAATGAACAGAGACTGGTTGAGGGCAAGGTGACGATGTGTGTTGGAAGTGATTCCAGGGTTGATAAGATCACCATCGCACACTTCCTTTACCTTCAGGATTAGTGTTAAACCTAAAATAAAAGTTATTTGGTGTTTGCATTCAACATAATATGATTGGATCATGTTTATTGCAATACGCTTATTCATTTAAGTCAAAGAATAATTGTTATTCTGTTTACATGAATAAAACCTTCTGTGGTCATACACCCATGGTGAATGGTTTATTGAATCTCGATTGTAGTGCACTGGTGTGCGTCGGTCCTAAACAAACGGTTTTTTACCCCTTTCCGCGAGGGCATTTGGAACCGTCGCCAAGTGAGTGTGGGCGATAGGGGGGGGGGGGTCCTTCCCACACGACCCAGAAACCGGTGGGGATATGCCCTCCTGGCACACACGCTCGGCAAAATGAGGTCGTGTGCGACCGACGATCACTCAAATACAGAAATACATACAGTAGTGCTAAAAAATACAATTATATATGCAACATCATTTCCGGTCGTAAGTACATCCCACACAGTCAGTCACCACTAAACGTTTCTGTTCGTATATACATCCCACACAGTCACTACAAGGAAGAAAAACGTTTGCGCAAGGTGGCGTAACGCAAACAGTTTTGAAGAGAATGTCGTGTGTGATTGTTCATTGATCCAACACGGTTTATTCCTAGAAACTGTGTGCTTGCCTTAGGTCATCACCCACGGTGTTTTCTCATTAACCGTTTGCAATAAGAAAACCCAATTAGCAAGCTAATTGGCCAATTAGCGGGCGAATTGGCCTATTATTAATAAATCCATTTACTAATCTAATTGACATTCAAATTAAGCACATAATATATTCCATTTCCATATTAAGGAAGCAGGATGTCATAATTGAAATACATCGGAGTACAACATGATATAGCTTCAGCACTCAGCTACCCCATTACACAACTGCACCAGCAGCAAGTTTCACATGCAACATCTAGACCTTTCGAAATTAGCATCATAGACGGTACATAAAGAGATGCATCTCATCTGGACAACTGCTGAAGCGGAAGGCGAATATTGATCCTTCATTCATGTTGAAGGTCGTTGCAACTTTAGGCCAGTGCCTGTGGATGATTGACTGTCCATCCTTCGACCTCTTCAGGAACACTTCAATATTGAACCGTGGGTGTTGTATGAAAACTTTCCTCGCCTCCTGACTACAGAGGTGGTTTGAGAGTACCATCTTGTAAACCTCAATGCTTCCCATTGTTTCCTTGCAACACATATAAGGTAGTTAGTCATTAGGTTAAGTAAGGGTTCGCATGCTATCAGTAAAATATGTTGATGAAAAATAAGCACATTGCAGATTCATCAGATTAATTCAAGCCACATGGAAAACCCATTTATCCAAACCATGCATGATTAAGAACTAGGAAATATAGCACCTGTATATGTTTCTCATGTATTAAGTGCAGCCAAATTCGATTTATTCCTCACATAGTATACAATAAGAGAATGCAGCCACAACAATTGAACATCGCAATGCAAAATTGAACCAAGCAGTTAACTAAACACCACAACAAATGAACCAAACGTTAACTGAGCACCACATTGCACAATATAACATACTCCTAATAGAAGATCAGACAGTTAACCAAACCAATCATGCTTAATAACTTGGAAATAGAGCAATTGTATTTGTTTCTCATGTATTTAGTACAACCAAATTCGATTTATTCCTCACATGGTATACAATAAGAGAATGTAGCCACAACAATTGAACATCGCATTGCAGAATTGAACCAAGCAGTTAACTAAACACCACAACAAGTGAACCAAGCCACAACAAATGAACCAAGCAGTTAACTAAACACCAATTGAACAATATAACATACTCCTAATAGAAGATCAGACAGTTAACCAAACCAAGCATGCTTAACAACTTGGAAATATTGCGCCCTGAAGAATTAAACATCTCATTTGCAGAATTGAACCAAGCAGTTAATTGAACACCACATTGCAAGACATATAGAACATATACACTATAGCAGAAGATTGCATGGTGAAAGTAGATAGCACAATTCACTAGAATTTGTTAAGGAAAGGCAGTAGCTAGCAAACTGAACATGGGTCCTTATAGTGAGCTAATAAGACAAGCTACTCCTCATTGTCGGAGATATCGATGACGATTGGCTCCTTGGACATGGAAGACGGCGAGGCTTCCGCATCGTGGGTGCCCTCATTGTAGTGGTGAGTTGCCTGAGCCGCTCTGGGCACCAACCTGCTGGCTCTCGAGATGAGGTAAGCACGTGCACGCTGAGAAAACACCTCGTAGTCTTCATCGAAGGCACCGACGGTGGCCTCGAGAAAACGCCACGAGCTGTCGTTTAAAGCAGCCAACCGCGTCGCAGTGTCGGTGCGCGAGACGTCAATGGTGTACTCGACGGCGAGGTGCTCCTCCAAGATCTGGGGGTCGGCACGAATGGCAGCCATCGCGACCTCCTCCGCGCATGCAGCCACGATTTGTTTCTCCGCTGCCAAATGCTCCTTGAGGTCCTGGCTATACTGCGTGCACCGTGGCTTAGGCCGGCGCTTATTTGGTGGAGGGGTCGGTGATTTGGGTGGAAGGTGTCGGCGCTTTCATGGCCGGTCGGGGCATGTGGGATGTGGAAGGAGGAGGAGGATGGGGGTCGGGTGTGGATTACCTGCCTGGATAGGCGAGGCCGAGCAGCGTGAAGGAGGGTCGCCGGCGAGGAGGCGGAGGTGCTGCATGCAAGGAGTGAAGGTTTCAACTTTGAAAGGAAGACGGAAAGGGGGAAATGTGGTTTTTGATAAGGGGGAGGGGCGGGGTGGTAGATATTTTCGTGGAAGCCGAAGATTTGGAATCGCTTCAGCCAAAAAACTGGCGCGCAAAGTGTCATCAGACACGGTCTCTTATTCAGACACGGCCCAAAGATATTTTGTGTTGCATCTCACACGGTTGGTTATAATATACTGTGTGGGATCTACTTGATTTTTCGTCTTGATTTGAGTTACATAATGGGGTCACAGCAGCCATGGACGCTGTTTGAATTGCTAGACCTTTTATCTGCAGTGATCATAAAAGAATTGGAATTATTCAGGGTTCGTTTGGACATTTTTATGCATTAAGTGAGTTTTCAATGCATTTATGTACATAATTCAAATTTGAACTACATGCACATGCTCCCGTGCATATAAATTGGTTGAAAAATCAAATATTTGTCCTTGGGTGCATGCTTAGGTCCCATGCAAGAAATGGGAATGAATGTCAAGCACCCTGCCACGGTCACTCGGCCGCAAACATTGAGATACCTGGTTTTTAAATTCTAGTAAATCCAAAACTCGTCTGAAATTCATGAAATTTGGCATGCTATCATGGAGCGGCATCAACATGGCGTGGTAAAGTTTCTGTCCCATTTGGGGCAAGTTTGCGTATATGCTTCTCACAAACCAGAGCTTCTCACAACAAGCATGATGGTTTTGGTAGGGAACGCCCCAACTTTGGGGACCAAACGATATCCATTGCCTCTAATTGCTTTAAATTTTTTTCTCGTGTCAACATAGAACAACAGAAGTGTTGTGTTATTTTTTGTGATTTTCGAGGTTCGTTTGGACATTTTATGCATTAAGTGAGTTTTCAATGCATTTATGTGCATAATTCAAATTCGAACTACATGCACATGCTCCCGTGCATATAAATTGGTTGAAGAACCAAATCTTTGTCCTTGGGTGCATGCTTAGGTCCCATGCAAGAAATGGGAATGAATGTCAAGCACCCTGCCACGGTCACTCGGCCGCAAACATTGAGATACCTGGTTTTTAAATTCTAGTAAATCCAAAACTCGTCTGAAATTCATGAAACTTGGCATGCTGTCATGGAGCGGCATCAACATGGCCTGGTAAAGTTTTTATCCCATTTGTGACAGGTTTGGGTATATGCTTCTCACAAACCAGAGCTTCTCACAACAAGCATGATGGTTTCGGTAGGGAACGCCCCAACTTTGGGGACGAAACAATATCCATTGCCTCTAATTGCTTTCAAATTTTTTCTCGTGCCAACATAGAACAACATGAGTGTTGTGTTATTTTTTTGTGTTTTTTCGGGGTTCGTTTGGACATTTTTATGCATTAAGTGAGTTTTCAATGCATTTATGTGCATAATTCAAATATGAACTACATGCACATGCTCCGGTGCATATAAATTGGTTGAAAAATCAAATCTCTGGTCCTTGGTGCATGCTTAGGTCCCGAAAGTGAGAGCAGGATTTGTGCATCTCTTAACACAAATGGTTCTTTCGGATGACCCGTGTGAATCACTAGCGGGGCGGCGCAGTACTATTCGATTTGATAGCGGGCGGCGGAGTTCTCGATACGGCTTTAATGTAGACGAGGGAGAGGGCAGCGGTTCCCGAAA
Organism: Aegilops bicornis; assembly: GCA_021605145.1. Classification (NCBI taxonomy): domain Eukaryota; kingdom Viridiplantae; phylum Streptophyta; class Magnoliopsida; order Poales; family Poaceae; genus Aegilops; species Aegilops bicornis. Next base: position 325,703,892 of record CM038672.1, on the reverse strand, counting down.
TGTTGAACGGCTAATGATGCATCCTCCTTCAATTAGCATCATGCGAATGCATGAGGGAATGTCACATCCCTAGTTCTGGTATGCAGTAGGTTAGCCCTTCATGTGTGCATCATGTTTAACTTTTCAAATAAACTTGAAATGGGGATTGCCTAAACCCTAGCTTTAAGGAATTCACTAGGTTCAACCAAAATATTTCCAGTAATTCCAAATGGCTTTCAAAAATGTCCATCATTCTTGGAAAATGCTGGAAACAGTAACCAGAGGTGATGCACATTTTTCAATGACATATTTGGGCTCTGGATTAAATCATACTCTATTTACATTTGGGCATTTAAATTCTATTAAATATTTTAAATGCTCAAATAATCCTAAACTGAAATGTTCCATGTTGGATATATTCCAAAGAGTGGCCATGAGCAGTTTGGTGATTTTTGAGTGTGCCTAAGTATTTTTAATACAACCACCAAAGATTACAAAATAATAGAAAAGAGAAATATTAGAGAGAGAGAGAGAGAGAGAGAGAGAGAGATAGAGAGAACTGACCTGGCCTTACCTGCGGCCCAGTAGGCAGCCCACCTGGCCAGGCCTCTCTGGCAACCCAGCCCACCACCGCAGCTCCTGTCGTCTTCCTCCTCTACCAGGAGGAGAAGCAGCTATGTGCGGCGCGCACAGCCACCCGTGGCCACCTCCTGCCTCCCTGCTGGCCTCCCTGGTGCCCTGGAGTCGTCCCCGAGCGCCACGCACCCCCCTGGCCCTCTCTCACTCTCCCGTGCTCTCACCCCCTTCCTGGATCTCTCTCTCTCGCGCACCCGACCGCTGCCGTCGCTGCCGCTCGCTGCCCGCGCAGCCAAGCCGTCCCCTCGCACCACGGTCGTCCCCCCCGAGCTCTGCATCCTCGCGCAGCTTCTCCAAGCCAAAGGAACCAAGCCCGGACAGCCTGCATCACCGTCGCCACCGCCATCTTCGACCTCGGCCGCCCGAGATCATCGTCAACGTCCCGTCGCCGTTCGTCCTTCCGCGAGCCCGCTGAGCACGCCCGCCGCCCCGCCGTGAGCTATCCTCCGTTTCCCCTCCTTCCTCATGCTCGTTTTCGCACCGCAACACTGCCCGTGCTCACGCCCGAGCTCCGACCGCCGCGGCCGATCTCCCCGCCGTCGCCACCGGCCACCACAGGCCGGACTACCATCCTGGTCGGCAGCGCCCGGCGAGGGCTCTCCAACAAGCCCAAGCACGCCTCGAACCGAGCCCTGTGGGTGATTCCCGAGCACCTCCGCCGCACCTCACCGAGCCTCGCCGCCGCTAAAGCTCACCACCCGTCACCACCACTAGAAGCACCAGAATGCCAGGAACCCGTAGAGCCCTTCCGCGCACCAAACCGTCGCCGGAGTAGCAATTCCGGCGTGCCTCCGCCGTCTGTTGAGGTCGCCGGCGGCTAGTCCACAGCCGCGCTGACGTGGCTGGCTTAACTAGCCACTAATCACCGCCCCGTGCCACTGACAGCCGGGCCCCACCGTCTAACTAAACATGGTTTAGTTTTTGTTTAGATTAAACCAACCCACCGGGTCCCATTGTGTCGGTTTGACCTGGCCACGTCACCGTTGACTTGACCCCACCTGCCAGGGACACTAAACAACACTTGGTCACTGACCAGTGGACCCCACTGGCCAGGTTTGACCCGGGGCAGCTCTGTTGACCCTACTGATGTCACACTGACGTCATGCTGACGCAGTAATGCTTTTTCCTGGATTTATTCTTATTCAGGAAATTCCAGAAATTAGTATAACTTCTAAAAATCATAGAAATTCAACTGTAGCTCAGAATGAAATAAATTATATATAAAAAATGATCAGAAAAATCCAATCTATCCATCTGTACCATTTTCATGCATGTCAGAACAACTTATAGCTGCTGTTTAGCACAAAGCATATAAATGGCATTTTAGTATCCATATATGGAGTTTGAATTTGAATCTTGGATTCAAACCAACTTCATTTAATCTGCTGCTAGTTGCATTAGCTCAAATCACAGCATTTTGACATGTCATGATCATTCATCATATTGTGCATTGCATTGATTGTGTTCTTCCTTGCTTGCCGGTATTTGTCCCCTCTCAGTAAACGACGTACCGACGATGAGTTCGATGACACCGATGAAGAACTATATTATCTTCGAAGTGCTGTGCAAGCGTAACCCCCTTGTTCATTCCGATATAATCCCACTCTCTCGCCTCGCTCTCTTTTACTGCATTAGGACAACAACGATTCAACTGTTACATGCTGCGGTAGTTGAACCCCTTATCCTCTGCATGACTGTCATTGCCACGATAAATAGATGAAACCCACTAGCATGAGTAGGAGTTGTTTGAGCCCTGATGTGCCTACTCATTCATGCTTGTTTGTCATGCACACTCTTGCTTAGGGTTGAGTCAGGTCTGATTCATTGGGGATGAATTGGAGGTGTGTGAACATGTCCTACTGTTGAGAGCTAAGTGTGTGAACACGATTTGGTAAAGGTAGCGGTGGGAGGCCATGTAGGAGTACATGGTGGGTTGTCTCATTGAAACCGTCCTCAGGAACTGAGTTCTGTGTTTGTGATCCATGACCAGTTACTACCACACATTGGGTTCCGGTAACTCGACCCCTCTCGACTTATTAATCAACATGATCTCTGTCCAGGAGTTGCATCTAGTTTCTGGTGTTTGTAGGTAGTGTTAGTAGTCTACCAAGTGGCACCTGCATGTGGGCTTGGGACAGACTAGGCACCATGGCACGGTGTACCAAGCATAGAACCACCCGTCGAGGTGGGCTTGGGAACCACACACACACATCGTTGGGGCCGTGAGCGACACCCGGCCGGATCTCCTTGCGGATGGAACCCGAATAGGCGATAAACCCGGACTAGAGACTTGTGTGGTTAGTCAGGTCGTGGCCGACTCCTCGCCAAAGCTTCCGCTTGAAGGTTGCCGAGATACATGAGGTGTACATGGCGGTAAGTGGCTAGAGCTGTGTGAAGAAGTACACCGCAGGGTTAATATGATCTATTCAATAGCCATGTCCGCGTAAAGGACTTCTGGGTTGCCTATATCAGTTCATAGACAAGTGAAAGTGGATACTCTAAAATGCGCAAGATAAGCGTGAGTGCTATGAATGGCGTTCTCGTAGGGAGACGGGAGCGGATCCATAGTGGTGTATAGATATGGTGAATATGTGGACTCGTGTGCGCCACCTCAAAAGAGTTACTTGCAGTCGTAGTGTAGGATAGCCACCGAGCCAAAGCTGGCTTGCTGCAGTTAAACTCCACCACCCCCTTTGTTGATAATGATGCATATGTAGATAGTTCTGATGTAAGTCTTGCTGAGTACATTTGTACTCACGTTTTCTTATTTTATGTTTTGCAGAGAGACGTCAGTCTCGCTAGTAGTTCCGCGTGGACTTCGACGTTTAGCTTGTTACCTCAGCTACGAGCTTGTGCCCTCGGCAGGATCTGGTAGATAGTCGCTTCTCGGCCTTTTTCATTTATAGATGTACGTACTTTCGGACATGTTTAGCTTCCGCATGTGTTTGACTTGTATGCTCTGAATCTTTGGGTCGAGAGACCCATGTTTTTAATATCTCGCTCCTCGGAGCCTAATGAATAAATACTGAGTCGTAGAGTTATGTTGTGATGCCATGTTGTATTTACACATATCAAGCATATTGTGTGTATGTTTGAAATGCTTGGTATGTGTGGGATCCGACAATCTAGTTGTTTATCCTTGGCAGCCTCTCATATGGGGAAATGTAGTCTAGTGCTTCCCGAGCGATAGTAGTACGCCTTCTGACCCGGTTCACCGGAGTCCCGCTAGCCCAAAGACTACCGCTCTGGACACTTGACTGGCCGACATGTGTTTCACTTTGTTCCTGTGTCTGCCCTTGGGAAATGTCACGCTGGTGACATCCGAGTCTGCCTAGCTCACATGTACCGGGTTACCGGAGTCCATTTAGCCCAGTGCTACAGCCCGGATTCACACGTTGATTTTTTTTGACTGTACACAGTAGGGCAAAACCCCCCTGCAATTTTTTATTAATTAAAGAAGAAAAACAAGGGTCCAACAGTACAAAGGCTTGAGGTAAGCCCTAAAAAGAAAAGAAAAAAGCTAAAAAGCTACTAAAACAAACAAAAATTACAGAACAAGGTTGTCAAGCCAAACACAGAAAGCCCTAGCATAACTCTTTTTAATCCTGAATCTGAGCAAGTTAAGCTCTTCAAGGAAGATTGCTTTCCACCTCTGAACTGAAGGTTGAATTGCTTGAAAGATGAGATTATTTCTTGAGATCCAGATAGCCCAAGAAGTTAGGATGATGATTTCCATGAAGAACGGTACATGTAATTTTTGCCTGAGATCATCAAAAGCTTCAAGCACAGAAACATTAGCTTGTCTTGTAGGGCATAATAGGTCCCAGCACTGGGAGGCAAAAGGGCAGGTCCAAAAGAGATGCTGCAAGGTTTCCTCCTGAGGACAGTTATTGACAGCACAGTTGTAGCTTTCCAAATGGAATGTTTTCCTGCATAGAAGGTTCCTGGTATTAAGCCTATCATGAAGTAATCTCCAAAAAAACACCTTGTGTTTGGGCTGGCAAGAACTATTCCAAAGCCAGTTAAACTGCTGAGGCACTAATTTAACTCCCATCATAACTTTATAAGCCTGAGCAACCGAGAATTGGTCATTGCCCCAAATGTAACTCTGTGTGTCAGTGCAATCCAGGGTGGCAGAGGTTCTTAAAGCAATTCAGATGTCTTCCATATTTTCAAATTCCTGGAAGGCTTGCACAGTGAGTGGAAGGTGGAATAAATCCTCCAAGAATTCAGTATGAATAATGGTGTGCACAGTAGTGTTGTTGTTCTTCACAAAGGAGAAGAGGTGTGGGAACAAGTCCTGTAAGCAAGCTGAATGCCATAGATCAGACTAGAATAAAGCACTTTTACCATCCCCTATGTTACATCTGGCCAAAGATTTAAAGTTGTCAATGAGCTTGAGATTTGCCTTCCACCAAAAAGATCCAACCCAAGAATTGCCAGGCAACAAATCATTACTATAGTAGGTTTCCCAAATCAAGTTGACCCATGGGATGTTGTGCCTATTATAAAACTTGTGCAAGTTCTTGAGAAGAAGAGCTTTGTTCTGAACAAAAATATCCTTGACCCCCAGGCCTCCTTGATCCTTAGGTATACAAACGGTACTCCAAGCAACCATAGCAGGCCTGTGGTCCTCTAGATCAGGACCTCTCCAGAGACAATGCCTCAAAAACTTGATAGCTTGGGTTTTAATAGTCACAGGGACATCAAGGCATCCCATAAGGTAGATCAAAAGAGAGTTTAAGACAGATTTTACTAGTAACAGTCTGCCAGCCAGAGTCATGAAAGAAGATAAGCCCACAAGCTTCTTCTATAGTCGTGTAACAAGTGGAAAGCATTTCTCCACAGTTGGTTTATGAAGACCCAAGGGTGCTCCCAAGTACTGAATGGGGAAGGATTCTCTTTTGCAGTGGAAAGTATTTGTCAAAATTTCTACCTTGTCTTCTGAAACATTAATTGGGATGAGGATTGACTTATTATAATTCACTTTCAGACCACTAGCATCTGCAAACGTGTTGAGAAGAGCTTTGAGGCAATGGAGTTGCTTTGCATCAGCTTGGAGAAGAACCAGAGTGTCATCAGCATACTGGATAATAGGAAAATCAGGGCATGACTCCACTTGCAGAGGTGATGTAAGCAAATTCAAGTGCATGGCTTTATTGAGAATTGACTGGAGCAAATCAGCGACAAGCACAAATAAGAGAGGGACAGAGGGTCTCCTTGCACGACCCCTCTAAGACAAGTAAAACTTTTGCCAGGCACACCATTAAGCAAGATAGTGATGAAGGTAAGTGAACAACATTTTAATCCAGTTGATCCATCTGTCTCCAAAACCTTTGGCCTTTAAGATATCCAAAATTGCCTGGTGCTCAATGGTGTCAAAAGCTTTCTCAAAATCAAGTTTGAGCACAATAACTTCTTCTCTGGATTTATGACATTGATGAAGGTACTCAAATGCCCAACCCAAGCAGTCATGGATGGATCTTTCCTTTAAGAATCCATATTGGTTGATATGCACCAATTTGAGAATCACTTTCTGCAACCTATTGGCCAACAATTTGGCGACAAGTTTAAGACAACAATTAAGTAATGAGATTGGCACAAGTCATTTCTTTGTCGGAGGAGTGTTGCCTTTAGGGATCGAGGTGATGTAAGAGGTGTTTAAACTCTCGATTGAGATTTGCCCAACATGAAAATCCTGAATAAATCTAAGCACATCCACTTTAATAATATCCCAACAGGATTTGAAAAATTCATTGTTGAAGCCATCAGGACCTGGTGATTTGTCAAGAGGGAGGTCCTTGACAACTGCATTGATTTCTTCCTCAGTGAAAGGTAGCTCCAAGTTGTCAAAAATTGCTTGGTCCTGCCTGGGACCAAATAAGGATTCCAAATCAAAGTGCATTGATGTTTTGTGAGATGTTCCCATTATTTTTATAAGATTCCCAGAGTATTGCAGCTTTCCCAGCATGATCAGAAATTTCCACTTGGTCATCATTTTGAAGAACAGCAATATGATTGTGCCTGTAATTGATAGATGCTTTAGTATGGAAGAATTTTGTGTTTTCATCTCCAAATTTGACCCCTTTAATTTTACCCCTTTGCTTCCAGTAAATCTTTTGATTCCAGTAAATTCACACGTTGATGACCGACATGCTCGATGTGATTCATGTATGCCTGTTCCCATGGGTTAGTGCCGCTTTGGGTTCACGACTAGCCATGTCGGCCCGGGTTCTCTGTCATATGGATGCTAGCGACACTATCATATATGTGAGCCAAAAGGCACAAACGGTCCCGGCTATGGTAAGGCGACACCGTGGGAATACCGCATGCGTGAGGCCGCAAAGTGATATGAGGTGTTACCAGCTAGATCGATGTGACTTGGAATCGGGGTCTGACGGCGTTGGTATCGAGCCCCGTTGCTGTAGGATTACCAAGCCAAACCGGTCGAAGTTGTGTCTATAAATGCTTTAGTTATGTAAGGGAATTGATTGTGGAAGGGAACGTAAGGCTCTTTTTGCTCCTTTACCTTATGCCCTTCTGATCTGAGTCATCCTCTTCCTTTCTACGGGGATTAAGAACTAGGCCTTCTCATCTATCTATCAGGATGACGTGTTACTAATCCATAGACTTTTAAGATTGTTAGTTTTACGCCCCAGTTCAGTTTCTACTACTTCCGTATGTTCATAGATGGTCTCGGAACCTTGATATGATGTTGTTGTGTGGTTATGCCGCCATTTTGCATGATGTCTCAAATCTTTTTGAGCATTTACAGCCGTTATGTTGTCCGAGTCATCCCAGGTCTCTAAATAGTCTGATGCATTGCAAATCCTTTCTTTCCGTTCCCGATGTTCTATTGGTCAGAATAAGCATACTAACCAGTCAGTCGAGGTACTCTATTGCCTCGACATATATGTTGGAGCTATTATAATGACCCTAGGTGTTTTAGGGAGTCACCTAGTAATCTAGCCATGTTTTGTGTTCCCGGTGTGATGATTCTGGCCATTATTCTCGAAAGCATCCTGTGATGCCATTTAGTAGTAGGTATTCTGTTCCTGGGTTCTTGAACCCGAGATTCACCCTACTTACCTCCTGTTGATAGTGTTTGCTAGTTCCTTTAGGATATTAGTAACCTTTGTGTTAGTCTTCGAGATCCGTGGTATTTCCTTCTTCCAAATACCATGAACTGCTTATGGCAGAAGTTCTTTTGAACCAAAAGATCACAACCAGAGTACTCTTGAGGAGTTCTCCATTCATAATTGTGACTCTGCCAGTTCTACCTTCTCTGCATGGGTTATCCGGGAGAAATGTTGAGCTTTGCTCGACATACTAATCTATGCATCCACAACTCAGAAAATTATATGTTCCTTTGAGTTGTTCTCTTTAGTTGTATTCAGACCCTCGTCTATCAATTGATAGTCAAGAGTATGTGTGTGATCGTGTTTATCGATGCCTATTATCCTTGTGGTCCGTCAAACCATTCTATTACGGAATGACTAGGAGAAACAAACTCCAGTACCTCATCCCTATCTAGGATTGGGTCAAAGTAGTTGTGCTCTGCAGATCAAATGCCAATCCATCCTTTGCTCTGTTCTACCTTGGAGTGTTACCATCTTTGTGTCAAGATTGTCATGAGAATTGCACCATTCTATGAACTCTTGATGCAGTGATACTTCTCGCCATCATTATTCATTCCTCGGTTCCGTGTTGTTGCAACCAGAATACCGACAAGTGAATTGTGATGTGTGAAATCAATACTCCTAGCAACCTCGTTGCTTGGTACTTAATGGACAATATTCTCATTCTTAGCGTGTTGGTTACTAACTCATCATCCTAAGATTGATCGTGCTACCTAGTCCTTATTTCTGGTGCACTCTTCGATCAATGAGTTAGGATTGTGCCAATCCCTCGCTCTTTTGATCATATCGTCTTGCCACGAAAAGCAAGATTGTTCTCGAGCTTAGTAACATATCGGTGGTTCGTGATGTTAGAATATCTTCTCGGAAGTATGACCAGGTTTCACCGACCGCTATGTTGAGTTCGTGATCATGTTGGTTTTCTTCCAAACCACCCATTCTCCAAGATTCTATGTTGGATACCCCCGAGCTAGTTGGTTAAGCTAAACAACAACTTGGAGAGTTGGAAGATGAAAGCTTGTCCAACTTAGTTCATCACTAAGGGATATCCTTGAGTGTGTGTGTGTGTGTGTGTGTTGAAGAAAGATGATATCTTCATCGACTGATCCCCGTGATCAGTTGTTGAATCTATTGTCTTGTCCAAACCTTGATTTGAGTGTGGGCTATCGTCAAATCAAGTTAAAACCAACGATATTCGTAATGTTGTCTTACTCGTGGTTGATCCCTCGAGCATACACCATTACATCTTTTGGTCTGACCAATACTATCACCGTGTTCACATGATGGCGGAAGTCCAGTGATATGGAAATTTCGATGAGTTGTTGTTGAGCCCATCAGCAGCATTTTGTCTCCCCCATGACTCATGTTGAACATCAACCTAGTGTTGGAAACTTTTATAAGCATTATACTCATGTCCCATTCGTGAAGAATATGTTGGATGAAAGAAGTGACTTTCTCTGATTCACGTGCATTTGGTGCAAGTTGCCGCCGTGAGTTCGAGAAAGATTGTTTTTGTTTCCCTGGTACCATCTCAAATCAGTCATGCATATGTGCAAAGTATTCTGTGGTATGGAGACTTGCAACCTTCATTCTATATGTATCCTTAGCACACCAAGCCACCGATTGATTTGTTCAAGGGGAAGGAGTTCCTTCATAAGAGCTAATCATGACTTATGTTAGGACTTCGATATCCTCGATGATGGTTCCCCACCTGAACTCGGTAGTGTTTCATTATAAGACTACCACGTGATCATGCTTGTCTTGGACAACGTGTTCACATGTTTGTAGCAGAACCAGCTCATCTTTTGGAGCTTGCTATCATAGTTCATCCCCTGAGAATCTCGCAACGTCATCTCGTCGATTTGTGTTGCAAACTTCCATTTTTCCTTCTAGACTTGATGAGTCTGGATTATCCTGACACCAACCAGATCTGAACCTCAGGCAGATATGATGGTTGGAACATTTCTCAAGAACTATAATATTGGTCTCTCTGTAATCCGGTAAAGTGGATGTTGTGGCCAACACACCCAACCAGAAGACTTATTATTTTAGTATCTTGATTGAGAAAGTTGGTCACCTCCCCATAAGGATCTCGTAGAATTTATTCCAATAGTTGTTCCTTATGGATTATTGTGTTTCCGAAGTCCGAACTTTTACTTGATGTTCTAGATATCAAACCATATCTATGAATGGATTATGCTAGCACATCAAGGAGAACATTAGAAGCGGAGTGCTAAATGTCTCTCGATCGATCATCCAGATTTCGTTCTCTTGGCCTCGCTAAGGGGAAGTCTGAGAAGGTGTTATCTTCCTTTGTATCCGCATCATCGATCACTATTCATCATGGTAGTAAGATGTGTTGCCAGGATCCTCGGCACGGATGTTGGCAAAACCTTGATGACTATGGAAATGCTCAAGTTCTTGAGAGCACACTTTCGATCACTAGGTTATATCCTCGGTATCAATTGGAATGTGCCTCCCGTTTGCCGAGTTGTTCTATAACCATAGTTTCCTTTCCGAACTGAGTATGCCATTTCCACGAACCCCCTTTCAAACGATCGTTGTGAATTGCCTTAGCCTAGTATGGAGAGTTTCGATGATCCTTTCCGATAGAGTTTCTTTCTAACATCATCGAGTTGGATGAAGATCTAGAAAGCAAAGACGTCAAGATCAATATGAAGCAATGAATCAACATCTTTAGAAGGACAGTTGGATCGTTAAGATCGTGTTAGCTTGTGACCCCTCTGACTTCTTACCTCACGACTTGAATCTCGGGGCGAGATTCTTGTTTAGTGGGGGCGAGTTATCACATCCCTAGTTCTGGTATGCAGTAGGTTAGCCCTTCATGTGTGCATCATGTTTAACTTTTCAAATGAACTTGAAATGGGGATTGCCTAAACCCTATCTTTAAGGAATTCACTAGGTTCAACCAAAATATTTCCAGTAATTCCAAATGGCTTTCAAAAATGTCCATCATTCTTGGAAAATGTTGGGAACAGTAACCAGAGGTGATGCACATTTTTCAATGACATATTTGGGCTCTGGATTAAATCATACTCTATTTGCATTTGGGCATTTAAATTTTATTAAATATTTTAAATGCTCAAATAATCCTAAACTGAAATGTTCCATGTTGGATATATTCCAAAGAGTGGCCATGAGCAGTTTGGTGATTTTTGAGTGTGCCTAAGTATTTTTAATAAAGCCACAAAGATTACAGAATAATAGAAAAGAGAAATATTAGAGAGAGAGAGAGAGAGAGAGAGAGAGAACTGACCTGGCCTTACCTGCGGCCCAGTAGGCAGCCCACCTGGCCAGGCCTCTCTGGCAACCTAGCCCACCATCGCAGCTCCTATCGTCTTCCTCCTCTGCCAGGAGGAAAAGCAGCTACGTGCGGCGCGCACAGCCACCCGTGGCCACCTCCTGCCTCCCTGCTGGCCTCCCTGGCGCCCTGGAGTCGTCCCCGAGCGCCATGCAGCCCCCTGGCCCTCTCTCACTCTCCCGCACTCTCACCCCCTTCCTGGATCTCTCTCTCATTGGCCGGCTGCCGCCGCCGCTCGCTGCCAGCCACAGCCTGGCCCCTCGCCCCACGGTCGTGCCCCGAGCTCTGCATCCTCGCGTAGCTTCTCCAAGCCGAAGGAACCAAGCCCGGACAGCCTGCATCGCCGTCGCCACCGCCATCTTCGACCTCGGCCGCCCGATATCACCGTCAACGTCTCGTCGCTGTTCGTCCTTCCAAGAGCCCGCTGGGCACGCCCGTCGACCCGCCGTGAGCTATCCTCCATTTCCCCTCCTTCCTCGTGCTCGTTTTCGCACCGCAGCGCTGCCTGCGCTCACGCCCGAGCTCCGGCCACGCGGCCGAGCTCCCCGCCATCGCCTCCGGCCACCACAGGCCGGACTACCGCCACAGGTCAACGCGCGCCAGCGAGGGCTCTCCAACAAGCCCAAGCACGCCTCGGCCGAGCCTGTGGCGATTCGAGCACCTCCGCCGCACCTCACCGAGCCTCGCCGCCGCTAAAGCTTCGTTGCCGGCAACTTTCACGCCACCACAAAGACCACCCGTCACCACCACTAGAAGCACCACAATGCGGGGAACCCGTAGAGCCCTTTCGCGCACCAAACCGTCAGCCGAGTAGCAATTCGGCGTGCCTCCGCCGTCTGTTGAGGTCGCCGGCGGCTAGTCCTGATCGCGGCGGCGTGGCTGGCTTAACTAGCCACTAATCACCGCCCGTGCCAGCGACGGCGGGCCCCACCGTCTAACTAAACATGGTTTAGTTTTGTTTAGATTAAACCAACCCCGGGTCCCACAGTCGGTTTGACTCGCCACGCCACCGTTGACTGACCCCACCGCGGTGACACTAAACAACACTTGGTCACTGACCAGTGGACCCCACTGGTCAGGTTTGACCCGGGACAACTCTGTTGACCCTGCTGATGTCACGCTGACGTCATCTTGACGATGATAATGCTTTTTCTGGATTTATTCTTATTCAGGAAATTCGAGAAATTAGTATAACTTCTAAAATCATAGAAATTCAAGCTGTAGCTCGTAATGAAATAAATTATATATAAAAATGATCGGAAAAATCCAATCTATCCATCTGTACCATTTTCATGCATGTCGAGAACAACTTATAGCTGCTGATTAGCACAAAGCATATAAATGGCATTTTAATATCCATATATGGAGTTTGAATTTGAATCTTGGATTCAAACCAACTTCATTTAATCTGCTGCTAGTTGCATTAGCTCAAATCACAGCATTTTGACATGTCATGATCATTCATCATATTGTGCATTGCATTGATCGTGTTCTTCCTTGCTTGCCGGTATTTGTCCCCTCTCAGTAAACGACGTACCGACGATGAGTTCGATGACACCGATGAAGAACTATATTATCTTCAGAAGTGCCAGGCAAGCAAAACCCCCTTGTTCATTCCGATATAATCCAACTCTCTCGCTCCTGCTCTCTTTTCCTGCATTAGGACAACAACGATTCAACTGTTACATGCTGCGGTAGTTGAACCCCTTATCCTCTGCATGACTGTCATTGCCACGATAAATAGATGAAACCCACTAGCATGAGTAGGAGTTGTTTGAGCCCTGATGTGCCTACTCATTCATGCTTGTTTGTCATGCACTGCTACTGCTTAGAGTTGAGTCAGTCCGATTCATCGGGGATGAATTGGAGGTGTGTGAACATGTCCTCTTGTTGAGAGCTAAGTGTGTGAACACGATTTGGTAAAGGTAGCGGTGGGAGGCCATGTAGGAGTACATGGTGGGTTGTCTCATTGAAACCGTCCTCGTGAACCGAGTTACGTGTTTGTGATCCATGACCGCCATTACTACCACACATTGGGTTCCGTAACTCGACCCCTCTCGACTTATTAATCAACATGATCTCTGTCCGGGAGTTGCATCTAGTTTACGGTGTTTGTAGGTAGTGTTAGTAGTCTACCAAGTGGCACCCGATGCAGGTGGGCTTGGGATGACTAGGCACCATGGCATGGTGTACCAAGCATAGAACCACCCGTCGAGGTGGGCTTGGGAACCACACACATCGTTTGGGGCCGTGGCGACACCGGCCGGATCTCCTTGCGGATGGAACCCGAATAGGCGATAAACCTGGACTAGAGACTTGTGTGGTTAGTCGGTCGTGGCCGACTCCCTCGCCAAAGCTTCGCTTGAAGGTTGCCGAGATACACGAGGTGTACATGGCGGTAAGTGGCGAGAGCGTGTGTGAATAAGTACACCCTGCAGGTTAATATGATCTATTCAAATAGCCGTGTCCGCGGTAAAGGACTTCGGGTTGCCTATATCGGTTCATAGACAAGTGAAAGTGGATACTCTAAAATGCGCAAGATAAGCATGAGTGCTATGAATGGCGTTCTCGTAGGGAGACGGGAGCGGATCCATAGTGGTGTATTGATATGGTGAATATGTGCACTCGTGTGCGCCACCTCAAAAGACTTACTTGCAGTCGAAGTGTAGGATAGCCACCGAGTCAAAGCTGGCTTGCTGCAGTTAAACTCCACCACCCCCTTTGTTGATAATGATGCATATGTAAATAGTTCTGATGTAAGTCTTGCTGAGTACATTTGTACTCACGTTTGCTTATTTTATGTTTTGCAGAGAGACGTCAGTCTAGCTTGTTACCTCAGCTACGATCTTGTGCCCTCGGCAGGATCTGGTAGATAGTCAGGCTTCTCAGCCTTTTTCATTTATAGATGTCTGTACTCAGACATGTTTAGCTTCCGCATGTGTTTGACTTGTATGTTTCGAATCTGGGTCGAGACCCATGTTTGTAATATCTCGCTCCTCGGGCCTAATGAATAAATCTTGAGTCGTAGAGTTATGTTGTGATGCCATGTTGTATTTACACATATCAAGCATATTGTGTGTATGTTTGAAATGCTTGGTATGTGTGGGATCCGACAATCTAGTTGTTTATCCTTGGCAGCCTCTCATATGGGGAAATGTAGTCTAGTGCTTCCTGAGCGATAGTAGTACGCTACAGCCCGGTTCACCGGAGTCCTGCTAGCCCAGCACTACTGCTCTGGACACTTGATGGCCGGCATGTGTTTCACTTTGTTCTGTGGTTCTGCCCTTCGGGAAATGTCACGCGGTGACATCCGGAGTCCTGCCTAGCTCGCTACAGCCCGGTTTACGAGTCCTGATAGCCAGTGCTACAGCCGGATTCACACGTTGATGACCGACATGCTCGATGTGATTCATGTATGCCTGTTCCCATGGGTTAGTGCCGCTTTGGGTTCACGACTAGCCATGTCGGCCGGGTTCTCTGTCATATGGATGCTAGCGACACTATCATATACGTGAGCCAAAAGGCATAAACGGTCCCGGGCCATGGTAAGGCGGCTGGTGGGAATACCGTGCGTGAGGCCGCAAAGTGATATGAGGTGTTACCAGCTAGATCGATGTGACTTGGAATCGGGGTCCTGACAGGGAAGTAATGGGAGGACCGGGAAAAGAGGCAGCACAATGTGAATGCAATGCAGCTTGCACTCATATAAAGGCGCCCCTCCATTCCAATGCATCTACCACATCGTACACACCTAAGCATTTGCCTAAGCACCTGCACTAATAAGTGTAAAAGTGCCCACTCCAGACCCATGGTGGCGATGCGCGCGAGCAGCCAGCGGCTGTGCCAGATGGTCCACGACGCCGGCCTGCCGCATGCCACCGTGGATCGTCTCCATACGGTGTTGGCGACCGGCTGGTAGATGGCCTCCGTCGACGCCAGCTACGACTCTTAGTTGGACCAAATGATCGTTGGGAGCACCAACAGGTTCATCGTCGTCAAGAAGCTCACGGACGACATCGTCGTACTCTTCCAGCCCGCGTGCCCGGGCTCCTCATTGCCTGCCACCCTAATCGGCCTCCATGGTCGGAACCTCTTTAAAGCACTGGTGGCCCTGCGACTGCCCGCTGATGCCATGAAGATTGTCCACCTGGAGGTCGCGCTCGTCGCGAGGCGCCTCGCCCAGCAAGAAACCGTCGACCTACACATCCATGTGTACGAACGATTCATGTACATGGGTATCTACAAGGCCAGTGAGGACGCTACGACGTTGGCCTTCTTCGGCCGGCTAGAAGCCTTGGATGCCTTAGTTGAGAAGCACCTTGACCTCGCCACACAAGCCGCCGCTCCTTAGCCGCCGGTTGGTGGCCCGACCGGCGCACTGAGTTGAGGAGGAGGAGGTCGTACGTTGATGGATGCATCTTTCTGCTTGCCTCCTGTAACCACCACTGCGATCGCATCATCGTGGCCTTAATTCTTATTTTGCTATTGCATTCTCGTTCCAGTCAATACAGACATGTGCGACCCTTTGCTCAATACAGACATGTCCGTTCCAGTCTTATTTTGATTGGCTTGAATGAAGGTCTATCCTGTTGTTAGGCGCCGCAGTGCACTGTGCTCGCCGTTAGGTGATATGTCTCCGTCGTATCTACTTCTCCAAACACTTTTGCCCTTGTTTTGGACTCTAACTTGTATGATTTGAATGGAACTAACCCGGACTAACGCTGTTTTCAGCAGAATTGTCATGATGTTGTTTTATGTACAGAAAACAAAAGTTCTCGGAATGACCTGAAACTCCACGAAATATCTGAGAATAAATAATAAAAAATCCTCGCCAAAGATGAAGACCAGGGGGCCCACACCCTGTCCATGAGGGTGGGGGCGCCCCCCCTCCTGGGCGCGCCCCCCTACCTCGTGGGCCCCCTGGACACCTTCCGACGCCAACTCCAACTCTATATATTGGCTTTCGGGGAGAAAAAAATCAGAGAGAAGAAATCATCGCATTTTACGATACGGAGCCGCCGCCAAGCCCTAATCTCTATCGGGAGGGCTGATTTGGAGTCCGTTCGGGGCTCCGGAGAGGGGGATTCTTCGTTGTTGTCATCATCAACCATCCTCCATCACCAATTTCATGATGCTCACCGCCGTGCATGAGTAATTCCATCGTAGGCTTGCTGGACGGTGATGGGTTGGATGAGATTTATCATGTAATCGAGTTAGTTTTGTTAGGGTTTGATCCTAGTATCCATTATGTTACGAGATTGATGTTGCTATGACTTTGCTATGCTTAATGCTTGTCACTAGGGCCCGAGTGCCATGAATTCAGATCTGAACCTATTATGTTTTCATGAATATATGTGAGTTCTTGATCCTATCTTGCAAGTCTATAGTCACCTAATATGTGTTATGATCCGGCAACCCCGAAGTGACAATAATCGCGACCACTCCCGGTGATGACCATAGTTTGAGGAGTTCATGTATTCACTATGTGCTAATGCTTTGTTCCGGTTCTCTATTAAAAGGAGGCCTTAATATCCCTTAGTTTCCAATAGGACCCCGCTGCCACGGGAGGGTAGGACAAAAGATGTCATGCAAGTTCTTTTCCATAAGCACGTATGACTATATCTGAATACATGCCTACATTACATTGATGAATTGGAGCTAGTTCTTTGTCACCCTATGTTATGACTATTACATGACGAACCGCATCCGCATAATTATCCATCATCGATCCGGTGCCTACAAGCTTTCCATATCTTGGTTTACGCTTATTTACTTTTCCGTTACTCTGTTACAATCACTACAAAATACCAAAAATATTACTTTTGTTGTCTTTACTTTTGTTACCGTTACCACCACTATCATATTACTTTGCTACTAAACACTTTGCTGCAGATACTAAGTTTCGGTGTGGTTGAATTGACAACTCAGCTGCTAATACTTGAGAATATTCTTTGGCTCCCCTTGTGTCGAATCAATAAATTTGGGTTGAATACTCTACTCGAAAACTGTTGCGATCCCCTATACTTGTGGGTTATCAAGACCCTTTTTGGGCCGCCGGGAGCATAGCTCTATTCTTTGAGTCACTTGGGATTTATATCTGCTGGTCACTATGAAGAACTTGAAAGACGCTAAGACAACAATTTATCCCTCAACTACGAGGGGAGGTAAGGAAGCGCCATCTAGCTCGCACTTGATTCACCTTACATTATGAGTAAGCTAGCGACACCTAAACCTGCTTCTTCTATTCGATCTGATATGTTGCATGTTATTGATGATGCCACTTCTGCTATGCATGATACTTATGATGAAACTACTTCTATGCTTGATACTACTGTGCCCCTTGGTGAATTTCTAGATGAACAAATTGCTAGGGTTGGAGAGAAAGAAATTATTGAATCTGAATACGATGATGAAAATATGTCTGTTATTCCTGAGGGTTATGTTTTTGATATGGAATCTTCTGCAACTATTTTTGCTTGTAAAGATAGATATGAACTTAAGAGGCTGCTAGTTAAATGGAACAAATAATCTCTTAGAGACAGAATGAAACCCGACCCTGCTTTTGCTACTTCACCTATTTGTGTTCCCGATAAAGATTATGAATTTTCCATTGATCCAGATATAATTACTTTGGTCGAATCTGATCCTTTTTATGTCTATGAATCTGAAACTGTTGTGGCACATCTTACTAAGTTAAATGATATAGCCGCCCTGTTTACTAATGATGAGAGATCGCGCTACTTTTATATACTCAAAATATTTCCGTTCTCATTAAAGGGTGATGCTAAGATATGGTTTAATTCTCTTGATCCTGGTTGTGTGCGTAGTCCCCGGGATATGATTTATTACTTCTCTACTAAATATTTCCCTGCTCATAAGAAACAAGCTGCTTTGAGGGAAATATACAACTTCATGCAAATTAAAGAAGAGAGTCTCCCACAAGCTTGGGGGAGGCTTCTAAAGTTACTTAATGCTTTGCCTGATCATCCTCTTAAGAAACCCGAAATACTTGATATCATTTATAATGGACTAACCGATGCTTCCGGAGATTACCTGGATAGTTGTGCTGGTTCTCTTTTCAGGGAAAAACACCGGATGAAGCTGAAATTCTATTGAATAATATGTTGACAAATGAAAATAATTGGGCACCTCCCGAGCCAGCTCCTGAGCCAGCTCCTGCTCCAATTGCTGAGCCTATTCCTAAACCAACTCCGAAGAAGAGAGGTGTTCAATTTCTCAGTCCCGAAGATATGCAAGAGGCAAATAAATCTATGAAAGAAAAAGGTATTAAAGCTGAAGATGTTAAGAATTTACCTCCTATTGAAGAAATACATGGTCTTAATCTACCGCCTGTTGAAGAAACTTATGATATTGATCCATTACCTATTGAAGAACCTCCTGTTCCCGATATCCCGACACAGGTAGTAAAGGTAAATTCTCTCTATAGATATGATAAAGCTGAAGTCCCTCCTACTAAAATTGCTAGTCAGTGCTTGGATGAGTTTGATAACTTTATGTTTAAGCAAGACGACTTCAATGCTTATTTTGGTAGACAATTAAAACAAGATGCTTATATGATTAAACGCGTGGGTGATTATATGGCTAATATTAGAGGTGAACTTAAACTTGTTAGCAAACATGCTTCTATGGTTACCATTCAAGTAGAACAAGTACTTAAATCTCAGAAAGAAGTGCTTGATGAAATGAATAGTAAGAAAAATGATTATCTTTGTTAGAGTGGCTACTAGAACTGGTAGAATGAATCAGGAACCTTTGTATCCTGAAGGCCACCCTAAGAGAATCGAGCAAGATTCTCAGAGAAATAATATTGATGTACCTAGTTCTTCTAAAAGGAAGAAAAAGAAAAATGATAGGACTTTGCAAACTTCTAGTGAACCTATTGCTGAACCACACGAGAATCCAATGATATCTCTATGTGCGATCTTTGAAACACAATCTGGTAATGAACATGAACCTAGTGAAAATGTTAATGATGATGCTCAACCTAGTAATGATAATGATGTAGAAGTTGAGCCTGCTGTTGATCTTGATAACCCACAATCAAAGAATCAACGTTATGATAAAAGATACTTCATTGCTAGGAAACATGGTAAAGAAAGGGAACCATGGGTTAAAAAACCCATGCCTTTTCCTCCGAAACCATCCAAGAAAAAGGATGATGAGGATTTTGAGCGCTTTGTTGAAATGATTAGACCCATCTTTTTGCGTATGCGATTAACTGATGTGCTCAAAACAAATCCTTATGCTAAATATATGAAATATATTGTTACCAATAAAAGAAAGATACTGGAAGCTGAAATTTCCACCATGCTTGCTAATTATACTTTTAAGGGTGGAATACCAAAGAAACTTGGAGATCCAGGAGTACCTACTATACCATGCTCCATTAAGAGAAATTATGTTAAAACTGCTTTATGTGATCTCGGAGCTGGTGTTAGTGTTATGCCTCTCTCTTTATATCGTTGACTTGACTTGAATAAGTTGACACCTACTGAAATATCTTTGCAAATGGATGATAAATCAACTGCTATACGTGTCGGTATTTGTGAGGATTTGCCTGTTTTGGTTGCAAACATTACTATTTTAACGGACTTTGTTATTCTTGATATTCCCGAGGATGATAGTATGTCTATTATTCTTGGAAGACCTTTCCTTAATACTGCAGGGGCTGTCATTGATTGCAACAAAGGCGATGTCACTTTTCATGTTAATGGTAATGAGCATACGGTACATTTTCCGAGGAAACAACCTCAAGTTTATAGTATCAACTCTATTGGAAAAATTCCATCGATTATATTTGGAGGTTTTGGATTTCCTCTCCCTACTGTCAAGAAGAAATATGATATACTTATTATTGGGGATGTCCATATCCCCGTTGAGGTAACATAGTGTCATTCGAAATTTCTCTGGTTCCATGTTAGTCGGAATGAGTTTGTTAACAAGACATGATCAACCTTGTTAGTGGATTCCTTTTGATGAGCATGAGACAGATGAAACTAGAAGACAACCTTCTGTACCCTCCTTATATTTTCTGTTATTTAGTAGAAATAAAGTAAAATAGTATTTTTCAGTCTGTCTCCCGACTTATCCGTGCAATATAAAAATATCCTGAAAATAAAAGTCCTCAGAATGCCATGCCAATTTAATATGATTTTTTCGGGAATATTTGAGGATTTATTGTGCAAAAATTACCGCGAGGGGAGCTGCCACCTGGCCACGAGGGTGGAGGGCGTGCCCTACCCCCTGGGCGCGCCCCCTGACTTGTGGGCCCATGGTGGCCCTCCTCCACTTATCCCTGCACCTATCTTCTTCCTCTGCCTCACACAAACCCGAAAAACCAACTCAAGCACGAGTTCCAGCCACTTTTGCTGTGATTTTCGATCTCCTTGCTCAAAGCACCCCTCGCAAAACTGCTTGGGGAGATTGTTCCTTGGTATGTGACTCCTCCATTGGTCCAATTAGTTTTTGTTATAGTGCTTTATTCTTTGCAAATTTGCGCGTCATAGGTGTCCATGTTCTTGAGCTTGCATGTCAAATTTATATGGTTCCAAGTAGTTCTAATGCTTGATATAGGCTCTAGGCACTTGTAGGAGTAGTTGCTATCAATTTTATTGAAGTTGGTTCACTTTTGTTTGAAGTTACTAAAAATTTCAGAATTTTTTTAGAGGAAACAATATGTTTAGGGAGATGTTCCAAGGTGGTTCTTCAAGGAAGCAAGGTCCTAGGCTTGCAATGCGTGATGCTGACGAGGAACCACCAAGAGACGCTCTTGTGAGGCCCTGTGAATGGCCTTCGGAATATTTTATGGATCAAGTGGGAATCAAAGAAGAATTTAACTCATATTTGCGTAATGCCGATCTTGTGGACTTCGAGGCTGACAAATGCCCCCCAGTATCATGATCTCACAAGTTCATTTGTGAGGAGGTTTGAATTTTCATCTTCGCGTAATTCTCCTTCAGTCATGTTTGACCTTTATGACAAATCTTATACCATGGACTTAGAGGATTTCACTTTTGCTTGCAAACTTCCATCTTGGGGTGTCAGGGATCCCCCTAAATCTGAATTTAGAGACTTTCTTGCTAGTATAACTGTGGGGGAATCTAGAGATATAACGCAAGCCACTATAGGGAGCATTCACTTTCCTGCTATACATTATTTTGCTCCCTTCATCGGTAGGTGCATAAATGCTAAAGATGAAGCATGTCACATGTGTATCCACGATCTCGGTATTCTCGTGGAGTCTTTGTGTTAGGTGACCAATCTTATCATATGGGAGCCATTGTAGCTCGTAGGTTGCATCATAATAGACATAACGGAGATTTCTTTGGAGGAATTTATGCAACCCGCTTAGCTAATTTTCTTGAGATTGACATTCGTGAGGGTGATATGGAGTTACCCCCTACTTATTTAGATTTTGACTCTATGGTTTCCCACCAGTTTGTTGAGAGGGTGAACCACCTCTCGATGTCGACTAATCTTTAACAAACGACATGTTGTCCGTATTACTCTTCCTGCTCGTGCCTTCTTTGATTCTCAGACAAAAGGAAGATATGTTATTACCAGAGAGGAGGCAGATGAGTACGAGAGAAGAGCGGAGGTGGCTCGACGCCACGCTGCACCTCAGGAGGCGATAGCAGCTGCATCGCAGTATGACCCCAGCTGCACCTACGGGTATCCGCCAGGCTATCCCTGGCAATAGACCAACTTAGGCCAAAAGCCTAAGCTTGGGGGAGTACATATTTCTCACCGACATTACATTTATGTTCACACACACTCATTGCTAGATGTCGGTGCTCATACTCTTTCACTGTAATATCCATGCTAGTTTATTTTCTTTTTCCTGCTTTATTCTTGTATGTTTAACAAACCTTAAGAAAAAACAAAAAAAATTAGTAGTAGTTTACATTTCCTGTTGTAGTAGTAGTAATTAAAAAGAAATCCCAAAAATATTTCCCGTTCTTCTTTTGCTTGTTGGGAGCTTTCCCATGTAAATAGTTTTTATTTCTTTTCTTTTCTTTGGGGGTCAGTAGGAGAAGACCATGATTAAATTGTTGAAGTGGCTCTTATATGCATCATTGTTGATTTAACCAAGAGCCCATATTGCCTTATCTTCTCCTGTTTATTGAATGCTCGCATGATTCGGCTTAGTCCAATGCACGTGCACTCTTATTATTATTATTCACATCGTTCGGTCGTGCAAGTGAAAGGCAATTATGATGATATATGATGGACTGACTGAGATGAGAAAAGCTAGTATGAACTCGACCTCTTTTGTTTTTGTAAATATGATGAGTTCATCGTTCTTGATTCAGCCTATTATGAATAAACATGTTTGCAATGACAATTAGAGATCATAGTTGCTTATGCCATGCTTGATTAGCTATGAGTTATAATGGTTTACCTTGCGTTGCCAACATGCTATTAAAATGGTTGTGATGTGGTATGATGGGGTGGTATCCTCCTTTGAATGATTTAAGTGACTTGACTTGGCACATGTTCACGCATGTGGTTGAAACAAATCAACATAGCCTTCACGATATTTATGTTCATGGTGGATTATATCCTACTCATGCTTGTACTCAATGTTTATTAATTTTAATGCATGTTCATGACTGTTGTCGCTCTCTAGTTGGTCGCTTCGGTCTTTTGCTAGCCTTCACTTGTACTAAGCGGGAATCTGCTTGTGCATCCAATCCCTTAAACCCCAAAGTTATTCCATATGAGTCCATCATATCTTCCTATATGATGTATCTACCTGCCGTTCCAAGTAAATTTGTATGTGCCAAACTCTAAACCTTCAAATAAACATTCTGTTTTGCATGCTCGAATAGCTCATATATCAACTAGGGCTGCCCTTATCTTCCGTGTTAGGCGGGTTACTCTCAAGAGGAGTGGACTCTGCTCCTCACTCACGAGAAAATTGCTGGTCACCGAGATGCCCAGTCCCATGCTTTATGCAAACTAAATCAAAATAATTGCAAACAAAACTCCCCCTGGTACCCGTTGAATGTTGGAGGCACTCGTTGTTTCGAGCAAGCCATGGATTGATGCTTGTGGAGGAGGGGGAGTATAAACTTTACCATTCTGTTTGGGAACCGCCTATAATTTGTTTAGCATGGAAGATATCGTCATCTCTTAGTTGTTATGTTGACAATGAAAGTATGCCGCTCAAAATAATTTATCTCTATTTCAAAACCGAGCTCTGGCACCTCTACAAATCCCTGCTTCCCTCTGCGAAGGGCCTATCTATTTACTTTTATGTTGAGTCATCACCTTCTTATAAAAGCACTAGCTGGAGAGCACATCTGTCATTTGCATTCATTATTGTTAATTTATATCGGGTATGACTATGATTGGATCTCTTTTACCATGAATTACAACGTCTAGTCAGTCCTTGATCTTTGAAGGTGCTCTGCATTAATGTTTTGCGGTCTCAGAAAGGGCTAGCGAGATACCATCTTGTTATATCATATTATGATTATTTTGAGAAAGTGTTGTCATCCGAGATTTATTATTATGGCTTGCTAGCTGATTATGTTATTGATTTGAGTAAACATGAGACCTAGGAGTTATTGCAAATGTGGTTAGTTATGATCTTTCTTTGAAAACCTGAATCTTGGCTTGACATAGTTACAACAACAAGAGCAAACATAGTTTGTAAAAGTTTTCTTTTCTCTTTCAGTTTGTCAACTGAATTGCTTGAGGACAAGCAAGGGTTTAAGCTTGGGGAGTTGATACGTCTCCGTCGTATCTACTTTTCCAAACACTTTTGCCCTTGTTTTCGACTCTAACTTGTATGATTTGAATGGAACTAACTTGGATCGACGCTGTTTTCAGCAGAATTTCCATGATGTTGTTTTATGTGCGAGAAAACAAAAGTTCTCGGAATGACCTGAAACTCCACGAAATATCTTATAATAAATAATAAAAATCCTCGCCAAAGATGAAGACCAGGGGCCCACACTGTCCCACGAGGTGGGCGCGCCCCCCCTCCTGGGCGCGCCCCCCTACCTCATGGCCCCCCTGGACACCTTCCGACGCCAACTCCAATTCTATATATTGGCTTTCGGGGAGAAAAAAATCAGAGAGAAGAAATCATCGCGTTTTACGATACGGAGCCGTCGCCAAGCCCTAATCTCTCTCGGGAGGGCTGATCTGGAGTCCGTTCGGGTCTCCGGAGAGGGGGATTCGTCGCCGTCATCATCATCAACCATCCTCCATCACCAATTTCATGATGCTCACCGCCGTGCATGAGTAATTCCATCGTAGGCTTGCTGGACGGTGATGGGTTGGATGAGATTTATCATGTAATCGCGTTAGTTTTGTGAGGGTTTGATCCCTAGTATCCATTATGTTTTGAGATTGATGTTGCTATGACTTTTCTATGCTTAATGCTTGTCACTAGGGCCCAAGTGCCATGAATCCAAATCTGAACCTATTATGTTTTCACAAATATATGTGAGTTCTTGATCCTATCTTGCAAGTTTATAGTCACCTACTATGCGTTATGATCCGGCAACCCCGAAGTGACAATAATCGGGACCACTCCCGGTGATGACCATAGTTTGAGGAGTTCATGTATTCACTATGTGCTAATGCTTTGTTCCGGTTCTTTATTAAAAGGAGGCCTTAATATCCCTTAGTTTCCAATAGGACCCGCTGCCACACGGGAGGGTAGGACAAAAGATGTCATGCAAGTTCTTTTCCATAAGCACGTATGACTATATACGGAATACATGCCTACATTACATTGATGAATTGGAGCTAGTTCTGTGTCACCCTATGTTATGACTATTACATGACGAACCACATCCGGCATAATTATCCATCACTGATCCGGTGCCTACGAGCTTTCCATATACTGGTTTACGCTTATTTACTTTTCCGTTGCTACTATTACAATCACTACAAAATACCAAAAATATTACTTTTGCTGTCTTTACTTTTGTTACCGTTACCACCACTATCATATTACTTTGCTACTAAACACTTTGCTGCAGATACTAAGTTTCCAGGTGTGGTTGAATTGTCAACTCAGCTGCTAATACTTGAGAATATTCTTTGGCTCCCCTTGTGTCGAATCAATAAATTTGGGTTGAATACTCTACGCTCGAAAACTATTGCGATCCCCTATACTTGTGGGTTATCAAGATTAGACGCTGCGGCACGCTCTGCTCCCGTCCGTTGGCGCGCTCTGCTCGCGTCCGTCGGCGCGCTCGGCTTGTGGACAGCTTTTCCTTGCGTGTTCAACTGCTATATGCATATATATATATATGGTTGCTCGCTGTTGAGGCGACCGCAGAGCGCTCTGCTCGTGTCCCTCCATGCGTGCTCTGCCAACGGTTGGGCGTGCGCACGATCACGTCGGGGCCCCCGTATGCATGCGGTTGCACCGCGCACGTTGCTGCGATGTAGTTACGTGCGGTACGCTGAAGTTACGCGCTGCAAATTAGAACTGCCATCAGGGCTTGCCGATATTCCTGGCCGTCCGGCTTCCCCTTCAATTCCCACAGCTATTATAACCTTAGTCTCTTCAATCTTTCGATCGCGCCCCACAACACAACAAGCACACCCACGACGACACATAGAGAGGGGATGTCCGACGGCGCTCCAATGGAGTTCGGCGAGCATAGAGTGGAGACCCACGCGAGGGAGACGGATCTCTCGGTGGTGTACACCATCGACCCAACCGTGGTGGACGACTACATCAACAGCATTGAGCAGTTGCTTGCTAGAGACAAGTACAAGGTGGTCGGTATCGACCTCCAGTACACCATTGGTCGTCCCGGCATAGATCAGAAGGTTGTCGTCGCCCAGTTGTGCGTGCGCCATCATGTCCTCATCTACCACTACTGCATGGCCACAGAGCCTTGCGACCGTTTCAACAGGTTTGTCAACAGCACCGACCACAAGTTCGCCATGGTGGATACCAAAGACGATGTAAAAGCACTCAGTGCTACGGGCTTGGCCTGCAAGAACCTTGTCGAAATCCGTGACCACTACGAGTGCAGGGGCAGCACGGCAGGACTCCACTGGTCGAACTCGCCTCGGCCATCATCGACCCCTACTACGAAAAGATGAAGCAGGATGCGCAGAGAACAAGTCCTATATCCTGGCACGGGGCCTGGATGCGGATACCGGATGAACCTCACCTCAGGTTTGCGGCCAAGAGCGTGTACACATGCTACGAGATGCACAGGCGGATCGTTAACATGACGAAGTACCTCGTTACCCAAATCGACAAGCTCGGATCGAGCCACAAGCAGAGCAAGTGTCACAAGAAGTAGATGATGATCAGATGATCGTTTATGCTAGTTAATCATGCATGTAATATATAATTTACTTTATTGGTGTGTGTGGAAATGTCATGTGTGTCGTAGCCACCTATATAATTATGCATGTAATAGTTTACTTTGGTGTGTGCAAATGCCATGGTTGTAGTAGCCACCTATGTAAGTGGATGTTTAATTTGGTTATGCAAGCATGTCCTTATAAGTGTATGTATATATATATATATATATATATATATATATATATATATATATATAGGGTGGGTCTATTATGATAACACCCCCTAAGACCTTATTCTGCACACTAACCGCCTTATTCTGCTAACACCAAACCCCACCCGACAAAACCCACCCCGTGCCAACCAACCCACCTCCTCCCACACTTCTTCCCCGCTGCACCATCTCCCTCACGGAATCTCCTCCCTCACTCCCCCCACACCTCCATCGCACAACCAACCGCCGGCCAGCGGACCCATCTCCCACCCCGCGCCGCCTTCCACCGCAGCGTCACACCACCTTCCCCCGCAGCGTCGCGCCACCTCCCTTCCAGGGCTCCACCTACCTCCCGCCTCGGCCATAGTCGGCTCCACCCAGGGGCGCTCTGCTACCTCCCTCCGGCGCGGCAAGCCCGACCGCCACCTTCCCGCGCCATCCCCGCCCCAGCCCCAACCAGCCACCGTCCATCCACTCTCCTTACCACTTCTTCCTCTTTGTCGTGTCCCACCCCAACGAGCGGCTCCCTCCACCTTCCTCTGGCAGATCTCGCCGCCCCCGCCTTGGTCGACGACGGATCCGACGGCGGGTAGCTTGGACGTGACAGATCCGGCGGTTGGATGATTGGGGCGGCCAGCCGACAACGCCATGCCTCCCCTTCTCAGTGCCCCGCCGGGGGCCTATCCACCTCCAGTGGCTCGGACCACCGCGCCTCCGCCGCGAAACAGCCGCCGTTGACGGCCAAGATCCGGTATCCAGGGGGCAGCTCGGGGTCCCTGTTCCTGGATCTGTGCCGCTCCAGCCCCTGCTCGGCTTGTGTTCCTCGCGCTCACCGTTGCGCCCCTGTTAGCACGAGCTGCAACGTGTATGGGGAGAAGGCCACAAGTAGCAGGCAGAGTGCTGGTGTTCTGCACTCCACTCGTCTCCGCCCCGCGAGCCCAGCATCCCCGCCTCCCTGCAGTTCACTTTTTTCTCCGAAGAGAAAAATCAAAGCGCAGAATGAAGTCCCTGTGGTTTGAATGCAGTCCGCTGTGGATGCCCTTTGCTCAGAAATCATTCTATGTGTTTCAAATTTTGTTTGAATGCAGTCCGTTGTGTATCTCTTCCACCGCGAGGGGCACGGGAGTGCACTCCTCCCTCGGACCCCACGCATTTGCCCGTGGAGATGGGGCAGCGGCCATGGAAGAACAGTAGCTGCCCCTGTGCAGTTCATAAAAAGCTTATTTTGCTCTCCTTTTGGCAGATTTTGTATTTTTGCACTTCCTGTTAAGCGGTTTTAGTGACACAGTTCGGTGCAGCATTGCTTGCGGCTCCTTTTTATTTTGCAGCGAGGTTCTTGAGTGCGTTGATTGCAGTTCGTGCACTAGGAGTACAATCCCGATTGGGTAAGTGTTGAAAAATGGATTGTAGTTAATGCGACATGACGAATTTTGTACTTCGCTTCAATCCCATTCACCTCAGATGGCTCACCTGCAGTTTACTTGATGCTCTAGTGTAGTGCGGAGCGCATCCGCTTGTAGTCCCGCTGGACGCCCGTGCAGTGCAGTCTGCCTCCAACCCCCCTCATGCGTGCAGTACTTTTTTTCATGGAAAAGTTGGGCGACGCAGTTCACTCCATCCATGTTTTGCATTTTTGGAGAATTTTTAAGTGCACTCAGTTTCTGTAAAAAGAATGATGTTTCATTACTCCTATGTATGAAGTGTAATTTGTTTCATGCGTTTAAAAATTCGGTCGACTATATAAACACTTGCGGTGCGTTTGGCCCTTCGATGTGGTTCCCTTTTGAGAGTGATGGTGTTCACTTGTGCCCAACATGAAAATGCACAAAAATTAGTGAAAACAACAAGATGGTAATGCGGTACACTTTGATATATATTATGCTCACTTGCCCTTGTCTTTACGGTCCACTCTCGTTCATAAAAGAAAGTTAAAAAAGACAACAAAAACTCGTATGAGAAAAATAACGTCCGACAAAAGAAATTATGCAGCTCGCTTGCTCGCCCGATGCAGTCCGGTTTTCATTCTAAAGCAGTGCGGTCGGCCGTGTGATGTTCATCCCGTAAGTGCAAAAAATATTGTTACGGAAGCAAAAAAAAGTAATGCGGTTCACTTTTTGATAGTGTTGTGGTTCATTTACACCCGATGTGAAGTGCACTCTACTTTCTCGTCCTTGAAAAAATTACGTTTGACTAAAAAAACAAGCAGTTCTCTTACCCGTCTAATGCAGTGCTGTTTCTCGTCCGATGCAGTGCGGTTTTCAGTCGGATGAAGTACTCACGTCGATTTGGGTGTTGCGAAAAACAGAGTGCCCGCATTTTGGTAATTTGAAAACTTCTCTTAAACCGTAATGAATTAGAGAGAGTTTTCTACATGAAAAAGTTGCGTCTCGTCGATATCTTTCCAACGGCGTATGATTTGAATTATTCCGACCAGCCGTTCGTAAAAATTTCACGAAAAAACAGTCGCTGCCTCTCGAAGTCAGCCGCACGATTTTCAAAATTAAGTAAAAGTTGTAAGGAATCTCGAAACCATTTCAACATATGGAAGTTGCGCCTTGTCTGTAGCTTTCCAACGATGTATCATATGTCTCTTTTCGACAAACGGTTAGAAAACTGGAGCAAAAACAGTACCGAAAGTTTCAATTTTTTCGAAAAACTGAGTTCCGCGATTTAATAAATTTGAAACTGCTCTTAAACCGTAATGAATTAGAGAAAGATTTATGTATGAAAAGGATACGCCTCGACGATATCTATCCAACGGCATATCATTTGCTTCGTTCCGACAAGCGGTTTAGAAAAAAACGCGAAAAAACGCTCGCCGCCACTCATCATCCGCCGCACTATTTTCAAAACTGCTCTTAAACCGTGTGGAATCTCGAAAAGTGTTCAACATGTCGAAGTTGCGCCTAATCCATAGCTTTTCAATGGTATATTACACGCCTCATTCCGATAAACTGTTAAAAAATTAGAGCAAAAACAGTACCAAAAAAATAAGGCGTGCATTTTTTCCGACGAGAAGTTCACTATTCTCTATTGCAGTGCTTGTCGTCAAAATGATGCAAAGGCGCTTCATTGAGCGTGCAAAGGTCAAGTGGTGTGCAGAATAGTTATTCCGCTAATATTAGCAGAATAGACCGTCTGTATATATATATATTATATATATATATATATATATATATATATATATATATATGTTGTTGTTCTGCATGCAATCCCATCGCACAACACACATGTCTTGTTAAGTTGAACCGTTTCTGTTCTCTTGTGTCAACGCAAACAGTTCGCCCGAGTGAACCGCATGCCGTATATCGCACACACCTTCATCTGGCTGACCGTTTCTTTTGTGTTGCCTAATCACAAATGGTTCATCCGAGTGAACCGTATGTTGTACATCACGCACACCTTCATCTGGCTGCCCGTTTCTTTTGTTCCACCTAATCGAAAACGATTAATTTAACTGAACCGTATGCCCTGAGTCACACACGCAACTAAAATCTGAACCGTGTTTGATGCGTCCTCCATCGCAAAAGTTTTGCACCTTTTTTGATGGTTTTTTACACCACCGTTTGCGATTATGGCATCGCATGCAGTTTCGTCGAAAGGTCTCTGATCGTAGTGTCGCGTTAGCAGCATCCTGCAGTAGTGGTGATACACATATTCATAATATTGAGGCCAAAAGATGCAAGGTTAATAATGATAGTGCAACTTATTTGTGGCACTGCCGTTTAGGTCATATTGGTGTAAAATGCATGAAGAAACTCCATGCTGGTGGGTTTTTGGAATCACTTGATGCTTGCGAACCATGCCTCATGGGCAAGATGAATAAGACTCCGTTCTTCGGAACAATGGAGCGAGCAACAGACTTATTGGAAATAATACATACTGATGTATGCGGTTCGATGAGTGTTGATGCTCGCGGCGGGTATCGTTATTTTCTGACCTTCACAGATGATTTGTGCAGATATGGGTATATCTACTTGATGAAACATAAGTCTGTAACATTTGAAAAGTTCAAAGAATATCAGAGTGAAGTGGAAAATCATTGTAACAAGAAAATAAAGTTTCTATGATCTGATCATGGAGGTGAATATTTGAGTTACGAGTTTGGTCTTCATTTGAAACAATGCGGAATAGTTTTGCAACTCACGCCACCCGGAACACCACAGTGTAATGGTGTGTCTGAACATCGTAACCGTACTTTATTAGATATGGTGCGATATATGATGTCTCTTACCGATTTACCACTATTGTTTTGAGGTTATGCATTAGAGACAGCTGCATTCACGTTAAATAGGGCTCCGTCTAAAAATCCGTTGAGACGACACCGTATGAACTGTGGTTTAGCAAGAAACCTAAGCTGTTGTTTCTTAATGTTTGGGGTTGCGATGCTTATGTGATATGCTCAAACCCAAATCAGAGAAGTGCGTCTTCATAGGATACCCAAAAGAAATTGTTGGGTACTGATGAAGTCATGTTCCTAGGGTAGGGTCATGGACCTGTCCAAAATACCCTCCCCAAGGACATCTCTAGAAGAAACCACCTTTCAGTCGACCTGGAAGGGTTCCACTCGACGGACTTGAAGACACTCGACCATGAAGCTAACCACTCGACCGCCAGGAGATCTAAAGTCACTCAGCGTACAAACGGTCGGTCATTAAGTAGCTTTATGGTCATCATAGCACTTTATGTGGGCGTTACCAAGAACCCCGATCTTAATGTACCTTAATCCTGCATAATCGAGGGTTTGGAGGGGTTTGGCAAACTCTATATAAGCCACCCCCTCCTCGGTGTAAAGGGTTCGCACCCTGTAACTCATACGCACATAATACTGATGACCGCCTCCGGGCTCGAGACGAGGGGCTGTTACTTCCTCCGAGAAGGGCCTGAACTCGTAAACACCTTGCGTATACAACTACTCCATAGCTAGGATCTCGCCTCTCCATTCCTACCCCCTATTCTACTGTCAGACTTAGAACCACGACAGTTGGCGCCCACCATGGGGCAGGTGTCTTAGCGATTTATTGGAGAAGTTGGGATTTTTCCGATCTCCTTCATCATGGTTACAGGTGGAGTTTTGGTGGAGGGCCGCGAGATCCGTCTTGGCGCACTCACGTTCATCGCCGACGACTCCGCTTGGCTTCAGGAGGCTCCACTCGACGTCGACGCGCTCCCCGTCCGCGGGGCAAAGCACTTTCACGCGTGCGTCCGCGGCGTCCTCCTGCGGCAACCGTCGACCCAGTATTGGTCGGCTCCTGTGCCATCCTCCCTCCCAGTCACCCGCCGGTGCAAGCGCTCCGGTCGGTCGAGGCTTCAGCGGTGGGTGAGGCACGCGGTGGCCCGCCAGTCGGCCACTCCCCAAGTCGTGGCGATCGAGCCCGACGAATCTCTCTACGGCCTGTTCGATCTGTCGACTGGCTCCGCAGAGACTGCATCCGAGTGCGACAGCAGTGATCCAGCGGCGGAGGTTCTGATGGTCGATGGACCATGCAGTCCTCCTGGATTTCCCCGTGCCGACGGAGGCGACGGCGGAGGCGATCCTGCGTAGGTTCACGAAGAGTATCAACCCGAGCCCCTCACTTTGCTGCACAGGGAAGAACTTCGCCGCCGGAACATGGATGCGTTACACACTCCTATCATTGGAGAAACCCCCGAGGCTCGTGCCTTAGAGGATGCACGCTTGGCCAACCTGGCTGAGCGCACTCGACTGGAGAACCTCCAGCGAGTACTCGAGGAGCGCACGCGGCAACGGGTTCCAGAATCCAGTCGACGTCAACTCTTTCCACAACCGACTCAGGTATATCGAACTCCGATTTAGAATCTAGCAGCTGCGACCCGTATAGCAGAATCGATTCAGCCTTCCCAGTCAGAGGCGGGTAGAGGTTTGCTACAGATCAGAGATTTACTCCGGGCAGCAGGAGATCAAAATTCAGCCGTATCGCAGTCATGGAATAGGATTCACAGCAGATCCGTCGCTGCGAATTCAGTCCAGTCGGCCCATAGTCCGAGATCGCCCCGAGGCATGAGGAACGGGGGCCGGCGTGATGATCAGTACAAGAGACGCGAGTAGTATGAGCACTAATTCGATCGCAATGATCGACGTCGAGTGCCCACCCCTCCCCCAAGGGGTGGATCATACGCTCCTCGACAACAGGATGATGACGCCAAGACGGTGTTGGCGAAGGATTCCATCGACCCCAGAGAACCGAGCTTTGATGCGAGATCCATTATCGTTCAAGGTTTGGTCGACAGAACAGAGCTCACCGAGAAGGCCATGACAGATGTGCCCACCAGCAGAGTTCACGCCTCAGACTGTGAGTGTTTTAGCGAGCCATCGTGGCGCGGTGATTCCTCCCAACTTCAAAGTTGGCGATCGAGTCAAGAAGTTCATCGGTGAGTCCAAGCCTGATACTTGGCTTGAGGACTACCGAGTGGCTGTTCAGATTAGCGGCGGCAATGATGACGTGGCCATGAAACACCTACCTCTTATGTTGGAGGGCTCGGCGGGCGTGGCTGAATCGGTTGGCACCTAGCAGCATTTACACTTGGGAAGATCTTGCCAGTGTTTGTCCAACATTCGAAGGAACTTGCAAGCGACCAGCAGGGTTGATGAGCTGCAATCTTGTGTGCAAAAGTCGAATGAAACTCTGAGGGATTACATCCAGAGGTGGATCACTTTACATCACACGGTAGAAAATGTATCTGATCACCAAGCAGTCTGTGCCTTCAAGGAAGGCGTTAAGATCAGAGAGCTAAGTTTGGAATTCGGTCGGACTGGAGACATGACCCTGAGTCGAATGATGGAGATTGCCACCAAGTATGCCAATGGTGAGGAAGAGGATCGGCTTCGGAGTGGCAAGTACAAGTCAGCCGCTAATGAAGCCGGAGGAGGGAACTCCAGTCGGAAGCAGAAGCGGAAAGCCGAGCCAGCTGCTCCTGGAGAAGCCTTGGCCGTGACTCCAGGAAAGTTCAAGGGGAAACCCAAGGGCCTTGGAACCCCAAAAGGTGAAAGACCAAGATGGAAACGATGTATTGGACTTGCCATGTCACATTCACATGAAGAAAGATGAAGAGGGTAAACTCATTTACCCAAAGCATACCACTCGACAGTGTCGGCTCTTGATTCAGCAGTTCCAGGGAAAGCATCCCAAGGATAAGGAAAAGGAGTCGGACAAAGTTGAGGACAAGGAAGATAGTGATGGTGGATACCCCCAGGTCAATTCCACCCTGATGATTTTTGTTGACGTTGAAAGCAAAAGTCGATTGAAATTTATCAACCGAGAAGTGAATATGGTCGCTCCGGCGACACCCAATTATTTGAAATGGTCTCAGACCGCCATCACGTTCGACCAGTCTGATCACCCGACGCACATAGCCACCCCTGGGAGGCAAGCTTTGGTGGTCGACCCAGTCGTCGAAGGCACTCGACTAACTAAAGTTTTGATGGATGGTGGCAGTGGCCTGAACATACTGTATGCAGAGACGTTGAAAGGGATGGGCATTCCGATGTCCAGACTCAGCACCAACAACATGAGCTTCCATGGAGTCATTCCGGGAAAGAAGGTTGAGTCACTTGGCCAAATTGCTCTCGATGTGGTTTTCGGTGATTCCAAGAATTTTCGTAAAGAAAAGTTGACCTTTGAAGTCGTGGATTTCCAGAGCGCTTATCACGCTATTTTGGGAAGGCCGGCGTATGCACGTTTCATGGCTCGACCATGTTATGTATACCTCAAACTGAAGATGCCAGGTCCCAAAGGTGTGATCACCGCCACCGGCAATCGAAGAAAGCGTAAGAGTGTTTTCGAAAGGGTCTAAGATCGGCGATGCTCAGATGGCAGTGGTAGAGCTGCAAGAATACCAGAAAAATGCAGACCCGAGTGATTTATTGCGATCCAAGAAGCCCGCCACGGAATCAGCATTTCAGTCATCCGGTGAGACGAAACCGATTCACATTCACCCGACCGACCCCAATGCTGCTCCGACCCATATCTCAACAACACTCGACTCCAAATAGGAAGAAGCGCTCATCCAGTTCTTCCGTGAGAACTGGGACATCTTCGCATGGAAGCCTGCTGACATGCCGGGTGTTCCCAGGGGGCTGGCTGAGCATCGCCTATGAGTCGGCCCAAAAGTTAAACCTGTCAAAGAACATCTTCGACGGTCCGCCGTCCAGAAGAGAAAGGCCATTGGCGAGGAGGTGGCTCGGCTCTTAGCAGCAGAGTTTATCCGAGAGATTTACCACTCCGAGTGGCTCGCCAATGTTGTCATGGTCCCCAAGAAGGACAAGTCACTTCGCATGTGCATCGACTTCAAACATATCAATCGGGCCTGCACGAAGATCATTTTCCTCTCCCCGCATCGACCAAATAGTCGACTCATTGCGAGATGTGAGCGCTTGTGTTTTAGACGCCTATTCCGGTTACCATCAGATCCGTGCATATGGACCCGACGAGATCAAAACAGCTTTCATCACTCCATTCGGGATGCTTACGTTATGTCACCATGCCATTCGGCCTCAAGAATGCCGGAGCCACATTCATGAGAATGATTCAGAAGTGTTTGCTCACTCAAATCAGTCGGAATGTGGAAGCATACATGGATGATATTGTGGTCAAATCACGGAAAGGTTCCGACCTATTGACTGACCTTGCTGAAACATTTGCCAATCTCAGGAGGTATGATATCACGCTTAATCCATCAAAGTGCACATTAGGAGTTCCTGGCGGAAAGTTACTCGGTTTTCTCGTTTCCGAACGAGGAATCGACGCCAACCTAGAAAAAGTTGGTACTATACTCCGAATGAAACACCCTGTGCGTGTGCACAATGTCCAGAAGCTTACTAGATGCTTGGCCGATTTAAGTCGATTCATCTCTCGTCTCGGTGAAAAGGCATTGCCTCTTTACCGCTGATGAAGAAGTCAGACAAGTTCGAGTGGACTCCCGAAGCTGATGCAGCGTTTGCAGAGCTAAAAGCTCTGCTCTCCACCCAGCCGGTGCTTGCTGCCCCAATCAGCAAAGAGCCTTTGCTACTTTACATTGCAGCCACAGGAAAAGTCGTCAGTACAATACTTACGGTCGAGCGGGAAGAAGAAGGAAAAGCCTTCAAAGTTCATCGCCCAGTATATTATCTTTCTGAAGTATTGACCCCATCAAAGCAAACATACCCTCATTATCAGAAGCTTGTTTATGGGATTTATATGACCACGAAGAAGGTTTCTCATTACTTCTCTAACCATTCCATTATGCGTGATGACGCCCATTGTCGAGATTCTGCACAATGAGATGCAATCGGTCGAGTGGCGAAATGGGAGATTGAGCTCCTTCCCTTGATATAAAGTTTGAGGCAAAGAAAGCCATCAAGTCCCAAGCGAGCAGATTTCATCGCCGAGTGGATTGAACAGCAACTACCAACTCAAGTTCACTCGAACCTTTGGACCATGTTCTTTGATGGTTCCAAGATGCTGAATGGTTCCGGTCTTTGAGGTAGTGTTGGTTTCCCCGAGGAGATAAGCTCAGATATGTGCTCCAGATCCACTTTGATTCTTCCAACAATGAAGCGAATCTGAAGCACTTTTGTATGGGTTATGTATGGCCATTTCACTCGGCGTCCGTCAGCCTCATGGTCTATGGCAACTCAGATCTGGTGGTTAATCAAGTGATGAAGGAGTGGGACGTCGAAGTCCAAATATGTTGGTTCTTGCAATGCGATGAGAAAGCTAGAGAAGAAATTCGAGGTTAGAGCTTCATCATATACCCATCGAAAAATCAATCTGGCGATGATTTGGCGAAAATAGGGTCCAAGAGGGAAGCCATTCCCAGTAATGTGTTTTGGAGCACATCCACACACCGTCGATTCAAGAGGATCCTTTCACCGAAGAAGCCCCACAGCCAAAAAGTGTCACCGATCCGTGAAGTTGAGGTCCCATTTGTGGTCGACCTGATCATGGAAGTCGTGGTCATCACTCCCCGACCGATGTCGTACATCGCGTATATCCTAAGGAAAGAGCTCCCGGAGGACGAAGAAGAGGCTCGACAGATCGTCCGCCGATCCAAGGCCTTTACTGTGATCAAGGGACAATTGTATAGAGAAAACGCGACTGGAGTCAGCCAGAAATGTATAACACTAGAAAAAGGTCAGATATTTCTTGATGATATCCACTCGGGGACCTGTGGTCATCATGCGTCCTCTCGGACCATTGTGGCTAAAGCATACCAAGCGGGATTTTACTGGCCAAGAGCAAATGAAATGGCGAAGGAAATTGTCGACAAGTGTGAAGGATGTCAGTTCTATTCCAATATGTCACACAAACCCACCTCAGCCTTGAAGACCATTCCACTCGTCTGGCCCTTCGCTGTTTGGGGATTGGGTATGATTGGACCACTGAGAACTGGCAGGAGCGGCTTCACTCACTTGCTAGTGGCAGTCGACAAGTTTACTAAGTGGATCAAAGCTAAGCCTATCAAGAATCTCGATGCGTGCACTGCTATCAGTTTCATCAGAGAGTTGATATTCAGATATGGAGTTCCGCATAGCATCATCACTGACAATGGGTCAAACTTCAATTCCGACAAATTCAAAGCCTTTTGCACCTCTCAAGGCACGCGAGTCTACTATGCGTCAGTTGCTCACCCCCAGTCGAATGGACAAGTAGAACGAGCAAATGGTCTAATTCTCAAAGGACTGAAACCCCGGCTGATGCGCGATCTCAAGCATGCAGCGGGAGCGTGGGTCGACGAACTTCAATCAGTTCTTTGGGGATTGAGGACCATTCCTAATCGGTCATTTGGGAGAACTCCATTCTTTACGGTCTATGGAGCTGAAGCAGTTCTGCCGAGTGACTTGCTTCACAATGCACCTCGAGTCGAACTCTACTCTGAAGATGAAGCGGAACAAGCCCGGCAAGATGCCGTCGACCTCCTAGAAGAGGAGAGAGAGAGACGACCCTGATCCGCTCGACTATCTATCAGTAGGACTTGCATCGATTCCATGCTAGAAATGTGAAGAGTCGAGCCTTCCAAGAAGGAGACTTGGTCCTCCGAGTGGATCAACAGAAACCACACAAGCTCGCTCCCACTTGGGAAGGTCCCTTCATCATCACCAGAGTTCTCCATAATGGAGCATACCATCTTTACAACGTCGATCGCCAGATTGATGAGCCTCGAGCTTGGAATGCGGAGCTGCTCCGCCCCTTTTATACTTAAGTACTCACTCGAATGAGATGTAATAAAAGTACCTCTGTAGTTTGTTTATCAAAGACAAGAATGTTATAATTTTCGCAGTGATTGTTATTAATTTTTGTTTACATGAGAAACCCCCCCCCTAGTGGGTGGCTTAGCTACGAACCCGTTTCGCCTAAGTTTGTAAAAAAAATCCTTACCGAGTGGTGAGCCAGCCTCCCACTCGGGGGCTTAGCTGCAGTCCAAGTACTCGCCTAAGTGTTTAAAATCCTACCGAGTGGTGAGCCAGCCTCCCTCTTAGGGGCTTAGCTGCAGTCCAAGTACTCGCCTAAGTGTTTAAAAATCCTACCGAGTGGTGAGCCAGCCTCCCACTTGGGGGCTTAGCTGCAGTCCAAGTACTCGCCTAAGTGTTTAAAATCCTACCGAGTGGTGAGCCAGCCTCCCACTTGGGGGCTTAGCTGTAGTCCAAGTACTCGCTTAAGTATTAAATACAATCTGCTCTTTGCAAGGACGACGAGGTGCAGGTCGACTGCTGCCTTCTCCTTCAGAGCTACGACACATAAAATCCTACCGAGTGGGGAGCAAACCTCCCACTTGGAGGCTTAGCTGCAGTCCAGTACTCGCCTAAGTTTGAAAAATCCTACCGAGTGGAGAGCAAACCTCCCACTCGGAGGCTTAGTCACACCAAAGACTCACCTAAGTTTAAAAATCCCACCGAGTGGAGAGCAAACCTCCCACTGGGGGCTTAGCTGCAGTCCAAAGATTTTGCCTAAGTTTGAAAAATCCTACCAAGTGGAGAGCGAACCTCCCACTCGGGGCTTAGCTGCGATCCAAGACTCGCCTAAGTATCTGAAAATCCCACCGAGTGGAGAGCAACCCTCCCACTCGGGGCTTAGCTGCAGATCCAAGACTCGCCTAAGTATTTAAAAATCCTACCGAGTGGAGAGCAACTCTCCCACTCGGGGCTTAGCTTGATCGATGCTCGCCTAAGTATTTAAAAATCCTACCGAGTGGAGAGCAAACCTCCCACTCGGAGGCTTATCTGCAGTCCAGTACTCGCCTAAGTATTTAAAAATCCTGCCGAGTGAAGAGCAATCCTCCCACTCGGAGGATTAGCTGCAGTCCGAGTACTCGCCTAAGTATGAAATCCATTCCAATCTGCAAGGACGACGAGGTGCACGTCGACTGCTACCCTTCTCCTTCGGAGCTGCGCCACAAGTACAACATGCGCTCCGTTCCAATCCGCAAGGACAACGAGGTGCATGTCGACTGTTACCTTCTCCTTCGGAGCTACGCCAACAGTACAACATGCGCTCCGTTCCAACCCGCAAGGACGACGAGGTGCAGGTCGACTGCTACCTTCTCCTTCGGAGCTACGCCACAAGTACTACGTGCGCTCCATTCCGATCCGCAAGGACGACGAGGTGCAGGTCGACTGCTACCTTCTCCTTCGGAGCTGCACCACAAGTACAACGAGCACTCCATCCCGACCCGCAAGGACGCAGGTCGACTGCAATCTGTGCTCCACCCCTACCTGCAAGAACGATGATGTGTAGGTCGACTGGATTTTTCACCTCAGAGCTGCATCTCAAGCACTGAAGTATATTCCGAGTGAAGAACAAAGTTTGCTCGAAGGCATATGAAAGCATATTCAATGATAAGCCAAGTTCAGATAACATCCTACGGATTCAGAAGTGCTCGAGCGTCAAACACTGTTAAAGTTTATCGGTTACAAAACCACTCGGCATTCCGAGGCAAATTTAAGACGAAGCATAGAAGTTTTTACTCCCGGTGGAGGACTGGAAGGCGCGACAAACCGATCCAGTCGATTCCACAAGAATCCGGGTGGCAGCAGCAATGAAAGTCTCCATGAAAGATTGGAAGTCGTACTTCTTGGTATTGGCAACTTTGATGGACGCCTGACTTTTCCTCTCGCGCCTCCTTGCGGTGAACACGGACGGGGACGAGCAACATCGACACCACACTGGCGGAAGATTTTTCCATTCCTGCACTCGACTTGAACGTCATTGGCCGAGTCATTAAAGACTCGAGGTCATTTTGAAGCGTCCTCGCTTTGGCGAGTGTCGAGTCTATTCGCGACACCTCAACCTTCAGTCGAGCAAGGTAGTCCACCACACCAGCAACACGAGACTCCAGTCGGAGCATGTTCATAGCGGCTTCATCCTTCACAGGAGAGTTTATGGGGTCCAGGCTTGTCTCCACTCGACTAGTCTCCGCCTCAAGTTACAGCGAGTGCAGCAAAAGGCAACTCGAGTTCAAGCTAATGGTTCTATGATGAGTCGATGATAACAAGTCAGTCGGATAGGAGGGATTATCTTCAAGCATGAGGAATAACTTCTTGGCGAGCCCTCCCAGATAAGCCTCCAGATCGTTCCTCTTCCCTGCCAGTTCGCCAGCCTTGTCACTCGGAGCTATCTTGTCATTCTTCAGTCGGTAACCTCCTTGTTGGCCGCGTCAAGAGCAGCTTTCAGATTGGCATCCTCTTCTTCAAGTTTACCGACTGAAGCCAGTTTTTCTTCCGCGAGCTTTGTTTTGTCCAAAGCCGCTTTCTGCGCCTCGGCAAGGTCATGGTCCTTCTTCTTGAGCCTCCTCCATTTTGTCTCGCAAAATGACAATGAGATCATAATTAGGAGCAGGCAGAAAAGACAAAGACAGTCGTAAAGTTCTCACCAGCCATACCTTTTTCTTCGTCTCGCATACGCAAGTTCTCCTGAGCAAGCTTCAAGTCAAGGTCGAGCTGGATCTGTTTGTTTTCCAATTCAGTATAGCGAGCCACAAGCTCGCATGATTTCTGCGAAGAGTCAATCAACAGACATCAAAGATAGGTTGCTTCCGAGCGACTAAGAAAAAACCATAGCGTTTCTAAGACTACAACCAAATCAAAATATTCAATAGTAGTCTCGGGGACTACACCCAGTGGGTGCACTCAGCGTGCCCCCACTTGGTTTCTGATTTCTGTTCGATCGACAATCGAAAGAGACAAAATGTTATGATCCTAAACCATAGCTAACCGTCGGTCAGCCATGGTATCATCATGATCTAAAAAAGAGTTCTTCAGACTTTAGTCGATCGCGTGATCGACCATAGTCTCGAGGACTACACCGTGGGTGCACTCAGCGTGCCCCCACCGGTTCCAAGATTCCATTCAACATGGTCCGACCAGACCGAGTGAAGAAGTTAGCGAAGAAATTCAAAGTATAAAGACTACAGTCGACTGCCCGCAGTCCACCATAGTCTCGGGGACTACACCTAGTGGGTGCACTCAGCGTGCCCCCACCAATCCAAAAATTCAATTGACACACCCAGTGGGTGTACAGATACGAAGATCTTCAGAAAGAAGAGTTTTCAGGTAGCATATTCTAACAAAACAAGTGGTGACCAACTAACCTGGACGTTGTTCTGAAGAGCTTAGCTAGCATCATAAGCCGCCTGGCTGGCTTCCCGGACCACCTTCACTTGCTCCATCATGATCCCCGCCTGGCGTATAGCTTCCTTAGCAGCACCACTTGGTCCTCACGGGGCGTGGTGTGTGGCGAAAAGGAGGGCGGATCAACGATCGACGACGAAGGCGGACACTTTCGTCGCACAAATAAAGACACAGAAGTCCGAATGATGTTGCCACCCTCATGAACCAGCGTCTCAGGCACTGATACAACCTGAGCAGTCTTGCCAGCAGGTGCCTTTTTATTCCTCCTCCGCCTCAGCGGCGCCTCATCGTCATCATCAGGGAGATCAATGACATGAGGTGGGACTACATGAAAGATTCAAAGTTAAAAATGGAAATCCAATCGACCAAAAGTGAAACTACAGAGATCATACCAAGGTTAGAGGTGGCAGCATCTTCCATTTCCTGGTCTTCGTTCCTGGCTGAGGTCTCGGAGGTAGCAGCGGTAGCAGCGCTGCAGATCTCAGAAATCAGTTGATCAGTCAACGAGTCGACCAAAAGTATGTCCATGCTAAACAAGAAAACACAAGTTCTGCTGTTACCCGGATATGGTGGGAATGTCCATCCTCATCTTGGGCAGAGCCTTCGTCGGCTTTGATGGCGTCACTCGGGGTTTCTTCGGCGCTTTTTCAGTCGACGCCGGAGAGGTCGTCCGAGGGTGTTTCGTCGGCTGCCCGATAGGCGCGGTTGCCTTGCCACGCTCGACTGCGGGGTCATGGGTGAGCTTGGATCGCCTTTCCATGCGAGGAGGGTCGACTTCTCCCTCCTCTTCCTCCTCCTCCTCTTCACCGGAGCTGTCATTGTCTTCGTACTCCTCACCATCAGATTGCCATTCCTCCTGACTTTCGCCTCCGCTCCCCTCCTCCCCCTCGACCTGTTCTTGCGCCCCGTTGGGCATCGAGTACATCTCAGTAGTAGCGTGGAAGACAACAAACAAGACAAAAGTCAGTCGAACGATTTTAAGCACACAAGATGGAGAAAGCAGGATCACAGTCAAAGATGCAGGATTGGACCTTGTCTACTTCATTATGGCTGGTCGAGTGGAGGGATCCTCCTGGCTCCTCGAGGGTTGTCCTTGTTTCCTGTGATGCTCGCAAGACACCTTTCCAGCATGGCATCCTCGACCTCCTCCGGGTTGATCCGAGTGGTGT
Organism: Aegilops bicornis; assembly: GCA_021605145.1. Classification (NCBI taxonomy): domain Eukaryota; kingdom Viridiplantae; phylum Streptophyta; class Magnoliopsida; order Poales; family Poaceae; genus Aegilops; species Aegilops bicornis. The sequence goes on along the minus strand of CM038672.1, from coordinate 325,661,503 downwards.
CTTCAGTGCCAGAGTACAACCACATCGGATTGTCTCGAGCTTGAAGCGGCTGGATGCGTCGTCGGAGGAAGACCTCCAAGAGATCCATGCCAGTCACTCCGTCTCGGATGAGCTGGACAACGCGTCCGACCAGCACCTTAACCCGCGCCTTCTCTTCCGGGATCACCTTCAAAGAGGATGGCTTGCTCACTCGGTCCATGGGAAAAGGAGGGAGTCGATCGCCACAGCATCGGCTGGTCCTTGCGATAGAACCAAGTCATTGCCATCCACGGTGACTTCGGGTAAGATCATGGCGGAAAAAGAACTTTCCTCTCATTTGAACCCCAAGACCCCCACACATCTGAATCACTTGAGTTCTCTCGTCACTCGGATTGGCCTTTTTCACCGTATGGGAGCGACAGGTGAAAATGTGCTTGAAAAGACCCCAATGAGGGCGACAACCCAAGAAATTCTCGCACAAAGACACGAAAGCAGCGAGATACACGATGGAGTTGGGAGTGAAGTGGTGAAGTTGTGCCCCTAAGAAGTTCAGAAATCCCCAAAAGAAAGGGTGAGGCGGCAGAGAAAACCCGCGGTCAACATGGGTGGCCAAGAGAACACACTCACCCTCCTGAGGCTGTGGCTCCGACTCCTCCCCCGGGAGCCGCGCTGATCCATGGGGGATCCGTCCTTCATTGGCCATGTCGTCGAGATCCTTCGACGGATCGTCGAGCGGATCGATCACCTGGATCCAGCCCTGCGGCAAGCCGACCCTTGACGAAGATCCGCCCCGACTGGTCGCTCTTCCCTTCGCTTTCGCCGTCGCCTTCTTCGCCCGCTCCAAAGCCGTCGTCTTCTCTTTCACCATTGTCGCCGGCAAAACGCGCACGGAGCAGCAACACTGAGATGGAGGCGAACGCGGCGGATAAATCTGGGGAAGGGAGGAGAAAATGAGAGCGCACTGTTCAAAAACCCCTGTCCGGGGCCTTATATGAGGTTGCTTCCGAAAGTGATCGATGGTAGGCCAGGCGATCCTGTCAAGTCCGCATAGCGATCGCCCGCGATACGTGGCGAAAAAGGTGGCACGGAGATCGAGGCGTCCCTGCCTTATCCCATCCAATTACTACGGCTTCCTCCGCCCCGCTCGCTTCCCGAAATTTGAATCCCGTTAAATCCGCGCGCCGCAGAGCAAATCGTCAGACAGAATATTTCCTCCGTCCTGTCATTCGGAGTTCTCCAAGTACGGAAAACACACTCGACGGATACAAAGAATGGATCAAGGCCACTGAAAAAGAAGTTGATGCCTTCACCTAAGTCCATTGATCCAAAACAAGACACACTCGCAGCGCAAGAATGGGTCGGAAGTATGTTCAACTTCTTCCCCACTCAAACCTCGATCCATACGGGGGCTAATGATGAAGTCATGTACCTAGGGTAGGGTCATGGACCTGTCCAAAATACCCTCCCCAAGGACATCTCTAGAAGAAACCACCTTTTAGTCGACCTGGAAGGGTTCCACTCGACGGACTTGAAGACACTCGACCATGAAGCCAACCACTCGACCGCCAGGAGATCTAAAGTCACTCAACGTACAAACGATCGGTCATTAAGTAGCTTTTATGGTCATCACAGCACTTTATGTGGGGTGTTACCAATAACCCCCGATCTTAATGTACCTTAATCCCTGCATAACTGAGGGCTGGAGGGGTCTGGCGAACTCTATATAAGCCACCCCCTCCTCAGTGTAAAGGGTTCGCACCCCTGTAACTCATACGCACATAATACAGTCGACCGCCTCCGGGCTCCGAGACGTAGGGATGTTACTTCCTCTGAGAAGGGCCTGAACTCGTAAACACCTTGCGTATACAACTACTCAATAGCTAGGATCTTGCCTCTCCATTCCTACCCCCCTATTCTACTGTCAGACTTAGAACCACGACAGGTACACCTTCTATCACAGATCCGAAGGCAAGATCTTTGTTGCTAAGAGTGGATCCTTTCTAGAGAATGAGTTTCTCTGAAAAGAAGTGAGTGGGAGGAAAGTAGAACTTGATGAGGTAATAGTACCTTCTCAGGAATAGGAAAGTAGCTCATCAGAAATCAGTTCGATGATGCCTACACCAATTAGTGAGGAAGTTAATGATGATGATCATGAAACTTTAGATCAAGTTACTACCAAACCTCGTAGGTCAACTAGAGTACGATCCGCACCAGAGTGGTATGGTAATCCTGTTCTTGAAGTCATGTTGCTAGACCATGATGAACCTATGAACTATGACGAAGCGATGATGAGCCCAGATTCTGACAGATGGCTTGAGGCCATGAAATCTGAGATAGAATCCATGTATGAGAACAAAGTGTGGACTTTGGTGGACCTGCCCGATGATCGGCAAGCCATTGAGAATAAATGGATCTTCAAGAGGAAGACGAACGCTGATAGTAGTGTTACTATCTACAAAGCTCGACTTGTCGAAAAGGGGTTTTTGACAAATTCAAGATGTTGACTACGATGAGATTTTCTCACTCGTATCGATGCCTAAAGTCTGTCCGAATCATGTTAGCAATTGCCACATTTTATGAAATCTTACAAATGGATATCAAAATTGCATTCCTTAATGAATTTATTAAAGAAGAGTTGTATATGATACAACCAGATGGTTTTGTCAATCCTAAAGGTGCTAACAAAATGTGCAAGCTCCAGCGATCCATCTATGGACTGGTGCAAGCATCTCGGAGTTGGAATATACGCTTTGATAAGTTGATCAAAGCATATAGTTTTATCTGAGACTTACGGTGAAGCCTGTATTTACAAGAAAGTATTTGGGAGCACTACAACCTTTCCGATAAGTATATGTGAATGACATATTGTTGATCGGAAATGATGTAGATTTTTTTGGAAAGCATAAAGGAGTGTTTGAAAGGAGTTTTTCAAAGAAAGACCTCGGTGAAGCTGCTTGCATATTGGGCATCAAGATCTATAGAGATAGATCAAGTCGCTTGATAAGATTTTTCAATGAGTACATACCTTGACAAGATTTTTGAAGTAGTTCAAAATGGAACAGTCAAAGAAGGAGTTCTTGCCTATATTGCAAGGTGTAAAGTCGAGTAAGGCTCAAAACACGACCACGGCAGAAAATAGAAAGAGAATGAAAGTCATTCCATATGCCACCGCCTAGGTTCTATAAAGTATGATATGCTGTGTACCAAACCTATTGTGTACCTTGCCATGAGTTCGCAAGAAGTGCGATATTGTTCCAAAGAATGGATCGGTTGATTGGTCAAAATTATCCTTAGAAGACTAATGAGATATTTCTCTATTATGGAGGTGATAAAGAGTTCATCGTAAAGAGTTACGCCGATGCAAGCTTTTACACCGATCCGGATGACTCTGAGTCTCAATCTGGATACATATTGAAAGTGGGAGCAATTAGCTAGAGTAGCTCCATGCAGAGCATTGTAGACATAGAAAATTTGCAAAATACATGCGGCTCTGAATGTGACAGGCCCACTGACTAAGCTTATCTCACAAGCAAAACATAATCACACCTTAGTACTCTTTGGGTGTTAATCACATAGCGATGTGAACTAGATTATTGACTCTAGTAAAACCCTTTGGGTATTAGTCACATGACGATGTGAACTAATCACATGGTGATGTGAACTATTGGTGTTAAATCACATGGCGATGTGAACTAGATTATTGACTCTAGTGCAAGTGGGAGACTGAAGGAAATATGCCCTAGAGGCAATAATAAAGTTGTTATTTATATTTCCTTATATCATGATAAATGTTTAATTTTCATGCTAGAATTGTATTAACCGGAAACTTAGTACATGTGTGAATACATGGACAAAACAGAGTGTCCTTAGTATGCCTCTACTTGACTAGTTCGTTAATCAAAGATGGTTATATTTCCTGACCATAGACATGTGTTGTCATTTGATGAACGGGATCACATCATTAGAGAATGATGTGATGGACAAGACCCATCCGTTAGCTTAGAATAATGATCGTTTAGTTTTATTGCTATTGCTTTCATCAAAACTTATACATGTTCCTCTGACTATGAGATTATGCAAGTCCCAAATACCGGAGGAACACCTTGTGTGCTATCAAACATCACAACATAACTGGGTGATTATAAAGATGCTCTACAGGTGTCTCCAATGGTGTTTGTTGTGTTGGCATAGATCGAGATTAGGATTTGTCACTCCGTGTATCAGAGAGGTATCTCTAGGCCCTCTCGGTAATGCACATCACTATGAGCCTTGCAAGCAATGTGATTAATGAGTTAGTTACGGGATGATGCATTACGGAACGAGTAAAGACACTTGCCGGTAGTGAGATTGAACTAGGTATGATGATATCCACGATCAAATCTCGGGCAAGTAACATACCGATGACAAAGGGAACAACGTATGTTGTTATGCTGTTTGACCAATAAAGATCTTCGTAGAATATGTAGGAGCCAATATGGGCATCCAGGTTCCGCTATTGGTTATTGAACTGAGATGTGTCTCGGTCATGTCTACATAGTTCTCGAACCCGTAGGGTCTGCACGCTTAACGTTCGATGACGATTTGTATTATGAGTTATGTGATTTGATGTACCGAAGTTTGTTCGGAGTCCCGTATGAGATCACGGACATGACGAGGAGTCTTGAAATGGTCGAGAGGTAAAGATTCATATATTGGAAGGCTGCATTTGGACATCGGAATGGTTTCGAGTGATTCATGCATTTTTCCAGAGTATCGGGAGGTTACCCGAACCCCCCGGGAGAAGTTATGGGCCTTATGGGCCACAAGAGGGAAGCACACCAGCCCACAAGGGTCTGGTGCACCCCCCTTGGGCAGGAGGCCGATTAGGACTAGGAGAAGGGGCCAACCCCCATTTCCTTCTCCTTCTCCCTCCCCCCTTTCCTACTCCATGTGGGAGGTGGAATCCTACTAGGAATACGGAGTCCTAGTAGGACTCCACACCTTGGCGCGCCCCCTAGGGCCGGCTGCCTCTCCCTCTCCCTTCTTTATATACAGAGGCAGTTGGCACCCAAAAGACACACAAGTTGATCTTTATCCGTGTGTGGTGCCCCCCTCCACAGTTTTCCTCCTCTGTCATATTGTCGTAGTGCTTAGGCGAAGCCCTGCGTCGGTAACTTCATCATCACCGTCACCACGCCATCGTGCTGACAAAACTCTCCCTCAGCCTCAACTGGATCAAGAGTTTGAGGGATGTCACTGAGCTAAACGTGTGCAGATCATGGAGGTGCCGTGTGTTCGGTACCTTGATCGGTTGGATCGCGAAGACGTTCAACTACATCAACCGCGTTACTAAATGCTTCCGCTTTCGGTCTACGAGGGTATGTGGACACACTCTCCCCGCTCATTGCTATGCTTCTCCTAGATAGATCTTGCATGATCATAAGCAATTTTTTTGAAATACTACGTTCCCCAACATTACCGACAAGTCTCTTTACTCGTTCCGTAATACATCATCCTGCAACTAACTCATTAGTCTCTTTGCTTGCAAGGCTTCTTATGATGTGTACTATCGAGAGGGCCCAGAGATACCTCTCCGATACTCGGAGTGACATATCCTAATCTCAATCTATGCCAACCCAACAAACACCTTCGGAGACACCTATAGAGCATCTTTATAATCACCCAGTTATGTTGTGACGTTTGATAGCACACAAGGTATTCCTCCGGTATCCGGGAGTTCCATAATCTCATAGTATATGTATATGACATGAAGAAAGCAATAGCAATAAAACTGAACGACCAATATGCTATGCTAACGGATGTGTCTTGTCCATCACATCATTCTCCTAGTGATGTGATCCCATTCATCAAATGACAACACATGTCTATGGTTAGGAAATTTAACCATCTTTGAGTAACGAGCTAGTCTAGTAGAGGCTTACTAGGGACACGGTGTTTTGTCTATGTATCCACACATGTATCAAGTTTCCGGTTAATACAATTCTAGCATGAATAATAAACATTTATCATAATATAAGGAAATATAAAATAACAACTTTATTATTGCCTCTAGGGCATATTTCCTTCAGTCTCCCACTTGCACTAGAGTCAATAATCTAGTTCACATTGTCATGTGATTTAACACCAATAGTTCACATCTTTATGTGACTAATACCCATATTTCACATCGCCATGTGACTAACACCCAAAGGATTTACTAGAGTCACTAATCTAGTTCACATCGCTATGCGATTTACACCCAAAGAGTACTAAGGTGTGATTATGTTTTGCTTGTGAGAGAAGTTTAGTCAACGGGTCTGCCAAATTCAGAGCCGTATGTATTTTGCAAATTTTCTATGTCTACAATGCTCTGCATGGAGCTACTTTAGCTAATTGCTCCCACTTTGAAGATGTATCCAGATTGAGACTCAGAGTCATCCGGATCGGTGTAAAAGCTTGCATCGACGTAACTCTTTACGACGAACTCTTTATCACCTCCATAACCGAGAAATATTTCCTTAGTACTTTTCAGGTACTTCAGGATGTTCTTGACCGCTGTCCAGTGATCCACTCCTGGATTACTTTGGTACCTCCCTGCTAAACTTATGATAAGGCACACAACAGGTCTGGTACATAGCATGGCGTACTCTATAGAACCTATGGCTGAGGCATAAGGAATTATTTTAATTCTCTCAACTTCTCCGAGACAACTCAGGCAAGAACTCCTTCTTTGACTGATCCATTTTGAACTCCTTTTAAGTCTTATCAAGGTATGTACTCATCGAAAATCTTATCAAGCGTCTTGATCTATCTCTGTAGATCTTGATGCACAATATGTAAGCAGCTTCACTGAGGTGTTTCATTGAAAAATTCTTATTCAAATATCCTTTTATGCTATCCAGAAATTCTACATCATTTCCAATCAACAATATGTCATCCACATATAATATCAAAAATGCTATAGAGCTCCCACTCACTTTCTTGTAAATACAGGCTTCACCATAAGTCTATATAAAACCATTTGATCATCTTATCAAATCATATATTCCAATCCGAGATGCTTGCACATGTCCATAGAGGGATCGCTGGAGTTTGCACATTTTGTTAGCACCTTTAGGATCAACAAAACCTTTTGGTTGCATCATATACAACTCTTCTTTAAGAAATCCATTAAGGAATGCCGTTTTGACATCCATTTGCCAGATTTCATAAAATGCGGCAATTGCTAACATGATTCACACAGACTTTAAGCATCGCTACGAGTGAGAAAATCTCATCGTATTCAACACCTTGAACTTGTCAAAAAACTTTTGTGACAAGTCGAGCTTTGTAGATAGTAACACTACCATCAGTGTCCGTCTTCCTCTTGAAGATCCATTTATTCTCAATGGCTTGTCGATCATTGGGCAAGTCCACCAAAGTCCACACTTTGTTCTCATACATGGATCCTATCTCAGATTTCATGGCCTCAAGCCATCTGTCAGAATCTAGGCTCATCATAGCTTCTTCACAGTTCATAGGATCGCCATGGTCTAATAACATGACTTCCAGGACAGGATTACCGTACCATTCTAGTGCGGTCCATGCTCTGTTCGACCTACGAGGTCTAGTAGTAACTTGATCTGAAGTTTCATGATCATCATCATTAGCTTCCCCTCTAGTTGGTGTAGGCATCACGGGAACGGATTTCTCTGATGAGCTACTTTCCAAATTGAGAGAAGGTACAATTACCTCATCAAGTTCTACTTTCCTCCCACTCACTTCTTTCGAGAGAAACTCATTCTCTAGAAAGGATCCATTCTTAGCAACAAAGATCTTGCCTTCGGATCTGTGGTAGAAGGTGTACCCAATTGTTTCCTTAGGGTATCCTATGAAGACGCACTTCTCCGATTTGGGTTCGAGCTTATCAGACTGAAGCCTTTTGACATAAGTGTCGCAACCCCAAACTATTAAGAAATGACAACTTAGGTTTCTTGCCAAACCACAGTTCATACAATGTCATCTCAACGGATTTAGACGGTGCCCTATTTAATGTGAATGCAGCTGTCTCTAATGCATAACCCCAAAATGATAGTGGTAAATCGGTAAGAGACATCATAGATCGCACCATATCTAATAAAGTACGATTACGACATTCGGACACACCATTACACTATGGTGTTCCAGGTGGCGTGAGTTGTGAAACTATTCCACATTGTTTTAAATGAAGGCCAAACTCGTAACTCAAATATTTGCCTCCGCGATCAGATTGTAGAAACTTTATTTTCTTGGTACGATGATTCTCCACTTCACTCTGAAATTCTTTGAACTTTTGAAATGTTTCAGACTTGTGTTTCATTAAGTAGATATACCTATATCTGCTCGAATCATCTATGAAGGTTAGAAAATAACGATACCCTCCACGAGCTTCAACACTCATCGGACCGCATACATCGGTATGTATTATTTCCAATAAGTCATTAGCTCGCTCCATTGTTCCGCAGAACGGAGTTATAGTCATCTTACCCATGAGGCATGGTTTGCAAGTATCAAATGATTCATAATCAAGTGATTCCAAAAGCCCATCTGCATGGAGTTTCTTCATGTGCTTTACACTAATATGACCTAAACGGTAGTGCCACAAATATGGTGCACTATCATTACCAACTTTGCATCTTTTGGCATCAATATTATGAATATGTGTATCACTACGATCAAGATTCAATAAATCATTTACATTGGGTGTATGGCCGTAGAAGGTTTTATTCATATAAACAGAACAACAATTATTCTCTGATTTAAATGAATAACCGCATTGCAATAAACATGATCTAATCATATTAATGCTCAATGCAAACACCAAATAACTTTTATTTAGGTTCAACACTAATCCCGAAGGTAGAGGGAGTGTGCGATGGTGATCGTATCAACCTTGGAATTACTTCCAACACACATCGTCACCTCGTCCTTAACTAGTCTTTGTTTATTTTGCAACTCCTATTTTGAGTTACTATTCTTAGTAATTGAACCAGTATCAAATACCAAGGGGTTGCTATAAACACTAGTAAAGTAGACATCAATAACATGTATATCAAAATATACCTTTGTTCACTTTGCCATCCTTCTTATCCGCCAAGTATCTGGGGCAGTTCCACTTCCAATGACCATTTCCTTTGTAGTAGAAGCACTCAGTTTCAGGCTTGGGTCTAGCTTTGGGCTTCTTCCCGGAGTGGCAACTTGCTTGTCATTCTTCTTGAAGTTCCCTTTCTTTTCCTTTGCCCTTTTTCTTGAAACTAGTGGTCTTGTTAACCAGCAACACTTGATGCTCTTTCTTGATTTCTACCTTCACCAATTTCAGCATCGCGAGGAGCTCGAGAATCTTTTCGGTTATCCCTTGCACATTATAGTTCATCACAAAGTTCTAGTAGTTTGGTGATAGTGACTAGAGCACTCTGTCAATCACTATCTTATCTAGAATATCAACTCCCACTTGATTCAAGTGATTGTAGTACCCAGACATTCTGAGCACATGCTCACTAGTTGATCTATTCTCCTCCATCTTGTAGGCAAAGTACTTGCCAGAGCTCTCATACCTCTCGACATGGGCATGAGTCTGAAATACCAATTTCAACTCTTGGAACATCTCATATGCTCCATGGTGTTCAAAACGTTTTTGAAGTCTTGGTTCTAAGCCGTAAAGCATGGCGCACTAAACTATCAAGTAGTCATCATATCGAGCTTGCCAAACATTCATAGCGTCTGCATCAGCTCCTGTAATAGGTCTGTCACCTAGCAGTGCATCAAGGACATAATTCTTCTATGCAGCAATGAGGATAATCCTTAGATCACGGACCCAGTCAGCATGATTGCTACTATCATCTTTCAACTTAGTTTTCTCTAGGAACATATCAAAAATATAGGGGAGCTACAATGCGAGCTATTGATCTACAACATAGATATGCAAATACTATCAGGACTAAGTTCATGATTAATTAAGTTCAGTTTATCAAATTACTTAAGAACTCCCACTTAGATAGACATCCCTCAAGTCATCTAAGTGATACGTGGTCCAAATCAACTATACCATGTCCGATCATCACGTGAGATGGAGTAGTCATCAATGGTGAACATCTCTATGTTGATCATATCTACTATATGATTCACGTTCGACCTTTCGGTCTCCAGTGTTCCGAGGCCATGTCTGTACATGCCAAGCTCGTCAAGTTTAACCCGAGTATTCCACATGTGCAAAACTGTTTGCACCCGTTGTATTTGAACGTAGAGTCTATCACACCCGATCATCACATGGTGTCTCAACACGACGAACTGTCACAACGGTGCATACACAGGGAGAACACTTATACCTTGAAATTTAGTTAAGGGATCATCTTATAATGCTACCGTTGTACTAAGCAAAATAAGATGCATAAAAGATAAACATCAAAATATGTGACATGATATGGCCATCATCATCTTGTGCTTTTGATCTCCATCTCCAAAGCATCGCATGATTTCCATCGTCACCGACTCGACACCTTGATCTCCATCGTTGCGTCGTGGTTGTCTCGCCAACTATTGCTTCTACAACTATCTCTAACGCATAGTGATAAAGTAAAGCAATTACATGTATACGGAAGGGGGAAGGAAAGAGGGGAGACAGGGAAGGAAGGGGAATCCTATTCCCTCTCTTTCCTTTCCTCCTCCCCTTTTCCTTCTCCACTTAGTACGGCCCATATGGGGGGCGCATCAGCCCCTTGTGGCTGGTGTGTTTCCCCTCTTGGCTCATAAGGCCCATATCTTTTGTCGGGGGTGCCCGGAACCCCTTCCGATGACCCAATATGTACCTGGTACCCTCCGGAACACTTCTGGTGTCCGAATACCATCGTCTTATATATCAATATTTACCTCTCGGCCATTTCGAGACTCCTCGTCATGTCAGTGATCTCATCTGGGACTCTGAACAACATTCGGTCACCAAATCACATAACTCATATAATACAAAATCGTCATCGAACATTAGGCGTGCGGACCCTATGGGTTAGAGAACTATGTAGACATGGCCGAGACACTTCTCTGGTCAATAACCAATAGCGGAACCTCGATGCTCATATTGGATCCTACATATTCTACGAAGATCTTTATTGGTCGAATCATTATGACAACATACGTTATTTCCTATGCCCATTGGTATGTTACTTGCCCAAGATTTGATCGTCGGTATCTTCATACCTAGTTCAATTTCTTTACAGGAAAGTCTCTTTACTTGTTCCGTAATATGTCATCCTGCAACTAACTCATTAGTCACTTTGCTTGCATGGCTTCTTATGATGTGTATTATCGAGAGGTCCTAGAGATACCTCTCTGATACTTGGAGTGACAAATCCTAATCTCGATCTATGCCAACCCAACAAACACCTTCAGAGATACCTGTAGAGCATCTTTATAATCACCCAGTTACGTTGTGACGTTTGATAGCACATAAGGTATTCCTTCGGTATCCGGGAGTTGCATAATCTGATAGTCAAAGGAAAATGTATATGACATGAAGAAAGGAATAGCAATAAAACTGAACGATCAATATGCTATGCTAACGGATGGGTCTTGTCCATCACATCATTCTCCTAATGATTTGATCCCATTCATCAAATGACAACACATGTCTATGGTTAGGAAACTTAACCATGTTTGATGAACGAGCTAGTCTAGTAGAGGCTTACTCGGGACACGGTGTTTTGTCTATGTATCCACACATGTATCAAGTTTCTGGTTAATACAATTCTAGCATGAATTATAAACATTTATCATGATATAAGGAAATATAAAATAACAACTTTATCTTGCCTCTACGACATATTTAGGTAATGATTTGCAAGGCCACCTTCGAGAGCGCGAACAACAACGTCGACAAGAACAAGCCGCCATGGACCAAGAGCAAGCTCCAACATGCGAAGATCATCAAGTAAACCTACATGGCTGCACACTTCGACTAGAGCAAAAACACCATAATGGACAAGCCCTTGAAGTCCAACATGCTCTAAATGAAGGAACCCAAGCCATCCGCGCGTGCAAACGGGAACAAGAAGAGGCCATCTGATGAGAGCGACAAGAAGAAGCCGCACGCCTCGAGGAGTGCCAAGAAATGAGGAACTGTGCAAGAACCCCACGCCCTCAACGTCAAGATAATCAAGCGGAGCACGTGCAACAAGCAGTCGAAGACCCTCAACCAAGGAAAGAGCGCCTTCACAATCGACCCACATGCACTGAAGAACAATGCTACGACAAGCTCAAGTTCACCACGCCTAAGATCTCCGGAAGCAATAATCCCGAAGACTACCTTTCATGGGCATTGAAGGTCGACAAGATCTTTCGCTTACACAACTATGAAGAAGATAAGAAGATTGCCCATGGCATCACTTGAGTTCCAAGACTATGTCCTCATTTGGTGGGAACAAGTCAATGAGCGGCGAGAAGCAAAAGGTGACCCACCCATCACAACATGATGAAATGAAGGATGTCATGCGAGCGCGCTTTGTACCCACGTACTATAGCCATGACCTATTCAAGAAATTGCAACTACTCAAGCAAGGCAACAAGTCTGTTGAAGAGTATTACAAGGAAATGGAGATCGCCATGACCCGAGCCAATGTCATGGAAGATGAGGAGCAAACTATGGCATGATTCTTGAATGGACTCAACCATCCTATCAAGAAGATTGCAGTTTCCAACCATATTTGAACTTCCTTGAGCTAGTGCACCAAGCTACCAAGGCGGAGCGACAAGAGCAAGATGATTACAAGTAAGCCGAGTACTCTTCCAAGATCTATGGTTCATACAGTCAAGCTTCAACGACTACAACACCTTCTACCTCAATGAAACCTACACCAAGCAACGACGACAAATCAAGTTACAAGAAAACTTCGACATCTTCAAGTTGTCCTCCTACTACAAGAAACCTCAAGCCGAGAGCTTCACCATCATCTACTCCAATGGATGAGTCCATCAAGAAAATTTCCATCAAGTGCTTCACATGCCAAGTCCGAGGCCACATGACATTTGGGTGCCCAACTCGGCGCACCATGATCGCCAACGACGACGGCACCTATGACTCCCTGAGCAAGGAATAAATGGAAGCACATGAGCACGTGGCCATGCACCGGCAAGTGAATGAAGACGAAGATGACCAAGTGTTTGGTGACAATGATTCGAGCCCCGCTCTTGTTGTCTCCAATTGACACTTCAACATCAACAAGACAAAGTACAATGTTGCCACATCTTCCACACCAAAGCATGCATCAATGGTCATTCCGTGAAGGTCATAATTGATGGAGGAAGTTGCCACAATTTGGCATGTGAAGAGCTATGTACCAAGCTATAATTGGTCAAGATGAGGCATCCTCGTCCCTAAAAGGTCCAATGGCTTAGCGACTCCAACACCATCCAAGTGGAGCACACCGTTCAAGTCTCCTTCATGATTGGAGCATACTATGACACATTGGAGTGTGATGTGGTTCTCATGTCCGTTTGCCACCTCCTACTTGGACGACCTTGACAATTTGACCGCGACATCATCCACAATGGGCGACCAATCACTATAGTTTCAAGAAGAAGGGAAAGGAGTACATGATACGAACCATGTCGCCAAGTCAAGTGATTACCGACAAGCAAGCATCCACCCATCATGGAGGGAATAGTGAGAGAGTGAGCCACCAAAAGGAGAGTGAGCGCCACAAGCCAAAATTGATTGCCTCCACGATGAGCGACAAGAAAAAATTAGTGCCTTTTGCCACCAAAATAGATATAAGAGATGTGTGTGAGAGTCCATCGAGTGTTCTACACTATTGCCTAGTGTGCAAATATGAAGTGTCTTGGGGATATAACCCCACTGTATGACCCGGCCAGATCACGGCCGGGTTATGCGGTGGCGACTCGAAGAACAGATTCATCATATGGGTTGCGATGACCAAGAGCTCAAGGCCAAGAAGGAAACTCATGAAGAAGGCCAGCTCATGGCCTAGCGCCTGGGACACCGGCTCGATGATGAGACAAAGGAAATTCGCTTACTTGGGAAGTAAGATAAGTAAGAAACAGATTAGGGCACGGGTTGAACTACGACCCAGACTCTATTGTAAACCCAGGGCCTCAACCTCTATATAAAGGGGAGCCCCTGAGGTAGAAAGGACTAAGTTACAAGCTCTCGAGTACTAGGTTAGCCAAGTCACACCCTTGTAATCGAGTTCCCAAAGCAATAATCAATCAAGCAGGAAGTAGGCTATTACCTCCATTGTGAGGGGCCGAACCTGGGTAAACCCGTGCCTCTCTATTCCGATCAACCCGGTTCAACTACTACCTTGCTATGATGGCCTCATGACTAAGTCCTTTCTCGAGGACATCTGCCATGACAAAACCATGACAGTTGGCGCCCACCGTGGGGCTATCACTCGATGGTGTTGAGTTCTTGGAGGGAGCTCTCCTTGGGATCGAGGGATATGCGATCGGTCGCATGACCAAGAGTCACTGCGACAAGCTCTACATCAATGACTCGGGCTGGGGCCCTGAGGCTGACTCAACCGAGTACAGATACCCGGTCCCCTTCGGCAAGATCCACGTCTTCATCGGCAAAATTGGTGAATCAGGACCTGGGCCGGACATCTACACCGACATCGTCGAGCCGGCTTGGCGAATGCAACCCGCCCGAGCTCAAGCCGGTCGGAATCACGTCTTCGTTGGCTTCATCCAGGGAGTCGATCTCGCAAACTTGAGACACCAGTGACTTCAAAAAATCAGGCGGAACTGAAAGTGCTAGTTATCGACTAGAAGGGGGGGCATAGGCGATTTTTATGAGAGTCTTCAAGATAGGCAATGTCTTCGAAGACAGACAACCAAGTACAACCTAGACAGTACGCAGCAGAAGATAAACTACACTAGTCATGCCATAGTCAAGGAGATAGTATGGAGCAAACACAAAGACAAATAGCAGCTAGGTAAAGTGGATCAAAATAGGAAGATCAAATGAAGCCAAATATGCAAACAAAGAAGAATGTCTTCACACAGTGAAGTCAAACATGGCAAGCATGCAATGACTTCACGAAGCTAAACAATAATAAAGGGTGAAATGATAGAACCAGATGCTTGCCGAAGACAAGGATTTGGTAGACCAGTTCCAATTTCTGTGACAATTATACATCTGGTTAGGGAGGCCGACATTGAACTCAGAAGACCACGTCTTCACCTTATTCCCCTTGAGCTAAGGACACTTAGTCCTTGCCCAATCACTCTACTAAGTCTTCAAGGTAGACTTCCAAACCTTCATAGAATTAGTTCACCCGCGATCCACAATGAATCTTGGATCCTCAGAATGCGACGCCTAACCAACTGGAAGATCACAGTCTTCAAGTGTAGTAAGTCTTCAGATCACGTGGACAGAAAGACTTCAGTGATGCCAACATGCTTTGGGCTTTGGGTGTTTTGGGTTTTGCCCTCACAAGGATTCTCTCTCAAAGGCTTCGGAGGTGGGTTGCTCTCAAATGACAAAAGCCGTGTACTAACTATGAGCAGCCACCAATTTGTGGTGGAGGGGTGGGCTATTTATAGCCAGGAGGCAACCTGACATGATATGTCCGAAATGACCCTAGGTCGCTAAGGAACCAACACGTGTCCAACGGTCAGATTTCAAACACACGTGGCAGCTTGACTTGGGCTACAAGCAAAGCTGACTCATCCAACTCTCGATAAAATTTCCTCTCATTGTCTCCACTCAAAGACATAGGATTTGGATTGAGCATCACATCAGTTTTCTGACTTTGTTCACCTGGACCCCACTTAATAATTCGGTGGTTCCTATAACTCAAGAATGAAGAAAATGAAATTATGAAAGAAACTACGTCTTTGCACTCCATTGTCTTCAAGTGAATTTCTTCACACGTCATTTTCTTCGATGTGAATGTCTTGACGAACCACCATTGTCTTCAATGTCTTCATACATTTTAGGGGTCATCTCTGATAGGTAAATCGAATCAATGAGGGACTTCTACCTGTGTTCTCCTATGAATCTCACAAACCCATTAGTCCCTCAACCACGTTTGCCATCAATACTCAAAAACCAACTAGGGGTGGCACTAGGTGCACTTACAATCTCCCCCTTTTTGGTGATTGATGACAAACTGGTTGAAATTTTCAACGGGGATAAAATATGTGAAAGTTAAATTACGTGGTCATTGGCTTCATGAAGTTGAAAGGGCTCCCCCTGAAGATGTGCATATAAGTAATTTCACTTTGAATGCAAATGCACATTGTAGGTTTTGCTTTGTGGAGATCTCCTTCTGTTCATGAAGTCAAAACATCATGCATACAAATGTATTGAAGATAATGACATGCATAATGAAAAATGGGTGTCTACAGAATGATTTCATGCGCATAAGATAGGAATTCCACCACACAATCAAAGATAGCAAAGAATGTAGCAGACGTCCCATCTGGACTTAAGTGTTACAACTCAAAAGCCAACATTTCAAGAACGAGAGTTGCCAAACTTAGCAAAAATAAAGCACCCGACCCATATAGACCCGCTTGAAGACTATCAACCCATATGCTTTTCCCCCTTTTTTCATTGAATGACCAAAAATGAATGAAGACATAGGGTGTCTAAGCGTTCCCCGGAGGTGTTGGTGAAGATGTTGGGGCAGCCGGGTCGACATTGGAGTTGGGCGGAGCAGTCGGGCCTGATGCAGCATCTTGATGCAGTGAAGCCATAACTGGTGAAGTTGCATTGTCCTCCTCATCAATGACACGAGCGACAATAGTTGGAGCTGATGATGAGTAGTTAGAATCTTCAATGGATGGTGTAGGATGTCAACTTGCTGATTGTAGAGCCCTGGAATCAAACTTGAATCTTTCGGTGAAGCCATCTGTAGCGGGTTCATCTTCAGAACAGAGCAGAGTGAGGCTCTTCCAGGTACGCCAACATGCTTGATGTGCAACAAATGAGTTCTTGGTGGAGAGGTTGTGAATACGATTGACATCCATGATAACCCACAAGTATAGGGGATCGCAATAGTTTTCGAGGTTAGAGTATTCAACCCAAATTTATTGATTCGACAGAAGGAGAGACAAAGAATATTCATGAGTATTAGCAGTTGAGTTGTCAATTCAACCACACCTGAAAGACTTACTATTTTCAGCAAAGTATTTAGTAGCAAAGTAGTATGGAAGTAACGGTAACGGTGGCAAAAGTAACAGTAGTAGTTTTGTAATTATTGTAACAGTAGTAGCAACGAAAGTAACTTAGCAAAGATCAATATGTGAAAAGCTCGTAGGCAATGGATCAACAATGATAATTGTGTTGGATGATATTCATCATGTAGCAGTTATAAGCTAGGGTGACATGTAACTAGCTCCAAGTCATCAATATAATGTAGGCATGTATTAGTATATAGTCATACGTGCTTATGGAAAAGAACTTGCATGACATCTTTTCTCCTACCCTCCCGTGGCACCGGGGTCCTAATGGAAACTAAGGGATATAAAGGCCTCCTTCTAATAGAGAATCGGACCAAAGCATTAGCACTTAGTGAATACATGAACTCCTCAAACTACAGTAATCACCGGAAAAAATCCCAATTATTTTCACCTTGGGGTATGCAGATCGTAACTCGTAATAGGTGTCTACAACTTGCAAGATAGGATCAAGAACTCAAATATATTCATGAAAACATAATAGGTTCAGATTTGAAATCATGGCACTCGGACCCTAGTGACAAGCATTAAGCATAGCAAAGTCATAGCAACATCAACTCAGAACATAGTGGATACTAGGGATCAAACCCTAACAAAACTAATTCGATTACATGATAAATCTCATCCAACCCATCACCGTCCAACAAGCCTACGATGGAATTAATCACTCCCGGCGGTGAGCGTCATGAAATTGGTGATGTAGGAAGGTTGGTGATGATGATGGCGATGAATCCCCCTCTCCGGAGCCCCGAACAGACTGCAGACCAGCCCTCCCGATGAAGAACAGGAGGCGGAGGCGGCTCCGTATCGTATAATGCGATGAATCCTTCTCCCTGATTTTTTTCTCCCTGAATAGGGTTATATAGAGTTGGAGTTGAGGTTAGAGGAGGTCCAGGGGGCTCACAAGCCCTCTAGGCGCGCCTCGGGGAGGGGGGGGGGGCGCCTCCAGGCTTGTGGCCTTTGGGTGGACCCCCTCTAGTTAATTCTTGCACCAATATTTTTTATATATTCTTAAAAAATTCTCTGTAAATTTCCAGGTCAATCCGAGAACATTTATTTCTGCACAGAAATAACACCATGGCAATTCTGCTGAAAACATCGTCAGTCTTGGTTAGTTCCATTCAAATCATACAAATTAGAGTCCAAAACAAGGGCAAAATAGTTTGGAAGTAGATACGATGGAGACGTATCAACTCCCCAAGCTTAACCCATTGCTTGTCCTCAAGCAATTCAGTTGACAAACTGAAAGTGACAAAAAAAACTTTTACAAACTCTGTTTGATCTTGTTGTTGCAAATATGTCTAGCCAGTATTCATGTTTTCAGCAAAGATTATGAACTAACCATATTCACAATAACATTTAGGTCTCACATTTACTCATATCAATAGCATAATAACTAGCGAGCAATAATAATAAATCTCGGATGACAACACTTTTTCAAACCAATCATGATAGAATACGACTAAATGGTATCTCGCTAGCCCTTTTTGAGACCGCAAAACATAAATGCTGAGCACCCTTGAAGATCAAGGACTGACTAGACATTATAATTCATCGCAAAAGAGATCCAGTCACACTCATACTCAATATTAATTAAAAACAAAGCATATAAATGACATGGTGCTCTCCAGGTGTTGCTTTTTATAAGAGGATGATGAATCAACAATAAAAGTAAATCGATAGGCCCTTCACAGAGGGAAGCAGGGATTTGCAGAGGTGCCAGAGCTCAGAGCTTTTAAAACAGAGATGAATTTAATTTTGAGCGGTATGCTCTCATTGTCAACATAACAACCAAGAGATCTCACTATCTTCCATGCTATATACATTATAGGCGGTTCCCAAACAGAATGGTAAAGTTTTTACTTTCCCTCCACCAACAATCACACTCCACGGCTAGCCGAATCCACGGGTACCATCCACACAAACAACAGTCCTGGGGGAGTATTGTTTTATTATTATAGTTTGATTTGATTTTGAGCATGGAACTGGGCATTCCGAATACCCGACACTTTCTCATGAATGACAAGTGAATAAACACTCAACTCATCGTGAGAATAACCCACCTAGCATGGAAGATACTGACAGCCCTGAGCCGCTACATGAGTGATTTCAGCATGCAAAACAGATTATTATTTGAAGGTTTAGAGTTTGGCACATGCAAATTTACTTTGGAATGACAAGTAAATACCGCATATAGGTAGGTATGGTGGACTCATATGGAGCAACTTTGGGTTTAAGGAGGTGGATGCACAAGCAGTATTCCTACTTAGTACAAGTGAAGGCTAGCAAAAGATTGAGGAGCGACCAACTAGAGAGCGACAGCGGTCATAAGCATGCATTGAGGTTAGCCAACATTGAGTGCAAGCATGAGTAGGATATCAATTACAATTAACATAAATATCGTGGAGGCTATGTTGTTTTTGATTCAACTACATGCGTGAACATGCGCCAAGTCAAGCCACTAAAATCGTTCAAAGGAAGATACCATCCTATCATACCACATCATAACCATTTAAAAGCATGTTGGCACGCAAGATAAACCATTATCCACTCCTAGCTAATTAAGCATGGCATGAGTAACTATAATCTCTAATTGTCATTGCAAACACGTTTCATTCATAATGGGCTGAATCAAGAACGATGAGCTAATCATATATACAAAAAAAATAGGTGGAGTTCGTACCGACTTTTCCTCATCTCAATCATTTCATCAAATATCGTCATTATTGCCTTTCACTTGCACGACTGAACGGGGTGGATAATAATAAGAGTGCACGTGCATTGGACTAAGCTGTAATCTGCAAACATTTATTCAATGGAGAAGACAAGGTAATATGGGCTCTTTGTTAGATCAACAATAATGCATATGAGAGCCACTCAAGATTTTCATCATGGTCTTCTCCTTACGACCCAAAGAAAAAGAAAAGAATTTCAAAGAAACACACTGATTTTTTTGGAGTTTTTTGTTTTTCTGAAGAAAGCAAAATCGAAAACGAAAAAAACTATTTACACAGGAAAGCTCCCAACGAGCAAAAGAAGAACGAGAAATCTTTTTGGGTTTTCTTTTAATACTACAACTAATTAAACTAAAAAGAAAAACTAAAAAGAAGAGATAAATATTTTTGGATTATCAAAGTTTTTCAAACAAACAAGAAGAAAGCAATAAAAATAAACTAACATGGATAATACAATGAGAAAGTATGAACACCGATGATACGTCTCCAACGTATCTATAATTTTTGATTGCTCCATGCTACTTTATCTACTGTTTTAGGCAATATTGGGCTTTATTATCCATTTTTATATTATTTTTGGGACTAACCTATTAACCGGAGGCCCAGCCCAGATTTGCTTTTATGCCTATTTCAAAGGTTTCGAGGAAAAGGAATATCGACGGAGTCAAAACGAACGAAATCAAGCTGGAGAAGTTATTTTTGGAAGGAAAACCACGATGGACTTGGACCCCATGTCGAAGATACGGGAGGTGCTCACGAGGGTGGGGGGCGCGCCTCCCTGCCTCGTGGGGCCCCTGTAGCTCCACCGACGTACTCCTTTCACCCATATATACCTACGTACCCTAAAACTTCGAGAACAGAAGATAGATCGGGAGTTCCGCCGCCGAAAGCCTCCAGAGCCACGAAAAACCAATCAGGACCCCTTTCCGGTACCCTGCCGGAGGGGGGATCCTTCTCCGGTGGCCATCTTCATCATCCCGGCGCTCTCCATGACGATGAGTGAGTAGTTCACCCTAGGGGCTGAGGGTATGTACCAGTAGCTATGTGTTTGATCTCTCTCTCTTGTGTTCTCTCTCGTGTTCCCTCTATGGCACGATCTTGATGTATCCCGAGCTTTGCTATTGTAGTTGGCTCTTATGATGTTTCTCCCCTTTACTCTCTTGTGATGAATTGAGTTTCCCCTTTGAAGTTATCTTATCGGATTGAGTCTTTTATGAGAACACTTGATGTATGTCTTGCCGTGATTATCTATGGTGACAATGGGATATCATGTGCCACTTGATGTATGTTTTGGTGATCAACTTGTGGGTTTCGTGACATTGGGAACCTATGCATAGGGTTTGTCACACGTTCTTGACTCTCTGGTAGTAGCTTTGGGGCACTCTTTGAAGTACTTTTATGTTGGTTGGATGAATCTGAGATTGTGTGATGCATATCGTATAATCATGCCCACGGATACTTGAGGTGACAATGGAGTATCTAGGTGACATTAGGGTTTTTGTTGATTTGTGTCTTAAGGTGTTATTCTAGTACGAACTCTTTTATAGATCGATCCGAAAGAATAGCTTTGTGGTGGTTTCGTACCCGACCATAATCTCTACGTTTGTTCTCCGCTATTAGTGTCTTTGGAGTGACTCTTTGTTGCATGTTGAGGGCTTGTTTTATGATCTATCTATGTTATTATTGTTGAGAGAACTTGCACTAGTGAAAGTATGAACCCTAGGCATTGTTTCATATCATTGCAATACCGTTTACGCTCACTTTTACCGCTCGTTACCTTGATGTTTTTATTATTTCAGATTACAAAAACCTATATCTACTATCTATTTTGCACTTGTATCTTCATTCTTCGCCGAACTAGTGCACCTATACAATTTACCATTGTATTGGGTGTGTTGGGGACACAAGAGACTCTTTGTTATTTGGTTGCAGGGTTGTTTGAGAGAGACCATCTTCATCCTACGCCTCCTACGGATTGATAAACCTTAGGTCATCCACTTGAGGGAAATTTGCTACTGTCCTACAAACCTGTGCACTTGCAGTCCCAACAACGTCTACAAGAAGAAGGTTGTGTAGTAGACATCAACCGACAACTAGACCAAAATACGTACTCCCCAAGCTTAAGCTTTTGGCCTAAGTTGGTCTATGGCCACGACTGGCCTGGCGAATATCCAAAATCTAGTGGGTGTTGTACTGAGCTGCGGCCGCTACTGCTTTAAGGGCTGCAGCGTGGAGGGGAGAGGCCTCCCCTGCTCTCTCATACTCGTCTGCCTCCTCTCTAGTTATGAGGTATCTTCGTTTTACCTGAAAGTCAAAGAAAACAGGAGCGGAAGTGTAATATAGAAGACGCGTCCCTGTCAATGATTAGTCAGTACTAGAGGGGTTGTTCGCTCCTCCCAAGAAACTGGTAACGTATCATAGAATCATTATCAAGGTAAGCAGGTGGTAGCTCAAAGTTATTTTCTCTTATGGGTACCCCGAGATAATTAGATAAGCGGGTGGCATAAATCCCACCAAAGAAGTCTCCATCCTTAGCATTATTATGTAATCAACATGCAATGATAGCCCCCAAATTATACCATTTGTCACCCATTACCTCACTCTTGAGGACACTAAGATCTGATGCACAAAGGTGGCTATGATCATGTTTACCATTAATGCATCTACCTATAAAGAGAGCAAAATATTGTATAGCAGGAAAGTGAATGCTCCCTATAGTAGCTTGTGTTACATTTCTAGTTTCTTCCCTAGTGATGCTAGCAAGGAAATCAGTGCAATCAGATTTAAGAGGTTCACTATGAATGCCCCATTGCGGGATTTTGCATACTTCATTAAATTCTTCAAAGTCCATTCGAAATGATTTATCATAAAGATCAAATAAAAAAGAATGTGTATTGCGCTTGGATGTAAACTCAAATCTCCGCACAAAGGAATCAATAAGGTGATAGTATTGCCAGCACTTATCTGACATGAAGTCCTCAAGGCCAGCATTTTGTACATATGCATCAAATTGCTCCTTAAATCCTGCATGATTCATGAAATGGTCCGACGGCCATTCACAAGGCCACACTAGAGCTTCCCTCGGTGGTTCAAGGTCTGGCTCTCGTATCACGAGCCTTGGGGCCTTCTTCGAGTAACCCCCTTGGTATATTTTTCTAAACATTTTTCTTCCTCTGAAAAATTTCTGAAATTTTTAGCGACTCAAAATAGAAGTGAACGAAACTCAACATGATTGATAGCAACTACTCCCACAATTGTCTAGAGGCTATATCGTGCAACAAAACTACTTTGGACCATATAAATTTGACATTCAAGCTCAAGAACAAGGTCACCACAACAGCAAAAATTTGTAATATATAAAGCACTAGAACAAAAACTAATTGGACCATTGGAGGAGTCACATACCAATGAACAAATCCCTGAAACAGTTTCAGAAACGGAGTTCCGAGCAAGGAGATCAAAAATGGCAGCAAACGAGCAACAACACGGGTTTGAGCAATGGTGGAATTTTTTCTGGAGCAAGAAGAAGTGGATGGGTGCTGGAATAAGTGAGGGGGACCCATGTGGGACCCATAAGTCTGCTAGGCATGCTGAGGGGGTGGGCGCGCCCTTTGGGCTTGTGGCCCACTGGTGCACCCCCTGATGTGTTTTCAGTGCCAAAAATTCTTAAATAATCTAGAAAAAATCATACTAAATTTTCAAGGCATTTGGAGAACTTTTATTTTCTGGTCATTTTTTTATTGCACGGGTAATTTAGAAAACAAAAAATAATAACATTTTTGCTTTATTTATTCTAAATAACAGAAAGTAAAAAGTGGGTACAAAAGGTTTTGTTTACTACATTCATCCATCTCATGTTCATAAAAAAGAATTCATTAACAAGGTTGATCAAGTCTTATTAACAAACTTCTCCCGAGCGACATGAAACCGGAGAATCTTCTTATAACAATAGGTTACCTCAACGGGGATATGCTTGTTCCCAACAATAAGAATATCATATTTGTTTTTGACAGTAGGAATAGGTAATTCAAAACCTCCAATAGCAATAGTTCAAAATTTTCCAATAGAATTGATACTATTCACTTGAGGTTGTTTCTTCGGAAAGTGTACTGATAACCCACAAGTATAGGGGATCGCAACAGTTTTCGAGGGTAGAGTATCAACCCAAATTTATTGATTCGACACAAGGGGAGCCAAAGAATATTCTCAAGTATTAGCAGCTGGGTTGTCAATTCAACCACACCTGGAAACTTAGTATCTACAGCAAAGTGTTTAGTAGCAAAGTAATATGATTGTGGTGGTAACGGTAACAAAATTAAAGACAGCAAAAGTAATATTTTTGGTATTTTGTAGTGATTGTAACAGTAGCAACGGAAAAGTAAATAAGCGTAAACCAGTATATGGAAAGCTCGTAGGCACCGGATCAGTGATGGATAATTATGCCGGATGCGGTTCGTCATGTAACAGTCATAACATAGGGTGACACATAACTAGCTCCAATTCATCAATGTAATATAGGCATGTATTCCGTAAATAGTCATACATGCATATGGAAAAGAACTTGCATGACATCTTTTGTCCTACCCTCCCGTGGCAGCGGGGTCCTATTGGAAACTAAGGGATATTAAGGCCTCCTTTTAATAGAGAACCGGAACAAAGCATTAGCACATAGTGAATACATGAACTCCTCAAACTATGGTCATCACCGGGAGTGGTCCCGATTATTGTCACTTCGGGGTTGCCGGATCATAACACATAGTAGGTGACTATAGACTTGCAAGATAGGATCAAGAATTCACATATATTCGTGAAAACATAATAGGTTCAGATATGAATTCATGGCACTCGGGCCCTAGTGACAAGCATTAAGCATAGCAAAGTCATAGCAATATCAATCTCAGAACATAATGGATACTAGGGATCAAACCCTAACAAAACTAACTCGATTACATGATAAATCTCATCCAACCCATCACCATCCAGCAAGCCTACGATGGAATTACTCACGCACGACGGTGAGCATCATGAAATTGGTGATGGAGGATGGTTGATGATGACGAGGCGACGAATCCCCCTCTTCGGAGCCCCGAACAGACTCCAGATCAGCCCTCCCGAGAGAGATTAGGGCTTGGCGGCGGCTCCGTATCGTCAAACGTGATGATTTCTTCTCTCTGATTTTTTTCTCCCCGAAAGCCAATATATAGAGTTGAAGTTGGCGTCGGAAGGTGTTCAGGGGCCCACGAGGTAGGGGGCGCGCCCCCACCCTCGTGGACAGGGTGTGGGCCCCCTGGTCTTCATCTTTGGCGAGGATTTTTTATTATTTATTCTAAGATATTCCGTGGAGTTTCAAGTCATTCCGAGGACTTTTGTTTTCTGCACATAAGACAACATCATGGCAATTCTGCTGAAAACAGCGTCAGTCCGGGTTAGTTCCATTCAAATCATACAAGTTAGAGTCGAAAACAAGGGCAAAAGTGTTTGGAAAAGTAGATACGACGGAGACGTATCAACTCCCCCAAGTTTAAACCCTTGCTTGTCCTCAAGCAATTCAGTTGACAAACTGAAAGAGAAAAAGAAAAACTTTTACAAACTCTATTTGCTCTTGTTGTTGTAACTATGTCAAGCCAGCATTCAGGTTTTCAGCAAAGATCATAACTAACCACATTTGCAGTAACTCCTAGGTCTCATGTTTACTCAAATCAATAACATAATCAGCTAGCAAGCCATAATAATAAATTTCGGATGATAACACTTTCTCAAAATAATCATAATATGATATATCAAGATGGTATCTCGCTAGCCCTTTCTGAGACCGCAAAACATAAATGCAGAGCACCTTCAAAGATCAAGGACTGACTAGACGTTGTAATTCATGGTAAAAAGAGATCCAATCATAGTCATACCCGATATAAATCAACAATAATGAATGCAAATGACAGCTGTGCTCTCCAGCTAGTGCTTTTATAAGAAGGTGATGACTCAACATAAAAGTAAATAGATAGGCCCTTCGCAGAGGGAAGCAGGGATTTGTAGAGGTGCCAGAGCTCGGTTTTGAAATAGAGATAAATTATTTTGAGCGGCATACTTTCATTGTCAACATAACAACTAAGAGATGACGATATCTTCCATGCTAAACAAATTATAGGCGGTTCCCAAACAGAATGGTAAAGTTTATACTCCCCCCCCCCCTCCACAAGCATCAAACCATGGCTTGCTCGAAACAACGAGTGCCTCCAACATTCAACGGGTACCAGGGGGAGTTTTGTTTGCAATTATTTTCATTTAGTTTGCATAAAGCATGGGACTGGGCATCCCGTGACCAGCAATTTTCTCAGGAGTGAGGAGCGGAGTCCACTCCTCTTGAGAGTAACCCGCCTAACACGGAAGATAAGGGCAGCCCTAGTTGATATATGAGCTATTCGAGCATGCAAAACAGAATGTTTATTTGAAGGTTTAGAGTTTGGCACATACAAATTTACTTGGAACAGCAGGTAGATACTGCATATAGGAAGATATGGTGGACTCATATGGAATAACTTTGGGGTTTAAGGGATTGGATGCACAAGCAGTATTCCCGCTTAGTACAAGTGAAAGCTAGCAAAAGACTGGGAAGCGACCAACTAGAGAGAGACAACAGTAATGAACATGCATTAAAATTAATAAACATTGAGTACAAGCATGAGTAGGATATAATCCACCATGAACATAAATATCGTGAAGGCTATGTTGATTTGTTTCAACTACATGCGTGAACATGTGCCAAGTCAAGTCACTTAAATCATTCAAAGGAGGATACCACCCCATCATACCACATCACAACCATTTTAATAGCATGTTGGCACGCAAGGTAAACCATTATAACTCATAGCTAATCAAGCATGGCACAAGCAACTATGATCTCTAATTGTCATTGCAAACATGTTTATTCATAGTAAGCTGAATCAAGAATGATGAACTCATCATATTTACAAAAACAAAAGAGGTCGAGTTCATACCAGCTTTTCCCATCTCGGTCACCCATCATATATCGTCATAATTGCCTTTCACTTGCACGACCGAACAATGTGAATAATAATAAGAGTGCACGTGCATTGGACTAAGCTGGAATCTGCGAGCATTCAATAAATAGGAGAAGACAAGGCAATATGGGCTCTTGGTTAAATCAACAATGATGTATATAAGAGCCACTTCAACAATTTAATCAAGGTCTTCTCCTACTGACCCCCAAAGAAAAGAAAAGAAAAGAAAAACTATTTACACGGGAAAGCTCCCAACAAGTAAAAGAAGAACGGGAAATATTTTTGGGTTTTATTTTTAATTATTACTACTACAGCAGGAAAAATAAACTACTACTAATTTTTTTGTTTTTTCTTAAGGTTTATTAAACACACAAGAAGAAAGGAGGAAAAAGAAAATAAACTAGCATGGATATTACAACGAAAGAGTATGAGCACCGACATCTAGCAATGAGTGTGTGTGAACATAAATGTAATGTTGGTGAGAAATACGTACTCCCCCAAGCTTAGGCTTTTGGCCTAAGTTGGTCTATTGCCAGGGATAGCCTGGCGGATACCCGTAGGTGTAGCCGGGGTCATACTGTGATGCAGCGGCTATCGCCTCCTGAGCTGCAGCGTGGCGTCGAGCTGCCTCCGCTCTTCTCTCATACTCATCTGCCTCCTCTCTGGTAATAACATATGTTCCTTTTGTCTGAGAATCAAAGAAGGCAGGAGTAGGAAGAGTAATATGGACAACATGTCGCTTTGTTAAAGATTAGTCGATCTTTGGAGAGGTGGTTCAGTCCTCTCAACAAACTGGTGGGAAACCATAGAGTCAAAATCTAAATAAGTAGGGGGTAACTCCATATCACCCTCACGAATGTCAGTCTCAAGAAAATTAGCTAAGCGGGTTGCATAAATTCCTCCAAAGAAATCTCCGTTATGTCTATTATGATGCAACCTACGAGCTACAATGGCTCCCATATGATAAGATTGGTCACCTAACACAGCACTCCTGAGAATGCTGAGATCAGGGACACACATGTGACATGCTTCATCTTTAGCATTTATGCACCTACCGATGAAGAGAGCAAAATAATGTATAGCAGGAAAGTGAATGCTCCCTATAGTGGCTTGGGTTATATCTCTAGATTCCCCCACAGTTATACTAGCAAGAAAGTCTCTAAATTCAGATTTAGGGGGATCTCTGACACTACCCCAAGATGGAAATTTGCAAGCAAAAGTGAAATCCTCTAAGTCCATGGTATAAGATTTGTCATAAAGGTCAAACATGACTGAAGGAGAATTAGGCGAAGATGAAAATTCAAACCTCCTCACAAATGAACTTGTGAGATCATGATACTTGGGGAATTTGTCAGCCTCGAAGTCCACAAGATCGGCATTACGCAAATATGCGTTAAATTATTCTTTGATTCCCGCTTGATCCATAAAATTTTCCGAAGGCCATTCACAGGGCCTCTATCGGCGTTCTGGGAACGGGGGTCCCCAGACTTGCCTGCCTGCGGCCTGCGGCGTGGCTCAAGTGGGGGCCTAGCGCGGCCCAACTTCATCGGCTCAAGCTCAAGACCCTCGCGAGGGGCCAAGCCTCGCGAGGCGGACGACAGGAACCTTCCTCGGGAGCAGCCTCGTCAGGCAGGCTCACGAGGAGGCGGAGAGATCAAGGCAGGGTACCTCATGAGGGTGCCCTGTGACGCAAGCCATGACGATCGAGGCCAGGCGGGCGCCGGCCTGTGCAGTGTCCTCATTTCCCCTTTGGTGCAAAGGAGGCAAGCATAGGCCAAGGCATCAGGCAAAGGTTACCGCTTCGGTGCAACAAGACCAAGACCGGCAGAGCGGCAGGAAGGAGGTCATCGTGGAGCCCAGGGCGGCGTCACCGTCAGAGCCTTTGGCAGCCGAAGACCAGCTTTAGTCAGGATAAGTGTACTAGATGTTCCTCTTCAAAATGGCCAATTGTTGGCACCCTTCCCGCTCATTATTTGGGAAGAGGCCCAGGGCCTCCCTCTATAAATAGAGCTAGCCACCACAGAGTAGAGCAATTGGATAGAGCCCTAGCATAGAGAGAGAGAGAGAGGCGATCGAACTCACACAAGCAGTTCATTGCACCAGCTCAAGAACAGCCCCTCACGAGGCTGTTCTTCCTTTGTATTGTTCATCATCAGCCCCTGAGGCAATCCACCACACCACACACTAGAGTAGGGTATTACACCACATCGGTGGCCCAAACCAGTATAAACCTTGTGTCCCTTGTGTTGTTCATCGTTGGTAGTTTAGATCCCTCACTAACTATTCACACATGAGTTGGTAGGGGAAAGATCTCCGCGCGCACCCCAGTGTTCGAACCTCAAGGGTATGCCGGAACCCGAAATCCGACATTTGGCGCGCCAGGTAGGGGTGCGCCGGAATCTTTCTTCCGCTGGTCGTGTGATCTTCCGTCGTGTCCATGGTCGACGCCGCCGAAGCTCAAGGCTGAAGCGCCGGGCTGGTCGCGCCCGAAGTCGCCAGACGGCTCCGTCGTGGACACCCCGTCGTTCCCGTCGCTGCCGCCAATGCCGCCACCGGCCCGGCGGGGAACGAGCAGCATGCCTCGTCCCTGCATCCATCGGTGAGGCGAGAAGGCCGCACCACTACTCCTTCGCTCGCCCCTGCTGGTTCTTCGTCCCGCGCACACCTGCTCCCATGGAGGCCCGAGCCGCGCTCATCGCGGCAAACAAGCTCCTGCGCTACCGCCCCGTCGACGACGTCTACGAGGAGTGGCTCGACCGCATCGCCGAGCTTGTCGCGCCGCAGGGGGCTCCCCCGCGCCGTCCCTCTCGCTGCCTCGCCTTCACCCAAGGGAGGCAGGGAGCCGAGAGTGCCCCGCCTCCTCCCCAAGAAGGCGCCCTGGATCCAAGGCGCATGGCCCCAGGCCGAGACCCTCTGCGTCCGGCGCCCGCGCAACAAGAAAGGAGCTGCCTGGAGATCCCTCGTCCCCAAGAAGGTGCTCGCATGCTCCCAGCACCGGAGCGCCGCAACCACGCTCCAGCATCGCCGCGTCAAGACCCCGCGCTGCTCCAAGCAGCGGTGCGCGGGAATCCACAAGAGCAAGTTCCGCATCAGCAGAGAGCCTCGGTAGCCACTGCAGGCTACCGCGCCTTCACCGCCGAGCTACACAGTGTCGCATGGCCAGGTAAGTTCAAGCCAGACCTGCCTCCTCGCTACGACGACACAGCCGACCCCGCGGAGTTCCTTCAGCTCTACGAGCTGGGCATCGAAGCCGCCAACGGGGACGAAAAGGTCATGGCGATTTGGTTCCCCATGGCGCTGAAGGACGGAGCCCGAACCTGGCTCCTGAACCTGGCTCCTGGCACGATCTCCTCCTGGGACGAGATGCTCACCCGCTTCATCGCCAACTTCCAAGGCACTCACGACCGGCCTCCGGCCGTGAGCGACATGCGCCGCATCAAGCAGCAGCCAGGAGAGACCCTGCAGAAGTACATCCAGCGCTTCAACCCCACCTCAAAATCCCCAAGGTGACTGAGGAAGCCATCATCTCAGCCTTCTCCGATGGCGTGCGTGACGTCAAGATGAAGGAGGAGCTAGCAATGCATGAAGACCTGTGCACATCCCTGGAGCTGTTCAACTTGGCGACCAAGTGCGCCAGGGCTGAGGAAGGGCGCCTCTCCCTCCTCGAGCTTCCAGCTGCCGATCCAGAAGAGAAGAAGCCCAAGACCAAGGACGTGAAGCGCAAGGGGGCTGTCGTGCTCACGGCAGAACCAGACACCAAGTGAGGTAGGGATCAACCCGAGTCATCCAAGGGCAGCCTGTACTGCGTGTACCATGACCTCCACACCCACAACACCAACGAATGCCAGGAGCTCAGGGCCGTGCGAGAAGGGCGTATCAGCCGATGCCCCGAGTGCAACGATCGGGGCTACGACCGAGGAGGAGGAAGAGGCACAGGATGCTGGGAAGACCGTGGCCCTCGCCAAGGATGGCGTGACAGACCTTGCGAGGACCGTTGGCAGGACCAGCCTTGTGAGGGAGGTTGGAGGGACCAACCTCGTGAGGATCGCCCTCAAGGCAACGCAGGGCTCCTACCTCTGCTGCAGCCGCCAAGGAGGTACGAAGACAATCATCAGGACGAGGGGGCTGGGGGCTTCCAGGAGCCGCGCACGATCGCTTGCATCATGGGTGGCGCTCAGGCCCCAGCCTCTCAGCGCATCTTCAAGCAGTTTGCTCGCGAGGTGAATGCAGTCCTCCCCAGGCCAGAGGCCACGTGATGCGGAGCATCCCTCGCTCATCCCCATGGACGTGCCTACATTGCCCTCAACGCCACTAGGACCCATGACAAGAGCCCGAGCTAAGGCTATCGAAGATAAGGTGAATTCGCTCCTCTCCGAACTCCCTCTTCCTACTCACGAGACATGGCTACTACCTCATTCGGAGACTCTATGTGTAATCAGGTACATGGATGTGAGCCAAGGATCAACTACTTGCGAGAGCCAAGACGGCGAGGACTCCAAGCATATTGAAGAAGAAGAAGAGATGCTATCAAGGCACGAGCACCGGACGTCCGACGCCTTCCGGACGTCCGACGAGTCCCAGACCTGACGATCGGATTCTCCGGACGTCCGCACTTTGCCACCCGAACCAAAACTACGGACGGCCAAGCCTCCGGACGTCCGCCCGACGCACTTCGAACCCGAATCTACGGACGACCGACAACTTCCGGACGTCTGGACCTTCCTGGCTCCTCGGACGATCGACCCTCTCCGGACGTCCGACGCGCCCACGACAGAACTGATTCTACGGACGCCTCGAGCCCGTCCGGACGTCCGGACCGTCCCGAGCCTTCGGACGTCCGACGCCTTCCGGACGTCCGATGACTGTGTGTTGACTTCGTTTGGGCCGCAGCCCTTGTACCCCTTCACCCCTAGACTATATATACTCCTTCTTCCCCCAACTTTCAAGGGTGAGCTTAGGTTTAGCTCATGTTTGTGTGAGAGTTTGCTCATCCACTTGGTTACTTCTCCTCGGAGCTCAGGACCTCTACGGAGAAGATCCCCAAGCGGATTCAAGACCCTCTTCTAGGGTGGACCCCATCAAGACCTCCTCTCGGAGAAGAACGGCTACTCGTGTATCCTTACCTTTGTTGATTGTGAATCATGTGTATCTCTTTGTGTATGGTGATCTAGCACTTGTGTGATTGATTCCTTGTTGGTTAAGTGATTTCTCTCTCATTTCCTCCGTGTTTCCCTTTGTTCTTCCGCGTGTTCTTCGTGATTCCCCGTAGGATCCACTCCAAACGTGAAAGATCGTTCACATAGGGTTCTGCCCTACATCATCTTGGTATCATGAGCCACGTTGATCACGTTTTTGGAGCCCCTACCCCTCTTTTTCTAGCTTGATTTTGTTGTTTTCGTCCTAATTCAGATAATTACACACCCAAAATAGCCCCCAATTTTTTTTGTGATTTGTTTGTGAGTTGAGATTTTGTTGGATTTGGTCCATGGATTTCAGTTTCTACGTGTGGATCTAGCTTTTCCCTCCTTCCCCACCCTTTTCCATCCACCAAATCACTTGATTTCGACCACACAATTTCCTTCTTCCCCAAAATCTCGCTGTTCTTCCCGAGCCCAATTTTTGCCCAGTCTCTAGACGACCGGAAACAGTTGGACGTCCGACGAGGTCCGGACGACCGTAAAGGCCCAGACGTCCGTAAAACCCTGACGAACCTGAACTTTGTCAGTTCGCCACCACCTCAGCCCCACCTTCCACCACATCTTCCAAAACCACATACACCACCATCCTCCCCAATACATCCTATGACGATTTTACCACATTTTGGTCCTTGAGATTTTGAGTTGTCGTTTCCGTATCCTCTTGTGTTTCGGCTATCTAGGTGCGGTTCGATTTCATCATCACCACGGCTCAACTTCGCAAGGGTCTCATCATCGCCAAGGACAAGAATCTCGATTTACATCTTTGTCATACCTTGCAATTGCATTGATACCCACATGGCCTTATTTTTGCGTAGCTTACCCTTGAGACTAGCCATTGAGTATTGCTGGCAACGTGACTTGTGCACATTAGTGATCATACTCCATAGCATACATACCATACCACCGTGGTGCATATCTTGGGATCCATTTGTGTGTCACAAAGTTTTCATAGCATACACAATTCCTATCTTGGTTCGTGAAGTTTTGCATGAGAAAAGAGCTCAAAAGTGAAAGAGCCACACAAGCTTTTAAGCAAAGAGGAAAGATAAGCAAAGAGCTTATGATCAAGAACCATAGCATCATACTACATTAAGATTGTCATATTGGATCATCTTGGATCATCGCTTTTGAAATACCATACATATAGCATACGTGGGATAGAGATAGTTGCATTTTGCATAGTAGGTTGTGCACAAGTTCCGTATCCGCCTATTGTGCAATCGTGCTAGCGTCTCTCTAGTATTGTGCAACAAGAGCATTTTCGTGAATTCCACATTTTGGCTCACTTTTGGTTTGCACAATCCCACCTATCTTTTTGCGTGTGTGTTTCCGTGTATCACTAGTTGCTTGGTCTACTTGTTGCATTGGCAAATTTGTGTACCTTTTCCAACATCATTGACGCTCACTTACAATTGCATCAAATTTTGTGCCACCATCCTCACCAAGCTCCAGCATAAACTTTTATTTGTGTAGGTGTGAGAACCGACAAGGATTGGTACCAATAGTGCTATTTCATTGTTCGCATTTGAGTGAACTTGATTCATCATCAACATCGGTCAAAGGTACATTGGTATAAGTTCTTCTCCATCTACCACTCACATTTTTGCTTGGAATGATGGATAGGCCAAGTACTTCTACCAACCCACTCTTCATCGAACAAGATGACGACATGTCATCATACGTCACCAAGAACCACCTCTTTGGTGCACAACGAGCGTTGCACCAAGAACAACAAGCAATGAGCGACCGCATCGACAACCTCGCCACCGACTTGCGACTCTCCGAGCAACGTACAAGAGACTACTTCGACAACAAGTTCGACGCTCACAAGCAAGAGAATGATGCAAGAATGGACGAGATCCGCGCCTTGATGAGAAACCGGCATCATTCCACTTCTTCATCCTCAAGAGGGAGCCGCTCGAGTAGACACTCCGACGACACCTTCTACGACTCAAGTACACCTACTTTGAACACTCTTCGTCGTGCCGCACGTCAAGACCGTCATGCATCTCACAACCCGCTACATGACAAGCATTCACAAGAGCAAGTCGATGAGCAATTCCCTCGTCCTCAATCAAACAAAGACGCTTTTGCCCAAGCTCAAGAACGACAACGACTACGGCGCCAAGAGGAAGAACGAAGCGTCTACACCAAGGCGAACAAGACGCCAAGGCTCGGCGTCTTCAACAACAACAACGGAAGCGCAAGCTCTTGAGGCGCAACGTGCCCTTCAAGAATCAAGTCGAGCCTTCGCCAACCGCAATCGCGAACGGGCGCAATCAAGAGGAAGCCCTTCGAGAAGAAATCCAAGAGAGGAACTACCAACCTCATGGACAACGTCAAGTTCCTCAAGCTCCTCCACAAGCTCGTCAAGCTCCACTTTAACCTCAAGTTCAACAAGAGCAAGTTGATCATGGTTTTCCCCCACGCCAAGAGCAACATGAAGACGATTGCAATCCACGTCAAGGGCTTCATCATCAACATCGCCAACAACACAATGAAGAGCAACGCTACGGAAAGCTAAAATTCACCATGCCCAAGTTCAATGGAAGCAATGACCTCAAGACTACCTCTCATGGGCATTGAAGGTTGACAAAATCTTCCGGTTGCACAACTACGATGAAGCAAAGAAAATCGCTATGGAATCAATTGAGTTCCAAGACTATGTGCTCATATGGTGGGAACAAATCATTGAGCGACGACAAGCAAGAGGTGAACCTCCAATCACCACCTGGGCTCAAATGAAGGATGTCATGCGAGCACGTTTTGTGCCAACCTACTACAACCGCGACCTCTTCAAGAAACTCCAACTTCTCAAGCAAGGAACAAAGAGTGTTGAAGAATACTACAAGGAAATGGAGATAGCCATGATTCGAGCCAATGTCAAGGAAGATGATGAGAAAACTATGGCACGTTTCTTGAATGGACTCAATCATCCCATCAAGAAGATCGCCGACTTCCAACCATACTCCACCCTCATTGAGCTCGTACATCAAGCTACAAAGGCGGAACTTCAAGTGCAAGATGACTTGAAGTACGCCAAGTACTCATCCAAGACCTACGGCTTCTCCAACAACCAAGCTTCAACACCTCCTCCAACATCTACATCAACCAAACCTTCTACAAACAATGACGACATGTCGAGTTACAAGAGAAATTCGACAAGTTCAAGTCGTCCTCCTCCTACTACAAGCAACCTCAAGCCGAGCGCTTCATCATCTACTCCGACCGATGGGACCATCAAAACAAGCTCCTTCAAGTGTTTTACTTGCGGCGGCCGAGGCCACAAGTCCTACGAATGCACCAACAAGCGCACCATGATCCTCAACGACGACGGCACATATGACTCAATGAGTGATGAGGAGATGGAAGCCCTTGAGCAAGTGGCCATGCACCGGCGAGTGAATGAAGATGAAGATGATCAAGTCTTTTGTGATGAGGATTCGAGCCCCGCTCTCGTTGTCTCCAAGGTCTTGACCCTTCAACATCAACAAGAAGACGACCAAAGATGCCGCATCTTCCACACAAAGGCCGGCATCAACGGAAGGTCCGTCAAGGTCATCATCGATGGAGGTAGTTGCCACAACTTGGCAAGTGAAGAACTATGTTCCAAACTTCAATTGGTCAAGAGGAAGCACCCGCACCCTACAAGGTTCAATGGCTAAGTGACTCAAGACTATACGAGTCGAGCATACGGTCCAAGTCTCCTTCAAAATTGGTGCTTATGAAGACACGTTGGAATGTGATGTGGTCCCAATGACCGTTTGCCACCTACTTCTAGGCTCGACCATGGCAATTCGGCAGTGGTGCCATCCACAATGGGCGCACCAATCACTATAGCTTCAAGATGAAAGGGAAGGAATATGTGCTACGACCTATGTCTCCTAGTCAAGTGATAGCCGACAAGCAAGCCACCCATCATAGAGACAAAAGTGAGAAAGTGATCCACGAAAAAGTGAGTGAGAGCCACAAGCCAAACTTGAGCGCCTCTTCGCCTAGAGAGAAAAACCTCATCCTATTTGCCACAAAAAGTGAGATGAGAGAAGTATGTGAGAACCCATCTAGTGTGATGCACTTTGTCCTTGTGTGCAAGGATGGAGACCAAACAACTAACACCTCTCATGAACTACCTTTAGTGTTTAAATCTCTTTTGCAGGAATTCCAAGATATTTTCCCCGATGAGCTACCTCCGGGTCTACCTCCTCTTCGAGCCATTGAGCATCGAATCGACCTCATCCCCGGAGAGCCTCTACCAAACAAAGCTCCATACCGAGTCAATCCCGAAGAAACCAAGGAGATTCAACGGCAAGTACAACAACTCATCGACAACGGTCATGTACGTGAAAGCCTAAGCCCTTGTGCCGTTCCCGTTATACTTGTGCCTAAGCCCGATGGAAGTTTCCGCTTGTGTTCCGCTTGTAGACCTACAAATGCTATTACCGTTCGCTATAGGCATCCCATTCCTCGCTTAGGTGATATGCTTGATGAACTTAGTGGAGCCAACTTTTTCTCAAAAATTGATCTTAAAAGTGGCTATTATCAAATCCGCATACAAGAGGGTGATGAATGGAAAACTGCTTTCAAAACCAAATTTGGTTTATATGAGTGGTTAGTGATGCCTATGGGTCTTTCGGAGGCTCCCGGTACTTTCGTGCGTCTTATGCATCATGTGCTTCGTCCTTACATTGGAGTCTTTGTTGTGGTTTACTTCGACGATATTCTTGTGTTTGGCAAAACCATGAAAGAACATCTTAATCATGTTAGGAGTGTTTTACAAACCCTTCGTAAGGAAAGTCTTTATGCAAACATGAAAAAATGCACATTTGGTGTTGACAAAGTGGTTTTCTTGGGTTTTGTAGTATCCTCAAAGGGTGTCCATGTTGATGAATCTAAAATTGAAGCAATCAAAACTTGGCCCCAACCCACCAATTTGCAACAAGTGCGCAACTTTCTTGGTCTTATGGGTTTTTATCGTCGCTTTGTGAAAGATTTTAGCACAATTGCTGCTCCTTTGCATGCCTTGAGTAAGAAGAATACTCCCTTTGTTTGGGGAACTTTGCAATCAACTGCTTTTGATGAGCTCAAGTCTTTGCTTACTCATGCTCCGATTCTTGCTTTGCCCAATTTTGACAAAACTTTTGAGGTTCATTGTGATGCAAGTGGTACCGGAAGTGCGGAGTTTTGATGCAAGAAAAACGAGCCATTGCTTATTTTAGTGAAAAACTCTCTGGTGCTCAACTTAATTACCCCATCTATGACAAAGAATTGTATGCTTTAGTGCGTGTGCTACATGTTTGAGAACATTACCTTAGACCTCATGAGTTTGTCATCCATACCGATCATGAAACGCTTAAGTACCTCAAAGGTCAAACTAAGTTGAACAAGCGTCATGCCAAATGGAGTGAATTTATTGAATCTTTTCCTTATGTGATCAAGTACATTAAGGGTAAAGAAAATGTAGTTGCCGACGCGCTTTCACGCATATGCATGATTGTCACTCAACTTGAGTTGAATGTTATTGGTTTTGAGCATATAAAAGACTTGTATGAGCATGATCCATCTTTTGCTATTCCTTATGCTAAGTGTTTGACGCATACTTCTTGGGAACAATATTACATCAAGGATAATTATCTTATGAGAGCTAACAAGCTATGCATTCCGGAGTCTTCTCTTCGTTTGCTCCTTTTGCAAGAGGCTCATGGAGGCGGACTCATGGGACACTTTGGACGTGACAAGACATTCGCCACGCTCTCCAACAACTACTTTTGGCCCAAGATGTTCCATGACGTCTCACGCTTCACCAACCGTTGTTTCTACATGCCGCAAAGCTAAGTCTAAAGCTAAATCCCATGGTCTTTACATGCCCCTTCCTATTCCTTATCAACCTTGGGAAGACATTAGCATGGACTTTGTACTTGGTTTGCCTAGAACTCAAAATGGAAAGGATTCCGTGTTTGTTGTTGTGGATAGATTTTCTAAGATGGCACATTTCATTCCTTCAACAAGATAGACGATGCTTCTCATATTGCAAATCTCTTTTGTAGGGAAATCTTGCGACTCCATGGAGTACCAAAGACAATCGTCTCCGATCGTGACGTCAAGTTCTTGAGTTACTTTTGGAAGACCCTATGCGCCAAGCTCGAATCAAGCTCTTGTTCTCATCCGCATACCATCCTCAAACCGATGGCCAAACGGAGGTGACGAACCGCACACTATCCACTCTACTTCGTGTCTTGATCAAGAAGAACATCAAGGAGTGGGAAGCATGTCTACCCATCGCCGAGTACGCCTACAACCGTGCAAGACATTCGACTACCGGCAAGTCCCCCTTCAAGGTCATCTACGGCTTCAACCCGTTGTCCCCATTGGACATTCTACCTCTTCCTCTACAAGAGCGCACCAACATGGATGCGAGTGCACGGGCAAGCTACATCAAGAAGATGCATGAGGATACAAGACAAACCATCGAGCGCCAAGTACAACGACTAGCGACCAAGCTCAACGTCAACAAGCAACCCATGGTCTTCAACATTGGTGATCTAGTGTGGCTACACCTTCGCAAGGACCGCTTCCCCAAAGAACGCAAGTCCAAGCTTCTTCCTAGAGCCGATGGACATTTCAAGGTGCTAGCACGCTACAACGACAACGCTTACAAGATCGAATTACCTCGAGACAAGTACAACGTGAGCGACATCTTCAACGCCAAGGACCTCGCACCTTACCATGGAGATGAAGCTTTTGATCCGAGGTCGTATCTCTCCCAAGGGGGGGAGATGATGCGGAGCATCCCTCGCTCATCCCCATGGACGTGCCTACATCGCCCTCAACGCCATAGGACCCATGACAAGAGCCCAAGCTAAGGCTATCGAAGATAAGGTGAATTCGCTCCTCTCTGAACTCCCTCTTCCTACTCACGAGACATGGCTACTACCTCATTCGGAGACTCTATGTGTAATAAGGTACATGGAGGTGAGCCAAGGATCAACTACTTGCGAGAGCCAAGACGGCGAGGACTCCAAGCATATTGAAGAAGAAGAAGAGTTGCTGCTGAAGGCACAGGCACCGGACGTCCGACGCCTTCCGGACGTCCAACGAGTCCCAGGACCCGGACGACCGGACTCTCCGGACGTCCGGCACTTTGCCACCCGAACCAAAATTACGGACGACCGAAGCCTCCGGACATCCGACCGACGCACCCCCGAATCGAATCTACGGACGACCGACAACTTCTGGACGTCCGGACCTTCACGAAGCTCCGGACGACCGACCCTCTCCGGACGTCCGACGCGCCCACGACAGAACTGATCCTACGGACGCCCGAGCCCGTCCGGACGTCCGGACCGTCCTGAAGCCTCGGACGTCCGACGCCTTCCGGACGTCCGACGCCTGTGTGTTGACTTCGTTTGGGCCGCAGCCCTTGTACCCCTTCACCCCCTAGACTATATATACTCCTTCTTCCCCAACTTTCAAGGGTGAGCTTAGGTTTAGCTCATGTTTGTGTGAGAGCCTTGCTCATCCACTTGGTTACTTCTCCTCGGAGCTCAGGACCTCTACGGAGAAGATCCCCAAGCGGATTCAAGACCCTCTTCTAGGGTGGACCCCATCAAGACCTCCTCTCGGAGAAGAACGGCTACTCGTGTATCCTTACCTTTGTTGATTGTGAATCATGTGTATCTCTTTGTGTGTGGTGATCTAGCACTTGTGTGATTGATTCCTTGTTGGTTAAGTGATTTCTCTCTCGTTTCCTCCGTGTTTCCCTTTGTTCTTCCGCGTGTTCTTCGTGATTCCCCGTAGGATCCACTCCAAACGTGAAAGATCGTTCACATAGGGTTCCGCCCTACATCACCACGCACCCTCTCAGGTGGTCGTCGTGCGCTATCACGTTCAGCTCAGCGGATCAGCTCAAGTGCGCGGCAACGGCAGGAATCCTCCCCATGCTTTGCTCACCAGTCATCAGCAACGTGCAAGTCACCAGGACCCTCGTCGACGGCGGAGCAGGGCTCAACGTCCTATCTGTCGAGACATTCAACGATCTCCAAGTGCCATACGATCAGCTTCAGCCGACCAAGCCTTCCTTAGGAGTTACCGATGGCTCCACCGTCCCGATAGGGCAAGTTCGCCTTCCCGTCACCTTCGGACAGCGCAACAACTACCGCACCGAGCTCATCGACTTCGACGTCGCCCACATTCGCCTGCCA
Organism: Aegilops bicornis; assembly: GCA_021605145.1. Taxonomy (NCBI): domain Eukaryota; kingdom Viridiplantae; phylum Streptophyta; class Magnoliopsida; order Poales; family Poaceae; genus Aegilops; species Aegilops bicornis. The sequence continues at coordinate 325,621,184 of CM038672.1, read as the reverse complement.
TACAATGCCATCCTCGGGTACCCAGCTTTGGCGAAGTTCATGGCAGTGACTCACCATGGCTACAACGTCCTCAAGATGCCAGGAAGTGGCGGAGTCATCACAGTGCCTTGTGAGTAAAGGGACGCAGTGTGCTCTCTTGAGCGTGCCTTCCAAGCTGCAGCAATCGAAGACCCAGATCACAGGAGTGGGAGACTTCCCGAGGGGATCCCTAAGAAGAAGAAGAAGGCTTAGCCAGGTCCAATCCCTCGTGGGGTAGGCACCTCCGGAGGCATGTCAACAGGACCCGCGCCCGTTCAAGGGGCGCCACCCTCTGTCGCATAGGGAGGCACGCCCGGCACCCTCCTCAGGTGGGGCTCGGGGGCTCTTTCATGGCGAGCCACCGACCTAGCCGGGGTCACGTGGGAGGCGCTCGGGCACCGCTTGGAAGCATGCTTCAAGGCACGTTTCCCTCAGGAAGGTATGAGGCAAGGAGGGCCAAACCCTCAGGAGTTCATCGCGAGGAACACCCAGGAGCTACAGGAGTAAAGAGTCATGCGCGGCTGCCGCCGCCTGCCTGCCGTGGCCCCACATCCAGGCGAGGATGGTGGGCTGTGAATCTGCATCGACATACAGGCTCAACCGGGCGCGTCTCGAGGCGCCTCTGGCCCTCACGCGTGGGATGTTGCGAGGGTCCGCCTCACAGCTACGTTCGCATGCCTTTCGGCCTGCCGAACGCGGTCGCCGCCCATCAGTGCCTGCTGAGGTCCGCTCTGGAAGCTCAGGAGGTCAAGCAACACGCGGTCCTGGCAGAGATGGAGATGGCTCTCGAAGAACCCCCCGTACCCCCGGAGCCTCCCGAGGCTCCAGGTCCGGAGGGCTCGTGAGGGCCGGCTTCCTCATCGCGCGTCATCCGCTACCTCAACGTCCCGCCATCTCCGACCATATCAGGTGACACCTTTCCTAGTTCTGTTTTCAGCTGGGAGCGCCCCTCGGGCTGCATCATTCCCACTCCCAGGCCGCGTGGGTCCATCCCTGCGGCATGTATCCGTTTGGCTTATGTTCTTTACTTACCTTGTTGGGGGCACCCCTCGGGCTGCATTATCCCCAAGCTGCTCGGGCCAGACCCAGTGGAGTATGCTTTCTCCGCACCTATCTAGATGGATTTGCTCCTTCGTTCTTAACCCGATTCACGCGATTATTGCCTACTACCTGTCGCGTGCCTCTTTGCCCTAATGCAAAGCGCTTGCACGTTAAAAGGGGGGTACCTGAGCATCGCGACTCATGGGCTCTTACTGGCTCTCCAGCCCTCACCCCCTGGCCTTGACCCATGGCATCGCGACCTGTCATACAAGCGGAGGCTGAGCTCGCTCGAGGGCCGGGACCTGAGGACGAAGAGCATTTGAATTCTAACCCCGCAGAACACACCAATGATAAAGACCCAGAGCCAGCGCAACCCGCCTCGAGGTAGGGCCTCGTGGAGTCCCGTTGGCTCACGGGTGCCAAGATACACCTCTCCTAGCCCTACCGTGCCGGCCACGTGTCGTATGGGGTTGTACACGCCGGGGCTCCTCGAGGGGAGCCCCTCCCACGAACCAGTGGAAGCACCATGCTCCGCGCTGGCTGACGACACTACCGAGGAGCGGCTATGCCCGTACACATACAGAAGCGCTATGCTCTGCGCTGGTGATAAACAACTGAGGGAGGCTCACAACCGTATCGACCTCAGGGAGCCCAGAGCTCAGTGTCCGGCGCCATTGCAACGCCTCCCCTCGGGAGAGCCGCGTGAGGGGGCTGGACACGGGGGCCACGCCCGGGCCACGCCCGAGCGTACGCCACCCAGCCAGGTCCCTCGGACCTGGTCGTTGCGCGCCTCCCCGAGCGGAGCCAAGGTATGAAAATTCGTTTGAACGTCAAGGGGGACTCCTGAGCATCGCGACTCAGGAGCCTAACTGGTCACGTAGCCCCTCACTCCTTAGTCCCGTCCTTGGTCTCCGGTCGGGGCTAACGGCGGTTGAGGTATGCGCGTGGCTGGGCCCTGACGACATAGAACGACCAATCCACTCCTATGACTCATGTCCCTACTTGCTATTCGCGCGTCAAGGGGGACTCCTGAGCATCGCGACTCAGGAGCCTAACTTGCCACATAGCCCCTCACTCCTTGTGCCTGTCCTAGGTCTCCAGTCGGGGCTAATGGCGGCTGAGGTATGCGCGTGGTCGGGCCCTGCCGACGTAGAACACACGCAAGTAGGAGGGAAGAATGCGAATTCAAAGCAAATATTACAAGCCATAAGCCGTTTCACAACGCCAAACACAAGTTTAAACGCCTCCACGAGGCATGGTGCATGTTGCAGGAATTAAAAACAGAGCGGAAGCTGTGAAGCGATCACTCTCCTGTGACGCCCCCACCTCCCGAGGCCGCGGAGCTGGCGGCACCACGCCTGTGCAAGGTCTTGAAGGCGCGAAACTTCCCCAGCAGGGCCTCGGCTCGGCCTTTCACGGCCTCGGCAGCGGCAACGGCAAGGTCGCTGCTCACGGGCTCCAGCAGGCCGTCAAGGTCGACGCAAGGGTCGCGAAGGTAGACGTGGCTGAGGATCTGGCGTCGGCCTGCAGGAAAACGAGTAGCGCGCCTCGGCCTCGGCCGTGGGGCCAAGGCCGTCCGCGACATCTTCAAGTGCAAGGACCAAGAAAGGAAGCAGCTCGGCGGGGCCATCCTCTGCACCAGCTAACGGCTTCTCCAGGACACCCTCGTAGAGCGTCTTCAACGCGGCGCGAGCCTTCTCCTCCAACTTGGCGAAGGCCACCCGATCCTCAGCCAGGATCTTCGCCTTCCTGTCGAGCTCAATCCTCTCCGCCTTCAGCGACTGTTCCAGCATCTCCAACCGGCCACGACAGCCATCAAGCTCGGCGTCACGGTCCCTGACGGCAGCCTCCCGAGCCTCCATCTCCTTCTCCTTCACCTGGCGGCCGCGGACCTCCTTGGCGAGCTCGTCACGCAGGCCTTGCAGCTCGACCTCCAGCACCTTGCAGCGCTCCCGGGCGCCCGCGGCGTCGCCCTGGGCAGCATCGCGAGTGGCCCTGGCCTGGCGGGCGGCTTGTTTCTCCCCATCGGAGGCCGATGCAGCTTGACTCAGCGCCGCTCGGACGGAGGCAGCAGAGCGGGCCCAGCCAGAAGCCAGCTCCAGGCGCCCGGCCATCAGACGGGGATCAGTATTCTGGAGATCCTCTTGCAGCCGGCTCAGTTCGCTGGCGGCCTGGTCCAGGATGGCCGAGGGATCAGAAGGGACTGAAGCCGGTGGAGCAGGTGTAGAAGACGACAGCGTGATCATGGCTTGGGAAGGAGGAGCCCCCTGGGCCTTGGGCATCTCAGCAACAACGTCAAGCGCATGCACCTCCAGAGTCAGCGGAGCCGCGGGGGCTGACTCGTCGCCAGAGTGCCCCTGCTGGGCTCGCGAGGATGACCGGGCAGGGGAGGCGCGAGCTTCGCTGCCTCCTTTCCCCACAGACGGAGCCGCAGCACCAACAGGCGAGCCCAAGCAGGGCCGCAGAAGCCCCCCTCGGCCTTTTTGCTGCAGGTGCCGACCTGGTCAAGAGAATACAAACGTCAAGCCCCGGCGGCAGAAGCAAAGCAAAACACGGATCGAGCACTTACTGGTCGCTGTCTGCGGGCTCAAGCAGCCTCCGGCCAAACTCGAAGCCTGAAAGCCTGCAGCTAGGATCAGCTTTGGGAGGCCCGGAAGCAGCGGGCGCGTCGGGAAGGCCGGATGTAACGCCCCGATACCTACGATCCAGAAGACTTCCATATTTTTGTGACCTCCGTGTGTTTGTGACCTCCGGATGTAACGCCCCGATACCTACGATCCAGAGAGAGCCCACCAACCAGGCCGGCCTAACCATCCCCCGCAGCCCACCTAAACCCTATCTAACCCTAGCGAGCTCTGCTCTATCCCATCTGCTCCTCTCGTTCCCTCTGCCCGCCGCCACACACCCATCGCTCGATCCCATCGCCCCTCCTCTCGATCCCCTCTCCCCATCGTCCTCCTCCTCCGCTGCCACACGCAGAGAGGAGTTCAGCCCCGCGCCGGCCTCTGCAACACCACCGGGCGGCCAACTCCGCGGCCCTCCATCGCCTGCGCCTGTGCGCCTCCTCCTCGCCAAGTCCCCCGTCGCCCGAGCGCTCGAGGAGAGGAGCTCCTCGAGCACCTGCACCCGCATCCGTCGTCCTCCGTGCCCAGCAGGAGCCCCGCGCCAAGCCCCTCTCCATCGACCCCGCGCGCCATCGCAGAAACTCCATCGCCGTCAGCCGGTGCAGCAGCGCCACCGCAGTACTACCCCGACCTCCGCGACCACCACCTCCGGCCTCCCCGTCCTCTGCTTCGCCTCCTCGCACCCCTGCTTCCGCCTCGACGGCCTCCGTGGATGCAACCACCTTTATGCGGCCAAGGCCAACGCCGGCTACTTCTTCCAAATTGCTCGGCCATGCGCCAACATCCAAGAGGCTCGAGCGGTCCCCGTGACCTCCCGAGGCAGAGCCTTGCAAGTCCCTCGATGCCCTTTCAGTTCTTCAAGATTGCCAAGTCCAGTGATGCACCAAGTATGTGTGTACGTCTACCGTTGCTATGGGTCCGTCAAAACCAAGTGCATCGACCGTCGTCCAGAGCACCGGGGCATTGGATGCCTCTAGTTGCAGGTGCTTCGTTTGAGCTTCATTGAAACGTCGCCAAGTACCTCTACGCACGGATACGCAAGACCGTCTCGGATATCGCAAGTACCACGACAATATGAGTACAACTACCGTCGACATGCTTTTCGCCAAGTACCTCTAGGATCCGACAAGTACCCCAACGATACGCCAAGTACCTCTACCGTTGCCAAGATCGCGAGTACCTCTACCGCCGCCATGAACGACTACTTCCACGACGTCCGTGAACCACTACTTCCACTACCGTCGCGAGAACGACTACTTCCCACTACGACCCACGAGTACCACTACTTCCTCCGACGAACTCGTTCCGCCCAAAACACACGCTTCAAAGGTATAACCGCCGAGACGACTTTTCGAGAATGAATGTGTGGTGTATGAGATGCTCGTATTTGCACCGTGTCCGAATTGTCACTCGTTTCCATGCCACTAACCCGTGGGAACAAGGTAACCGGGATCACCCCACCATCTTTTGCATGTTTCACACGTCCACACTTTCTTTTGCACCGACATCTCGACGAGTTGTCGGATCATCGGAATGTTGCCGTGGCACCATTTCCGTTGTCGTTGTCGTGGCACCCCTTTTGTTCCGCCATGGTGACCAAATGCTTCATAACATGCTCATGTCAACATTTTCATAAAAATTGCTTAAAACTTGCATATGTCATCTGCATCATGTTAACAACATTTAAATGGTTAAAATTGTTGTTGTTTTAAATTGCTAAATTACATATGGGGATTTTTTCGGAATTGTCGTTTGTTGCTTCCGGCCTCATTTAAACTTGCCTAACTAGTTAGTTTACTTATGTCCCACCTCTTGCATTTTTATAACAACATGTAATATTGTTGTGTTCCTAAGCGAGAGAGAACTAAATAATTGATGTGGTGTTTCATCAATATGCAACTCGTTGCATATTGAACTCCACTTAACTTGTAGTGTTGTTTGTGCATATTGCCATGCCATGCTATTTAAACCGGACTTGCATCGTACTTGTTTGTGCATCATGACATGTTTATGCTTGTGTGTTTACCATGTTGTTTGCTTCTTTCCGGTTTGCTTCTCTCGTTAGCTTCGGTTCTGTTCCGGAGTTGTGAGGATTCGTTCGACTACGTCCGTTTGTCTTCTTCATGGACTCATTCTTCTTCCTTGCGGGATTTCAGAAGATGACCATACCCTCGAAATCACTTCTATCTTTGCTTGCTAGTTGCTCGCTCTTTTGCTATGCCGCGATACCTACCACTTGCTATATCATGCCTCCCATGTTGCCATGTCAAACCTCTAACCATCTTTTCCTAGCAAACCGTTGTTTGGCTATGTTACCGCTTTGCTCAGCCCCTCTTATAGCGTTGCAAGTTGTAGGTGAAGTTGAAGATTGCTCCATGCTGCATGATTATTTTGGGATATCACAATATCTATTATTTAATTAATGCATCTATATACTTGGTAAAGGGTGGAAGGCTCGGCCTTATGCCTGGTGTTTTGTTCCACTCTTGCCGCCTAGTTTCCGTCATACCGGTGTTATGTTCCTTGATTTTGCGTTCCTTACGTGGTTGGGGATTTATGGGACCCCATTGACAGTTTGCTTTGAATAAGACTCCTCCAAAGAAGGCCCAACCTTGGTTTTACCATTTGCCACCTAAGCCTTTTTCCCTTGGGTTCTGCAGACTCAAGGGTCATCTTTATTTTACCCCAGCAGGGGCCGTTGCTCCTCAAGTGTTGGTCCAAACTAGAGCACCGCGGCGGGACCATTCCTTGGCAACTTGGATTACGTCGGTACTGTGACGCTTAGCTTATCCGGTGTGCCACGAGAACGAGATATGTGCAGCTCCTATCGGGATTTGTCGGCACAGCGGGTGGTCTTGCTGGTCTTGTTTTACCATTGTCGAAATGTCTTGTAAACCGGGATTCCGAGACTGATCGGGTCTTCCCGGGAGAAGGAAGATCCTTTGTTGACCATGAGAGCTTATAATGGGCTAAGTTGGGACACCCCTGCAGGGTATTATCTTTCGAAAGCCGTGACCGCGGTTATGAGGCAGATGGGAATTTGTTAATGTCCGGTTGTAGAAAACCCGAAGTTGATCTTAATTAAAATACATCAACGGCGTGTGTAACATTGATGGTCTCTTCTCGGCGGAGTCCGGGAAGTGAACACGGTGTTGGAGTTATGCTTGACGTAGGTTGTTCTGGGATCACTTCTTGATCATAGTTGTTCGACCATGCTTTTTCCTCCTCTTCTCGCTCTCTTTTGCGTATGGTAGCCACCATATATGCTAGTCGCTTGCTGCAGCTCCACCTCATACCTTTACCCTTCCCATAAGCTTAAATAGTCTTGATCTCGCGGGTGTGAGATTGCTGAGTCCCCGTGACTCACAGATACTTCCAAAACTAGTTTGCAGGTGCCGATGAAACCGTGCAGGTGACGCATCCGAGCTCAAGGAGGAGCTCGATGAAGATCTTGTTCATTGTGTTGTTTCGTTTCAGTTGATCAGTAGTGGAGCCCAGTTGGGTCGATCGGGGATCTGTGTAGCATTTGTGTCGGCATTCTAGGAACGGGGGTCCCCAGACTTGCCTGCCTGCGGCCTGCGGCGTGGCTCAAAGGAGGCCCAGGACAGCCCATCTTCATCAACACAAGCTCAAGACCCTCACGAGGGGCCAAGCCTCGCGGGGCGGACGACCAAGAGCTTCCTCAGGCGCGGCCTCGTCAGGCTAGCTCATGAGGAGGCGGAGAGTTCATGGCAGGGTACCTCGCGAGGTGCCCATGACGCAAGCCATGACGACTAAGGGCGCCGATTGGCGCCAGCCAGCCCTTGGCGATCCTCCTTTCCTCTTTGGTGCAAAGGGAGCAAGCGCAGCGAGAGCATCGAGCAAAGGCATCCGTTTGATGCAACAAGACCAAGACCGGCCCCAACGGCTGGAAGGAGTCATCGTGGAGCCCAAGTAGGCGTCATCACTGAGCCTTTGGCGGCGAGGACCAACTTTAGTCAGGATAAGTGTACCCGTTGTTCCCCTTCAAAATGGCCAATTGTTGGCGCCCTTCCCGCTCAATATTTGGGAAGAGGCCCAGGGCCTTCGTCTATATAAGTAGAGCTAGCCACCATAGTAGGGCATCCTCTCCTCCCGCGCGGCATTTTGGGATCCAGAGAGAGAGAGATAGAGATCCGATCCTCAAGCCAGAGCAAAGGGACACCACTTAGCAGTTCATCACACCCACCAAGAACAGACCCTCACGAGGCTGTTCTCCCCTGTACTGTTCTTCATAATCCCCAGAGGCAATCCACACACCACACCTTTGGGTAGGGTATTACACCACGATGGTGGCCTGAACGATATAAATCTTGCGTCTCTTGTGTTGTTCTCGCTAGTAGTTTAGGTCCCTGCGATTCGACGAGTGCGAGACGGTGGAGGTTGGATCTCCGCGCGCACCCTGAGTTCGAACCTTAAGGGTCTGCGGAACCTGAAATCCGACATTTGGCGCGCCCGGTAGGGTGCGCAGGAATCTGCCTTTCGTCGCCTCGTTCTTCCCGACCACCGCAACCATATGCGGCGCTCGTCGGGCTGCGCAAGCGCCGAGCCGCCCTCGCCTCCCATGTCGCCCAGACCGCTCCCGTCGGCGGGCGCCCTCGTTGTTCCCCGTTACCTGCTGTCAACACCGCCATCGGCCCGGCGGGTGACGGGCAGCAAGCATCATCCCTGCGCTCCCCGGCGACCTCATGGGGGGGCGCGTGGCTCCCTGGTCGCCCGCCCCCTCGCGCCGGCTTCTCCACTCGTCGCGGCCCTCCTCGGCGGCTCGCAGGCGCCGCCTTCCAGCAGCCAAGTCAAGACATTCGTCCGCCGGGTCGGCGCCGCCTCCACGCGGCAGGGGGCTCCCTCGGGCGAGCGGAGTCGTCGGCCGGGCTGACCTTCGACTCTCAAGACCACCCCGCCAACTCGCCGGCTCGGGTGCGCTCCGCTGCTCTGCACACCTACCATCTGCGAGTCGCCGTCACGGGACCCTCATCGACGGCGGCCGGCCTCGGTGTGCTCTCGAGGCCTTCAACCTCCTCTGCATACCGGGGAGGCGGTGCTGCCCGGCCCGGCCTTTTTCGAGGCGTGGGAGGAGGGTCATCCAGCTCCTTGGGGCAAATCCGACTTCCGGTGACCTTGGTACATCGACAACTTCCGCGGAATTGGTCGACTTCGACATCGCCCCATCGGCCTCCCCTACAACGCCATCCTTGGCTATCCAGCATTAAGCGAAATTCATGGCCGCAACCCACACGGGTACAACCTCATGAAGATGCCCGGAGCAGCGGGCGTCCTCACCGTGCCGGGATGCGAGGGCGGCTGCGGCCTTCGAGCTCACCCTCAAGACGGCGGTCGCAGCACAGCCCGCCGATGCGGAAGCCCCCAAGCCCAAGGGGGCTGCGCCAACCAAGAAGAAGCAGTTGTTCACTCAAGACAAGGCAGAGACCAAGCAGATACCCGTCGATGAGGACGGGTCCACAAACGCCACCTTCACCATAGGCGCCAACTGTTGGGGAACGTAGTAATTTCAAAAAATTTCCTACGCCCACGTAAGATCATGGTGATGCATAGCAACGAGAGGGGAGACTGTGTCCACGTACCCTCGTAGACCGAAAGCGGAAGTGCTATAACAACGCGGTTGATGTAGTCGTACGTCTTCACGATCCGACCGATCCAAGTACCAAACGTACGGCACCTCCGTGTTCTGCACACGTTCAGCTCGATGACGATCCCCGGACTCCGATCCAGCAGGGTGTCGGGGATGAGTTCCGTCAGCACGACGGCGTGGTGATGATGATGATGCTCTACCGGCGCAGGTCTTCGCCTAAACTCCGCGACGATATGACGGAGGTGGAATATGGTGGAGGGGGGCACCGCACACGGCTAAGGAACGATCCATATATCAACTTGTGTGTCCTGGGATGCCCCCTGCCCCCGTATATAAAGGAGCAAGGGGGGGAGGAGGCCGGCCCTAGGAGGGGGCGCGCCAAGTGTGGAGTCCTACTAGGACTCCCTAGTACTAGTAGGATTCCACCTCCCTTGTATAGGAGAAGGGGAAAGAGGGGGAGAGGAAGAAGGAAAGGGGGGCTGCGCCCCTTGTCCAATTCGGACCAGGAGGGGGCATGAGCCTCCTTCCTTTGGCCTCTCTCCTCTATTCCCGTATGGCCCAATAAGGCCCATATATTCCCCGGCGAATTCCGTAACTCTCGGTACTCCGAAAAATACCGAATCACTCGGAACCTTTCCGAACTCCGAATATAGTCATCCAATATCGATCTTTACGTCTCGACCATTTCGAGACTCCTCGTCATGTCCCCGATCTCATCCGGGACTCCGAACTCCTTCGGTACATCAAAACTCATAAACTCATAATATAACTGTCTTCGTAACGTTAAGCATGCGGACCCTACGGGTTCGAGAACTATGTATACATGACCTAGAACTGTTTCCGGTCAATAACCAATAGTGGAACCTGGATGTTCATATTGGCTCCTACATATTCTACGAAGATCTTTATCGGTCAAACCGCATAACAACATACGTTGTTCCCTTTGTCATCGGTATGTTACTTGCACGAGATTCGATCGTCGGTATCCAATACCTAGTTCAATCTCGTTACCGGCAAGTCTCTTTACTCGGTCCGTAATACATCATTCCGTAACTAACTCATTGGTTACATTGCTTGCAAGGCTTAAGTGATGTGTATTACCGAGAGGGCCCAGAGATACCTTTCCCACAATCGGAGAGAGAAAACCTAATCTCGAATTACGCCAACCCAACATGTACCTTTGGAGACACTTGTAGAGCACCTTTATAATCACCCAGTTACGTTGTGACGTTTGGTAGCACACAAAGTGTTCCTCCGGTAAACGGGAGTTGCATAATCTCATAGTTGTAGGAACTTTGTATAAGTCATGAAGAAAGCAATAGCAACATACTAAACGATCAAGTGCTAGGCTAACGGAATGGGTCAAGTCAATCACATCATTCTCCTAATGATGTGATCCCGTTAATCAAATGACAACACATGTATATGGTTAGGAAACATAACCATCTTTGATTAATCAGCTAGTCAAGTAGAGGCATACTAGTGACATTATGTTTGTCTATGTATTCACACATGTATCATGTTTCCAGATAATACAATTCTAGCATGAATAATAAACATTTATCATGATATGAGGAAATAAATAATAACTTTATTATTGCCTCTAGGGCATATTTCCTTCACCAACCTCGAGCCCGAACAGGAGGAAGCCCTTGTCAAGTTCCTACGTGCAAACAAGAAGGTGTTCGCCTGGGAGCCCGATCAGCTGGCGGGGATTCCATGGGGCGTGATCGAGCACCAACTCAACGTGTGCCCCAACGTCGTGCCCAAAGTGAAGCGAAAGCGAGGAGGCAGTCCAATCAAAAAGCAGTGCCTTCATCGTCCAAGAGACCCGCAAGCTAGAAGCCGCGGGGTTATCCGCGAGGTCCGATACCCAGATTGGTTGGCCAACCCGTGGTGGTCGAAGAAGGGAGGAAAGGAGCGCATGTGTCGACTTCACCAACCTCAACAAAGCATGCCCGCAGGATCCATTTCCGCTCCCTCGATCGACCGGATCGTCGATTCCACCGCCGAGTGTGACCTGTTGTGCTTCTTGGGCGCCTTTTCGGGTATCACCAAATCAAGATGGCGGTGGAAGACGTGGAGAAGACGGCCTTCCTAACCCCGTGTGGAGTATACTGCTATACACGCATGCCATTTGGGTTGCATAGCAGGGCAACCTTCCAGAGCTCATGCACATCACCTTGGGCCCACAGCTCGGGAAGAATGTGGAGGCATACGTCGGCGACATCGTGGTGAAGTCTCGCGAGGCCAAGACCTTGATACAAGACTGGAAGAAACCCATGAGCCTCAACTCGGTGAGCATGCGACTCAACCGGAGAAGTGTGTGTTTGGAGTTCCCTCGGGCAAGCTCCTTGGTTTCTCGTGTCCCACCGAGGCATCGAGGCCAACCCGAGAAAAAGGTCAAGGCGGTGGAAGACATGAGCCCACGAAGACCCTCGGGGAGATCTGAAGCTCACAGGCGGCAGAACGGCTTTGGGCCGTTTCATCTCCCGATTGGGGAGGCGGGCTGCCTTTCTTCCAGTGATGAAGAAAAAGGGCCCTTGAATGGGTGAAGAGGCCGACCAAGCGTTCAAGACCTCAAGAGGTACTGACCAGCCCTCCGGTGATAGTGGCCCGCGCCCTCAGGAGCCCTTGGTACTCTACTCGCGCCACTCCCTACTCCGCTAGCGCTGCTCTAGTGGCGGTTAGGGAGGAGTGTCAGGCCAAGACCACGGCGGCCACCCGAGCTAAGGCAAGACCGAATCAGAAGGAACTAGCAGAAGCCAGCACCGCAATGGAGGAAGATCAGCCATCACGGCAGAGCGCACCAAAGGCGGGGAATCCTCCCGTCCAAGCACCCAGCTTCTGGAGGCGCCGACGCCTCAGGAGGCACCACAGCTTCCGGAGGAAGCCACCAGCACCGACGCCCCTAACCTCGTCGAGCACCCGGTGTACTTCGTCAGCACCGTGCTACGGGATGCGAGGGCATGGTACCGCATGCATGAAGCTCCTCACAGCTTTGCTAGTGGCTTCAGCGCAAGCTGCGGCACTACTTCGAGGTCATCCAATCAAGGTTGTCTCGGCATACCCCACGGAGAGGGTGCTCGGGAGCCCCAACTCGGCGGGAAGGGTCGCCGAGTGGAACATTGAGCTGCAAGCATTCCAGCTCGAGTTGATGCGACCAGAGTCATCAAGGGGGCCTTGTTGGCAGATTTCATGGCCGAATGGACAGAAGCACTGGCAGGGCGGCGAGATCGGTCCCTCTCCCGAGGAGCAAAGCGCCGGAAAGGTTGGGTCATGTACTTGACGGAGCGTTCTCTGACAGGCGTTGGGGGCTGAGGCGATACTCATATCCCCCTCTCGGGACAAGCTCTACTATGTCGTGCAGCTCTGTTTCCGGCATGGCGAAGGTCTCCAACAATATAGCAGAATACGAGGGGGCGAGAAGCGGAGTGCGAAGGCTGCCGCTGCCACAGGGGTGAAGCGCCTTACCATCAAGGGCGATTCACAGCTCCTCGTCAATTTCTCCAACAAGGTGTACGAGCCAAGGGATGAACACATGGAGGCCTACCTTGCGGAGGTCCGTAGGATGGGGAAACAGTTCTGGGGGTTGGAGCTGCAACACGTACCCCGCGACACCAATCAAGAGGCCGACGACATCACCAAACGAGCCTCCAGGAGGTTACCCCAGGAGCCGGGTGTCTTTGAGGAATGGCTCTTCAAGCCCTCAGCCCTGCCGCCGTTATCACGCATGGCACAGCCTGGGGAGGAGCTCCCTCAGCCACCAGCCTCGGGAGCCCCACTGTGGCCCAGCCTCGAGCACGCCTGCTCCTAACGATGGAACCTCAAGGGGAGTGCTGGATCACGGAGCTCAAGAGTTACTTAGCGTGGGACTTTGCGGAGAAGGAGGAGGAGGCAGGCGTGTGGCGCGGCAAGCCACGGCATACTGACATCATGGTTGGAGAGCTCTACGAGACGACCAAGCGATGTATCCCTACCCTGCATCACCAGGGAGCAGGGAAGAATTGCTTTGGCAGATATACATGGCGGAGATTGTGGGCACCATTCATCGTCACGGACCCCTTGTCGGGAAGGCGTTCCGCAGCGGTTTCTATTAGCCCACCGCGCTCAATGACGCCCTCGACCTCGTGAAGGCTTGCGAGGCTTGCCAATTCCATGCCAAGCAGATCCACTAGCCAGCAGGAGGCCTGCAAACCATTCCCCTCACTTGGCCATTCGCGATGCAGGGCTGGACATTACGGGCCCTTTCCCTCGGCGCCAGGGGCTATCGCTACCTCTACGTCGCCGTGGACAAATTCACCAAGTGGGCGAAGTCGAGGCCGTCCGCGCCATCCCGCTGGTTCTGCGGTCAAGTTCATCAAGGGCATCGTGAGCGGTTGGAGAGCCGAACCGCATCATCACCGACAACGGTTCGCAGTTCACCAATAACCTTGTTAGAACGTACTGCGCTAACCTTGGGACGCAGAGAGGCTACGCTTCGGTGGCGCACCCCCGCAGCAACGGACAGGCCGAGCGGGCCAATGCAGAGGTCTTGAGAGGCCTCAAGACCGGGGCGTTCAATAAGAATGGAAGCTGCGGCGAGAAGGCTGGTCTGACGAGCTTCCATACGTGTTGTGGTCCATCCACACAACCGCAACCAAGCCAGCTGGAGACCCCTTCTTCACAGTCTCTGAGCCGAGGCGGTCCTCCCTCACGAGGTCAAGCATCGATCCGCGCGGGTCCTGGCGTTCGATGAAAGCTGCAGGACGCCATGCGGGGGACGACCCTTGTGCTGGGGAGGAGCGTCGTCGAGAAGCTGCGAGCGGCGAGGTACCAGCAGGCACTCCGGCGATACCACTGCCGCAACATCCGCCCCAGAACTCTCGAGGTTGGGGACCTCGTGCTCCGACGGGTCCTCTCCAGGGAGGGACTGCATAAGCTCTCTCCCATGTGGGAGGGCCCCTTCAAGGTTGTTCATGTTTCCAGGCCTGGCTCCGTGCGCTTGGAGACTCAATAGGGGGTGCCTACTCTGAGCAGCGTGGAACATCCGGCACCTCCGGGATTTTACCCCTAAAAGGCCCCGAGCCTGTGAAGAAGGTGAATGCATGAAGTTCATCTTTTGGAAAAGGCCACAGGCACGTGAAGAAGGCGAATACTGTGAAGTTCATCTTTTGGAAAAGGCCACGAGCCTGTGAAGAAGGCGAATGCTGTGAAGTTCATCTTTTGGAAAAGGCCACAGGCACATGAAGAAGGCGAATGCCTGTGAAGGTCATCTTTTTGGAAAAGGCCCTGAGCCTGTGAAGAAGGCGAATGCCTGTAAAGGTCATCTTTTTGGAAAAGGCCCTGAGCCTGTGAAGAAGGCGAATGCTTGTGAAGGTCATCTTTCTGGAAAAGGCCCAGAGCCTGTGAAGAAGGCGAACGCACTTTGTGAAGGCTGTCGCGTTACGGAAAGGCCGAACTGTGAAGAGGGCAAACGCCCGTGAAGCTTGCTTACGGAAGAAAGGCCGGAGCCTATGAAGAAGGCCAGTGCACTGTGAAGCTCACCGCCCGTGACACTCTCACGTAATAATGAGTGGGGTTGTACACGCCCGGAGTCTCAGGGGTGCGGCCTCGAGCCACAGGGCTCCCTCCTCACGCCCGATGGCAGCACTTAGCTCCAGCTAGTGAGAAGGCGTCCAAGACTAGACTAGGTGCGGACGCGGCTTTTCATTGCTTTTCTGCAGTTGACTGGTTATTCCTATTTGAAGTTTTTATCGAAACTATCGCCCTTTTTTGGTCCGTGGTTCTTCGATCTTTTAGCCCTCCTGCCTCGATTTCTCTTGCTGGGACTCGCGAGGCAGAAGCCTCGGGAGCCCCCGCGGGTGTTCCTACCCCTATCGCTCAAGTTTCTCATGGCTCTGGTCCACAGCTGGAGCACCCCTCCTGACCATGCCTCACGGGCAGCACAACGCGAACATGGGGCCAGGGTCGGTCGCTCCCGCGGCCACGACCGAGATTCACTTGCGAATGGGCGCACGACGGAAGGGAACAGTATCAGGATAACAAAAGCAGTACAATAATTAACGGCGTTGCCCTAAAACACGCCCCCACGGGGCCACACATTGTTACCTTTTTACGCAGGAGAAAAGGAAGGAAAGGGACAAAAGCAGGTGAAGCACGCCCCGTGCCGGCTCTCTTGGGAGGCCCCAGCCGCCTCCGGAGCTCAGTCGGACTCCATCTCGCGCTTCAAGGCGTGGCGGCCGGACCCGCTGCCACCCCCAAGCAGCGGCGGCGAGGCTGGCATGGCCGCTTCTTTGGAAGAATCGCCACCGAAAAAAGAGCTGGTGAAGCGTGAGGAGTCGGCACAGATCGCCCGGCCGCCAGCGCTCCCCTCTCCGCCTGGGGTGAGTCTCGGCCATGATCGTCGTCCTCGAGGCAGCACCCCATGCGGCGGCCGTCTTCCCGAACACCCTCACGTAGAGGTGGCGTCGCCATCATACTTGAAGTGCGAGGAGCACGGTGGCGGAGACCACGCCTTGTAACGTCTGCCGACCAGCGGGCGAGGAGTTCCCTGCGGCGAGAGACCTCGAGAGAAGCCCACGAAGCCCGGCTGCAACAGCCATCTGCATGGAGCCAGAGGCCACTCAGGGCGCCATCTGGGAGCTCACCCAGGAGGAAGCACGGGAGCTGAAGCCGGATGCTGGACGGCTCCTCCGCCCTCACCATGAACACCGGCAGCGCTTCAGCAGGATGGAGGCGTGGCCTCGAGGGACGCGCGGTCGGGGCACGCCCTCCGACCATGGCCAGCCGCTCGTCGCCACGCTGAGAGCCTCCCCCACGACCGCGGGAGACCGCCGTGGAGGCCACGGGGTGCTTGCTAGGGCGACCTCGACCACGCTTAGGCGCAGGAGAGGAAGATTCGACCTGGCGGCCCTTCCCCTTCTCTGCAGCCGAGAACTTCCTTGGTGGAGCCATGGATAAGAAGGAGTGACAAGAAAGGATAGACTGGAAGGGCGCGCGCCGTTCCGTACTTATAGCCGGCGAAGGCCAACCGTCGACCTCCACGATCACCGGTAATCATGACTGACCATGCATGCAAGGACTTGTCGAATCTGGGCGGTTACCAAGGCGTCGTGGGGGAGCAGTGCCACGTCCAATCAACCACCACGCGGCGCCCAAGGCCGAGGCTGTTAGGGCCATGACGCGCACTTGCCCTTTCGCCTCTCTGCTCGGCCAAGTTGAGGCGCGGCGTGGGCCAGGGGCTCTTGTCGGCGTTACAGGAGCAGGGGTCCCAGACTTGCACACTGCGGCCTGCGGCGTGGCTCAAAGGAGGCCAGGACAGCCCATCTTCATCAACACAAGCTCAAGACCCTCGCGAGGCCAAGCCTCGTGGGCGGACGACCAAGAGCTTCCTCGGTAGCGGCCTCGTCGGTGGTGATGAGGAGGCGGAGAGTTCAAGGCGAGCTACCTCGTGAGGTGCCCATGACGCAAGCCATGACGACCAAGGGCGCGATCAGGCGCCCGACCATAGCGTCCTCCTTTCCTCTTTGGTGCAAAGGAGCAAGCGCGGTGAGAGCATCGAGGCAAAGGCATACATTTGTGCAACAAGACCAAGACCGGCCCCAACGGTGGAAGGAGTCATCGTGGAGCCCAAGCAAAGCGTCATCACGAGCCATTGGCAGGCGAGGACCAACTTTAGTCAGGATAAGTGTACCCGCTGTTCCCCTTCAAAATGGCCAATTGTTGGCGCCCTTCCTGCTCAATATTTGGGAAGAGGCCCAGGGCCTTCGTCTATATAAGTAGAGCTATCCACCATAGTAGGGCATCCTCTCCTCCCGCGCGGCATTTTGGGATCCAGAGAGAGAAATAGAGATCCGATCCTCAAGCCAGAGCGACGGGACACCACTTAGCAGTTCATCACACCCACCAAGAACAGACCCTCGCGAGGCTGTTCTCCCTATCTTATTCTTCATCAGCCCCAGAGGCAATCCACACACCACACACTGGAGTAGGGTATTACACCACGATGGTGGCCTGAACCAGTATAAATCTTGCGTATCTTGTGTTGTTCTCGCTAGTAGTTTAGGTCCCTATGATTCGACGAGGTACAAGACGGTGGAGGGTTGGATCTCCGCGCGCACCCCAGAGTTCAAACCTTAAGGGTCTGCCGTAACCCGAAATCCGACAATTTGGGGTAGTCTCTTTGATTTTGGTTCCGTAGTCGGACCTTGATTGTATCTGTATGATGTAATGTTTTACTCATGTATTGCGTGAAGTGGCGATTGTAAGCCAACTGTGTATCTCTTTCCCTTAGGAATTACATGGGTTGTATGAAGATTACCTCACTTGCGACATTGCTTTCAATGCGGTTATGCCTCTAAGTCGTGCTTCGACACGTGGGAGATATAGCCGCATCGAGGGCGTTACAAGTTGGTAATCAGAGCCATCCCCGGCTTAGGAGCCCCCTGCTTGATCGAATCTCTCGCGTTGTTGAGTCTAGAAAAAAAGTTTTGAGTCTTAGGATTATATATATCGGAGAGTAGGATTCTTTTTACTCCTCAGTCCCTTAAATTAAGCTCTGGTGAGGCCTCCTGACGTAGATGTTTTGACTTTCCTCTCCTCAAATTTCACTAATTTTTTTTAGGATCACGCGGGTATCTTGGAATCGTTCCGATGGTTTTGTGACGAGAACATTGTTCTAGGTGCCTCCTGTCATTTAGGGGTTGTGGCAGTGTCCCAGGGAGTTGAGCTCCGAGGTGTTGTCGTCACAATTTTATCGTTGCAGTTCCGGAATACCTGAGTTTCACCGACATCGAAAATCTCTTTTATGTAGTTGTTGGTGAGATAACCTCGATAACCCAGTACTGGGGCGAGCTCGAGAGTATTGCCATAACTCGTATAACGGATGCTTTTTGAAGGTTGAGGTAAACGATTTACGAAGGTTTCTTGGTTATGTGTTGAAGGATGGATACAATTTGGATCTAGGTATTGTTAGTTTGGGTGGTATATTTTGTGTCCCTGTATTCCCAACACCTGATTGCATAACCAGAAAGTTTCGGGAGTTTATAAGTGGGAATTCAAGTATCTCAGGGATATCTTTCCAATGAGACACATGATACGATATGGGATCTATCATATGTTTGTTTCCGGCTTATTCTGCAAGCCACTCCTTTGTTTTGTTTTGTGGTATTCGAGTTGCTTCAATGTCAAGTGTTGATTCCATACCTTTCCTAAATGGTGTTCTCATATTTCTATGTGAATACTAATCCTTCTTGATCATCGAGTTTGTCATCTCAATTTCTTCTCACCGTGCGCTTTTCTTCAAGATGATCCCATCATTCTCCCCATTCATGAGATCAATTCTCAGTTCTTTGCAACGGTGCTTGCTTCATCCGTCCCAAGTTGTCTTTGTTTTCCCGCCCTCCCACCCTTTTCGTAAAGGACTCATATATCCCTAACCAAGTACCCATTTTATTGCTGTGAAGTCTCTTCATTCTTTTCCTCAATGCTCTTATCCGGTGATTCTCATGAAGATGCTAAAGGAAGCTTCAAGTTTATCATTCTTTGTTCTCTTATCTTCCCTGGTGGAATCAATTCAAGCTTTGTCGATCATATCCTTTTCCCCGTTTGAAATGTTTTCCCATACCGGTGCACCTCATAATCTTCCAGTTCTTGTTATTCAATTGTTACGAGTGTTGAAGATATCTCAGAAGATTCGCATTTCCATTCCCAATCCGTTCAAGCTATCTGGAGATAATTATCTCATTCAAGCCATTTAATTCAACCGGCGCAGTCTCACTTTAAATCGTTCAACGGTGTTTCTTTTGAGTGGGCCCTAACCCACAGGTCTTTTCCCAGGATCTTACCTGACTCTTCTAAATTTCCCGGAGCTATTCCCAAATTCTTTTCGAAGTTTGACGTAAGAATGAATTATCATCAGTCATATTCCTTCTCCAAGATCGCTTTCAAATTCTTTTCATCGTTGGTTCAACCTTTCTAATTTTCATCCCGGAGTATCTCAACAATTCATGGTGGTGTTTCTCGTCGTCATTCTTGGATTTGAAGACCGAAGAAGAGGTTCTCTTAAATCTTGCTCCATTCTCTAAAAGATTCATGGTTCTAGCCTCATGCCATCCTCTCATAATTGTTTTCAATTGTGAGAATTCTTTTCACCCATCTGGAGCAACTCATGAGTCCTTTCAGTTTGATTCTCCGGAGCCCATCATCTTAGTATTATTCATTCTCAACTTTCAGATCTCATTCTCCAAATCTTACCGGTGCATCATTCAAGTATTCTCTAATCAACTCGTGATCTATTCGTTCTCATGTATCTAAATTCTCTCAAGTACCTTCGTTCATTTCTAATTCCTTACGGCGATTCGTTCTCTTTCATCATTCATTTTCAATTCTTACGATGGTTTGTTTAAGATTCCTCTTCGTTTGGCATCGTACCAATTCATTTGTTCTCTCATAATCCTACCGGTGGTTTGTTCAACATTCCTATTCCTTTATTATCGTATCAATTCATTCGTTCTTTCCAAATCCTACCGGCGGATTGTTGAAGACCTTCTCAAGTTTGCGCTATGTCTCTCTTAATACTTTCTACGAGAATAAATAGTATGCCAAATTCATTGCTTGTCATCAATTTAATTGGTGAGGATGAGCATATTGTAATTCTTATTCTTGTTTCATTGAGTAAATTCAATTCCTTATTCCGGAGGTTCATCAAAATTCTTTATTTCATTTGTTCATCTTTCTTTCCGGAGTTTCAAGTTTTCTCGGTTATATCATTTCAAAGCTTCATCTTATCACTGCAAGGCTTCACCTTGTGTGTCAACTTCTCTTTCTTTTTATCATCCTTTCATTACCGGAGTTCTTCATGGAGGCTCTACATTCTTCAATTGTTCTTCAAGTTTTCTCTTGAAGTTAAGATCCGCCAAGCTATACTCTAAAAATAAACATGGTGCTCAACACATGTTTTGTTTTGAGGAGCTCAAGTATTCTTCATCTTGCATTCCAAAGTGCAATTCTCTCTATCTTATCTTTTGAGATGGTGTTATTTCATTCTTGATAATTTCCCTTCGCGTTTCATGATTCACGGATTTTCAAGAGTGACATATTTAAATCCATCATTTTATCTTTGTTCAAGAGATCTTTTCAACCATCAATCTCTTCATTGGAGTTATCTTGTGTCATATTGCACCTAAAGTCTTCCCTAAGGAATGTTGCTATTGTGGTGTTTATCAATGACCCAAGTTATCTCTCCATCATCTTGGTGGAAGAAATTTTTCATCTCGTTGGTGTTATCAATTATATTATTTGTTTCCATAGTGGTAGTATTTCGCCTCAATTTTGAGAAGTTTTCCATAAGCCCACTACAAGCTTGTTCTTTTCGTTGTTGGTTTTCCAACAATTCCGTTCTAACCTTCTTGGAAGGGTGCTTTCCAAGCTCATTTGTGGTAGAAGTTGGCATTTTCTTCTCCGTTCTTTTCTTCCCAACAATCTAGCTTCTATTCTTTCGTTCCGGAGGCATTGTGATGTTACTCTCTTCGACCCATCATCTCATTTTGTAAATATCATGTTCTTTTCCTTGCTTATCCGTTTAACAAGAGTGTTATGTCCTCTGCTCAAGTTCTTTCATATATCAAGTTTTGCCTCTCTTTTCAACCTAAGTGCTGTCTGAAATCCTTCTTACCCCTTGTGCCATTCTTTCAATAGTTCCGGAGGCAGTGTGTTGTTGATTTCATCAAGTATCATCCCATCTTCTCAAGTTCATGTTCAATTCCTTCCATTTACAGTCGGAGTGTTGTCCAAATTATATCATTCTTATTCCTTCTCTATCTTGTTTTAACCGGAGGGTTCTGTATATCATTCCTCTTCTAACCGGAGTCTCATCCAAGTGCTTTCATTTTGCCAAGCTCATATTCTTTATCTTCCATTTCCAACCGGAGTGTTTCGTAATTGATCCTTATCGTTCCTTGTACACCTCGTTTCTACCGGAGTGCTTGCATGTACTTCTTGTCCAGTGCAACCCTTTTTTCTTATGTCTTTTAACCTACAAGGTTCTAGTAATGTTCCTTGTTTCTCTTTTCTACCGGAGTGCTCTCAATTTCGTTCAACTTTGTTGTGTTCTTTCTTTCAAGTTTTCAACCTCTCAAGGTTCGTGGTTTCACTCGTTTGTCAAAGAAGCAACTTTATTTTACCTCTTCCCCTTCCTCTTCGGTTTTCCCCAGTGCCATCCTAGATCTCGGGACGAGATCCTCTTGTAGTGGTGGAGTGTTGTAACGCCCCGAGACCGACGATCCAGAAGACTTCCATATTTTTGTGACCTCCGTGTGTTTTTATTTGTGCTTGCTCTATTTATTTTTGCATTGCATCATGTCATCATGCCAGCATGTCATTTAATTTTTAAAACCTCAACTAAATAAATTGCATAGATCTTTCGATCTATTTAAATCGAGGGAATTCACATGGTGTTTTCTCTTTATAACATATCCTCCTAATATTTATGGAGCTATTATAAAATATTCCATTGATGTGGAATTACCTTTGACACACTTGAGAATAATTCCCCATGCCTTTGTTATCTCACTTCTTGACCTCAAACTTTGTCCAATAAATTATTTCGTCATTTTCCGGAGCCCCACGAAATCCTCAACATTTTTGGACCTTCCTTTTATCAAGTCCCAGTTCAAACCCATTGAATTAAATTCAAATGAGTTTGAATTTACATTTTTCAATCATGGCTTTTTCTATTTTGTCGGAACAAGCACATTTTTGTGAGTCCGGGAAAATAATCCCCATGTCCAACTTCTTTCCCTAACCCTCTATTTATTTTCTTTCTCATCTCTGTTTTGTTTTTATTTTTTTAGAGTGAGAGAGAGCCCAACAACCAGGCCGGCCTAACCATCCCCCGCAGCCCACCTAAACCCTATCTAACCCTAGCGAGCTCTGCTCGATCCCATCTCCTCCTCTCGTTCCCTCTGCCCGCCGCCACACACCCATCGCTCGATCCCATCGCCCCTCCTCTCGATGCCCTCTACCCATCGTCCTCCTCCTCCGCTGCCACACGCAGAGAGGAGTTCAGCCCCGCGCCCGGCCTCTGCAACACCACCGGGCGGCCAACTCCGCGGCCTCCCGTCGCCTGCGCTGTCGCGCCTCCTCCTCGCCAAGTCCCCGTCGCCCGGCGCCGAGGAGAGGAGCTCCTCGAGCACCTGCGCCGCATCCGTCGTCCTCCGCGCCCAGCAGGAGCCTCGCCCTTCGTCCCCTTGGCCAAGCCCCTCTCCATCGACCTTGGCGCCATCGCGGAAACTCCATCGCCGTCAGCCGGTGTAGCAGCGCCACCGCAGTACTACCCCGACCTCCGCGACCACCACCTCCGGCCTCCCCGTCCTCTGCTTCGCCTCCTCGCACCCCTGCTTCCGCCTCGACAGCCTCCCGTGGATGCAACCACCTTTGCAGCCAAGGCCAACGCCGGCTACTTCTTCCAGCCGCTGCTCGGCCATGCGCCAGCATCCAGCAGCTCGAGCGGTCCCCGGTGACCTCCCGAGGCAGAGCCTTGCAAGTCCCTCGATGCCCTTTCAGTTCTTCAAGATTGCCAAGTCCAAAGGATGCACCAAGTATGCGTGTACGTCTACCGTTGCTATGGGTCCATCAAAACCAAGTGCATCGACCGTCGTCCAGAGCACCGGGGCACTGGTTGCCTCTAGTTGCGGGTGCTTCGTTTGAGCTTCATTGAAACGTCACCAAGTACCTCTACGCACGGATATGCAAGACCGTCTCGGATATCGCAAGTACCACGACAATATGAGTACAACTACCGTCGACATGCTTTTCGCCAAGTACCTCTCGGATCCGACAAGTACCCCGACGATACGCCAAGTACCTCTACCGTCGCCAAGATCGCGAGTACCTCTACCGCCGCCGTGAACGACTACTTCCACGACGTCCCTGAACCACTACTTCCCACTACGACCCGCGAGTACCACTACTTCCTCCGACGAACTCGTTCCGCCCAAAACACACGCTTCAAAGGTATAACCGCCGAGACGACCTTTCAAGAATGAATGTGTGTTGTATGAGATGCTCGTGTTTGCACCGTGTCCGAATTGTCACTCATTTCCATGCCACTAACCCATGGGAACCCGGTAACCGGGATCACCCCACCATCTTTTGCATGTTTCGCACGTCCACACTTTCTTTTGCACCGACATCTCGACGAGTTGTCGGATCATCGGAATGTTGTCATGGCACCATTTCCGTTGTTGTTGCCGTGGCACCCCTTTCGTTCCGCCATGGTGACCAAATGCTTCATAACATGCTCATGTCAACATTTTCATAAAAATTGCTTAAAACTTGCATATGTCATCCGCATCATGTTAACAACATTTAAATGGTTAAAATTGTTGTTGTTTTAAATTGCTAAATTACATATGGGGATTTTTCCGGAATTGTCGTTTGTTGGTTCCGGCCTCATTTAAACTTGCCTAACTAGTTAGTTTACTTATGTCTCACCTCTTGCCATGTTTATAACAACATGTAATATTGTTGTGTTCCTAAGCGAGAGAGAACTAAATAATTGATGTGGTGTTTCGTCAATATGCAACTCGTTGCATATTGAGCTCCACTTAACTTGTAGTGTTGTTTGTGCATATTGCCATGCCATGGTATTTAAACCGGACATGCATCATACTTGTTTGTGCATCATGACATGTTTATGCTTGTGTGTTTACCATGTTGTTTGCTTCTTTCCGGTGTGCTTCTCTCGTTAGCTTCGGTTCTGTTCCGGAGTTGTGAGGATTCGTTCGACTACGTCCGTTTGTCTTTTTCATGGACTCGTTCTTCTTCCTTGCGGGATTTCAGGCAAGATGACCATACCCTCGAAATCACTTCTATATTTGCTTGCTAGTTGCTCGCTCTTTTGCTATGCCGCGATACCTACCACTTGCTATATCATGCCTCCCATGTTGCCATGTCAAACCTCTAACCGTCTTTTCCTAGCAAACCGTTGTTTGGCTATGTTACCGCTTTGCTCATCCCCTCTTATAGCATTGCTAGTTGCAGGTGAAGTTGAAGATTGCTCCATGCTGAAACATGATTATTTTGGGATATCACAATATCTCTTATTTAATTAATGCATCTATATACTTGGTAAAGGGTGGAAGGCTCGGCCTTATGCCTGGTGTTTTGTTCCACTCTTGCCGCCTAGTTTCCGTCATACCGGTGTTATGTTCCTTGATTTTGCGTTCCTTACACGGTTGGGTGATTTATGGGCCCCCCTTGATAGTTCGCTTTGAATAAGACTCCTCCAGCAAGGCCCAACCTTGGTTTTACCATTTGCCACCTAAGCCTTTTTCCCTTGGGTTACGCAAACTCAAGGGTCATCTTTATTTTACCCCGGGGCGGTGCTCCTCAGTGTTGGTCCAAATTAGAGCACCTTCTTGGGACCATTCCTTGGCAACTTGGATTACGTCGGTACACTGCGCTTAGCTTATCCGGTGTGCCACGAGAACGAGATATGTGCAGCTCCTATCGGGATTTGTCGGCACAGCGGTTGGTCTTGCTGGTCTTGTTTTACCATTGTCGAAATGTCTTGTAAACCGGGATTCCGAGACTGATCGGGTCTTCCCGGGAGAAGGAAGATCCTTCGTTGACTGTGAGAGCTTATAATGGGCTAAGTTGGGACACCCCTGGAGGGTATTATCTTTCGAAAGCCGTGCCCACGGTTATGAGGCAGATGGGAATTTGTTTATGTCTGGTTGTAGAAAACCCGAAGTTGATCTTAATTAAAATACATCAACCGCGTGTGTAACCGTGATGGTCTCTTCTCGGTGGAGTCCGGGAAGTGAACACGGTGTTGGAGTTATGCTTGACGTAGGTTGTTCTAGGATCACTTCTTGATCATAGTTGTTCGACCGTGCTTTTGCCTCCTCTTCTCGCTCTCTTTTGTTTATGGTAGCCACCATATATGCTAGTCGCTTGCTGCAGCTCCACCTCATACCTTTACCCTTCCCATAAGCTTAAATAGTCTTGATCTCGTGGGTGTGAGATTGCTGAGTCCCCGTGACTCACGGATACTTCCAAAACCAGTTTGCAGGTGCCGATGAAACCGTGCAGGTGACGCATCCGAGCTCAAGGAGGAGCTCGATGAAGATCTTGTTCATTGTGTTGTTTCGTTTTGGTTGATCAGTAGTGGAGCCCAGTTGGGTCGATCGGGGATCTGTGTAGCATTTGGGGTAGTCTTCTTTGATTTTGGTTCCGTAGTTGGACCTTGATTGTATCTGTATGATGTAATGTTTTACTCATGTATTGCGTGAAGTGGCGATTGTAAGCCAACTGTGTATCTCTTTCCCTTATGAATTACATGGGTTGTGTGGAGATTACCTCGCTTGCGACATTGCTTTCAATGCGGTTATGCCTCTAAGTCGTGCTTCGACACGTGGGAGATATAGCCGCATCGAGGGCGTTACACCGGAGCTGACCTCAGACTGCCCCGGAGTCAGAACGGACCCCAGGGGAACCAGCCCCGACCTGCCCTTCCTTGGAACCAGGGGAGGATCCTCCCCTCCTCGCCTGGCACCGGCCTCATCGTCGTCCGGCATGGAGCAAAGGGCGCGGGACCTGCACCGAGGGAAGAAATCCCCCGACTCCTCGCCAGTCGCCTCGAAGTCAGACTTTTCTTCCTCCGCATCTTCTTCTTCCTCCTCACTCCCACTGGAGTTGCTGGAGGAAAGGTTCACCGTCGCCAACATCGCCAGATCCTCGGGAGCCCCGGCGGGCACCAGCCCCTCACCATTGAAGGTGGGCATGGCGCTCACCACTTGCTCCCAGTCGTCGCGAAGGAACAGGGGGACGGGAGCGCCCTCCGGCTTCGCCACGTCTCCCCCGACCAAGGAATGGAGAGCCGCGGCTAGATCTTCGTCAGAGAGGGCCTCGGAGGTTAGGCGAAGGGCGTCGCCTGCCTCCCCAAGCCTCCACAACGGAAGCGAATGCTCCCGTAGCGGAGCCACCCGGTGTTCCAGGAACTCCCTCGGGAGCATGGCCCCGGTCAGCTTCGCCGCCCCCAAGCTGCCTGGCCTCAGGTCCGCATCTATCCTCTTCAGCAACATCTTCGCACGAGAGTCGACGAGCTACGCGCGAGACCACGCATCAACGGTCTCGGGCTGCCCCGACGGCAGCATCAGTCGGGGGTGGATGCGCGCGACATCCACCATGACCCACTTGCTCCTGAAGCCTTCGATCCTTTTCCCGGGCTTGGAGATGGAGTTGGAACTGGAGTATGAGACAAAGCTCGCGCATGCAATAATACAGCCACGAGAGACTTGGAGGTAAAAGTAGTGGCGCATCAAAGCCACCGAGGGCTTTATCCCCACATGAGCCTCGCAATAATAGGTGAAAATCGCCAGGAGAAGAACAGAGTTGGGTGGAGATGTAGAGCTTGCAAGTTGTATTGGCGGAGAACAGCAAAGAAGAACTCGGAAAAAGGAGGGACCAGACCGGTGATAATGGCGCTCACAAAGAATGGGTAGAAGGTGCTCCCCTGGCCTTTAGGCTGGTCGGAGCCGGCCTCGAGCACAGTCGCTCCCTTGTTGCCCTGCGCCACTGTCCTCTGGCGCACAAGGACGAGATTCTTCGTCGACATAGTCGGAGGATCCAGAGCCGGGAGGTACCAGGCCTCAGTCGGGGTCTTGCGAGGCGCCATGGCTTGTAGGATGGGAAGGATTGAGGTAGATCTAGAGGATTTCAGAAGCAAGGAGGAGATGGGCGAGAAAGGGGATCTGGAGCAAGGCGAGCAAGAAGCACCAAGCCTGGCCCGGGCCTCCTTTTTGTCAGAAGGACGGTTGCCGAGGCGTCGTGGGGAGCGGAGACGCCCACGGCCAACCAATCGCCATGCGGCACCCAAGGCCGCAGGCTGTTGGGGCCCACGGCGCTTCGCACTTGCCCCTTCGCTTCCCTGCCAAGCCAAGTCCGGGCGCGCCTTGGGCCTGGGGGCTACTGTCGGCGTTCTAGGAACGGGGTCCCCAGACTTGCCTGCCTGCGGCCTGTGGCATGGCTTAAGTGGGGGCCCAGCGCGGACCAGCTTCATCAGCTCAAGCTCAAGACCCTCGCAGGGGCCAAGCCTCACGGGGCGGATGACAGGAACCTTCCTCAGGAGCAGCCTCGTCAGGCAGGCTCACGAGGAGGCGGAGAGATCAAGGCAGGGTACCTCACGAGGGTGCCCTGTGACACAAGCCATGACGACCGAGGCCAGGCGGGCGCCAGGCGGGCGTCGGCCTGCGCAGTGTCCTCATTTCCCCTTTTGTGCAAATGAGTCAAGCACAGGCCAAGGCATCAGGCAAAGGTTACCGCTTCGGTGCAACAAGACCAAGACCAGCAGAGCGGCAGGAAGGAGGTCATCGTGGAGCCAGGCGGCGTCACCGTCGAGCCTTTGGCAGTCAAGACCAACTTTAGTCGGGATAAGTGTACTAGATGTTCCCCTTCAAAATGGCCAATTGTTGGCGCCCTTCCCGCTCATTATTTGGGAAGAGGCCCAGGGCCTCCCTCTATAAATAGAGCCCTAGCAGAGAGAGAGAGAGGCGGTCGAACTCACACAAGCAGTTCATCGCACCAGCTCAAGAACAGCCCCTTGCGAGGTTGTTCTTCCTTTGTATTGTTCATCATCAGCCCCTGAGGCAATCCACCACACCACAAACTGGAGTAGGGTATTACACCACGTCGGTGGCCCGAACCAGTATAAACCTTATGTCCCTTGTGTTGTTCATCGTTGGTAGTTTAGATCCCTTGCTAACTATTCACGCATGAGCTGGTAGGAGAAAGATCTCCGCCACAAGCACTCCCAAAGCAGTTCGAATCCTCAAGGGTCCTGCTGAACCCGAAATCCAACTGACCTCACAAGAGCGTCTCTTGGTGGTTCCTCGTCGACATCACGCATTGCAAGCACAGGACCTTGCTTCCTTGAAGAACCACCTTGGAACATCTTCCTAAACATATTGTTTCCTCTGAAAAATTTCTGAAATTTTTAGTAACTTCAAGCAAAAGTGAACCAACTTCAATAAAATTGATAGCAACTACTCCTACAAGTGCCTAGAGCCTATATCAAGCATTAGAACTACTTGGAACCATATAAATTTGACATGCAAGCTCAAGAACATGGACACCTATGCAACACAAATTTGCAAAGAATAAAGCACTAGAAACAAAAACTAATTGGACCAATGGAGGAGTCACATACCAAGGAACAATCTCACCAAGCAGTTTTGCGAGAGGTGCTTTGAGCAAGAAGATCGAAAATCACAGCAAAGTGATTTGGAACTCGTGCTTGAGTTGGTTTTTCGGGTTTGTGTGAGACAGAGGAAGAAGATGGGTGCAGGGATAAGTGGAGGAGGGCCACCGTGGGCCCACGAGGCAGGGGGCGCGCCCAGGGGGGTAGGGCGCGCCCTCCACCCTCGTGGCCAGGTGGCAGCTCCCCCCGCGGTAATTTTTGCACAGTAAATCCTCAAATATTCCCGAAAAAATCATATTAAATTGGCATGGCATTCTAAGGACTTTTATTTTTTGGATATTTTTATATTGCACGGATAAGTCGGGAGACAGACTGAAAAATACTATTTTACTTTATTTCTACTAATAACAGAAAATATAAGGAGGGTACAGAAGGTTGTGCTTCTAGTTTCATCCATCTCATGCTCATCAAAAGGAATCCACTAACAAGGTTGATCAAGTCTTGTTAACAAACTCATTCCGACTAACATGGAACCAGGAGAAATTTGAATAACACTATGTTACCTCAACGGGGATATGGACATCCCCAATAATAAGTATATCATATTTCTTCTTGACGGTAGGGAGAGGAAATTCAAAACCTCCAAATATAATCGATGGAATTTTTCCAATAGAGTTGATACTATAAACTTGAGGTTGTTTCCTCAGAAAGTGTACCGTATGCTCATTACCATTAACATGAAAAGTGACATTGCCTTTGTTGCAATCAATAACAGCCCCTGCAGTATTAAGGAAAGGTCTTCCAAGAATAATAGACATACTATCATCCTCGGGAATATCAAGAATAACAAAGTTCGTTAAAATAGTAACGTTTGCAACCACAACAGGCACATCCTCACAAATACCGACAGGTATAGCAGTTGATTTATCAGCCATTTGCAAAGATATTTCAGTAGGTGTCAACTTATTCAAGTCAAGTCTACGATATAAAGAGAGAGGCATTACACTAACACCGGCTCCACGATCACATAAAGCAGTTTTAACATAATTTCTCTTAATGGAGCATGGTATAGTAGGTACTCACGGATCTCCAAGTTTCTTTGGTATTCCACCCTTAAAAGTATAATTAGCAAGCATGGTGGAAATTTCAGCTTCGGTATCTTTCCCTTATTTGTAATGATATCCTTCATATACTTAGCATAAGGATTTGTTTTGAGCACATCGGTTAATCGCATACGCAAAAAAGATGGGTCTAATCATTTCAAAGAAAGCGCTCAAAATCCTCATCATCCTTTTTCTTGGATGGTTTCAGAGGAAAAGGCATGGGTTTCTGAACCCATGGTTCCCTTTATTTGCCATGTTTCCTAGCAACGAAGTCTCTTTTATCATAACGTTGATTCTTTGATTGTGGGTTATCAAGATCAACAGCAGGTTCAACTTCTACATTATTATCATTACTAGGTTGAGCATCATCATTAACATTTTCACTAGGTTCATGTTCATTACCAGATTGTGTTTCAGCATCAGACATAGAGATATCATTTGGATTCTCAGGTGGTTCAGCAATAGGTTCACTAGAAGTTTGCAAAGTCCTATCATTTTTCTTTTCTTCCTTTTAGAAGAACTAGGTACATCAATATTATTTCTCTGAGAATCTTGCTCGATTCTCTTAGGGTGGCCTTCAGGATACAAAGGTTCGAGTCATTCTACATGTTCTAGTAGCCACTCTAACAAAGCATAATCATTTTCTTACTATTCATTTCATCAAGCACTTCTTTACGAGCTTTAAGTACTTGTTCTACTTGAGTGGTAACCATAGAAGCATGTTTGCTAACAAGTTTAAGTTCACCTCTAATATTAGCCATATAATCACCCAAGCGTTTAATCATATAAGCATCGTGTTTTAATTGTCTACCAAAATAAGCATTGAAGTCGTCTTGCTTAAACATAAAGTTATCAAACTTATCCAAGCACTAACTAGCAATTTTAGTAGGAGGGACTTCAGCTTTATCATATCTATAGAGAGAATTTACCTTTACTACCTGTGTCGGGATATCGGGATCAGGAGGTTCTTCAATAGGTAATGGATCAATATCATAAGTTTCTTCAACAGGCGGTAGATTAAGACCATGTATTTCTTCAATAGGAGGTAAATTCTTAACATCTTCAGCTTTAATACCTTTTTCTTTCATAGATTTCTTTGCCTCTTGCATATCTTTGGGACTGAGAAATAGAACACCTCTCTTCTTCGGAGTTGGTTTAGGAATAGGCTCAACAATTGGAGCAGGAGCTGGCTCAGGAGCTGGCTCGGGAGGTGCCCAATTATTTTCATTTGTCAACATATTATTCAATAGAATTTCAGCTTCATCCGGTGTTCTTTCCCTGAAAAGAGAACCAGCACAACTATCCAGGTAATCTCTGGAAGCATCGATTAGTCCATTATAAAAGATGTCAAGTATTTCAAGTTTCTTAAGAGGATGATCAGGCAAAGCATTAAGTAACTTGAGAAGCCTCCCCCAAGCTTGGGGGACTCTCTTCTTTAATTTGCAAGAAGTTGTATATTTCCCTCAAAGCAGCTTGTTTCTTATGAGCAGGGAAATATTTAGCAGAGAAGTAATAAATCATATCCTGGGGACTACACACACAACCAGGATCAAGAGAATTAAACCATATCTTAGCATCACCCTTTAATGAGAACGGAAATATTTTGAGTATATAAAAGTAGCGCGATCTCTCATCATTAGTAAACAGCGCGGCTATATCATTTAACTTAGTAAGATGTGCCACAACAGTTTCAGATTCATAGCCATAAAAAGGATCAGATTCGACCTAAGTAATTATATCTGGATCAACGGAAAATTCATAATCCTTATCGGGAACACAAATAGGTGAAGTAGCAAAAGCAGGGTCGGGTTTCATTCTGTCTCTAAGAGATTCTTTGTTCCATTTAACTAGCAGCCTCTTAAGTTCATATCTATCTTTACAAGCAAAAATAGCTGCAGAAGATTCCATATCAAAAACATAACCCTCAGGAATAACAGTATATTTTCATCATCACTTTCATCATCGTATTCAGATTCAATAATTTCTTTCTCTCCAACCCTAGCAATTTGTTCATCTAGAAATTCACCAAGGGCACAGTAGTATCAAGAATAGAAGTAGTTTTATCATAAGTATCATGCATAGAAGAAGTGGCATCATCAATAACATGCGACATATCGAAACGAATAGCAGAAGCAGGTTTAGGTGTCGCTAGCTTACTCATAACAGAAGGTGAATCAAGTGCAGAGCTAGATGGCAGTTCCTTACCTCCCCTCGTAGTTGATTGGATAAATTTTTGTCTTAGCATCTTTCATGTTCTTCACAGTGTCCAGCAGATATAAATCCCAAGTGAATCAAAGAATAGAGCTATGCTCCCCAGCAACGGCGCCAGAAAAAGGGTCTTGATAACCCACAAGTATGGGGGATCGCAACAGTTTTCGAGGGTAGAGTATTCAACCCAAATTTATTGATTCGACACAAGGGGAGCCAAAGAATATTCTCAAGTATTAGCAGCTGAGTTGTCAATTCAGCCACACCTGGAACTTAGTATACGCAACAAAGTGTTTAGTAGCAAAGTAATATGATAGTGGTGGTAACGGTAACAAAAGTAAAGACAACAAAAGTAATATTTTTGGTATTTTGTAGTGATTGTAACAAAGAGTAACAGAAAAGTAAATAAGCGTAAACTAGTATATGGAAAGCTCGTAGACACCGGATCAGTGATGGATAATTATGCTGGATGCGGTTCGTCATGTAACAGCCATAACATAGGGTGACACAGAACTAGCTCCAATTCATCAATGTAATGTAGGCATGTATTCCGTATATAGTCATACGTGCTTATGGAAAAGAACTTGCATGACATCTTTTGTCCTACCCTCCGGGGTCCTATTGGAAACTAAGGGATATTAAGGCCTCCTTTTAATAGAGAACCGGAACAAAGCATTAGCACATAGTGAATACATGAACTCCTCAAACTATGGTCATCACCGGGAGTGGTCTTGATTATTGTCACTTCGGGGTTGCCGGATCATAACGCATAGTAGGTGACTATAGACTTGCAACGTAGGATCAAGAACTCACATATATTCATGAAAACATAATAGGTTCAGATCTGAATTCATGGCACTCGGGCCCTAGTGACAAGCATTAAGCATAGCAAAGTCATAGCAACACCAATCTCAGAACATAATGGATACTAGGGATCAAACCCTAACAAAACTAACTCGATTACATGATAAATCTCATCCAACCCATCACCATCCAGCAAGCCTACGATGGAATTACTCACGCACGACAGTGAGCATCATGAAATTGGTGATGGAGGATGGTTGATGATGACGACGGTGACGAATCCCCCTCTCCGGAGCCCCGAACGGACTCCAGATCAGCCCTCCCAAGAGAGATTAGGGCTTGGCAAAGGCTCCGTATCGTAAAACGTGATGATTTCTTCTCTCTGATTTTTTCTCCCTGAAAGCCAATATATAGAGTTGGAATTGGCGTCAGAAGGTGTCCAGGGGGCCCACGAGGTAGGGGGCGCGCCCAGGAGGGGGGGCGCCCCCACCCTCGTGGATAGGGTGTGGGCCCCCTGGTCTTCATCTTTGGCGAGGATTTTTTATTATTTATTCTAAGATATTATGTGGAGTTTCAGGTCATTCCGAGAACTTTTGTTTTCTGCACAAAAAACAACATCATGGCAATTCTGCTGAAAACAGCGTCAGTCCGGGTTAGTTCCATTCAAATCATACAAGTTAGAGTCCAAAACAAGGGCAAAAGTGTTTGGAAAAGTAGATACGACGGAGGCGTATCATGTACTGTATGCTCATTACCATTAACATGAAAAGTGACATTGCCCTTGTTGCAATCAATAACAACCACTGCTGTATTCAAAAAGGGTCTACCAAGGATGATCGACATACTGTCGTCCTAGGGAATATCAAGAATATCAAAGCCCATTAAGATAGTAATGTTTGCAACTACGACAGACACATCCTCACAAATACCGATGGGTATAGTGGTTGATTTATCATCCATTTGCAAAGAGATTTCAATGGGTGTCAACTTATTCAAATCAAGTCTATGATATAAAGAGAAAGGCATAACACTAACACCAGCTCCCAATTCACATAAAGTAGTTTTAACATAGTTTCTTTTAATGGAGCATGGTATAGTTGGAATTCCTAGATCTCCTAGTTCCTTTGGTATTCCACCCTGTCGGTGTACTAGAGTAGGGGTACCCTAGTATCCCGAACTTGTGCACGGGCAGTTGCAGCCCTCCGCGGCAAGGCTTACCGGGTGACCGCCAAGGTCCTCCGTGGTTCCTTTGGAGCCATTCAAGAACAAAGTATTCAAGCCAAGGAGACAAGGCCCCGGCTAGAGGAGCTTGCCGGGAAGGCCACCCAAGGCACCTAGGAGACAAGGCCCCGGTGAGCGGAGCTTGCCGGGAAGGCCACCCAAGGCACCTAGGAGACAAGGCCCCGGCAAGAGGAGCTTGCCGAGAAGGCCCGGTGAGCGACAAGCTTCCGGACGCGACAAGACAACAACGCGGCAAGGCGCTTGCCACTGGCGGACCACCGCCAGATTTCTTGCGCGCTCCAAAGACATCCACTAACGTGTCGCCCTGGGACCTTTCCAGGCGCGCGTGGCAAGAGGCCGTGCGGCCAGCGGAGCGCGGTGGCAAGCGACGCTGACAAGATTGCCATCTGGCAAGCGGTGGCGCCCCTGACGGTCCCTGTTTGCACTGTTAGGGCGACGTAGACGGGCATTTAATGCCTTTGTCCCCTGCCGTCAGGGTTAGGTATGATACACTGTACAAGTAGTTGTACCAACCACTCCTTTTCCATTTTTACCCTTGTCTACGTTGCTACACTGTCGGAGACCCCTTGAGCATATAAAAGGAGGCCCATGCGCAACGTAGAGAGTGGTTGGGGGTTTTTGGAAGCCAGAGAACACCCACGCTCGGTCTCGTTAGCAGCTTGTGTGTACTGTAGCACTCAGCGCTCCTGAGCAAGAACTCAATACACTCAGACATGCAGCAGTAGGAGTGTTCTCTATCCGGAGAGCTCCGAAGCTGGGTAAACCGCTCGTGTGCTTCGCCTCGATCTACTCTTCGTGCGACCTCCGCCCCCCGCTGAACCGAAAGGGGCTCGGTCCGCCGGTCCCATAGGTGTTCGTGGGTCAGATCAGCCTCCCCGACACACCCTTAAAAATGTAACTAGAAAGCATGGTAGAAATTTCAGCTTCCGGTATCTTTATCTTATTAGTAACAATATCTTTCATATACTTAGCATAAGGAAACATTTTCAGAATATCAGTCAAACGCATACGCAAAAGACAGGTCTAAGTATTTCAACAAAGCCATCAAATTCCTCATCATCCTTTTTCTTGGATGGTTTAGGAGGAAAGGGCATGGTTTCCTGAACCCATGGTTCTCTTTCTTTACCATGTATCCTAGCAATGAAGTCTCGTTTATCATATCTTTTATTCTTAGGCTGTGGATTATCAAGATCAACAATAGCTTCTATCTCCACATCATTATCATTACTAGGTTGAGCATCAACATGAACATCATCATTAACATTATCACTAGGTTCATGTTCATCACCAGATTGTGTTTCAGCATTAGAAATAGAAATATCATTTGGGTTCTCAGGTGTGTCTATAACAGGTTCACTAGAAGCATGCATAGTCCTATCATTATTCGTTTTCTTTATAGAAGGACTAGGTGCATCAGTATTAATTCTCTGAGAGTCTTGCTCAATTCTTTTAGGATGACCTTCAAGATAAAAAGGTTCCTGAGTCATTTTACCACCTCTAGTCATAACTCTAACAACATGATCATTCATCTTATTATTCACTTCATTGAGCAAATCATTTTGTGCCTTGAGAACTTGTTCTACCTGAGTTTTTACCATAGAAGCATGTTTACTAACAATCTCGAGGCCATTGATCCTTCTACACATATAGTCACCCAAGCGTTCAATCATAAAAGCATTTCATTTCAACTGTCTACTAACATATGCATTGAAGTTTTCTTGTTTACCAATAAAGTTATCAAATTCATCCAAGCATTGACTAGCAGACTTATTATGAGGGATATCACCTTGATCAGATCTATAGAGAGAATTTACCTCTACTACTTGTGTCAGGTATCAAGACCATGTATTTCTTCAATAGGTGGTAAATTCTTGACATCTTCAACTTTAATACCTTTTTCTTTCATAGATTTCTTGCCTCTTGCATATCTTCAAGACTGGGAAATAGAATACCTCTCTTCTTCGGAGTTGGCTTAGGAGGTGGTTCGGGAAGAGTCCACTCATTATCATTACTCAATATATTATTAAATAGTACTTCAGCTTGTTCAACAGTTCGTTCCCTGAAAGCACAACCAGCACAACTATCTAGGTGGTCCCTAAAAGCATTGGTTAGTCCATTATAAAGATATAAAGTATTTCATTTTTATTGAGAGGATGATAAGGCAAAGCATTAGGTAATTGGAGAAGCCTCCCCGAAGCTTGTGGTAGACTCTCTTCTTCAGTTTGCACAAAGTTAAATATTTCCTGTAAGGCAGCTTGTTTCTTATGAGCAGGGAAATATTTTTCAGAGGAGTAATATATCATATCCTGGGGACTATGCACACAACTAGGATCAAGAGAATTAAACCATATCTTAGCATCACCCTTTAATGAGAAAGGAAACAACTTAATAATATAGTAATAACGAATTTTTTCCTCATGAGAAAATAGGGTGGCTATATCATTCAATTTAGTAAGATGTGCCACAACAGTTTCAGATTCATAACCATGTAAAGGATCAGATTCAACCAAAGTAACTAACTCAGGATTAACAGAGAATTCATAATCCTTATCAGTAACAAAGATAGGTGAAGTAGCAAACTTAGGATCATATTGCATTCTAGCATTCAAAGATTTTTCTTTCCACTTGCATAGTAATTTCTTAAGATCATCTCTATCCTTACAAGAAAGAAAGTCCCTAGCTACCTCTCCATCCATAACATAACCCTCAGGCATAATGGGCAATTCATATCTAGGAGAGCTAGGTCTAACATGTGTTTCAAAGTGTTCAGTTTGAATAATTTCATCAGTTTTAGAAATATCATCATCTTCAACATTCTCAATATTTTTAGCTCTAGCAAGTTGCTCATCCAAAAATTCACCTAGTGGCACATTATTATCAAGCAAAATTGTAGTATCATCATAAGCATCATGCATAGCAGAAGTAGCATCACCAATTACTTGCGACATATCCGAATTAATAGCAGGTGTAGGTGTCGCAAGCTTACTCAAAACAGAAGGTGAATCAAGTGCAGAGCTAGATGGCGGTTCCTTACCTCCCCTCATAGTAGAGGAAAAAAATCTTGGTTTTGGTATCTTTCAAATTATTCATAGTGATCAACAAATATAAATCCCATGTGACTCAGAGAATAGAGCTATGCTCCCTGTCAAGGAAGCCATAAAAAGGTCTTGATAACCGAGCTATAGGGGATCACAATAGTTTTCAAGGGTAGAGTATTCAACCCAAATTTATTGATTCCACACAAGGGGGGCCAAAGAATATTCACAAGTATTAGCAGTTGAGTTGTCAATTCAACCACACCTGAAAGACTTAATATCTGCAGCAAAGTATTTAGTACAAAAGTAGTATGGAAGTAACGTTAATGGTGGCAAAAGTAACAGTAGCAGTTCTGTAATGATTGTAACAGTAATAGCAACGAAAGTAACTTAGAAAAGATCAATATGTGAAAAGCTCATAGGCAATGGATCAACAATGATAATTGTGTTGGATGATATTCATCATGTAGCAGTTATAAGCTAGGGTGACATAGAACTAGCTCCAATTCATCTATGTAATGTAGGGATGTATTCCGTATATAGTCATACGTGCTTATAGAAAAGAACTTGCATGACATCTTTTGTCCTACCCTCCCGTGGCAACGGGGTCCTAATGGAAACTAAGGGATATTAAGGCCTCCTTTTAATAGAGAACCGGACCAAAGCATTAACACTTAGTGAATACATGAACTCCTCAAACTACGGTAATCACCGGAAAGAATCCCAATTATTGTCACCTTGGGGTATGTGGATCATAACTCATAATAGGTGTCTACAACTTGCAAGATAGGACAAGAACATAAATATATTCATGAAAACATAATAGGTCTGAAATCATGGCACTCGGGCCCTAGTGACAAGCATTAAGCATAGCAAAGTCATAGTAACTTCAATCTCAGAACATAGTGGATACTAGGGATCAAAGCCTAACAAAACTAACTCGATTACATGATAAATCTCATCCAACCCATCACCGTCCAGCAAGCCTACGATCAAATTACTCACTCCGGTGGTGAGCATCATGAAATTGGTGATGAAGGAAGGTTGGTGATGATGATGGCGACAAATCACCCTCTCCAGAGCCCCGAATGGACTCCAGATCAGCCCTCCCGATGAAGAACAGGAGCAGCGGCGGCGACGTATCGTAAAACATGATGAATCCTTCGCCCTGATTTTTCTCCCTGAATAGGGTTATATAGAGTTGATGTTGAGGCCGGAGGAGGTCCAGGGGTCCCACAAGCGCTCTATGCGCGCCCGAGGGCGGGGGGGGGGGGGGAGTGCCCCACGCTTGTGGCCTCTGGGTGGATCCACTCTGGTTAATTCTTGTACCAGTATTTTTTATATATTCCACAAAAATTATCCGTAAATTTCCAAGTCAATCAGAGAATTTTTTTTGCACAAAAATAACACCATGGCAATTCTGCTGAAAACAACGTTAGTCCGGGTTAGTTCCATTCAAATCATGCAAATTAGAGTCCAAAACAAGGGCAAAAGAGTTTGGAGAAGTAGATACGGTGTAGACGTATCAATCCACAAGAAGACTCTGATGCTTCATCCAGTCATGATGCCTTTCATGCTTCTGATGGAGAGAAACTAGAAGTTCTGTGACATATAGGACACGAGCACGCTTCTGAGGCCTTTGAGGTACTGTGCTGGCAGTAGCATCAGTGTTAGCATGATGAAGCAACCTAAGCAGACCGACAAGTTGACCAACAGTAGTATTGGGATTGGGTAGATGAATGGCTCACTACTGCAGGATGCTGCTAACGCGACACTACGATCAGAGACCCTTAGAAGAAACTGTATGCGATGCATTAATCACAAACGGTGGGGTAAAAAACCCGTAAAAAAGGTGCAAAACGTTTGCGATGACAGATGCATCAAACAGGGTTCAGATTTTAGTTGCGTGTGCAATCCAGGGAATACCGTTCAGTTCAATTAACTGTTTGCGATGAGGAGGAACAAAAGAAACGGGCAACCAGAGAAGGTGTGTGTGCGATATAAAGCATACGGTTCACTCAGATGATGATTTTTGTGATTAGGCAACACAAAAGAAATGGTCAGCCAGATTAAGGTGTGTGCAATATACGGCACACGATTCACTTGGATGAACTGTTTGCTTTGAGCGAAGAGAACAGAAACGGTTCGATTTAACAAGATGTGTGTGATACGCGGCAAATAGGTCTGCAATCAGAAATGTGTGCGAAGACCGATAATAATACAGACGATTGCTGCTAATAAGCCGTGTGTGTTCTGGGCAAACGCTTGGTGGTATACAATTGTCAGCGATTGATGAAATCATCACCGACGGGTTCCCCGGTATGGTCCGTATGCAATGTCATTGCACACTGGACAACAACATATATACTTATAACTTATAAGGACTTGATTCCATAAACATATTGAACATCACATGACCTTTGCACACACCAAAGTATGTTCCAAAATGCCTAGAAAACTCAAATAATGTATAAAAAGGCAAAACGAACCATGAATAATTTCATATTACTATAGTTGCATGTTGCCTCTTAAAATAAATCAAGGCAAGAAGAGACAGCATATATCATTTTGCACACATAGGTGACTAGTTCCCTCTCGGAACTATGAGACCTTTTGAGAGAAGCTCCAGTTTGTAAGAAGTCTATACCAAAACTTGTCCCAAATTGGACTAATTTTTACCACAGTATGTTGGTGCCATGTCATAACACCATGCCAAGTTTCATGATTTTGAGGCGAGTTTTGGATTTATAGTAATTTTAAAACTAGGTTTCTCAATGTTTACTATCGAGTTGGCACCGCCCTGGATATGCTTTTTCCTCGTGGATCCCAAATGACAAATCCAAATATGTCACTACCATGCAGCTTTTCTTATTAAGAATTACAACCCATTTGGTGTGCTAGCTGAAAATAAGTTAGTGGGTGCTGGTGGGCGCTAAGAACTTGCGATGAACAAAGATCTCAAGGATCCCGCGAGAGTGAGGTTCTTTCCCTATGTTGTGAATGCTTATAATATTTATGCCTTAATTAAAGAAATGGCAAGCCATTGGCCCAGTATGAAAGAAAATGTGGGTCAAACCCTAGTTGAAAAGGGCAACAATGTCTAACTCCAGCTTACAAAAGGTACAAAAGCACGAGGATTAATTGTTCATTAGGTTTACACATAACCCGGATTGAACATGACAATGACACCTAACTCAACCAAAGTTTTCGGCAGTTACAATCAAATGGACCAGTCTGATCCATAAAATCAAGATCCCAGTACAATAATTCTACTGCTCCATGATGACCACAAACTGTTGTAAATAGAAGCCGAACACGATCAGAAGCCCTTAGGTCCACCTGAAACTTCTTTTTATGCTCTTCAACACTTGCAGTCGTGAGTAATTTCTTGGTGAAAAACTCAATCCTCACGGACAATAGTGCCCTCGCATTCAACATGAAGAATGTGACAAAGCTAGTGTTTGCACTATTGGATGAATATCGTTCCAACATTACTATTTTCAAACGAATGTCATGACATCTGAGAAAATCCCCGTCCTTCATCAACCGTCGATTGGTTATACCTTTTTCTCCATGTGTTGTTGCCTAAATAGAGATGAAGATTGAAAACAGTTAATATCTAAAAAATATTATGTTGAAAGAGTGATAGCTGAACGATTAATTATAGTACATTATATATGGGCTTTCAATGTGCGTGAAATCATCACCTTAATATACAAATTCTCCAGACATGGAATGCATTCCAGCAAGGCAATAATGATGTTGAGATGAAAACACCACATACTGATATATAAGGTCTTGACATAATCCACCACCACTGATAGGATGGACAAGTGCTTCATTGAGCATAGAACGTAATATTAGCACTGAAAGTGTACTCCAAGATGATACTTAACTTATGCGCACAAATGAAAAATGCAAATTACAAAAGTGTACGTGAATAATATACAATACCTCAATAGGTGTGGAGGCAAACACCATATCGAACCATTTAAAAGGATCACGAATTGCACCCAAGGTCTCCAGTTTAGGCGCAGAGACCACATTTATTTGCGAAGGTTTATAACAACAATCAAGGACCAACCTTTGAAGTGAAGGGGCATCTTCGATGATGAGCTCCTGTCCTCCTAAACGAATTCCAATGCTTAAAAGGTAAGGCGACTTTATTTTGAGACAAGGGATATCGATTCCTGCTCCAAAAACAAGCACCAAACGCTCCAGTGCAGGGCAGCTGGAGTGGATGATGCTGTGCAGTGAGTCCTCCGACAGATGCACCAACACAAGCGCAAGTTTTTTCAGCAGTGGTAGTCGAAGCATTTGTACCAAATTGTCTGCTAGATGGCACTGGGTCAAGGTGGCGGTGTGGAGAGATAGGAGGAAAACCATGGGATGGGCATCAGTGGTGAGGGCACAGATGCAACTATTGGTGGTAACCTATCGCTTTAGTTATGGTAGAACTCAAGCTGCTGGAGTTTATCGAATTGACGGGATGTCAGCCAGGCGGCCACCATGCAGGGTATGTCCAACTGGTAGCATGCCATGATACAGATGCATTGAACGGAGCCCTGGTGGGAGGAGATGATGGCTCTGGGAAGTTTATAATCATCATCGACAGATAGCTGACGGCAGTCGAGATTAAGAGGCGCAGTGCGCCATAGAGTGCGCCATCGAGATGCGAGGACTTGTGTGTGGAAGCCATCCTTGGTGGGGAGAAGGGAGATGATCTCCCCAAGGATGCCGTCCGGGAGATCGCTGATGCGGTCCGCCGGAGATTCTACTAGTTCCTCGGGTCCAGGGGTGCGCTTCTGGCCGCACAGCTGGGTCCAAGATCTACATCCAGCGCCGGCACTAGCCGGAGCCACATCTGTGTACATACCAATCTGAAAGAAAAAAGGCATAAACATACATGCAGGACATTCAAAATCAATTCTCAAGATTTGGAAGAAAAAAGGCACAAACATATACGTAGGACATTCAAAATCAATTCTCAAGATCTGGCCATCAATTATTAGCATGCAAGCTAACCCTAGTCAGATTCTTAGCAAAAATTGTTTGTACAAAACAAACAATTAATCACTAACTCTATACGGATAACATTGAAACAATCAATAAACTATGTGCATCTAATGGAACTTAATTACTCTGATTTCATGGACTGAGAGAACATAACCATAGGATTTGTATTCCAGAAAAATTATAGAGCGGGGGGGTTGAGTAACCATAGAAAAAACATGAAATGTTTGCCGCACAAATGGGTATATAGATGACTAACCAGTTTTCCGTTGGAGTCGCAGTCGTTGCCGGAGTTGCTGTTGACCTCCGGCTCGGGCTGGGGGGGGGGGCACGATGGTGCCGGCGAAGTCAAGGTCGTGCTGCTGCCCGCACGAGACCTCATCGGTGGCGACGACAACCTCTG
The DNA here is from genome assembly GCA_021605145.1 of Aegilops bicornis. NCBI lineage: Eukaryota > Viridiplantae > Streptophyta > Magnoliopsida > Poales > Poaceae > Aegilops > Aegilops bicornis. The sequence continues at coordinate 325,578,902 of CM038672.1, read as the reverse complement.
TGCCCAGCTTCACCTGTTGCGCGGGTGCTTCACCAGCCCCGGCGCTCCCATGGTGCGCTTCAACGGCTAATACATCTCCATCGTATCTATAATTTTTTATTGTTCCATGCCAATACTCTACAACTTTCATATACTTTTGGCAACTTTTTTATATTATTTTTGGGACTAACATATTGATCCAGTGCCCAGTGCCAGTTCCTATTTATTGCATGTTTTATGTTTCGCAGAAAACCCATATCAAACGGAGTCCAAACGGGATAAAAATGGACGGAGAATATTTTTGGAATATTTGTGATATTTGGGAATAAGAATCAATGCGAGACGGTGCCCGAGGGGGCCACGAGGCAGGGGGCGCGCCCCTGACCCTCGTGGGCACCCCGCAAGGCGGTTGCTGCTCTTCTTTGGCCGCAAGAAACCTAATTTTTAGAGGAAAATCTGGGCGAAGGTTTCAATCCAATCGGAGTTACGGATCTCCAGATATATAAGAAATGGTGAAAGGGCAGAATCGGAGAACGCATAAACAGAGAGACAAATCCAATCTCGGAGGGGCTCTCGCCCCTCCCAAGCCATGGAGACCAAGGACTAGAGGGGAAACCCTTCTCCCATCTAGGGACAAGGTCAAGGAAGAAGAAGAAGGAGGGGGGCCCTCTCCCCCTCGCTTCCGATGGCGCCGGAACGCTGCCAGGGCCATCATCATCACCGCGATCTTCACCAACATCCTCATCACATTCCCCCATCTATCTACAGCGGTCCACTCTCCCGCAACCCGCTGTAACCTCTACTTGAACATGGTGCTTTATGCTTCATATTATTATCCAATGATGTGTTGCCGTCCTATGATGTCTGAGTAGATTTTCGCTGTCCTATCGGTAATTGGTGAATTGCTATGATTGGTTTAATTTGCTTATGGTTATGTTGCTGTCCTTCGGTGCCCATCATATGAGTGCGCACGTGGATCACACCATTGGGTTAGTTGTATGTTGGTAGTACTATGTATTGGAGGGCAAGAGTGACAGAAGCTTCAACCTAGCATAGAAATTGATGCATACAGGATTGAAGGGGGACCAATATATCTTAATGCTATGGTTGGGTTTCACCTTAATGAACGTTAGTAGTTGTGGATGCTTGCTAATAGTTCCAATCATAAGTGCATACAATTCCAAGTTAGGGATGACATGCTAGCAGTGGCCTCTCCCACATAAAACTTGCTATCGGTCTAGTAAAGTAGTCAATTGCTTAGAGACAATTTCGCAACTCCTACCAACACTTTTCCACACTCGCTATACTAACTTTATTGCTTCTTTATCTAAACAGACCCTACTTTTTATTTACGCACTCTTTATTATCTTGCAAACTTATCCAACAACACCTACAAAGTACTTCTAGTTTCATACTTGTTCTAGGTAAAGCGAATGTTAAGCGTGCGTAGAGTTGTATCAGTGGTCGATAGAACTTGAGGGAATATTTGTTCTGACTTTACCTCCTCGTTGGGTTCGACACTCTTACTTATCGAAAGAGTCTACAATTGATCCCCTATACTTGTGGGTTATCAAGACTTTTTTCTGGCGCCGTTGCCGGGGAGTCATAGCGTGGGGTGAATATTCTCGTGTGTGCTTGTTTGCTTTATCACTAAGTAATTTTTATTTGCTGTTCTAAGTTGTTTTCTATCTTTAGTTATGGGTAGGAAACGCAAAATACCAAAAAAATTAGTTGTACCTACTACACCAATGGTTGAAGAACCATTCAAAATCTATCACACTCGTAAAGCTTTTTACTTGGATCATCTTCGATCTCTTTGTGCTCGTGCTGAAACCCCAACTAGCTTAGTTGAGGGCAAATCTTTAGATGAGCATGCTTGTTATGTGCGACACCGCTTATCTCTAAAAGGGAACTTTTTTGGATCAAATTCATCGCTTTGCGATTATATGCTTGGAATTTATGTGAAATATATGATGTTACTTGTTGTTCTGAAAACCCTAAGAAGCACCTTCCCTACCAATGTGAGTTTAGTGATAATGGAATCGTATCTTCGTATGCTAAGGGTGTTTATAATTACTATGATGTTCAACAAATTGAAGAATTTGTTGCTTTTAGGGGTGCATATGAAATTGCTTCTTTGATTGAAAGTATGATGCTACTCTTTACAAATCTAATTTTTTTGCCATACTTAAATATTGTTATGATAATTATGCTTCTAATGCCTATGTTAAACCATATATTGAGGACTCCTCCGCTATCCAAGGAGAGACTAGTATTTTGCAGGAGTCTATGGAAGAAGAAATTGATGAAACCGTGAGCTCATTGGATGAAAAAGATGATGAGGAGAGCGAATAACAAAAGGAGGAAGAGCGGATTAGCTACCTGTGCCCACCTTCTAATGAGAGTAACTCTTCAACTCATACATTGTTTAATTTCCCTTCGTGCTTACCGAAGGATGATTGCTATGATGATTGTTATGGTCCCGTTGATTCTCTTGAAATATCCCTTTTTGATGATGCTTGCTATGCTTGTGGCCAAGATGCCAATATGAATTATGCTCATGGAGATGAACTTGCTATAGTTCCTTATGTTAAACATGAAATTGTTGCTATTTCACCCACGCATGATGGTCCTATTATCTTTTTGAATTCTCCAAACTACACTATATCAGAGAAGTTTGCACTTATTAAGGATTATATTGATGGGTTGCCTTTTATCGTTGCACATTAAATCCCTAGGAAATCAATCAATGTATAAAAACGGTCGATTGATGTTTTTTTCAAATTAACATGACACTCCGCTTTTCGTCACATGTTCACTGCAGAGAAAGTTTGACATGCCTCAGAGTGGCTGTGGTGGTGCGGGATGTGTGTGTCTGTGTGTGTGTGGTGGGGGGGGGGGTCCGGCAGTACACTATGAGTCGTGAACCTCCGTGTGGGATTATTGATCACTTTGTGAGTCATATATGCCACATCAAAGTCGTGAATTGGTTATTTAAAGAATTACACAACCCTTTCATACATAATGTTCGGGCCACATGCATGCATTGGTGGTCCTCTCGGACACTCTCCCTGGTGCCGTTATCAGTGACGTGCCCATTCGTTAGCCCGCAAAGGTTTTCAGTTTCCACCGGCAATGAGATGCATTTGACCAAAGGATGGATTCATATTGGCATGTGTGTGGTGTGGATCATGGTGGGATTCCATATCAAAGTTCGAGCACGTGCGTACACACTCCCACCGGACGCATCATGGTGTAGTGTGTTTCCGGTTTGCGAAGCATGTGCCACGGGCGCATGGATGCGGTGGTTTTGTCCCATGACATCACTCGCGTGTGCCTATCTCTGTGGGCCCACGAGGTCATCATCGACCAGTTGAACGTACAACGAGAGAGAGGTTAATTTGACCAACAAGGATGGTTCTTTTTTGGTTTGTGTAATGTACGTATATGCACGGTATAGGAGTATGTACATGTCAAAGAGGGGGCAACATGAATACTCTCTATATATGCGTGTCATAACCTTGCTCCATGTGGGTATTTTTCGGTTCCCAAGGCAGGTTCCACATCAAAGTTGTACATTATATTGGTATTCAAATATCACGCAATACCATGCAGGTGGTGGTTGCCCAATATATAGGAACTCACTTGCGTGTGGCGCTTCCATCCGTGGGCATGCGAGGTTGTCCTCCATCACTTTGACCCAATGAGAGAGAGGTTAATTTGATCATCAAGGAATGATTCTTTTTTGGTTTGTGCTATACAGTAGAAGTACATATATACCACACGTCGAATGGGGGCATACATATAGCACATACCACACGTCATGAACCTCGTGCTCTCTGTGGGGACTTTTTGGTTTCCTATATACGTGGTGCCACATCAAAGTTGTGCATTGCGTATTCAAACATCACACAAAACAACTCTTTGGGCCACATGCAGATGGTGGTACGTAGTCCTATATAGGATGATCACTCGCGTGGTACGCACGCTTCGGTTCTGTGATAGGCCCACGAGTTCGTCATCCATCACTTTGACCCAGCGAGAGAGAGGTACGCGTTGGACCAACAAGGAGGATTAATTCTTTTAGGGTTGTGTTACTAGGTGTATATATAGTACATGTCGAGGGGGGGTGACCAGCTTGGTCCATCACTTTCACCGACAGCGCGAGAGAGGTTAACTAATTTGACTTAGGAGGGGATTATTTTTTTGTTTTGTCTTGATATAGATCATGATGTGAGATTACATATATATAATATCGCATCTGTACACATGAATCCATCTCGCTGGATCGAAGGGGGGGGGGGCGAGCACACGACACGTCATGAATGACCTCTTGCTCTGTGTGGGGACCTCTGCGATTTTCAACGCATGCACCACATCAATGTTGTGCATTGGGTCGGGTATTCAACACATATGCATGCATCATACACCTCCATAAATATGTTCAGGACACACACATGCAATAATGGTTGTCTTTGGACACACTCTCACTCACTTGGTTATGGGTGCCAAGCCTATTCATGGGCCCGCGTGGACGTCCACCATTTCGACCAACGACGAGAAAGGTTACCAGGGTGGATATATACTTCTTCTTTGTTTCGAGTTACTGATACGTCTCAAACGTACCTATAATTTTTCATTGCTCCATGCTATATTATCTATTGTTTTGGACTATATTGGGCTTTATTTTCCACTTTTATATTACTTTTGGGACTAACCTATTAACCGGAGGCCCAACCCAGAATTGCTGTTTTTTGCCTATTTCAGTGTTTCGAAGAAATGGAATATCAAACGGAGTCCAAACGGAATGAAATCTTCAGGAACGTGATTTTCTCATCAGATAAGACCCGGGAGACTTGGACCCTCCGTCAAGAAAGCCACGAGGCGGTCACGAGGGTGGAGGGCGCACCCCCCTAGGGCGCGCCCCTGCCTCGTGGGCCCCTCGAAGCTCCACCGACGTACTCCTTCCTCCTATATATACCTACGTGCCCCCGACAGATCAGATACGGAGCCAAAAACCTAATTCCACCGCCGCAACTTTCTGTATCCACTAGATCCCATCTTGGGGCCTGTTAGGAGCTCACATGGGAAGGGGATTCCACCACGGAGGGCTTCTACATCATCACCATAGCCTCTCCGATGAAGTGTGAGTAATTTACCTCAGACCTTCGGGTCCATAGTTAGTAGCTAGTTGGCTTCTTCTCTCTTTTTGTATCTCAATACAATGTTCTCCCCCTCTCTCGTGGAGATCTATTCGATGTAACCTTCTTTTTGCGGTGTGTTTGTTGAGACCGATGAATTGTGGGTTTATGATCAAGATTATCTATGAGCAATATTTGAATCTTCTCTGAATTCTTTTATGTAGGATTGAGTTATCTTTGCAAGTCTCTTGAATTATCCATTTGGTTTGGCCAACTAGATTGGTAGTTCTTGCAATGGGAGAAGTGCTTAGCTTTGGGTTCAATCTTGCAGTGTCCTTACCAAAGGATGTAAAGGGTTGCAAGGCACGTATTGTATTGTTGCCAACGAGGATAACAAGATGGGGTATTTATCATATTGCATGAATTTATTCCTCTACATCATGTCATCTTGCTTAAGGCGTTACTCTGTTTTCATTACTTAATACTCTAGATGCATGCTGGATAGCGGTCGATGAGTGGAGTAATAGTAGTAGATGCAGGTGAGTCGGTCTACTTGTCTCGGACGTGATGCCTATATACATGATCATACCTAGGTACTCTCATAACTATGCTCAGTTACATCAATTGCTCAACAAAGAATTGCTCACCCACCGTAAAATACTTATGCTCTTGAGAGAAGCCACTAGTGAAATCTATGGCCCTCGGGTCTACTTTCATCATATTAATCTTCCATCGCTTTATTATTGCTTTGTTTTTTTACTTTGCCTTTTATTTTACTTTGCATCTTTATACCAAAAAAATACCAAAAATATTATCTATCATCTCTATCAGATCTCACTCTCGTAAGTGACCGTGAAGGGATTGACAACCCCTATTCGCGTTGGTTGCGAGGAGTTATTTGCTTTGTGTAGGTACGAGGGACTTGTGCGTGGCCTCCTACTGGATTGATACCTTGGTTCTAAAAAACTGAGGGAAATACTTACGCTACTCTGCTGCATCATCCTATCCTCTTCGGGGAAAACCAACGCAAGCTCAAGACGTAGCAAGAAGGATTTCTGGCGCCGTTGTCGGGGAGTCTACGCAAAAGTCAACATACGAAGTACACATCACAATCCCTTATCTCTCACATTACATTATTTGCCATTTGCCTCTCGTTTTCCTCTCCCCCACTTCACCCTCGTCGTTTTATTCGCCCTCTCTTTCCCAATCTCCTCCTCTCTTTTCGCTTGCCTTTTTCTGTTTACTCGTGTGTTGGATTGCTTGCTTGTCACTATGGCTCAAGATAATACCAAATTGTGTGACTTTACCAATACCAACAATAATGATTTCCTTAGCACTCTGATTGCTCCTCTTGCCAATACTGAATCTTGTGAAATCAATACTTCTTTGTTGAATCTCGTTATGAAAGATCAATTCGCCGACCTTCCTAATGAAGATGCCGCTACTCATCTAAATAGCTTCGTGGATTTGTGTGATATGCAAAAGAAGAAAGATGTTGACAATGATGTTGTCAAATTGAAGCTATTTCATTTTTCGCTTAGAGATCGTGCTAAAGCTTGGTTTTCGTCTTTGCCTAGAAATAGTATTGATTCTTGGAACAAGTGCAAATATGCTTTTATCTCTAAGTATTTTCCTCTCGCTAAGATCATCTCTCTTAGGAACGATATTATGAATTTTAAGCAACTTGATCATGAACATGTTGCACAAGCTTGGGAGAGAATGAAATTAATGATACATAATTGCCCTACTCATGGTTTAAACTTGTGGATGATTATACAAAAAATTATGCGGATTGAATTTTGCTTCAAGAAACCTTTTAGATTCGCCATGGGAGGCACTTTTATGGAAATCACTTTAGGAGATGCTACTAAACTCCTAGATAATATTATGGTTAATTATTCTCAATGGCATCTTGAAAGATCTACTAATAAAAAGTGCATGCGATAGAAGAAATCAATGCTTTGAGTGGAAAGATGGATGAACTTATGAAATTATTTGCTACTAAGAGTGTTTCTTCTGATCCTAATGATATGCCTTTGTCTACTTTGATTGAGAATAATAATGAATCTATGGATGTGAATTTTGTTGGTAGGAATAATTTTGGTAACAACGCATATAGAGGGAATTTTAATCCTAGGCCCTATCCTAGTAATCCTTCTAATAATTATGGAAATTCCTACAACAAATCTTATGGAAATTTTAATAAGATGCCCTCTGAATTTGAGAATAGTGTTAAAGAGTTTATGAATTCACAAAAGAATTTTAATGCTTTGCTTGAAGAGAAATTACTTAAAGTTGATGAATTGGCTAGGAACGTTGATAGAATTTCTCTTGATGTTGATTCTTTAAAACTTAGATCTATTCCTCCTAAGCATGATATCAATGAGTCTCTCAAAGCCATGAGAACTTCCATTGATGAGTGCAAGGAAAGAATTGCTAGGATGCGTGCTATGAAAGATGCCTTTATTAAAGCGTGTTCTTCCAATTTCCATGAAAATCAAGATGAAGATCTAAAAGTTATTGATCTGTCTCCCATTAAATCCTTGTTTTGCAATATGAATCTTGATAATTATGAGATTGAATATGAGTCACCTTTACCTAGAAGGCGTTCTAAAAATTCGGAGCTTTTAGATTATGATGCTAAAATTGATAAAAGTCGGATTGAAGAAAGTAAAACCTTAGATGTTGCTAAACCCACTATTTTGGATTTCAAGGAATTTAATTATGAAAGTTGCTCTTTAATTTATTGTATTTCCTTGTTGCAATCCGTGCTAAATTCTCTGCATGCTTATAGTCAAAATAAAGCGTTTACTAAACATATCGTTGATGCCTTAATGCAATCTTATGAGGAAAAACTTGAGTTGGAAGTCTCTATCCCTAGAAAACTTTATGATGAGTGGGAGCCAACTATTAAAATTAATATTAAGGATCATGAATTTTATGCTTTATGTGATTTGGGTGCTAGTGTTTCCACTATTCCCAAAACTTTGTGTGATCTGCTAGGTTTCTGTGATTTTGATGAATGCTCTCTAAACTTGCACCTTGCGGATTCTACTATTAAGAAACCTATGGGAAGAATTAATGATGTTCTTATTGTTGAAAATAGTAATTATGTGCCCGTAGACTTTATCGTTCTTGATATAGATTGCAATCCTTCATGTCCTATTATTCTTGGTAGACCTTTTCTTAGAACGATTGGTGCAATTATTGACGTGAAGGAAGGGAATATTAGATTCCAATTCCCATTAAATAAAGGCATGTAACACTTCCCTAGGAATAAGATAAAATTACCATATGAATCTATTATGAGAGCCACCTATGGATTGCCCACCAAAGATGGCAATACCTAGATCTATCCTCGCTTTTATGCCTAGCTAGGGCGTTAAGCGACAGCGCTTGTTGGGAGGCAACCCAATTTTATTTTTAGTTTTTTAGTTTTTGTTTCTGTTTAGGAATAAATAATCCATCTACCTTCTGTTTAGATGTGGTTTTATGTTTTAATTAGTGTTTGTGCCAAGTTAAACCTATAGGATCTTCTTGGATAATAGTTATTTGATCTTGCTGTAATTTCCAGAAACTTTCGGTTCACAAAAACAATTGTTAAAAATCACCAGAACGTGATAAAATAGTGATTCCAATTTATGCTGATCAATAAACAAATTTCCTAGGTCTTAATATTTTGGCTGAATTTTTGGAGTTCCAGAAGTTTGCGTTAGTTACAGATTACTACAGACTGTTCTGTTTTTGACAGATTCTGTTTTTCGTGTGTTGTTTGCTTATTTTGATGAATCTATGGCTAGTAAAATAGTTTATGATCCATAGAGAAGTTTGAATACAGTAGGTTTAACACAAATATAAATAAAGAATGAGTTAATTACAGTACCTTGAAGTGGTCTTTTGTTTTCTTTCGCTAACGGAGCTCACGAGATTTCTGTTGAGTTTTGTGTTGTGAAGTTTTCAAGTTTTGGGTGAATTTTTTTTATGGATTGTGGAACAAGGAGTGGCAAGAGCCTAAGCTTGGGGATGCCCATGGCACCCCCAAGATAATCCAAGGACACCAAAAAGTCAAAGCTTGGGGATGCCCCGGAAGGCATCCCCTCTTTCGTCCACTTCCATCGGTAACTTTACTTGGAGCTATATTTTTATTCACTACATGATATGTGTTTTGCTTGGAGCGTCTTGTATTATTTGCGTCTTTGCTTGTTAGTTTACCACAATCATCCTTGCTGTACACACCTTTTGAGAGAGCCATACATGAATTGGAATTTGTTAGAATACTCTATGTGCTTCACTTATATGTTTTGAGCTTGATAGTTTTGCTCTATGTGCTTCACTTATATCTTTTGAGCTTGATAGTTTTGCTCTAGTACTTCACTTATATCTTTTAGAGCACGGTGGTGGATTTGTTTTAAAGAAACTATTGATCTCTCATGCTTCACTTCGATTATTTTGAGAGTCTTAAATAGCATGGTAATTTGCTTAATAATAATATGCTTGGTATTCAAGATTTGTAAAACTTTCTTTTGAGTGAATTGAATACTAAGAAAAGTTTGATGATTGATAATTGTTTTGAGATATGGAGGTGATAATATCAAAGTCGTGCTAGTTGAGTAGTTGTGAATTTGAGAAATGCTTGTGTTGAAGTTTGCAAGTCCCGTAGCATGCACGTATGGTAAGCGTTATGTAAAAATTTGAAACATGAGGTGTTATTTGATTGTCCTCCTTATGAGTGGCGGTCGGGGACGAGCGATGGTCTTTTCCTACCAATCTATCCCCCTAGGAGCATGCGTGTAGTGCTTTGGTTTTTGATGGCTTGTAGATTTTTGCAATAAGTATGTGAGTTTTTGTGACTAATGTTGAGTCCATGGATTATACACACTCTCACCCTTCTATCATTGCTAGCCTCTTCGGTACCGTGCATTTTCCTTTCTCACATTGAGAGTTGGTGCAAACTTCGCCGGTGCATCCAAACCCTGTGATATGATACGCTCTTTCACACATAAACCTCCTTATATCTTCCTCAAAACAGCCACCATACCTACCTATTATGGCATTTCCATAGCCATTCCGAGATATATTGCCATGCAACTTTCCACCATACTGTTCATCATGACACATTCGTCATTGTCATATTGCTTAGCATGATCATGTAGTTGACATAGTATTTGTGGCAAAGCCACCGTTCATAATTCTTTCATACATGCCACTTTTGATTCATTGCATATCCCGGTACACCGCCGGAGGCATTCATATAGAGTCATACTTTGTTCTAGTATTGAGTTGTAATCATTGAGCTGTAAATAAATAGAAGTGTGATGATCATCATTAATTAGAACATTGTCCCATGTGAGGTTAAATGAAAAAAGAGGGCAAAGAGCCCACCAAATAAAAAAAGAGGCCAAAGAGCCCACAAAAAAAAGAGAAAAAGAGAGAAGGGACAATGTTACTATCCTTTCCCACACTTGTGCTTCAAAGTAGCACCATGTTCTTCATATAGCGAGTCTCATATATTGTGCTTCAAAGTAGCACCATGCTTTTCATATAGAGAGTTTCATATGTTGTCACTTTCATATACTAGTGGGAATTTTTCATTATAGAACTTGGCTTGTATATTCCAATGATGGGCTTCCTCAAATGCCCTAGGTCTTCATGAGCAAGCAAGTTGGATGCACACCCACTTAGTTTCTTTTGTTGAGCTTTCATACATTTATAGCTCTAGTGCATCCGTTGCATGGCAATCCCTACTCCTTGCATTAACATCAATTGATGGGCATCTCCATAGCCCGTTGATTAGCCTCGTTGATGTGAGACCTTCTCCTTTTTTGTCTTCTCCACATAACCCCCGTCATTATATTCTATTCCACCCATAGTGCTATGTCCATGGCTCACGCTCATATATTGTGTGAAGGTTTATAGGTTTGAGATTACTAAAGTATGAAACAATTGCTTGGCTTGTCATCGGGGTTGTGCATGATGAGAGCATTCTTGTGTGACGAAAATGGAGCATGACTAAACTATATGATTTTATAGGGATGAACTTTCTTTGGACATGTTATTTTGAGAGGACATAATTGCTTAGTTAGTATGCTTGAAGTATTATTATTTTTATGTCAATATGAACTTTTGTCTTGAATCTTTCGGATCTGAATATTCATACCACAATTAAGAAGAGTTACATTGAAATTATGCCAAGTAGCACTCCGCATAAAAAATTCTCTTTTATCATTTACCTACTCGAGGACGAGCATGAATTAAGCTTGGGGATGTCTGATACGTCTCCAACGTATCTATAATTTTTGATTGCTCCATGCTATATTATCTATTGTTTTGGACTATATTGGGCTTTATTTTCCACTTTTATATTACTTTGGGACTAACCTATTAACCGGAGGCCCAGCCCGAAATTGTTGTTTTTGCCTATTTCGGTGTTTCAAGAAATGGAATATCAAACGGAGTCCAAACGGAATGAAATCTTGAGGAACGTGATTTTCTCATGAGATAAGACCGGGAGACTTGGACCCTCCGTCAAGAAAGCCACGAGGCGGTCACGAGGTGGGCGCCCCCTCCTAGGGCGCCCCCGCCTCATGGGCCCTCGGCTCTCTTGACGTACTCCTTCCTCCTATATATACCTCATTACCCTCGGCGGATCGAATCGGAGCCAAAAACCAAATTCCACCGCCGCAACTTTCTGTATCCATGAGATCCCATCTTGGGGCTTCTTCCGGAGCTCCGTCGGAAGGGCATTCCACCATGGAGGGCTTCTACATCATTACCATAGCCTCTCCAATGAAGTGTGAGTAGTTTACCTCAGACCTTCGGGTCCATAGTTAGTAGCTAGATGGCTTCTTCTCTCCTTTTGGATCTCAATACAATGTTCTCCCCCTCTCTCGTGGAGATCTATTCGATGTAATCTTCTTTTTGCGGTGTGTTTGTTGAGACCGATGAATTGTGGGTTTATGATCAAGATTATCTATGAGTAATATTTGAATCTTCTCTGAATTATTTTATGTATGATTGAGTTATCTTTGCAAGTCTCTTCGAATTATCCGTTTGGTTTGGCCAACTAGATTGGTAGTTCTTGCAATGGTAGAAGTGCTTAGCTTTGGGTAAAATCTTGCGGTTTCCTTACCCAAAGGATGTAAAGGGTTGCAAGGCACGTATTGTATTGTTGCCATCGAGGATAACAAGATGGGGTATTTATCATATTGCATGAATTTATTCCTCTACATCATGTCATCTTGCTTAAGGCGTTACTCTGTTTTCATTAACTTAATACTCTAGATGCATGTTGGATAGCGGTCGATGAGTGGAGTAATAGTAGTAGATGTCGGCAGGAGTCGGTCTACTTGTCTCGGACATGATGCCTATATACATGATCATACCTAGATATTCTCATAACTATGCTCAATTCTGTCAATTGCTCAACAGTAATTTGTTCACCCACCGTAAAATACTTATGCTCTTGAGAGAAGCCACTAGTGAAATCTATGGCCCCCGGGTCTATTTTCATCATATTAATCTTCCATCACTTTATTGTTGCTTTGTTTTTTTACTTTGCCTTTTATTTTACTTTGCATCTTTATACCAAAAAATACCAAAAATATTATCTATCATCTCTATCTGATCTCACTCTCGTAAGTGATCGTGAAGGGATTGACAACCCCTATTCACGTTGGTTGCGAGGAGTTATTTGCTTTGTGTAGGTACGAGGGACTTGTGCGTGGCCTCCTACTGGATTGATACCTTGGTTCTCAAAAACTGAGGGAAATACTTATGCTACTCTGCTGCATCATCCTCTCCTCTTCGAGGAAAACCAACGCAAGCTCAAGACGTAGCAGTTACCGTATAGGTCGACCCAGTCCAAGCCTAATTAAGTTTGAGTGCATGCTACGTGTCGTGAACGCTCGCTCGGTGTGGGGGTTTTACGGTTCCAAAGAATGGTGCCACATCAAATTTGCACATTGGGTATTCAAACACCACACACACCACTTCCATATACATACTTGGGCCACATGCACAGAGTGGGTTTGTCTTCATACAATACTCCCTCGCGAGGTTATCGGCGACAAGCTAGCCCATTTTGCAGGGCCATGTGGACGTCCATCACTTTGACCAACAACGAGCCGGGAGAGGTTGTACAACCAAGTTGGATTCTGCTTGGTCCGTGTTATAGTACGTCATGGTGAGATGCCCTCCCCCAGCAGCAGCAGTGTGTGTGTGGGGGTATCAGCTACACTGCAACCTCCGTGGGGTCGGGGAAGTCCGGTTAATTTGCGAGGCACACGTGCCACATCAAAAGTTGTGAATGGTAGTTAAATATCACACGCCACACTCTTTTCATACATATAGTAGGGCACCCACATCTGGTTCGTATGTGGTCTCACCCATGTTGCACCACAAGCACACATTTGTGGGTCGGCACACAGTCCACCTTTGTTGGGAAGCGAAAGGCGAAGTTTGACCATATATTCGTTTTCAGTTTGACCCCACCTTGATCCAAATTTTCAGTTGCCCCACCTTGTTACTCCCGCCTAGTAAAATTTTCAGTTGCCACAATCTTTTGTTAAACACCACCTTGCCCCCCTCCACACACACCACACACTCCCCAAACCTCTGCTCACACAGACACACACCACCCTCGAAACCATTGTTACGTCACCGCCATCGCTGCTGCCTCCATCCTCAACCTCTGCCTGTGTGCCGGGGAGCTCGAGGAGCCAATGGCCAAAAAGAGGTTTATTGCGGCCTCTTCGCCCGACACCGGTGAGGTGGCCGCCGAGGTGTCCCCGTTGTCCTCCGTGGGCTGGTCCCCCAATCCGCCCGCCGCCCCGCCCTACGCCGGTTTGAGGACTTCCCCGTCCTCCCTCGGACCCGGCAGCCGACGAGGTCCTAGCTCGGGGTCCGGCTGTCGCGGTGGGGAATGTGGGTCATTGAGATTACAAATTGGGAGACCCTGTCAGGACCCCGATCCTAAGTGACACCGATCTAGCATGTAACACATCATATCTCTTTGCGGCCTCACGCACGGTATTCCCACGGGTGCCACCTTACCTGCCCCGGGACCGTTTGCGCCTTTTGGCTCACGTATATGATAGTGTCGCTAGCATCCATATGACAGAGAACCCGGGCCGACATGACTAGTCGTGAACCCAAAGTGGCACTAACTTACGGGGACAGGCATACATGAATCAACATCGAGCATGTCGATTGAGCGTGAATCCGGGCTGTAACAAGCTGGGCTAACAGGACTCCGGGGAACCGGGCTATAGCAGGCTAGCAGGACTCGGAAGTCACCGCGTGACATTTCCCTGAAGAATCTGTGAACCACGAGGCAAGTGAATCACATGCCGGCCGATCAAGTGTTAGAGGCGGTAGTCTTTGGGCTAGCGAGGACTCCGGTGAACCGGCATGTAGCGGACTACTATGGCTCATGGAAGCACAAGACTACATTTCCCCATAAGAGAGGCTACCAAGGATAAACAACTAGGTTGTCGGATCCCACACATACCAAGCATTTCAATCATACACACAATATGCTCAATATGTGTAAATACAACATGGCATCACAATAAAACTCTACGACTCAAAGTATTTATTCATTAGGCTCTGAGGAGCGAGATATTACAAACATGGGCCTCATGACCCAACATACAGAGCATACAAGCAACAAGCACATGCGGAAGCTTAACTTGTCTGAGTACAGACAACTAAAAAAGAAAAAGGCTGAGAAGCCTGACTAACTACAAGACCCTCCCAAGGTACAAGCTTATAGCTGAGGTTACAAGCTAAACATCGAAGTCCACAGGAACAACTAGCGAGACTGACGTCTCTCTGCAAAACATAAAATAGGGAAACGCGAGTACAAATGTACCTAGCAAGACTTACATCAGAACTATCTACATATGCATCGGTATCAATAAAGGGGGTGGTGGAGTTTAACTGCAGCAAGCCAGCTTTGACTTCGATGGCTAACCTGAACTATGACTGCAAGTAACTCTTTTGAGGTGGCGCACACGAGTCCACATATTCACCATACCAATACACCACTATGGATCTGCTCCCGTCTCCCTACGAGAACGCCATCCATAGCACTCACGCTTATCTTGCGCATTTTAGGGTATCCACTTTAACTTGTCTATGAACTGTACGGGCAACCTAGAAGTCCCTTACCGCGGACACGGTTATTCGAATAGATGATGTTAACCCTGCAGGGGTGTACTTCTTCACACATGCTCTCGCCACTTACCACAATGTACACATCGTGTATCTCGGCAACCTTCAAGCGGAAGCCTGGCGAGGGAGTCGGCCACGACCTGACTAACCACACAAGTCTCTCGTCCAGGTTTATCGCCTATTCGGGTTCCATCCACAAGGAGATCCGGCCGGGGTGTCGCTCACGGCCCCAAATGATGTGTACAGGGTTCCAAGCCCACCAAACGGGCGACGCTTGGCATACCCGACCACGGTGCCTAGTCTGTCCCAAGCCCACCTGTACGGGGTGCCACTTGGTAGACTACTAACACTACCTACAAACACCAAAAACTAGTTGCAACTCCTGGACAGAGATCAGGTTGATTAATAAGTCGAGAGGGGTCGAGTTACTGGAACCCAATGTGTGGTAACAACTGTTCATGGATCACAGACACAGAACTCAGTTCCTAAGGACGGCTGAAATGAGACAACCCACCATGTACTCCTAAATGGCCTCTCACCGCTACCTTTACCAAATCGTGTTCACATACTTAGCTCTCAACAGTAGGACATGTTCACCACATTCCAATTCATCCCCGATGAATCAGACCTGACACAACTCTAAGCAATAGCAGGCATGACAAACAAGCATGAATGAGTAGGCACATCAGGGCTCAAACAACTCCTACTCATGCTAGTGGGTTTCATCTATTTACTGTGGCAATGACAGGTCATGCAGAGGAAAGGGGTTCAGCTACCGCAGCATGTAACAGCTGAAACATTGTTTTCCTAGTGCAGTAAAAGAGAGCAGGAGCGAGAGAGTGGGATTGTATCAGAGTGAACAAGGGGTTTTTGCTTGCCTGGCGCTTCCGAAGATGATATAGCTCTTCATCGGTGTCATCGAACTCATCGACGGAACATACGTCTACCGAGGGGGAACAACCACCGACAAACAAGAGGGAACACAACCAATGCAATGCACAATATGATGCATGATCATGACATGACAATATGCTGTGATTTGAGCTAATACAACTAGTAACAGAAAGGTTTGGGTTGATTTGAACTCAAGGTTGAAATTCAAATTCAAACTATGAATTCAAATAGTGCATTATCATGTTTTGGACTAAACAGTGAGGTTAAGTTGTTCAAATATGCATGAAAATGCCATATTCAGATTCCTTGGGTTTTTCTGATCATTTCTCATATATAATTTATTTCATTTGGAGCTATAGATTAATTTCTATGATTTTTCAAAGTTTTGGATATTTTCTGAATTAAAGAAATCATTTAAGATTTATTTAAATTCCAGAAAAGGATTACTGCGTCAGCCTGACATCATCATGACGTCAGCAGGTCAACGGGGCACGGTCTAGGTCAAACCTGACCAGTGGGACCCACTGGTCAGCGACTCTGTGACATTTAGTGTCACAGACAGGTGGGTCCGGTAGACGGCCACATCAGCGAGGTCAACGCCGATGCGTGGGGCCACTGTGTTCTGATTAAGCTTAAACTATTTTTGTTAGCTGGTTAGTTAGACCGTGGGGCCCGCATGCCAGTGAGCTAGGGGTTTAGTTAGTGGGTCATTAGCCACTAATGACGTTGCCACGTCAGCACGCCGGAGTTGAACGCCGGCGAGCACGCGAACGCGGCGTCGATGCTCGGGAACGCGCTATGGGTGGCGGCTATACGTGCGAAGACCACCAGAGGGTAGCCCACGCTCTTTCGCATCCAGAGGAGCAGGTGGGTGGCTGCGGGGGCGCCAGAGCTCGCCGGAACGGAGCTGGCGACGGTTGCCGGAGCACGGTTCCGTGCGGGTTCACATTGTGGTGCACGGCAGGACATGGGGATGGTTGTGTTCGTCTCCTAGAGACGTGTTGAGCGCGTTGGCGGGCTCGGATGCGAGCGACAGCAACTGTGGCCGCGGCGGTGGCATGGCCGGCGGTGGTGAGCTTTCGGCTCCGGTGAAACAACGGCTAGAGGTCGAATTAGAGCATGGGAGTAGGGGAAACGAAACAGGGGCTCACGGCGATCTCGAGGTCATGGTCGGAGAGCTCGGGGGAGGTCTGGTGCGGCCGGGACGACGACGGCGATCTCGGGTGACCGGCGATGAAGATGGCGGCGAGGACGACGATACGGGGCTTCCGGCATTGCGTGTGTCGACGTAGAGGACGAGGGCGTCATGGCGGAGCCCATGGGCACGTGAGAGGGGCGAGGGGTGGCTCTAGGCGTGGCAGCGGCAAGCGGCGGCGGCGATGGAACTCGGGTGAGCTGGGGGATGGGACTAGAGGGCGAGGAGAGAGAGCAGAAAGTGAGGGGAGAGGCAGAGGGGGCTGCGGGGCGTCTCCAGACGCGTCGGGGGCGCCTTGGTGGCAAGCAGGAGGTGGCCGCGTTCGGCTGCGCGCTCGCCACGCACCTGCTCCTCCTTCTGGCAGAAGGTTGAAGAAGCAGGCAGCGCTGGCTGGGCTGGGCGATAGCCCAGGCGCCAGTGGCTTTGGCAGGTGGGCTGCCAGGTAAGTGGCCCCGGTGAGTCCGTCTCTCTCTCTCTCTCTCTCTCTCTCTCTCTCTCTCTCTCTCTCTCTCTTTTCTAATTCTGTTTCTGTTTTCTATTTACTTTGATCTGTTTTGAATTAGTAAATATACTAACTCATTTTGTAAAATCCTGAAAATAATTGTGGGCACTTTTGAAAATATTTCCAACAACCCTCAAATGCTTTCAAGATTATTTGGACACTTCAAATATTTTATAGAATTTAAATGTCCAAATTCAAATACTTATGATTTAATTCAAAAATCCAAAGTGTCCTAGAAAAATGTGCACCATTTTTGGCAGAGGTTCTAGACCAATTCGAAGATGATGAACTTTTGTGAAGGGCATTTTGGGTTCATTGAAATAGATTTTACTTGAGCCTATTTGATTTAATTTGATGCTAGGGTTTGTTCAAGCCCCATTTCATATTTAAATGAAATTTAGACATGATGACATGACGATCATGCAAGGACAAGCAAAGGCTAAGCTAGGGTTGTGACAACTCAACCCCACTAAACAAGAATCTCGTCCCGAGATTCAAGACGTGAGGTAAGAAGACAGAGGGGACATGGAACTGACATAGTCTTCACCATCCATTGCATTTCTGAAGATGTTGATTCGTTGCATCATATTGATCTTGACGTCTTTGCCTTCGAGATCCTTGTCCAACATGATGATGACAAAAAGAAACTCTATAGAAATTGATCTCCTTAAAGATCAAGCAACTCACGATCAACTCACGGAATGAGACGTTGAACATCTCTTGAGCTGAGGGGCACAACACACCTTAAAAAGGACGGAAGAAACAATTGACGAGGGATTCAAAGTAGCGAGGAAAAATTGCCATGGTTCCATAACAGGACACCTCGGGGAAGGTGACTCGTAGAATTATTCCCTTAAGTGGCAAAAAGAATTACTTTTGATACAGAGATCATTGAAACTCTCTATACCAGCCTAAGAAAAATCACAATTGATCATTTGAATGAATTCGAAAGAATGGCATACTCAGTTTGGAGAGGAAACTAGAGTTATAGGACAACTCGGCAACGGAAGGCACATTCCATTTGATACCGAGGATACAACCCAATGATTGAGCGTGCTCTCAAGAACTTGAGCATTTCCGTATTCATCAAGGTTTTACCAACATCCGTGCCGAGGATCCTCGCAACACATCATACTACCATGATAAACGGTGATGGAGGATGCAGATGCAAAGGAGGCCATCATTTTCTCAGATTTTTCCTTAGCAATGCCAAAGAAGCAAATCTGGATGATCGACCGAGAGACATTTAGCACTCCGCTTCTAATGTTCTCCTTGATGTACTAAGTACCACGGTCAATGCTTAAAAGAATCAACATGGCCATCAAGCAAAGGTCGGACTTCGGGAGCACAAAAATCCATAAGGAACAACTTGTGGAATAAGTCATACCAAATCCTTATGGAGAAGATGGTCGAATTGCTCATTCAAGATACTACAATAATAGATCTTCCGGCTAGGTGTGTCGGCCAGAACATCAACCTCGTCGGGACCTACATCATAGATCTTGGAAATGTTCCAGCCATCATATCTGCCTGAGATTCAGATCTGGCTGGTAACAGGATTTTTCAGACAACATGTCTAGAAAAGAAAGGTTGCAACACAAGTCGACGAGATAACGTTGCGAGACTCTCGGGAGATGAACTACGATAGCAAGCTCCAAAACATGAGCTGGTTCTGCTACACACATGTGAACATGTTGTCCAAGACAAGCATGACCACGGAATAGTCTTACAATAAAACACTACCAAAGTTCAGGTGAGGAACCATCATCGAGGATATCGAAGTCCTTACACAAGTCTGGATTAGCTCTTAGGAAGGAACTTCTTCTCCTTGAACAAATCAATCAGTGGCTTGGTGTGCTAGGGAATACATATGGAGTGGAGGTAATTAATCTACCAAACCATAGAATACTTTGCACGTATGCATGACTGATTTTGGATGATTCCAAAGGAAACAAAACAAACCTTTCTCAAATTCATGGCGGCAACTTACACCTAATGCACGTGAACTTGCAGAAAGTCACTTCTTTCACCAAAACATATACTTCATGAACGGGAGACGAAGATATGCTTACAAAGTTTCCAACACTAACTTAGATGTTCAACATGAATCATGGACAAGATGAAATGTTGATGATGAGCTCAACGACAATCATCGAGATTTCCATGAATATGGAATTCCACAACTATGTGAACAAGGTTATAGCATTGGTCAGACCCAAAAGATATAATGATGTATGCTCGAGGAAACAACCACGAGTAAGACAACATTACGAATAACGTTGGATATGATTTGATTTTATGATAGCCCATACTAGAATCAAAGAATGGATAAGATGATAGGTCAGATTAGCGATCACGAGGGTCAATCAATGAAAATACCATCTTTCTTCAACACACATACAAGATATTCCCTAAAATGAACTAAGTCGGATAAAGCTTTTATCTTCCAACTCTCCAAGTTGTTGTTTAGCTTAACCAACCAGTTCAGGGTATCCAACTCAGATTCTTGGAGAAGGGGTGGTTACAATAAACCAACTTGATCACGAACTCAACATAGCGGTCAGGTGACAACCTGGTAACACTTCCGAGAAGACATTCGGAAATCCACGAACCACCGATATATTACTAAGCTCGAGAACAATCTTGCTTTTCAGGGCAAGACGATATGATCAAATAAGCGAGGGATTGGCACAATCCTAACTAATTGATCGAAGTGTGCACCAGAAATATGGACTAGGTAGCATGATCTATCTTAGAATGATGATTCAAACAAACACGCTAAGAATGAGATTATTATCCATTAACTACCAAACAACGAGGTTGCTAGGAGTATTGACTTCGCACATCACAGTACACTTGTCGGCATTCCGGTTACAATAACATGGAAACCGAGGAATGAACAATGATGGCAAGAAGTATTACTGCATCAAGAATTCATAAGAGGTTGTAACATCCCAAATTTTCAATTTGGAATGTTATACACTAGATCATCATTGCATATCATATTTTATTGCTTTTGGCCTGATCTAGAAATTCTACGCAACTCAAGGACCCACGAAGAGAGTTGGGGATTTCGTTATTTTCATATTTGAGTGTTCTCAAATTTTGAAAATAGGATCATTTGATTTTAATTATTTTATCTTCAATTATTTCTATTATAAAAATATGGGAGAGGGAATAAAATGACTTTCCCAAAATAAAGAAATATTGAGGATTTAATAATAAAATCAAATAAGATTTTATTTTGGAGTTTATTGCTAATTTATTTGAATTTAGGAAAAATGCACGCTTTTCAAAATTGCTTTTAGGCCCCAAATAAATGTTCTTCTTGTCCGGCTTGATTTTAGAAGTCGAGGAAAATTTATTTCGGGATTTTTGGAGTCCGTTTAGTATTTCTTTTTTTATTTTTCTGCGCGTAATGTTTTTTAATAAAAAACGCGAACCGACCTCGGGCCGTATTCGGCCAGGACTCCCCTGGCCTGCCCCCTTTATATTGTGACTGAGCCCACCCCAAACCCTAGCCCCCCGCCGCTCATTGCCCTCGCCAACGCCGCCTGTTCGCGACCACGAGCCAACAGCATTGAGCCGACCGCCGCCGCCGCCCGTTGACCCGCCGGAGGTAGACCCCGTCGCCGCCGTGGTTTTCGAGAGAAACCGTCGGTTTATTTTTTTTAGGAACCCGGTTTATTCTTTTATAGATCGATTTAGTTTTTTCTCCCGGTTTAGTTTATTTAGCGGATGTTCATCCGTACGTTCGTTTTAACGATCAGTTTTCGTCGTTTAGCTGCAGACAGCGAACGTTCGTTCATTAGCCTGTTCGTCCATTTTTCTTTTTCTCGGATTTTCCGCGATTATTTTCGATCTCGATTTCTGATCCGATTTTTGTTTTAGTATAACTTTTCGCTCGTTTATCGGAATCAGGCGATTCAAGCGCGTAGAGTTTCTTCTAGAAACCCTCTTTCCGTTTAACCAACTCAAACAAGTTTTTGCTTCTGTAAAATTTTACTTAGATCCAGATTAGTAAACGAAGCTTGTTTCTTTCGCCGTTTGACTTTCGTTGCTTCGTTTGATTTGATTCTTTTTGCAAACCGGAGTTCTTAAGTTGAACTTTCTGGTTAGTTCTCTTATTTGAGTTTTACCTGTGCATTGGATGAGTGCTTATTGTATGCTTGTTTGCTTGCGATAGAGTACCCGGAGTGCGCCGCTTGCTACTTCGAGTCTCTAGGTTTCACGGATCATCAGCAAGGCAAGTAACACTTTGATCATACCTCTTTACTACCCAGTTTTATTGCATTAGATTAATCCTCAAACAATTGCATGATTAGGATCTGATTAATATGTGGGTTTTGGGAAGTAGATGAGGTAGTACCTATTACCTGTTCTATTATCAAACCCTTGGGAGTTACTTCTATGTTTGCTTATGCCATGCTACGCTAGTAGACGTGGATTGGGTGAGTGTATCCATGACATATGTGAGATTGTTATTTAATGGTTTACTTAAGGTGGCAACTTTAACACACATCTGGGTGGATTGAGGCACCTGGGTATTCCAGCGATTGCCTGTTGTTTTTCTTTATGGACCGCCACCCAGGCTCAAAGGGATCATGAGATTATTCATGCTAGAAACTTCCGTGTGCAGCCACAGCTACTATGGGCTCTAGCATAGTTGATTAAGTCGTGCGAACTCTTACAGTGGTAGACTAGCAGATGTAGGGGAAAGTAGGTGTAACTGTCTACCCGATCGTAAGGTGCTAACGCTTCTGAAAGACTATGTCTCGGTCATCCGTTTCTCAAACACCATGTAGTGCGAGAATCCCAACGGAGGAGATCGAGTCTTGTGGGGAAAAGTGTGCAAACCTCTGCAGAGTGTATAAACTAATCATGGTTAGCCGTGTCCCCGGTCATGGACATCTTGAGTATCTAGTACTTGGATTATCATGTGAATCTCATCATGTTACTTTAATTAATTTTGTTGGGTTTTAATGATGATGCTTAATTGGGATTGAGAGGGTGTCTACACTCTCAATTTTTAACAACCACCATGACAGTTAAATAAAATTTATTCCTTTGCAATAGGGAGAAATTGGCTTTACACAAAACTGTAACCATAGAGCTTTCCACCAGCCATATATGCATGTAGTATAGCCTATTTCTGTTCATTACTCTCTATGTGTTACATTGCGGCATATTCCATGTCTTTGACCCGTTTCGGGCTGCAACGTTCATGTTGCATATTTTTGAACGACGAGTAAGGTGCCTTAGGTCGTGGTTCTATACTCGATGATGCCGTTGGAGTTGATGGACTCGCTTATCTTCCAAGCCTTCATTGTTATCGTTATTAGATGGCCTTAAGCCATATTTATTGTAATAAGTTCTCTTTTGAGACATTCGATGTAATAAGTGTGTGATTGCTACTCTGTTATAAATCCTTCAAGAAATCTTGTATGCGTGTCGACATTCTTGATCCGAGGATGACATTGAAGCACGAGAGATCGAATTGTTTGAGGTGCGAGTCGCTACAAGATGGTATCGAGCACACTGTTGTAGGGACACGACCACTAAGCTAAAAGCCCTAGATCACTACTCACTCTTCTTATTTACGACTCCTCATCTTTTCTACTCTTTTAGGATGGCGGATGCAAGGAACAAGTTCACGCAACCGGATGAAGATACACCCTTTGGGCGCCACTTGAAGGAAGTCACTAGATACTGAACATCCAGTACCAAGCTTCACGGGACCTACAACGCCACTTTACACGAAGAGGAGCGCTGGATGATTCAAGTTCAAGTTCGGGAAGGACATTCGCGTCGATCTTGAGCCCATAGAGTTTTCCTTTGATGCACCAACCTGGAGTCTAGGAAAGAGTATGGCAGCCCACATCACCATGGGACGCATTGGAGAAGTTTACCGCAATGATCTCAAGGACACTATCTACCAGATTTGTGGGCGCCGAGATGAGCAATGGGAGATGATCAGCACCAGGAAGGATGGATCAATCGCAGCTTTTATCCAGGAGTTAAACCAGCACATTCGACGCCAGGAGAACCAGATGTGCGCAGGAATGATAGATCTGAAGAAGGCGATGACAAGGATCACAGAGCTGGAGGAAGAACTCAAGGCTACACGCGAAGATTATATGGAGGAAATCGAAGTATTAGTGGAGAAGAATGACGACCGGACCAGGAAGTTAGGATTTTTCAAGGGAGACCCCGCGCCAGGAGGAGAAGATGACGATTCCACTTGCACGGAGAACTACATCATCATC
The DNA here is from genome assembly GCA_021605145.1 of Aegilops bicornis. Taxonomy (NCBI): domain Eukaryota; kingdom Viridiplantae; phylum Streptophyta; class Magnoliopsida; order Poales; family Poaceae; genus Aegilops; species Aegilops bicornis. The sequence goes on along the minus strand of CM038672.1, from coordinate 325,554,752 downwards.
AACGACACCGACTTAGACCCAGACGATAGCGATGATGACTATGTTGATGAAGCAGGAGCAGATATCATGGAGTCTTCATCGGAGCAGTTTTTTTTCTAGTCGACCACCATAACAGTAGTAGTATTCCCCCATGTATCTAGTATAGTCCGAGCACTTTTATAACGATAGTTAGACCATTGTATGCCCTTGTTTGATTTGAATGAAGTGATTTTGTTTGCATTTGCCTCATGTGCATATGGGTAGTGTTTTCTCTCTAGACCTCATTCTTTTCTATTTTCTCATCTTCTCTAAACCCACAGATGCCTTCGAGACGTGACAATGGATTTGCTTTCCCACCGGAGCTCACTCAGTTGATCCAGCAGCAGAATGCATTGATGCAGTTGCTAGTCCAGAATCAGAATCAGGGGAACAATAACAACAACAACCCACCACCGCCACCACCTGTTGATCACTTAACCCGTTTTCTTAGACTGAATCCGCCGGTGTTCTCCAGTAGCACCGAGCCAATAGTTGCAGATGATTGGCTCCATAAAGACAGGAAGGGAGTTGACCACTGTAGGATGCACAGATGCGGAAAAGGTGTTTTTTGCCGCACATCAGCTTGAAGGACCCGCAACATCATGGTGGGAGAATTTCACAGCCACTTATCCTATCGACACTGTCACATGGTGTCGGTGTACTAGAGTAGGGGTACCCTAGTATCCCGAACTAGTGCACGCAGGCGATTCTGACCCTCGCGGCAAGGCTTACCGGGTGACCGCCAAGGTCCTCTGTGGTTCCTTTGGAGCCATTCAAGAACAAAGTATTCAAGCCAAGGAGAGAAGGCCCGGCAAGAGGAGCTTGCCGGAAGGCCACCCAAGGCACCTACAAGGCGAGGCCCGGCAAGAGGAGCTTGCGGGAAGGCTAATGAGCGACAAGCTTCCGGCGCGACAAGACAACAACCGCAGCAAGGCGCTTGTCATGCAGACCACCTCTCTGTACCTACGCTCCGGCACATCCACTAACGTGTCGCCACAGGACCTTTCCGGTAGCAGCGTGGCGAGAGGTTGTGCAGCCCGGTGGTGCGAGGTGGCAAGCGTGACAAGATTGCCATCGTGGCAAGCGGTGGCGCCCGACGGTCCTGTTTGCCTTTGTTAGGCGGCGTGAAGCGGGCATTTAATGCCTTTGTCCCTGCCGTCGGGGTTAGGTATGGTACCTTTGTACCTTTGTACAAGTAGGTGTACCAACCACTCCTTTTCCGTTTTGCCCTTGTCTACGTTGCCACAGCCGGAGACCCTTGAGCATATAAAAGGAGGCCCATGCATAGCGTAAAGCGGTCCGATTCCCCACGCTCAGTCTCGTTAGCAGCTCGTGTGTACTGTAGCACTCAACGCTCCTGAGCAAGAACGCAATACACCTAGACATGCAGCAGTAGGAGTATTATCTCTCCGGAGAGCTGCGAAGCTGGGTAAACCTCTCGTGTGCTTCGCCTCGATGTGCTCTTGGTGCGACCTCCGCTCCCCTTGAACCAAAGGGGCCGGTCCGCCCGGTCCCATAGGTGTTAAATGGGCGAGATCAGCCTGCCCCGACATCTTTGGCGCACCAGGTAGGCGTCGAGGTTGTGCGAACGATCTGGCGTCCACGTGAGCTAGATCTTCATCATCTTCATCAACATGCCACCGAAGAAGAAGGCTTCGGCGGCAGAAGCTCCGTCCGCGTCGAACCCACCACCACCGGAGCAAGCAGGCGGTAGGGTAGACGCCGGCGGAAGAATGGACGGCGGCGGGGGAGCTCACGGTGCTGCCAAGTCAGGACAAGGCTGCCTGAGACCTCGGCGTCCGTACATGCACCGCGCCCGTCTCAGGAGGCGCGAGACCGACAGCGTCATGGCATTCACAATGCCATACGCTCGTTGGACCAAGATCGAGCTGGAGGATCTCGGGATGCTCAAGACCAGCATGCTGCGCCAACATCTTTGGCGCCAAAGCGAGGCACGGTCGCCCGGATGGGATACTGCTCCTTCTAACATAGTTAGAGGTCCGAGCATATCCCGCTCCTCGCGCCGATCGCCACTGCCACCCACCACTCCAGCAGAAGCTTTAGCGAGAGCTCAACTGCTCCTAGATTACCCTCCAATAGCCGACAAGGTCGACGAATGGAGGGCCACCATTCGAAGTCTCATCGGCCGCTTAACGGCGACGCTCCGCTGACAACCGAAAGTGCATCGCTGCCGCAGCAGGATCGCCAAACGCGAGCGGTGGCGGCGAAACGGTGGGGGTGCAACCACCATGCACTCTCCGCCCGAAGGCCAAGATCTCCGACTTCGCCGGATCCACCTCGGCAGCGACTCCACCGCATCGCCGGATCCACGAGCTCGTCGCGATCAGCGCCAAGTTCTTCACGAGCAGCGATGAAGAAGACGCTCGAACTCACATCGAGCACCGAAGAAGCGCGGCGTCAATCCGACAAGCGCTGGGCCCTCTGTCGACATGCATGCGCCCGGAGGAACGAGCGACTTGCCGTCTGTGATAGGTTGCCCTGCGTTCACTCGTGAGCTGCGGCAAGTCGATGGCCCGGCAAGAAGAATTTCAAGCGAGCGTGCGGAGAAGTATGACAGCAAAGGCGCATCCGTCGGAGTTCCTCGGCATCTACACCATCACGGTGCAGGCTGCCGGGGCGAGACGACAAGATCCTTGCCAACTACTTCCCGGTGCTCAAGCCCAATGTCGAGATCTGGCTCATGCACTTGCCGGACAACTCCATATCCTCTTGGGCAGATCTATGCCATCAGTTTGTCGGCGCCTTCTGTGACCACAAGCCCCATGGCCAAGAAAGCGACCTTCATATGCTCGCTTAGAAGGAAGGAGAGCCCTGCGCAAGTACATTCAGAGATTCACCACAGACGGCACAACATCCCGGATGTCCACCTGCATGCGGTAATCAGCGCGTTCCATCGAGCGTGCGAAACCGCAGGATGCGGGAGGAGATGGAGATGTGCAAGATCGAGAGGCGTCGATGAGCTATATGCCTGGCCGACAAGTGTGCGCGTCTTGAGGAAGGAGGAGACTGCTGGAGAGAATATTGAAGCGGGAGGATCGATAGTGAGGAGACCGCCCGACAAGGAAGAACCGTGGCGGAACAATAGGAAGAAGAAAGGCAAAGATGTGCTAGTTGTTGAGCAGTCGGCAGCGGAGGTGGCGCCAAGAAAGCCAAAGTAGGTAGCTCCGGCAAGGAGGTTGCGGCTGGCGTAACTGCCCGGTATGGCGGTCGCCGACAAACAGGGGCGGCTCCAACAAGCAGTACTGCAAGATCCACCGCACCAAGGGCCATGACCTCCAGAGCTGCAAGAAGGTCGAGCAGCTTGTCGAGCAGCAGAAGGCTGAATATGAACGACGCGACAAGGAGAAGGCCCAGGAGGGTGCTGGAGGAGCTAGCAAGAAACGTCCCGGCCGAGGAGGACGCCGCGGCAAGGCCAAGCAGCGGCAAGGAGACAGACCTCCCCGCGGCCGCGACAAGGATGAAGACGACTACGATGATGAAGACATGGATGATGACGAGACCGATGAGCAGGAGTTCGAAAGCCACAGAGGTCACATGCGTTGATGGCGGTGCTTCTGCGCATACTTCACACGCCCGGCTCAAGCGGTGGATGCGGGAAGTCAATGCGTGAGAACCATCCATCGAGTCACGCAAGCCTACGAAATGGTCCAAAGACGCCTATCATCTTTGATATTGAGGACCACCACGATCGGCGTAACTGCGGTCGGGTGCTTGCCGATGTTGGTCTCACCAACTATCCGCAACATCAAGGTCACTAAGATGCTAGTTGACGGCGGGGCCGGCTTGAACCTGATCTCCTCTGCGGTGCTCCAGAAACTCCAGATCCCTAATGGCGAGCTCGAAGAGACCGCACATTCAAGGAATCAATCCGGGAAGGAGCAAGCGAAGGGCAAGATCACGTTGCGGTGACATTTGGCGTGAAGTTGAACTTCAGGATCGAGAGGGTCATCTTTGGCGTTCTTGACTTTCCATTGCCTTACAATGGAATACTTGGCCGTCTAGCACTTGCCAAATTCATGGCAGCCTCTCACTACGCATACAACATCTTTGAAGATGCCGGGCACGACAAGTGTCATCTCCGCCCTGGCGACAAGAAGGATGCTCTTATTTGCGCCGACAAGATCTACCGGGAAGCAGCGGTACAACAGATTGCAAGCCACTTGTCATTTGAAGCTCCCGGGGGGAAGAAGAAGACCAAGTACGGCAAGAGCTCTGATGCCCACTCCGGCAAGCGCACCTCCTCGGAGTGCTGTGCTACCGTCGAGGACGCACCATCGAGCTCCACCGGCAAGTGTAAGAAGACGATGGCAGCTCCACCAGAGACCAAGAAGGTGTCCGCCAAGGAGGACGGCACTGGTGGTACCTTCACCATCAGTGCCTCTCTCGACCCTAAATAGGAAGGCGCCCTCGTTGCTTTCCTGCGGGCGAACGTCGACGTGTTTGCGTGGCAACCGTCTGACATCCCCGGTGTTCCCAGGAAAGTAATTGAGCACCATCTTGCCGTTTGTCCTCATGCGCGGCCTGTCAAGCAGAAAGTCAGGAAGCAGGCAGTGGAGCGCCAAGAGTTCATCGCAGAAGAAATCAAGAAATTGGAAGCAGCAGGCCTTGTCAGAGGAGTGCTCCATTGTAACGCCCCGGATACAACTTTCCATATTTGTAACTCCAAATCTTGCCTTTTCCGGAGATGCGATATATTATTTCCTTCGTGGTTGGGTTTTTGTCTTCGTTTTGCTTTTTGTTCATGTCATGCATTCATCATTGCATCTTTTGCATTGCATCATGTCATCATGCAACCCTTTTAAAACTCAACTAAATAAATCGAGTGGATCCTCGGTCCATTTAAATTGAGGGATATTCACAATGGTGATTTCTCTTTATAACATATCCTCCCATATTAGGGAGCTATATTAAAAATATTCCATTGACTTTGGAATTAACCATATCACACTTGCAAAAATAAATGCCAATGCCTTTGTTATCATAATTCTTGGTCTCTAACTTTGCCATATATCATTTCATCATTTTTCCAAGCTCCACCAAAAATCTGAACATTTTTGGACCTTCCAAACCCCCACTCCCTATTTAAACTCTTTTGAATGTAATTCAAATGAGGTTGTATTCAAACCCTTCGACACGTCTCTTTGCAATTTTTCTGGATCAAGACCATTTTGGTGAGCCCAGGAAAATTATCCGCGTGTCCAACTTTTTCCCGTAACCTCTCTTTCTTTTCTTTCTTATCTCTGTTTTGTTTTTATTTTCTTTAGAGTGGGTGAGAGAGAGAAGCCCAGCCGCCACTTGCATCCATCCGGACTAGTTGGCCCAAGGCCCAGCTCCGGCGCCCTTAACCCTAGCCGATCCCCTCTCTCGACCCCCCCCTCTCCCTCATTCCCTAAGCGCCCATACCACTTTTACACACGCATCGCACACGAGAGGCGCCCGCGCCCGATCCTCAAGCTCGCCACCGGGCCAGGACCTCCTCGCTTGCCTCCTCGTCTACCCGGCGCCACCGCCTCGTCAGCGCCATCGCTAGGGGAGGAGCCCCTCGACCCGTCCCCTTCGGCCCCGACTCCGACGAGCGCCGCCCCGTCAACTCTCCTCAACGCGATGCCTCCCCTCTGCTTCCTCGTCCTCGCCTCGTACCCGCCACCGCCCGGGCTTCTCCGTCTGCCTTGTTTGAGCCGTCGTTCCCAGCCGCTGCCGTGCCATCTCGCCTCCTCCTCGGCTCCCCATGCTTTGCACCAGCGACCTCCGCCTCGGCTGTGCGGCGAGCAAGCCCTTGCCGTCCGCCTCGTCGCGTTCCCGCCGCCTTCGTCACATCAAGTTCCGCACCGAGCCCTCTACTCGACCAGAGCTCGTCACCTCCGGCCTCTACATGTCCAAGCCCCTGCCCCGCCTCGCCCGTTGCTCGAAAGGGGAGGAGGACGCTTCGTCCGAATCGACCAGCGGCAAGTCCACGCCCGGCTTCGGTCTTGCTTCTTTTGGACCAGCAAGAACGCCGCCAAGAACCGTCTGTGACGCGCATCGTCTCCAGGATTTTTCGCCAAGTACCTCTACGTGCGGACTCGCCAAGTACCCGGATGCGCCAAGTCTGACTATGACTACGTCCGACCCCGTTTTGGAACCTCAAGCGCCCAAGTTCCACTACCGTTGTCGTGTATCCGACAAGACCAAGTGTACGACTACACCCGATGATGCGTCAAGTACCTCTACCAATGACCCGAACATCTACGATGATGTACCACTACCGTCGCACGAACCGAGACCGGCAAGTCCGAAGACCCCTAGTACCACGACTATCCTCGAGGAGATTGGTTCCATCAAGTTCGATTACGAAATTTGTACCACTACTTTCACTACCATCACCGTGCGTCGCGAGAACGACTACTTCCACTACGACCCATGAACGACTACTTCCCTCGACATTTTGAACTGCCTCGAAATGCACGCTTCAAAGGTATAACCCCGAGACGACGCCCGTGAACGAATGCATGTGTTGTATGAGATGACCGTGTTTGCACCGTGTCCGAATTGTCACTCGTTTCCATGCCACTAACCCGTGGGAACCCGGTAGTCGGGAGCACCCCACCATCTCTAGCATGTTTCGCACATCCGCACGCTTCCTTTTGCACCGGTATATCCATGAGCTACCGGAACCGATATGTTGCCGTGGCATCATTTTCGGATTCGTTGCCGTGGCACCCCTTTCTTCCACACGGTGACAAATGCTTCATAACATGCTCATGTCAACATTTTCATAAAATTGCTTAAAACTTGCATATGTCATCCGCATCATAATAACAACATTTAAAATGTTTATATTTGTTGTTTCCATCAATTTGCTAAATGCATATGGGAATTTACGGATTTGTTGTTTGTTATATCCGCCCCATTTAAATTGTTTAGATGGTATAGTTTTGTTATGCTTCACCTATTGCCATGTTAACCAACATTTAATATTGTTGAGTACCTAACCGAGATTAAACTAAATATGTCAATGTGGTGTTTTGTCAATATGCAACCCGTTGCATATTGAGCTCCACTTAACTTGTAGCATTGTTTGTTGCACTTTGCCATGCCATGCCTCAATAAACCGGACATGCATCATACTTGATTGTGCATCGTGCCATGTTTATGCTTGTGCATTTATCATGTTGTTTGTTTCTTTCCGGTGTTGCTTCTCAGTTCCGGTAATGTTGCGATTGTGAGGATTCGTTCGACTACTCCTGTTCGTCTTCTTCATGGACTCGTTCTTCTTCCTAGCGGGATTTCAGGCAAGATGACCGTCACCTTGGATCTCATTACTATCATTGTTATGCTAGTTGCTTCGTTCTATCGCTTTGCTGCGTTACCTACCACTTGCTGCTCAAGCCACCCAAATTGCCATGAACCTCTAACCTTTGTCACCCTTCCTAGCAAACCGTTGTTTGGCTATGTCACTGCTTTTGCTCAGCCCCTCTTATAAGCGCTGCTAGTTGCGGTGAAGATGAAGATTGCTCCATGTTGGATTATGTTTATGTTGGGATATCACAATATCTCTTATATTATTAATGCATCTATATACTTGGTAAAGGGTGGAAGGCTCGGCCTTATGCACAGTGTTTTGTTCCACTCTTGCCGCCCTAGTTTCCGTCATATCGGTATTATGTTCCCGCATTTTGCGTCCCTAACGCGGTTTGGTGATTTATGGGACCCCCTTGACAGTTCGCTTTGAATAAGACTCCTTTAGCAAGGCCCAACCTTGGTTTTCCATTTGCCTCACCACCACCTACTTTTCCCTTGGGAGTCGCGCTCTCGAGGGTCATCTTTATTTCAGCCCCCCTCCGGGCCAGTGCTCCTCCGAGTGTTGGTCCAAATTAGAGCACCGTGCGGGACCATCCCTTGGCAACTTAGGTTACGTCGGTACCTGTACGCTTCGCTTATCCGGTGTTGCCCTGAGAACGAGATATGTGCAGCTCCTATCGGGATTGTCGGCGCATCGGGCGGCTTTGCTGGTCTTGTTTTATTCTTTGTCGAAATGTCTTGTAGCCGGGATTCGAGACCGATCGGGTCTTCCCGGGAGAAGGAATATCCTTCGTTGATCGCGAGAGCTTATCATGGGCTAAGTTGGGACACCCTGCAGGGTTTGAACTTTCGAGAGCCGTGCCCGGTTATGTGGCGAGATGGGAATTTGTTAATATCCGGTTGTAGTAAACTTGAAGTAAACTCTTCTAAAATGCACCAACCGTGTGCGTAACCGTGAGTGTCTCTTTTCGGGGTTGATCGAGAGGAGAACACGGTCTTTGGGTTACGTAAGTAGGAGTTCAGGATCACTTCTTGATCATTGCTAGCTTCACGACCATTCCGCTTGTTCTCTTCTCGCTCTTATTTGCGTATGTTAGCCACCATATATGCTTAGTTGCTGTTGCAACCTCACCACTTTACCCCTTCCTTTCCCTTTAAGCTTTGCTAGTCTTGATACCCCTGGTAATGGGATTGCTGAGTCCTCGTGGCTCATGATTACTACACCACCGATTGCAGGTACAGGTTGTCACGATGATCATGACGCGAGAGCGATGTTTATTTGTGTTGGAGTTCTTCATCGCTTCTTGATCGGGGATAGGTTCGGTCGGCGACTGGGCTAGCAGGGTTGATATTGTTTGAGTTTCTGTTTATGTTTCATCCGTAGTCGGATGTTGATCTTGTATATGATGTGTTGTTGTATTCGTGTGGCATTGTATGCCTTTTGTATGTATCCCCATCTATTATGTAATGTTGATGTAATGATATCCACCTTGCAAAAGCGTCTTCAAGATGCGCTTCTATCCTTGGTGGGACCTTGAGTTCCTTTAGGATAGGGTCGCATCTTGGGCGTGACAAGTTGGTATCGAGCCTCGACAAACCATAGGAGCCCCTTGTTTGTTGGCCGTTGTTGAGTCTAGAAGAAAACTATTTTGAGTCTTAGGATTATATATATATATCGGAGAGTAGGATTCTTTTTACTCCTCAGTCCTTTCGTCGCTCTGGTGAGGTCTCCTGACGTAGAAGTTTTGTCTCTTCTCTCCTCAAATTTCACTAAAATTTTTTTAGGATCACGCGGGTATCTTGGAATCGTTCCGATGGTTTTGTGGCGAGAACATTGTTCTTGGTGCCTCGACATTTAGGGGTTGTGGCAGTGTCCCGAGGAGTTGAGCTCCGAGGTGTTGTCGTCACAATTTTATCGTTGCAGTTCTGGAATACCTGAGCTTTGCCGACATCGAAAATCTCTTTTGTACAGTTGTTGGTGAGATAACCCCGATAACCCAGTACTGGGGCGAGCTCGGGAGTATTGCCATAACTCGTATAACGGATGCTTTTCGAAGGTTGAGGTACACGATTTCCGGAGTTTTCTTGGTTATGTGTTGACGGATGGATACAGCTGGATCTAGGTATTGTTAGTTTGGGTGATATATTTTGTGTCCCCTGTATCCCCAACACCAGATTGCATAACCAGAAAGTTTCGGGAGTTTATAGGTGGGAATTCAAGTAGCTCCTAGAATATCTTTACGACAGATGCATGATATGGGATTAGGGTAAATCTCTATCATATGTATTTGTTCCGGCTTTTCCGCAAGCCAATCCTTTGTTTTGTTTTGAGTTGTGGTATTTGAGTTGCTTCAATGTCAAGTGTTGATTCCATACCTTTCAAGCGGTGTTCTCATATTGCTATGTGAATACTAATCCTTCTTATCATCGAGGTCGTCATGTTAATTCTTTTCCCAACCGGCGTGCTTCTCTTCAAATGGATCCGATCATTTCAACATTTGCGAGATCAATTCTAAGTTTTCTCAACGGTGTTTGTTTCATCCGTCCCAAGTTGTCTTTGTTTTCCCGCCCTCTCACCCTTTTTCTTCAAGGACTCAGTTTTCTTAATCAAGTATCCATCTTATAGATGGGAAGTCTCTCCATTCTTTTTCGTCAATGTTCTTATCCGGTGATTCTCAGGAAGATACTAACGGAGCCTTAAATTCATCATTATTTGTTCTCTTTCTTCTCCGATTGGATTAATTTCAAGCTTTGTCAATCATATTTTTTTCCTCGTCTCAAATGTTTTTCTCGTACCGGTGCACCTCTTAATCATCCACTTATCGCTATTCAATTGTTCCGGAGTGATGAAGATATCTCAGAAGATTCAAGTTTCCATTCTCAATTCACTCAAGTTCTGTTGAGGATGCCATCTCCTTCAATCCATTTAATTCAACCGGTGCAACCTCTCTTTAAAATTGTTCAACTGTGTTTTCTTTCGAGTGGGCCCTAACCCACAGGTCTTTTCCCAGGATCTTACCTGACTCTTCTAATTTTCCTGGAACTATTCTCAAATTCATTTCAAAGTTTGACGTAAGAATGAATTTCATCGGTCATATACCTTTGTCCAAGATCTTCCAAATTCTTTTCATCGTTGGTTCAACCTTTCTAATTTTCATCCCGGAATATCTCAACAATTCATGGTGATGTTTCTCATCGTCATCTTAGATTTTGAAGACCAAAGAAGTGTTTCCTCTAAATGTTGGTCCGTTCTCTCGAAGATTCATGGTTCTAGCTTGAGGCCATCCTCTCATAATTGTTTTCAATTGTGAGAATTCTTTTTAACCATCCGGAGCATTTCATGAGTTGTTTCCATTTCTTTCCTCCGAAGGCCATCATGTCATAATTCTTCATTCTCAGCGTGTAGCTAACGTTCTCCAAATTTTATCGGTGAATCGTTCAAATATCCTCTAATCAGTTCATGATCTCTTCGTTCTCAGGGATCTAAATCCCGCAAGTATCTTCATTCATTTTCCAATTCTTCCCGGTGAATTGTGCCTTTGTTATGTTCATTTTCAATCCTTATGGTTGTTCGTTCAAGATTTCACTTCCTTCGTTATCATATTAATTCATTCGTTGTTTCCAAATTCCACCGGTGGTTCCATCAATACCTTCTCAAGTTTGCGCCATATCTATCTTAATCCTTTCTACGAGAATAAGTAGCATGCCAAATCCGTTGCTTGTCATCAATCTAAATTGGTGAAGGATAAGCATAACATAATTCTTGTTCTTGTTTCATCCAAGTGTTTAATCCCTCCCTTCGTAGTTTGTTCATGATGAAGTAATTCTCGGTTCTAGTGTTTCATCTTTTCTTTTCCAGAGTTCCATTTTTTTCCGCATTATCTCGTTGGGAAGCTCCATCTAAATCATCGCAAGGCTTCACCTTGTGTTTTCAACTTCTCTTTCTTTTTATCATCCTTTTGTTACCGGAGTTCTTCATGGAGGCTCTACATGGTGGTTCGTCAAGGATTGTTTTCTCTCTTCAATTGTTCTTCAAGATTTCTCTCGAAGTTATGATCCGCCAAGCTATACTCTAAGATAAACATGGTGCTCAACACATGTTTTGTTTTGAGGAGTTCAAGCATTCTTCATCTTGCATTCCAAAGTGCAATTCCTTCTATCTTATCTTTTGAGATGGGGTTATGTCATCCTCGACAATTTCTCTTCATGTTTCATGATTCACAAGTTGCCAAGAAGGAGATATTTTAAAACCATCATTTTCTCTTCGATCATGAGTTGTTTCAACCCATCATAATTTCTTCGTTGAGGTATCTTGATATAGATTTCATCTAAAGGCCTTCCATTGGGAATGTTGCTATTTGTGGTGCTTATCAATGATCCAAGTTTATCTCTCTATCCTCTCGTGAAAAGAAGTTTTTCATCTCTTCTTTGATCTCAAACAAACAATTGTTTTTCATTAGTGGCATAATTTCACCTCAAGTGTTGAGATGTTTCCATAAGCCCACTGCAAGCTTATTCTTTTCGTTGTTGGTTTTCCAACAAATCTGTTATAACCTTCTTGGAAGGGTGCTTTCGAAGCTCATTTGTGGCAGAAGTTGGCATTTTCTTCTCGATCGTATTATTCCAATGATCTACCTTCTATTATTTCTTCCAGAGGCATTGTGATGTTGCTCTCTTCACCCATCACCTCGTTTTGTCAAGATCATGTTATTTTCTTACTTATCCATTTAACCGGAGTGTTGTGTCATCTCTTCAAGTTCTTTTCATCTTATCAAGTTTCCTTCTTCTTCCAGTCGGAGGGCTGTCAAAATTATATCAATCTTATTCCTGCTCTATCTAGTTTTAACCGGAGTGGTTTCAATATCTATCTTATCACAAAACCTCTTGGTTCTCGTCGTATCCCATGTTCTTCTTATCTAACGGAGTGTTCGCAATCTTGTTCATCTCCATTGTATTCTTCTTTAAATTATTTAACCTCTCAAGGTTCGTGGTTTCACTCGTTTGTCGTAGAAGCAACTTTGTTTTACCTCTCCTCTACCTTTTTCCTCCGGTGCCATCCTAGATCTCGGGACGAGATCCTCTCGTAGTGATGGAGTGTTGTAACGCCCCGGATACAACTTTCCATATTCGTAACTCCAACTCTTGCCTTTTCCGGAGATGCGATATATTATTTCCTTCGTGGCTGGGTTTTTGTCTTCGTTTTGCTTTTTGTTCATGTCATGCATTCATCATTGCATCTTTTGCATTGCATCATGTCATCATGCAACCCTTTTTAAAACTCAACTAAATAAATCGAGTGGATCCTCGGTCCATTTAAATTGAGGGATATTCACAATGGTGATTTCTCTTTATAACATATCCTCTCATATTAGGGAGCTATATTAAAAATATTCCATTAACTTTGGAATTAACCATATCACACTTGCAAAAATAAATCCCAATGCCTTTGTTATCATAATTCTTGGTCTCTAACTTTGCCATATATCATTTCATCATTTTTCCAAGCTCCACCAAAAATCTGAACATTTTGGACCTTCCAAACCCCACTCCCTATTTAAACTCTTTTGAATGTAATTCAAATGAGGTTGTATTCAAACCCTTGACACGTCTCTTTGCAATTTTTACGGATCAAGACCATTTTGGTGAGCCGGAAAATTATCCAGCGTCCAACTTTTTCCCCTAACCTCTCTTTCTTTTCTTTCTTATCTATGTTTTGTTTTTATTTTCTTTAGAGTGGGTGAGAGAGAGAAGCCCAGCCGCCACTTGCATCCATCCGGACTAGTTGGCCCAAGGCCCAGCTCCGGCGCCCTTAACCCTAGCCGATCCCCTCTCTCGACCCCCCCTTTCCCTCGTTCCCCTGCTAGCGCCATACTTTCACACGCGCCACGAGAGGAAGGCGCCCGCGCCCGATCCCCTCAAGCTCGCCACCGGGCCAGGACCTCCTCTTTGCCTCCTCGTCTACCGGCGCCATCGCCTCGTCAGCTCCGTCGCCCGTGAGCCCCTCGACCCGTCCCTTCGGCCCCGACTCCGGCGGCGCCGCCCATCGACTCTCCTCCACGCTGACGCCTCCCCTCTGCTTCCTCGTCCTCGCCTCGTACCCCGCCACATCACGGAGCTGCTCCATCCGCCCAGCTGAGCCGTCGTTCGAGCCGCTTGCCGTGCCATCTCGCCTCCTCCTCACCTCCCCATGCGCCTGCACCAGCGACCTCCGCCTCCAGCTGTGCCGGCGAGCAAGCCGCTGCCGTCCGCCTCGTCGTGTTCCCCATCGCCTTCGTCAGCGCCTCTACATGTCCAAGCCCCTGCCCCGCCTCTGCTTCGTTCGAGCGGGGAGGAGGACGCTCGTCCGCATCGACCAGCGCCAAGTCCCTGCCGCCGGCTTTCGGTCTTGCTTCTTTTGGACCAGCAAGAACGCCGCCAAGAACCGTACGCAGACGCATCGTCTCCAGGATTTTTTGCCAAGTACCTCTACGTGCGGACTCGCCAAGTACCCAGATGCGCCAAGTCTGACTATGACTACGTCCGACCCCGTTTTGGAACCTCAAGCGCCCAAGTTCCACTACCGTTGTCGTGTATCCGACAAGACCAAGTGTACGACTACACCCGGTGATGCGTCAAGTACCTCTATCGATGACCCGAACATCTACGATGATGTACCACTACCGTCGCACGAACCGAGACCGGCAAGTCCGAAGACCCCTAGTACCACGACTATCCTCGAGGACATTGGTTCCATCAAGTTCGACTACGAAATTTGTACCACTACTTTCACTATCGTCACCGTGCGTCGCGAGAACGACTACTTCCACTACGACCCATGAACGACTACTTCCCTCGACATTTTGAACCGCCTCGAAATGCACGCTTCAAAGGTATAACCCCGAGACGACGCCCGTGAACGAATGCATGTGTTGTATGAGATGCCCGTGTTTGCATCGTGTCCGAATTGTCACTCGTTTCCATGCCACTAACCCGTGGGAACCCGGTAGTCGGGAGCACCCCACCATCTCTAGCATGTTTCGCACATCCGCACGCTTCCTTTTGCACCGATATATCCATGAGCTACCGGAACCGATATGTTGACGTGGCATCATTTTCGGATTCGTTGCCGTGGCACCCCTTTCTTCCACACGGTGACAAATGCTTCATAACATGCTCATGTCAACATTTTCATAAAATTACTTAAAACTTGCATATGTCATCCGCATCATAATAACAACATTTAAAATGTTTATATTTGTTATTTCCATCAATTTGCTAAATTCATATGGGGATTTACCGGATTTGTTGTTTGTTATATCCGGCCCCATTTAAATTGTTTAGATGGTATAGTTTTGTTATGCTTCACCTATTGCCATGTTAACCAACATTTAATATTGTTGAGTACCTAACCGAGATTAAACTAAATATGTCAATGTGGTGTTTTGTCAATATGCAACCCGTTTATATTGAGCTCCACTTAACTTGTAGCATTGTTTGTTGCACTTTGCCATGCCATGCCTCAATAAACCGGACATGCATCATACTTGATTGTGCATCGTGCCATGTTTATGATTGTGCATTTATCATGTTGTTTGTTTCTTTCTGGTGTTGCTTCTCAGTTCCGGTAATGTTGCGATTGTGAGGATTCGTTCGACTACTCCTGTTCGTCTTCTTCATGGACTCGTTCTTCTTCCTAGCGGGATTTCAGGCAAGATGACCGTCACCTTGGATCTCATTACTATCATTGTTATGCTAGTTGCTTCGTTCTATCGCTTTGCTGCGTTACCTACCACTTGCTGCTCAAGCCTCCCAAATTGCCATGAACCTCTAACCTTTGTCACCCTTCCTAGCAAACTGTTGTTTGGCTATGTCACTGCTTTTGCTCAGCCCCTCTTATAAGCGTTTGCTAGTTGCGGTGAAGATGAAGATTGCTCCATGTTGGATTATGTTTATGTTGGGATATCACAATATCTCTTATATTATTAATGCATCTATATACTTGGTAAAGGGTGGAAGGCCCGGCCTTATGCACGGTGTTTTGTTCCACTCTTGCCGCCCTAGTTTCCGTCATATCGGTATTATGTTCCCGCATTTTGCGTCCCTAACGCGGTTGGGTGATTTATGGGACCCCCTTGACAGTTCGCTTTGAATAAGACTCCTTTAGCAAGGCCCAACCTTGGTTTTCCATTTGCCTCACCACCACCTACTTTTCCCTTGGGAGTCGCGCTCTCGAGGGTCATCTTTATTTCAGCCCCCCTCCGGGCCAATGCTTGTCTAAGCGTTGGTCCAAACTAGAGCACCGTGCGGGACCATCCCTTGGCAACTTGGGTTACGTCGGTACCTGTACGCTTCGCTTATCCGGTGTTGCCCTGAGAACGAGATATGTGCGGCTCCTATCGGGATTGTCGGTATCGGCGGCTTTGCTGGTCTTGTTTTATTCTTTGTCGAAATGTCTTGTAGCCGGGATTCGAGACTGATCGGGTCTTCCGGGAGAAGGAATATCCTTCATTGATCGCGAGAGCTTATCATGGGCTAAGTTGGGACACCCTGCAGGGTTTGAACTTTCGAGAGCCGTGCTTTCGCGGTTATGTGGCAGATGGGAATTTGTTAATATCCGGTTGTAGTAAACTTGAAGTAAACTCTTCTAAAATGCACCAACCGTAGCGAATGCGTGAGTGTCTCTTTTCAGGGTTGATCGAGAGGAGAAAAGCGGTCTTTGGGTTATGTTTGGCGTAAGTAGGAGTTCAGGGATCACTTCTTGATCATTGCTAGCTTCACGACCGTTCCGCTTGTTCTCTTCTCGCTCTTATTTGCGTATGTCAGCCACCATATATGCTTAGTTGCTGCTGCAACCTCACCACTTTACCCCTTCCTTTCCCTTTAAGCTTTGCTAGTCTTGATACCCACGGTAATGGGATTCTTTGAGTCCTCGTGGCTCTGATTACTACACCACCCGATTGCAGGTGTACAGGTTATGCGATGATCATGACGCGAGAGCGATGTTTATTTGTGTTGGAGTTCTTCATCCGCTTCTTGATCGAGGATAGGTTCTGTGTCGGTACTGGGCTAAAGGTGGTGGATATTGTTTGAGTTTCTGTTTATGTTTCATCCGTAGTCGGATGTTGATCTTGTATATGATGTGTTGTTGTATTCGTGTGGCATTGTATGCCTTTTGTATGTATCCCCATCTATTATGTAATGTTGATGTAATGATATCCACCTTGCAAAAGCGTCTTCAAGATGCGCTTCTATCCTTGGTGGGACCTTCGAGTTCCTTTAGGATAGGGTCGCATCCTACGTGGTTGGCCAATCTTGTAGTTGTACGCAAGGCTAACGGGAAATGGAGGCTTTGTATCGACTTTACCGATGTCAATAAAGCTTGTCCCAAAGACCCATTTCCCTTGCCGCGCATCGACCAGATTGTTGACTCCACGGCCGGATGTGATTTGCTTTCATTTATGGATGCATACTCGGGATATCATCGGATCTTCATGGCGAAGAGGATGAGGAGAAGACCGCATTCATCACCCCATGTGGCACATACTGTTTTGTACGGATGCCCTTCGGGTTAAAGAATGCTGGTTCAACATTTGCAAGAGTAGTTCATGACGCTTTTGAGCCGCAAATGCACAGGAATGTGGAAGCCTGCATGGACGACATAGTGGTCAAGAGCAAGGACAATGCGACTCTGATTCAAGATTTAGACGAAACCTTTGCAAATCTGCGCAAGATCAACCTCAAGCTCAACCCCGAGAAGTGCGTGTTTGGAGTCCCTTCCGCAAGCTTCTCGGGTTCTTCGTGTCTCGTTGAGGAATTGAAGCCAATCCCGACAAGATCAAGGCCATTGAGCAGATTGAAGCACCAAAGCACGTCAAGGATGTACGAAGGCTTGCTGGTTGCGTAGCTGCTCTCAGCAGGTTTATTTCTAGGTCTGCTGAGCGCGCCCTTCCATTTTTCAAATTTTTGAAAAAGACAGGTCCGATGCAATGGACTCCGGAAGCGGAGGCTGCGCTGCAGGACTTGAAGAGATACCTGTCCTCCACTCCAACACTTGTTGCACCTAGGTCACAAGAGAAGTTGCTGTTGTATATAGCGGCAACCAATCAAGTGGTTAGTGCTGCGTTAGTAGCGGAGAGGGAGGCGGATGATGAGCTAGCAACCATGGCAGATGCATCCAGCGACAAGCAGGGGGCTTCACCGGCAAGCTCTGGTCCCGACAAGGATGGATCTGTTCAGACACATGAGAAGATACAGAAAAGAATGGTGCAGCGCCCAGTTTACTTTATCAGTTCCCTTCTGCAGGGGGCTAGGTCAAGGTACTACGGTGTGCAGAAATTTTTTCGGCCTCCTCATGGCCTCGAGAAAGCTGCGCCATTACTTCGAGCACATGAGATCACAGATTGTCACCCGTTTTCCGGCTGAAGAGGATCTTGCAAAATCCGAGAGGCAACAGCGGGATTGTCGAGTGGGCCTTTGGAACTGTCAAGCTTTGGCCTCAAGTTTGAGAGCACATCAACTATCCAAAGCGAGCATTGGCGGAGTTCATAGCAGAATGGGCGCCAACACAAGATGAAGAAATTCGAAGCTTGAGCATCCCGTCAAGGAGGCAAGCAAAGAGTGGCTGATGTACTTTGATGGCGCCTTCTCGCTGCAAAGGCGCCCGGTCTTGAAGGCGTGCTACTTGTTGCACCTACCGGAGAGCACCTCAAGCACGTAGTCCGGATGCACTTTCCCAAGGAGCAAGCAACGAAAAATACTGCAGAGTATGAAGGTTTGCTTGCGGTCTCGAGATCGCAGAGACCTTGGGATCAAGAAGCTCATTGTCGGGGTGACTCACAGCCTTGTCATCCGCCAAGTGAACAGGAATTATCGAGTCCATTGATGGAAGCTTATGTTGATGAAGTGAGAAAGCTAGAAGAGCACTTTGACGGCCTCTGATGGAATATATTCCAAGAGCTCGAGCGACATTCTTGATGGCTTGTCGAAGTCGCGCACTTAAGTTACACAATGGAACCAGGGATCTTTGTGCTCAAGCTGACTCAACCGTCTGTAACACCATCAACTAGACAGAGCAAGAAGAGGAAGTTGATTTCCGGTGACTATTTTCCGGCAGAGCTTCCCGAAGCCGCCGCCAAGAAGGTCCCCAAGATCAACACCAGCGGTCTTTGAGGAGCGATGCGCTCCGACAAGCCCTAGGGTTTGTTTCATTGAAGCGACGCTCCCGACAAGTTTTGCTCCGGCAAGCTTGAAGGAGCGTCAAGCTCCGGTGAACCGCAGGTTCTCGCCGTGGAAGCTGATGTTCCCGGCAGCAGATGTGCCTTTAGTCCTTGTTGTCGAGCTGCAAGCTCCAAAGCATGGGCGCAGCAGATTGTCCATTTCCTTCAGACGGAGAACTTCCGAAGAGCAAGAAGAAAGCGGAAAGAGTAGCCCGGCGGTCAGAAATGCGTACGGTTTGTCGGCAAGACACTGCATTGAAGAAGACTCAACGGTGTGAAATTGAAGTGTATTCACCGGGAAGACGGACAAAAGCTGTTGGCGAGATACATGGAGGCATATGTGGTCACCACATTGGCGCAGAGCACTTGCCGCAAAGCATTCCGGCAAGGTTTCTTTTGGCCGACAGCCCTCCGGATGCAACCGCACAAGTAACCAAGTGTGAAGCGTGCCAGTTCCATTCCAAGCATATACACCAGCCAGCTCAAGCTCTCCAGACGATCCCTTTATCCTGGCCATTTTCTGTCTGGGGGCTCGACATTCTCGGCCCCTTTCCCCAAGCTGTCGGGGGCTTTGTGTACTTATGCGTTGCAATCGAAAAGTTCACAAAGTGGCGGAAGTGGAAGCGATGAGGAAAGTGACAGCGGATCGTGATCAAGTTCTTGGTCGATTGTTTGCCGTTTGGAATCCCTAACAGGATCATCACCGACAACGACCGCCAATTCACGAGCCGCACCTTCATGCAAGACGTCCAAGATCTTGGCGCCAAAGGTGCTTCGCTTACATTGCTCATCCGAGAAGCAACGGTCAAGCGGAGAGGGCAATGCTGAAGTGCTGCGGGCTCAAGACCAGAACTTTCGACGAGGCTGCACAAGTGCGGAAGAAAGCTGGATTGAGGAGCTGCCGGTGGTTCTTTGGTCGATCAGACGACGCCAAATCGAGCCAGCGGCGGACACCTTTCGCTCTAGTCTATGGAGCAGAGGCAGTTCTCCCCACGGAACTCAGATCACGGATCGCCTCGAGTGCTCGCTTATGATGAGCTTGAGCAAGAGCAGCTGCGACAAGATGACGCTGCTCCTTGAGGAAAGATCGTCTTCAGTCAGACGAGCTGCTCGGTACCAGCAAGCTTTGCGCCGCTACCATAGCCGCAAAGTTAATGCCAGAAGTCTTGAGGAAGGCGACCTTGTTCTTTGGCGAGTTCAGTCCGCCAAGAATTCCAACAAGTTGACGCCGAAGTGGGAAGGCCCTTACCGGGTGAAATGAGTCACTAGGCCTGGCGCTGTCCGCCTTGAGACCGAAGATGGCATTCCGGTGAGCAACTCATGGTACATTGAGCATCTTCGTAAGTTTTACCCAGAAGCGCGGTTCTCGGAACCTGTTAAAGCAACCACCTTTTGTACAAGTCTTGCGGCTGTTGCATGTAATCCTTTGTACAAAGCGGTATGAGACCCGTGCATAAGTAAAGCTAGCGTGCTTTGCACACCTTGTCAATTTCATGCTTTTTACTTCTATTTGCATGCATTATCTGACACTTTGTGCATCACCTACCCCTGGTAAGTGATAACGAGCCATAAGGCTCCATATCTTTATTTTCTCTTCTTTCTCTTTCTCAAAGAAAGGAAGGTTCCCTCGTACACAAGTTTGCCGGGGGGAAAGGAGAAGATAATGGTGTGGACCAAGCGTCGCTCGAGGAAGCCTAGCCTTACCGGGAAGCAAACGACAGAAAAGCTAAGTTGCTAAAATTTGAGCAATCAGTTTTAAATTTTTTAAGTTATCTTCCTCGAACGACCGTACTTTGTATGGAAAACATGTCTTGTGAGAGGAACCAACTCGTAGCTAGTCGGCGCCCTTACTTTGTTTGAGTCCGCTCAACAACTTAAGTGAGCTGCGACTAGTTGCGACAAGGTTGCTTGTCGAAAGCGGCACCGCTTGACAGGTCTTGACGTCCGCACTTTTCGGCTCATGGCTCAGTGCCAGCGCCGACAAGTTCCCTAAAAGCGAGGGGCAAAAACATACAAAGGAAGGAATCAAGTAAAGGAAATAACATAGCAATTGATACCCAAAATAGAGTTATATTACAAGATAGCTTGCCGCAGCTCTAATGAATTGTTCTCATGACATGACCAGCAGCGGCAAGGGAAAGAGAAAGCAGGCGGCCTAATCACGCGATCGCCCTCAACCCTCTTGATTCCGCTCACCCTGTCCACGATGGGTGCGACAAGGGTCTTGAGCGCCTCCACATCAGCATCCGGCAGCAAGGACTTGAGGACATTGGTGAGGTTGAGGCCTGGATTGCGGAAGGCCACCTTCATCATCACCTTTTGGAGAGCTCCCGCGCAGATCTGGTGCGACTCCTCGGCCAGCTGTTTTGGGACTTCCTCCCGGAGTCACTGGAGGGCCGTCACCACGCCCTTGAAGAACAAGCTGAGCTTGGCGCTGGGTTGGAGATGCTCGTCGGAGGAATATCCAAGATCCACCATCCCAGTGCGCCCGGCTCCTCGTCGATGGCTGCAGCAACATTCACCAGACCCTCGGTCCAGGTGCTCCACATTCTCCCTCAAGGCACTGCTGGCGGCAACAGCACTTTCGCCCGTGGCGCCTCGTCGGCCTTGATCTTCTCCTTCAAGGCCACTTCCTGCTCCCTGGCGCCGTCCAGCGTCTGGGTCAAAATAGTTAGCTTCAACTCAAGATCTGCATTGGAGTCCTTGGCGGCGCTGAGCTCTTTGCTCCTCTCAGCGAGACGGCCCTACAGCTCGCCAAGAGTGTAGGCGTCCTTCTCGCGCTCGTGCTTGAGTGCAACAAGCTCCTCGCCGCTCTCCTTGAGGCTGGCCTCCAACTGCGCCACCTTCGTCTCCAGCTCCTTCTTGGCGGCCTCGGCATTGCGGCAAAGCATCCCTTGCTTCCTTGAGAGCCCCGCCAAGCGTTTGCTCGCGCATGGCAAGATCCTCCTCGTGGCTATCAAGATTAACCTTCCGCTGCGCTAATTCGCCTTCTGCAGAGCGGCTTCTCGGCGGCAAGCCGCTGTTGCTCCTCGGCTTCCAGCCTTCTCGAGGAGGAAGGCTTTGCGCTCCTCGGCAAGCCACTCCCGCTCCTACGCCAAGGACCGGAGAGCTTCACAGGTTGCGGCCCCGGAGCTCCTCCGCGACGCTTCTCGATGTCTGCTCCCGCCTTCGCGACAAGCGCTTCCGGCATTCCAGCTTGGCAGCCGAGGCGGTAGAGCGACAACAGCTTCGCGGTTTGCTCCTCCTCGGGCTCGCGCTTCTTTGCTGCTTAGCGCGTCGACTAAGCGTCGATCCAGCGGAGGCGAGCAGCTCTTCATCAAAAGTTTCTCCTTCGGCCGGCGCCCTGGAGCTCGACTCCCATGGGAGCTTGATGAAGACGCCATCGCCGGCCTTCAAATAGGCGCCGAGCTGGGGCTCTTCGGAGCCCGACGCTGCCGCAATGGCGGAGGGATCGGCGGTCGGCGTAGCGCCTGGCGCTCCTGCGACCTCAGGGTCGTCAGTGCGATCGCCAGACCCCTCGCCAGCTTCTGCGGCGGCAGCTTTGGCGGCCTCTTCGCCGGCGGGCTCGTCAGCGCCGGCTACTTCTTCGATGGCGGCGGCATCATCAGTGTTGCCGCGCACGTCCTCCTCGCTGACGACCTCGGTCTCCATTGGCTCTGTGGCGGATGGATGAAGAAAAGTCAAGAAAATATTTAAAGAGAAAATCAGAAGAAGAAGAACACAAGGAAAGTTTTCAGCAAGAAGATTACCTGCCGGGTCTGCGGTCATGGTCTCCGCCGCCAAGGGATCGCTGGTGCCGTCCCTTGCGGAGAGCTGCCCCTTGCGGAGAAGTCTCCCTTGCCGGAGAACGCTCCCTTGCCGGGGAATCCTCCCTTGGCGGCGTAGTCGAAGTAGAAGGAGGCTGCTCTGCTCCTACACAAATCAACAGTCAGATATCAGCAAAAAGAGAGCACCCATGCATGCCGAACAGCAAGAAGTAGACCATATACTTACTGTTTGGGGGCTCTTGTGGGACTGCTTTGAAGAAGAGTTGCCGCATCCGGCAAGGTGGTCTCAGACGCGCCTCTCATTGTCGCGATGGGTTAAATCCTCAACGGCGATCACCGGGGTCTTGGCTCTCTTCGACATTCTTCGGGCCAGCGTCACGAAAAAGAATGGGTTCGAGTAAAGCAAATCAGATACAAGACAAAGCAACAAATCGAAGAATTACAAGTACAGCAAGGAATCTTACTCTTCTTCTTCCTCGCCGGAGCTGAGCGGAGAGATCAAATTCAGCCCGCCTCAAGACGACGAGGCGGAGGAGTGGGTTCCCTTGGATGCTTGGCGGGAGGCGGAACGGTGGTCTGCGAGGGCCCGCTCGATTGCCGCTGACAGCGTGAGGTGCTCCAGCGGCTTGATGCTTGCTGTGATGATGGAGCGTCGCCTTGGCGCTGCGGCTGTTGGCCCGTCTGCCGCCCCGCTACATCTCCGGACTTGCGAAGATGCTGTCTTGGTGGAGCTGGGGGCTCCGCTCGCGGCAAGCTGCTTGAAGGTGGGGAGGACGCGCCCTCGGCGGGCTCGCTCGACTCGGCTTCAGGCTCGGCAAGCTCTTCCTCGCCGGCAAACTCCTTTCGCTCGACAAGGCTTGCCGCCTCTGCTGCCTCTGCCTCCTCCACAGTGAAGCCAAACTCGCCCGCGGCGGCGGCTGCTGCCGCCTCTTCCAGCCTGGTGGCGATGCGCTGCATCTCATCATCGGTGGTGTCGCGGGTGAGGCCCCTCTGCTCATCAGGGCGGATCGGCATTTCTACCAGATTGTCAAAGAACTGCCGCACGACGTCATCTGCCGGCTCTTGCCAAGTTGGGACAATTCCATGTGAGTCGCACGACGGCATCATTGCACGGATGCGGTCAAGCGCGGAATTGTTGCATAGCGGAACGACGCCCCTCGGCAACCTAAACATCTCTGGATGATCAGGATCGGGCTTGAACAGCTCTAAGAGCATCGCGTCAAGCTCCAAGACGGTGAAGTTGAAGTTGAGGCCTGGGCGCAGCCTCATGATATCTGCCGCGTTCTGACACTCCCAGGCAGGTCTCCTCCTCTCCTGCAAGGGGCGGCGCGGCGAAGAAAGTCCGCGCCTAACGGTGCCTCACGGTGAGCCCGGCAAGTCTAAGGCGAAGGATTCGGGTGATTGCGATCTTGACCTAAGCGTCTTCCGGGCCAGATTGCTCCAATCGTTGCCGCGACTCATCGGGGTTTGGTATTTGGCGGTAAATGGCTGCGGGTTCTCCTCAACAATCCAGCACCAATCCGCCCTCCATTCCTCCCATTTGCTACGGAGCTCTCCCTCCAGATAGGCTTCCTTCTTGCCGACCCTGGAGATCCAAGCGATTCCTCCGGCAAGGGGCTCCCCTCTCTCAACTCGGGGTAAAAAGAAGTGGCGGAAAAGGGCTACATTTGGGTGGACTCCGACAAAGTTTTTGCAGAGATGTGCGAAAACTGCCATGGTCAGAACGGCATTGGGGGTGAAATCAAGGAGGCGGAACCCGTAGGTGTTCATGATGTCCTGAAGAATTCAGAGAAAGGCGGGCAGGGCCTTGAGAAGAAGAGCGCGAAGAAGGATACCCAGTCGGGGCCAATTAAAGCAGCGGCGGGGAGTACCGCCGATGCGCGGATGCGCTTCGCGTCTCCGTCGACCGAGAAGAGGTAGTAGTTCTCCCTCGGCTCCCCGGCGGCTGGGGGAAAGATCGCCCGCTCCTTCCGCGCCAAGAAGCCGCTGCGCCTCGGCCGACTTCACGGCCTTCCCTTGTCGACTTCGGAGCCATGGCGGAGGCGGTGAGGAAGATCGGCGGCGTTGATGATGCTTTGGTGGCGATAGGGGCGGGCGCTGCTCTCTTTCAGCCTTGAAGAGAAGGGGAGCAGCGGTGGTTTTCTCGAGATTGGACGACAAGCGGCAAGGTGGCGACCTGCCCTGTTTCCCTTATAAAGAGGGAGGCGGACGCCCGTTTTCGAATAAAGAAACCCCACGATCTCGCCCACGATCTCTCACACGACGCCGCACTCGACGCGTGCCGTTCGTGGAGGGCGTGGTGGGTCCGGGGTGAGTAACGGCGTGACCCAGGCCGCGTGTGCCCGTGCCCTGTTTTGGGCCTGGCCCAACAGCGCTCGGCACCGTGTGTGGCCCATGCCGGGGCTCTGTCGGTGTACTAGAGTAGGGGTACCCTAGTATCCCGAACTAGTGCACGGGCGATTGCAGCCCTCCGCGGCAAGGCTTACTGGGTGACCGCCAAGGTCCTCCGTGGTTCCTTTGGAGCCATTCAAGAACAAAGTATTCAAGCCAAGGAGACAAGGCCCGGCAAGAGGAGCTTGCCGGAAGGCCACCCAAGGCACCTACAAGGCCCCGGCAAGAGGAGCTTGCCGGGAAGGCCCAATGAGCGACAAGCTTCCGGACGCGACAAGACAACAACCGCGGCAAGGCGCTTGCCGCGGCAGACCACCACTCTGTACCTACGCTCCAGCACATCCACTAACGTGTCACCCTGGGACCTTTCCAGGCGCGCGTGGCGAGAGGCTGTGCAGCCAGCGGTGCGAGGTGGCAAGCGGCGCTGACAAGATTGCCATCGTGGCAAGCGGTGGCGCCCCTGACGGTCCCTGTTTGCCTTTGTTAGGGCGACGACACGGGCATTTAATGCTTTTGTCCCTCGCCGGTGGTTAGGTATGGTACACCGTACCTTTGTACAAGTAGGTGTACCAACCACTCCTTTTCCGTTTTGCCCTTGTCTACGTTGCCACCTGCCGGAGACCCTTGAGCATATAAAAGGAGGCCCATGCATAGCGTAGAAACGGTCAGTTCCCCCACGCTCGATGATCGTTAGCAGCTCGTGTGTCTTTGTAGCACTCAGCGCTCCTGAGCAAGAACGCAATACACCTAGACATGCAACAGTAGGAGTATTATCTCTCCGGAGAGCTCCGAAGCTGGGTAAACCTCTCGTGTGCTTCGCCTCGATCTGCTCTTTGTGCGACCTCCGCTCCCCGCCGAACCAAAAGGGGCCCGGTCCGCCGGTCCCATAGGTGTTCGTGGGCCAGATCAGCCTGCCCCGACACATGGGATTAGTTTCAGCAGGCTTTCCGTACTGCCCATGTTTCAGTAGGAGCTATGGCCATGAAGAAGCGTGAGTTTCGTAACTTGCGCCAAGGAGGACGGACAGTTGGCCAGTATGTGGATGACTTTAGTAAGTTAGCACGTTATGCCCCAGATGACGTTGCTACGGATGCAGCTAAGCAGGAGAAGTTTCTGGAAGGACTGAATGATGAGCTGAGCATGCAGTTGATGGTAGCAACTTTCAACAACTACCAGGAGTTGGTAGATCGTGCTCTTATGATTGAAGGGAAGCAGCAGTAGATTGAAAACTGCAAGAGGAAGTATGGACAAGGGAAGTACAATTCTGGAGCTCAGCAGTAGCCACGTTTTACCCCGAAATCGGGAGGACATTTTCAGCATACCCATGGAGGAGGGAGTTCACATAATCATAATGGCCCCAAGAATGGTAATGGGAATGGGGGAAGCAACGGTCAGAACCGTACCAACCCATCAACCCCAGCCAAGAGAGACCTGAGCCAAGTCACTTGCTATAAGTGTAAGAAGACTGGACATTATGCCAATGAATGTCCTGAAGCCCGTAATGGAAATGGCAATGGAAGCTACGGGAAGAAGCGAACCCTTTCAACAGGGGATGTGAACCACGTTAACGTGGAGGAGGTTGAAGCCCAGCCAGATGCAGTAATAGGTAAGTTTTTGGTTAAGTCATTTACTGCAATCGTTCTTTTTGATACTGGTGCATCACATTCATACATATCAAGGGGATTCATGGATAAGTATAAACTGCCCACCAAGGTTCTTAGAACACCTATGTTAGTAAGCTCACCAGGAGCGGAGTATATGGCCAGTCGAGGATGTTTTCAAGTGCCATTGAGTATAGGTAGGCATGTTTTCCCTCGGATTTAATCATTACGGAATCGCAAGGTTTGGATGTGATTACGGGTATGGATTGGCTATCGATGTATGGAGCAAACATCAATTGCGCCCGATGAAGTCGATTTTGCTTACCACCGGAAGGGAGAAGAATCAAGTATGTATCTAGACATGAGCCGAAGAGGACACAAGTAAATTCCTTATCAGGAGTTGTGCAGGAGGAAGTACCAGTGGTGAAGGATTACCCTGATGTATTTCCAGAGGAGTTTCCAGGCATGCCACCGGATAGATACATTGAGTTTTTGATTGAGCTTTTGCCAGGCACAGGGCCGATATCTAAGAGACCGTACCGGATGCCCACACAAGATTTGGAGGAAATTAAGAAGCATATTAAGGAGTTACTGGATAAAGGTTTTATTCTCCCAAGTTCTTCACCTTGGGGATCGCTAGTACTTCTAGTGGAGAAGAAGGATGGATCATTGTGGATGGTTGTTGATTATCGAGGATTGAATGAAGTGACAATCAAGAACAAGTACCCACTTCCAATGATCAACGATTTGTTTGACCAGTTGCAAGGAGCTAAGGTATTTGCCAAGATCGATTTGCGATCAGGATACCATCAGTTGAAGATTAGAGAGCAGGATATACCTAAGACGGCTTTTACCACCAGGTACGGGCTGTATGAGTATACGGTTATGTCATTTGGTCTGACTAACGCACCTGCATATTTCATGAACATGATGAACAAGGTGTTTATGGAGTTTCTGGATAAGTTCGTCGTGGTGTTCATTGACGATATTTTGGTCTACTCAAAGAATGAAGAAGAGCATAAGGAGCATTTGCGTTTAGTACTTGAGAAGCTCAGAGAACATCAGTTATATGCCAAGTTCAGCAAATGTGAGTTTTGGTTGAAGGAAGTTGGATTCCTCGTACATGTTATATCCGGAGAAGGAATAGCAGTAGATCCCACCAAGGTTGTCACTGTGACAAATTGGGTAGCACAAACGACAGTTGGAGAGATCCGGAGTTTTCTTGGACTTCCAGGATACTACCGGAGAGTCATTGAGAATTTCTCGAAGATTGCAAAACCTATGACGGAGTTGTTGAAGAAGGATACCAAGTTCAAATGGACTAAAGAATGTGAGGCAGTTTCCAGGAGTTGAAGAAACGTTTGGTTACATCACCAGTGTTGATTCTGCCAGATCAGTGCAAGGATTATGAGGTGTATTGCGACGCTTCACGTCGAGGACTTGGAGCAGTGCTTATGCAGGAGGGAAGAGTTGTTTCGTATGCCTCACGACAGCTTAAGCCCCATGAGTTGAATTATGCTACACATGATTTGGAGTTAGCAGCCGTTGTGCATGCATTGAAGACGTGGAGACATTTTCTCATCGGAAACCATTGTGAGGTGTACACGGATCACAAGAGTTTGAAGTACATCTTCACGTAGAAGGAGTTGAATCTCAGACAAAGGAGATGATTGGAGCTCATCAAGGATTATGATATGAGATTACATTATCATCCCGGAAAGGCTAACGTAGTAGCTGACGCAATGAGCCGCAAGAGCCATGTTAACACACTCTTGACCGGAGAGTTACCAAAGGAGTTAACCGAGGATCTTCGAGAGCTATGTTTGGAGATAGTTCCGAGAGGCTATGTAGCAGCATTGGAGATTCAGTCTACTTTGATGGATAAGATCAGAGAAGCTCAGAAGACTGACAAGGAGATTGCCTCTATAAAGGAGAAGATGAGCAAAGGAAAAGCTGAAGGATTTTGTGAGGATGAACACGATACCTTATGGTTTGAGGACCGCGTTTATGTGCCTAATGATCCGGAGATCAGGAAGTTGATTTTGCAAGAGGCCCATGATTCACCGTACTCGATTCACCCAGGAAATACCAAGATGTACCTGGATTTGAAGGACACTTTCTGGTGGACCGGAATGAAAAAGGATATTGCGGAGTATGTAGCAGTATGTGATGTATGTCAGAGAGTGAAGGCGAGAGCATCGAAGCGGCAGGATTGCTACAGCCATTGCCGATACCCGAATGGAAGTGGGATAAGCTAGGCATGGATTTTATCACGGGATTGCCCAGGACCCATTCAGGCTACGACTCGATTTGGGTTGTAGTTGATCGTTTGACGAAAGTAGCTCCTTTCATCCCAGTGAAGACCACTTACACCAGTGCTAAGTTAGCAAAGATATACATGACCAGGATCGTATGTATGCATGGAGTTCCGAGGAGCATTGTATCAGATAGAGGAACCCAGTTTACCTCAAAGTTCTGGAATCAGTTGCATGAAACTTTGGGTACCAGACTAGAGTTCAGTACAGCCTTTCATCCGCAGACAGATGGACAGACCGAGAGAGTAAACCAGATTCTGGAGGACATGCTAAGAGCTTGTGCGCTAGATTATGGATCTAGCTGGGACAACAATTTGCCATATGCGGAGTTCTCTTACAACAACAGTTATCAATCCAGTTTGAAGATGGCCCCTTTCGAAGCACCGTTGTTGTGGGATGAAGTTGGAGACCGCCAGTTGTTTGGACCAGATTTGATTAAGGAGTCTGAACAGAAGGTGAAGTTGATTCGCGATAGGCTCAAGGTAGCCCAGTCCAGGCAGAAGAGCTATGCAGATTCTAAACACAAGGAGACAGTTTACAAAGTTGGAGATAGAGTTTATCTTCGTGTATCTCCACTTCGAGGAGTTAAGCGCTTTGGAGTTAAGGGAAAGTTAGCACCACGTTTTGTGGGACCATACAAAGTTTTGGAACGCATGGGAGAAGTTGCTTACAAATTGGAATTTCCCGAAGGATTGTCAGGAGTTCACGATGTGTTCCATGTTTCCCAGTTGAAGAAGTGCCATGCAGAGATGGCTGATATACCGCTAAGAGATACAGTGCCGCTGGAAGCAATTCAGTTAGATAGTGATTTGACCTATGAGGAGAAACCAGTCAAGATTCTCGAATATGCCACCGAGTCACACGCAGCAAGGTTATCAAGTTCTCAGAAGTTGATTGGAGCCACCACACCGGGATGAAGCCACCGGGAGCGAGAGGAAGATCTGGCGAAGGACCACCTCATCTATTTTCTAGCCAACCCGAATCTCGAGGTGAGATTCATCTTAAGGGGGGTAGGTTTGTAACATCCCAAATTTTCAATTTGGAATGTTATACACTAGATCATCATTGCATATCATATTTTATTGCTTTTGGCCTGATCTAGAAATTCTACGCAACTGAAGGACACACGGAGAGAGTTGGGGATTTCGTTTTTTTTCATATTTGAGTCTTCTCAAATTTTGAAAATAGGATCATTTGATTTTAATTATTTTATCTTCAATTATTTCTATTATAAAAATATGAGAGAGAGAATAAAATGACTTTCCCAACATAAAGAAATATTGAGGATTTAATAATAAAATCAAATAATATTTTATTTTGGAGTTTATTGCTAATTTATTTGAATTTAGGAAAATTCGCATTTTTCAAAATTGCTTTTAGGCCCCAAATAAATGTTCTTCTTGTCCGGCTTGATTTTATAAGTCGGGGAAAATTATTTCGGGATTTTTGGAGTTCGTTTAGTATTTCTTTTTTTTTGTTCTTCTGTGCGTATTGTTTAAAAAAACGCGAACCGACCTCGGGCCGTATTCGGCCAGGACTCCCCTGGCCTGCCCCCTTTATACAGCACCCGAGCCCACCCCAACCCTAGCCCCGCTGCCGCCCTAGCGAGCCGCTCGCGATCCGCGCCGCCGCTTGTTGTTGCCGTCGCCGCCCGCTGCCCTCGTTGCCGCCGAGCCACCCACCCCGCCGGAGCCGACCGCCGCCGCCGCCCGTTGACCCGTCGCCGCTGCCGTTGACCCGCCGGAGGTAGACCCCGTCGCCGCCATGGTTTTCGAGAGAAAATCGTCGGTTTATTTTTTTTAGGAACCCGGTTTATTTTTTTATAGATAGGTTTATTTTTTTCTCCCGGTTTAGTTTATTTAGCGGACGCTCGTCCGTACGTTCGTTTTGACAAACGGTTTCGTCGTTTAGCCGCAGACAGCGAACGTTCGTTCGTTAGCCTGTTCGTCCGTTCTTCTTTTTCTCGGATTTTCCGCGATTATTTTCGATCGCGATTTCTGATCCGATTTTCGTTTTATTATAACTTTTCGCTCGTTTATCGGAATCAGGCGATTCAAGCGCCTAGAGTTTCGTCTCGAAACCCTCTTTCCGTTTAACCAACTCAACAAGTTTTTTCTTCTTTATAATTTTACTCAGATCCATATTAGTAAACGAAACTTGTTTCTTTCGCCGTTTGACTTTCGTTGCTTCGTTTGATTTGATTCTTTTTGCAAACCGGAGTTCTTAAGTTGAACTTTCTGGTTAGTTCTCTTATTTGAGTTTTACCTATGCATTGGATGAGTGCTTATTGTACGCTTGTTTGTTTGCGATAGAGTACCCGGAGTGCGCCGCTTGCTACTTCGAATCTCTAGGTTTCATGGATCATCAGCAAGGCAAGTAACACTTTGATCATACCTCTTTACTACCCAGTTTTATTGCATTAGATCAATCCTCAAACAATTGCATGATTAGGATATGATTAATATGTGGGATTTGGGAAGTAGATGAGGTAGTACCTATTACTGCTTTTATTATCAAACCCTTGGGAGTTACTTCTACGTTTGCTTATGCCATGCTACGCTAGTAGACGTGGATTGGGTGAGTGTATCCATGACAGATGTGAGATTGTTATTTAATGGTTTGCTTAAGGTGGCAACTTTAACACACATCTGGGTGGATTGAGGCACCTGGGTATTCCAGCGATTGCCTGTTGTTTTTCTTTATGGACCGCCACCCAGGCTCAAAGGGATCATGAGATTATTCATGCTAGAAACTTCCGTGTGCAGCCACAAGCTACTATGGGCTCCAGCATAGTTGATTAAGTCGTGCGAACTCTTACAGTGGTAGACTAGCAGATGTAGGGGGGAGTAGGTGTAACTGTCTACCCGATCGTAAGGTGCTAGCGCTTTTGAAAGACTATGTCTCGGTCACCCGTTTCTCAAACACCATGTAGTGCGAGAATCCCAACGGAGGAGATCGAGTCTTGTGGGGAAAAGTGCGCAAACCTCTGCAGAGTGTATAAACTAATCATGGTTAGTCGTGTCCCCGGTTATGGACATCTTGAGTATCTAGTACTTGGATTATCATGTGAATCTCATCATGTTACTTTAATTAATTTTGTTGGGTTTTAATGATGATGCTTAATTGGGATTGAGAGGGTGTCTACACTCTCAATGTTTAACAACCACCATGATAGTTAAATAAAATTTATTCCTTTGCAAGAGGGAAAAATTGGCTTTACACAAACTGTAACCATAGTGCTTTCCACCAGCCATATATGCATGTAGTATAGCCTATTTACATTCATGACTCTCTATGTGTTACATTGCGGCATATTCCATGTGTCAATTGACCCGTGGGCTGCAACGTTCATGTTGCAGATTTTTTAGACGATTTGGTAAGGTGCCTTAGGTCGTGGTTCTATACTCAGTGATGCCGTTGGAGTTGATGGACTCGCTTATCTTCCAAGCCTTCCGCTATTATCATTATTAGATGGCCTTAAGCCATATTTATTGTAATAAGTTCTCTTTTGAGACATTCGATGTAATAAGTGTGTGATTGCTACTCTGTTATAAATCGTTCAAGTACTGTGCGTGTCAGCATTACTGATCCAAGGATGACACTAAAGCATAAAGATCAGACTGTTTGAGGTATGGTCGCTACAGAGGTGGTGCAATTCTCATGACACTCTTGACATAAATATGGTAACACTCCAAGGTAGAGCAGAACAAAAGCTGGTTTAGCATTTTGATCTACGGATTACAACTACTTTGACCCAATCCTAGATATGGATGAGGTGCTGGAGTTTGTTTCTCGTAGTCATCCCAGAACAGAATGGCTTGACGGACCACAAGAATAATAGGCATCGATAACACGAATGCACAACTACTCTTGACCAACAATTGACAGACGAAGGTCAGATAACAACTAAAAAGGCACAACTCAAAGGAACATATATCTTTCTGAGTTGTGGATGGTGATGACCCACAAGTATAGGGGATCTATCATAGTCCTTTCGATAAGTAAGAGTGTCGAACCCAACGAGGAGCAGAAGGAAATGATAAGCGGTTTTCAGCAAGGTATTTTCTACAAGCACTGAAATAGTAGGTAACAGATAGTTTTGTGATAAGATAACTGGTAACGAGCAACAAGTAACAAAATTAAAAAGTGCAGCAAGGTGGCCTGATCCTTTTTGTAGCAAAGGACAAGCCTGGACAAACTCTTATATAGAGAAAAGCGCTCCCCAGGACACATGGGAATTATCGCCAAGCTAGTTTTCATCACGTTCATATGATTCGCGTTCGGTACTTTGATAATTTGATATGTGGGTGGACCGGTGCTTGGGTGCCGTCCTTACTTGGACAAGCATCCCACTTATGATTAACCCCTATTGGAAGCATCCGCAACTACAAAAGAAGTATTAAGGTAAACCTAACCATAGCATGAAACATGTGGATCCAAATCAGCCCCTTATGAAGCAACACATAAACTAGGGTTTAAGCTTCTGTCACTCTAGCAACCGATCATCTACTTATTACTTCCCAATGCCTTCCTCTAGGCCCAAATAATGGTGAGGTGTCATGTAGTCGAAGTTCACATAACACCACTAGAGGATAGACAACATACATCTCATCAAAATATTGAACGAATACCAAATTCACATGACTACTAATAGCAAGACTTCTCCCATGTCCTCAGGAACAAACGTAACTACTCACAAAGCATATTCATGTTCATAATCAGAGCGGTATTAATATGCATATAGGATCTGAACATATGATCTTCCACCAAATAAACCAACTAGCATCAACTACAAGGAGTAATCAACACTACTAGCAACCTACAGGTACCAATCCCAGACTATGAGACAAGAATTGGATACAAGAGATGAACTAGGGTTTGAGAGCAGATGGTGCTGGTGAAGATGTTGATGGAGATTGCTCTCTCCCGATGAGAGGAGCATTGGTGATGACGATGGCGATGATTTCCCCCTCCCGGGGGAAAGTGTCCCCGGCAGAACAGCTCCGCCGGAGCCCTAGATTGGTTCCGCCAAGGTTCCGCCTCGTGGCGGCGGAGTCTCGTCCCGAAAGCTTGCCTATGATTTTTCTTCGGACGAAAGACTTCATATAGCAGAAGATGGGCACCTGAGGGCCAGGGGGCCACGAGGCGGCGCGCCAGGGGGTAGGCGCGCCCCCACCTCGTGGGCAGACGGTGGAGGCCCCCCTGACGTAGATTCTTCTTCCAGTATTTTTTATTATTTCCAAAAATAACTTTCGTGGAGTTTCAGGACTTTTAGAGATGTGCAGAATAGGTCTCTAGTATTTGCTCCTTTTCTAGCCCAGAATTCCAGCTGCCGGCATTCTCCCTCCTTATGTATACCTTGTAAAATAAGAGAGAATAGGCATAAGTATTGTGACATAATGTGTAATAACAGCCCATAATGCAATAAATATCGATATAAAAGCATGATGCAAAATGGACGTATCAACTCCCCCAAGCTTAGACCTCGCTTGTCCTCAAGCGAAAGCCGAAAACGATAAATATCTCCACATGTTTAGAAGTAGAGGTGTCGATAAAATAAAATACGGACATGAGGGCATCATGATTATTCTCATAACAACAACATATATGGATATTGTCATATGATTTCTTATGCTCAAGTAATAATCTATTCACAATGCAAGGTATGAATCAGAAACTTTATTGAGAATCAACAAACTATAATCTCAGTCATTGAGGCAATTGCAATTTATCATAACTTCAGAAAGAGTCTATGTCAGAGCTTTTCTAGCAAGTCCACATACTCAACTATCATTTAGTATTTCATAATTGCTAACACTCACGCAATACTTGTGGTTACGGAGTTTCAATCGGACACAGAGAAAGATAGGGGCTTATAGTTACGCCTCCCAACCTTTTACCTCAAGGGTAATGTCAACAATAATAACTCATGCTAACCCACATCCAATTAGATATATATATCAGGAT
Organism: Aegilops bicornis; assembly: GCA_021605145.1. NCBI lineage: Eukaryota > Viridiplantae > Streptophyta > Magnoliopsida > Poales > Poaceae > Aegilops > Aegilops bicornis. Next base: position 325,520,196 of record CM038672.1, on the reverse strand, counting down.
CTTTCCAACATAATGTGCTTGCCAAAGGACAAAATGTAAAAAGGAAAGGTGAAGATCACCATGACTCTTGCATAAGGTAGAAGATAATAATAAAAGATAGGCCCTTCGCAGAGGGAAGCAGAGGTTGCCATGCGCTTTCAGGGTTGGATGCACAAAATCTTAATGCGAAAGAACGTCACTTTATATTGCCACTTGTGATATAGACCTTTATTATGCAGTCCGTCGCTTTTATTTCTTCCACATCACAAGATCGTATAAAGCTTATTTCCTCCACACCAATCAATCATACATATTTAGAGAGCAATTTTTATTGCTTGCACCGATGACAACTTACTTGAAGGATCTTACTCAATCCATAGGTAGGTATGGTGGACTCTCATGGGAAAACTGGTTTAAGGGTTTTGGAAGCACAAGTAGTATCTCTACTTGGTGCAAAGAATTTAGCTAGCATGAGGGGAAAGGCAAGCTCAACATGTTGGATGATCCATGACAATATACTTTATCTCAGATATAAGAAAACATAACCCATTACGTTGTCTTCCTTGTCCAACATCAACTCTTTAGCATGTCATATTTTAATGAGTGCTCCCAATCATAAAAGATGTCCAAGATAGTATATTTATATGTGAAACCTCTCTTTATTTATTACTTCCTATTAATTGCAACGATGACCAAAGCTACGTTTGCCAATTCTCAACAATTTTTAATCATCATACTCTTTCTATGTGAAGTCATTACGCTCAATAAGATCAATATGATCTCTTTGTTTCTTTTTATTCTTTTTCTTTTCTTTTATTCCCTCAAGATCATAGCAAGATAATCAAGCCCTTGACTCAACACTAATCTTTTATTATATATAGCTCACGGACTCGATTACATAGAGGGATCATAAGGCAAGACTCAAAACTAAATCATACCAAAACTTTATTCTACTAGATCAAGATACTACTAAAAGGACCGAACTAAGAAAAATGGTAAAGATAGGAGTGTAATGGTGATACGATACCGGGGCACCTCCCCCAAGCTTGGCAGTTGCCAAGGGGAGTGCCCATACCCATGTGATTATATTTCCTTCTTCGGAGGTGATGGAGATAATGGTTTAGTTGATGGCGTAGGCTTCTTCCTTAATTTGTGCTTGAGGACAGAATTTTGATCCCTCAAGTCATCAATCTCCTGCTCCAGGCTTAATATCTTTTTTCATAGTTCCTGCTTGTTTTTCCTGCAAGAGACGAAAAGGGATAAACTCGATCTTAAGTTTCTTTGCTCTATCAGGGAGGCTTGACTTTTTGAACTCCACATGCATGTCCCTGTGTTGAGGTAATGGGACTTCATCTTCATCTGAGCTCGTCTCCTCCTTTCTCTTGGGTTCATAGTCCTCTTCTTCTTCCATAGTCCAACCACAATGCTCCACATCTCCATAGACCTTAGGATTTGCAAGGTAATCAGCCACATAGCTTTCTCCTTCCGAATCCTGGAACGACATGTTGCTCTAATCTGCAGCAGGATAGCTCGAAACGAAAACAGAGGATATTTGCGTGATACAGGGGTCAAAACCTTCGGGAGATTATATAATGAATTTTTACCAACCAAAATACGTATCGTGCAAGAAAACAGAGTCCGGAAAGCGCACGGAGTGCCCACGAGGCAGGGTGCGCGCCCAAGGGGGTAGGGCGCGCCCTCCACCCTCGTGGAGCCCTCGTGTCCTTCCCGGACTGCTTCTTATTTTTCTATTTTCCTAAATATTCCAAAACAGAGAAAAATTGCCTTTAGAACTATTTTGGAGTCGGTTTACTTACCGCACCACATACCTATTCCTTTTCAGAGTCTGAAACATTCCGGAAAGTGTCCCTTATGTATTCCTCAGGGGTTACGGTTTCAATAACATTGGTTTCAACATTTATAGGATTACCTGAGATATAACGTTTGATTCTTTGACCGTTCACCACCTTCGGGTTTGTACCTTCGAAGTTGTTGATTTTTATGGCACATGAACGATAGACCTCCTCGATAACGTAAGGACCTTCCCATTTAGAGAGAAGTTTTCCTGCAAAAAATCTTAAACGAGAGTTGTATAGCAATACATAATCACCTACATTAAACTCACGCTTTTGTATCCTTTTGTCATGCCATCTTTTAACTTTTCTTTAAACAACTTGGCATTCTCATACGCTTGGGTTCTCCATTCATCAAGTGAGCTAATGTCAAATAACCTCTTCTCACCGGCAAGTTTGAAATCATAATTGAGCTCTTTAATAGCCCAATATGCCTTATGTTCTAGTTCGAGAGGTAAGTGACATGCTTTTCCATAAACCATTTTATACAGAGACATTCCCATGGGATTTTTATATGCAGTTCTATAGGCCCATAATGCATCATCAAGTTTCTTGGACCAATTCTTTCTAGATCTATTAACAGTCTTTTGCAAAATTAATTTTAGCTCTCTATTACTCAATTCTACCTGACCACTAGACTGCGGGTGATAAGGAGATGCAATTCTATGATTAACATCATACTTAGCAAGCATTTTACGAAAAGCACCATGAATAAAATGTGAACCACCATCGGTCATTAAATATCTAGGGACTCCAAACCTCGGAAAAATAACTTCTTTAAGCATCTTAATAGAAGTGTTATGATCAGCACTACTAGTTGGAATAGCTTCTACCCACTTAGTAACGTAATCAACAACAACTAAAATATGTGTGTATCCATTGGAGGCAGGAAAAGGCCCCATATAATCAAAGCCCCAAACATCAAATGGTTCAATAACAAGTGAATAGTTCATAGGCATTTCTTGACGTCTACTAATATTACCAATTCTTTGACATTCATCACAAGATAGGACAAACTTACGGGCATCCTTGAAGAGAGTAGGCCAATAAAAACCGGATTGCAGTACCTTATGTGCAGTTCTATCTCCCGCGTGGTGTCCTCCATAAGCCTCGGAGTGACACTTGCGTAGGATCTATTCCTGTTCATGCTCAGGTACACAACGTCTAATAACACCATCTACTCCTTCTTTATAAAGATGTGGGTCATCCCAAAAGTAATGTCTCAAATCATAGAATAACTTTTTCTTTTGCTCGTATGTGAAACTAGGTGGTATAAATTTAGCAACAATATAATTAGCATAATCAGCATACCATGGAGCAGTACGAGAAGTATTTATGACATTTAATTGTTCATCAGGAAAGCTATCATCAATAGGTAGTGGGTCATCAAGAACATTTTCTAACCTAGACAAGTTGTCTGCAACGGGCTTCTCAGCTCCCTTTCTATCAATAATATGCAAATCAAATTCTTGTAGCAAGAGCACCCATCTAATAAGTCCAGGTTTAGCATCTTTCTTTTCCATAAGATATTTAATAGCAGCATGATCCGTGTGAATAGTTACTTTAGAATCAACAATATAAGGTCTGAACTTATCACAGGCAAATACAAGCGCTAAGAATTCTTTTTCAGTAGTAGCATAATTTCTCCGAGCATTGTCTAGAGTTTTACTAGCATATTGAATAACATTTAATTTCTTATCAACTCTTTGCCCTAGAACAACACCTACAAAGCATAATCACTAGCATCACACATAATTTCAAAGGGTAAATTCCAATCAGGTGGCTGAACAATAGGTGCAGAGATCAATGCTTTCTTAAGTATTTCAAATGCTTATACAGAATCATCATCAAAGACAAATGGTATATCTTTTTGTAATAAATTAGTCAAAGGCCGAGAAATTTTTGATAAGTCCTTAATGAACCTCCTATAAAAACCGGCATGACCAAGGAAACTTCTTATACCTTTGATGTCCTTAGGACATGGCATATTTTCAATAGCATCAACCTTGGCTTTATCAACTTCAATACCTCTCAGAAACTTTATGCCCCAAGACAATACCTTCATTAACCATAAAGTGGCACTTTTCCCAATTCAAGACAAGATTAGTTTCTTCACATCTCTGCAAAACTCGATCAAGGTTGCTCAAGCAATCATCAAAAGAGGATCCATAGACGGAGAAGTCGTCCATGAAAACCTCACATATCATTTCACAAAAGTCAGAGAATATATCCATCATGCATCTTTGAAAGGTAGCAGGTGCATTACATAAACGAAAATGCATACATCTATAAGCAAAAGTACCGAAAGGGCAAGTAAAAGTGGTCTTTGATTGATCATCCGCTGACACAGGTATTTGAGAGAAACCAGAATAACCATCTAGAAAGCAAAAATGTGTATGTTTAGATAATCTTTCTAGCATTTGATCGATAAAAGGTAAGAGGTAATGATCCTTTTTAGTGGCTTTATTTAATTTGCAGAAATCAATTACCATCCTATAACCTGTAATAATTCTTTGCGGAATCAATTCATCTTTATCATTAGGAACGACAGTAATACCTCCCTTCTTAGGGACACAATGGACATGACTTACCCACTGATTATCAGCAACGGGATAAATTATACCTGCCCCAAGGAGCTTTAGTATTTCCTTTCTTACCACTTCTTTCATCTTAGGATTCAGCCGTCGTTGGTGATCACGAACTGGTTTGGCATCTTTCTCCAAATTTATTTTGTGTTGACATAGAGTGGGACTAATGCCCTTAAGATCATCAAGAGTAGAGTTTTCAATAATCTCTCTTCTTCATGCTCTGAAAGGTTAGCACTAATAATAACAGGATATATCTTCTTTTCATCAAGATAAGCATATTTAAGAGTATCAGGCAATGGTTTAAGCTCAAACACGGGATCACCCTTGGGTGGAGGAGGATCCCCTAGGATTTCAACAGGCAAATTGTGTTTCAGGATGGGTTCCTGTTTGAAGAATACTTCATCTATTTCCCTTCTTTCATTCATATACATATCATTTTCATGGTCTAGCAAATATTGTTCTAAAGGATCAATAGGAGGCACGGCAATAGAAGCAAGACCAATAATTTCATCCTTACTAGGCAATTCCTCTTCACGGTGTTGTCTATGAAATTTAGAGAAATTAAACTCATGAGACATATCACCCAAGCCAATAGTAACAACATCCTTTTCATGATCTATCTTAGCATTGACAATGTTCAAGAAGGGTCTACCAAATATAATGGGACAAAAGCTATCTTGTGGGGAACCAAGAACAAGAAAATCAGCAGGATATTTAGTTTTCCCACACAAGACTTCAACATCTCTAACAATTCCCATTGGTGAAAGAGTATCTCTATTGGCAAGTTTAATTGTGACATCAATATCTTCTATCTCAGCAGGTGCAATATCATGCATAATTTCTTTGTATAAGTCAAAAGGTGTTGTACTAGCGCTAGCACCCATATCACATAAGCCATGATAACAATGATCTCCTATTTTAACAAATATAATAGGCATGCCTACCACAGGATGTTTATCTTTAGCACAAGGTTTGGCAATTCTAGCAGTTTCATCACGGAAATGAATAACATGTCCATCAATATTATCGGACAAGAGATCTTTAACAATAGCAATATTAGGTTCAACTTTAACTTTCTCAGGAGGTGTATAGGTTCTAATATTGCTTTTACGAACCACAGTTGAAGCTTTAGCATGATCTTTGATACTAACAGGGAAAGGTGGTTTTTCAACATAAGTAGTAGGACAATAGGATCATTATAAGTGATAATATTTTCTTCAACTTTAAAAGGTGCAGCTACTTTTACTTCTATGGGAGGATGATATTTAAACCACTTCTCCTTACGGAGATCAACATAAGCAGCAAAAGATTCACAGAAAGAAGCTACTATCTCAGAGTCAAGTCCATATTTAGTGCTAAATTTATGGAAAACATCGGTATCCATAAAAGTTTTAACACAATCAAACTTAGGTGTCATACCTAACTCCTTACCTTCGTCGAGGTCCCAATCTTCAAAGTTGCGTTTAATTCTTTCCAATAAATCCCATTTGAATTCAATAGTCTTCATCATAAAAGAGCCAGCACAAGAAGTATCGAGCATGGTGCGATTGTTATTAGAAAGCCAAGCATAAAAATTTTGAAAAATTATTTCTTTTGGGAGCTCATGATTGGGGCATGAATATAACATTGATTTAAGCCACCCCCAAGCTTGAGCGATGCTTTCTCCTTCGCGAGGCCAAAAATTATGTATATAATTACGATCACGATGAACAAGATGCATAGGATAAAACTTCTGATGAAATTCCAATTTCAATCGTTTGTAGTTCCATGATCCCGTATCATCACATAGCCTATACCATGTCAATGCATCTCCCTTCAAAGATAAAGGGAATACCTTCTTCTTAATAACATCATCGGGCACACCTGCAAGCTTGAATAATCTACAAATTTCATCCACATATATTAGGTGCTCATCAGGATGCTTTGTTCCGTCTCCTGCAAAAGGATTAGCTAGCAGTTTTTCTAACATACCCGGAGGAATTTCAAAGTAGAAATTTTCATTTTCAGTAGGTTCAGTAGGTTGAGGAGAAACTCTTTGCTCTACTGGTCGAGGTGAAGATACCCTGAACAAGCCCCTCAGAGGATTACTTTCCATAGTAACAAGTGACAATAAATTTCAGCACACTATATAAATTTTTCCTTACCAAATTCCACCTACCAAAGGCGCTTCACTCCCCGGTAACGGCGCCAGAAAAGAGTCTTGATGACCCACAAGTATAGGGGATCTATCGTAGTCCTTTCGATAAGTAAGAGTATCGAACCCAACGAGGAACAAAAGGAAATGATAAGCGGTTTTCAACAAGGTATTTTCTGCAAGCACTAACAGATAGTTTTGTGATAAGATAGTTGGCAACGAGCAACAAGTAACAAAAGTAAATAAAGTGCAGCAAGGTGGCCCGATCCTTTTTTAGCAAAGGACAAGCCTGAAAAAACTCATATATAGAGAAAAGCACTCCCGAGGACACATGGGAATTATCGTCAAGCTAGTTTTCATCACGTTCATATGATTCGCGTTCGGTACTTTGATAATTTGATATGCGGTTGGACCGGTGCTTGGGTGATGTCTTTACATGGACAAGCATCCCACTTATGATTAACCCCTATTGCAAGCATCCACAACTACAAAAGAAGTATTAAGGTAAACCTAACCATAGCATGAAACATGTGGATCCAAATCAGCCCCTTACGAAGCAACGCATAAACTAGGGTTTAAGCTTCTGTCACTCTAGCAACCGATCATCTACTTATTACTTCCCAATGCCTTCCTCTAGGCCCAAATAATGGTGACGTGTCATGTAGTCGGCGTTCACATAACACCACTAGAGGATAGACAACATACATCTCATCAAAATATCGAACGAACACCAAATTCACATGACTACTAATAGCAAGACTTCTCCCATGTCCTCAAGAACAAATGTGACTACTCACAAAGCATATTCATGTTCATAATCAGAGGGGTATTAATATGCATATAGGATCTGAACATATGATCTTCCACCAAATAAACCAACTAGCATCAGCTACAAGGAGTAATCAACACTACTAGCAACCTACAGGTACCAATCCCAGACTATGAGACAAGAATTGGATACAAGAGATGAACTAGGGTTTGAGAAGAGATGGTGCCGGTGAAGATGTTGATGGAGATTGCCCTCTCCCGATGAGGAGGCGTTGGTGATAACTATGGTGATGATTTCCCCCTCCCGGAGGGAAGTGTCCCCGGCAGAACAGCTCCGCCGGAGCCCTAGATTGGTTCCGCCAAGGTTCCGCCTCGTGGCGGCGGAGTCTCGTCCCAAAAGCTTGCTTATGATTTTTCTTCGGACGAAAGACTTCATATAGCAGAAGATGGGCACCGGAGGGCCAACAGGGGGCCCACAAGGCAGGGGGCGTGCCCAGGGGGTAGGGCGCGCCCCCCGCCCTCGTGGACAGGTGGAGGCCCCCCGGACGTAGATTCTTCTTCCAGTATTTTTATTATTTCCAAAAATAACTTTCGTGGAGTTTCAGGACTTTTGGAGATGTGCATAATAGGTCTCTAATATTTGCTCCTTTTCCAGCCCAGAATTCCAGCTACCGGCATTCTCCCTCCTTATGTAAACCTTGTAAAATAAGAGAGAATAGGCATAAGTATTGTGACATAATGTGTAATAACAACCCATAATGCAATAAATATTGATATAAAAGCATGATGCAGAATGGACGTATCAGATGCATAGATTAGTATGTCGAGCAAACTCAACATTTCTTTCGGATAACCCATGCAGAAAGGTAGAACTGGCAGAATCACAATGTAGAATGGAGAACCCATTAAGAGCACTCTGGTTGTGATCTTTTGGTTCAGAAGAACTTCTGCCATAAGCAGTTCATCGTATTTGGAAGAAGGAAATACCACAGACCTCGAGGACTATCGCAAAGGTTACTAACATCCTAAAGGTACGAGCAACACTATCAACACGAGGTAAGTCGAGTGAATCTTGGGCTTAAGAACCCAGAGATAGAAGGTCTACTAACTAAATGGCATCACGGGATGCTTTCGAGTATGACGGCCAGAATCATCACACTAGGAACACAAAACATGGCCATATTACCAGGTGATCCTCTAAGATGCCTAGGGTCATAATACTAGTTCCAACATATATGTCAACGCAAGGAGTACCTCAACAGATGATTAGTGTATTTATTCTGACCAAAAGGACATCGGGAACAGGAAGGAAGAATTTGCAAATGCATCAGATAGTTTAGAAACCTGGGATGACTCAGACAGATAACTGTTGTAAATGCTCAAAAAGATTTGAGACATCCTGCAAAAATGGTGGCATAACCACTCAAATCACAATATCAAGGTTCCGCGACCAACTATGAACACACGGAAGTAGTAGGAACTGAACTGAGGCTTAAATCCAACAAACTTATGAGTCTACTGATTAGTAACACATGATCCTGATAGAAAGAAGAGAAAGCCTAGTTCTTAATCCCCGTAGAAAAGAAGAGGTTGACTCAGATCAGAAGGGCATAAGGTAAAGGAGTAAAAAGATCCTTACGTTCCCATCCACAATCAATTCCCTTATATAACTAAAGCATTTCTAGACTCAACTTCGACCAGTTTGGCTTGGTAATCCTACAGCAAGCGATCGGGCTCGATACCAAAGCTGTCAGGGCCCCGATCGTAAGTCACACCGATCTAGCATGTAACACATCATATCACTGTGCGGACTCACGCACGGTATTCCCACAGGTGCCACCTTACCTGGCCCGGGACCGTTTGCGCCTTTTGGCTCACGTATATGATAGTGTCGCTAGCATCCATATGACAGAGAACACAGGGCCGACATGACTAGTCGTGGAACCCAAAGTGGCACTAACTTACGGGGACATGCATACATGAATCAACATCGAGCATGTCGGTCGGCGTCTTGAATCCGGGCTGTAGCAAGCTGGCTAACAGGACTCGGGAACCCGGGCTGTAGCGAGCTAGCAGGACTCGTAAGTCAACTGCGTGACATTTCCCGAAGGACAGACACGAGAGCAAGTGAATCACATGCCGCTTGATCAAGTGTTAGGAGGCTGTAGTCTTTGGGCTAGCAGGACTCGGTGAACCGGGCTGTAGCGAACTACTATGGCTCATGGAAGCACAAGACTACATTTCCCCATAAGAGAGGCTACCAAGGATAAACAACTAGGTTGTGGATCCCACACATACCAAGCATTTCAATCATACACACAATATGGTCGATATGTGTAAATACAACATGGCATCACAACAAAACTCTACGACTCAAAGTATTTATTCATTAGGCTCCGAGGAGGCGAGATATTACAAACATGGGTCTCATGACCCAACATACAGAGCATACAAGCAACAAGCACATGCGGAAGCTTAACTTGTCTGAGTACAGACAACTACAAAAGAAAAAGGCTGAGAAGCCTGACTAACTACAAGACCCTCCCAAGGTACAAGCTCGTAGCTAAGGTTACAAGCTAAACGTCGAAGTCCACACGGAACTACTAGCGAGACTGACGTCTCTCTGCAAAACATAAAATAGGGAAACGTGAGTACAAATGTAACCAGCAAGACTTACATCAGAACTATCTACATATGCATCGGTATCAATAAATGGGGTGGTGGAGTTTAACTGCAGCAAGCCAGCTTTGACTCAGTGGCTAACCTGAACTACGACTACAAGTAACTCTTTTGAGGTGGCGCACACGAGTCCACATATTCACCATACCAATACACCACTATGGATCCGCTCCCGTCTCCCTACGAGAACACCATCCATAGCACTCAAGCTTATCTTGCGCATTTTAGAGTATCCACTTTCACTTGTCTATGAACTGTACAGGCAACCCAGAAGTCCCTTACCGCGGACACGGCTATTCGAATAGATGATGTTAAACTTGCAGGGGCGTACTTCTTCACACACGCTCTCGCCACTTACCACCATGTACACGTCGTGTATCTCGGCAACCTTCAAGCGGAAGCCTGGCGAGGGAGTCGGCCACGACCTGACTAACCACACAAGCCTCTCGTCTAGGTTTATCTCCTATTTGGGTTCCATCCGCAAGAATCCGGCCGGGGTGTCGCTCACAGCCCCAAACGATGTGTACAGGGTTCCAAGCCCACCAAACGGGCGACGCTTGGCATACCCGGCCACGGTGCCTAGTCTGTCCCAAGCCCACCTGTACCGGGTGCCACTTGGTAGACTACTAACACTACCTACAAACACCAGAAACTAGTTGCAACTCCTGGACAGAGATAAGGTTGATTAATAAGTCGAGAGGGGTCGAGTTACCGGAACCCAATGTGTGGTAGCAACTGTTCATGGATCAAAGACACATAACTCAGTTCCTAAGGACGACTGCAATGAGACAACCCACCATGTACTCCTACGTGGCCTCTCACCGCTACCTTTACCAAATCGTGTTCACATACTTAGCTCTCAACAGTAGGACATGTTCACCACATTCCAATTCATCCCCGATGAATCAGACCTGACACAACTCTAAGCAATAGCAGGCATGACAAATAAGCATGAATGAGTAGGCACATCAGGGCTCAAACAACTCCTACTCATGCTAGTGGGTTTCATCTATTTACTGTGGCAATGACATGTCATGCAGAGGAAAGGGGTTCTGAAAGTGCAACCATCCCTAGGTGGTTTTGGTAATTCATAACAACATATAGCTCATTGAGCTAATGCTATTCCAAGATGAACATTTCAGGAAAGCTCAATGAATGGCATGGCATGGATGATGAAAGTGGATCCCTCAAAATGCTAATGACAAAGGGTTGGCTCAAGCTCAAAAGCTCAAGACTCTTCATTTTATATTTTAGTGATTCAAGATCACATTGAGTCTATAGGAAAAGCCAATACTATCAAGGAGGGATGATGTGTTGCTTAATGAGCCTCTTGCTTCATGTGCTTAGTGATATGCTCCAAAACCCTCAGCTACTTTCTCACATCCACATATGACCTAAACCTAAAGCCAAAATCGGTCTCACCGATTCTTCCAATCCGCGCCACCGATTCCAAATGTCATAGCCATCGCCACAAACCCTAGGCAAATCGGTTCTACAGCTATTGATCTCGGTCTCACCGAGATGGGATTGTAATCTCTCTGTTTCCTTTTCGTAACTTTTCGGTCTCACCGAAAGAGCGGATCGGTCCCACCGAGATTGCAATGTAAACTTTATGTTTCCCTTTCGTAACGTTTCGGTCTCACCGAAAGAGCGAATCGGTCCCACCGAGTTTACCTGACCAACTCTCTGGTTAGCTAATTACCAAAATCGGTCTCACCGAGTTTCTGTAATCGGTCTCACCGAGATTACGTTATGCCCTAACCCTAACCATATCGGTCCTACCGAGATGCAAGTCGATCCACCGAAAACCCTAACGGTCACTAGGTTTACTAAAATCGGTCTGACCGATTTTGTTGATTCGGTCCCATCGAGATTGGTAAATTGTGTGTAATGGTTAGATTTTGTGTGGAGGCTATATATACCCCTCCACCTCCTCTTCATTCGTGGAGAGAGCCATCAAAACAAACCTACACTTCCAACTTACCATTTCTGAGAGAGAACCACCTACTCATGTGTTGAGACCAAGATATTCCATTCCTACCATATGAATCTTGATCTCTAGCCTTCCCCAAGTTGCTTTCCACTCAAATCTTCTTTCCACCAGATCCAAATCCTATGAGAGAGAGTTGAGTGTTGGGGAGACTATCATTTGAAGCACAAGAGCAAGGAGTTCATCATCAACGTACCATTTGTTACTTCTTGGAGAGTGGTGTCTCCTATATTGGCTAGGTGTCACTTGGGAGCCTCCGACGAGATTGTGGAGTTGAACCAAGGAGTTTGTAAAGGCAAGGAGATCGCCTACTTCGTGAAGATCTGCCGCTAGTGAGGCAAGTCCTTCGTGGGCGACGGCCATGGTGGGATAGACAAGGTTGCTACTTCGTGGACCCTTCGTGGGTGGAGCCCTCCATGGACTCGCGCAACTGTTACCCTTCGTGGGTTGAAGTCTCCATCAACGTGGAGGTGCGATAGCACCACCTATCGGAATCACGCCAAAACATCCGTGTCTCCAATTGCGTTTGAATCCTCCAAACCCTTCCCTTTACTTTCTTGCAAGTTGCATGCTTTAATTTCCGCTGCTCATACACTCTTTGCATGCTTGCTTGAATTGTGTGATGATTGCTTGACCTGTCCTAAGATAGCTAAAATCTGCCAAACTCTAAAACTGGGAAAAGGCTAAGTTTTTAATTGGTCAAGTAGTCTAATCACCCCCCCCCCCTCTAGACATACTTCAAGGTCCTACAAGTTGTATTAGAGCTTGGTCTCCATTTTCTTTGATTTCCATAGCTTTTGGTGGTCATAGCCTTGGTTTCACAACCTAGGAGAGTATGGCGTCTAGCGAGGGAAATTATCACCGTAGAGGTCCTTACTTTGATGGTACTAATTTTGCTAGTTGGAAGCATAAGATGAAAATGCATATTCTCGGACATAACCTCGCCGTTTGGGCAATTATTTGTATTGGCTTGCAAGGTGAATTCTTTGATGGGAGAGAGCCGAACTGTCAAGCTAATGCAGAAGAATTGAAGATGTTGCAATACAATGCTCAAGCTTGTGATATCATCTTCAACGGATTGTGCCCCGAAGAATTCAACAAAATCAGCCGTCTTGAGAATGCAAAGGAAATTTGGGATACTTTGATTGATATGCATGAAGGTACCGAATCCGTCAAGGAATCCAAGTTGGATGTGCTCCAAAGTCAGCTTGACAAGTTCAAAATGAAGGATGGTGAAGGTGTCGCTGAAATGTACTCTAGGCTTGCACTTATCACAAATGAGATTGCCGGCTTAGGGAGTGAAGAGATGACTGACAGATTCATCATCAAGAAGATCCTAAGAGCATTGGATGGAAAGTATGATACTGTGTGCACATTGATTCAAATGATGCCAAACTACAAAGATCTCAAGCCAACGGAAGTCATTGGAAGAATTGTTGCTCATGAGATGTCACTTAAGGATAAGGAGGAACTTCACAACAAGTCAAGTGGTGCTTACAAAGCCTCAAGTGAAGCCCCCACATCATCAAGTGAGAAACACACCTTCAATGAAGAATTGAGCTAAATGGTGAAGAACTTCAACAAATTCTACAAGAGTAGAAGCAAAGAAAGAAGCTCCAAGTCAAGGTCTCACAATGACAAAAGATCTTCTAGTCGAGAGCGAAATTGCTACAATTGTGGGAGACCCGGACACTATTCCAATGAGTGTACGGCACCCTACAAAAGAAGAGAAGACTCTCCAAAAAGAAGAAGTAGAAGAGAAGAATCACCACCAAGAGAGAGGAGGCGTAGAGATGATCGTTATGAATGAAGACCCTCACGGAGAAGCAAGGATTCGGAAAGGAAGGACAAGTCATCAAAGAGCTACATAAACGAAGACATCAAGCTCATGTTGGTGAATGGGTATCCGGCTCCGACTCCGACAATCACTCCGAGAGAAGCTATCACTCCGACTCCGAACATACTCAAGATGAAGGTGTTGCCGGTCTAGCACTTGTGTCAACCAACTCCTACGACATATTTGAGTCACAAAATGAAGGAATTGGAAGATGCTTCATGGCCAAAGGTCCTAAGGTAACACACCCCGAGTATGTTGATTTTAATAGTGATGAAGATGACTTGCTAGGTGATGATGATTTACTTGTTTACAACTCTAGTGATGAATACTATGATGAAACGTCAATTAATCATGCTAATCAAGTTGAAACGAATGACAATGATAAGGAGAAAATTGAGCGTCTAACTAAATAACTAAACTCTCTTAAGTTAGCTCATGAAACTATCTTCGAAGATCATCGAGAACTTTTAAGGGCTCATGAGAAGTTAAGCTTTGAAAAGCTCAATCTTGAGCAAGAGCATGAGTTCTTAAAAGCAATCAACGATTATCTCCGTAAGAAAAGTTCTTCTTACATTGCCAAGCGTTTACTCTTATCTACTTACATGCCTCAAGTCAAGTCTAGTAACAAGATCAAGAAAGATTCTGCCTCTAGTAGTAACAATAATAATGTCAAATCCAATATTGTTGCTTCTAGTAGTTCTCTTGATTCCACTAATGATTCTCTTAGCCAAGTTACACTTGAGAAAGAAAATAGCTTATTGAAGGGAATTATAGAGAAAGGTGTATACAAGAGCCTTGCCGGGAGTAAGCAATTCAAGTAAATTGTACGCAAGCAAGGAAGGCACCGGAAGAATCAAGGTGTTGGTTTTGAACGAAAGTTCAATGCCAATGGAGTTGAGTGGGAAGAAGATCAATACCCCAAGACAAAGTTTGTTCCTCAACAAGAGAAGTATGATCCTACTTCCTTCAAGGGAACACAAGCACAAGATGATCTTCCACCACAAGACCACAAGAACAAAGGCAAGGACAAGCTTCAAGAGGAGATTGATGCATTTGAAGAAGCACCTAAGGTCTCGGCCAAGTGGATTCCCAAGACTACGTCAAGTTCTACCTCATCAAGTACAACTACAACTCCAAGGATTCCCATCAAGATGATGTGGATCCCGAAGAAGAAGAACTAGAGAGTTCTTGAGGGTGACTCCGTCAACATATTTCACTCATATCATTATGGCAAGGACAAGTGCAATCAACTTCCATATCTTGCACTAGTTCAAGGAGTCACAAACCCTCATGTTGGTAAGGCAAGGGACAAGGTAACCTAATGATTTCATGGACATCATTTTGTGTGTGCATCACTCTATGTCTATGGATATACATGTTTGTTCCTTGTGGGACTAACCCATGTAGGTATTGAAAGTGCAACTCACTCCAAAGGATTGCTCCAAAAAGATCTACATCAACATTGAGCTTCCACATCTTCAACACCTACATGAAGTCATCATCGACAAAACCCAAGGTTAGTTCATCCCTCTTAGGGGGGATCTCACATCTAGGGGCAGCTTAACTCTAAGAGTTGAGTCAAAGCAACTCTAATGATGTGAACACATAAATGCTTTATGTAAAAGTGGTAACCCCACTTGAGCTTAAACGATGCGTATGACCTATGATCAAATGTCTATCATTTGACTCCTAAGTCAATATACTCATATATAGATGACCTAGTCATCGCCAATTGTTTGATAGATGCTAGAATTGGTTGTGCATGCTTTGCCACATATTTCATTTGCCATCTTATTGTGTGAGCATGTTGGTTGCATACTTTACTCATTCGAGGACATCCACTTGTTGTTTTGATTGATTGGCTTCTTTTTCTTTGGCCAAGTGGATGGACAAGAATGCCTAAGAACCTTCTCTAGCTATCTATGCTTTTCTCGTCTCAAACTCTATTCATGCTACATCACAAAATTTGATCAAGTCAGATTCGAACCACTCTGTGTGAGGAGCACTCGGAGTCCCCGATTCGTCATAGACTTAAACTTCAAAAACTTCTTTGTGATTCTCGGTCTGACCGATTCTTCCATTTCAGTCTTACCGAGATCACTAAGTCGATCTAGGTTTTCAATCTCGGTGCAACCGATTTGAACTCTTCGGTCACACCGAGTTGCAATAACTGCATACGCTTTTGCATCTCGCTGCCACCGAGTTGTTCCACTTTCGGTCACACCGGCTGTGGTCGGGCTATATATAGTCACGGGCAAAAAATTGGAAATTTCTCCGAACCTCTTCGCCCGCGCAATAGCTCGCTCTGCCTCCGTGGTCTCCGGATCGTCTCCTCGTCGCCAGCCGCCTCCTGTCGCTGGTCTCCGCCACCGTCAACGGAATTCAACCCTGCCGTTGCCGCCGTAGCGAGTATCCGCCGAACTAGGGTATGGACTCAATCACAGTGCTTTCCTCGTCCGATTCTCAGCACATTGTGTTCTTATTGATTCTTGCCACGATTGAAACACTCCTATGCAGTCAGTGCAATCCTTAGAATAGTTTTGATTCGAAAAATTTAGGGTTAGGTTTCCGCCGAAACCATCTCGGACCAACCGAGTTGAAAAACTCGGCCCCACCGATTTGGCTTATGCCATTGCACTAGTGAGACTCGGTCTGACCGAGAATTGCTAACCCGTGAGACCGATTTTAGGACTTTGTGAAACCCTAGCAGTCTCGGTGCCACCGAACTGTGACTCGGTCTGACCGAGTTCATCAGTTTAGGTTCCAAAACTGCTTCGGTATCACCGAGTTTGAAAAGCGGTTGATCCGAAATGCTTTCTGTGGAAAACTAAAGCTGAATTTTTGAGTCATTCTTTTGCAAAAACTCTGCATTTTGTGATGCTCATCCACTCTACCTCATATATAACTCTTCACAGTGGTCAGTGATCGGTGTTTGCAGCATGTCGCACCAGAGTGACAAATGAGTAGGTCGAGGAGGCGGTGAACATGAGTGAGGGCACTAGTCCCTCCAGCTCTTCATATGAAGGCAGCAGGAGCACCCCAAGCAATTTGCCTAAAGCTGTCACCAGGCAAAGGAAGAAGAAAACCTCAGATTCTGAAGATGAGGATTATAGGGCAGAAGAGGATGAGGCAACCTCCAAGAAGGCAAAGGTTTCAAAAGGAGTATGGCTCAAAGACATAGCACAAAGCCTGGACTCAATAGGAAGGTTCCTGCCAAGAGGACACCTATGCCAAAGGTCGAGCATCAACTCAAATTCTGAAAAGCCTGATCCCAAAGAGCCAGCTTCTTGAAGGAAAGAAAAGGAAAGAAAGGGTCAAGAAGACCACAGTCAGAGTTATTGGGAAGCCTTCCATGATGGAAGAGGAAGAAGAGATTGCTGCACCAGCACCCAAGGCACCAAAGCTTATGGGTGATGCTATAAGATCAGGGGCTGCCACATCTAAGCCCAAGGAAGCACCCAAAGCTGCCCCCAAGGCCAAGTCTGCACCAAAGAGGAATACCAGGAGTATTCCAGCTGCTGAAAAGAACAAGGCCCCAAAGTGCTCGAGGTTCCGATGAAGAAGATGAAGAAGGACAAGATTTGAGGAAGCTCAAGCCCAAGATACCATACCACAATGATGCCCATCCTGTGTTGAGGACATGAAGATCAGAAGAGACAATGGGTTGAGGCTATGGAGGATGACAGATCCATACGCCTCAAGGAGAAGAACTGCTGTGGACTACAGGTTCCACACCAAGGAACAAAGAGGACTTTTATGAGACTATTCACTGGATAAGAAGCCCATAGTGTGTGATATGAGGTGGGTCGACTGGACCTACACGAAAAAAAATGTAGAGCACTATCCTGGAGTGCAAGACAGTTTTGTTGTTGTTGGAGTTGCGGACTTCGTTGGGCAAAAGCTCACCAACTAGAACGATGAACTTATCTTGCAGTTCTACTCCACAGCACACTTTTATTCAGATGGCAGGATAGTGTGGATGTCTGAAGGTACAAGGTACCAGTCAACTGTTGAGGAGTGGGCAAAGCTGATAAATGCCCCAAAGGAGAATGAAGATGACCTGGATGTATATGCCAAGAAGAAAATGGACCACAATTCCATGGCACACATGTACAAGGAGATCCAGACACAGCCATTGAGACACATAAGTTTGGATCAGTCCACTTCCTTCATCGCTGTGGCTGCCAACTATCAATCGCATCTTAAGGCATACTCTCTTGCTTAACTCTGGTGACCACAACATGATTAGAGGGCATGCAATAAACATGTTGCGTTTGTTTGATGTGCCACGTAAATTCAAAGTCATGAGCCTTATGGTTGAAACCATTAAGAGGACTGCAGCAGACTGTAAAAGAAGTTGTGGATATGCCCTCAGATCCAGGAGTTGATTAACTCAAAGACGGGCACAGGCAAATATCTATTGGATAAAGAACATTTTCCAATTTATCCAGACTTTGAGGACAATGAGGTTGTCATG
The DNA here is from genome assembly GCA_021605145.1 of Aegilops bicornis. NCBI lineage: Eukaryota > Viridiplantae > Streptophyta > Magnoliopsida > Poales > Poaceae > Aegilops > Aegilops bicornis. The sequence goes on along the minus strand of CM038672.1, from coordinate 325,501,891 downwards.
AATGAGAATGATCCATCGTCAGTTCAAGCACAAGAGAAGAAGGAGAAGGCAAGGAAGGAGAAGGCTGCCAGGATGCCAACTCAAGAGGAGGCATCTGAGTATTTCTTGAAGAACAAGCAGGAGCAGCTTGGATACTTAATAGCATCAACACTAAGGATTGAGAAGGGATTGGCCACCCTCACTCAAAATCAGGAGAGCTTGTAAAGAATCATGGAACAGAAGTTCTATGACTTAGATGTGAAAGTAACTGAGATTCAATCTATTGTGGAGCAACTACATGATGACATGCAGGAGAGGAAGGGAAAAACAACAACGGATGCATTTGCCAGAGTGCCTAGAGCCCAGAGGTCATCTGATGCCAATTCCTGACACCAGAGCCACTTCATCTGCACCAGCTACAGCCTCAGTGCCACCAGCTCCAGCTCCATCTACTTCAACTGAAGCTTTCGTCCTTGGCGCTATCCGGACACCAAAGACGAAGATCAAGCACGAGAGTCGATCTAGCACTATGCATTTTCTATGAACTTTTTGGTAACTTGTTGCCAAAGGGGGAGAAAAATGTATAGATCATAGGCTTCGAGAGAGAGAGTGTTGCTTTTGTTCTCTCTTGATTTGGTGCTTTTTTTAAAATTGTTTGCTTTTGATTGCTTGAGATACTATGTTTATGAGACATTGATGATCATGCGTTTGATCATAAGCTACACTTATGCATGTTTGACGATATTATCTTATCTATCATATGTGATCATTCATTGTGCTTGGTGATGAGTGCATGTATTCAATCCGTATCATTTTGAGCGCTCCACCTAGATGTATGTGACATGGAAGAGTAACCCATGAGCCTAATTCCTTGTGCATTTGCAGTCCAAAGCAAATCGTAAACTATGCACAAATTTAGGGGGAGCTCTTTCTTATCACATACTTCTCAAAGCGACGATGTTTTTCAATCTTATTATCATTTGTCGAAGCTTTGATCTATATGTTGTCATCAATTACCAAAAAGGGGGAGATTGAAAGCGCAACTATCCCTAGGTGGTTTTGGTAATTCATAACAACATATAGCTCATTGAGCTAATGCTATTCCAAGATGAACATTTCAGGAAAGCTCAATGAATGGCATGGCATGGATGATGAAAGTGGATCCCTCAAAATGCTAATGACAAAGGAATGGCTCAAGCTCAAAAGCTCAAGACTCTTCATTTTATATTTTAGTGATTCAAGATCACATTGAGTCTATAGGAAAAGCCAATACTATCAAGGAGGGATGAGGTGTTGCTTAATGAGCCTCTTGCTTCATGTGCTTAGTGATATGCTCCAAAACCCTCAGCTACTTTCTCACATCCACATATGACCTAAACCTAAAGCCAAAATCGGTCTCACCGGTTTTTCCAATCCGGCGCCACCGATTCCAAATGTCATAGCCACTGCCACAAACCCTAGGCAAATCCGTTCTACCGATAGGGATCTCGGTCTCACCAAGATGGGATTGTAATCTCTCTGTTTCCTTTTCGTAACTTTTCGGTCTCACCGAAAGAGTGGATCGGTCCCACCGAGATTGCAATGTAAACTTTCTGTTTCCCTTTCATAACGTTTCGGTCTCACCGAAAGAGCGAATCGGTCCCACCGAAGTTTACTCGACCAACTCTCGGTTAGCTAATTACCAAAATCGGTCTCACCGAAGTTTCAGAATCGGTCTCACCGAGATTACGTTATGCCCTAACCCTAACCATATCGGTCCTACCGAGATGCAAGTCAGCCCCAATCAAAACCTTAACGGTCACTAGGTTTACTAAAATCGGTCCGACCGAGTTTGTTGATTCGGTCCCACCGAGATTGGTAAATTGTGTGTAATGGTTAGATTTTGTGTGGAGGCTATATATACCCCTCCACCTCCTCTTCATTCGTGGAGAGAGCCATCGAACAAACCTACACTTCCAACTTACCATTTCGAGAGAGAACCACCTACTCATGTGTTGAGACCAAGATATTCCATTCCTACCATATGAATCTTGATCTCTAGCCTTCCCCAAGTTGCTTTCCACTCAAATCTTCTTTCCACCAGATCCAAATCCTATGAGAGAGAGTTGAGTGTTGGGGAGACTATCATTTGAAGCACAAGAGCAAGGAGTTCATCATCAACGCACCATTTGTTACTTCTTGGAGAGTGGTGTCTCCTAGATTGGCTAGGTGTCACTTGGGAGCCTCCGACGAGATTGTGGAGTTGAACCAAGGAGTTTGTAAGGGCAAGGAGATCGCCTACTTCGTGAAGATCTACCGCTAGTGAGGCAAGTCCTTCGTGGGCGACGGCCATGGTGGGATAGACAAGGTTGCTACTTCGTGGACCCTTCGTGGGTGGAGCCCTCCGTGGACCCGCGCAACATTTACCCTTCGTGGGTTGAAGTCTCCATCAACGTGGAGGTACGATAGCACCACCTATCGGAACCACGCCAAAAACATCCGTGTCTCCAATTGCGTTTGAATCCTCCAAACCCTTCACTTTACTTTCTTGCAAGTTGCATGCTTTAATTTCCGCTGCTCATACACTCTTTGCATGCTTGCTTGAATTGTGTGATGATTGCTTGACTTGTCCTAAGATAGCTAAAATCTGCCAAACTCTAAAACTGGGAAAAGGCTAAGTTTTTGATTGGTCAAGTAGTCTAATCACCCCCCCTATAGACATACTTCAAGGTCCTACAGGTTCAGCTACCGCAGCATGTAACCGTTGAAACGTTGTTGTCCTAATGCAGTAAAAGAGAGCAGGAGCGAGAGAGTGGTATTGTATCGGAATGAACAAAGGGGTTTTGCTTGCCTGGCACTTCTAAAGATGATTTAGCTCTTCATCGGGGTCATCGAACTCATCGTCGGAACATATGTCTACCGAGGGGGAACTGTCGGCGTTCTGGGAATGGGGGTACCCAGACTTGCCTGCCTGCGGCCTGCGGCGTGGCTCGAGGGGTGGCCCAGCACGGCCCGTCTTTATCAGCACAAGCTCAAGACCCTCGCGAGGGGCCAAGCCTCGCGGGGCGGACGACAGGAAGCTTCCTCAGGCACGGCCTCGTCAGGCTGGCTCGCGAGGAGGCGGAGAGATCAAGGCGGGGTACCTCACGAGGTGCCCATGACGCAAGCCATGACGACCAAGGGCGCCAGGCGGGCGCCAGCCCATGCAGTGTCCTCATTTCCTCTTTGGTGCAAAGGGGGCAAGCGCAGGCGAGAGCATCAAGCAAAGGCAACCATTTCAGTGCAACAAGACCAAGACCATCACAACGGCAGGAAGGAAGTCATCATGGAGCCCAAGCTGGCGTCACCGTCAGAGCCTTTGACAGGCGAGGACCAACTTTAGTCAGGATAAGTGTACTAGATGTTCCCCTTCAAAATGGCCATTGTTGGCGCCCTTCCCGCTCAATATTTGGGAAGAGGCCCAAGGCCTCTTCCTATAAATAGGACTAGCCACCCACCGGGTAGAGGGAGGAGGATCCGAAATCCAGAACAGAGCTAGAGATCAAGCAATCTGGAGAGAGAGAGAGAGAGAGAGAGAGAGCGACCGAACTCCCCCTAGAAGTTCGTCGCACTGGCCAAGAACAGACCCTCGCGAGGCTGTTCTTCCTTGTATTATTCTTCATCAGCCCCTGAGGCAATCCACCACACCACACACCACACACTGGAGTAGGGTATTACACCACAATGGTGGCCCGAACCAGTATAAACCTTGTGTCCCTTGTGTTGCTCTTTGTGTAGTTTAGATCCTTGTGAGGCGACGAGGTGCAGGTAGGTAGGGGGTGAGATCTCCGCGTGCACCCCAGAGTTTGAACCTAGAGGGTCTGCCGGAACCCGAAATCCGACATTTGGCGCGCTAGGTAGGGGTGAACCGGAATCCGTCTTCCGCCGCCCTGGTCTTAGCCGCCCATCGCATCCATGTCGGATGCTCGTCGGGCCCGCGCCGAGCGCCGGGCCGCTCTTGCCACCCGCGTCGCCCAGAAGGCCCCCCTCGGCGGCCGCCCTCGCCGTTCCCCGTCGCCTGCCGTCAACACCGCCACCGGCCCGGCGGGGAACGAGCAGCAACCATCGTCCCAGCATCCGTCCGTGAGGCGAGACGGTCGTACCGCTACTCCTTCGCTCGCCCCAGCTAGTTCTTCATCTCGCACGCTCCGCGCGCCCATGGAGGCTCGAGCTGCGCTCATCGCGGCAAACGAGCTCTTGCGCTACCGCCCTGTCAAAAGACGTCTACGAGGAGTGGCTCGACCGCGTCGCCGAGCTCGTCCGCACCGCAGGGGGCTCCCCCGCGCCATCCTTCTCACTACACCGCGCCCCGCCTTGCGCGGGCGATGAAGCTCCAGGGGCGCCTCAGCCGCCTCCCCCTTAAGAAGGCGCCTTGGCCCCAAGGTGCGTGGCCCCTGGGCGGAACCCACTCCGTCTGGCACCAGTGCAACAAGAGCAGAGCTGTCAAGAGGTCCCTCGTCCCCAAGAAGTTGCCCGAGTGCTCCTCAGACCGCCTGGCACACGATCAAGGCCCCGCCTCCCAAGACGCCAAGACCCCGCGCTGCTCCCAGCGTCAGCGCATGGGGACCCGCAAGACCAAGCCCTTCGTCACCAAAGGCCTCCCGTGGCCACTGCAGGCTGCCGCGCCTTCACCATCGAGCTACGCAGCGTCGCGTGGCCCGGCAAGTTCAAGCCATACCTGCCTCCTTGCTACGACGGCACAGCCGACCCTGCGGAGTTCCTCCAGCTCTATGAGCTGGGCATCAAAGCCGCCAACGGGGACGAGAAGGTCATGGTGAACTGGTTTCCCATGGCGCTCAAAGACGGTGCCCGCACCTGGCTCCTGAACCTGGCTCCTGGCACGATCTCCTCCTGGGACCAGATGCGCACCCGCTTCATCGCCAACTTCCAAGGCACTCGCGACCGGCCTCTGCCGCCGTGGCGACATGCGCTGCATCAAGCGGCAGCGAGAGACCTGCAGAAGTACATCCAGCGCTTCAACAATGCACGCCTCAAGATTCCCAAGGTGATCGAGGAGGCCATCATCTCAGCCTTCTTCGACGGTGTGCGTGACGTCAAGATGAAGGAGGAGCTGGCGATGCATGAAGACATGTGCACGTCCTTGGAGCTGTTCAACTTGGCGACCAAGTGCGCCAGGGCTGAGGAAGGACGCCTTTCCCTCCTCGAGCTGCCGGCTGCAGACTCCGTAAGAGAAGAAGCTCAAGGTCAAGGACGTGAAGCGCAAGGGGCTGCCGTGCTCGCGCAGAACCCGGACACCAAGCGAGGCGGGGATCAGCTGAGTCTTCCAAGGGCAGCCCGATGCTGCGTGTACCACGACCTCCACACCCACAACACCAACGAATGTCAAGAACTCCGAGCCGTGCGAGAAGGGCGAATCGGTCGACGCCCCGACCGCAGTGATCGAGGCTATGGCCTAGGAGGAGGAAGAAACGCAGGACGCTGGGAAGACCGTGGCCCTCGCCAAGGGTGGCGCGACCGACCTCGCGAGGACCACTGGCAGGATCAGCCTCGCGAGGGAGGCTGGAGGGATCAGCCTCGCGAGGATCGCCCGCAAGGCAACGCATGCCTCCCTCCTCTGCCATCGTAGCCAAGGAGAATCGAAGACCATCATCAGGACGAGGGGGCTGGGGGCTTCCAGGAGCCGCGCGCAATCGCTTGCATCCTGGGCGGAGCTCAAGCCCCAGCCTCTCAGCGCATCTTCAAGCATTTCGCCCAAGTGAATGCAGTCCTCCCCAAGCTCGAAGCCACGCGCCTCTCGGTGGTGGTATGCGCCATCACGTTCAGCTCAGCGGATCAGCTCAAGTCTTGTGACCACGGCCGGAGTCCTCCCGATGCTTTGTTCCCCAATCATCAAGAACGCGCAAGTCACCAGACCCTCATCGATGGCGGAGCAGGGCTCAATGTCCTGTCCGTGAGAGACATTCAACAATCTCCAAGTGCCTTACAATCAGCTTCAGCCAACCAAGCCTTTCTCCGGAGTCACCGATGGCTCCACAGTTCCGATTGGGCAGGTCCGCCTCCTGTCACCTTCGGGCGCGACAACTACCAAGACTGAGCTCATCGACTTCGACGCCGCCCACATTCGGCCGCCATACAATGCCATCCTCGGGTACCCAGCTCGGCCAAATTCATGGCCGTGACTCATCACGGCTACAATGTCCTCAAAATACCAGGAAGTGGTGGAGTCATCACGGTGCCTTGTGAAGAGAGAGACGCAGCAGTGCTCCCCGGAGGCGTGCTTTTCAAGCCGCGCCACTTGAAGACCCAGATCGCAGGAGCGGGAGGCTCCCCGAGGCTGCTCCCAAGAAGAAGAAGACATCGCCTGGCCCGGCCCCTCGGGAGGCAGGCCCCTCGGGGTCCGCGCCTGTTCAGGGGGCACCTCCTTCTGTCGCATAGGAAGGCGTGCCCGGCGCCCTCCTCGAGCAAGGCTCGGGGACTCTCTCCTGGAGAGCCACCGACCTTGCTAAGATCACGAGGGAGGTGCTTGGGCACCACTTGGAGGCATGTTTCAAAGCACGTTTCCCTCAGGAAGGAGCGAGGCAAGGAAGGCCAAACCCTCAGGAGTTCGTCAGCCAGATCATTCAGGAGCTGCAGGAGTCAAGAGTCATGAGTGGCAGCCGCCGCTTACCCGTCGTAGCTCCCCGTGCAGGCGAGGATGGAGGGCTGCGCGTCTGCATCGACATACCAGGGCTCAACTGAGCCGCCTCTCAGGAGCGCCTCTGGCCCTCACACGTGGGGCATTGTGAAGGTCCACCCCACAGCTACGTTTGCATGCCTTACGGCGTGCCGAACGCGGCTGCCACGCGCCAGCGCCTCATGAGGAGCATCCTGGAGGCTCAAGAGGCCAGACGTTCTGCAGTCCTGGCGGAGATGGAGATAGCCCGCGAGGAGCCACGGCGCCTCCGAGCCTCCCGAGGCTGCTGGGCCTGTGGGCTCGTGAAGGTCGGCTTCCGTTGCAGACGACGTCCGCTACTTCATCATCCTTCGCCGTCTTCAACGTTATCGGTGACATCCTTCGAAGTTTCATTTTCAGGGAGGCGTCCCCGAGGGCTGCATCATTCCTGTGCGTGGGTCCGTCCCTGCGGCATGTATCCCTTTTGCTTCGTGTTTCTAGCTTACCTTATTGGGGGCGCCCCTCGGGCTACATCATCCCCAAGTCGCTCGGGCCAGACCCGGTGATGTCTGCCTTCCCTGCACCTATCTAAATGAACTTGCTCCTTCGTGATTAACGTGTTTGACCTAGTCGCCCGCTCGATTGACACCAACTGATGGAGCTGCTCCCTAACGGCACGATGCTTGCGCATGGGTCTATCCCTGCAACACCGACAAACCTAAATGGCCGAGCTCTGGCCGCGGCAGCCCCGCATGGCGCCACCTCGTCAAGCCTTCAGTGCCTCGTCACCCCTCCAGAGCAACCATCGGCTGACCGTCTCTTGTCATGGCGAACTCTTGTTCTTCTTGTGATGAGCCTGCAGGATCTCTTCAAGGAGCAGCGCCAGGCAAGGCCCTCACGGCGTCTTCTTCACTCTCGTCCACGCGAACCGCTTGCACGTTAAAGGGGGGGTACCTGAGCATCGCGACTCATGGGCTCCTACTGGCTCTCCAGCCCTCACCCTCTGGCCTTGTCCACGGCATCGCGGCCTGGCATACCAGCGATGGCTGAGCCCCGCTCGAGGGCCGGGACCCGAGGACGTAGAGCAGAAAGGGGAGTAAAGGCGAGAGAGAAGAGGCACGCGGGGACCTCGTCAGGCAACTCCTCGTCTGCCGATGCGCGGACCTAACACCACACCAGGAAGCGGTTCCTGACTCCCGAGATAAGTCATCCTCCGGAATCACTAGCTATCACAACACCGACCTTGCACCTAAGGCAATCCCGTGTTAGCAACGTCGCGCTCCATTCTCACCAAACGATGGCTGCTTGAGCGCTAAAGGGGACCTCCTGAGCATCGCGACTCAGGGGCTCTTACTGCACCCCGGGCCGCTCACCTCTTGGTCTTGACCACGGCATCACGACCTGTCATACCAGCGACGGCTGAAGCCTGCCTTGGGACCAGGACCTGTCGGCGCAGAGCATCAAGCCCTCGTGAGGTTCGAAAGGAGGAACTGAGCTAAGACGGAATGAGCATCTCGCACTACTTCACGACAAGGATCATATTAACAAACAGAACCACAGGCACCTTACAAGCCCCCACGGGGCGCGTTTTTCGACTCCTCGCAGGGAACAGAGGGAGCAGATCCTAAAGAACGCTAACTACACGCGCCTCCGCAAGAGACGCCATCATCAACAGTGAGCCGTCAGGCACCGGCGCCAACCTCATCCAGATCGGGAGGCGGCGGCTCGACGAGCCCGCCCTGCCCGAGAGCGACGCAAGCTCGGGGCTCGTGGTTGTCGCCGCCGCCTCCGAGTCGCGAAGAGCTTGGCGGAGTCGCTGGATCCTCCGACGCCTCCGCCGCCTGAGGAGCTGCTGAGGGAGCGATCGGCGAGCCTGGTCCTCGCCGCGGTAGGGCCCCGACCACCTCTCTTAGGGCAGCACTCCAGCCGGCGTCCTTCCGCGTCGAAGACCTTGAAGAACATCACGGAAGCGCCGTCGTACCCCAGGTGGATCACGAGGGAGCCCCTCGTTCTGCAGACCCGGGCGATCTCGCCCCAGCATCGAGTCATGAAGACCTTGCCCGGAGCGACGACCGCGACCTCCGCTTCGGTCGCAAGGGTGCTGCAGCCGGCGTGCTGCAACCAGAGCTCCAGAGATCCCCTCTGCGGAATCGCGAAGGCGAAGGAGGGAGGAAGGCGAATACAAGACTAAGGAGGCATGGCGGCGTGGAGCACAAACTCTCGGGAGGAGCCCTCGGCATGGACTCCGGGGGGAACAACGCGCACTGCCGTGACCCGTCGGCGCCGACGGCGGCGTCGTCCATGGCGCTCGGCGACAACTCCTTCAAGGCCCTCAATGCGGGCGTACAAGGGCAGCGGGAACCCTGGCAGCGGCCCCTCGTACCAGGGCCTCAACACCTCCTGCCGGGCGCCCTCATCTCGACGGCAGAGGGCTAGCCGTTTCTTCGGCGGAAGCGGATCGGGACCCTCTCGGGGAGCCTTTCCTTTCTCTTCCGCGGAGAACCGGCGGATCGGAGCCATTGCCGCAAAGTGGAGCAAGGGATGAAGAAGAAGGAGAAGCAAGAAGAGATGGACCGGAAGGGCACGCGCCATTCCGTACTTATAACCGGGGAAGGCCAACCGACGACCTCCACGATCACAGGTAATAATGACCCGCTTTGCATGCAGGGACTTGTCAATTCTTGCAGTCGCCGAGGCGTCGTGGGGAAGCATAGACGCCCACGTCCAATCAACCGCCACGTGGCACCCAAGGCCGCAGGCTGTTAGGGCCCGCGGCGCTTTGCACTTGCCCCTTCGCTTCATTGCTCAGCCAAGTCCAAGCGCGCCTTGGGCCCGGGGGCTACTGTCGGTGTTCTGGGAACGGGGGTACCCAGACTTGCCTACCTGCGGCCTGCGGCGTGGCTCGAGGGGTGGCCCAGCACGTCCCATCTTCATCAGCACAAGCTCAAGACCCTCGCGAGGGGCCAAGCCTCGTGGGGCAGACGTCAGGAAGCTTCCTCCAGCATGGCCTCGTCAGGCTGGCTCGCGAGGAGGCGGAGAGATCAAGGCGGGTTACCTCAGGAGGTGCCCATGACGCAAGCCATGACGACCAAGGGCGCCAGGAGGGCGCCAGCCAAGATGTCCTCATTTCCTCTTTGGTGCAAAGGAGGCAAGCACAAAGTAGAGCATCAAGCAAAGGCAACCATTTCGTGCAACAAGACCAAGACCATCACAACGGCAGGAAGGAAGTCATCATGGAGCCCAAGCCAAGGCCACCGTCGAGCCTTTGACGGCGAGGACCAACTTTAGTCGAGATAAGTGTACTAGATGTTCCCCTTCAAAATGGCCAATTGTTGGCGCCCTTCCCGCTCAATATTTGGGAAGAGGCCCAGGGCCTCTGCCTATAAATAGGACTAGCCACCCACCGGGTAGAGGGAGGAGGATCCGGAATCCAGAACAGAGCTAGAGATCAAGCAATCTAGAGAGAGAGAGAGAGAGAGAGAGAGAGCGGCCGAACTCCCCCTAGCAGTTCGTCGCACCGGCCAAGAGCAGACCCTCGCGAGGCTGTTCTTCCTTGTATTGTTCTTCATCAGCCCCTGAGGCAATCCACCACACCACACACTGGAGTAGGGTATTACATCACAATGGTGGACCGAACCAGTATAAACCTTGTGTCCCTTGTGTTGCTCTTTGTGTAGTTTAGATCCTTGCAAGGCGACGAGGTGCAGGTAGGTAGGGGGTGAGATATCCGCGTGCACCCCAGAGTTCGAACCTAGAGGGTCTGCCGGAACCCGAAATCCGACAGGAACAACCACCCGCAAACAAGAGGGAACACAATCAATGCAATGCACAATATGATGCATGATCATGACATGACAATATGTTGTGATTTGAGCTAAGGCAACTAGTAACAGAAAGGTTTGGGTTGTTGAACTCAAGGTTCAAATTCAAATTCAAACTATGAATTCAAATAGTGCATTATCATGTTTTGGACTAAACAGTGAGGTTAAGTTGTTCAAACATGCATGAAAATGCCATATTCAGATTCCTTGGGTTTTTTGATCATTTTTATATATAATTTATTTCATTTGGAGCTATAGATTATTTTCCATGATTTTTCAATGTTTTGGATATTTTCTGAATTAAACAAATCATTTATGATTTATTTAAATTCCAGAAAAGGATTACTGCATCAGCCTGGCATCATCAAGACGTTAGTAGGTCAAGGGGCACGGTCTAGGTCAAACTCGACCGATGGGACCCATCGGTCGATGACCTGTGACATTTAGTGTCACAGACAGGTGGGTCCGGTCACCGGCCACGTCAGCGAGGTCAACATCGACGCGTGGGGCCAGTGTGTTTTGATTAAGCTTAAACTATTTTTGTTAGCTGGTTAGTTAGGCCATGGGGCCCGCATGTCAGCGAGTCAGGGGGTTAGTTAGTGGGTCATTAGCCACTAATGATGTTGCCATGTCAGCACGCCGGAGTTGAACGTCGGCGAGCACGCGAACGCGGCGGCGACGCTCGGGAACGCGCTACGGGCGGCGGCTGGACGCGCGAAGACCACCAGAGGGTAGCCCGCGCTCTCCCGCATCCAGAGGAGCAGGTGGGTGGCTGCGGGGGCGCCGGAGCTCACCGGAACGGAGCTTGCGGCGGTGGCAGGAGCACGGTTCCGTGCGGGTTCGCATTGTGGTGCACGGCAGGACGTGGGGGTGGTTGTGTTCGTCTCCTGGAGACGTGTTGAGCGCGTTGGCGGGCTCGGACGTGAGCGGAAGCAACTGTGGCCGCGGCGGTGCCATGGCCGGTGGTGGTGAGCTTTCGGCTCCGGTGAAACGGTGGCTAGAGGTCGAATTAGAGAACGGGAGTAGGGGAAACAGAATAGGGGCTCACGACAATCTTGAGGGCTTGGTCGGAGAGCTCGGGGGAGGTCTGGTGCGTCCTGGACGATGACGGCGACCTCGGGCGGCCAACAATGAAGAAGGCGGCGAGGACGACGATACGGGGCTTCCGGCATCGCGTGCGTCGGCGTAGAGGACGAGGGTGTCAAGGCGGAGCCCATGGGCACGTCAGAGGGGCGAGGGGTGGCTCTAGGCGCGGCAGCGGCAAGCGGCGGCGGCGATGGTGCTCGGGTGAGCTCGGGGATGGGACTAGAGGGCGAGGGAGAGAGTAGAAAGTGAGGGGAGAGGTAGAGGGGGCTGCAGGGCATCTCCAGACACGTCGGGGGCGCCTCGGTGGCAAGCAGGAGGTGGCCGCGTTCGGCTGCACGCTCGCCACACACCTGCTCCTCCTTCTGGGAGAAGGTTGAAGAAGCAGGCAGTGCTGGCTGGGCTGGGCCGCCAGGTGGCCTGGCCAGGTGGGCTGCCAGTTAAGTGGCCCAGGTGAGTCCTTCTCTCTCTCTCTCTCTCTCTCTCTCTCTCTCTCTCTCTCTCTCTCTCTCTCTTTTCTAATTCTGTTTCTGTTTTCTATTTATTTTGATTTTTTTTTAATTATTAAAAAAACTAACTCATTTTGTAAAATCCTGAAAATAATTGTGGGCAATTTTGAAAATATTTCCAACAGCCCTCAAATGCTTTCAAGATTATTTGGACACTTAAAATATTTTATAGAATTTAAATGTCCAAATTCAAATACTTATGATTTAATTCAAAAATCCAAAGTGTCCTAGAAAAATGTGCACCATTTTTGGCAGAGGTTCTAGACCAATTCAAAAATGATGAACTTTTGTGAAGGGCATTTTGGGTTCATTGAAATAGATTTTACTTGAGCCTATTTAATTTAATTTGATGCTAGGGTTTGTTCAACCCCCATTTCATATTTAAATGAAATTTAGACATGATGACATGACGATCATGCAAGGACAAGCAAAGGCTAAGCTAGGACTGTGATAGACCCACACCCGCCGGTGGCTCGGTAGCTTCCACACGGCCAAGCTCGCGGCCATGGAGTACGCCCGCTGGCAGGTCCGCTACCACGACGCGGCGGCTAGGCTCAATTTCCACTTTGGCACACGTCCGGTCAACCTCGTTCCACCGGAGCCAGGGCTGGTGAGCTCAACTATGGCGCGGGAGGACCACGAGGCGTGGGAGCGCCTCGAGGCTGAGGCCGCCGACGAGCCCTACATGCAAGAGCTCCGCCGGCAGCACCCGGAGCTCGTGGAGGCAGAGCGGGCGATATTTTCCAGCGCGGAGGGCGGCGGGGTTATCACGCTCTTCTCCGATGACGAGGTCGAAGGCGGTGAGGATGACGACGCGGAAGGCGTCGAGGTGGGCGGCGAGGATGAGGAGATCGACGTCGACGAGTGGAGGAGTGTCTTCCCCAACGACCCCGACGACGGCATCAGCCCGGACCCGGCTCGCGCCACACCATACCTGACCAGGAAGTATTGGCTCGACCTCCACTTCGACCAAAAGTAGTTTAGCTTAGTTTAAATTTATGTTTTATGTTCAGTTATACAAAACTATCTATGTTTTTGTTTTGATGCATGCTACTTTCGGTTGAACCTGCATTGAACTTGATCAAATTGAAGTTTACAACATTAAGTTTAGGGGATGGACTTGAAACGACCAAAAATTGTTGGAGTATATATATATATATCCACTAAGGGTTTTAGTCCTTTAACTTTTAAAGGATCGGCTAGAGATGGCCTTATGCCTTGTTTATTTCAGTTCTTCACAATGTGATACCCTATATGTGCAACTATTTGCCGTGCAGTTCAATTTCATCAATAACAGTTTCAACAATACCACTATGAATTATGATATTTGGTTGTTGTTAAGGATATTGCAGTTAACATGCCTTTTCGTCTTTTGAACAATAACTAGTGTACTTTAGACTTGCACAATACTAGTTTGAATGACTATTTGCTTGTTTTAAATGTTATGCCTGATGCAGTTAACACACCTTTCCACTTCTTGTTTTGCTTAACTAGCGTGCTTAAGCCTGCACACTAAAGCTATCAGTTGTAGATTATGTTGTCTACCATGGATATATTTGGTTGATGTTTATCCTGTTGTGCTTAACATGCTTTTATATGTACTCATACAGGACAATATTGAGAACAGTGTTGTTTTCCATCGAGGTTAGTTTCATCGCATTGCTTATATGTACTCACTGTTCAGGATATTGGTAGCTGGTACCATATAGCATGGGGGTTGATAAGGGAATAATTGTCGAATCGGACATTTCACTGAATATATCTATAACCCATTTATCAGTAGGTTAACTAGGGCCATATTTAATATATCTGAGGCTACATAGCAACATGCATTGTACTGAATGACTAAATATACAATCCCAGGCTACATAGCAACAAGGAAGAGTGTTACCTTAATGTTCTGATGATGTCTAGATATACATGTAATAAAATCATATATAATGGGATGGAGGAAGTGTTGTACTACATCATTTTGCAATTGTTGTTTAGCTTCTAATATTAACTTGGTGCTTTTAGGTACATATGTCATTGCCAAAGATCCACACTTTGACCCTTTCTACATATGGGGCAATGAGATATTCTTGAACCAACATCAAGTGAGGAAGCTGATAAAGATTGTTATTAAAATGGGTCAAAATATGTGAATCAAACTATTTTTTTACACTTTATGCAAGACAACAGTGAACTGCGGGATGGTAAGTAAGAACCCTGTAGCCTTCTTTTTACTGCCTGTAATGAGTTGTGTTAGATGACAATGTCTGAATATTTTTTCCTTTGCAGTGGATCCTGAAGCTGTTTACTCAAGATTACCTCTCAAACTACATGATTGGCGGCCGGCCATCACAAGGGGTTGGACTAGAGTAGTGCATGCCTTCTGCATCCACGAGAGCACAATAGGGCCATTCCGCTTCACCTTGTTCAAGAGAATAATGTCACGCCTCTTTATTTACTATCTGTAATAGTACAAGTATAGAACCCTGGTTCATCATTCTTTATTTGGTGCTTATGTAATTCTTAAACATATGTACCTGTGAATCAAATAATGCATTGGTTTTTTGAATCTGATGGATATGAATAAAGCTATAGCCTACTTTCAAGTTTAAATTAGGTACAATTTTAAATAGCATCAAATTAAATTAGGGCAAAATTATGGTGTGCAGGTCATTACGGCGCACACGATTAATAAAGCACAACATCTGCGATATAAATCACAATCTGACACGGTTCACGAAGAAGAAACGTGTGTAGCAATGCACACAGTTGCCATTTGCAAAGCGTGTGTGATGTCAAACACTATCATATACGGTGCGGGAAAACTAAATATGTGTGATTGTCTACCTATCATACACGGTTTATAATCATGAACTGTCTGTGATGTGCCAGGCATAGTAAATGTAGAGCCAGTTTGGTACGTGCCTGGAATCTGCCTGGTTTTAGGTAAAACGACAAAACTCCGACTGTGATGGCAATGCGAGCACAAACGAGTAGCAAGGATGAAGCATTTGGGATATTCGAGATATTGGAAACGGTTATATAGGGATAATTGTATGCATCAAGGCTCCCTATCCCCGACGGTTTCTGGATCGTCTGGGAAGGACCCCCTATCGCCCACACTCACTTGACGACGGTTCCAAATGCCGTCGCGGAAAGGGGTTAAAAACCAATTGTATAGCACCGACGCGCACTAGTGGCTTCAAGAGATGCTGAGAAGCTCTGGAAGGCAGCATAGTCTTCACGGATGGGTTCCTTGGCAGGATCTAGACAGATGGCTTCATGAGACATATCGACTTCAAGCAAGAACACAACATGATTGCACGTTGAAGCTTGATAGTTGTCCGAAGAACGAAGCTTAATTAGCCGCATTATCCATGGTGCATAGAATTTCTAGCCATATAAATGAATGCCTGAAGCTGCCAACTGCCTAATGAAGAAGTCATGAGTGTTAAAGCAGATGCCATTGAGAATTTAGAAGACCAATGTCTTCATGGTGCCTTCAATCTTCACATGAGTGGAGTGCCCTTTAATTGTCCATAGAGTATGCCACACAATGTGGTAGATGGTGCGAGGCAGGTAGTCGAGGTCATTGACGAGGAAGTGTGTTGGGTACTCAGCTTTTGCAGGCAATGGCTTCATCATGCTCAGCATTTGGCTCATGTTTGGCTCTGGCTTCTGGAAGATGCTTTCAAGTTCCTTCTCATACAGCTGACAACCTGGCTCATAGAGATCACCACACTACAAAAAAAGACACATCCGTGACATTTTGGGCCGAGCAAATTTTTTTCTATCATGCTTATGACACTTCTATGACAATAATTGTGACAAAACCAGGTATCATCATAGATGCGGTGGGCTCCTACTTCTATGACAAAAAATCATGACGGAAAAATGGGCTTTTCATCCTGGGTGGGCCGGAGACGCAGCTGCATGACATTCTTTGGGTCGTCCATGATGGAAAAAATCATGGTAGAAGCGAGGGCGAGGAAAATATTGGGGAGTTCCCAGCTATGGTGGGTGGTCGAGGCCGAGCGATGCACGGAGGGATTGTGTGTTTCTCTCGTACACGTACACACGGTGTGAGGCGTTGGGCTCTAACTGAACCCGAGCGAGGCGTTCGCCTACTAAACCCGAGCGATTACACTGGCTATGCGTTACTGGACCCGAGCGATCGATCGATCCCTGGCTGTTAACTGAACCTGATCGAGGGATTCCTTCGCTACTGCTACTAACTGAAGCCGATCGAACCTGCTGCCTCATGAAGAACAGTGAGTGTTGTTGGGGGTTGGATGAACAGTTCCTGGTGGGGGTTGGATGAACAGGACCTTGTTGTAGTAGAGGCCGTTGCCGCTGGATGGACAGGACCCCGATCGGGAGGAGGCCGCCACCCACCCGAGCCGGTTGGGGGTGGATGAACAGGACCCCGTGGAGGGTTGGTTGAACAGGACCCCGTGTGGAGGGCTGGTTCAATAGTAGCCGCTGGAGGCTGGATGAACAGGACCCCGTGGAGGGTGGTTGAACAGTAGCCGATGGAGGCTAGATGAACAGGAGCCCGTGGATGAACAAGAGCCGGTGGAGGGAGGAGGGAGACGCCGTGGATGAACAGCAGCAGGTGGAGGCTAGAGGAGGTCGACGGTAGATGAACAGTAGCCCGTGGAGGCTGGAGCGAGGCAGTAGATGGTGGATGAACAATAGCCTGTGGAGTCCCGTTTTGCGGTACGCCACACCCCTCCCAATGAACAGGAACCCCGTTTCGACCTTAGGCGCTCCAACACAAGTCCGTTTCCTCTGTTTTGCAGTAAGCCACACCCCTCCCGATCAACAACACGCTATTTCGACCGTAGGAGCTCGAACACAAGTCTGTTTCCTCCATTTTGTGATACACCAGACCCTGTTTTGGTTGTTCCATCCAAGTCGGTTGGCTTTCGATGAACACGACGCATTCCGACCCAGTCCGTTGCCTCCAGATGAACACGACGATCTTTCTCCATTCCGACCCAGTCGGTTGGCTGCCGATGAACAAGACGCCATAGCTGTACACGTTTGAGAACCCGCCCGTATGTACGTGCGTACATGTACACGATATAGATGGGACTACCTGAACAGCTACCGCTCCTTACGGGGCCACGGTTCATATTGGCGGAAAGACCGATGGACCAGTATGTACGTACACGTTTGCGACTAGAATGACAATGCTACATACGCTTCGGCCGGGTGGGTCCCAGCTATCAGGGAGGATAAGGAGGCACTTCCTTGTGTGCGAAGATATTGGTGGCGGGTTTGAGCTGACAGGGGGAGGATTATTTTGTTTGCGTGTAATAAGGAGGCACTTCCTTTCGTGCGAATATGTAGCTGGTGGGTCCATCTGTCAGCCTCACCGTGCACAGTCCTCTTCTGATGGCTGTCATTCGTTGACCATGTTGACCACGCCGTGCAGACATCACCAGGCGGTGGACGACGGTGAGGCACGGAACGACGCGGAGCCTGGGAACATGCAGAGGGTAGTATGAGGGTTGACTGGTTCGACTATGGTGTGAGGCTGCCATCACCGCAGAATAACAGGGAGTGTGGGTGAGTAGAGGGATGGCCTGGCTAGCGGTGGGAGTAGTAGGGGCGTTGAGGCCTGTGCGGCAGCACAGCCGGCCACGGGAGGCAGGAGCACGCGGTGGTTTGGACAACTGGAGCAAGAAAATCAGAGGTTGAAGAAGCAGGGACAACCGTTGGATGTTAACAATCCAACGGTCACTGGTGATAGAATCGTTTGTTGACTAAGTTGACAAAGCCCCGTGTACGCGTCAACTTAGTAGGGCCACAATTCAGCCTCCAAATTTGGTGAGCCTCAGTTGTCATGGGGAGCACTCGTTATTTTTCGCTTAATAAGGAGGAACTTCCTTCCGTGCCAAGATATAGCTAGTGGGTCCCAGCTGTCATTGGGAGGATTCATTCTTTTTGGCGTAATAAGGAGGTACTTGCTTGAGTGCGGCCATGGACCATGTGGGTCCCAACTGTCAGCCTCTCCATGTACATCCCTCTTCCGATGTCGTCGTTTGTTGACAATGTTGACCACGCCGTGCAGAGAACACCAGCGCGATGGACAACGGTGAGACCCAGGAAGGGAATGACCCAAATGCAGCGAAGCGACAATAGTGGAGGGATGTGGGTGAGTAGAGGGATGGACTGGCCAGTGGTGGGAGTAGTAGGGGGCGGTGAGGCGTCTTGGCTGCTGCCGACCACGGAGGCAGGAGCGAGCAGCAGTCCGCGGTCTTTGGATTTGGCGGCTGGAGCAAGAAGATCAGAGATTGAAGAAGCACGATGGCCATTGGATTGACATCCAACAGTCACGTCTGCTAGAATCGTTTGTTGACGTATATATAAGTAAAAAAATCTTGCATACACGTCAACTTAATAGGCCCACAAGTCAAACCGTTCCCTTTTGTAAATAATTTACAACTCATTGCAAGTTCTTATGCAATTTATTGCAGTCTATTTTTTTGTTGGCCAGGGCCAGGGTTAAAAATTTAAACAAAATTTCGCATATTTCGTTGGGGTCCAAAATATTTTTAATACCGAAATGTCGAGCCAGGTTTAAAGTAATTTGAAGATATATTTAAATTAGGTTAAAGCCCAGTGAAATTGGAATATGAAAATGTGATAAATTCAAAATTTTGAAAGTAATTGTCAATTTGTCATCTGTTTTTTATATTTACAGCCCATTTCATATTACTTTCAATATTTGCAGCCGTCTTGAAAGAGTTGCAGCCCATCAGGGCGGAGAAAACTAAGTAGGCATGGATTGGGTACTCTTCAGAAAAAATAAACTCGGCTAATCTATTATATATAAAAAGCGATTAATGGTCTAACCAGAAAAAAATAATTAGTTTAGAAAATCCCACAATAATTAGAAACATCTAGCCATCAATTAAACTGATTAGGCGAGCACAACTAATGGATTAAAAAGTAAAAAAATTACCCACCATTGCCCTTAATAAGTTATCTATCTCTTGTAAGAAAAAAGCAGACAAATCAGAGTCCATGTACAATCTTCCATTCACGTACAATCTTCCGTTAAGAAAAACAATTGACAAATTAGACTTTTTCCATCTCCACTTTCTCTCATAAGTGAAATAGAGGGAGGCATCTAAAAAAACAGAGATGCATCTCAAAATGAAACAGAGGGAAGAGACCAGCGGCAGCCACGACCGTCACGGCCGCCACAAGCGCCAGGCCGCCACCGCCGACGGCTATCTCTGGAGACAAAGACAATGACCTGGTACACCATCACTCTCTTCTTCCACTTATCCCCTTATGGTATGGAACCCCTCCCCAAACCCTACCCTAGGGTGTAGATTGGTTAATATTCACTGGCCCCATTGCTTCTATCAAGATTTGCCCAGTTCCTTCAATTTCTAGCACAACATGTTCCAAGATTGATTGAGTAACTAGGTTTCATAGAAAATCATTTAGACTCAAGATAAATTTCAGATTGGTTGTAGATAACTCTGTATGAAGTGCAGATGTATGTCTATGTGTTTTCTGGTCTTTGTGAAGATAGCAAGATCTCTGTTTGATCTAACAAAAGAGAGAAATACCTATATTCTTCATTAACCAAACAAAGTGAAAATTGTGGACTTTATTAGTGTTGATCCTATGAATTACTAGGATGAAAAGTTGTAGACTCTCATCAGTAATTAGGCGTGAAAAGCTCTTTATGCTGATGGTTTCCATCTAAGGTTGCCGATTCTACCCCTATGGCCCTCCATAGGTAAAAATTAATAAGAATAGCTCAGTGATTAAGAGTTGAGCGTCTCCTAAAAGCATTTCATTGTTGTCGTACTTGACATCAAATCAGTGTATATGGCAAAAATATTTGTGCTAGCATAGATGTCATTAAATGGAACAAATTTGTCTGGCTTACCCTAGGGTGTAGATTGGTTAATATTCACTATCCCCATTGCTTCTATCAAGATTTGTCCGGCCCCTTCAATTTCTGGCACAACATGTTCCAAGATTGATTGCGTAACTAGGTTTCACAGAAAATCATTTAGATTCAAGATAAATTTCAGATTGGTTGTGGAGAACTATGTATGAAGTGCAGATGTATGTCTATGTATTTTCTGGTATTTGTGAAGATAGCAAGATCTCTGTTTGATCTAAAAAGAGAGAGAAATACCTCTGTTCTTCATTAATGAAACACAGTGAAAATTGTGGACTTTATCAGTGTAGATCCTGTGAATTACTAGGATGAAAAGTTGTAGACTCTCATCAGTAATTAGGCGTGAGAACATTTATATTGATGTTTTCCATCTAAGGTTGCCGATTCTTCCCGTATGGCCCTCTATAGGTACAAATTAACAAGAATAGCTCAGTGATTAAGAGTTGATCCACTGCTACAAGCATTTCATTGTTGTCGCACTTGACATCCAATCAGTGTATATGGCTGATACGTCCCCAACGTATCTATAAGTTTTGATTGCTCCATGCTATATTATCTACTCTTTTATGCAATATTGGGCTTTATTATCCACTTTTATATTATTTTTGGGACTAACCTATTAACCGGAGGCCCAGCCTAGATTTGTTGTTTTATGCCTATTTCAGTGTTCCGAGGAAAAGGAATATCAGACGGAGTCAAAACGGAACGAAATCAACTGGAGAAGTTATTTTTGGAAGGAAAGCCACCCGATGGACTTGGACTGCACGTCAGGAAAGAAGGGAGGTGCTCACGAGGGTGGGGGGCGCCCCCCTGCCTAGTGGCCCCCCCTTCGGTCCACCGACGTACTCCTTTCACCCATATATACCCATGTATCGTAAAACTTCCAGAACAGAAGATAGATCGGGAGTTCCGTCGCCGCAAGCCTCTGTAGCCACCAAAAACCTCTCGGGAGCCCGTTCTGGCACCCTGCCGGAGGGGGAACCAATCACCGGTGGCCATCTTCATCATCCCGGTGCTATCCATGACGAGGAGGGAGTAGTTCACCCTCGGGGCTGAGGGTATGTACCAGTAGCTATGTGTTTGATCTCTCTCTCTCTCTTGTTCTCTCTCGTGTTACCTCTATGGCACGATCTTGATGTATCCCGAGCTTTGCTATTGTAGTTGGATCTTATGATGGTTCTCCCCCTCTACTCTTTTGTGATGAGTTGAGTTTCCCCTTTGAAGTTATCTTATCGGATTGAGTCTTTTATGAGAACACTTGATGTATGTCCTGCCGTGTTTATCTGTGGTGACAATGGGATATCATGTGCCACTTGATGTATGTTTTGGTGACCAACTTGCGGGTTCCGCCCATGAACCTATGCATAGGGGTTGGCACACGTTCTTGACTCTCCGGTAGAAACTTTGGGGAACTCTTTGAAGTACTTTGTGTTGGTTGGATGAATCTGAGGTTGTGGGATGCATATCGTATAATCATGCCCACGGATACTTGAGGTGACAATGGAGTATCTAGGTGACATTAGGGTTTTGATTGATTTGTGTCTTAAGGTGTTATTCTAGTACGAACTCTTTTATAGATTGATCCGGAAAAATAGCTTTGAGGTGGTTTCGTACCCTACCATAATCTCTACGTTTGTTCTCCGCTATTAGTGGCTTTGGAGTGACTCTTTGTTGCATGTTGAGGGCTTGTTATATGATCTATCTATGTTATTATTGTTGAGGGAACTTGCACTAGTGAAAATATGAACCCTAGGCCTTGTTTCCTATCATTGCAATACCGTTTACGCTCACTTTTATCGCTTGCTACCTTGCTTTTTTATATTTTCAGATTACAAAAACATTTATCTACTATCCATATTGCACTTGTATCACCATCTCTTCGCCGAACTAGTACAATTTACCATTGTATTGGGTGTGTTGGGGACACAAGAGACTCTTTGATTATTTGGTTGCAGGGTTGCTTGAGAGAGACCATCTTCATCCTACGCCTCCAACGGATTGATAAACCTTAGGTCATCCACTTGAGGGAAATTTGCTACTGTCCTACAAACCTCTGCACTTGGAGGCCCAACAACGTCTACAAGAAGAAGGTTGAGTAGTAGACATCAAGCTCTTTTCTGGCGCCGTTGCCGGGGAGGCTAGGTAAGTGAAGGTATATCTTTAGATCTTGCAATCGAATCTTTTTGTTTCTTGTTTTATCACTAGTCTAGTTTATAAAAGAAAACTACAAAAAAAAATGGAATTGAGTTTGTCTCATACGCTTCACCTTTTTAATATCTTTCGTGAGTATGATTGAAAGAAAAATTGTGCCAAAGTGTTAGAAGAATAATGCATTAAATTGTTTGGCACTAAATCTTTGAATGATGAGCATGATTGCAATGTTGTTAGTATGAATTCCTTGAATATCCATAGTACTAATGATGATTGCACTAGTTATGATGAAAATGCCTCCTATAAACATGTCAATTTTTGTTGGGTGCATTGGGTTTGTAAGTACACACCAAATAGGGAAGATAGATATTGTAAGAGGCATAAGTACTTAGAAACCAAATTGTTGCATGAAGAGCTAGATGAATGTGCTGAAAGATTCAATATTTTTCGCGCCCCTGGTGAACTTTGCAATGAACAATTTCATTTACAGCTCCAATGCTATTTGTTTCATGATCAAGTCGTGTCCAAATATTGTGATAATTTGATTACCCTTGAGCATCGTAAAGAGCTTAGTCTTCTTTTGGGTTATGATGAAATGAAACGATATAAGCGAGGGTATTCCAAAATTTAATCTCGATAAATTTCTTGATTTTGATCTAGAGAAGATTTATATGTATTGCGCGGTGAATTGCATTGAAAATCCTTATATTGCCAATTACATAAAGAAAAGAAAACAAATAGAAGATGAAGAAAATGCTAACGAAAGGGAAGAGACCTCCCAATATCCTCCTATTATTTATTATGATGAATCAGGTAACTAGGAGGAGCCTTCTATTCAACCAATCTCATTAATAAGGAGCTCCAAAAAGAAGATTGAACCCACACATGATGTGGTGAAGAAGAAGAAAAGAAAAAGGAAGAGAGGTAAAAGGTATCTCTCCCAAATAAAGTTGCTCCTATGATTGTTGTGCCTCATGAAAATGAAGATGAGACACTTGATGATGATCTCGTTATGCCTATTGCTTGTTGTGATGATTATGATTGGGAAGATAATGATACTTCTTATGATCTTGTAAATCTTTTTGGCACTTGCTTGGAAGAATATAATAATTGCTATACTATTGGTGCGATCCATACTATTAATGATGAGAGTGATTATGCCTATGATATGAAAAGGCCCAAGCTTGGGGAAGCTATGTTTAATGAGGATGACATATTTGAGAATATATTTGCTGCAATTAATGTTTGTCCCAAGCTTGGGGATGCTATGTTTAATAATGATGATATTTTTAGCCTCTCAAATTTCGATGTGCAAAGTTGTTATGATGATAGCATGCCTTCTACCTATGATGATTATATTGATGAAAGTGGGTTTGGAAGAGTGTCAACTTTAGGAAGTAGTGATCCCACAGTTTCGGAGGATGTTGAATCTTATAATATTTATGAAAGTGGATTTGGAGAGGTCATGACTTTACTTAGTAATGATTCCACTATCTTGGAAGAGGTTTCAATCGATTATGATGAGAACAAAGTTGCTACTTATGATGATTATTGTGATAAAACTTATGCTATAAAGAGTAGTGATGATTATATTTATAAAACTTGTCATAATTATGAGTACCCTTTCTCTGAACATTACTCTTTTAATGTGGAAACAATTTTTAGTGTTCAAGTCTCTTATGATACTCCCACTATTCCGAATGAGAAGAAGTTTGCTTATGTGGAGAGTAGTAAAATTTCTATGCAAGTAGATCATGAAAAGAATGCTTTAGGTTCTGGTTATATTGTTGAATTCTTTCATGATGCTACTGAAAATTAATATGAGGGAGGAATATATGCTTGTAGGAATTGCAATAATATAAAGTTTCCTCTCTATGTGCTTAAAGTTTTGAAGTTATGCTTGTTTTACCTTCCTATGCAAGTTGATTATTGTTCCCATAAGTTGTTTGCTCACAAAATCCCTATGCATAGGAAGTGGGTTAGACTTAAATGTGCTAGTATTATTCTTCATGATGCTCTCTTTGTGTTTCAATTCTTATCTTTTATGTGAGCATCATTGAAATCATAATGCCTAGCTAGGGGCGTTAAACGATAGCGCTTGTTGGGAGGCAACCCAATTTTATTTTAGTTCCTTGCTTTTTGGTTATGTTTAGGAATAAATAATCCATCTATATTCTGTAAAGATGTGGTTTTATGTTTTAATTAGTGTTTGTGCCAAGTAGAACCTTTGGGAAGACTTAGGTGAAGTCTTTATGATCATGCTGTAAAAAACAGAAACCTTAGCGCTCACGAGATTAGCTAGAACTTTTTACTGGAGAGTGCTATTTAGTTGATTATTTTTGCAGGTGATTACTAGATAAATTCCTCAGGTCCACCAATTTATTTTAGAATTTTTGGAGTTCCAGAAGTTTGCGTTAGTTACAGATTACTACAGACTGTTCTGTTTATGACAGATTCTGTTTTCGTTGTGTTGTTTGCTTATTTTGATGAATCTATGGCTAGTAAAATAGTTTATAAACCATAGATAAGTTGGAATACAGTAGTTTAACACAAATATAAATAAAGAATTAGTTCATTACAGTACCTTGAAGTGGTGTTTTGTTTTCTTTCGCTAACGGAGCTCACGAGATTTCTGTTAAGTTTTGTGTTGTGAAGTTTTCAAGTTTTAGGTAAGGATTCGATGGACTATGGAATAAGGAGTGGCAAGAGCCTAATCTTGGGGATTCCCAAGGCACCCCAAGGTAATATTCAAGGATAACCAAGAGCCTAAGCTTGGGGATGCCCCAGAAGGCATCCCCTCTTTCGTCTTCGTTCATCGGTAACTTTACTTGGAGCTATATTTTTATTCACCACATGATATGTGTTTTGCTTGGAGCGTCATGTCATTTTATTTTGTTTTGATTGCTGTTTGAATAAAGTATCAAGATCTGAAACTCCTTAATGTTAAAGAGTCTTCACATAGTTGCACAATTATTCGACTACTCATTGATCTTCACTTATATCTTTCGGAGTAGTTTGTCGTTTGCTCTAGTGCTTCACTTATATCTTTTAGAGCAGAATGGTGGTAGTTTTATCTTGGAAAAATATATGAACTCTCATGCTTCACTTATATTATTTTGAGAGTCTTAAAAAGCATGGTAATTTGCTTAATTAATCCTAATATGCTAAGTATACAAGATATGTAAGAATTCTTATGAGTGTGTTGAATACTATGAGAAGTTTGATACTTGATAATTGTTTTGAGATATGGAGGTAGTGATATTAAAGTCATGCTAGTTGGGTGATTATGAATTTAAAGAATGCTTGTGTTGAAGTTAGCAAGTCCCGTAGCAAGCACGTATGGTTAAAGTTGTGTAAAAAATTTGAAACATGAAGTGTACCTGGCTTGTGCATCCTTATGAGTGGCGGTCGGGGACGAGCGATGGTCTTTTCCTACCAATCTATCCCCCTAGGAGCATGCGCATAGTACTTGATTTTTGATGACTTCTAAATTTTTGCATTAAGTATATGAGTTCTTTTGACTAATGTTGAGTCCATGGATTATACGCACTTTTACCTTTCCGCCATTGCTAGCCTCGTCGGTACCGTGCATTGCCCTTTCTCACCTTGAGAGTTGGTGCAAACTTCGCCGGTGCATCTAAACCCCGTGATATGATACGCTCTTTCACACATAAACCTCCCTATATCTTCCTCAAAACAGCCACCATACCTACCTATTATGGCATTTCCATAGCCATTCCGAGATATATTGCCATGCAACTTTCCACCGTTCCGGTCATCATCATCATGACATACTTTACTTTTGTCATATTGCCATTGCATGATCATGTAGTTGACATAATATTTGTGGAAAAGCCACCATGCATTATTTTTCATACATGTCACTCTTGATTCATTGCATATCCCGGTACACCACCGGAGGCATTCATATAGAGTCATACTTTGTTCTAGTATCGAGTTGTAATCATTGAGTTGTAAATAAATAGAAGTGTGATGATCATCATTTTCTAGAGCATTGTCCCCCCAAAAAAGAGAAAGGCCAAAAGAAGAAAAAAAGAAGGCCCAAAAAAAAGAAAAAGAAAAAAATATAAATCAAAAGGGGAAATGTTACTATCTCTTTTTCCACACTTGTGCTTCAAAGTAGCACCATGTTTTTCATATAGAGAGTTTCATATGTTGTCATTCATATACTACTGGGAATTTTTCATTATAGAACTTGGCTTGTATATTCCAACGATGGGCCTCCTCAAGTGCCCTAGGTCTTCGTGAGCAAGCAAGTTGGATGCACACCCACTTAGTTTCTTCTGTTGAGCTTTCACTCATTTATAGCTCTAGTGCATCCGTTGCATGGCAATCCCTACTCCTCGCATTAACATCAGTCGATGGGCATCTCCATAGCTCATTGATTAGCCTCGTTGATGTGAGACTTTCTCCTTTTTTGTCTTCTCCACACAATCCCCATCATCATATTCTATTCCACCCATAGTGCTATATCCATGGCTCACGCTCATGTACTGCGTGAAGGTTGAAAAAGTTTGAGATTATTTAAGTATGAAACAATTGCTTGGCTTGTCATCGGGGTATAGAAGTTGGGAACATCTTTGTGTGAAAAAATGAAGCATAGACTAACTATATGATTTTGTAGGGATGAACTTTCTTTTGCCATGCTATTTTGAGAAGACATGATTACTTTGATTAGTATGCTTGAAGTATTACTATTTCTTTTATCAATATGAACTTTTATTTTGTATTCATTCGGATCTGAATATTCATATCACGAGTGAGAAGAATTACATTGAAATTATGCCAACTAGCATTCCGCATCAAAAATTCTTTTTTTATCATTTACCTACTCGAGGACGAGCAGGAATTAAGCTTGGGGATGCTTGATACGTCTCCAACGTATCTATAATTTTTGATTGCTCCATGCTATATTATCTACTGTTTTAGGCAATATTGGGCTTTATTATCCACTTTTATATTATTTTTGGGACTAACCTATCAACCGGAGGCCCAGCCCAGATTTGTTGTTTTATGCCTATTTCAGTGTTTCGAGGAAAAGGAATATCAGACGGAGTCAAAACGGAACGAAATCAACTGGAGAAGTTATTTTTGGAAGGAAAGCCACCCAATGGACTTGGAATGCACGTCAGGAAAGAAGGGAGGTGCTCACGAGGGTGGGGGGCACCCCCCTGCCTCGTGGCCCCCCCTTCGGTCCACCGACGTACTCCTTTCACCCATATATACCCACGTATCGTAAAACTTCCAGAACAGAAGATAGATCGGGAGTTCCGCCGCAAGCCTCTGTAGCCACTAAAACCTCTCGGGAGCCCGCTCGCACCTGCACGGAGGGGGAACCCATCATCGGTGGCCATCTTCATCATCTCGGCGCTATCCATGACGAGGAGGGAGTACTTCACCCTCGGGGCTGAGGGTATGTACCAGTAGCTATGTGTTTGATCTCTCTCTCTCTCTCGTTTTCCCTCTATGGCACGATCTTGATGTATCCCGAGCTTTGCTATTGTAGTTGGATCTTATGATGTTTCTCCCCCTCTACTCTCTTGTGATGAATTGAGTTTCCCCTTTGAAGTTATCTTATCGGATTGAGTCTTTTATGAGAACACTTGATGTATGTCTTGCCATGTTTATCTGTGGTGACAATGGGATATCATGTGCCACTTGATGTATGTTTTCGTGACCAACTTGTGGGTTCCGCCCATGAACCTATACATAGGGGTTGGCACACGTTCTTGACTCTCCGGTAGAAACTTTGGGGCACTCTTTGAAGTACTTTGTGTTGGTTGGATGAATCTGAGGTTGTGTGATGCATATCGTATAATCATGCCCACGGGTACTTGAGGTGACAATGGAGTATCTAGGTGACATTAGGGTTTTGATTGATTTGTGTCTTAAGGTGTTATTCTAGTACAAACTCTTTTATAGATTGATCCGAAAGAATAGCTTTGAGGTGGTTTCGTACCCTATCATAATCTCTACGTTTGTTCTCCGCTTTTAGTGGCTTTGGAGTGACTCTTTGTTGCATGTTGAGGGCTTGTTATATGATCTATCTATGTTATTATTGTTGAGAGAACTTGCACTAGTGAAAGTATGAACCCTAGGCCTTGTTTCCTATCATTGCAATACCGTTTACACTCACTTTTATCGCTTGCTAGCTTGCTGTTTTTATATTTTCATATTACAAAAACCTTTATCTACTATCCATATTGCACTTGTATCACCATCTCTTTGCCGAACTAGTGCACCTATACAATTTACCATTGTATTGGGTGTGTTGGGGACACAAGAGACTCTTTGATTATTTGGTTGCAGGGTTGCTTGAGAGAGACCATCTTCATCCTACGCCTCCCACGGATTGATAAACCTTAGGTCATCCACATGAGGGAAATTTGCTACTGTCCTACAAACCTCTGCACTTGGAGGCCCAACAACGTCTACAAGAAGAAGGTTGCGTAGTAGACATCAATGGCACAAATATTTGTGCTAGCACGGATGTCAACAAATGGAACAAATTTGTCTAATTTCAGTAGTACTTTTTTTCCTAATTCTTAAACTAATTCATGACTGATTATTTCACTCAATGTGCTCTCGGCCTTCAGCCGTTGTTGTGATAGACGTTCCTATATCATATCGATCTTGCTACCATATCCTCTGCCGGTGGGCTTGCATTCACAAATTCGAACTTGGGTATGTCTATGTGTTTTTTGGTCTTTGTGAAGATAGTAAGATCTCTGTTTGATCTAAAAATAGAGAGAAATACCTCTGTTCTTCATTAATCAAACACAGTGAAAATTGTGGACTTTATCAGTGTTGATCCTATGAATTAAAAGGATGAAAAGTTGTAGACTTTCATCAGTAATTAGGTGTGAGAACATTTATACTGATGTTTGATAATCCACAAGTATAGGGATCACAACAGTTTACGAGGATAAAGTATTTAACCCAAATTTATAGATTCGACACAAGGGGAGCCAAAGAATATTTGAAGGTATTAGCAGCTGAGTTGTCAATTCAACCACACGTGGGGATTAATTATCTGCAGCAAGTAATCAGTAGCACAGTAATATGATAGTTTTGATAATAGTGACATCAGCAACGGTAACAGTAACAGTGATAGCAGAAATTTTTGTAGCAAGTGTAACAGTGATGATAGCAGTAGTAACTTAGCAGAAACAATATAAATAAATTTGTAGGCATTGGATCGGTGACTTGTTGGATGATATTCATCATGTGACAGTTATAACCTAGGGTGATACAACACTAGCTCTAGTTCATCGATATAATGTAGGCATGTATTCCGTAAATAGTCATACGTGCTTTATTAAAAGAACTTGCATGACATCTTTTGTCCTACCCTCCTGTGGCAGCGGGGTCCATATTGGAAACTAAAGGATATTAAGGCCCCCTTTTAATAGAGAACCGGAACAAAGCATTAACACATAGTGAATTCATGAACTCCTCAAACTACTGTCATCACCGAGAGTGGGCCCGGTTGTTGTCACTCCGGGGTTGTCGGATCATAACCGTAGTAGGTGACTATAACTTGCAAGATCGGATCTAAAACATGGATATAATGGTGAATTCATAAACGGTTCAGATCTGAGTTCATGGCACCCGGGCCTGAAGTGACAAGCATTAAGCATAGCAAAGTCATAGCAACATCAATCTAAGAACACAGTGGATACTAGGGATCAGGCCCTAACAAAACTAACTCGATTACGTGATGAGTATCATCCAACTCCTCACCGACCAGCGAGCCTACGAAGGAATTACTCACTCCCGGTGGGGAGCATCATGGAATTGGCGATGGAGATGGGTTGGTGATGACGAAGAACGAAGATCCCCCTCTCTAGAGCCCCAAACGGACTCCAGTATGCCCTCCCGATGAAGAACAGGGCTTGGCGGTGGCTCTGTCTCGTGGATCATGATAATTCTTTCTCCCTGGTTTTTTTCTGGAAATATGTGATTTTATAGTATCAAGGGGTCGTCAGCGGGGCCACCAGGTGGGCACAACCCACCTGGGTGCGCCAGGAGAGGGGGGAGCTCCCTCGTGGGTTGTGCCCATCCAGGAGCCCTTCTCTAGTGGGTCTTGGCTCCAGAAATTCTTATTATTGATATAAAAATCCTCGAAAAGTTTCGTTCCATTCCAAGAACTTTTACTTCTGCACAAAAACAACACCATGGTAGTTCTGCTGAAAACAGCGTCAGTCCGGGGTTAGTTTCATTCAAATCATGCAAATTAGAGTCCAAAACAAGAGGAAAAGCATGAGAAAAAGTAGATACATTTGAGACGTATCAAATCCCCCAAGCTTAAACCTTTGCTTGTCCTCAAGAAATTCAGTTGATAAACTGAAAGTGAGAAAGAAAAACTTTTACGAACTCTTTTGCTCTTGTTTGCATAAATAAGCTTAAACAAATACTGTGTTTTCAAATTAGCATTATAACTAACCATGTCAATGATAACTCTTAAAGATTATAATGACTCATATCAATGACATAATCAGCTAGCGAGCAATAATAAAATATCTCAAACAGCAGCACGTTGTCAAAACAACCATGATATAATATGACAATAGTGGTATCTCGCTTGCCCTTTCTGAGACCGCAAAACATAAATTCAGGGCACCTCCAAAGTTCAAGCAGCGACTAAACATTGTAATTCATGGTAGAAAAGATCCAGTCATGATGCACCCAACATTAGCTACACATAATGCATAAATCATGATAGCTGTGCTCTACTCAGTTTCTGGCGCTTGTTTTTAGAAGGTGGTGACACAACATAAAAGTAAATGGATAGTCCCTTCGCAGAGGGAAGCAGTGATTTGCAGAGGTGCCAGAGCTCAATTTTAAAACAGAGATAAATGATATTTTGAGACATGCACCCTTCTTATTCACTTCACGACCATCAGTTATCAACATCTTCCATGCTAAGCACGCTAGTGGCGGTTCCCAAGTGATAAAAGTAAAGGTTTTAACTCCATTGGGAGTTTTTGTTTGATTATTTCAGAGATGAACTCTTTTTCATGTTTGTAGTTTGGGACTGGGCATCCCTATTATCGCCCATTTCCTCTTGCGATGGCGAGTGAATAAACACTCGACCTGAGGATTACCCGCTTAGCACGGAAGATATCGACCACCTCCTGTCTTTCCATGAATGATCCAGGCACACAAAATGGATAATTTTTTAGAAGTTTTTAGAGGTGGCACATGCAAATTTACTTAGGACGGCAAGGTAATACCGTATATAGGTAGGTATGGTGGACTCATCTGGAATAACTTTGGGTTCAAGGTTTTTGATGTACAAGCAGAATTCCCACTTAGTACAGGTGAAGGCTAGCAATTAAGATTGAGAAGCGTCCAGCTAGAGAGCAACAACGATCATAACCATGCATTATGCGTAAGTAACATTGGACACTAGCATGAGTAGGATATGGACACCATGAACATAAATATTATAGAGGCTATGTTGGTTTTGATTCAACTACATGCATGAACATGTACCAAGTCAAGCCACTCGAATATTCAGAGGTGGATACCATATCATCATACTACATCACAATCATTTTGACGCTATGTTGATATCCAAGATAAATCATTGTCAACTCCCAGTTACTTATGCATGGCATCAGAAACTATAATCTCTAATTGTCATTGCAAACATGTTTAATCATAATGAAATTTGAAGCACGGATACTAGGTTAAACATATGTACACAAACAGAACAACTCGAGTTCATACCAGTTTCTCTTTTCCACGACCAGTTCATCGAATATCATCATTATTGCCTTTCACTTGCACGACCGAATGATGTGAAAATAATAGTGCAAGTGCAAGAGTGCCGTGGACTAAGCTGGAATTTGCAAACATTTTATTCAACAGGAGAAGACAAGGTAAAATGTGCTCTTTGTTAGTTCAACAATTATTCATATGAGAGCCACTCAACATTTTCATCGTGGTCTTCTCCTCGGTACAACTCGAATAAAAAGAAAAGAAATTGAGAAACACCTTGAAATATTTTTGGAGTTTTTGGTTTTCTAGAACGAGCAAATAAAAAGCAAAAACGAGACAAATATTTACACGGGAAAGCTCCCAGCAAGCAAAAGAAGAACAAGGAAATCTTTTTCTTTTTTTTCTTTTTAATACTACTACTAAGCATGCATAGAAAGGAAATTGCTACAACTATTTTTTTTGGTTTTTCTGAAGTTTTTCAAACACACAAGAAGAAAGCAAGAAAATAAATCTAAGCATGGATGATACAATGGAAAAGTCTGAGCATCGACAGATAGAATAAGTGGACATGAATGTAAAGTCGGTGAGAAACACGTACTCCCCCAAGCTTAGGCTTTTGGCCTAAGTTGGTAGTAGATCAATAGCCTGGAGGGTAGTAGTCGGCGTGGTAGCTCACGGAGGCTCTCGGTGCGGATGCCTCGGCCTGCCGTGCTGCCACCACTGTTGCGTTGTGAGCTCGGGCCTCGCTCTCAAGAACAAAATATCTCCCCTTGTTGTGACAATCAAAGAGAGCAGGCGCAGCCAAATATGTGTCCACAACATGTGATTGGTTAAACAACAAATTATAAGTGAAGTTATCAGCCCTTCCCTTGAGAATCTTATGCTCCTTTAAGGCATCAAAATCTAAGTATTGAGTGGGTAGGATAGGATCAAAGGGCAAAGGTGAAACACCCGGTCCTCGTGCTAGACGTGTGGCATAAATTCCGCCATAGAACCAGCCACTGTTAGCGTTATGCTGAAATCTACGCGCAACAATTGCTCCAAGGTTATAATACCTTTCACCAGTGAGAGCGGCATGAATGAGGCTCAAGTCTAGTGCACAAAGTATGCTACAGTCTTGCTTGCCTACTATACATTTCTCGTTAAATAATGCAAGGTACTGAATTACGGGAAAGTGAATGCTCTTTATTCTTCCTTGTCTCACTCCCTACCCTCACCGTAACAAAGGCTAGTCAAGAAAGACTCAAACTCAGCCTTTGATGGCTCATCAAGAGAACCCCAAAATGGAAGTTTGCAATGGTAAGCAAAATTCTCCAGTGGGATAGTAAATGGTTCATCATCAAGCATAAAAGACACCCTAGAATCACGTGGAAAATATTTAAATCCTTTGACAAATGATTCAGTGAGAAGTTGGTGTTGTTCACACTTATCTGAAAGGTAGGGACCGAGACCGGCATTGTGAACATATTTCTCAAATTCCTCCTTGATGCCCACACGTACCATATATTCATCATAGGGCCATAAGCATGTTTTGGTGGCGGCATCTCGCGTGGAACTTTCACTCGGTACAACATAAGACCGGCGAGGGGAACTGTCACTAGAAGATGCCCCCAAGGATCGTCTCCTTGAAGAAATCCTTCCAAATAGGTTCATCATGTCCGCGTACAATTTTCCGAAAATAAAATTTTTTGGGATGAAAAAAATTTGTCAACAAAACTTCAATAAGATTGATAGCAACTACTCATAGGGACACATAGAGGCCATAGCAAGCATTCAAACTACTTAGAACACTAATAATTCAACATGCAAGCACATCTACAGCAGCACCAAGAGTAGTTAATTATTCAAAGTATAACCACTAAAACAAGAACTAATTGGAAAAATGGTGGAGTCACATACCAAGCAACAATCCCCTGAAATAGTTCGGAGACGGAGCTTCGAGCAAAGAGATCGAAATCCGCGGGTTTGAGCTCAAGAACATGGGAGAGAGAGCAATGGGGATTTTTTTTCTGGAGGTGAGTGATGATGTGGGCTAAAGAGATAAGTGAGGGGCCCATGTGGGGACCACAACCCACCGAGGCGCGCTGGGTCTGGCGCCTGGTGGGTTGTGCCCACTGGTGCACCTCCCTCTGGTATTATTTGCACCAAAATTCTTAAATATTCAGAAAAAATCATATAAAATTTTCAGGGCATTCTGAGAACTTTTATTTTTGGGTCATTTTTTATTGCACGGGAAATTCAAAAAACAGACAAAACATGGCATTTTATTTTATTTAACTAATAAAAACATAAAACAAAAGGTAGGACAGAAGGTAGTGCTTACTAAATTCATCAACTTCATACCGTTCAAAAATGATGCATTAATAAGGTTGATCAAGTCTTATTAACAACCACTTTCGATTAGCATGAAACCGAAGAACTTCCGTAAATCACTAAGTTACCTCAATGGGATATGCATTTCCCCAACAATAATCATTTCATATTTCTTTTTAACAGTAGGTAGAGGTATTTGAAAACTTCCAATAGTGATTGTCGGAGATTTTTCAATAACATTAATACCATTCACTTGGAATTGTTTCTTCGGAAAGTGCACCGTATGCTCATGACCATTGATATGAAAAGTGACCTTGCTTTTATTGCAATCAATAACAGCCCCTGCAGTGTTCAAGAAGGGTCTACCAAGGATAATCAACATGTTGTCGTCCTCGGGCATCTCAAGTATAACAAACTCAGTCAAAATAGTAACATTAACAACAACGGGCACATCCTCACAGATACCGATAGGTATGGCAGTTGATTTATCAGCCATTTGCAAAGATATTTCAGTAGGTGTGAGTTTATTCAAGTCAAGTCTTTTATATAAAGAGAAAGGTAACACTAACACCAGCTCCTAATTAAATCACACAAAGTAGTTTTCACATAATTCTTTTTGATAGAGCAAGGTATAGTTGGTATTCCCGGATCTCCAAGTTTTTTAGGTACTTCATCTTTGAAAGTATAATTAGCAACCATGGTGAAGATTTCAGCTTCTCGTATTTTTCTCTTATTTGTGATGATGTCTTTCATGTATTTTGCATAAGGAGGCATTTTCAAGATATCGATCAAGTTTAGCATAAATAGATCGGCCTCAACATTTCAGCAAAGCGTTCAAATTCTTCATCATCATTCTTTTTAGTTGACTTGGGTGGAAAAGGCATAGGTTTTTGAACCCACGGTTCTCTTTCTTTACCGTGTTCCCTAGCCACAAAGTCTCTTTTGTCATATCTTTTATTTTTAGGTCGTGGGTTATCAAGATCAACAGGTGGTTCTATCTCAACATCATTATCTGGTTCTTTATCATTGTTTCAGTAGGCGAGTGTTGAGATAGAACCACATGTTGATCTTGATAACCCACTTCTATCTCAACATCATCATTATCTTTTTCATTATCACTAGGTGGGTGTTCATTACCAGATTGAGTTTCAACATCAGAGATAGAAGTTTCATTATCATTATCAGGAGGTTTTTGTATTTCAGGTTCACTAGAAGTATGGAAAGTCCTATCATTTTTCTTTTTATTTTTCTTTTTAGAAGGACTAGGTGCACTAGTGTTGGCTCTTTGTCAATCTTGTTCAATTCTTTTTGGGTGTCCCTCAGGATAAAGTGGTTCCTGAGTCATTTTACCTCCTCTAGTTGCAACTATAACAGCAAAGTCATGCATATTATGATTCATTTCATCAAGTAATTCTCTTTGTGATTTAGCAACTTATTCTAGTCGAGTTTGAACCATAGAATCATGTTTTCCAACACCTCTAACAACATTTGATATTCTAAATAACAAGTCACTCAAGCGAGCAATCATATCAGAATTATATTTCAATTGTTTCATAACATTCGCATTGAAGTGATCTTGTTTTCTAATGTAGTTTTCAAACCCATAAAGGCATTGGCTAGGATGCATATTGTGAGGATTATCATTTTCATTGAACTTCATAAGAGAATTTACCTCTACCACCTTAGGCAGTGGTGGTGTATTAAGCCCATGTATTTCTTCAATAGGAGGTAAATTTTTAACATCCTCTCGCTTTTAATACCTTTTTTCTTCATAGATTTCTTTGCCTCTTGCATATCTTCATGACCGAGATTAATATACCCCTCTTCTTCGGAGTGGGTTTAGCCGGTGGTTCAGGAAGACTCCAATCATCATAATTTTTCAATATGTTATTCAATAATTCTTCAGCTTTAGCAATAGTTCGTTCCCTGAAAACACAACCAGCACAACTATCTAGGAAGTCCCTAGAAGCATCAGTTAGTCCATTATAGAAGGTATCAAGTATTTCATTTTTCTTAAGAGGATGATCAGGCAAAGCATTAAGTAACTGGCAAAGCCTCCCCCAAGCTTGTGGGAGACTCTCTTCTTTAGTTTGCACAAAGTAAAATATTTCATGTAAGGCAGCTTGTTTCTTATGAGCAGGAAAAGATTTTTCAGGGAAGTAATAAATCATATCCTAGGGACTACGCACACAACCAGGAGCAAGAGTATTGTACCAAGCTTTAGCATCACCCTTTAATGAGAAAGGAAATAATTTGAGAATAAAGTAGTAGCGAGTTTTCTCATCATGAGTAAAAAGGGTGGCTATATCATTCAACTTAGTAAGATGTGCCACAACAGTTTCAGTTTCATAACCATGGAAAGGATCAGATTCAATCAGAGTAATTAACTCTGGGTCGACAGAGAATTCATAATCCTTATCATCAATAAAGATAGGTGAAGTAGTAATTGTTTAAAAGGGTTCAGTTATGACCGCAACTGTGGGTTCAGATAAACTCAACGACTAGGCTACCGCTACCTATAGCTGAACCTCGACTTGCTGCAGATGGGCTGCACTTCATGTTTACTTCAAAGAAAGGATACCATATGTGCAGTGCCTCATGTGTGTATCAGCTAACTAATATTTCTGCAAAAAGATAGTGTTTGTATACAGCTTTTACGTACAAACATAGATTTAGCCCGTTTTGGTACTACAAATGAATAGTTTTGTTAGTTCTAATTGAACATA
The DNA here is from genome assembly GCA_021605145.1 of Aegilops bicornis. Classification (NCBI taxonomy): domain Eukaryota; kingdom Viridiplantae; phylum Streptophyta; class Magnoliopsida; order Poales; family Poaceae; genus Aegilops; species Aegilops bicornis. The sequence continues at coordinate 325,465,004 of CM038672.1, read as the reverse complement.
TTTCCTACAATTTGTTTCTTTGTCTACTGGTAGCCGTGCCAGATATGATGCTACTTGGGAAATTGTGGCGCACCTTCGCTTGGTGCCGCCACAGACCCAAGGCGCGCCTCCCCTCTGCTTTTCTATGCGCAGCTATGTGTATCATGCCGCCGCTTGCCCCTGCTTCTTTGGGAACAGGTAAAATCCAGTTATTGTTTGTTCATGGCTCCAATTCAACTTTTTGCATAACTATTGTTTTAATAACAAATTTGTGCATGGCTTCGAGACGTTCCATTAAATCCCACTACATCTATACGTCATGTTCTTGGAGATGTTCCATGAAGTTATCTGCATTGTCCGTCACTAAGGGCATGTGCCAGTATGGTATGCTTGGTTCATGTGTGCCTTGAAAGATCATGTTTACCTTGCTGGATACTGGCCAGCTCGCTCTTTTTGTGTGTTGCTGCTGCTATAACCACACATGTAAGCAGCAACTGCTTCTCTCTCTGTGTCTTGATTTCTCTTGAGTGCCAACGTTGTTGTCTCTCTAATTGATTCACATTTGATGGAGCGATGAAGGGAGATATTTTGGATTCTAGCTTTGCCTTGTATGTTCAAGTCAGAAGTGAAAAGTAACTGTAGCAAACTGAAAAAGAAATGTATTGTATGCGTCCCCCCACATGTTTGTATTAAACTAAAAAATAGAGTAGTTCAAAAAGTTTAATAAAAAAAGGGTTTTCTCGGTTTCTAAAACAACTTAGAAGTTTAAATTTAAATAACGAAGAAGGTCAAAAAACCTAGAAGTTCAAATTTAAAAAGCGGAGCGGTTAGATGTTTATTACAAAACTCGGATTTATCCAATTACCAAAAGGTTCAAACTAAAAGAAGAGAAAAGTTTGATGCTCATATACCAACAAAAAAATGGTCACGTAGAAAATGTTAACTCTCAAAGTTGAAATTTAATAAATTGGAGAGTTCAAAGAAAATGTTATGAGTATACAAGAAAATTCCAATTGATTTCTTCGTCATAGAAAAAATGTAACCAAAAAGTTCAAACTAAAAATTGATCATTTCAAAATTTACAAAAATACGGATTTCCCCATTTCTAGAAAATACCTAGAGGTTCAAATTAAAAAACGAAGAAGTTCAATGTTTATTACAAATTCAAGAATGTCAAAATAAGGAAAACAAAACATCTAAGAAAATATAAAAAAAGCGATTTTCTTCATTAAAAAATCTAGAAGTTCAAATTTTAAAAACGAAGTGGCTCAATGTTTATTAAAAAACTAGGGATTTTCCTATTAATAAAAGAAATAAAACTAAGAAGTCCAAATAAAAAAAGGATCAGCTAGATGTTTACAATATTTTTAGATTTTCCTCGTTATTGAAAGAACGGAAACAAGAAGTTCAAAATGAAATAATGCGGTAGTTCGATGTCTAACATTGGAAAATCCGAATCTGCTGATGGGAAGATCATAAGAAGCTCAAACAAAAATAACACAGAAGTTCAAAAGATAACATGGCGCTTTGAAGTGGATATTTCATTGTTTCTACATAATAAAACCAATAAGTTCAATTACAAATAACGAAGAAGTTTGATGTTTCGAAAAACCTCCAATTTTCACATTTCTAAAAAAATACATGATGCTTATATGGTCGTCTCTGGGGAGTAAAAACACAGAGCTCACATGTAACATAATTGATAATTAGAATAATGTTCAAGTATTGTCCTCTAGAAAAGTCATGCATATAATAAACCGAATTCGGGAGGTTCGAAAAAAACAATCCCATCAATGAAAAAATGTACATAAAAATTGTTAGAAAAACTAAGAAGTTCAAATTTTAAAAAACTAGAAATCCAAATTAAAAAAAAGAGGATTAGTTCAAGAGAGTGGATTTTTGGAACCCGGATGTATTGGAGGACCTTATTTCAAATACTTTGAAATAAAACCAGGAAGTCCATATTAAAAAGATGGAGAAGTTCGATGATTATACAAACTCAGATTTTCCTCGTTATCAAAAGAATGGAAAACATGAAGTTCAAAAATAAAATAACAAGAAGTTCAATTAATAAAAATAGAGCGCTTCAAAAATTCATAAAAAAAATAAGAAAATAAAACTAGGAAGTCCATATTAAAAAGATGGAGAAGTTCGGTGATTATAGAAAACTCAGATATTCCTCATTATTAAAGAATGGAAACAAGAAGTTCAAAAATAAAAAACAAGAAGTTCAACTTTTAAAATATAACGCTTCAAATTTTCATAAAAGAGGAGTAAGAAATAAAACCAGGAAGTGCATATTAAAAAGATGGAGAACTTTGATGATTATAAAAAACTCAGATTTTCCTCGTTATTAAAGAATGGAAACAAGAGGTTCAAAAATAAAATAACAAGAAGTTCAACTATTAAAAATAGAGCGCCTCAAAATTCATAAAAAAATAAATCAGATTAATATTCATAAAAAACTCAGGTATTTTCACGTAACCGAGAGAAGTTCAGATGATAAATGGCAGAAGTTCACGTACTACACGGTGTGCATTTTATATTAAAAAGAATAATAAAAGAAAGGCTAAATTTTTTGTTGTTATAAGTTCAACTCCTTCGCCTGAGAAAGTTTTAAAAAATATCGTGAGAGAGATTTGTACAAAAGGAATATCATTTGTGTAACACTGACGAATGGATGAGAAAATTACAAACGAAGTACGTCACAGAAGTTCAACTGAAAACATCAGGAAGTTCAACTACTACGCTGAATGAATTTCAGATGAAAATTTTTTAAAATCGTCGCGAGTATGAAAAAATGATCAGCACGGAAAAGTTGTGTGTTTACAGCAGCTTTTCACCGGTATATCATTTGCTCAATTCCGGTGAGTGGATGGAGAGCTAAGAGCAGTGGATGGAGAGCTACGGGCAAAAAAAGCACGTGAAAAACAGAGTGAAGTTCAAGTAGACATGCCGAGAAGTTCAGGTACTTCACGCGATGCATTTTTGACGAATCTGTTTCGCGATAAAGGCAGAACGAATGATCTCGCCGTTTTTAAAATTACTTGAAAACGGTTGAGAATCAGAAAAAACTGTCAACCTGAAAAAGTTTCGCATTTTCCGTAGCTTTTCAACGGTATATTATTTGCGCCATTCCGATAAAGTTTGTACAAAATACGGTGAAAATATGTTTTCCGCCATTTTCGAACCTGACTTAAAACCGTAAAGAATTGGGAGAAATAATACATACCAAAAAGTTTAGAAGTTGTTCAAGCTTTCCAACGCCATATCATTTGCTGCATTCGGACGCATGCTTAAAAAGTTAGCTCGAAAATACGAACTCGGTGGGACTTGTACCATTTTCTGAATTACTCTTAAACTGTTGCAAATTAGAAAAACTTTCAAAATGAAAGAGTAGCGCATTTTCATTAGCTTTCCAATGTCGTATCATATGCCTCAATTGGATTAGCCATTTAGAAATGACGTTGAAAATACGAACTCGGCTGTTCGGTTTGCGAAATTTTACGTTTTTTCAAATTACTCTTTAACCATAAAGAATTAGAGAAAACTTTCAACATGTGGAAGTAGCGGTTTTGCAGCAGCTTTCCAACGCCATATTATATGCCTCACTCCGATAAACGGTTTAGAAATGCGATCGAAAATACGTTTCACATTTTTTGTATGAAGAAAAAACGGTTTTCAAAACTGCTCTTAAACCGCTTACATTTTGCCAAAAATTTAAGCTGGGTCATGATACTGGTGTCCATAGCTTTCCAAGGGTATATCGCAAGCCCCATTTGGGCAATGTTGGCGGAAGTTCAACCTAGTTCACAGGGAAGTTCAACGCATTACTCTTGGCAAGGTGTCAGGTTGTGATCAGGATATTATTCTCATCCCGTGATCAGAATAGTGTTTATGTGTGTGTGTGTCTATATATATATATATATATATATATATATATATATATAGGGAAAATCCATCCTACCACCCAGTGGTAGTTACCCCACATATCTCATATACTACCAAGTGGTACTATATATACTATTTTATTATTTTAAATATGTTCATATACTATATCTAAGATATTTAAAAGCAAGTTACGTGAAAAATTGCATATGAGCCCATAGTTTTGTTATATTTATGAAATACGTACATATTTATACGTAAAAAAGAGCATACTCAAAAAATGGTACATACTACCTAAAAATTAGTATATATACTACCTAATCATTGTTATATACTACATACTACACATACATACTCTCGGTTTCGACAGATACTACATACAACATACAAAAACGCAAGTGGTGGTAACTACCAACGCTTGTAGGAAACATTTGTCCTATATATATATATATATATATATATATATATATATATATATATATATATATATATATATATATATAGGAAAATCCATCCTACCACGTGGGGTAGTTACCCCACATGTCTCTTATACTACCATGTGGTAGTATATATTCTACTCTATCATTTTAAGTATGTTCATATACTATATATAAGATACTCCAAATTAAGTTACATAAAAAAATTGCAAGCTGGCCCACGGTTTTATTGTATTTGTGAAATACGTACATATATGTACGTAAAAAAGAGCATACTCAAAATATGATACATACTACCAAAAAATAATATATATATATATATATATATATATATATCCGATTTGATAAATACTACATAGAACATACAAAACTCAATTGGTGGTAACTACCACCGTTGGTATATATATAGGACAACACTATTATGATCATGGTATTAGTATAGTTATTTGGATCACAGCAGGCCCACCACCGCTCGTCCCCAACCTCCCCGATCCCATCGCCAGGGAGCTCCCGCCCTGCGCCTCTCTGCTCGGCTGCCGCCCCGCACCCGCTTCCCGGCCACCTCCGCCATCCACCGGGATGGTCATCGCCGCCATCCATCCCACTCGTCGTAGCCGCTATCCATCCCGCTCATCGCCGCCATCCACCCCGCTCGCCGCCGCCATCCACCCCGCTCGTCGTCGCCACCATCCACCCGGCGCGGCCACAACTGCGGACGAGCTTTGGCCGCCGGTGAGACCCAGCCATCACACCGATGCGACACACCTCGCCACCAACCAGAAACGCCGCCGCAACTCCTCTCCAGATCCCAGCATTATCGCTTTCACGCGTTGCACAAGACGACGGCAACACCCACCAGCGTGGGCGGCACCACCTACCGGCGTTTTGTGGTCCCCTCCACCACCTCGCCACGGCTCGCCCGACCACCAAGGCACCGGCGCGGACTCCCCATCTCCTTCCGTCTTCCTCACGTGTGATAGACGCCATGGTAGAGGACGTGAGATCGCTGGATTTCTTGCCCGGCCACAACCCGCAGCCGGGCGCCATAGCATCCAGCCGTCCAACTTCATCATCTCGGGCCATCCAACCGCTTATGTGAGTGTGCGCCAAGACTCGCAACTTGTTCCGCTTCAAGGCACCATGCTTGTGGCAGGTGACCTCGTTTGATGTCTCCAGTTGGTTCCTTCCCCTGTCCTGAAAATGTATCCAAATCAAAACACCAATTCGTCCACCCTTCCCAGTTCTTTATTGTTCTCTAAGGGATTTGGATGTGTGAAGTTCAGTTGTACTGTTCCCCCCGTCCAGTTTGTGTACCTGCTCCATTTTTGTTCCAACTTAGCCCCATGTCGTGTGCCAAATCCTGTAACAAACCATGAAGCTTTGCCTCCCTGCTACTGCTACATGAAGTGCTTGCTTCCTCATTTGCAATTTGGAACTGAGTTAAATAGCTTTTGCTAGAGTTCAGATAATCGAATGACAGAGGTTGCTCTAGAAACTAGAGTAGTAAACATCAGGCTTCAGAGTGCAGATAACTGAATGTCCATGTGACAACCGGATAATTAAGCTACAGTAATCCCACGCTAATGATGCCACGTCACCACGATCACTGTTGTTAACCTCGCGATGATTCGAAACCGTTTCAAAATTCAAATTCAAATTAAAGTCAACAATAAAAGTTTTGAAAGTTAAAACAAAAATGTTCGGAGGTGCCATAATTTGCATATGTAAATATGGTGCAATAAACACATTTTTATAAAATGCCTAGATATTTTATAGTGGATGGAAACCAGAAAATCAATTAATTAAAAGAGAAGCAAAACCTAACTAAACAAAAAACAAAAGCCTGCCCCCCACTAGGCCTCGGCCGGTGGCCCTCGGGCCAACCAGCCGCCCACCCGACCGCTTAACCCTCCCCAACCAGAACCCTAGCACCACTCCCACTCCCCCCGCCGCTTCCACGATCCGGATCAGGCTCGACCCGATCTCGTCGCTCCCACTCCCTCGAACCCCATCTCTCCTCGATCCCCTCCACCTCGCAGGCGCGCACACACACACACACACATCGCGCCAGGGAGAGGAGCTCCATGCGCCCGATCCCTGTGCCCCGACCACCATCGCCCGCCCCCGACGCGCCTCAGGCGCTTCGACGCTGTCCTCGAGCCACCAGCTGCCACCACGCCGGACGCCATCGCCTACGTCCACCCCGCCGCCGGAACCTCATCGCCGGCCTGCTTCCCCGCCGCCTGTCGTCCCCGTCCTCCTCCTCGCCGAACCGCTCGAGTCGCCATCGCCCCGTCGTCCCCAACCTCCGTCGAGTCCGCTGCCCTTGACCCTGCGAACCCCGGTGAGGCCCCGGGCTCCCGCCCCCTCTCCTCGCACTCCCTCGCCTAGCGACCGTCGCCGCGCCTCGCCTCCGGCCCCAGCGCTCACAGCAGGCGAACGCGACACACCCTGTGGCACCGACCGGCCGTGCCCGTCGTCCGCGCCCTCTACCGCCCGGTGTGGCCTCCTCCCATGGCCTCACCTGCTGTCGCTCAGCGCCGCCCTGCTCCCTGCGGCGGCCTGCCCGTAACCGCCCGGTGCCTCCTGACTAATCGCGGCGCTGCTTCGCCGTCGCCCGACCGCCGAGGCCACGGGCACGCTCGCCCTCGCCTCTCGTGGCCTCGGATGCAAGCACCCGCACATGTACGCCCGTTAGACCGACCCGCTAAGGCCCTGGCCCAATGACAGATGGGGCCCACGCCCCAGAACGTTTTTAGAAAAAAATAATTAATAAAAATAAAAATAAATTTAATTGATTAATTAACTAAATTAATTAAGTTAATCAATCCTACTTAATTAGTAATTAACCTGTTAGTCTAACTAAGCAGTAATTAGTTAACCTAACCCTAATTAATTGAACGAGTATGACAGGTGGGTCCCACACGTCAGCTTGACCAGTCAACACCTCTGTTGACTGATGATGTCATGCTGATGCAGTAATACTATTTTCAAATTTAATTAATAACTAATAAATTAGAAAATGATTTAAAAACTTTAAAAGTTAATATAAAATAAACCGTAGCTCGGATGGAAAAACTTTGTACATGAAAGTTGCTCAGAACGATGAGACGAATCCGGTTACACCCTCCGTTCGTCCGCCACACACTCCTAGCATAGCGAACATGGAACTTTTCCCCTTCGGTCCGTCTGTCCGAAAATGCTAAACCTGGGGAAACATTTCCGGATGTTATCCCCCTTCGCCGATAACGTGTAGCACCGCATTAGAACACATCTAGCTCGCTGTTGTCTGTTATGCTCTTGCTTGCTATGTATTTATCGCTTTCTTCCCCTATTCTATCCGGTAGACCGAGATCGCTGCTGGTGCCCATTGTGATCAACTACGTCACCGATGACCCTCCTTCTTGTCTGAGCAACCAGGCAAGTCCCCCCTTGATCACCAGATATCGCCTATTCTTCTCTATACTGCTTGCATTAGAGTAGTATAGCATGTTACTGCTTTCAGTTAATCATATACTGGTGCATAGCCTGTCCTTGCTACTCATTTGTTACCTTTACACCTTTATCCCATCTGCTTAGTATAGGATGCTAGTGTTCCATCTGTGGCCCTACACTCTTGCCAGTATGCCATGCTATACTACTGTGTTGTGATCTCTTCGGGAGGTGATCACGGGCATATACTATATTCTTTACACAATTACATTACAGCAATCTTTGTTAGGAGATGAAATTTGAAAGGACGGTGGTTCCATCCCGGTAGAGGTGGGCCTGGGTTCACGGCCCCGACGGTTACTTTGTGGCGGAGCTGACAGGCAGGTTGAGACCACCTAGGAGAGGTGGGCCTGGCCCGGTCGGCGTCATGGATACTTAACACGCTTAACGAGATCTTGGTATTTGATCCGAGTCCGCCATTTGGTCTATACGCACTAACCAACTACGCGGGAACAGTTATGGGCACTCGACGTCGTGGTATCAGCCGAAGCACTTCGTGACGTCAGCAACTGAGCGGCGCACGCCAGATTGGAACGTAGGTCTGCTCTTGTATTAAGGGGGCTAGTTCTGCTTCCGGCCGCCCACGCAATGTGCAGGTGTGCTAAGGGCGAAGGGCCCAGACCCCTGTGCGCTTAGGTTTAGACCAGCGTGTTGACCTCTCACAGTGCCTATGTGGGGCTGACGTGTTGATCTTCTGCGGCGGGCATGACCCAGGAAAGTGTGTCCGCCAAATGGGATCAAGCGTGTTGGGTTATGTGGTGCACCCTGCAGTGAAGTTAATCTATTCGAATAGTCGTGATCTTGATGTGCAGACGACTTGGAGTTGTACCTTGACCTTATGACAACTAGAATCGGATACTTAATAAAACACACCTTCCAAGTAACAGATACAACCCGGTGGTCGCTCTCTTTCGGGGTTACGAGGAGGGATCGCGGGTAGGATTATGCTATGCGATGCTACTTGGAGGACTTGATCTACTCTCTTCTACATCTGCAAGATGGAGGCTGCCGGAAGCGTAGTCTTCAACAGGATTAGCTATCCCCTCTTATTACGGCATTCTGCGATTCGGTCCTTGATATGGCCCTTTACACATATATCATGCATATGTAGTGTAGCTCCTTGCTTGCGAGTACTTTGGATGAGTACTCACGGTTGCCTTGTTCCCCCTTTTCCCCCTTTTCCCCCTTTCTTTACCCGGTTGCTGCGACCAGACGATGGAGCCCAGGAGCCAGACGCCACCGTCGACGACGACTCCTACTACACTGGAGGTGCCTACTACGCATGCGACCAGCTGGCGGCGACCGAGTAGTTAGGAGTATCCCAGTGCAGGAGGCCCGCGCTTCTTCGATCTCAGATCCTGGGCTTTGTGCTAGCCATCTTATGGCAACTTGTTTAACTTATGGCTGTACTCAGATATTGTTGCTTCCGTTGACTCGTCTATGATCGAGCACTTGTATTCGAGCCCTCGAGGCCCCTGGCTTGTATTATGATGCTTGTATGACTTATTTATGTTTTAGAGTTGTGTTATGATATCTTCCGTGAGTCCTCGATCTTGACCGCATACGCTATGCGTGTATGACTAGTGTCTGATTGAATCGGGCGTCACAAGTTGGTATCAGAGCCGACTGCCTGTAGGAATCCCCCTTCCACACTCCTTGGCCGAAGTCGAGTCTAGACGTTGCAAAAACTTTTACTAACATGGTTGTGTGGCTTACGGGCCCATGTCGCCATCGGGTGGTATTAGGATCTTTTACTCCTTGTCTATACTCTGGGACTCTGATCTCTCTTCTATTCGGGTTAAATGAATTTTACTAAGTCTAACATTAGGATCTCATTATCACTTTCACCCAGAGAGCCTCTTATTGCTAATGATCGTCTGCTGCACGTGAAGACCCTAAAGATACTCTCCGCTATTAACCCGAGAACTTGTGTTCATCGCGTTTGCAATTCCCTTCCACCGTCAACCCTTATGGATAACTACCTGCAGTTGTTATTCTTACATTCATCCCCAGTTGGTCTTGTTACTACAAGATACCCCGAAACGCTCGTCGTTGTTTCGATAATCCTTTGAGCTTCTTTGCCTTCTTTGTTCTTTGTCACTGAATACCCAAACGGATAATTCCTCGCACTTGCCGAGTATCCCCTCATCCCTAACCGCTCATGTGTTTCACAATAGTCTTGAAAATACCATTCGATCTTAGAAAATCTTGGCAGCCATTTGCTCTTGAAATTCTTGCTTGCTTTCATTATGGTTAAACCCATAAGTCTAGTAATATTATTGGCATCCTTTGTCAATATCATTTTGAGTCCGTTGATTCGATATGTTGCGAATGCTCGCAATCCTCAATCATATCCTAGAATTCATCCTTCCGGCTCAGACCTCATTTTTAACATGAGCTGGATCTCGACCAATCAAATTGTCGTTGTTTGTACCCCTAACCTTACTCAAGTTATCCATCCTTAATCAGAGCATTTGCTTCTGATCCCTTGATGTGGAAATCATTAATTCTTTTGCATTTGAGCTTTGAATTAGTCAGTTGTTTCTATAGTCCGATCTCCTTGCATTGTATCTTCCTGCGGTTGAGTACCGATGCTCACACCAGATCCCTTGAGGACCACCGGATCCCTTGTTGGATTTTATCCGATAGCGTCCTTCATATCCAATCACTTTGGAAGTTCTTTCTCCATTGGTAAATCCTATCCTCTGATTGACCAACCATGCTCTACCTTCGAGCTTGTGTTATTTATTCCTGAAGTTTGTGGTATATGTTCCTAAGAGACCCTGATGGGTTGAAACTATGCCTTTTCTAATCTGGGTGAACCCGAAAACTACTACAGGTCATACTCTACTGTTGTTTTGCCAGATAATGTTTCAACACTATAACTTCATCGAAAGCGAGAAGTGAATGAAAGGGTATGCATTGGAGAAGTGGGAGTCGACCTTGAACTCTGAGTTCATGCACATGGACCCGATGTGGAACTTATCATGGAAGCTTCTTGCCAAATATTTACTCATTCGAGTAATTCTTTCGGTGTCATTAAATTGGACCCCTTGTAGTTATGGTTTCGACCATATTGTTCTTCTTTGTTCCTATTTCTCTGGCAAGTTTAAACATTTGTCTTCTGCGGATTAATACCCCAGTCCAACCTCTACTTTGATCCGTCTTCGAGTATTACCCCCTGGTATCTCGAGATTATCTTGGAACTCCATAACTTCTTATGAGTTCTTCATCAAGTACTACATTATCACTGGTTACAGTTTTCATGGGCTCTGAGTTATTAAACACTCAAAGACACCGATAACTGAACCGAGTCTGCACTACGGTTCAACAACTCTTGATAATCTTCTTTAAGTATGAGTTTGTACCCGATCACACCGTTCCTAGCCTGATCGGCCATATCATTATCGTGCAACTTTTTAACTGTGCTACTTGGTCCTTCCCGGAGCAAAGTTTTCGATGATGAGCTAAGCTTACGTAGACTTTGCTCATCATATCTTTTTCGCCTTTGAACGACAAGCTTGATTTTGAGTTGCTTCGCACTCGTGGTTCCAATAACCTTTCGGCGTCATCATTCCTTTGACTTGATGTCATCGTTGATCGATTACATCTTCATGAAATCTCTCGACAATTGTGTCGTGATCATCATCAACATTACGAGCTTTTCCGAATATCAATTGAATCCATGATGAGAGATATCATCCTTTCCCCTTGATGATGGTGCTAACATCAACGAATTCTTGCATTTACGCAACACAAAACTTGTTCTAGTTTTGTGTTGTACCTTGAGTTCCTTGCTATCCAGCTAGTGTTGTGTTCTGCCTTGAAGTATTACTGACTTTTATGTCGAGAATATTGTGGGGATTGCTCCACCTCTTAGAAATTCGCAGTATGGTGATACTTCTCACCATCACCATTCTTCCTTGGTCCCCGTGTTGTTTTTAACCGGGGTACCAATATGCTGACGATGTTGTTGAGTTCTGTACTTCTAGCAACCCTATTGCTTTGAAGTTAACGATCGACAGTTCTTTCTTAGATTGTTGGTTATTGAATCGTCACTCTAAACAGTGATCTTGCTGCCTAAGGTCATATTTCGGGTGCACTTTTCAACCAATGTTTAATTGTGTATGTTTTCCTCAAGCATACATCATTATATCATTTGATTCGACAAATGTTATCTCCTTGTTCACATAACTGTGGAAATCCACCTTTTGGAAATCTCCATGAATTGTCGCTGAGTTCCTCAACCACCCCTTCATCCTCTCCTTGGTTAAATGGTGAACTCATGAATCTTATGACGACTTCTCGTCAATTCGTGTCGCACATTTTTTATCTCAGGATCCTGAGTCTGAGGTATCCTGACACCAATCAGATCTGAATCTAGCTCGGATATGATGGTTCGGACATAATTCCAAGAGTTATAACGCTGGTCTTTTATGACCCGATAAGGTGATGTCATGCCCAGCACCCTTGGCCGGAGGACCTAATGTTATAGTTTTCCTTTTTAGCAAGGTTATCTATTCTTCCATGAGGAAATGGTAAGACTCATTCTATAAGTTGTTCCTGATGAATCCTTCGTGTATCCAGAGTCTGACCTTTTGCTTGAAGACCATGTCAATGCTATCCTAAAGCATGTCTATGGTACTCGATTTTCAACAGAACATTTGAAGCCCAATGCGAAATGTTTCCTGCTCAATTATCCAAACACCGATGTATGGGTAATGTAATGAAAATTCCTTCCCCTACATAAAGAGTTTTCTACATTATATCACATCACCGGATATCATACTCGCTTGTCCTTGGGAAGGATATACCCTGAAATATGTGTTTAAACACATTATTCCTTTCCATTGTTTTGTTTAAACTGATAATCGTATTTTCCTTCCATTGGTTGGTTTAACGTTTCTTGTGACCTATATGATCTAAGCAGTAATATTCTCCTGCTTATGTAAACACCTCGGTGTACAACTCGACAAAGAAGACCATGTTACCATTGTTGATGACATTTCGGTAACCACCGATGGGCGAGAACTTTGCCTATTGGTCCGCCTCGCTCAACGAAAGCAGGAAAATGGTTCTCTTCGTCCCTCGCCCTTGGTATCGGCGTTGTTGCCGACATAATCGATGTGCTACCCTCCGACATGCCTTTCTTGCATGACCATGTAAGATGTCAACGTCCTTTCTACGTTTAACCCACTTGGTGGGCCCATAACCCACAGTCCCACATGATCGAAACCTGACTCTCCTATACACCCCCTGTTTCCAAAGTTATTCCTCACGCTTGGCTTCGTATGTGATTCACGAGCCACCTTCCGTGTGATCCTCAATTCTGGTATTAAACACAATACTTATTCCCGATTGCTTTGAGCCCCTTTCACGCCCTGTTTCAGGCATCGAACGGTTGCCTGCTCGCTCAAAACTTCCCATGAGACCTCATTACTTGCTACTGACATTTTCTGAAGTATCAATTCGAGAGTTACTTTCCGCCACCTTCCCCGATGTTATCTACCAGATAAGCAAAACTGTAGCGACCCGTTCTTTCGGAATACCCCCTTATCCTTTCATAAGTACGATGGAGTTCCTGAAGAAAGGATGCCTACTTCATCATGATGACCTAAACTAGAGAAATGAAGACATCAACGTAATGGATTGCCCTCTTCAAGAAAAGCAACCAAGACCGAGGAGATTTGTTAGAATTACCTAACCAGACCCTTTCCCCCTTACTCCCGGTCCTAAATCTCGGGACGAGATTTCTTGTAGTGGAGGAGAATTGTGACGACCGGATAATAGCTACAGTAATCCCACGCTAATGATGCCACATCACCACGATCACTGTTGTTAACCTCGCGATGATTCGAAACCGTTTCAAAATTCAAATTCAAATTAAAGTCAACAATAAAAGTTTTCGAAAGTTAAAACAAAAATGTTCGGAGGTGCCATAATTTGCATATGTAAATATGGTGCAATAAACACATTTTATAAAATGCCTAGATATTTTATAGTGGATGGAAACCAGAAAATCAATTAATTAAAAAGAAGCGTAACCTAACTAAACAAAAAACAAAAGCCTGCCCCCCCACTAGGCCTCGGCCCAGCCCATCGGCCAACCAGGCCGGCCCACCCGACCCTCCTGCTTAACCCCATCCCCCAACCCGAACCCTAGCACCACTCCCACTCCCCCCCCCCCCCGCCGCTCCCAAGATCTGGATCGGGCTCGACCCCGATCCCGTCGCTCCCCACTCAACCCCATCTCTCCTCGATCCCCTCCACCTTGCAGTGGCCACAAGACACACACACATCGCGCCAGTGGAGAGGAGCTCCTGCGCCCGATCCCGTGCCCCGACCACCGCCGCCGCTTCGACGCGCCGGGCGCTTCGACGCTGTCCTCGAGCCACCGCGCCTCCACCTCGCCGGACGCCATCGCCTACGTCCACCCCGCCGCCGGAACCTCATCGCCGGCCTGCTTCCCCGCCGCCTGTCGTCCCCGTCCTCCTCCTCGCCGAACCGCTCGAGTCGCCATCGCCCCGTCGTCCCCAACCTCCGTCGAGCCAGCGCCCTTGACCTGCGAACCCCGGTGAGGCCGGGCTCCGCCCCTCTCCTCGCACTCCCTCGCCCGGTGACCGTCGTCGCCTCGCCAGCCTCGGCCCCGCGCTCACTGCAGGCGGGTCATGACCGGACATTGACACCGACCGGCCGTGCCCGTCGTCCGCGCCCTCTACCGCCCGGGGCCGTGGCCTCCTCACATGGCCTCACCCGTCGTCGCTGCGCCGCCACGCCCACCTGCTCACTGCGGCGGCCTGCCCGTGGCCGGGTGCCTCACGACAAGAAAGCCGGCATTGCCGTCGTCGGCCGCCGAGGCCTCGGCACGCCGCCCTCGCCTCTCGTGGCCTCGGATGCAAGCACTCGCACTTGTACGCCTGATTAGACCGACCCGCTAAGGCCCTCGCCCACGATGATGGGGCCCACGCCCCAGAACGTTTTTAGAAAAAATAATTGATAAAAATAAAAATAAATTTAATTAATTAATTAATTAATTAACTAAATTAATTAAGTTAATTAATCCTACTTAATTAGTAATTAACCTGTTAGTCTAACTAAGCAGTAATTAGTTAACCTAACCCTAATTAATTAAACAGAGTATGACAGGTGGGTCCCACACGTCAGCTTGACCAGTGAACACCTCTGTTGACTGATGACGTCATGCTGACGTCATGCTGATGCAGTAATACTATTTTCAAATTTAATTAATAATTAATAAATTAGAAAATGATTTAAAAACTTTAAAAGTTAATATAAAATAAACCGTAGCTCGGATGGAAAAACTTTGTACATGAAAGTTGCTCAGAACGATGAGACGAATCCGTTTACACCCTCCGTTCGTCCGCCACACACTCCTAGCATAGCGAACATGCAACTTTTCCCCTCCGTCCATTCGTAGAAAATGCTAAACCTGGGAAACATTTAGGATGTTATCCCCCTTCGCCGATAACGTGTAGCACCGCGTTAGAACACATCTAGCTCTGCATGTTGTCCTGTTATGCTCTTGCTTGCTATGTATTTACTGTTTCTTCCCCCTCTTCTCTCCGGTAGACCCCGAGACTGCCGCTGATGCCGCTGTGATCAACTACGTCACCGATGACCCTCCTTCTTGTCTGAGCAACCAGGCAAGCCCCCTCCTTGATCACCAGATATCGCCTACTCTCCTCTATACTGCTTGCATTAGAGTAGTGTAGCATGTTATCGCTTTCGATTAATCCTATCTTTGCTGCATAGCTTTGTCCTTGCTACTCTTGTTGTTACCTTTACCGCTATCCCATCGCTTAGTATAGGATGCTAGTGTTCCATCGGTGGCCCTACACTCTTGTCCGTCGCCATGCTATACTCTGGGCTGTGATCACTTGGGACGTGATCACGGGCATATATTATATACTTTACACAATTACATTAACTCTGATACTGATCGGAGATGTGGGCTGAAAGGACAGGAGGCTCCATACCTCTAGAGGTGGGCCTGGATACCCGACTGCCCCCGACGGTTACTTTGTGGCGGAGCGGCAGGCAGGTTGACACCACCTAGGAGAGAGGTGGGCTGGCCTGGTCGGCGTCATGGATACTTAATACGCTTAACGAGATCTTGGTATTTGATCCGAGTGCGGCCATTTGGTCTATACGCACTAACCAACTACGCGGGAACAGTTATGGGCACTCGACGTCGTGGTATCAGCCGAAGCACTTCGTGACGTCAGCGACTGAGCGGCGCGCGCCGGATTGGAACGTAGGCCTGCTCTTGTATTAAGGGGGCTAGTTCTGCTTCCGTCCGCCCACGCAACGTGCATGTGTGCTAAGGCGATGGGCATGCACTTCAGGCGCTTAGGTTTAGACCGGCGTCGACCTCTCTGTTGTGCCTAGGTGGGGCTGCGGCGTGTTGATCTTCCGCGGCGGGCATGACCGAGAATGTGTGTCCGGCCAAATGGGATCAAGCGTGTTGGGTTATGTGGTGCACCGCAGGAAGTTAATCTATTCGAATAGCCGTGATCTTGAATGTGAGGGCGACTTGGAGTTGTACCTTGACCTTATGACAACTAGAACCGGATACTTAATAAAACACACCCTTCCAAGTGCCAGATACAACCCGGTGGTCGCTCTCTATCAGGGTTACGAGGAGGGGATCGCCGGGTAGGATTATGCTATGCGATGCCAAGATGGAGGCTGCCAGAAGCGTAGTCTTCAACAGGATTAGCTATCCCCCTCTTATTCTGGCATTCTGCAGTTCAGTCCACTGATATGGCCCTTTACACATATATCATGCATATGTAGTGTAGCTCCTTGCTTGCGAGTACTTTGGATGAGTACTCACGGTTTCCTTGTTCCCCTTTTCCCCTTTTCCCCTTTCTTTACCCGGTTGTCGCAACAGACGATGGAGCCTGTGAGCGACGCCACCGTCGACGACGACTCCTACTACACCGGAGGTGCCTACTACCGTGCAGGCCGGGCGGCGACCGAGTAGTTAGGAGTATCCTGGCAGGAGGCCCGCGCCTCTTTCGATCTCAGTATCCCAGCTTTGTGCTAGCCATCTTATGGCAACTTGTTTAACTTATGTACGTACTCAGATATTGTTGCTTCCGCTGACTCATCTATGATCGAGCACTTGTATTCGAGCCCTCGAGGCCCTGGCTTGTATTATGATGCTTGTATGACTTATTTATGTTTTAGAGTTGTGTTGTGATATCTTCCCGTGAGTCCCTGATCTTGATCGTACACGTTTGCGTGTATGATTAGTGTACGATTGAATCGGGGGCGTCACAGTTCATTCAGTCGAACATGCTGGCATCGAGGTTATATGATGATATTGAGAAGTTCAAAAAGAAGAGTTCCATGAAAGTTCAAATTCAAGAAAGAGCGTTATGAAGTACTAGTATTTTATATTACTAAAAAGATTAGTGTGTTTGGTGCGTGCATGCTGATTGTGATGTCTCCTGTGTGTGCGCGCTCACAGTGTGGGGGTTCGTGTGTTCTCGTGTGTGTTGCGAGCTCATGTGTGCGCTTTGTTTGTTTTTCATTTATGTGCGCTCTGGTGTGTGTGTGTGTGCGCGCGCGTGTGTTGCATGCACTCTCCGGTGTGTCTGTGGTTCTATTCTTTTTTGGGGGGGAAATGTGTGGTTCTATTCAAAATATATTGATGCTAAGGCACAAAAAGCGCAATGAAAAAATTATTTAGAAATCGATTAATTTCTTTTCTAAGAATAACAGTAAGAAACTCAAATTTAAATAACAAATAAATTCGAAGTATATAAAAAACTCACATTTTTTTCTCGTTACTAAAGAATAAAAAAAGTTCAAATTCAAAATAAAGGAACAACTAGAAAGCATTTAAAATAGCTTTTCCATGCTTTTAGAAAAGCTAGAAGTTCAAACTAAAATAATGAAGTGGTTCTATTAAAAAAATATGTTTTGACCGTTATTAGAAAACTCAGATATCCCTTGTTATTAAAGAACCAATCATGAAGTTCAAATTAAAAAAATCTGTCAAATTTGATGTTTCTTTAAAAATCAAAAAGAACTCTCTACTTGACTTTTTTTTAAATATGAAGTTCAAATTAAAGTAGCTCATAAGTTCGAAATTTAATAAAACCTCATATTTACATGTTAAAAAAACAATGTCATTTTGTGCATTTTCGAAAAGTTTATAAAAATGGTGTCTCTACATTTTACTAAAAAATTGGAGAAGTTCAAATTTAAATAACATAGAAGTTGAAAATGTTTATTCCAAAACCAAGAAGGTCAAACTAAAAAACCGAGCAGTTTAAAAAGTTTGTAAAACATAGATTTGCCCCTATTTTTTTTAAGATCTGGAAGTTCTAATTTAAAAAAGTGAGTCGTTTGATGTTTATTACATAACAAGGACTTTCCCCTATACAAATGAATAACAGCAAATGTCCTAATTAAAAAATAGAGTTGTTTGATGTTTATAAAAATCTTAGATTTTCTCCGATACTAAAGATTAAAACCACGAAGTTCGATTTAAAAAACAGAGTAGTTCAAGGCATATTAAAAACTTAGTTTTCTCTCTTTACTAAATAATAAAACCAAAGAAGTTCAACTTTTAAAAGCAGAGCGTTTGATATTTATTTGAAAAACTTGGTTTTTTTTTGTTACAGAAGAATAATAACGATAAGGTCTATTTGAAATAACGAAGAAGTTCAATGTTTCTAGCAAAACTCCGTTTTTCACATTTCTAAAAAGCACACAAAGAAGTTGAAAAAAGAGTTAGACCGGTTCGATGTCTATAAAAAACTCAGATTTTTTTCGTTACTAAATTAAAATAAAGAGAAGTTCAAATTGACAACAGACGGAAGTTCACGTACTTCATGGTGTGTGTTTCATATGAGAAAATAGGAGTAAAAAGGCGAAGTCCAAAAACTTTGTTGCTAGAAGTTCAAGTGCACGGACAGGGAAAAATCAAAAAGTTCCTCTTATTCAACAAGTTTCCACAACGGAAGCTCAAATTAAAATAACAATAAAAAGTTTAGAAAATTTAATTAGAAAAAGAATGTGTAGGGGTTCCAATATTTATGACAAACTAGGATATTTTGATGCTAAAAGAAATAAACCAAGAAGTCCAATTATAAAATAAGAGAAGTTCAATATTTATAAAAAACATAGGTTTTCTTCATTACTAAAGAATAAAATTAAAGAAGTTCAAATTAAAAAAAGGAGTAGTTTGATGTTTACGGAAAACTCAAATTCTTTCCATTTCTAGGAAAAATAAAAGTATGAGGTTCAATTAAAAGAATGTTTGATGCTTATTTAAAAACATATTTTTTCTAAGAATAAGACTAAGAAGTACAATTTGAAATAACAGAGAAGTTCAAAGTATATAAAAAACTCAGATTTGTTGCAAGAAGTTCACGTGCACCTCCGTGCACGGTTCAGAATTTATATTGCGCGACGTTCGACCTCCAATTACATGTTTTAAAATGGCAAAAAATGACGTTCGACCTTTAATTTTGTGTATTTCGACGTATACACAAAAATGTGACAGAAGTTCATAGTGAAAACAGCGAGAAGTCCAAGTACTGCAAGGAGTGCATTTCAGGTGAGAATAAATGCTCTGTCCGGGGAAGTTCAAAAATTCTTGCGAGAGAGGTTCACCTTGTATTTCCATGTCCGAAAACACAAAAAAGAAATTGTTTTTTGTGTTTTAAAATAATTCTCTGAATCCACGAAGAAGTTCAGTTATTATTTGGGAGCATTTGATTTCAAAAAGAAAATAAAATTTCAAATTATAAAATTGGAGAAAGTTCATGTACTACATGGTGTGTGTTTAATATGAGAAAAATGAATTAAAAGGCAAGGTCTAATTTTTTTGTTGTTATAAGTTCAAGTACTCGGTCGGAGAAAGTTAAAAAAAAAGTTTGTGAGAGATGTTTGTATAAAAGGAATATCATTTGTATAACATTAACGAATGTATGAGAAAATTACAAATGAAAATACGTCACAGAAGTTCAACGTGAAAACAGCAGGAAGTTCAACTACTACACTGAATAAATTTCAGATGTAAAACTTTTAAAATAGTCGCGAGTATGAAAAAATGATCAACACGGAAAAGTTGCGTGTTTACAGCAGCTTTCCATCGGTATATCACTTGCTTAATTCCGGTGAGTGGATGAGAGTGACGAACAGTGGATGGAGATCTACGAGCAAAGAAAGCACGTGAAAAACAGAATGAAGTTCAAGTACACACGCCGAGAAGTTCAAGTTCTTCACGCGGTGCATTTTTTATGAATCTATTTCCCGATAAAGGCAAAACGAATAATCTCGGCATTTTCTAAATTACTTGAGAACGGCTAGGAATCAGAGAAAACCGTCAACATGAAAAAAATTCGCATTTTCTGTAGCTTTTTAACGGTATATTATTTGCCCCATTCCGATAAAGTTTGTAAAAATTACGGCAAAAATACGTTTTTCGCCATTTTCGAAATTGACTTAAAACCATAAAGAATTGGGCGAAACAATACATACCAAAAAGTTTCGCATTTGATCATGCTTTTCAACGCCATATCATTTGCTGCATTCGGACGCACGTTAAAAAATGAGCTCGAAAATACGAACTCTGACGACTGCACTGCTTTTCTAAATTACTCTTAAACCGTTCAAAATTAGAAAAACCTTTCAACATGAAAAAGTAGCGCATTTGCATAAGCTTTCCAACGCCATATCATTTGTCTCAATTGGATAAGCCGTTTAGAAATGACACCGAAAATACGAACTCGTCTGTTCGGTTTGCGAAATTTTACCTTTTTCCAAATTAATCTTTAACCATAGGGAATTAGAGAAAACTTTCAACATGTGGAAGGAGCGGTTTTGTAGCAGCTTTCCAGTGCCATATTATTTTCCTCATTCCGACATACGGTTTAAAAATGCGATCGAAAATACGATTCACGTTTTTTATGTGAAGACAAAACGGTTTTCAAAACTGCTCTTAAACCGTTTACATTTTGACAAAAATTTAAGTTGGGTGATGGTACTAGTGTCCATAGCTTCCCAACGGTATATTGCAAGGCCTGTTTGGGCTATGTTGGCGAAAGTTCAACCTAGTTCAGAGGGAAGTTCAACATAGTAATAGCTGGCAGGTCAGGTTGTGATCAGAATATTATTCTCATCCCGTGATCAGAATAGTGTTTATGTATATGTGTGTGTGTATGTATATATATATATATATATATATATATATATATATATATATATATATATATATATATGCACTCTTCTAATGCTTCAAGATGCTAGTCTTTGATAGGCTAGGCCTTTCCCTCTTCTTCTGGCATTTCTGCAGTTCAGTCCAAAGATATAGCCCATTCCTTTGATACTGATGCATACTTAGTATAGATCGGGTGCAAGTTTTGCGAGTATTTTGGATGAGTACTCACGGTTGCTTTACTACCTCTTTTTCCTATACCCAATTGCTGTGACGGGTCCCATGAGCCAGATGACACTACCGACGACTACTACTACCCCGAGGGTGCCTACAACTACGTGGAGGTTTTCGATGACCAGGAATAGTTAGGAGGCTCCTAGGCAGAAGGTCTTGCATTTTCAATCGTCGTTGTTGTTTGTACTAGTCTTCAAAGCAGACTTGTTTACCTACGACCATAGTTAGGAGGCTCCGCCTTGCCTTTTCGATCGTCGTTGTTGTTTGTACTAGTCTTTTTAAAGCAGACTTGTTTATCTATATTTGTACTCGGATATTATTGCTTCCGGTGACTTGTTTGTATTCAAGCCCTCAAGACCTCTGGGTTGTAATATAAAGTTTGTATGACTTTAATTTGTGTCTAGAATAGTGTAGACTTTAATTTGTGTCTAGAATAGTGTTGTGATAACTTTCCGTAAACGCATTTGCGTGTATGTTAATGCACGATTAACTCGCAGCGTCACAGGGAAGAAGGCGTCAGGCGGTTGAATAAATTCAGAAGGTTTAAGAAACGATACGGCTGTTCATTTGCATCGGACAGCTGGAAAGAACACAAATTACCGAATCTGACTTACACCTAGCCACATCCTTCTAGAAAACACCGGCCCAATTCATACTTCCAATTCCGTGAAACACATTTATAGCTCTTCAGTAATAGTACTACTAGCATGTTAAGGAAGTCCTAACAAATCACAACCAGTTGCAACACATTACAGTTATGAGCTCTGCATTTCTTTCCCTTGCAGGTCAAAAGGGCGTGCATATCCTTCAACTACAAGTATTCCACAAGGCTAAACGGTCCTTGATTGAAAACAACGTCAAGGCAATTCAAAAGGGGTCCTCCTACTACTACATCCTTTTTTGATTCTCATGCGCCGAAGGGCTTCAAGGATATCCAAACCTCCATACAGGATTACAAAACAACCATCGATCCTTCAAATTTACAAGAGATGATACTATATTTCTAACTGGTCCTTGCTCGGAACAGAATCAAGGTGATTTCGAATCAACCTTTGATCCATGATGATGTTCGGAATCTGCAGAAGAATAGCCGATCGCTCAGTCCAGGACTCACCAAATATACAAAAGAAGATGATGTGTGCAACGATTGAGTACCTTTTCACCAAAGAAAATCTTTGTGTTATTGGCAATTGATTCAATGAACCTCAGCTCAAGATACTCAGGTGTAAGTTTTAGTTTGTTAGCCTCTGCTTCCTTCGTAATCCTAGACAGACCAGACCAAATGCAGCAAGTTAACAAGAAGCATGCATGAGCAGGATAAATGAAGAAACAGTAATGCTTGTCATGCCTGTAATAGTTTGCATCTGCAAGGGCTCTCTCTCGGGCAAGAAACATTTCATTATCAATCTGCTGCTGCCTTTTGGAACTGTCCTTCTCCGTTAGCATCTGCTGCATGAGGATCTTGCTCACTAGTGCATTCTTTTCTGCTTCAGATAGTGCGATCTTCTTCTGAGTTTCTGCCTCCTTTTCTGCCACCTTTTGCCTTTCGATGGCAATTAGCGCCTGGATTAAAGATACTATATATAAGTAAACAAAAGATAAGTACACAGAAAACATTCTCCAGACCTTGTAGTTACACAAACAAGGAGACCTTAATAGTTACACAAACAAGGAGATGTCATCATCATATTAGAACCTGTAACATTAAATCAACATAAGTAATCATTCCTGCAAGCAAAGATTCATGCCTGTATCAGAAAAAACATATACTCCCTCTGATCCAAAATATAAGGTGTTTTCAACAAGTCAATCTTCTCTAACTTTGACCAAGTTTATGGAGAAAAATATCAATGTCTTCGAAACCATATCATTATCATTAGATTCATCATGAAATATATTTACATTTTTATTTATTTAAAATTGTAGATGTTGATATATTTTGCTATAAACTTGGTCAAAATAGAAAACCTTTGACTTTTCAATAAACTACTATTACACCTTATATTTTCCAACGGAGGGACTAATAATTAACTGATCTAGGATCTTTAGCACTGGGGGTGCCACAGTTCACAAGTACAATGTATGAACATAACTTCACTACATATGTTCAAAATTTGTGAAAATTACACTAGGAATAGTATAATTTAGTGTAATGATCATCACAATTCCAACCAATAGCCCCAAAATAGGCTTTAAGTTGTAGACCGTCCCAGGAAAGTTGCTGCTGTCCCAGATATATTTGTGTATCATGATTTGGAAAAAAGCTCGGTGAGGGAGAACCTAGCGACAATTGGTTGGTTAGAGGCGCGGTGCGCACCCAGTGCGCTCGTGGTTGTCTTGCTAAAAATGCCATGGGTGCTAGTGCCTGTTGGTCAAGACTTAAAAAAGGCTCTATGATCTAATAAAACATTACTGCCTTTTCATGATGGCATGAGATAGGGGTCAGAACTTAAAACATTGATAACAAGCCCTACTAATACTAGGAATATGTGCATTCATAAAGCAGCTTATGAAGTTGCAAAATTTTAGTTTACAAAGTAAAATAGTTGCAATTTCTATTACTACACAGTTATATGCAACATGAACAATCCATTGTCAATCCGGATGACTTTGAAAAATCAATCAGAGCAACTAACTAGGTGTTCTAACTTCGTTAGCCACAATAGCTTATTGAACAAGGTCTAATGCATGATATGTATGCTGCACAAACAATAGCATCTCAAGAACTGAGCATTGTATAAACTTCACATGGACACAAGTGTCAGATGATTTGGTCACATGAAGTGCATATACCTTTGTACGCTCCTCCTCCATAAGTTCAAAATTTCTCCTAATACTAACAGGTATGTTTGGCTTTGTAACACGAACACTGATAATCTCAATTCCAGGAGCATAGCGCGTGCAGTCCCTTTGGATAGCTTCTTTCATGGTCTCATCAATCTGATATTTTGGCAGGACAGGTGAACCAGTGATAAAGGTATAAGGTTAATATATTGGACAGCTAAATGTAAGAAGGGAAAATATCAGGTGAAAAATGTTAATTGCTATTGAACTCATAGATTTCAAAATATTCTCAAAAGAATACTATGTATTGGGAGAATATTTTCTATATCTATACAAATTTCAAGGATACTTAGCCGAACAGTGGAACCACTATATCAGTAATTAATTGTCTTCTTGTGTCTCACTGGTGTGTTTTGAGTTAGATTAAAGAAGGTTGCAGAAATGTAGAATATAACATGCACCTACATCTCATAATCATTTCACACCAAGAGTTATGTATATGCTTTACAGTGAGTTTTCACCATTTGGATTTTCACTGCACATTTTGTCATGCAAGAAAGAACCAAAAGTGGATTATTAGATGAAAAGGATTTACAAACCTGATCGAACATGTCAATGTAAACTTGCTGCAAACTATGAGCACTGCAGAACTGGTTTATCTCGTGATGAATTTTGTCATATATCCATGTCTTATCATAATGCACACCATAATTGAGCAGGGTCTCATAAACAAAGTCTTTATTGAGACGATTGACAACCTACAGATCAACCAGTGGATTAACCAAAACAGAAACAAGCAAATAAACTTTGTAGAGCAGAGTTATAACTTATAATAGAAACGATATTACTGAGCAACCATGGAATTAGCAAATTTCTAACTTCGCTCCCCCGCTCCCCCGCTGCCACTGCGTCGCCGGCCCGCGCCGGCTGCCGCTCCGGCACCGTCGCCCACCGCGCTCAAATGGCCACCCCGCCGCCTTTCGCCTCCAGCGGTTCTCGGGAGCTCCGATGGCTGGAGTCGAGCCCGTCCTCTGCGGGATCTGAAGCCCCTTCCTACCGCGACATGCTCTGCTCTGCCCCCCCCCCCCCCACCCCGCGAGCCTCCCATCCGTCCCCGCCCCAACCCCTGGCACTGCCGGCCGCACGTCGCTTCCCTCGCTCCGAGATCCACCCGGTGGTGCACGGCGAGGAGGCCGCCCCCGGTGGGGATGTCCCAAGCGAGGGCTGGGAGGTCGCCACGGGCCGGAGGAGGCCCCGCTCGCCGTGCTGCCTCAGGCGCCCGCGTCGTGACCCCGGCCTACGCCGCAACACACCTCCGCCCCCTCCTTCGGGCGAATGCCCGTGCTGCTTCGGCGACCACCCGGGCGCTGAGTGCCGCCGGCACGGACGTTGCCGGCGGTGCCGCTTTACTGACCACATTGCGCAAGAATCGCACTACGCGCCCTACTCCCTCCGCGCACCTGCTACCAAGTGCTTGCGGGCCGCGTCCCCGCATGTTTCGAGCTTGTCGGCGTCGAGCGTGGCAGGGCCGAGCCAGCCCGCGTTCTCCGGGCCTGATTCCCTGCCGTCCTCAGCCACGCTGTGCCTGCAGCCTCCTACGGGCCCGGTTCCCTGCCGTCCTCCTCCCCCACGCCTCCCTCCAACGCAGGCACCCCCTCCCCGACGGCCACTACCCCACCTGCTTCCACATCACGCAAGATCTCCCCGATGTCGGGGCACCCCTCGCTACGGCCAACGGGTGTGGTCTGCTACGTCCCTCGCTCAGCGCATCGATGCAACGGAACGCGCTCTCGAGCTTGCCCTGGTCGCCACGGTTGCCGGCCACCACTCCGGCATGTCATCCACAGACGTCGCGGGCACGCTCTGCTCTCGCTTGCAACTCGGGCCCAACGAGTTCTCCATTCACCCCACCCGCAGCGACGAATTTCTCCTCCGCTTATTCGACCCTGCCACCAGCGCGCACGTCGCCATGGCCCCCGTCTGTGGACCCAACTTCCGCCTGCTCATCCAAGCCTGGAGCCGCCTCGCCGACGCTGAGCTGCTTAGCCTGCGCATCCATGTTGATATTGAGATATACGGAATCCCAGAGCATGGCTGGGACATATCCTCCGCCATCCAACTTCTGTCTCCCTACTGCATGGTTGGCCGCCTTGCGCCTGACACCACGGACGGCAGCAACCTCTCCGTCTTCAAGCTTGAGGCTTGGACTACCAACCCCGACGGGATTCCTCGCTCCTCTGGGCTACTCCTGAAGGAGCCGGACACGTTTGCTGGAGCCAACCCTGGTCGCGTTGAGCGTTTTGCGCTTCCGGTCCTGCGGTTCCAGTTACCATCCATCAGCGCCACTCCGCGACTATAGTTTCCCCCCGGCCTCCGGCGGCGTCTTGATGGCCTCGACCGCAATTCCCGCCTTGCCACGCGACGCATGGCCCCGCCGCCTCGATTTTCCGCGTACTTCCGGACACCGCCAGTCTGGCCGCCCCTCCGGCCGCCGCCACCATGCCGCACCCCTCCTCGCCGAGAGTGGCAAAGGGTGCTAGGACCTTGCCCAGCCACTGGCGGCGTGCCACGTTGCCCATCGGTCCACACGCGGCTGGCCCACACCCAGGTGGACCCAGTCGCTACTCTACAAGTCGCCGTCATGCTTGCGAGACAGTCTGCCGCTACCTTCCAAGTTGCCGCGCAGGCTGGGGCCCCAGCAATTCGAATTGCGCCTTTGACCGCCCTAGCTAGTGCCAGCGACCCATCTCCTCGCTCACCTGGCACGCGCCGGCCTGAACTGCTGTTCTTCCGAGGCGGCCCCGGATCCCAACGACTCCCAGCCAGCGGCCAACTCCAACGGCCCTGCCCCCACTCTAGATTCGGCGTTGCTGCTGCCTCCACCAACCTCCACGGATCCTGATGCCCCTTTCATGGCTACCAAGGATGCCCCTATGGTCCTGCCTCCCATCGCGACCCCAGCGCTACAGGAGCTCGGCCAGTCGACCACATTGGCCCGACCCAGATTCTTCCCTCTGCCGTCGCATGCCCATCTTCTGGGCCCGCCTCGGACCCCCCTCCCCCCGCCTCGGGGATGGAGACCACCCAACCAGCATGCACAGCGCCCCTCGACCCGCGCAACTACCCCGCACAAGCATGCAATGCGGTGCCCACCACGGGCTCCCCATGTAGCGCAAATCCGACCACAACCATGCAACTGCCGCCATGCACGTCGAATGGTGCCGCTTCTTGCGCCGTCGCTCCCCACGTTCTGGGCTACCTACAATCTCTGAAGAAGCAGACCACGCCCATCCTAGATACCCCTGCACCTAGACGCGAACGTGGAGACATCCCTCCCAATTTCACCCCTCACCGCAGCAGCCGCATCGCAAAGCAAGATGGTGGCTTCGACTCCGAGACCAAGGCCAAGCGCGTCCTCCTTCGTAGGCTGGGCCTACTCAACGATGATGAGCCACTCTCAGCCGACATCCTCGCCAAGTACTCCAGATTGTTCGACCGCCCACTCGCCACCGATGTTGTACTCACCTTTGCGGACTTCTCTTGGCGGCAAGTGTCACATGATTCGATTATGGGTTGGGCCTCAGCCGACCTCTCCATCAGCGGCTTGATCAGGCCTGCGCCTTCCGCCCACTGCGCCCCCCCCCCACCTCTTATGGATAAGTGCAATAAAATTATTTTCTGGAATGTGCGTGGCCACAACAGCAAGGCCAAGCGCACCATCGTCCGCTTGGTTATTGCCTCATTGTCCCCTCTCATTGTCTGCCTCCAGGAGACCAAACTGGCTATGGTCAACCCCCACGCTTAGTCTGCGAAACGCTCAGCGGCAATTTCACAGGCTTCTTCTTCCTCCCCGCAGATGGCACTCGTGGTGGTATTCTCATCGCCTGGCGGGCGGATGTGATCGCTCTTGCCAACCCCATCATTGGCTCTTTCCACGTTTCCGCCACAGTCTCTTCTCTCTCCGGAACAAATACTTGGTGGATCTCGAGTATCTACGGGCCACAATCCGAGCCCGACAAGCTTGCGTTTCTCACGGAGCTTCATAATCTCCACGACTCCATAACAGGGCCATGGCTCATTGGCGGCAACTTCAAGATGATTACTTCCCTTGCGGACAAGAACAATGGTCGCGTCAACCACCGGTCCATGAATCGTTTCCGTTGATACGCGACATCTACCTACATGGCAAGCGTTACACATGGTCTAATGAGCAAAACAACCCCACCCTCGTGCGCAACGAGCAAGTTCTTTGCACGCCAGATTGGGAGACATGCAACCCCAACCACCTCCTCCACCGCCTCGCTACCGCGGTGTCTGATCACTGCCCGCTCGTTCTCGACTCTGCGCCCCGCGCTCTTGGGCAGCCCCGATTTCGTTTTGAGCGCTTTTAGACCAAAATTGAGGGCTCCCACCAAACCATCTCGGACGCCTGGAACTCTCAAGCGCATGACCCGGACCCTTTCCGGCATATTTATGCCAAGCTCAAGGCTACCGCACACCCCCTGCGAAGCTGGAGCTCCCGATCTACGGGCAACATCGCCATGCAGCTCCTCGTCTCCCGGGAGCTCATCTACCGTCTTCACGTGGCCCAAGATCACCGCCCTCTCTCCGCGAGCGAAACTTGGCGTCGCCGGGAGCTTAAGCGCAAATACCTCGGCTTGGCTTCCTTCCACCGCTCCCTCGTACGCGAGCGCGCACGCTTCTCCTGACTCAAGGAAGGAGACACGAACACAGCCTTCCTGAAAATCCATGCCGCGCATCGTCACCAGAAAAACCGCATCCTCGGCCTTCATCACAAGGGCCTCTCGACTAAGCTAGC
Source organism: Aegilops bicornis (assembly GCA_021605145.1). Classification (NCBI taxonomy): domain Eukaryota; kingdom Viridiplantae; phylum Streptophyta; class Magnoliopsida; order Poales; family Poaceae; genus Aegilops; species Aegilops bicornis. The sequence continues at coordinate 325,436,173 of CM038672.1, read as the reverse complement.
TTGGCCAAAGTGGTGTTCTCCCACTTCTCGGACACCATTGGTTCCTCCATCTCGCGCGAGCACACCATTAATCTTCACGCCTTCGACCACCGCCACTACAATCTCCTGCCTCTTGAGGAGCCGTTCACCGAGGACGAGATTTGGCTCGCCGTCAAGAAGATGCCTACTGGGAAGGCGCCCGGCCCCAACGGGTTCACTGTCGAGTTTCGGCGCTCGTGTTGGGCCATCGTGAAGGATGACATCTGTGCCGCCTTCGACAAGTTATATGCTATGAACGGCACGGTATTCCGAAGCGCTCCTCTCCCTTCTGCCCAAGAAGCAAGATGCGTCTACTATCTCGGACTACCGGCCAATCAGCCTCATACAACTGATTGCCAAACTCTTCGCCAAGGTGCTCTCTCTCCGGCTTGCGCCGCGCCTCGGCGACCTCGTCTCCTCAAACCAGAGCGCGTTCATCGCGGGGAGGAGCGTCCACGACAACTTCCTCTTGGCCCAGCAAACTGCGAGGCTGCTTCACAATCTCAAAGCACCGCGCGTTCTTCTGCAGTTGGACATCGCCAAGGCCTTCAACACGGTCTCATGGCCCTTCCTTCTCGAAACCCTATGGCACATTGGCTTTGGCCACCGCTGGTGCGAATGGATCTCAATTCTCCTCTCCACGCATCCACCCAGGTCCTCATCAACGACAACCCCGGGCCGCCGATATCCCACGCGCAGGGTCTACGCCAGGGTGACCCCGTCTCACCCATGCTCTTCGCCCTGGTCATTGATAAGCTTAACTCGCTGCGACAGCATGCCACGCTTACGGGCATCCTCAAGAGGCTCACTCCACGTCATGTGGCGTCAGGCGTCTCCTTGTTCGCCGATGACATGGTCATCTTCTGCCACACCGATGCCCACGAGCTAGACTCTATCAAGGAGCTCCTTCAATTGTTCGGCAATGCCTCCAAGCTAAGCACCAACTTCCTTAAATGCTCCGCTACGCCAATCCGCTGCGGCAACGATGAGCTCGCCACCATTGGGTCCTCTCTTGCCCCGATTGTGGGCTTCCCTATCAAATACCTCAGCTTGCCGCTCTCGACCCGAAAGGTCTCAGCTTCCGTGCTCCTCCCTTTAGTCGACAAGCTCGTGAAGAAGCTCGCTACTTGGAAAGCTTCCCTTCTTTCCCGCGGGGAGCGCCTTGCCCTAGTCCGCCACGTGCTCACGGCCATGCCGATCCACATTCTGCTCGCGTTGGCCTTAAACCCCCTGATTCTCAAAAAGATCAACAGGCTGATCCATGATTTCCTGTGGCATGGCAACAAGGATGCGCACGCCGGGTCTTGCATCGTCTCCTGGCAGAAGGTCTGCCGACCCTTGGAGTTGGATGGGCTCGCCGTTTGTGATCTTCACCGCACCGGCGTCGCGTTGCCTACGCGCTGGCTTTGGCTCCACGCCACCGACCCCGAGCGCATGTGGAAGCATCTACATCTCCCCTCCGACCGGGAGGCTTCCGAGCTTTTCCGGGCCTCAACTGCATGGATGCTTGGCGACAGCAACACTTGCAAATTTTGGCGCGACCACTGGCTCCAAGGGCAGGCATCTCCGAGATAGCGCCTACCCTCTTTTCCCTTATCCCGCGTCAGCGCCGGAACAAGAGACTTGTCCGCGAGGCCCTCTCCAATCGCTGCTGGATCAGGACATCCATGGCAACCTCAAATTTCGTGGCTATCCTTGAGTCACGTGGAACTAGGCGTCTTCAACAGATCACCTTCTAGCGAGCCGAACTGCTCTCCCGGAGATGGACCGTCCACGGCACCTACACGGCGAAGCTCGCCTCTGAGCGAAGTTCATCGGTGCCACTACTTCCCCCCACTGGCGCATCATTTGGAAATCTTGGGCTCCCACCAATGCAAAAATCTTCCTGTGGCTGGCCTCCCTCGACCGCTGTGGGACTGCGACAGTAGAGCGAGACACAACCTCCCTCACGACCCCACATGTAAGCTTTGCGACCAAGAGCACGAGACCATCCATCATCTGCTCTTGGGATGCGTCTTCACCCGCACCATCTGGCACGAGGTCCTGGCCTGGTGCCGCATGACCGTGCTACCCCTAGACGGCACGCTCAACTTCTTTGAGTGGTGGTCGATCGCCACATCTAGTGTGCCCACCTACCTTCGCAAAGGGCTATGCACCTTGATCATTCTCACTGCTTGGGCCATTTGGAAGCACCGGAATGCGGCACTCTTCGACGCTGCTATCCCATCTCACACCAAGCTTATTGACGACATCAAACAGGATGCTTTGTTATGTGCCAGAGCCGGTGCAAAAGGGGCTCGAAAGAACACTTCCTGTAGCCTGAACCTTACATTGTAAAGGTTGAGCAACCTCCTCTGCTCAACTTAGCGCCTTCGAGGTCGCCATTCGTGTGTACAGCACCTAAGGACGCTACCCCTGTACCTTCTCACCCTAACCTATCAATGGAATGATACACAGCCTTTGCGTATTTGGGGGAGAAACGATATTACTAATACCTCTATCTTGTCAAAGCTGATCATGACACCGCCTTTCGTTCCACAAGGAATACCTTTGACCTGGTTTAGCAAAATAAGACGCATAAACATATTTATATCACAGACTCAACTAGCGAAAGAAATACGCCACTCTTTCATTTGGTACCTCAAAAGTTTGAAATAAGCGAGACATTATCAAGAAATTAACAACAATTAGTTGAAAAAGAAAGGTAAACTAACTAAGATAAGATTGTAGTGAAACCATAGCTTCATAAATGAAGGCAAAAGAGGGACATTCACTTGCTCGGTCTGCATTTGGAGTGTAACTTTGTATTGGCTCAAACCGAGTGATGAAAGGAAGCTTCAGGTGATAGCCTAGCAACAGAGACGAAATAAGCAAAGAGACACTCAAACAAAAAGAAAAGAAAAGAAACACTTGGGAAAAAAAAGTACCTGGAGTAGTAATGGTTTTCAAAAGAGCACCTCCTCTCCAAAGATACCCCAACATGTCCTTCAGGAACTTGATGTAAAATGCTTGATGGAGCTGAGATTGAAACCTGCAAATATTAACCAATACATGAGCTATTTAACAGTAAGCTCCAAATAGAATGCAGATATCAATATCCCTTTCTTCTTAGTTTATGTAAACCAATACACATCCTAAATTGCCTACTTGATAAAACAATGAGCTAAGCATATGCATAAGAATAGCACACTCAAATAAACATGAACAGGCAGGAGACAACATTTATGTAAAACTGGTGAAACATCATAAGGGAAATTGCTGTTTTATGATCAGTCCTCTTAATGCCGTTTTGTACTTGTAAACTAGGGTATTGAAATACATAACTAAAGTGCATATGTTCAAGCTTTTGATAATTTATCTCAAAAACGGATAAATACTTTCTCCGGTTCGAATTAGTTGACGCTCAATACATTCGTTTGAGCGTCAACTAGTTCCGGACGGACCGAGTATTCGACATTGCTTAACAAGGGTAGCAAAATATTTGAGTGATTATTACTGTTCTATAACTCCACTGGACCCTGATGAAAAGGGAACGACAACAGAAAGTGGCCTCTTCCTCTGTTGCCTTGATTCCTCACCTTGGAGGACACATTTGTAATATTGCCATTTTAGGGCAAGGCACAGTAAGCAGGTTGCAGTGCAATACCATCTTTAGATTCTCTTTCACTAAGGTCTGCAAGTGAAGTTCAAATTTAGCTGATCCTATTATTTTCTCTGTACGTAATAGTTCTCATCAAATGTGTGACTATTACTTCTTCAAACTATGCATCTATAAAGTACATATAACAGATTTCATGCTTTCTATCTCATTATAACAAAGTAGCATCTATTTCTATTAAAGAAAGGCATATTTTTGACTTTATTGACTTTCTACAACAACAACAACAAAGCCTTTCAGTCCCAAATAAGTTGGGGTAGGCTAGAGTTGAAACCCACAAGATCTCGAAACCTAGTCATGGTTCTGGAACGTGGATAGCTAACTTCCATGCACCCCTGTCCATGGCTAGCTCTTTGGTGATATTCCAGTCCTTCGGGTCTCTCTTTACAGACTCCTTCCATGTCAAGTTTGGTCTAACCCAACCTCTCTTGACATTATCAGCACGACTTAATCTTCCACTATGTGCTGCCGCTTCTGGTGCCTGCATTTTATGTCAACATCATCTCAGACGATGTTGGACAAGCTTCTCTTCAATTGGTGCTACCTCAGCTATCATGTAATCATCCTTCCGGACCTGATCCTTTCGTGTGTGGCCACATATCCATCTCAGTATGCGCATCTCTGCTACACCTAACTGTTGGACATGTTGCCTTTTAGTTGGCCAACATTCTGTGCCCATACTCGAAGTGATGTCCTATCTAACCTACCTTGTAGCTTTTGTGGCATTCCCTTGTCACTTTATTAACTTTCTCCTTATGATTAATAAGGCATAATCTTGCAGATGAGGTACTACTAGTCCTTACTCACACTGGACTACCGAAACTTTTATGGTTTTATTAACAAATAGACCAGGAGATCAAAGATAGACTTCTCCTTATAATTAATCACAGTTTAAAATATTGGCCAGTTAATCGGCATATCGGACAGTTAATCATGTCTTGGCCACCTGCTGATATGAAAACCACCTATTCATGGCATTAACCGGGTGGGCCGATTTATCAGACTGAAAAGCCGATTAATTGGCTGTCAGACCAAATAATCGGCTGGGCCGATTAACTGCCTAGGCAATTTGGGGCCAACTTCTCCCACAGCCACCCACGCATTAGGTTAGACAGAGGGTCGATTAACTCGTTGTCCCTCACACTCATGTAGGAGTAGCCGAGGGCACCATCCCCTCACCGAGCAGCCACCGGCAACGTCCTTCACAAAGTAGCAGCAGCAACTAGTTTAGCTGATAGATGGATTGACTAGCCCACAGCTAGCTAAGCTGGAGGCGGATTGTTGTTGTTTGGACGAGGCAACACATATACCTCACTCTGTTTGCTGCCTTGTCCAAACAACAAGGATGTTGTCAGTTGCCACTTTGTGGGAAAAAAAGGAAAAGGTTGCCTCCCTTGTTACATTACGGTGTACAGTAGCATGTTTATCCATTAATTACAATGCACGTTGCTGTGTAGCCTAGGATATATATAGATATGGCCATAGTTAACCTACCGATAAATGGGTTACCAAGAAATTCAGTTAATAGATTGATTCATCGATTAATCCCTGGGGCGCAGGGCGGGCCCCGAACACAGTCACCCTATCATTGAGTTGGAGCAGCTCTCCGGCTCATGTATCTCAGGCTGCTGGGCAGACCTTACTCAAAAGGGAGCGAGTGATACACAGGGGTGGTTCCATGCCAACAGAGACAGAAAGGTAGAGAACTAGATAGCTATTACATTAATCCACATAACTCTTGGCCGAGCAGGCCACCAATCCGAGTGTTCCGCAGCAACCACCCAGGGGGCATCAACGTCTTGAGAGTAGACGGTGCTCATGGTGCCTCGTCCAGACAAGTAACCCAGAAAGAGGAAGCATGAGAGCCCCCGAGCCCTAATGCGAGACAGGGTGCTCGGGGCGCCACCCCAATCTACGACTTACTGAGTTCAAATGACAAAAGGAGCGGCGAGGCTCGTCAGTCCATGCTTCTTGTGCCAATGTTCCTTCTTCCTTGGTCAGGCGATGCCAATTATGCGACAACATTTGACTCCTCAAAGCCGAGGTCATCCCCCGGGCTCTGTGGTTGTTGCCATCGTCGTGGTCGCGGTTGCGGCGAGGTTGTTCCTGACCCCGACCACCGCGCCCGCGGTCTCATCCACGATCACGAGCACCGCGACCTTCCTCACGCTTCCGGCAGCTGGGGTCATCGTGGTCGCCCTCGCGACACCCCCGACGATGATCCCCAATGAAGTTATGGACCTCCTGACAGTTCTCAAGGCCTTGCCCCTTGAGCGATGAAGAGGACACGACTTACCTGCACCTTCCTCGATGGCTTCGACCTTCTCCTTGACGGCCTCCAGCGCACCCCGCTGCGGCTTGGGGCTCTGTCGCCATGACGAGCTCGGCCTTCCACTTCTTCGCCTTCTTAGTGGTATAGATGACGGCATGCGGGGAGACCTTGGGGATCGTGTTGCGGACCTAGCAGAAACGTTGAATGAAACGTTGTAGCATCTCCCCCTTCTTTTGCTTGACGGCATGGAGAGTCCATGTCGGGGCGCACGAAGGCGCCCTGGAAGTTGGCCACGAACTGGCGCTGAGGTCGTCCCACAAATCCATGAAGCACAGTGGGAGGTTCATAAAGCCAACGTCGGGAGAAGCCCTTCATGGCCATGGGGAACCGGTTGGCCATGACGTTCTCGGCGCCCCCGGTCGCCTAGATGGCAGTGTTGTATAGCTAGAGGAACTCCGCAAGGTCGACCATCGTACTTTTGTGCCAGGCCAGGGCGGAACTTCCCCAGGCAGGCGATGCATGGGAGTTCCAAGATGAATGCTTGGCAGCCCCCCACACCACTGCCACCACCACACACACACACACACACTGTATCGGCAAGGGGTTAGATCTCGCGGTTGTGGCTCCTCCGCAGATTCCACCGTCGGAGCCAAGGAGGCCTTGTCCTCATCAGCTCTCGACACACTCCTTCTGTCCCAGAATGACTGCCCGAGTGTCATGGACCCTCCCCATCTTGAGGACGACGTCGCGTAGATCCCTGGTGCGTTCTGCCACGAAGGTGGTGCCCGGACGATGAGGTCCCACCTGCGCCCCTCCTGTCCTGGTAGGCGAGTGACTTAGTGCAGGAGGAAGCGAAGCAACCGTCCACGCGGAGCAGGAATGGTCACGCCTCAAAGTGTTGCGAGAGTCCTAGTCGTCAGCGTCCACCAAGTCAGCCACCTCCTGAAGTCGCAACCCCATGGGGATGTTTTCCTCCAAAGGCACGAGAGGATGCCTAAGAAGTGTGTGCGCGGCATGCAACGCCGATGCCAGCTACCCTAAGTCCAGCCAGAGCCGGGATAGCTGGTTCCTGTTAGCGGAAGCTTGCTCACCGATCAGAGCTGCGAGCTTCGATGGGGACCCGCTGGCTTCGCCCAAAAGGGCCTCTTGGCTGGGATGGGCTGAGCAGACAGGAGGCGGCAGCTGCTACCGCTGCTCGTGATCCGACATGGTCAAAGAAGATGGCCCGAAAATGACCTAAAGCCTCAACCCCCTACCTGGTGCGCCAGATGTCGACGGGTGATCGTCGATGTCGAAGATCGGGGAGATCCCGTTTTAGAGATTCGGCTAGGGGTCAAACACTTCAGATCACTTTAGATATGGAGGCCTAGTTTATCCAGGTTCAGGCCACCGAGAAGGTGTCTGCGTGTGCGTTCTTGCTGAGGTGTGTGTGTGTGTGACATGTTGTACGTCCAGTCCACCTGCCCGCACAGAAGTGTGGCTGAAGTCAAAGAGGGTGACGTCCCGTCACGTTTTGACAAGTGACAGCCCTCAAACATATGAGACGTGCGGCGTGCCTCTTCGCCATTGTCATGAGCCTACAGCTTAGGCCACTGTAGAGTCGCCGGGCCTCCCCACCGCATACAATCAACCACAAGACCCTGAGGACATCCCTGCCAACCCGGAAAACTAGCCAGGAGGTCTTCCCGAGAAGGTGCGCAAGCGTGCGAGCATGCTCGGGTGGAGTCCCCGGGGGTTTGTTATGCCCGGGCTGCGCATGTGCATAGGCCGCGAGCACCCAACTCCGGGGCCACGCCGGGCCGAGTTCAGCCCACGCCATGGATCCAAGGGACCCCGTCCCATGTATCTCTAATAAAGGTGGCGCTTAGTGTTTTTACAAAAAAAATGACTATTAGTTGGGTTTTAAAAAATTTGTTTTCTTAGGTTTTTGTAGAACTGGATTATACTTATCCTCGATTTGGTTAGATAGCCCAAACAAGTTTTTAGGTGGTTACACCAGATATCACATTTTAAGAAATCCAGTTCTACACAATCCCTGTATCATCCCCATTGAGGTGTGGGAAGGCCTCGAGGTCATAGCGATAGTATGGCTAACCAAGCTTTTCAACCTCATTTTTCGGGCAAACAAGATGCCAGAAGAATGGAGACGAAGCATATTAGTACCAATTTTCAAGAACAAGGGGGATGTTCAGAGTTGTACTAATTATTGTGGAATTAAGCTGATGAGCCATACAATGAAGCTATGGGAGAGAGTCATTGACCACCGCTTAAGAAGAACGACAAGCGTGACCAAAAATCAGTTTGGTTTCATGCCTGGGAGGTCGACCATGGAAGCCATTTTCTTGGTACTTATGGAGAGATACAGGGAGCAAAAGAAGGACTTGCATATGGTGTTCATTGACTTGGAGAAGGCCTATGATAAAATACCGCGGAATGTCATGTGGTGGGCCTTGGAGAAACACAAAGCCCAGCAAAGTACATTACCCTCATCAAGGACATGTACGATAATGTTGTGACAAGTGTCCGAACAAGTGATGTCGACACTCATGACTTCCCGATTAAGATAGGACTGCATCAGGGGTCAGCTTTGAGCCCTTATCTTTTTGCCTTGGTGATGGATGAGGTCACAAGGGATATACAAGGAGATAGTATGCTCTTTGCGGATGATGTGATGCTAGTTGACGATAGTCGGACGGGGTCAATAGGAAGTTAAGAGTTATGGAGACAAACCTTGGAATCGAAAGGTTTTGGGCTAAAACCGAGTACATGAGGTGCGGGTTCAGTACTACTAGGCGCGAGGAGGAGGTGAGCCTTGATGGGCAGGTGGTGCCTCAGAAGGACACCTTTCGATATTTGGGGTCAATATTGCAGAAGGATGGGGGTATTGATGAAGATGTGAACCATCACATCAAAGCCGGATGGATGAAGTGGTGCCAAGATTCTGGCATTCTCTGTGACAAGAGAGTGCCACAAAAGCTAAAAGGCAAGTTCTACAGGACGGCGGTTCAACCCACATTGTTGTATGGCGCTGAGTGTTGGCCGACTAAAAGGCGACATGTTCAACAGTTAGGTGTGGCGGAGATGCGCATGTTGAGGTGAATGTGTGGCCACACGAGGAAGGACCGAGTCCGGAATGATGACATACGAGATAGAGTTGGGGTAGCACCAATTGAAGAGAAGCTTGTCCAACTTCGTCTGAGATGGTTTGGGCATATTCAGCATAGGTTTGGGCATATTCAGCATAGGCCTCCAGAAGCTCCAGTGCATAGCGGACGGCTAAAGCATGCGGATAATGTCAAGAGAGGTTGGGGTAGACCAAATTTGACATGGAAGGAGTCCGTAAAGATAGATCTAAAGGATTGGAGTATCACCAAAGAACTAGCTATGGACAGGGGTGCGTGGAAGCTTGCTATCCATGTGCCAGAACCATGAGTTGATCGCGAGATCTTATGGGTTTCGCCTCTAGCCTACTCCAACTTGTTTGGGACTAAAGGCTTTGTTGTTGTTGTTGTTGTTTATGTGTTGGACAATTTAAAGTTTAATTAGGAAAAGTATTAAGTCTATATACACCCTTGTCAAAATATCATGTGGTAATGAGCGTTTGCTGGAAATCCTCGTTTTCAATTAACCAAGAGGTTTCTAAACAATCTGAAAGAAAATGGCAAATGTTGGAGATGGTATTTCCTATGTCAGATACAAATCAATCAATCTGCCAGATACAGAAAAGGCAATACTTCGCCAAATAGTGGAAACACAATTCAGTGATTATTTGTCTTTCATGTGTCTAGTGACCGTAGTTCGGTCAAATCCCAAAACTTTGCAGAGATGTAGCCCTATATCTCATTATTATTTGGAACTTCCAAAGACTTATATGCATGATTTTTAACGGACTTTACACCAATTTGAAGTTTCACAAGATACACTACCTTATGTCTGTACAATCTGCAATGTACTCCATAGCTGACTTAGGTTTTGCATTAGTGACCTACCAACTATCCCTCAAATAAATTTTCTATTGAGTAGAAGAAAGGTGCTTAGAACAACATAGATGATCAAGAGAACTGTTTTAGTGTTCAAAACTAGAATAGCTAAACAGGTTTCTCCCACATTGAATGATTAGCAACTGATTAGGGAATATAACCCTAAGGCTATAATCTGTTTAGAAAGAGATGTAATAATCTAGCTACCCCTGTGTACTAAGACTGTGAGTGTCCCTCATGTTGTTAGGGCATCAGAAGAAGGATGGTGCAATTTTTCAATGTGACTAGTTGATCGAATGGTTGGTAAACCCAATAGTAAGCAAACGGAACTGTCTTTAGTACTTGTAGTCCTCTCATATATATCACATAAAAAAGGAAGAACATGTGTATCTTACAGAAGCAACAGCAACAGGGAAGAGGAGAAAATGAACAACATTTCACTCTTTTAATTGCATACCTACCAGCTTACATGGTGAAATAAAATTTAGAAAGATGCTCTAATCAGCAATCTCCAAACAAGACGAACAAACATCCAAACTCGTCTTAGCAAACGGGTTGTAGGATTCTATATAAGCATCACATATGTACCAAATGCAGTCCCTTACATCCAGCACAAACGTCAAATCATTTTTTACACAGTATCAGCAACCCACAAGGGAACCAAGTCGGCACCAGCAGCCCTGATGTACTAAACATAAACCCGCAACAAAATAGCAACCTACCGATGCCCAACCAGCCAAACCCCGCAAGGAAGGACCGGACCAACACATACTTACCAGAAGTCCAAAACCCCAGTGCGCGCGCACACACAAATACACACACACCGCGACCGAACATTAATCCCCTCTACCATCAGATATGTTTAAGGAAAGCGGGGAGGACTTGTGGGTCACCAGGAGGAAGCAGACGGCGATGAAGATGACGACGCCGAGAGCGAGGGGGTCGGAGCCGGGAGGGGGCGGCTGACGACCGCGAAACTGCTGCTGGGATAGTGATGGCGACGGCGTAGGCAGGCGCTGGCGCGGCGTGGACTCGGCAGTGACGTCTGACATCGGGAGAGGATAGTTCGCGATCTCAGATTAGGGTTCTGGGCTCGGCGATGGGCAAACCGGGCAGAGGGACGAAGAAGGAACCAAAGTTTTTCTTTTTTAAGGAAAACATAAGTAATGCATTACGATATTGTACCTGGCATATCGCCAATTACAACGTCAGATACAAACGCAGGAAAATGGCCTAGCCATGTCTCTATGCAGCCATTCCCCATGTCAACACCATGCGCTGCTAAAATATGCGCAAGCAACCTTACAGTCACGCTTATAATGAACTACATCAACAACGTTTGATTTTTTTTCAAAACTATGATATATTTTATAGCATTTTCGAAAACTATAGGACGAAATACCAAAAACCAAAATAGTAGCCGTACCATCTTACGGCGAAGTAGTTTTCGGCCATCCTTTGGCGAGTAGGCGTTCGGCCACAATTAGGCGAAGTAGGGTTTTCGGCCATCACTGGCCAGAAGAGTGGGGCACTGGCGAAATGTTACTTTTCGGTCAACCCTTGGCGAAATAGACTTTTGGTCAAGTCTAGGCGAAAAAGTACTACTTCGGTCTCGTGTAGGCGAAGTTGCATGGCTCATCTTTGAAATGTATTTTCTCGCCAATTTTTTCCGCTAACCCTTCCTCGCCAGATGTTTCCGCCACACGCTTCCCGCCAACCCCTTCCCGCCATATGTTCCCGCCAATTCGCTTCCGCCAATCCCTTCCCCGCCTTATTTTTCCGCCAATCCCTTCCGCCTTTATTTCCCGCCAACCCTTTCCCGCCATACCGCAGCTTATTCTTTCCGCCATTTTCTCCTCTCAGATCTATAAAACCCCTTGAGGCGAAGGTGGATAAGCATTCGGTGTAGTGTAGTCGAGATGTCCCATTATCCATTCGATCGTAGTTTTCACCCCGGTATGAGCGGCACTCTTACGAGTCTAGTTACCGATTTCGGGATGGACAATAGGATAGTTCCATGGGACGAACTCACCGGTAGTGACACCATAATGAATGAGTTGGCTCACCACCACGTAGGGTCCGGGTGGCCCGAAGGACCTATGAGGAGGTACGTCAAGAACTTCTTAGGTTGCATGAAAGGTGGAAGAAGGTAGTGGAGCCAAGAGTGAAACTTTCGGAAAGACCGCAAAGAAAGAATACATTTTTATGGGTGAGGAGAGCGAGGAGGATGAAGATATCTTCATGCCGCCGCTCCGGGTTCTCAGATCGTCGAAGGGCAAGAGTTACGCATCGTCCAAAGGCAAGACTTCGCATCCTCGAAGGGCAAGAGTTACGCATCCAAAGAAGGGCAGCGTTACGCATCGACGAAGGGCAAGAGGACCGCATCGTCGAAGGGCAAGAGGGCTGCATCAACGGAGGATGACGATGATGACTTCATGTAGTATGTAAGATGTATTCCGGTTGTTGCTTTCATTCAGATGTATTTGCATTATTAGTTTGTATTGTATTATTGTAGGGCATTATGTTCTATCTGAATTTCATTTTGTAGTATGTAAGATGTATTGCCCAAGTTCACCGCATCGTTTAATTCGGATGTACTTGTATCTTAATTATCGGTTGTAATCTATTTGGAAATGTAATCGAATAAGAATGCTAATTAATAGTAATATGTCTCTCGCATACATAAAACAATATATGTCTCTGATCGGATAGAAGGAAGTGCGATAGTAACACATGCATGAAGCATGTCTCATACATAAATCTTGACACACATATGCGAATAGTCCGAAACTAACATAGATAATGAGTCATACATAGATAGATAAGCATATCATTTGCGGGGACGGCGATGCAGTCTGGGTCTTCCTTGGGCGAGGACCGGAAGGCGATAAGCACTGAGGTGGTGGACGAGGCTCGCGATAACCACGACCATAGTTAACCTCGTCTGTGACGGTCTATGTCTCCTGCGTCGGTGGTGGTGGTGGTGGAGTGTGAAACACTATCTGCGAGAAGCCATAAATGTTTGTAGCTTGGTCATCATCCTCATCGCCCTCAAAGTAATCAGCACCACCACTAAGGATGGGTGATCGCTCAATGCATGAACGGTCTGATCGTTGCCGCTGCAGAAAGTAAAACATGTAAAATTGATACAAATGCATGAACGATTACTACTCTGTTGAAAAGAATGTAGTGAGTAGGGTTACCTAGTTCCATCTGGCTGATGCCGATGGCGCTCCCTATTTGTGAAGGAGGTGGCTCATGCCAGAAGAGCTCCTGGCCGTGAAGGAGGTGGCTCGTGCCGGGAAGAGCTCCCCGGCCGTGAAGGAGGTGGCTCATGCAGGAAGAGCTCCCCAGGCTGTGAAGGAGGTGGCTCATGCCAGGAAGAGCTCCACAGTTGTGAAGGATGAGGTTTTGCACGGTGCATGAAGGTCATGGTTGTGAGCGGTGCACGAGGTCGTGGTTACGAATCTTTGTCTGAGGAGGGGCGTGGCGGACGATGTCTTTGGAGGAAGAAGTGCAACATCCAAGACCGTCTACACGTAATTGCGTAAATCCTGCGTAGCTTGTCATCAAGACGCCTCAACCATGAGACGCCCTCTCGCGGTGGGATAGTTTCTCCTCCGAAAGCGCCGCATTAAAGCGGAAACCTCCTCTCGCTACCAGTCTTGTCAAGTCACCACAGTAGATGAAGAGTTAACCAATTATATCCTCGTTGTATGATAGACACCACGAATAGACACCCAAGCTTAATATATCCAGATTAACAAAAGACTCAACATATAAGAACCAAGGCATTTACCGCGTGGTGTCTGGTTCCCATAACAGAGGCAGTTGGGTACATATCGCTGGTGAGAGGGGCTTCGATCTGATCAGGAGCAGCTGATGGAACCAAGTAGATCCTCGTTGTATGCCGGTAACGCTGCAGATACTTGTTCGCCGAAGGTCTGGATGCGGGATGTATACTCTCTCACCGTTGTTTACCTTGTTGAAATTGCCGACGACTCTAAACCCTGTCATCTCGCTTTGTCTGTGTGTTGAGCACTTGCCTCTTTTAAATAGTATGGGGACACGAAGAAAATAGCATCCAACTCAATCTGCCACATGTACCAACACATGAGAGCAAGGTAGGTGCAACAACTTCGGTTTGTTGCATGTACACTCACACGTTGGATAAAATTCCGTTCCAATTTTTACCTCGTGTGTCTTCACCTCATTTCGAACCAAAACCATCGGTAGGAAGCTGAACCTCATACCTCCTTTCTTGATTCCCTATGAGTCCTGACAAAGGTGCTTCTTTGCTTTCTCTATCTTCTTTGCCATGTTCCATGACACGGCTACAATAAGGTGTGTTACGATTATCTTCAATATGCTTCTTTGCTAACTCGTGCCTTTCTCTCGAAATATCTCAAAGTGCCATGGAATACAGCCTCCACAATAGCCGTGGAGTGGCAAGCTCTATTCCCTCTCAAAGACAAAGTTATACACCTCTGCAAGATTGGTTGTCATATGGCCATACCTAGCTCCATGTGTGTCATGCAGCAAAGACCAATTCACTGGAGGCTCTTTCTCTATCCACTCAGAAAAATTCTTTATTGCCCTTCCCTTCTTTCTCGTAGTATTAGGAGGGTCAATTGTCGGCAAGTCACAAAGACCCACTGGCTCCTCTAGCTCCGCTGATGAGTCTGCTAATTTAACTTGATCTTCTTCCATTTTCTTCCTCGCACGCGGACTCGCTTCTTAGTAAACTCATCTAGTTTTGACCAAATAAATTCGTATTTATTTCATTGGCTCTGCTTGCATAATTTTTGAACAAGTTCATCAACCGTTTGTTCTTGAACTGTGAGAAAAATTAGCCCCAAGATGGCGCATGCACCACCGCTCTGCAAGTCCCTCCAAGGTGTTGGTTCGTCATCCGTTGGATTACGAATTGTCTTCACGGCCTTCAATATACCAACATATACATCATGAATGACACACACGTTTGGTCGGTCCTTCACGATGGCAATTTTCACTTGGCGGAAGAACCATACCCACCGAGAAAGTTCTCACCTCCACAAATGCCATGGCAAGTGGGATGATTTGATTGTTCCGTCCCACACCAATAGCCGCCAGATTTGCCCTCTATATCGACCGGTCCAGAATGTACCATCCACAAACATAACGGAGGACAATGCCGGAAAGCTTCGATGCACATACCAAAAGAGAAGAACACTCGTTTCAACACCTTGAAATCTGGTATACTCAAAGAACCTCATGTGTTGTAATGCTCACATAAGTGCCGGATTCCTCTCCTTCAAGATGCCTGGAGACGGACAACATTATCATATGAGTCAAGAACGTCCCAAACCTTTCCTCCATAGCCTTCGCTTAGCCCTCCAAGCCTTCCCATAAGGAATGACATAATTCCATCGACCTTCACTTCATTGTCTGGATGTGTTTTGCTTCCATATCTTTCTTCTCTACTATCTCGGTATACATGAGTTGCGAATGAGACTTGAAGTCAGGTTCGGATGCTTCACCAGCAGGTTCTTCCTCACACAATTATGTGGGACGACAATGGTGACAACCCAATGGATGTCATACTTCGGCACGTGCCCGTGCACCTTCCCAGGACAACCTGTTACAACACATTTCACGGTATAGTTTGTTGGACTTGATATGTGTGTCCAGGAAAACCCTCTGCGTAGACATAGCCCACTTTATCACCGCATACTTCAATTTTTCTTTGTATCAAACATAGCCCCTATCTCATGCTTGGTTCAGATTATATCGCCATGGAGTCTCATGGCCATCGTTGACCATAAGGCCGGTGGATATGTCCTCGCTCCCATGCGTATGAATCGGTACCTCCACTTCATCCTCGAATTTTGAATCCGGTTCCTCCACCAATCCATCCTCGTCCTCTTCCTCCATCACCCTCTGCATTTCATCCCCTTCCTCATCTCCATCAAGAAACCAGAACCAGCTAATATTATCGACTGGCTACTCACGGCGAAGATCGGGACCACAAACATTGTGTGGCACGTACTCCGACTCTTTCTCGGGTTGGCTAGCATACACATCTTGTGGGTGTGACCGGATAAAACAATCTCGGCCGCCACTTCACCGCCTCGACCGGTTTCATACCCCCGTGGAGTTGTACGACATTCCCTCCTTGACAGGTTGCACAAGTACATATGGGTGGATTCTTGGTCTCGGCGGCGTCTTAACAGGACAACCAATGTTGGCTCCTATCTACCAAAGATCAACTCCCACTTGACATTTTTACAATATTTGGTCCACAATGCGTGAATCTTGTGGAACATACTTGAGGATCCGGCCCAAACTAGTTGTCAACCAAGATTTCAATTGTCTAATGTCCACCGTCCGGGTCAAGCTAGTGTCATGACGCCATTTTTAAACTCGCTAAGATCAACTCCCAACTCATTATATCGAACGTTACAAATACCGTAGTAAACAGTCAAATTTATCGATTGAGACATTTTCACTGTCGACATTGTCATCTTCTCATTAATCACAACGAACACTAATATTACCCGCTACACTAACTACGCGCTAAAATGCCACCACAAACATATTAACACTAACTAACAAACTATACAATTTAGAGAAAATTTGTGACGCCATGGTTATACCTTCGAAGCGTGCGTCTCTTCCGGTCACCGCGACCGCCATCGAACAACGGGCAGCGCCCACTCGACGACCGGAGGTTCAACTCCGGTCACCTCAAGTCGCCGCCTCCTCACCACCTCCTCCTCCACACTGTTGCTCCTCCTCACCACCACCTCCTTCCCAACGGACCTCCTCCACCCCACCATGGCTCCTCCCCAAGCGCACAAAAACTATCCCATAACAAAAAAAACCGTGGGCCGGTGGAGAATGCTATGATCTATCGATTACATGCCTTGGTTGTGTAAATGAGTGCAAATTGGAGGAGATCGTGGAGGAGACCGAGCTCTACAGAGAAGAACGAGAGGAACGAGAAAGAACAGAGGCGAAAGCAGAGGAAGGTGACGATGGGATCGGCCTTATCCGGACCTTTTCGGTCTCACGCTTTGGCCGAAAAGCTTTTCTGCGGCTGGCCGAAACGGCCCATTTCGGTCTAGGCCTCGGCCGAAGCTACTATTTTCGCCCACCCCACCCGACGAGACCTCTTCGCCCAATCGAGGCTCATTTTCGCCTACAATTTGAATGAAATGTCCTTTTCGCCTAGTTACGCCGAAAACTACCACTTCGGCCACCACGAGACCGACAGGGTCATATTTTTGATATATTGGCAATGGGTACTATAGTTTCCGAATTAGATATAAAAAAGGTGATAGTTTTGAAAAAAAATCAACAACATTCAGTCCTACTTTCATTTAGAATTTTACATCTCTGAATATAGTTCCTAATTCAGCAAGATCATAGTCTCCGCTCGTCACGCCTTGTTTTAGGATCATAGAGTCTGTTTCAAAAATTACTTTCTGGCAACCCATTTGCGATGCGATCATCTTTGATTACGGGAGAACTAGAGCTTCAGCATGCAATGGGTTGGAAACATGCTCCATATCTGCTCCTGCTGTCATCAATACGCCGTGGTCGTTTCTGATCGTGAAGCCCCAACCTCCTGATTTTGATGCTTCCCTGAAGGCTCCATCAACATTTATTTTCAGTATTCCAGCATGGGGTGGCTTTCATTTTTTCTGATGGCTCCTCAACTAGCTTCTTTGCCTCTGACTTGTCCTTCAAATTAGCACTCAAGTGATAAGTAATGGATGAGGATATTTCATCTACAGCTAAGGTTGCATCTTCTTTATTTGCCTTATTCCTTTCATGCCACCACAATTATAAAATAAAGCGTGAGATTGTGACGTCTTTGGTCTTTTCAGACAGTAAAGGTGTGCCGGGAGGTGCGCAAACTCCTCCAGTTGATCTATGTCGATCCAAATAATAATAATAATAATAATAATAATAATAATAATCTACTCCCTCCATTTTAAAATATTTGTCTTTCTACAGATTTCAACAAGTGACTACATACGAAGCAAAAGGATGTCTATATACATATATATATGATAGTTCATTTGAAATCTCTAAAAAGACAAATATTTAGAAACGAAGGGAGTATGTAATAAATAGTTATAAATGGATAAAAATTCTTTACGGACCTTTGTTATATGTTTATTTATCGCGTCTAGCGAGCAACCATTGGCTCGCTAGCGCTCTGTGACACCCGGTGATTTTTGGTAAGCGTCTGTCTCATTGTTTTTACTAGGAAAGATTTTCTGATCCCAACTACTTAAAAAGGAAATAGCCCACTAACATCCGTATTAAATGGTCTACATGCATCCGACTGCGTCCTCTTTTACTCTATGTGTGTGGATGACTTTCTATTATCTCTGCTCCTAATGTCTGAGTTGGTTGAATAATACAGTTTATTTTCGTCCCACCACTTTCAACCGTTTTTTCGCTGGTTTTTTTGGTCGCCTTCCCCATCCACCCCATCCCACGCGGGCATACAAAAAAACCCCACCCCGGCAAAAAAAAAGCTCCTCCTGATCCCATCTCAGATCTCCCTGCCGCCGACTCTTCGTAACCGCCCGCCCACGTACGAACTCCCACTCCCCCACATCGACGCCCCCCTTGCCGTTGTCATGTCCTTCACCACCACGTCCTCATGCCTCGAGGCCATCCCCAACATCATCGTGCGCGTCGAGCTCCTCTGCTCCGCCCAGATCTCTTCAACCCTTTCCCTCTCTCCTCTGCTCCGCGTCCTCGTGCCTCATCCATCCTCAACCAGGTAATTAGCCCTACACGCATGTTCATAACCGCATACACGTATGCCTTTGAATCCTACTGATTTTCCATCGACCACAAATCCCTCGAGGACACGGCGCTCCTCTCCCGAACGAGGTCCCGATCCGCTCCTCCTCCTCTCCCGAGGATACGCAGCCGCCGCCGCCGATCTGCCGATCTGGGCAGACGCGGCCATCGTGGATCACGAGAATGCCGCTGCCGACTGCCGCCGCCGACCTCCCAGGGCGCGCGAGATCGCCTCCGCCGACCTCACGGGGGAGGGGCGATCTAGCCGCCACCGACCTCACGGGGGAGGAGCGATCTCGCCGCCGCCGGCCTCACAGGGAAGACGCCCTCTCATCTCGCCGCCGCCGACCTCACATGGAAGACGGATCTCGTCGCCGCGGATCTGACATGACAGGGGAGGACCAAGTAAGAATCTGTCCTCACTTCTACTGGTTTGGTTCATCTCTGCATCTGATGCATTGTTGTATGCATTTTGCTAAGATCTATCTAGAAAGGACCACAACATTTAAGGAAAAATTTCCTCGTTATAATGGGAAACAAAGTCATGAAGACACTTGCTATTATGGTAGAATTTGGTATTTTATTTCTGTGCAAAATGACGGCAATATAATGTTTCTTTTATACATGATGCAGCTGGTGAAATAGCTGCAGAATTACAGGCACGGTGATGGAAATCTTGTGGCACCATTCCTATCTTAAGATGGGAATTACTCAGGTATGACTCATTAAATTATGGGTGAGGTTTTAAACTTTTTTCTTTACTGATAATTAATGAAACAAGCATATAGTTTCCAGATTCAGATATATATACTAGAAGAAGTTTGATGAGAAGTATCATTTCTCTTGTCGGTTTACTTCGATATAATCACTATGAACAATGATGATTTCATAATCACCAACACGTATACCTAAATCACCGGAAGGTTTCTTCTATTTTGCCTTGTTGGCGGACCATTTTTCTCTGTCGTTTCATCTTGGTTAACTAATTTGCTCACATGTAGTAGCATGCTACTTAGGTATGCATGAAAACTATATGCCTGTTTCATTAATTATTTAATACCAGGGTAGCATGTTGTTGCATTGGTTCCGGTCATACATCAGTATTATTGACAAGACGCTCACACTTAATTCTTATATTTCCTTCGTATGTGGATCTAAATCGCATGTTGGTAGGTGCAAATCCAGCTGCCTTAGTCGTGGTGGTGGAGTGAGCGACTGAGACCGCAAACTCGATGCGAGACCGCCGACTCGATTCTTCTGCCGCCTCGGGTGGGCGGATCGCAACCTTGCTTCTCGATCGCTTGAGGGCAGGGGAATCTTTGGGCGGGAACTCCGCTCGGCCGCGACTGCTTGTGGCGGGAAGTGTCGCCGTGATCGGGTGTGGTGGACTCTGACCTCATGGCAAGCTAATGCTCTTGTGGGGCGGCGTTGCTCGAGGCCCGCAAACACTGCGGTTGTGGGGCGTGGTCTTTGCTCACTTGTGACCTCGTCTTGCGCCACCGCTTGCGCTCGTCGCGAAGCCTTAAAAACAATCGGGCCCAACACAGATGAGGCAGAATGCGGTTGCTGTAGAGTCTAATGACCCGCCCCTGGGACAGTGGGGGGACGATGGATATGATGCTTATGGGGATGGCCAACACCGTGGATCGTCGTTTACGGGAGGTGGACGTGGTTATGCCTGGCAGAGTGATGGTTCTGCTGAGAGACCATTTCTCGGCCCTCCGGGTGGTTTTGTCGAGAGAGCTTCAGGCCCGGACTACCCGCAGATAGGTGGCTACCGTGGTCATCGTGGTGGTCGTGGTCGGTACCGCAGACAACCTCCGCCACCGGTCGTTGTTGACCATCAGCATCTTGATGTGGCTACCGATCCTGCTCGGGCCGACCGAACCGCCTGGCCAGCGATGAAGGTAGTGACGGCTTTGGCCGGCGTGGAGGTTCCTGCCATCGGTGTTTCTGGCGAGGAAGGTGACAGGATGTAGTTCGAGAGAGCGCCCAAGTGGGCGTGAAGAAGGAGAAGATGCTATGCTATCGATGTGGTGAGAAGGGTCACTTCATTCTTTGAGTGCGTGGCGGGCTGTGCGATTCGTGTGGTAAGCCAAAGACATGCCACGGGGATTTCCCGCTTCTACGTGATTAGGTTGGCTCTTACAATATATGGAGTATATTGTGTTGAGTCGATGTTCTTTGAGTCCCTATCACAGAGAGATTCCTGAGAGACGCAGAGCTTGACTCACTGGAATTGTGAAAGCTACCCAGGAGTGGTTTCGAGGCCTACAGTGTAGACTTGTGAACCGGCTCTAGGTGATTTTCAAGTGGAGCTTGTCCATATTGAGGACAGTGTGTTTAGGGTTGACTTTTCCAACGGTGGACGATTTGCGAGAGGTTCTTTGAGCTTTGGGTTGCAAGGTCCCCGGTACTAAATGCATTACGGAATTTCGCGAGTGGAAGAAGGTGGAGCCTAAGGAAAGCCCTCACTCAGTGTGGGCTGCGCGGTTTTCCGGGGCTCCCTCTGAGCCTTTGACGGATGCTCGAGTTGTGGCTAGTCTGGGTATTATGGTTGGAAAAACTGATAAAGTGGATATGACATTCACCCGCGCCCATGGGGTGGCCCGACTCCTAGTGAGTGTTCTGGACATTGAGTTCGTCACAGATGTGGTCAACTAGACTTATAGGGGAGAGGTGTTTCCTCTTGACATTGAGTTTGAGGATACAGAGTTGTTTGCTGAGGCGGTTAATGGGACTGATGTGGATATGCACGAGGGTGACGACAACGCGAGTGCTAGTGGGGAACCGACTGATGAGGCTGGACGAGAGAGGTCCAACGGATCGGGACTTGTTGCTCAGTTGCCCGGGGGTGGGCCCGGGGTAGAGCCGGCCCCAGCTCCGTCGGTGCCGATGAGTACTTTGCGGTTTGGGTCCTTTGAGCCAGCGTCTGCCCCTCCCAGACTTTGGAGCGACAAGATGGAATTTGATGATGTTTTTGAGTGCACGCTTCCGGTGTTGGAGTTTGATGTTGTTGATAGTCCTGTGGTGGGAGGCTTGATGGGGACGCACTCGGCGACGACCTTGGTGGGGGGTGGGGAGGTGGAGCCTCAGGTGGTTTCGCTTTCCCCCGCTCCCCCAGTGGTCACGTGCCGGGAGATGTCGTCTGCTTCGGAGGTTGTGCCTGGGGGGAGTCCGGCCTCGACCTCTTCTCCTCCTATCCTGGCGCCGGAGACGCCGGCGACGCCGACGACGGCCGGCCGTGGGGGAGGCTGTCTGGGTCAGGTGGACCCGGTTCCTTCTCCTCTTATGGCTAGAGCGGCCACATCTCGATGGTCTTTGGGTGGGGGTGCAGGCGGTGGCCTCGACCCCTCCTTCTCCTTCGGCAGTCAGGACAACGACGCCCTCATGCCAGAGGGTTGGGGCGGGGGGAGTATTCGGGCAGGCGGCGCCCGCGCCTCCCTCCCCTGGCTTCCCGTTCGTGGGGCTTGGGAGCCCTCCGCCGCCTCCTCCGGTATCCTTGGTTGATTCTTCAGCGCGAGGTATTACTCGGGAGGAGGTCATTGCCTTTGGTGGGATCCCCGACCCGATCTATGCGGGGCGACGGATGAGTTCTCGTCTCCAGGACCGCCCGGAGGTTGATGACATGCAGCAGAGGTGCGCTATGAGGGCAGCCGAGCTTCGTGACATTGAAGTCACTACTGGTATGTCAGTCAACATGTCTAATTCTATATTGCATTTTTCTAAAGATGAGATTATTAATAATGCCAACCAATTAGGAGTTTCGCTAGGGAGTACTAATAGTGAAATTTCTAACTCGGTTAATGATCTCCTAGATTTGGAAGCGAGCGCTTTAGAAACAATTGAAACCTAGCGGTGAAAACCTATGAATGATGCAGAGATTGATGCGTTGGGGGTAAGAGTGCTCGATAATTTTTGTGCGGATCTTGCACCATCCACTATTGAATATGAGGAGGAGGATGTAATTCTAGAGGATGCAGTAGCAAGACTAGCTGACCCCGGTTATGAGGACCGGATGGAGGACCATAGTAAACCCAAGTGTAAGTGGAAGCGGAAGGTTTATCCTGCTTCCGCGGTTCGTAGGAGTGCTAGGATTTGAACGGCCAAAAAATTTCATGATGATATATGAAAGGAATCTTTTAAAATAGCAGAGGTTTGAAGGACTTGGCTAAAAGAAGGTTTCTTGCTGAGGCGTCTCTTGAGCATCGATTAGATTTCATTGCTCTCTCAGAAACAGGTAGGGATAATTTTGCGCCCCAGTTTCTCAACACTCTATCGGGTGGTGTCGATTTTGATTGGCATTGCCTTCCTCCGCGAGGAAAATCGGGTGGGATCTTGCTTGGAGTGAGATGCGATTCACTGGAAGTCCGAAGTGTAGTGATGGGTGACTTCACGGTTAAATTTCGGGTCAGGTCCAAAGCTGATGGGTTTAACTGGGCTCTGGTGGCGGTGTATGGTGCCACACAACCCGAGCTTAAACCGGAGTTTTTGGCGGACTTGGTTCGAATATGCGGATCCGAGCAGCTCCCAATTTTGGTTGGGGGTGACTTCAACATCATAAGGAGGAGAGAGGAAAAGAATAACGATAATTTTGACGGCAGATAGTCGTTTATGTTCAATACCATTATTGAAAGCTTGGATCTGAGAGATATAGAGCTTTCAGGTAGAAAGTTTACCTGGGCTAACGCTTTGCCAAACCTGACGTATGAGAAGCTGGATCGAGTTCTCGCGAGTGTCGAGTGGGAACAAGTTCCTCTCAGAATCTGCCTAGGCTCTCTCGCACGGAATCTCGTATCACACACCTTTATTCATGGACTCAGGTGAGCCAAACCACGTGGGAAACAAAAACACCTTTTCTTTCGAACTTGCATGGTTGAACGAGAATGTTTCTTGGATCTGGTTGCCAGGGAATGGGCTAAAGATCTTGAGGTACGACTTACATCGGCGTTAAGGCGAGAACAAGATTAGGCATTTGAGAAGTTTCCTACGGGGATGGGCTAAACACCTTAGTGGGATTTATAAAATTGAAAAGGAAAGGCTGAATCCGCGATTTTGCAATTTGCAGAGCTCCAGATTAAGCTAGATGCGGAGATGAGGTTGAAAGAACTTCTCCGCGAAGAAGAATGAAGTGGGCATTGCGGGCTAAGGTCGCAGAGTGGTCCAGGGGGACGCAAACACTCAATTCTTTCACTTGATTGCTAATGGCAAGCACAGAAAGAAGAAAATCTTTCAGCTTGAGCAAGATGAAGGAACGATCAGAGGCGTGACAATCAAGATTTACATCACCGAGTACTATAAGCGATTATTTGGACCTCCGGAGGATAGTTGTGTATCCCTCGATGAGTCCATGATTGAGGATGTGCCTCAACTAACCGCTAATGATAATGATATTCGTCATTTGCCCCATTCTCGGAGAAGGAGGTGTTTGATGCTATAGCGCAGATGAAAAAATAAGGCTCCGGGCCCGATGGATTCCCATGGAGTTTTACAAAAGATGTTGGCACATTATTAAGGGGATTTACTTCCAATGTTCCACGTTCTTTTCTCCGGACAGCTTCGCTTATTTCACTTAAATTTTGGAACAATAACACCGCTTCCTAAGAAAGCGGATGTCGTGAGAATCGAGCAGCTTTAGGCCAATCGCCTTCTCAATGTTAGTTTCAAAATTTTCACCAAGGTTGGGACTAATCGGCTCACACAGTTGCGCGATTACGTGGTGCAAAGATTCCCAAGCTTCTTTCATGCTTGAGACGAAACATCCTAGAAGGGGTGGTGGTCCTGCATGAAACGCTCCATGAAATCCACTCGAAAAAATTGGATGGAGTTATCTTTAAGGTGGATTTCGAGAAAGCGTATGATAAAGTAAAATGACCATTCCTACAACAGGCGTTGCGTATGAAAGGATTTGATGAAATCTGGCGATGCCAGGTTGAATCATATACGCAAAAAGGGAGTGTTGGAATTAAAGTGAATGACGAGATCGGTCATTATTTTCAGACACAAAAGGGCCTGAGACAAGGGGATCCGATGTCCCCTATCCTGTTCAACATTGTAGTGGATATGTTAGCAATTATAATAGGAAGGGCTAAGGAGGCTGGTCAAGTGGGTGGCCTGGTACCTCATCTCGTTGATGGCGGTGTGTCCATCCTCCAGTACGCCGATGATACAATCATCTTTATGGAGCATGACTTGGCAAAAGCGAGAAATATGAAGCTGGTGTTATGCTTATTTGAACAATTGACTGGGTTAAAAATTAACTTTCACAAAAGTGAGTTGTTCTGCTTTGGTAGAGCCAATGATGAACAAGAAGCTTATAGGCAATTGTTTGGGTGTGATTTGGGGCTTTGCCTTTCACCTACTTAGGAATACCAATCCACCATCGTAAGCTGACAAACAGAGAGTGGAAGTGTATCGAGGATCAATTTGAAAAGAAACTGAGTTGCTGGAAGGGCAAGCTCATGTCATACGGAGGCCGATTAATTCTGATAAATTCGGTTCTCACGAGTATGCCTATGTTTCTTTTGTCTTTCTTCGAAGTCTTAGTTGGAGTTAGGAAAAGACTGGACTTCTATTGATCGCGTTTCTTTTGGCAGGGTGATGATCTAAAAAGAAAATGCCGTTTAGCCAAATGGGATATCATATGTAGACCGAAAGACCAAGGGGGTCTTGGTATTGAGAATCTTGAAGTTAAGAACAGATGTCTTCTCAGCAAGTGGTTGTGGAAGTTATCGAGTGGGACTGACGCCACTTGGGCGCAAATCCTCCGTAACAAGTATCTTCAAACCAAAACTTTGTCTCAGGTGACAGTAAGACCGAATAATTCATCCTTTTGGAAAGGGCTTATGAAAGTAAAGCTTTTCTTGTTTAATAGGACAAAGTTTATTGTTGGTGACGGTGCCAGTACGCGATTCTGGGAGGATACTTGGCTCGGAGAGGCACCCTTAGCCATTCAATACCCGTCTTTGTATCGTATTGTTCAAAGACGTGAGATTTTTGTTGCAACGGTATTACAATCGACCCCCCTTAATATTCAGTTCAGAAGGGCATTAGTGGGTAATCGTTGGGAAGAATGGCTACATCTAGTAAGTAGACTGATGGACATTCAGCTTTCCCAACAACCCAATGAATTACGCTGGAAGCTTATTAGGTTTGGAGTTTTTACTGTTAAATCAATGTATGTTGATGTTATCAATTCAAGCTCGATCCCTAGTTCCAAACATGTTTGGGCTGTCAAAGTCCCTTTGAAAATCAAAGTGTTTATGTGGTTTCTCCATAAACAAGTTATTTTAACCAAGGACAACTTGACAAAGCGTAATTGGACAGGACCTATTAGGTGTAGTTTCTGTGATCGGGATGAGACGATCAAACACCTTTTTCTTGATTGCCCGCTAGCTAAAGTTTTATGGAGGACGATCCATATTGCTTTTAATATTACTTCACCGAGTTCAGTCAATACGTTATTTGGAACATGGCTTAATGGGGTAGAGCCCGAGTTAGCGAGACATATTCGTGTAGGAGTCTGTGCCTTGGTGTGGGTGCTATGAAATTGCAGAAATGATTTGGTTTTTAACAGGACAACACACATTCATTTTTTGCAGGTTATTTTCAGAGCCACGACGTTGATCCGTTCGTGGTCGCTACTCACTCCGACGGAGGCAATGGAGCGTTTGGTTACTGGATCTATCCGCTGGGAGATGGTAACTCGGGATATCTTCAACCGGTTTGGATGACGATCATGTAATAGGATAGGCAATTAGTTTACCTATCTCTCTTTTGCCAGTCGGTTGTGGCGTCCTTTATTTGGCTAGTTTGTGTTTCTAGCCCATTTTGGCTCTGTGTGAGCTTTTTTCACTTTTCAGTTGGAAACTTTGAGACCTTGTTGGAACTTATTTATTTGGTTTAATAAGATGGACGTATGCATCTTTCTGATGCAGAGGCCGGGGAGTCCCCCCTTTTTGAAAAAAAAATGTGGAAAAAAAACGCATATGCACAGTACGAGAGCCATATTGCTTTTACTCTTCCTAGCATGTACCGAGTTTTCCATGGGATTAAATTTTTTATCCAAAATTCTATATATTTTGCATTCACTGAAAAGACCAAACGACTCACTGCTCTTCATGGTTGACCCAGAGCAAAGCGATGAACACATGTGCGAACTCTTTGCTATATTGTTGGACATCGTTTACAAAGCATTTTGAGTGATTATATAGTTGCACGTCTTGTAGATTTCACTTTTCATTACCATGAAATGATTGGATGATTCTTTCCTGCATAATTTTGGGGATATTACTAGCATGATCCTACAAATAGTATTGACACATGCCTCTTTCTGATGATAATTACTGTTCTTTGCATGGACATCTGGATGACCGAACGAAACCAATTCTCTTCTCCATGGCAAGACTTGACCGAGTTAAAAATATGACAAATTGTGACCAATTTTTCTGTCTCTGCTCTCTTGCATTATTTTCATATTCATATGTTTATCTCCAGGTGAGTTCATATGTATACTTTTCGCTTGTTCTCTGTCCATCACAAATGTAAGTGCTTGATGTAACATTTCCTACGACTTGTTGCTATTCCTTATCCTTCTTATGGGCGCCGACCTCCCCACTACTAGATCAAAGCCAGAGTGAAGGCGAAGATCTGGTGAAGGAGGTAGTATCCGCCTCTTCGGAGACTTACTCCGCTCCGTCCTACAACACGTGAAGAGCTAGCTCGAAAGGCTTCCATTCTTGCAGAGGTTTTCTCCAATCTTTAATGGTAAAGATTTTTGTGGTAGGAATCTCATTTTCATTATTGGTTATTGTCTTGAAGCTGAAACATTTGATTGCATCTTTGTTGCTTGCTTCTTCAAACATGAGCATATGATGGAACAGTCTGAAGGTTAATTCAAATGTAGTGAAAGTTTGAAGGTCAATGGGTTTTCCATATTAAACTTTCAAACATACCATTCATCGACGTCGTGGGATTCACCTCCGCCAATGACCATCACCACCACGACGTCGCCTACACGATGTCGCCTGAGGTGAATGAGTAGCAGCCCACGACGCATGCGCGGTGGGTGGCTCATCCGAGGTGAGGCGCCCACTGCAGCTGCTCCCAAAGAAGAAGAAGTGTGCCGTGCAAGCTTATGCGATCTTGGTGTGCCCTCCCTCTATGTCGCTTGCTTGATATATAGCAATGCGCTTGTCTTGTACTGCCACTGATTTCCTGTGGACATCAAACAATGAGAAGGTTGTTTTCCAAGAGGTTTATGACTGGTTTGATCAGAAAAAACTGGAGTTCATCTTTACTGTATTTTTATTTTGGTACACAGGAAAGCCTCCACCTATGATTGGTTTTATCATAAAAACTGGTTCGATGTCGCTACCGGGCGTGGTCACTTCTCCCCACTCACCGAAAGCTCCGGCGCCACTGTAACGCCCCACCGGTCTCCACCTCCGTTGGCGCCGTCCGAGAGCCTCGACTATGAGGAGCAGGTACGCTCTATGCAGCTATAATTCTTGACCCTTCTGTTCGTACGTGATTTTTTTACTATTATGTGCAGACCCGAGTTTCTTATGTTTGCTTGTAATGCCCTTCCTTGTCGAATGGATAGCTCTCATCTTGTTGCCCGCATAACTATGCATATGTGCTAGATCAGATTAGTGTCTAACAATATGGATTTTTTGGGGTGCTAAATCATACACAACAATTTTTTGGGTGTGCTAGATTATATTAATG
The DNA here is from genome assembly GCA_021605145.1 of Aegilops bicornis. Lineage (NCBI taxonomy): Eukaryota > Viridiplantae > Streptophyta > Magnoliopsida > Poales > Poaceae > Aegilops > Aegilops bicornis. The sequence goes on along the minus strand of CM038672.1, from coordinate 325,407,711 downwards.
TCTAGATATATGTTTAACACAATTAATGGATACTTTGCACCTGGGAAGCGAAATCTAAAGTTCAGTTCCAGTTCTTTCCGTGTGTTTCAGGTTTTGCAACTAAGAGCTGATCATACGTATCTTGCCCCCATTATCCAGGTTAGCCGCAAGGGACTCCTGATTTTAAATACGTTGTTTGCTGTTGCATTGCAGGTCCTTCAGGTTTGGTGTGGCAACTTTTTCGTCATAACATTTTGAGATTTCTCCACCAATCGGCAAAATTTGGTGCTTATAAATAGGTTAGTTGACTCCCTTCTTCACAGTCTTTTGGGTTTTTTGGTCTGATTATTCAAGTTGGTCGGATGCTTCACGGCTTATTTCGGCAAATCTGTGGAGTGCTTGTAAGTGGAAAGTTGGACACATGCATGATAGATTTGCTGATTACACCTTCAGTTTAATAGTCATGGGTTAGTCCCTTCGCATTCATTTAGTTTTTAGTTAGCACATTGACAACATATGCGTGTGTGAGCTGATTGATGCATTTGTTAGGAGCAATACTGTTCAATATTTTTGCATGTGCCACTATAACTTAGCATTAGTTTCCCCGAATGTCAAATATAAAAATATGTAACATGGTTTGAAGAACAAATTCTCATTTTTGCATTTCAGTTCCAGGTTTAATGGTTATGTTTCTAACACACTAATGATAGTTAATGCCATTCACATTGCATTAACATTCTATGGTGGTATTTTTTTATGAATGAGGTAGTTAATTAATGTAATTACAAATTATTGGTGAGGGACCTACTATAATTTACTTAGTTGCCTCCGTTAGTTGCTTCATATAAATGTAGTATAAACACATGCTTTTTACTTGTGGATTATGTTTCAACCAACAAATCTCTTTGCATTTGGTCCAGAAGTTTCCATATGTATCTCTTATTTGGGGCGAACTTGGTCTGAAGGGAAAACATTATTATGCATTGTTGTTGTGGTCAAGGATTATGTAAACAAAATTCAATTTCATTGAAGTAGTTATTCATGTTGAAAGTCAATGTTCCTCTCTTGCAACTTTGAGAGCTTTTATATTTTGTCTTCCGATCAAAGTTGGTCTAATGGAAAAGTTTGGTAATAGCTCATTGACTTGCTTACAAGAAAATCAACTAGGATACCCACTATGTTGTGCCGGGATATTGGATTCAATGACTAGAGACTGTTAGTAGTTCCAACATAATATGAGGTCCTTGTAGTTCACTGATACGTCTTCAACGTATCTATAATTTATGAAGTATTCATGCTGTTATTTTATCATTCTTGGATGTTTACAATCATTTTATAGCAACTTTATATCATTTTTCGGGACTAACCTATTGACCCAGTGCCCAGTGCCAGTTGTTGTTTTTTGCTTGTTTTTTACATCGTAGGAAATCAATACCAAACGGAGTCCAAATGCAACGAAACTACACGGAGATTTTTTATGGACCAGAAGACCAATAGTGGGACAAAGAAGCACCTGGGGGGTGCCCCGAGGGGGGCACAACCAATCGGGAGCCCGTTCCTGCACCCTGCCGGAGGTGGAAATCATCACTGGTGGCCATCTTCATCATCCTGGCAGCCACCACGGTGAGGAGGGAGTAGTCCACCCTCGGGGCTGAGGGTTTGTACCAGTTGTCGGTGTCAAAACCGGCGGATCTCGGGTAGGGGGTCCCGATCTGTGCGTCTAGGCTGATGGTAACAAGAAGCAAGGGACACAATGTTTACCCAGGTTCGGGCCCTCTCGATGGAGGTAAAACCCTACTTCCTGCTTGATTAATATTGACGATATGAGTAGTACAAGAGTAGATCTACCACGAGATCGTAGAGGCTAAACCCTAAGAGCTATCCTATGATGGTATGATTATAATTGTGATCGGCCTTCTAAGGACCAACCTCTCCGGTTTATATAGACACCGGAGAGGGCTAGGGTTTACATGGAGTCAGTTACAAGGAAGGGAATATAACATCCGGATCGCCAAGCTTGCCTTCCACGCCAAGGAGAGTCCCATCCGGACACGGGATGGAGTCTTGAGTCTTGTATCTTCACGCTTCAATAGTCTGGACGATGTATACAGTCCGGCTGTCCGGATACCCCTAATCCAGGACCTCCTCAAGAGCTCTGAACCAGGGCTTCAATGACGATGAGTCCGGCGCAGCCTTGTCTTCGCATTGCAGGCGGGTTCCATCTCCGAATACTCCAAAGTAATTATCGAACACTTAGACCGTGGTCCGGATCGGCAAGGTGATTCTCACATACCATCGCAGGGAACATAGCATAAATCCGATCTGTTGGCAATCTCCGTAAGGCCGTGTTTTGCATCGTGGCCGGTCCAACACGAACCGGCGTTTCTCGCCCCACCTCGATTTCGCGTTGTAGGCGGTTTTATTGGCACGCCCCGCCAAAGCGTAGATCGTGTTCCTCTTATTACGGGATCTTCCATCAATATGGGCGCATGTAACCCTACGACGGCCGTTGGTATGACTCCGTGTGTTTTTAGATAAGCTTCAAGCGGTCACGCTGAGGACTCTTGATATTTACCCTCTTTATAAAGGGGCCGAGGCCTATGCCTCTTTTCCACCTCCCTTGCGCCTTCTTGCACCTCGAGTTCTAACACCCGAGACCTACGCCCTAGATCCTCCAATATGTCCGGATCCAACCCTCAAGGCCGGTGGGTGGCCTCCTTGATCCAAGAGGAGGACATTGCGAGGCTTAGGGAGGTCGGATATCTGACCGCCGACATCCAAAGACAAAGCTTCCGCTCCAGGGCAGGTCATCCCTACACCAGAGCCCAATGAGAGCGTCGTGTTTGTTCCTCACTTCCTCCGCGGTTTGGGCCTCACCCTCGATCCCTTTGTGAAGGGGCTCATGTTCTATTACGGGTTGGATTTTCATGATCTAGCTCCGGACGCTATCCTCCATATCTCGTCGTTTATCATTGTGTGTGAGGCTTTTCTCCACGTCACTCCACATTTTGGCTTATGGCTCAATACCTTAAATGTGAAGCCGAAGATTATCGATGGGCGACATGCAGAGTGCGGAGGTGCCATAATAAGCAGGAACGCCGATGCCCCATGGCCAGAGGGTTCTTTCCCAGAAGTATCCGATGTATGGCAACGGAGGTGGTTTTATGTTACGGCTCCCAGAGGCACAAAGTGGGTAGCCGCCCCCGAGTTCCGCTCGGTCCCTCCGTCACAACTGGCGTCTTGGACCGACGTAGGATGGAATTGGGGGCCCGCTGGTGATGTACCGATGCCGATCGCAGAATCGCATCCGGGAGCTTCTTGAAAGGGACATTAACCTTGTCGATAATTCAAGTGATGTTAATCCGACGGATGTTGCCGTGCCAACGCCGCCTCTCCGGATGTGGGAGTTCAAACCAGAGGGTCCGCGGACTGTTAAGCACTTCTTCGGCTGAAGCTCAAGGGATGTGTAAATTATTCTTGGACCACAAGTAGAGTGTCCGGACACCATTGAGGATGCGGGCCTAAGCTGCAATCGCCTAGATACCCAAGTAAGGAACCTTGATACGGACACTTTGTTTTATATTGGTCATAGTTGTTATTCGAAAATCATCCGTGGCTGTGAATGGCTCCCTAAGGTGGAGAGAATCAGTGTCCGCGCCACTTCCCAAGGCTCGCCTAATCCCACCATTGCCAAGATGCTTGACCGGTGCTCGGCAAAATGCCCTCGTGGAAAGACAAGGGAAGAACGAAGAAACCGAACTTCACACGCTATGATCCGAACTGGGAATTGTTACCTCCCCGAGGAGGATAGTCGGGAGGGAGGCTAAAGCCTCCTCCCCGCGCGGGAAGAAAAGGGCTGCCTCCAAAGACTTGGAGACGGAGATGCCCAAACCAGGGAAAAAGGTATCCCCAGGGGGCTCTGCCACGACGGGCACCCTCACCGCGTCATGCCCACCAACGGGCCAGCCCTCCACCGAGCTGTAAGTTAATCATTAATTCGAAGGTACTGCATTTCTCCGAGATCAATAACCAGGATTCGTCTTTTGCAGTCCGGCCAGCAGCTCTTCTCAACAGAGTTCGTCTTCGGGGGATCTTCCTCCGGAGATGATGGAGAGCGAGACCCCACCCACCTCTCTGCCTCATGAAGCGGGCGACCCGAGGTGTCGTCACACATTGCGCATCCGAACCGGGGGAATTGTTACCTCCCCTGAGGAGGATAGTCGGGAAGGGGAGGCTAAAGCCTCCTCCCCGCGCGGGAAGAAAAGGGCTGCCTCCAAAGACTTGGAGACGGAGATGCCCAAACCAGGGAAAAAGGTATCCCCAGGGGGCTCTGCCACGACGGGTACCCTCACCACGTCATGCCCACCAACGGGCCAGCCCTCCACCGAGCTGTAAGTTAATCATTAATTCGAAGGTACTGCGTTTCTCCGAGATCAATAACCAAGATTCGTCTTTTGCAGTCCGGCTAGCAGCTCTTCTCAACAGAGTTCGTCTTCGGGGGATCTTTCTCCGGAGATGATGGAGAGCGAGACCCCACCCACCTCTTTGCCTCATGAAGCGGGCGACACCGAGGTGTCGTCACACTTTGCGCATCCGAACCGGGGGAATTGTTACCTCCCCTGAGGAGGATAGTCAGGAAGGGGAGGCTAAAGCCTCCTCCCCACGCGGGAAGAAAAGGGCTGCCTCCAAAGACTTGGAGACGGAGATGCCCAAACCAGGGAAAAAGGTATCCCCAGGGGGCTCTGCCACGACGGGCACCCTCACCGCGTCATGCCCACCAACGGGCCATCCCTCCACCGAGCTGTAAGTTAATCATTAATTTGAAGGTACTGCGTTTCTCCGAGATCAATAACCAGGATTCGTCTTTTATAGTCCGGCTAGCAGCTCTTCTCAACAGAGTTCGTCTTCGGGGGATCTTCCTCCGGAGATGATGGAGAGCGAGACCCCACCCACCTCTCTGCCTCATGAAGCGGGCGACACCGAGGTGTCGTCACGGAGGAGTCCGGATCTACCGAAGCCGGAAGTCAATACGTCAGCCGCCCTGAGCCCGGAGCGATTGGCTCCCACGGGGGGCGATAAGAAGGGTCCGACACAATTCGATGTCCGGCCGGACATACTGACAGGCCTTCTGGAGCGAGCTGCACTCTCGGAGGAGCACCTCTCATTAATGAGCGCGGTGCTCAAGAAGATTTTGATGTAGGGTGGAACCCTAATCGGAGATCTTTCACGTTTGGAGGGGATCCTACGGGGAAACACGATTTAACGGGCGGAAGAACACAAGGGAAAACACAAAAGAGGAACACTAAACCGACAAGTTTCGATTACACAAGGGCTAGATCACCGAACACATAAGGTAGCACAAGATTCAAAATCAACAAAGGAAAGATACACGAGTAACCGATCTTCTCCGTGAGGAGGTCTTGATGGGGTCCACCCTAGAGGGGTCTTGAATCCGCTTGGGGGATCTCGCTCCAAGAGGTCGTGGAACTCGAGGAGAAGTACCAAGTGGATGAGCAAGGGCTCTCACACCAAAGATGAGCTAAACCAATGCTAACCCTAACTAGGAGGAGGTGGGAGAGTATTTATAGTTTACGGACGAAAGGGTACACGGCCTCGGCCTGTGTGGCTCGTCGCAGGGCGGGAAGTTCCGGCCAGGGCCGGAAGTTCCGGTCACGGAAGGTCCGGCAGGGTCCGCCTAAGCCGAGAGTTGGCGAGTGGAGCTGGGCTGGCTTCCGGGGCCGGAAGGTCCGGCGGCCGGAAGTTCCGGGGCCGGAAGGTCCGGCCGGGTTCCGGCTGGTTTCGCCAACTGAATGTTGGCATGCCCGGGCTGGTCGATGTCGTCGGGGGCCGGAAGCTCCGGGTCGGCCGGAAGTTCCGGGCTGTGGCCGGAAGTTCCGGGCTGTCCAGAGAGTTGACGTTTGTTGTTTCTTCTTCAGCTCCGGGTTCCTTGGATTGAACGTTGTACCTGATCACACATAGTGTCTCGGACTTAGGTAGTAGCCATGTCTCACTGGAAGGGAAAGGGAAATCGAGTAGGAGTGATGTCACCTCGGATTGAATAGCACGAGCTCTTGCTCTTGTCATGGGTCCACTTGCAGCTTGGATAGTTGATGGAAGGTCCATGGGGATGATCGAAGGATGCTCCGCATCATCTCCCCCCTTGTGGAAGATCCGACCTCAGATCAGATTCTTCATCACCATGGTACGGCGCGAGGTCCTTGACATTGAAGATGTCGCTCACATTGTATTTGTCTCGAGGTAGGTCGATCTTGTAGGCGTTGTCGTTGTAGCGTGCTAGCACCTTGAAAGGTCCATCGGCTCTAGGGAGAAGCTTGGACTTGCGCTCGTGGGGGAAGCGGTCCTTGCGAAGGTGTAGCCACACTAGATCACCGATGTTGAAGACCATGGGTTGCTTGTTGACGTTGAGCTTGGTCGCTAGTCGTTGTACTTGGCGCCGATTGTGTGTCTTGTATCTTCATGCATCCTTTTGATGTAGCTTGCATGCACTCGCATCCATGTTGGTGCGCTCTTGTAGAGGAAGTGGTAGAATGTCCAATGGTGACAACGGGTTGAAGCCAGAGACGACCTCGAAGGGGACTTGCCGGTAGTCGATTGTCTTATGCGATTGTAGGCGTGCATTTCGGCGATGGGTAGACATGCCTCCCACTCCTTGATGTTCTTCTTGATCAAGACGCGAAGTAGAGTGGAGAGTGTGCGGTTCGTCACCTCCGTTTGGCCGTCGGTTTGAGGGTGGTATGCAGATGAGAACAAGAGCTTGATTCCGAGCTTGGCGCATAGGGTCTTCCAAAAGTAACTCAAGAACTTGACGTCACGATCGGAGACGATTGTCTTTGGTACTCCATGGAGTCGCAATATTTCCCTGCAAAAGAGATTTGCAATATGTGAAGCATCGTCTATCTTGTTACAAGGAATGAAATGTGCCATCTTAGAAAATCTATCCACAACAACAAACACGAAATCCTTTCCATTTTGAGTTCTAGGCAAACCAAGTACAAAATCCATGCTAATGTCTTCCCAAGGTTGATAAGGAATAGGAAGAGGTGTGTAAAGACCATGAGATTGAGCTTTAGACTTAGCTTTGCGACATGTAGAACATCGGTTGGTGAAGCGTGAGACGTCGCGGAACATCTTGGGCCAAAAGTAGTTCTTGGAGAGCGTGGTGAATGTCTTGTCGCGTCCAAAGTGTCCCATGAGTCTGCTTCCATGAGCCTCTTGCAAACGGAGCAAACGAAGAGAAGACTCGGGAATGCATAGTTTGTTAGCTCTCATAAGATAACCATCCTTGATATAATATTGTTCCCAAGAAGTATGCGTCGAACACTTAGCATAAGGAATAGCAAAAGATGGGTCGTTAGCATACAAGTCTTTTATGTGCTCAAAGCCTATAACATTCAACTCAAGTTTAGTGACAAGCGTGCATATGCGTGAAAGTGCATCGGCAACTACATTTTCCTTACCCTTAATGTACTTGATGACATAGGGAAAAGATTCAATAAATTCACTCCATTTGGCATGACGCTTGCTCAACTTAGTTTGTCCTTTTAAGTACTTAAGCGTTTCGTGATCGGTATGGATGACAAACTCATGAGGTCTAAGGTAATGTTCCCAAACATGTAGCACACGCACTAGAGCATATAATTCCTTGTCATAGATGGGATAGTTAAGTTGAGCACTGATGATTTTTTCACTAAAGTAAGCAATGGCTCGTTTTTCTTGCATCAAAACTCCTCCAATTCCGGTACCACTTGCGTCACAATGAACCTCAAAAGTTTTGTCAAAATTGGGCAAAGCAAGAATCGGAGCATGAGTAAGCAAAGACTTGAGCTCGTCAAAAGCGGTGGATTGCAAGGATCCCCAAACAAAAGGAGTATTCTTCTTACTCAAGGCATGCAAAGGAGCGACAATTGTGCTAAAGTTTTTCACAAAGTTTACGATAAAACCCGCAGGACCAAGAAAGCTACGCACTTGTTGCAAATTGGTTGGTTGGGGCCAAGTTTTAATTGCTTCAATTTTAGATTCATCAACATGGACACCCTTTGAGGATACAACAAAGCCCAAGAAAACCACTTTGTCAACGCCAAAAGTGCATTTTTCATGTTTGCATAAAGACTTTCCTTGCGAAGGGTTTGCAAAACAGCCCTAACATGATCAAGATGTTCTTTCATGGTTTTGCTAAACACAAGAATATCGTCGAAGTAAACCACAACAAAGACTCCAATATAAGGGTGAAGCACATGATGCATAAGACGCACGAAAGTACCGGGAGCCTCCGATAGACCCATAGGCATCACTAACCACTCACACAAGCCAAATTTGGTTTTGAAAGCAGTTTTCCATTCATCACCCTCTTGTATGTGAATTTGATAATAGCCACTTTTGAGATCAATTTTTGAGAAAAAGTTGGCTCCACTAAGTTCATCAAGCATATCATCTAAGCGAGGAATGGGATGCCTATAGCGAACGGTAATAGCATTTATAGGTCTACAATCGGAACATAAGCGGAAACTTACATCGGGTTTAGGCACAAGTATAACCGGAACGGCACAAGGGCTTAAGCTTTCACGTACATGACCGTTGTCAATTAGTTGTTGTACTTGCCTTTGAATCTCCTTTGTTTCTTCGGGATTCACTCGGTATGGAGCTTTGTTTGGAAGTGGCGCTCCGGGGATGAGGTCGATCCGATGTTCAATGCCTCGTAGAGGAGGTAGACCCGGAGGTAGCTCATCGGGGAAAACATCTTGGAATTCCTGCAAAAGAGATTTAAACACTAAAGGTAGCTCATGAGAGGTGTTAGTTGTTGGCTGTCCATCCTTGGACACAAGGACAAAGTGCATCACACTAGATGGGTTCTCACACACTTCTCTCATCTCACTTTTGGTGGCAAATAGGATGAGGTTTTTCTCTCTAGGCGAAGAGGCGCTCAAGTTTGGCTTGTGGCTCTCACTCACTTTTTGGTGGATCACTTTCTCACTCTTTTCTCCATGATGAGTGGCCTGCTTGTCTGCTAACAATTGACTAGGAGACATAGGTCGTAGCACATATTCCTTCCCTTTCATCTTGAAGCTATAGTGATTGGTACACCCGTTGTGGAGGACACCACGGTCGAATTGCCATGGTCGACCAAGAAGGAGGTGGCAAACGGTCATTGGGACCACATCACACTCCAGAGTGTCCTCATATGCACCGATTTGAAGGACACTTGGACCGTATGCTCGACTCGTATAGTGCCGGAGTCACTTAGCCATTGAACCTTGTATGGGTGTGGGTGCTTCCTCTTGACCAATTGAAGCTTGGAGCATAGTTCTTCACTTGCCAAGTTGTGGCAACTACCTCCGTCGATGATGACCTTGACGGATCTCCCATTGATGCCGGCCTTTGTGTGGAAGATGTGGCATCTTTGGTCGTCTTCTTGTTGATGTTGAAGAGTCAAGACCTTGGAGACCACGAAAGCGGGGCTCGAATCCTCATCACAAAAGACTTGATCATCTTCATCTTTGTTCACTCGCTGGTGCATGGCCACTTGCTCAAGAGCTTCCATCTCCTCTTCACTCATGGAATCATAGGTGCAATCGTCGTTGAGGATCATGGTGCGCTTGTTGGTACATTCATAGGACTTGTGGCCTCGGCCGCCGCAAGTGAAACACTTGAAGGAGCTTGTCTTGACGGTCTCATCGTTTGGAGTAGATGATGAAGCACGCTTTGAAGTTGCTTGTAGTAGGAGGAAGACGACTTGAACTTGTCAAGTTTTCTTGTAACTTGACTTGTCGTCGTTGCTTGTAGAAGGTTTGGTTGATGTAGATGTTGGAGGAGTTGTTGAAGATTGGTTGTTGGAGAAGCCAGACGTCTTGGACGAGTACTTGGCATTTGAAGCCATCTTGCACTTGACGTTCCGCCTTTGTAGCTTGATGCACGAGCTCAATGAGAGAGGAGTAGGGTTGGAAGTCGGCGATCTTCTTGATGGGATGATTGAGTCCATTCAAGAAACGTGCCATTGTTTGCTCATCATCTTCCTTCACATTGGCTCGAATCATGGCTATCTCCATTTCCTTGTAGTATTCTTCAACACTCTTTGTTCCTTGCTTGAGAAGTTGGAGTTTCTTGAAGAGGTCGCGGTTGTAGTAGGTTGGCACAAAACATGCTCTCATGACATCCTTCATTTGAGCCCAAGTGGTGATTGGAGGTCCACCTCTTGCTTGTCGTCGCTCAATGATTTGTTCCCACCATATGAGCACATAGTCTTGGAACTCAAGTGAGTCCATAGCGATCTTCTTCTCTTCCTCATAGTTGTGCAAACGAAAGATTTTGTCGACCTTCAATGCCCATGAGAGGTACTCTTCGGGGTCATTGCTTCCGTTGAACTTGGGCATGGTGAATTTGAGCTTTCCATATCGGTGCTCTTCATATTGTTGTGGTCGAGGATGATGACGTGCTTGTCGTGGATGACAATCTTCTTCTTGTTGCTCTTGGTTTGGAGGAAGTCCATGATCAACTTGCTCTTGTTGAACTTGAGGTTGAGGTGGAGGTTGAGGAACTTGACGTTGCACACGTGGTTGGTAGTTCCTCTCTTGGATTTCTTCTTGAAGGGCTTCCTCTTGATTGCGCCGTTCGCGATTGCGGTTGGCGATGGCTCGACTTGAATCTTGAAGGGCACGTTGCGCCTCAAGAGCTTGCGCTTCTTGTTTTTGTTGTTGAAGACGTTGAGCCTCGGCGTCTTGTTCCTCTTGATGTAGACGCGCTCGTTCTTCCTCTCGGTGCCTTAGTCGTTGTCGTTCTTGAGATTGGGTAAGAGCGGCTTGGTTTGATTGAGGGCGAGGGACTTGCTCATCGACTTGCTCTTGTGAATGCTTGTCATGTAGCGGGTTGCGAGATGCATGACGGTCTAGACGCGCGGCTCGTCGAAGAGTGTTCGATGACGGTGTACTTGAGTCGTAGAAGGTGTCGGTGGAGTGTCGACTCGAGCGGCTCCGTCTTGATGATGACGAAGTGGAATGATGTCGGTTCCTCATCAAGGCGCGTATCTCGTCCATTCTTGCATCATTCTCTTGTTTGTGCGCGTCGAACTTGTTGTCGAAGTAGTCTCTTGTACGCTGCTCGGATAGTCGCAAGTCGGTGGCAAGGTTGTCGATGCGGTCGCTCATTACTTGTTGCTCTTGATGTAACGCTCTTTGCGCGCCAAAGAGGTGGCTCTTGGTGACATATGATGACATGTCGTCGTCTTGCTCGATGAAGAGTGGGTTGGTAGAGGTACTTGGCCTATCCATCATTCCAAGCAAAAGATGTGAGTGGTAGAAGGAGAAGAACTTATACCAATGTACCTTTGACCGATGTTGATGATGAATCAAGTTCACTCAAATGCAGACAATGAAATAGCATTATTGGTACCAATCCTTGTCGGTTCTCACGCCTACACAAATAAAAGCTTATGGTGGAGCTTGGTGAGGATGGTGGTACAAAATTTTATGCAATTGTAAGTGAGATTCAATAATGTTGGAAAAGATTCACTAATTTGCAAATGTAACAAGTTGACCAAGCAAGTAGGGGTACACGGAAACACAAACGCAAATAGATAAGTGGGATTGTGCAAACCAAAAGTGATACAAAATGTGGAATCCACGAAAATGCTCTTGTTGCACAATACTAGAGAGACGCTAGCACGATTGCATAATAGGCGGATACGGAACTTGTGCACAACCTACTAGGCAAAAATGCAACTATCTCTATCCCACGTATGCTATATGTATGGTACTTCGGTACTATGATCCAATATGACAATCTTAATGTAGTATGATGCTATGGTTCTTGCTCATAAGCTCTTTGCTTATCTTTCCTCTTTGCTTAAAAGCTTGGGTGGCTCTTTCACTTTTGAGCTCTTTTCTCATGCATAACTTCACGAACCAAGATAGCAATTGTGTATGCTATGAAAACTTTGTGACACACAAATGGATTCCAAGATATGCACCGCAGTTGTATGATATGTATGCTATGGATTATGATCACTAATGTGCACAAGTCATGTTGCCTGCAATACTCAATGGCTAGTCTCGATGGGTAAGCAACGCAAAAGATGGCTATGATGTTTATCAATGCAATGGCAAGGTTTGGACAAAGATGTCGTCGAGATTACCGTCCTTGCTTACGATAGAGGTTCCAAACGGATGCAAATGTGGACAATGATGTGATGCACGGTCTTCAGTACGTTGGCGAAGATGCCGCTGCACCGTGGTCGGTTGTCAAGAAGCGGGGGTCACCGAAGATGCGCGACCTTTCTGTCTAGGCCGAAAGTTCCGGGCAAGACGGAAGGTCCGGGGTTCGGAAGTTCCGGGTTGGGCCGGAAGGTCCGGGGGCCGGAAGTTTCGGGCTGGGCTGGAAGTTCCGGCGGTCGGGATTCTGCCAAGAAGAGGGACTTTGGGATCGAGGGTTTGGGCGGAAAAATTGGGGAAAAGACCCAAATTCTGAGGGGAAAAAGAAGTAATTAGAAGGGAAGAAGGGTAGGGATGCTAGATCCACTCGAAGCAAATCAAATCCACGGATCAAATCCAACAAAACTTCATCACACCAACAAATCACAAAAAAAATGGGGCTATATTTGGTGGGGAATTTTTGGATTTAGGACGAAAACAACAAAATCAAGCTAGAAGACACGGGGTAGGGGCTCCAAAAACGTGATCAACATGGCTCATGATACCAAGATGATGTAGGGTGGAACCCTAATCAGAGATCTTTCACGTTTGGAGGGGATCCTACGGGGGGAAACACGACGAACGGGCGGAAGAACATAAGGGAAAACACAAAAGAGGAACACTAAACCGACAAGTTTCGATTACACAAGGGCTAGATCACCGAACACATAAGGTAGCACAAGATTCAAAATCAACAAAGGAAAGATACACGAGTAACCGATCTTCTCCGTGAGGAGGTCTTGATGGGGTCCACCCTAGAGGGGGTCTTGAATCCGCTTGGGGGATCTTCTCTGAAGAGGTCGTGAACTCCGAGGAGAAGTACCAAGTGGATGAGCAAGGGCTCTCACACCAAAGATGAGCTAAACCAATGCTAACCCTAACTAGGAGGAGGTGGGAGAGTATTTATAGTTTACGGGACGAAAGGGTACACGGGCCTCGGCCCAGGTGGCTGCTCACAGGCAGGGCCGGAAGTTCCGGGCTAGGCCGAAAGTTCCGGCCCGGAAGGTCCGGCAGGGTCCGCCTAAGCCGAGAGTTGGCGCTGGTGGAGTTGGGCTGGCTTCCGGGCCGGAAGGTCCGGCGGCCGGAAGTTCCGGGCCGAAGGTCCGGGCCGGTTCGGCTGGTTCCGGCTAACGAGAATGTTGGCATGCCCGGCTGGTCGATGTCGTCGGGGCCGGAAGCTCGGTCGGCCGGAAGTTCCGGGCTGTGGCCGGAAGTTCCGGGTTGTCCAGAGAGTTGACGCTTGTTGTTTCTTCTTCAGCTCCGGGTTCCTTGGATTGAACGTTGTACCTGATCACACATAGTGTCTCGGACTTAGGTAGTAGCCATGTCTCACTGGAAGGAAAAGGGAAATCGAGTAGGAGTGATGTCACCTCGGATTGAATAGCACGAGCTCTTGCTCTTGTCATGGGTCCACTTGCAGCTTGGATAGTTGATGGAAGGTCCATGGGGATGATCGAAGGATGCTCCGCATCGGATTTCATCCACCACAGGCAGTTTGAATGAAGCATTTACGAGCCTGCTCAGAGGCTTTGAGGTATGTAGTGAAAAATACACTATTGTTTGGCTGTGAGGCACGCGCTAGGTGTGCTCCATATGGATAGTAGCCCCTGAGACTGCAGTTGCCCGCCCTAGGCGGCAAACAGGGGATCATATAGTAATGATTGTGCTGTGCATATGCGCAGGTATCTAAGGGTCCGGCAGCCGACCACTTCGTTGAAGTTGCCGAGCTAAGGAGGCAGATCGGATCCATTGATGCCGATATCACGCTGGTGAACAAGCGGCTGGACGATTCACAAGGTATGTGCTCTGCTTTCCTTATTATGTTGTATAGGAAAATAAGAGATGGGTGTAATATTAATGCAATATGCTTGGACTGCAGATGGTGCTACTGCCGTGGAAGCCCTAAGGGCGGAACTTGCCCAGGCCAAGGAGCAAGCTCGGGTTAGCAGTGCGGCTGCCCTAAAGGTGGCCGAAGAATTGAGAGCCGAACAGGCTGCTCATCGACGAAGCGAGGAAAAGATAGCCGAAATGGCTGTGGAGTTGAAAAACGCCGCCGACCGGTATGAACTCCTTGAAAAGGAGAATAAGGCTAATTCGGCTGACCTGAACAAGGCACTTAATGCCACCAAGGATATGCGGACCGAGGTCAGGGGTGTGCGGGAGGAGCTTCAACAGGCCAGTAAAATCGTGGCTGGGTGCTCCTACTTACTGCGGATGAAAATTTTGGATCCGAAGTATGCTCCCCTGGATGGACGCTGGAGTCCTGCAGATGCTATGTGGACTTGGCGAAGAGTGCCGCTGATGCAGCCAAGTTTTCGAGGATCAAGGTGATAAAGAAGTGGATAAGCTTTTCTGGTCGCAATTCAATGCTCCCACGCGTCCGCTGCCGTTAAGTGAGAAGATGGCTACTGTGGCGGAGCTTCACAGGTTGTCCGGGCTTGCAATGCGGTCTGTAATAGACCATCTTTGGCCAAGGCGGCCTAAGCCCGACAATTACTTTGGTTTGGTGCAGCGGTTCCTTGGGGCCGTGCCTCAGATTGATGCCCTGAGGAGGTCGACGTGCATAGAGGGTGCATGAATGGCTCTTGCCCGCGTTAAAGCATATTGGACAAATATGGAGGCCACTGTTGTAGCGACCCAGAATCCGGCTGGAGGACAGTATCCGGCCGAGCAATATTTGGCGCAGGTTCTGAAGGTGCCCGCTTAATAGAGGCGGTCTTGTGAAGAATGTCTTATTCGAGTGATGATCGAACCATTGTAAAAACAATGTTATTTTGGTTGTAAGGCTATATTTATACTTTTGCCGAAAGTATTATTGTGTCTCCTGTAAGGTATATATATATATATATATATATATATATATATATATATATATATGTGTGTGTGTGTGTGTGTGTGTGTGTGTGTGTGTGTGTGTGTGTGTGTGTGTGATCCGAAAGTTAGCAGTCGTTGGCTTCAGCCCCCACGCATACAATGTGGGGGTGTTCGCAAAAAATATGCATAATCACACTTGATCCAATGTCTTGGTCCATTAAGGAGGTGATCGCACGTCGAACTAGGCAACCGGACTATATAGTTGTAACACCTTCGCTTAGCCATGGGAGTCTAACGGCGGGGCTACTATGTAGCCCCTGGTACTCTCGCGTGCATCCGACGCGGGTGTACATGATCGGGAAACGGTCCTTCGTTAATGCGGAGGGATCCTAAAGATTCCGATAAGTCTTCGAGTGGTTGAACAGTCTCTCGTTGTATCATGACAGTCAGTTTTCGGCTTTCTCTCGAGGTGCTCATCCGAATAACCAGGGCACAATCGCAGAGTTCTCCTTTGGCCGCCTTTAGCTGATAAGAACGGAACGTAGGCGGCAAACCTGTGAGCCGGCAAACCCAACATTTGACCAAAGACATGATTCGGAGCTGATGCATATAAGGCCAAACTCGTGACGCCGAACACTCCCGAAGGTATTCGGACTTTGTAATAGAAAATGGGCTGAAGAATGCCCTTTCATTATAAACCCTGTATTTCTAGGTACGTGCGTTAATCTGTCGTGGCGAAATGCCAATAACGGCAGTATCCTCTGTGGGTGTAGTACCCATGGGATGTGTGAACAACAAGAGGCAATATAAAAGGTGTACACAGGGGCTTAATCTAAAAAGAAACCTTTGAGCGGGGCCCTGCTGCACGTCTGCGCCTTTGTCTCCGTTGTGCCATTTCCTGGAAGGGTATCGCACGCGTTGTGTCTGTAAAAAAGAAAAACTCGTGTAGAAGAGTACAAGTATGCGAAGGATAGTAAAAGTGTAAGATGTTGGCCTGCCAATAAGGTTGAGCCAAGTGTGGGGCTATATTAAATATTTATAGCCCCTAGTGTCCTCTATGGGATTACATATACGGCGCCCTGGTTCATTTTTATCCAGGCTGCCGGACCCGTCTAACCGTGTCCGTGGTCTTGACGCATCACCATGCTTTTTGGTATCGGAGGCCGCTTAGAGTTCGGCCGCTAGAGCCGTCGCGTGTTCCTCTGCGCGTGAAGAGCGCTCTGTGTTTCCGTTAACGGTGATGGCGCCACGTGGACCGGGCATCTTGAGTGTAAGGTAGGCATAGTGCGGTATTGCATTGAAGCGGACGAAGGTCGCTCTTCCAAGCAATGCGTGATAGCTGCTTTGGAAGGGTGCGATGGTGAAGAGTAGTTCGTCGCTTCTGGAGTTGCCTGGAGAGCCGAATGTTACCTCCAGTACGACGGAGCCCCTGCCGTAGGCTCCAACGTCTGGTATTACCCCTTCAATGGTGGTGTTGCTTTGGCTGATTCTGGATGGGTCTATCCCCATTCCGTGGACAGTGTCCTGGTATATTAAATTGAGACTACTGCCGCCGTCCATAAGGACGTGGGTGAGATGGTATCCGCCGATTATTGGGTCAAGCACCAAGGCCTCTGATCATCCGCGCCGAATACTAGTTAGACGGTCCGTGTGATCGAAGGTGATCGGACAAGCCATCCAGTAGTTAGGTGTGGGTACGATGGGCTCTATAGCGTACACGTCTTTGAGCGCGCGTTCGTGCCTTCTCGTGGATGTGTGAGTCGCGTGGATCATGTTTACTGTTTTAACCTCTGGTGGGAATTTTTTCTGTCTCCCAGTGTTCGGCTGACGAGGTTCATCCTCGTCTTCACTTAGTGTTTTCCTTCCCTTGTGTTCGTCGTTTAATTTGCCGGCCTTCTTGAAGACCCAGCACTCTCTGTGCGTGTGGTTCGCAGGTTTGTCGGGGGTGCCGTGAATTTGGCACAGCCTGTCCAGAACTCTGTTTAGGACGGTCCCTCTTTACTGCCTTTAAGTGGCTTCTTTTGCTGATCGGGTCGAGAGCCCCTGAATCCGGCGTTTACATCTGTGTTGTCCGGGCCCTCTTCCTTGTTTTGGCGTTTGTTTTTATTACGCTGTGGCTTCCCGTTGCCATCCCTTATCTCGGATGTGATGGGATCGCTGGTGCCTTTACAGGCCAGCCAACTGTCTTCACCCGCACAAAAGAGGGTCATAAGGCTTGTTAAGGCTGCCATTGTCCTTGGCTTTTCTTGGCCGAGGTGTCTGGCGAGCCACTCATCGCGGATGCTATGTTTGAATGCTGCTAAGGCTTCGGCATCCGGACAATCGACAATTTGATTCTTCTTAGTGAGGAATCTGTTCCAAAGCTTGCGGGCGGACTCTCCGGGCTGTTGGATTATGTGACTTAAATCGTCCGCATCCGGAGGCCGGACATAAGTCCCTTGAAAATTGGCCCTGAAGTGTCCTCGAGTTCCTCCCAACTCCCAATTGAATTTTCGGGAGGCTTTTCAACCAGTGTCGAGCTGGTCCCTTCAACTTGAGGGAAGGTATTTGATGGCGTGGAGGTCGCCCCTCATGAGCCATGTGAATATGCAGGATAAAATCCTTGATCCGCACTTCGGGTCTGCCGTTCCGTCAGATGCCTCTATGTTCTGTGTTTGAAGCCTTGTGGAAATTCATGGTCCAAGATTTCTTCGGTGAAGCATGTGGGTGGGCAACCCTCTCAGACCGGACGCATATGGCATGCCATCGGCTGTTCGGTGTCCGGCGTATTCGAATCGGGTATTTGGTTCGTATGATCGTTTTGGTGACCATAGTCCCTCGCCAGGGTGTGTCCTTTAGATCCGTAGATGGACCTGGCCACGCCGGCTTTCTTATCAGGTGCTCACGCAAATTGTGCGCGACGTCGGTAGCCGCTCTGTTGCGGTTATGAAGCGGTACGTCTGGCCTCCTGGTCGTGTTATTCTTTGGTGGAACGGCCTCGCCGTCAATTCGGAAGTAGCTTACGTTTTGGATAGCTCTTTGTATGGCGATCGTCGCCATATCTTTATTCAGTGTCTAGCACTTTATTCCATCTGCGATTGAGTGTTTCCTGTGCGGCTTTTAGCCATTGCTTCTGCTTCTTTAGACTTCTTGCAGTGGCCATAAGCTTTCTGTGGAGGTTATCTCGTTCCACGCGTGTTTCCGGGATGATGAATGCGTCGTCATCCGGACTTTGTTCTTGTCCTGGGGCAGTTTGATGAGCTCGTCCCTCGGGATCATTGTGATCGAGCATCCGCTCCAAACTATGTTCGGCATGACCTGGCTCGTCCTGCTCCATCGCTGGGTCCGTATGGTCATTGTTGCCTTCGGAGTTGACTGGGGTGTCGATCCTTCTGGCGCTCTTGTCGCTATTTTTACTGTTGCTAGACTTTGAGCGGTGTCTGCGCCATCGTTTTGGCTTTTGCCCAAGGGTTTTATCTTCCGGATTGTCGCCGTCGTCCTCCTTGGGCGTGTCCACCACGTATATATCGTGTGACGAGGTAGCGATCCAAAGTGCCCCGTAGATTCTGAATCTTCTCGCATCGTCGTCCATCCTGGCCGATGCCTTCGAGTCGAAGTCAAGCACGTCGGTTAAATCATCAACCATGGCAATGAAGTGGGTGGTGGGTGGGCAACGAATTCCTTCATCGCCTGCTTTCCACTCGGGCCGGACATAGTTCGGCCAAGAGCCTCCTGACAGAGAGAGAGAGACGTTAATGAGTTCAGCATGTCGCCAAAGGGCGAGTGCTGGAATATATCTGCAGCGATAAACTCTATTACCGGAGCCCAACCAGGCTCGGCGGGCTCGGGAGTGTGCGGACTGGAACCTACAACCAGACACGAGTCCGGGGGTCCGGAGTCATGTGCTTCCTCGTAAGTGAGGCCCGTGTTCGGCTCCACCGCCGATGAGTGTACAGCTCGCGGGCGGGTTCATCCTCCGCCCTTAGGCCACGCAGCCCGCTCCGGATTTAGGGTCCGGCTTCGCAGGGGTGACATCCCGAGCATTGTCTCGACGCAGTCTAAGCCGTTCGCCGTGGATCGTCCCGGTGCTCCTGGCATAGGCCCGAATCCGTCGAAGATCAAGTCTCCGCGAATGTCCGCCGTGTAGTTCAGGTTTCCGAACCTGATCTGGTGGCTAGGGGCATAGCTATCGATCTGCTCCAGATGGCCAAGCGAATTAGCCCGCAGCGCGAAGCCGCCGAACACGAAGATCTATCCGGGGAGAAAAGTTTCACCCTGGACCGTGTCGTTGACGATGATTGAAGGAGCCATCGAGCCTTGCAGCGACGACACAAAGGAACTCTCAATGAAAGCACCAATGTCGGTGTCAAAACCGGCGGATCTCGGGTAGGGGGTCCCGATGTGTGCGTCTAGGCTGATGGTAACAAGAAGCAAGGGACACAATGTTTACCCAGCTTCGGGCCCTCTCGATGGAGGTAAAACCCTACTTCCTGCTTGATTAATATTGACGATATGAGTAGTACAAGAGTAGATCTACCACGAGATTGTAGAGGCTAAACCCTAAGAGCTAGCCTATGATGGTATGATTATAATTGTGATTGGCCTTCTAAGGACCAACCTCTCCGGTTTATATAGACACCGGAGAGGGCTAGGGTTTACATGGAATCGGTTACAAGGAAGGGAATATAATATCCGGGTCGCCAAGCTTGCCTTCCACGCCAAGGAGAGTCCCATCCGGACACGGGACGGAGTCTTGAGTCTTGTATCTTCACGCTTCAATAGTCCGGACGATGTATATAGTCCGGCTGTCCGGATACCCCCTAATCCAGGACTCCCTCACCAGTAGCTATGTGTTTAATCTCTCTCTCGTGATCTATATCATGGGCTTTGTTAATATAGATGGATCATATGATGTTTCTCCCCTCTATACTCTATTTGTGATGAATTGAATCCTTACCCTTTGAAGTTTTGTCTTGTCGAATTGAATATTCAGATATGAGAACACATCTGTATGTCTTGCAGTATGATTACTTGAGGTGACAATGGGGTATCGTATTGATTCACTTGATATATGTTATGGCACTCAACTTGCGGATTCCCGAGGTGACATTGGGGTAATCTATGCATAGGGGTTGATGCATGTTTTTATTATCTTTTCTCCGATAGAAACTTTAGGGTCTCTCTTTGTAGTTCTTTGTCTGGATTGAGTATTATGAATATGAATTTGCTTTGGTTTTATTTTAGTACGAACTCTTGATTGGATCGATCGGAAAGAATAGCTTGCGTTATTTTAGTACGAACTCTAGGATAGATCGAACAGAAAGAATAGCTTTGAGGTGGTTTTGTACCCCACAAACAATTTATATCTTTTGTTCTCCGCTAATAGGAACTCGGGAGTGATTATTTATTGCACTTTGAGGGATAATCATATGATCCAACTATGTTAGCATTGTTGAGAGGTTGCACTAGCGAAAGTAGGGACCATAGGCCTTGTTTTCAAGCATTGCAATACCATTTTTGTGCCCGTTTACTACTTGTTACCTTGCTGTTTTTATTTATTCAAATTATAAAAGTATATTTCTACCATCCATATTACACTTTTATCACCATCTCTTCGCCGAACTAGTGCACCTATACAATTTGCCATTGTATTGGGTGTGTTGGGGACACAAGAGATTTCTTGCATTTGGTTGCAGGGTCGTTTGAGAGAGACCATCTTCATCCTAGACCTCTCACGGGTTGATAAACCTTAGGTCATCCACTTGAGGGAAAATTTCTACTGTCCTACAAAACTCTGCGCTTGGAGGCCCAACACATGTCTACAAGAATAAAGTTGCGTAGTAGACATCATTCACAAGCGTGCTAGGGAATGCAAATGTGATATTTGTAATACCCACTATGTTGCATGAACAGAGAAAGGCCATAGTTGTGTGCAATGATCGTTAGAGTGGTTACCATGCCGAGAGCAAAACATATTGGTAAACGTCATCTTATTAATTATTGTTGGTTTTATATGATCACTTTCGATGAAATTGCCTAATACTTGATTGTTGTGTTTCTAATTAGACACACTCTGTGACCGCCCTGGGTAGGGTGTTGTTTGATCAAGCTAATGCAGTTGCACTTGAGATGAAGGGATGGTAAATAGAAGATACTAATTATAAATACCTTACCATGTACTTCCTCCGTTCACTATTATAAGGTGTTTTAACTTTTTCAAATTCGGGTGTATATAGACGCAATTTAGTGTGTTGTTCACTCATTTCAGTATTTATGTAGTCCATACTGAAATATTCAAAACATCTTATATTTGTGAACGGAGGGAGTAGACATTGTATATGAAAATATACTGTAACTACGATCAATAATTTACTATGCCATTTACGATCACCAATGATATCACTAGATGACTTTTTTCATGGCATTCAGAGAATAAATATCCTAGGAGTTGACCACAGCTGGAGGGGCCTCAATCCTTTTGCGCCGAGAAAAGTAGATGGGGTCTGCCCAAAATCTTTTGAGCTATGTATAGTAGATGGGGAGTAGTTGAAATATTTTGTGTTGCCATGGTTCCTATATGGTTGGAGGTAGGTGTTTTGCTGAAGTAGTTCCTAAACTATAACCTATATGGTTCCAAGCCCCTAATTTCATATGTAATAGTTTGCCACGCAATTGTGTAATACAACATCTTGGAATATATTTTCTAAGGGACAAGATCATCCATGTTTTTTTCTATCATTAATGGATAATATAAATAGACATGCTCCCTGAGATGAACGGTCATGCAATAGCTAGCACCTGCATAAAAAGGCGTCCAGGTGTTATCTATACTAGATGAAGCCCAGCTGGTTGTCATGGGATGTAATGTGTAAATACATATTAGTAGAATTAGAGACAAAACAATTATAAAATATTAAACAACATGGAAATATAAAGAAAACATTTTCTAGGTACCCCGTGGATTGCCGCGGGTGCAAAAAGAATCCCGTTCATAACTCTTATGTACAAAGGAAATAACATTGAGAATCCAGATAAACAAAACTTATGAAATCTGGCTCGGGGTTACAATTTCTCTTGGTTGTTCCCAACACAACATATGAAAAATCTTTCTCGTCAATGTGAAAGTTTTTTGTTATCTATAAGAAAAGAAAACTTTGGTTAGAAATTTTGAATCTATACAATTAACCACAATAATTAATTTGGAACTGCATGTTTGCTGGAGGCGAAAAAATGAATCGCATGCATAAGAACACCGAGATACAATTAGTATTGATCCCTAGCACTCCATGTGAAAAGCCATCCTCACGTCTGTGAAAGTTTTATGTTATCTATGAAAAGAAAAAGTTCATACAGAAACTTGGGATCGATATAGCTAACCACAAATATTAGTTTGGAACTGCATTAACCACATTTATAAGAAAACCAAGTAAATCTAACTGAAGCGTGTTTAAACATCAAACGGTTGCAAAGCACGGCATACCCAAAAGCATCAAGCGGCTACATTGAGCATTACAATTACATAAGGAATCTCCAACAAATCAGTGGGAAGAAGTCTCAATTCAGTTATGGGGTCTAACAAACAAATAATGAGTGGGTGGCCATCAATGTTTATTGCATGGAACTGCTTGCAAAATTTTCCTCTGCTGCATGGACGGAACCAAACTTACATTTAGTTCTGAAACCAATAGCAGATCAAAAAATTATAAGATATAACATTAGATCACATTATGAACAGGTAATAATTCTTTAAACATCAAAGCACTGACCTGGGCTTCTAGAGCCGATTCTTATCAGATAAGCAACAAAACAACGTATATATTGAAATGTTTGCCACATTCTGCTATAAATATAACATGGTGCATTTTGCCAAGGCATGGACAGGGTACAAATCACAATCACACTGTATAATTTAAAATGATATATGTTGCCTTATGTCCAAGTGAAAGAGCATCTCCAATGCTGAAAAGGGATGGGAAATTCAGAGACATATATTAGCAATGAAGCATTTTTGTGAGACAGATGGGAAATAGTAAATCAAAATTGCATTAACAATCTAAAATGATATATGCTACCTTATGTCCAAGTGAAAGAGCATCTCCTTGAAGTCCATGTGGGAGCACATGGAGCTTATAAGCCTGGACCAGAGAGTGTTGAAGGTGTGTGGAGCAGATGTTGCAGGTTATAGAGTAGGGACTGAGAAGTGACCGGAAAGGCAAAACCGGAATGACCTACCACACAGAGATGATGCGCTAGCCCCAAACGTGGAGTAAATTTGGAAGTCATGTTTACTGATTGAGTCAAATTCCCCACCTCTCCTCCTCACCGACGACAATGACAAAGCGATAGCAAAACGTTCGACGCCTCGTTAGCTTGTGCACTTCCTCGACGATCCGGGATTCTGGGTATCCGGCTCCGGCAACGGAACGGCGATCAGTCATGTGTCCCCGCAATCAAAGAGACATCGGAAGGCGACGAAAATCGGCTGGCGTGCGGGTGCAGATTCAGAGCAGAGCAATGGGGTGCAACAATGACATGCCTTCCATGACGATGTGGGTGCTCGGCAACAGAACCGCGTCGCGACCCATACAGAGAAGCAGCGATGGTGCGAGAAGTTGGTAGCAGAGATAGGTTTGTATATGCGAAGACCGTGGTCGTGCCGTTTAATCTAGCCTTGATCGAATAGCTAATAATAATTCAGGTGACAGGGCTGCGCGAGAATCCAGGAACATCAGGTAGTGGGGGGCTCCTATTTAGATATAGAAGATGTCATTTGTAATGCAATGCACAATAAAGTTGTCCTATTTTTTCTTACCACTTCTTTTTTTGTGTGCATAAGAAGTGATAGTATAGTCATTGAATTACATTTCTCTTATCTAAATAGATTGCAAACAAAGTAGAATTCAATTTTTCAATATATGTGAAATTTGACATGCATTACATTTATATATGCCCGTGGCCACGCACGGGCATTCTACACATTCCACTACTCTCCTGGGCACGAGGTCGTCCGTCGAGGTGGAAGAAGACCGCTCGCCAATTGTGTGTGCACCTGGTTGCTCGATCTACGCGGTGACTGTTGTCGCATGAGTGGAATGGAGGGGATGAGAAGGGGCGGTTGTGGGTGACGAGGCTGCCGGTTGTGTGGCTGTGGGGGCGAGAGCGGAGGAGTGGAGTGGATGAGGGGAAGGAGAGTGGAGAGAGATCTAGGGATTGGGGGCGGCGGTGGAAAGGGAGTGGAGAGAGTGAGCCAGTGAAGGGAAGGAGTTGCCACTGGCTTGTTGGTCCACGAGGGGAACAACAGAATGCGAGTGGCCATGGGCTTCTTGGGGCCTTGGACCTTTGCTATAAGAAAAAACAATGTCTTAAAAAAATGTTGTACCAAAAAAACATATATATTAAAGTAAAAAAGGATATATATTAATTAAACATGGATCATCCAAATAAATCTTCTTTATAATTATTCGATATATTCAGAATATCACACAAAAAACACAATTTTGAGAGAAGAAACAAAGTATATTTGGTTTACGTTGGATTTCTTACATGTTTTTTACTTGGTTTATGTTGTGACTCCGCCGAGTCTAGGGATTTGAGAGAGTGAGGGTGAGGGAGGCTGGTGCTGGGTTGGGTCGTGCTGGATAGCCGATTTGGACCTTGGATCGACAATGTTTTCTCTTCGAATTAAACATGGATCATACGAATAAATATATTTTTTATACTTATTAGCACTACTAGGGAAAAGGCTAGCAGCAGCGCGGGTTTTACGTGTATCAGTAGCGCGGGGAGTGGCGCTACTAATAAGGCGCTACATCTAACACATAGCAGTAGCGCGTGCTCACCAAATGCTATCACATATTAAGTGTAGCAAATAGCGCTTAGTGGAAGCTCACATCGCTAGTAGCTCTAGCGCTGCTTGATGGACGCGCCATCGCTATCGCGCGCTGCCGCTAACTTTTATACACTCACATCGCTAATTTAAGTAGTTTTTGTTTTTTTTTGGCATATTTGTTTTGTATTTGAACAGGCTTTATAGAAGAATCTTTAGCACATAGAAATTTCATCATGATACACATACAAATGCTCATGAGACCACAAATGTAATCTTAGCATATACATACAAATAGTCTCATCATAATCATCATCCAACACAAAGTGGTATCTTGTCATCATCTCGAAAATAGCAATACATGCAAGTCTCGAATACTTTCAACTACAACAACGTCATCCATCTCTCTCATATGGGGAATAATTTGAGGGTTGTCCGGAACTGACTTACTTTGGATGATAAGGCACGAGGACAATTTCCCGGTCCTTATTCTGTACCATGAAGTTTTGGAGGTACTCCCTAGCAGTTTCACGCTCAAAGTCGCCGAGACTCAAGAAAGACTCGTGCATGTAGTACGGATCCGCCACACAGATTTGCGAGACTTCTTCACTCTTCATGACGGAGCTCATATAGCGCAAAAAGGCGGACGCTTGTAAAATCGAGCCACTTTGTTAGAAACATCTCAAAGATATGGTCAAACCACGTGAAGAACACCTCCGCTGGCCGTGTCTCGACGTAGCACTTCCCTCGTGCACACGAGCCGCCAGATGTCGGATATCCCGGATCCTTTGAGGCTAGTAGGCTTTTCTCACCGACAAAGACATGGTCGTGCCTCCTCGAGATCCTCGATAGTGCCTCCAGCGGTTTCAATGTAGCATCGGCTCGCCTGTGAGATGGAACATGACCGCACCTTTCACGGGTACACGCTCTTCGTAATGCATCGTCTGCTGCTATGTGCTCGCTTGTTTGGAGGCGCTTATCTTCCCCGATCTCTTCCTCTCCTTTTCTTGGGCACACCTTCCGCACCCTTCCTTAACCCCTGCCCCAAAGTGTTCCCGGCTGGCATCAGACAACCTCGCGCCCGGCTAGTTGAGCCTGTGTTGAGGCGGCATCTTCAGCGTGTCCCGTGAGGATTTCATGAAGAGAGACTTTTGCAATCCCTCGCCACGACCTGCCCGGCATATCATCCATATCCTCATTAGCAAGTCGACAGCCCGATTCATCATATGGTTGACTCATCATATCTATGTCACAGTCATAATGCTGCTTGTATTGAGGAAATCCATAGGGTCAACCTCCGTCTCATCATCCATTCTCTGCTCTATAGGAGAAATTACATCAGCCAAGATTATTGCACCCCTTCATCATATCGTCCGCCGCCTCACCATTACCACAGAGCTGGTAATTGCATAGGCGGGTGGTGGTCTCCGCACATGCTTGTTGTGTGGTTATTGGTGTGTTTCTCGGCCGGCTCCGGACGAATAAGATTCTTCGCCATAGCAGCACCCAACCCTTGCAGCCTTCCAATCCGGGCGGGTCTCGCCGTCCGCCTCCCACATGTTGTAATCGAGGAGGCAACCGTGCCACGATTTCACACCGGTCAAGCTAACCTCAAGTGCCCAGCGAGGATCGGCTGGTTTTGGAACGTGGTTTGCGAGGGGTCCATTATCATCCCCTTTCCCACGTCCACCTTCTGGCCTTTGATCAAGTAGAGTATGGTGCACGGGGTTTCTTTCACCTGCAAACACATATGTCTGTGGCGTAAAACAATCGAAAGGCAACAAAAATGGAATATTATATATATATATGTGTTAGTGCGACATGTAATTACCGTGATGGCATCTAGCTCAGCCAAAGACGAAGGCCCACCTAGCGCGCCAGAGACTGAGGACGGGCTGCTATGAGCGGGAGCGGCTGCGAGAGGAGGCCCGGGCCAGTGAGCAAGTGATGGTGCGATGGTGTTGTTGTTCATGGAGTTGTTCTTTACGAACCGGGCAACGGGAAATCATGTACCGCCTTGTCTGATTTTCCTTCGTCCGCTTGATGATAATCGAACCAAGTTAGTAGCGAAATCATTTCGCAGCGCCATTCTGCATTGATCGTCACTGTAGCAACTCATATTTGTCCTCGGCTGCTTTTTTTCGCCCTCACCTGCTTTTTTCTCGACCGCAAGCTTCACGCTCGCGTCGATGTCCTACCGACTAAACTTCTTTTTTCGCTTCTTGGCCTCCGGCCCTCCTTGTAAAACACCTTCCACGTGGCGCCGCTCTCCAGCCGCAGGCACACGACCATATTGCGGCCGCTGCCCAAAGGGAGTCCCTTAAGTTCGCTCAAGGCCTTGCTGAGAGGGGTGTCCCACTTGGGCCTCATCAAGAAGTAGGGCTTTCGGCTGCAAGATGGTGTTGCTTCTCCAAAGTAGTCTAATCAATTTCCTCGTGATCTTGTCCGTAAAAACCTTTTCTCCTTGTCCCACTTGTAGCGGGCCCCGATGAAGTCACGCCCAAGGGGTTGGTGAACTTCGCGAAGGGGTCTCGGGAGACTGCGGCTTCACGCCCGCTGCCCCTCCTTATCCCATATGGGCCTTCTACCGAGGTAGCCATGGCTTCCGAGGCGATGCTTCCTCGTGTTCCTTTGTCAAGGCTCTTGAATTTCGCAGCCTTAGCCTTGGCTGCCTCGGTAGCGCAAGTGTCCTTGAACTTTTCGAACTCCTCTTCCGTAAGTGTCTAATTTTCCTCCGTAATCTTGGACAGGGGTTCATCAGCCTCAATAGCTCATTTCACCCTCCCTTTCCGTGAGGCCAAATCATTGCTGAACATGCCCATGGCGTGATTGTTAATCTTTTTCATCTTCGGATCATCCCACAGTTGTTCTATGTTATCATCCCGGTCGGGGAACTTGAATCTCTTGTGCAACTTCATTAGGAGCAACTGCGTCAAATGTTCTTTACTCCTTAAGTCATCGTTGTTGATGCTCGAGCATTCCCATAGGATGCATCCTACTTGGTTCCCATAGCACTTGTGAGGTTCTTCCGGCTCTAACGGCTCAAACTTGCCAGGTTCCATCTTTGTGATCACAAGTCGTCCAATCCCTAGTTTGTTAGGTTTTCGTATCCTCTGCTTCTTATGCTTCCTCTTTTCAGTAGTGGCATCGGGGTCGGTACCTTCCCTGCCGGTACCTTCCCCACCGGTCACGGCGCCGCCATCGATGCCGGCGCCGTCGGTGTCGATGTCGGCGTCAGTACCATCATCGAGGCCGACCTGCAAACCTTGCTTAGCAGTCAAATAGTCAAGGTACTCTAGTTCACCCTCATAATCCATCTCGTGTGCATCTTGGTCAGAAGGCCCAGTTTCTTCGTTGTTCGACATGTTTCCTATGATTAAGTGTCCTCATTTATTTCTAAAAGTATGAATAAATGAGAAATGACATAAAAAAGAAATCTATGTGCGAGCACTCGATATGCCAACTATGTAGCACAAATCATGCCTTTATTCATGGGAAATTTTGGCATGACCTTTGCTAAAAAATGGACATATCGAGCACCTGAAATTCACCGGAAAGGAAATGAATCAACATTCACAGAATATAGGCCACTCGGATCATTTTCCAAACATGGCATGTCGAAAACATGACATATCCACATATCACATGTCCAGTTCAAATTTGCATATAAATTCAGCTAATTTTGAAACCTAGCTAAATTCATAACTAAATAGATAACCTAATTAACATAACGCCTCTAACTAAAACCTAAGTAAATTAACCAAAGAACCCTAGCAGAGAGAGAGAGAGAGGGGGTTTACAGAGGGTGCAGGGCGAGGAGGCAGGCCTGACGACGGCCGAGGTTGGGAGGAGGAAGCAGAGAGGAGGAGGGGAGGGCCGATGGGTCGGGAGAGCGCCTGGTCGGGGCGAAGGCCGGGCGCCGGGTCGGGGCAAGCGCCAAGGCCGGGTCGGGGCGAGCGACGGGGAAGAGAGAGTGGGGATTTGGGGGAAAAGGCGGGATGAAGCAGGAGAGTGAGAATTTTGGGTTAAGTGGATTTAGCAAAAATATTGCTTGGACAAAACGCTGCTACTACCTTCAAGAGTCAGAGCGGTTTATACTAAATGCGCTACTACTACCTTCAAGAGTCAGTAGCGGTTTAGACAAAATGCGCTGCTACTACCTTCGCCATCGCCAGTTTTCCTTTTTTTTCCTTTATTTTCTCCCACTTTTATTTCCCGAGAGCAGTGAACTAAGGGAGGCGATATATATTGCATCATTTGACGGTTAAATATGTATGAAAAATACTCACATATATATTACATCTTTGGACCCATGCAAAATAATGTCTATGTGTGTATAAAAAATATGAACATATATATATATATATATATATATATATATATATATATATATATATTACATCATTCGACCGATAACATACGGTTCCTCAGCTGACATTTTCGCTTTTTTGAGTCAACTTCTTTCCCTTCTTGTTCGTCAAGAATAATTGAGCCCTCATTGTGACTTTGCCTTTTCCATGGAGTACGATTTTTCTTAGGTAATGTAGTATTGATTCTTCTTTTGACGATACTTCATCATCATCGCCATCTTCCCTCATTGGGTTGCCGCATCGATCATAGTCTTCCTCGTTGGCGATTCCATCCATTCCAATGATGTTCCTTTTGCCTCTCCTCACGACAACACGATCGGGATTGCATGGGTCGGTTATGAAGAAGCATTGTGTCATGTGCTTAGCGTGTACCCATGGCTCGTTTTCTGCGATAGCGTTCACGGTAGTGCTCTTGGCGTCGGGTATAGTCATGGTAGTGAAAATCCGGTTTTCTCTTTCGACATTCTTAGCCCATCTGACACGGAACATCGTCGTGTTGTGTAGTCCAGAGTAGTCAAGCTCCTAGATCTCCTCGAACCTTCCATTAAATCGTTCAGTTGCGCCGTTGTCGCTGCCGGTCATGCATTCCATCGTCACCCTCGAAGTTACGATCATCACCGTCCATATCTTTGGCCTCCGTAGAACGTGGTATCCGTTGATATCATATGCCCGATAGATTACGAGGTTGGGCGAGGGGCCATGTGCTAAGGCGTATATGAGCAATCCGTCCTTAGAGCCCTCCTCCGGGGGATTAGCAATAATATGCTCTTTGAACCAATGCAGGAAAGTGGAGTTGTGCTCTCTAGTAACTTCGGTGTTCATCCTGCATACCCCCCGGTCACGATACTTCTTTGCGATAATTTCTTTGTGCAGTGCCACAAAAGGATCTACCTCGTCTAGGTGTTATAGCACTACCAAGTTTGCTCACAAAGTCGCCATGGCCGATCCGAGTATGCCACGTGCAGTTCCTCGCGACTGCTGCAAAGTGACCATCTCCTTCGAGCCTCCCATCGTGCTTGTTAACGGCCAAACCAACACTAACACCAAGCGGCTGGTCTGCGCCATATAGAAAATTCTCACGTAAAGAGATGCACTCTTGTGTCAAATAGCCCCGGACGATGCTTCCATCCCGACGGGACATGTTACTTAACGAATCCTTTGATGATCCCATTCATCCTCTCAAACGGCATCATGTTCTCGCAGGAATGACGGCCCTGTGTCTATTATGTCATCCACAATATGGACACACAGATGCACCATCACGCCAAAGAACGCTGGGAGGGGGGAGTACATCTCAAGCTCATTCAAGATCACAATGATCTCTTCCGTAGCCTTCGGAGCTGCTTCACAATCGATCGACTTTCGAGATGACGCTTAAAAAAGTTGCAAAGACCAATAAGCATGTCACGGACGTGTTTGTCCATTATCCCTCTAAGGGCAACGGGTAGTATCTGCGTCATCATCACATGACAAATATGAGACTTCATCCCGCTGAACCTTTTCTTGTCCGTGTCTAGATATTCCGCTTATCTTGCCACAAAGAATCGGAACTAACTTCGACTCAAAGAAGGCACTTAAAGAATTGATTGATCTCAGCTTGACTTAAGGTTAAGCAAGAAGGGGAAATAATCCTCTTTCTTTATTTTCTTGCCCTTCTTCTCCCGCGCCTCCGCTCTCCGCCTCTGCCTCGCCTAACATTTTACGGGCGGCATGTGCAGATCTTCCCTGATTTTCAAATCTTGCAAGTCTTTTCTTGCCTTCGCCCATCCTTGGTCTTATCCGCATGTTCATCGTTGTTGCAGCAAGCTCTCAAGGACATTCTTACAGATATGCATTTGATCAAGGCAATGAGGTGTATCGAGTTTGTGCCAAGACTCCAAGTCCTGCAACACGCACTCGCCTTCCATACCTTCAGCAGTGGCTTCGCCGCCTTTCTCTCATCGCCTTTCCCGCGTGGGGCACTCCTTCCGCTTTTTCAACAGCTCATTGATTTAAGCACCGCCCGCTTACGTGGAGGTCCTCGATGCTCAGCGTGACCATTGAATAGATCTCCACGGTTTCTCCACGGGTCGTCTCTGTTCAAGCCATCTTCGATGCCCCATGTACACGATTTTCCTGCACCCGCCATCTTTCCTTGACGTTAGCTATCGAGACGTCAGATCATCCATGCACCGCATGCATCCGCAATATCCATGGCACACCGCCCGCCAGATATCCGTGAATCGAGATAGTCGTAATCGTCGTGATCAAGACGGCCCTCATGTTGAAATACTCGCTTTTGTCAAGGCCCCATGTCTTGGCCGGTGTTTTCCATAACGTGTCTAACTCCTCTTGAAGTAGCCCTGCATACAAATTAATATTATTTCCTGGTTGTTTCGCCCTTGAATAAGCATGCTCATGTGAATGTATTTTGATTTCATGCACAACCAGGGGAAGGTTGTACATCCATACAAACACGGGCCATGTGCTATGGTTGGTATTCGTTGCCAAACGGATTCATGCCGCCAAGACATCGCCGCCGAGAACGATGTTCCTTGCATCACATTCAAAATACCGATAGAAGCTGTTCAACGCCTCCACCGGCTTCCATCCTTCACGTGTCTCAGCTTCGGATCATCTCCGCTGCCGGGCTTCTTCCTCTCCGCGTGCAACAAGATTAGCTTTGTTTCCTTGGGATCTACAAAATACCTCTGGAGACGGGGAGTGATCGGTAAGTACCATACAACTTTCTGGGGACATTTCTTCCCGGCCTTCTTGTATCGAGAAGCATTGCACACCGGACAACTTGTTTTTTTCCACCTTCTCCTTTCGATAAATTATGCAATCGTTGATGCATGCATGGTATCTAACGTGTGGCAGATCAAGAGGGCACACGATCTTCTTGGCCTCATCAACACTAGTAGGACATAGATTACCAAGGGAAGAATATCCTTTAGGTACTTGAGATGCTCATCGAGGCTAGTGTCGGTCCATTTGTTTTTAGCCTTCGCCTTCGTGGAGTTGGAGCGTGAAACTCAAGCGGTCACCTCGTGATTGCAACCATCATACAATGGAGTGTTCGAGTCTACCACCAGCTTGCCCCAAATTAGCCTTCTCTCTAGAAGCAGCTCTCTCAAGATTGCCTCCTCATGTAAGTAATGCTTGAACATGAGGGTCCCGCAAGACGATTGAACTTAGTACCGATTTAACTCTGCTGCATGGAGTCCATGTCGCTCTCTCCACCGCCATGTCCGCCCTTTCTCCTCCGCCATGTCCGCCCCTTCTCCGCCGCCATGTCCCGCCTCTTCCCCGCCGCCATTATCGATCATCTCTTCGCCTTGCCCGTGTCATCATTGCTCGCCTGGCCGGCATCCTCAACATCGTCATCCTCATCTTCGATTATCCACCGAGTATAGCCATCCATGAAACCAGTCATGAGCAAAAGTGCGCCGACACGACCATCATCATAGGGGTCGAGCCAAACTATTCCTTTGCATTTTCGACACGGACATAAAACCTCTGTCAGTTATTTTCTTTCATGTCCCGCACCGCCGATCGCAACCACTGGCCCACCATCGCTCCAATCGACCATCATGAACGCCTGCACGGTAATAATAAAACAAATTGATTATAAAATGGATGCATGCATCAAAGTCATACAAAATTCGCATGACCT
The DNA here is from genome assembly GCA_021605145.1 of Aegilops bicornis. Classification (NCBI taxonomy): domain Eukaryota; kingdom Viridiplantae; phylum Streptophyta; class Magnoliopsida; order Poales; family Poaceae; genus Aegilops; species Aegilops bicornis. Next base: position 325,374,888 of record CM038672.1, on the reverse strand, counting down.
TCCCTAAAAATAGGACATATATGGATCTAGAGTTTGTTCGAATTGGCCAAACGGAAATAAATCGACATTTCGCAAAACATAGGCAACTCAAAAGCACAATTTGGCCAACTCATGCCACACACACAATTTCCATAAACATATCACACACACATAAACATATTTCCATTTTGCAAAAGCATGAAATTTTAATCACCTCTATCTCGAGATCGAGCACACGGTGGAGATGATGTTGTAGGGAGATCAAAAGTGCACAAAGCTCTTCTTGACAAATATAGATTTAGTTAGGGGCAAATAGGTCACTTAACTAAATCCTACATCTACCTAGCTACCTAATTTGGGAGGAGACAACTTCAACTAGTGGAGGGGGAAGGAAAAAGAGAAAGGAGATGCATTAATGGAGGTGGTGTAGTTAGGTAGGAGTAATGAAGAAAGACAAAGGTAGATAGAAGAGGGAGAGTAATGGGGGAGAAGTATTGAGGAAGAAGAAGAGTGAGAGGGGAGCATGTGGGAGGTAGGGGAAAGGGAAGAGAGGAGGGAGGGGGGAGGGACGGTGGGGAAAAGGTGGTGGGTTGGTGCGGATTAGCAAGCGCTGAGTTAAAACGCATGCTGCTAAGGAAGTAGCAGCAAGGCTTTTGGGCAACGGCGCCATCGCTAACCGGGACCAAAAAGTGTGCCAATTTGAAATTTAGCAAAGAACGACCTAAAAAAGCGCCACATTATTACATCCATAGCGTAGCGCTGCTCACGGCACCGCTGCTGCTGCTAAATGGAGTTTGGGGACACCACGGTCGATATTTGTAGCAGCATGTTTACACCGAGCCGCCATCGCTAAAGACTTGTCAGTAGCGAGTTTCCCGCACATGCGCTACTACTAATTAGCAGCAGCGCTCCTTTTTGAGCCGCACTGCTGCTAAGATTCTGTGTATAGGCTTTTCCCTAGTAGTGTAGATATATATTCAGAGTATCACAAAAAATCAAGATTTTGAGAAAAGAAACCAAATATACTTGGTTTATGTTGGATTGGTTGCATGTTTTTATCTTTTGTCGGACAATTTTCTTTAGCCTACATTAAAAAAATTCTAATATATAAATAGATTAAAATGATTTAAGAAATTTTAGATGACATATTATTTATATATGAACATTACAGTTGGTTGTTTGCTCCGAAATAAATGCAACATCTTTGACTAAGAATATGAAAAACAGTTTTTCTTTTTTACAAAATAAAACAACCGTGTTTGTTTCACTCTTATTTTTGTTATATATTATAAATGTTTATATGATGTAGTATAAAATATCATTTATATTTCATCACACATAAAAAGTGATGGGATTCGACATACACACTGATGTAACGATGGCAGACCGGACTGAAACAACACAAGAAGAGGTATATGTCTAATCCTTCTTTGCCTATGTCTTATACATGATAATATAAAATGTTTATTTTTTACATATTATTATTTTTCAGAATATAGGAGACATGGATATGGATTATGGAGATGCACAAAAAGAATGCATCAACAAGGGTTCTGAAGCGGCGATGCTGAAAGGGGCTGAAAATTCACCGAGTTTTTCAGAACAAAATGATGTGGTGGCGGTGATATCTCATAAAAAACCAAAAAAGGATGCCAATGTAAATGTTATTGCACAAGGTGTTCTTTTCAATGTTATCATCGATGTTTCTTTTTGACATAATGTTTTTTGTATTCAACCAATTTGTCTGATTTTTTATACTAATTTGGCTCGTCTTTGTATCATGCCGACAGATTATATTTGTACTCCTAGAGATATTACAGTCATCGAATCAATCATGTCTGCCCCTAGGAAAACCATGTTCATGGACATTGAAGATGCCTTATTATCAAACGACGATTTGGAATGCCTTATGAAGGATGATATATTCTTACACAATGGTGTAAGACCAATTGCACAAACTTTGTAATTAATAATATAAAAAATATATAATATCGTAAGACATAGATATAATCTAAATGTGGAGTTACAAGTGATAAATGCTTACATATATTGCATGCTGGCCCACGACCATCTACGAGACAGGGCGGGTGAAAAGGTACATATTATTAGCACGTTCGTTTCTGGCCAGATGAAAGAAGATGGAGAAAAAGACATAGTCCCATCAAAATATCGTCACATCGTACAACATGTTAATACTTATCTACAACAAGATATGGTTAGTATCGCCTCATTATCCATGCATATGGCAATGTTTTTTTACTTAATCCATGTGTATAATGATTTAATATTATTTGAATCTAAGTGTGACTATGACTTATATGATATTAACACCAGCTATTCATTCCGATTAACATTCCTCAGACTCATTGGTATCTGGTAGTCGTCAATGCCAAACAACGTGAGATTCAAGAATTGGATTCACTTGGTTCTCGGGTTGGAGTGACCTTACCACTATGATAACTACTATTTTTTGGTCCTCTTAACATATGTTTTGTTGCCTTAACCCCTACCAGTTTTCATATATAAAAAATTTACGAGGACATGAAATGCATCTGAAACTTGGAGAACGGAGAACGGAGTTTAACAGAGATCATAAGTGGCTCGATCTCAATGTTACAAAGTGGAATGTCGTAGAACAGTTTCATGAGGCAATACAAATGGATGGGTAAGCACTTGTCATAAATTAAAAAAATATTGTGTTTGGTACTCATGAACACAAAAATATCATATAATAGAAAATATTGGTAGTAAAATGTCATAGTGTATCTATTAGTTGTGCAAGCAGGTGGGTATAATGAACACTATTATTTGTTCAAATGGTTCATTTATTTGATTCCTCTGTTGGATATTATTTGTGCGGTGAGTATTGTGCGTCACAATGTTTTTAAACCTTCCACATGAAATATTCGTGCTAACTACGTATATTGCTTTTGCAAGATGGGTATGAGTTGAGAAAGCAGCTTTTATTATACTTGCTCAAACATCGTGCGAATGAAGCTAAAGACAACTTGCCTGATATTGTGAGACAATTTCTTAAATGCATCAAGTAGATCTCAATAAATTGTAATAGATTTTTAGTTGGATCATCACTTTATATGTATACATTGTTAATGTGCTATTTTGTTATCACTTTACATTACAGGTTAACTGGACTTCAATTATTATACAATTGGGATCGTGTTATATTGTCTCTCTATATGTGACTATTTCAGAAGCCCGTGGCAACGCACGGGCACTCTACTAGTTTAATTCATGATTTATAATTTTTTTTAAAACTATAACTTTCAAACAGCACGTCGAAATTAAGATCCGTTTTCACTTTTGGAACCCTCGTGGGCTGCCCTTCGAAACTAGATCCCGCATGGGCATGTTTCGATGAATTTTTTGTGCAATTTAGTCCCTTGGTTTGTGCAACTGCTTAGGAGTCGATGTGCAACTACCTGACAATGGTTGTGCAACTTCCCGCCCACCCGTGAACGTGCAATTTTTACTGATGTCACCTCCACCCCCAAACTATTTACTTCAAGTGAGATGTGCAACTTCGTCTGTTGTCTAGGCCAACTGCCTAGTAGTTGATTGCAACTTCGGATACTATCACGGCCAACTGTCTAACAGTGATGTGCAACTTTCCCTAAATGTGTGGTTTCCTTGTTAGCACCCGGTCCAAAGCACCCCTTACTAGTGAGATGTACAACTTTCGCGCCCTGCCTATATGCAACTTTTCACTACCCTCATGAATGTGGAATTTTCACCATCCAAACTACCCCAACCTGTGAGATGTGCAACCTCGTATGTTGTCCCGGCCATCTACGTAGCAGACTATGTGCAACTCTGTTTGTTGCCCTCGCCAACTAAAACTACATATTCACAAGTAGGAGGAGGTAAGGAGTTGCACATTGCCTAAATAGACAGTTGGCTTTAACAACAGACTAAATTGCACATATAGTAGGTAGTGGAGGTGGGGCAGGGTGTGCAAATGTTGAAACACTACACATCCACGAGTAGGGAGGAGTTGCACATCAACTACTAGGTAGTTGGTCGGGCAGTAGACTAGTTGCACATTAGGTTGTCATGGTTGCTAGGTTGCAAACACAGAGGAATTTGGCTTATACAACTCCAAAAATTGGTTTTCAAAAAAAAGTTGCACCATACAGTACTAAAGTTGCACAATGCAGTACTAAAATTGCACAATATAACACTAAAGATGGCATAAAAAATTCATAAAACATATTCATCCAGGATCTAGTTCGAAAGATCTCGTCGCGAGAAATCTGACGGTGAAAACAGATCTAAATTTCAACACGCGGTTTGAAAGATATGACTTTTTAAAATTTTGAAAACCCAAAATAATTGTACAAAGATCTATTTTTTCCCCTTCCCATGTGACCAGTCTAACCACATGCACTAGCAAACAAAAAATCACATGTACTAGCAGACAAAAAAAGTACACATGCATGTGAGTGGTAGAGCGGCCGCTCATTCTCTCCAATGAGCGCGCGTGCACTTTTAAGATTTCAGGTTGTTTATCGGTGCGTACTCTACAACTTCCTTCTGTTGCATACTCTGTTCCACGATTTCCCTCCACTGTCTATCTTCTCATTCATTTGTTTGTCATTTTCTTTTATGTTTGATTTCTGTTTCCTCCTCTACCTTTTGTATTCCCTATGTAAAGAAATATAAGGTGTCTAGATCAATACTTTAGTTATCTATAAACACTCTTAGAGCATAAACTATATCAACGGCATACAGATGGTCCATCTACTCCATTTAGATAAAGAAAATGAAGCAATAGTCTTTGCTCAATGGAGGCAACATGGCCAGTACCATGTACTTTTCCTTCTTAGGCCCACCTTAACAATGTGTCAGGATTGTTCTTCTTCCTTAAATTTTCCCCGCTTTTCCAGATCCTGCACTAAACCTATCCCAAAAATTCAAATCCATTTGTGCTAAGGAATCTACCAAATTAGCTAATTAAGTCTCAATTTAGGCCAACTTCAACGCATGACCCCATCCGGTCTGCGTCTATCCGTTTGGACCCAAACGGACAGACGCCATGGGCCAACGCGCAACCGCATCAGCATTTTTGTCTGTTTGGCGTCTTCCCCGCCCCATTTCCGGCGCAAACTTGCGCCTGGTTTGCATTGACAGCAACGCCCACACGTGTTCTCCGTGTCCACTCGGGCCCATGTGGCAGCCGCCCACCTAACTCCCACCGTCCACATTTATAGCACACGCGCGGGCGGCCCTGCCTAGCAGCCGCTCTGGTCGAGCGGTCGCCGTCATTTTTAATGTGGAAGCCGTGGACCGGTGGGAGTCCACACTTCCACAACCGGCGACATGTGCCTCCTCGAAACCTGACATGCTTGCGTTCTCAAAACACTAGCTCTGCCTAGTCGTCGGCCACAATGGGATGGCATTGGATCTCCAGTCACAATCGCACTCACTGTTGGGAAATGTTGCATGGAAAACAAAAAAAATTCTATGCACACGCAAGATCTATCCATGGAGAAGCATAGCTACGAGACGGGAGAGCATCTTCATACCCTTGAAGATCTCTAAGCGGAAGCATTTATCAACGCGGTTGATGTAGTCGTACACCTTCACGATCCGTCCCGATCAAGTATGGAACGTACGACATCTCCACGTTCAGCATACGTTCAGCTCGATGACGTCCTTAGTCGTTTGCTTGCAAGCTTATGATGTGTATTACCAAGAGGGCCCAAAGATACCTCTCTGATACTCAGAGTGACAAATCCTAATCTCGATCTATGCCAACCCAACAAACACTTTCGGAGATACTTGTAGAGCATCTTTATAATCACCCAGTTATGTTGTGACATTTGATAGCACACAAGGCATTCCTCTGGTATCCGGGAGTTGCATAATCTCATAGTCAAAGGAATATGTATTTGACATGAAGAAAGCAATAGCAAAAAAACTGAACGATCATTATGCTAAGCTAACGGATGGGTCTTGTCCATCACATCATTCTCCTAATGATGTGATCTCTTTATCAAATGAAAAATCATGTCAATGGTTAGGAAACCTTAACCATCTTTGATCAACGAGCTAGTCTAGTAGAGGTTCACTAGGGACACGGTGTTTGTTTATGTATTCACCCATGTATTAAGGTTTCCGATCAATATAATTCTAGCATGAATAATAACCCTTTATCATGAATAAGGAAATATAAAATAACAACTTTATTATTGCCTCTAGGGCATATTTTTTCCACTCTCCCACTTGCACTAGAGTCAATAATCTAGATTACATTGTAATGAATCTAACACACATGGAGTCTTGGTGCTGATCATGTTTTGCTCGTGGAAGAGGCTTAGTCAACGGGTCTGCTACATTCAGATCCGTATGTATCTTGTAAATTTCTATGTCTCCATCCTTGACTTGTTCACGAATGGAGTTGAAGCGTCTCTTGACGTGTTTGGTTCTATTATGAAACTTGGATTCCTTCGCCAAGGCAATTGCTCCAGTGTTGTCACAAAAGATTTTCATTGGACCTGATGCACTAGGTATTACACCCAAATCGGATATGAACTCCTTCATCCAGACTCCTTCATCTGCTGCTTCCGAAGCAGCTATGTACTCCGCTTCACATGTAGCGCCACGACGCCTTGCTTGGAACTGCACCAACTGACAACTCCGCCATTCAATATAAATACGTATCCGGTTTGTGACATAGAGTCATCCGGATCAGTGTCAAAGCTAGCATCGACGTAACCATTTTTGATGAGCTCTTTGTCACCTCCATAAACGAGAAACATATCCTTGGTCCTTTTCAGGTACTTTAGGATGTTCTTGACCGCTGTCCAGTGATCCACTCCTGGATTCCTTTGGTACCTCCCTGCCAGACTTATGGCAAGTCACACATTAGGTCTGGTAGACAACATAGCATACATGATAGAACCTATGGCCGAGGCATAGGGAATGACTTTCATTTTCTCTCTATCTTTTGAAGTGGTCGGGCTTTGAGTCTGACTCAACTTCACACCTTGTAACACAGGCAAGAATCCTTGCTTTGACTGATCCATTTTGAACTTCTTCAAAACTTTGTCAAGGTATGCGCTTTGTGAAAGTCCTATTAAGCGTCTTGATCCATCTCTATAGATCTTGATGCCCAATATATAAGCAGCTTCACCGAGGTATTTCATTGAAAAATTCTTATTCAAATATCCTTTTATGCTATCCAGAAATTATATATCATTTCCAATCAACAATATGTCATCTACATATAATATTAGAAATGCTACAGAGCTCCCACTCACTTTCTTGTAAATACAGGCTTCACCGAAAGTCTGTGTAAAACCATATGCTTTGATCACCTCATCAAAGCGTATATTCCAACTCTGAGATGCTTGCACCAGTCCATAGATGGATCGCTGGAGTTTGCACACTTTGTTAGCACCTTTAGGTTTGACAAAACCTTCTGGTTGCATCATATACAACTCTGCTTTAAGAAGTCCATTAAGGAATGGAGTTTTCACATCCATTTGCCAGATTTCATAATCATAAAATGCGGCAATTACTAACATGATTCAGACGGACTTAAGCATCGCCACAGGTGAGAAATTCTCATCGTAGTCAACACCTTGAACTTGTCGAAAACCTTTTGTGACAAGTCGAGCTTTGTAGATGGTGACATTACCATCAGCATATGTCTTCTTCTTGAAGATCCATTTATTCTCTATAGCTTGCCGATCATCGGGCAAGTCCACCAAAGTCCATACTTTATTCTCATACATGGATCCTATCTCAGATTTCATGGCCTCAAGAAATCTGTCGGAATCTGGGCTCATCATAGCTTCTTCATAGTTCGTAGGTTCGCCTTGGTCTAGTAACATGACTTCCAGAAAAGGATTACCATACCACTCTGGTGCGTATCGTGTTCTGGTTGACCTACGAGGTTTAAGTAGCAACTTGATATGAAGTTTCATGATCATTATCATTTGCTTCCTCTCTAGTTGGTGTAGGCATCACGAGAATGAATTTCTCTGATGTGCTATGATACGTCTCCATCGTATCTACTTTTCCAAACTCCTTTGCCCTTGTTTTGGATTCTAACTTGCATGATTTGAATGGAACTAACCCGGACTGACGCTGTTTTCAGCAGAATTGCCATGGTGTTATTTTTGTGCAAAAATATAAGTTCTTGGAATGACCTGAAACTTCACGAAGATCAGTTTTGGAATTAACAAAAAATATTGGCAAAAGAATCAACCGAAGGGGCCCACACCCTGGCCACAAGGGTGGGGAGCGCGGCCATCCCCCTAGGGTGTGCCCTCTGTCCTTGTGGGCCCCCCGGACCTCCATCGACCTCAAATCCAACTCCATATATTCACGTTAGATGAGAAAAAAATTAGAGAGAAAGATTCACCGTGTTTTACGATACGGAGCCGCCGCCAAGCCCCGTTCTTATTCGGGAGGGTAGATCCGGAGTCTGTTTTGGGCTCCAGAGAGGGGAAATCGTCGCCATCGTCATCATCAACCATCCTCCATCACCAATTCCATGATGCTCATCGCCGTGCGTGAGTAATCCCATCGTAGGCTTGCTGGACGGTGATGGGTCGGATGAGATTTACCATGTAATCGAGTTAGTTTTGTTAGGGTTTGGTCCCTAGTATCCACTATGTTCTAAGATTGATGTTGCTATGACTTTGCTATGCCTAATGCTTGTCACTAGGGCCCGTGTGCCATGATTTCAGATATGAACCTATTATGTTTTCATGAATATATTTGTGTTCTTTATCCTATCTTGCAAGTTATAGTCACCTACTACGTGTTATGATCCGGCAACCCTGGATTGACAATAGTCGGGACACTTCCCGGTGATGACCGTAGTTTGAGGAGTTCATGTATTCACTGACTGCTAATGCTTTGGTCTGGTTCTCTATTAAAAGGAGGCCTTAATATCCTTTAGTTTCCAATAGGACCCCGCTGCCACAAGAGGGTAGGACAAAAGATGTCATGCAAGTTCTTTTCCATAAGCACGTATGACTATATTCAGAATACATGCCTACATTTTATTGATGAATTGGAGATAGTTCTGTGTCACCCTATGTTATAACTGTTGCATGATGAATGCCATCCGACATAATTGTCCATCATTGATCCATTACCTACGAGCCTGTTTCATATTGATCTTTGCTAAGTTACTTCTTCGTTGCCACTGTCACGATTGCTACAAAGTTGCTACTGTTACTTTTGCCACCGTTACCGTTATTTCCATACTACTTTGCTACTAAATATTTTGCTGCAGATATTAAGTCTTTCAGGTGTGGTTGAATTGACAACTCAACTGCTAATACTTGGGAATATTCTTTGGCTCCCCTTGTGTTGAATCAATAAATTTGGGTTGAATACTCTACCCTCGAAAACTGCTAGATCCCCTATACTTGTGGGTTATCAAGACCTTTTTCCGGGCGCCATGACCGGGAGCATAGCTCTATTCTCTCGAGTCACTTGGGATTTATATCTGTTGATCACTATGAGGAATTTGAAAGATCAAAGAACTAAGATTTTCCCCTCAACTATGAGGGGAGGTAAGGAACTGCCATCTAACACTGCACTTGATTCTCCTTTTGTTTTGAGTAAACTTACGACACCTACACCTACTATTGATTCCGATATGTCGCATGTCATTGATGATGCCACTTCTACTATGCATGATGTTATGATGATACTACTTCTCTGCTTGATAATACTGTGCCACTAGGTGAATTTCTTGATGAACAACTTGCTAGGGTTAGAGAGAATGAAATTACTGAAACTGATGATATTACTGAAACTGGAGATTATGATTCTCCCCCTATATACGAATTTCCTGTTGTACCTGAGGGTTATGTTATGGATGAATGTCGGGGAGGCTGATCGTACCCACGGACACCTATGGGGCGGCGGAGCAGGCCCCTTGTGGTTCGGAGGGGGGCGGAGGTCGCACGAAGAGCGGATCGAGGCGATGCACACGAGCGGTTTACCCAGCTTCGGAGCTCTCCGGAGAGATAAAACTCCTACTGCTGCCTGTTTGATCTATTGTGTTCTTGCTAGGGAGCAATGCGAGCTACAAAACCTAGCGTGAGTGTATCTAGTCTATGGCCAGTCGAATGAACTGAACCTTGCGAAAGACGCGAACCGAACCCCCTCTACGTTGCACTCGGGCCTCCTTTTATATGCTCAAGGGGTCTCCGATGTGGCAACATAGGCGAGGGTACAAATGTAAAAACAGGAGTTGGTACACCTACTTGAACAGTGTACAGTGCAAAAATACCTAACTCTGACGGCAAGGGACAAAAGCAATAAATGCCTGTCGTTGTCGCCCAAACAGTGTAACAGAGACCGTCAGGTGCGCCCGCGCTTGCCACGATGGCGAGCCTGTCAAGACCGCTGTCGCTGTTTCTCCGCTGGCTGCACAGCTGCTCGACACGCGCCCATGGAACGGTCCCATGGCGACACGCCGCTGGGTGAGCTGGAGCGAGACGGAGAGGAGTTGCATGCCGCGGCAAGCGCTTTGCCGCTGCCGAATCTTGTCGCGCCGGAGACTTGTCGCGCCTGAGCCTTCCCGGCAAGCTCCTCTTGCCGGGCCTTGTCTTCGTGGTGCTCGAGGGCCTTCCCGACAAGCTCCTCTTGTCGGGGCCTTGTCTTCTCAATCTAATACTTTGTTCTTGAATGGCTTCAAGGGAGCCACGGAGGAGATTGGTGGTGACGAGGCAAACCTTGCCGCTGGTGTTGCAATCGTCTGCGGCACGCAGTACGGGATACTAGGGTACCCCTACTCTAGTACACCGACAGAGCCCCGGCCTGGGCTGCATACACGGTGCCGAAGCGCTTGTCGGGCCAGGCCCGTAATCGCAGACGGACACGCTGCCTCGACCACGCCACAACCCGCCCCGGACCCACCACGATCCCCACTAATGGCACGCACCGGACGTGGCGTCGTGCGAGAGATCGTGGGCGCGGTCGTGGGGGGTTCTTTATTAATATAAGCGGAACGTCCGGCCCCCTCCTCCCCTTTATAAGCAGAGGAAGCAGAGGCAGGCCAACAATTCCTTCCATTGCCGTCTTGTCAAGAAACCACCGTCGCTCCCCTTGTCTTCTCCGGTGCGAAGAGAGCAATGCCCCGCCCCCTTTCGCCACAAGCACACTCACCGCCGTCGACCTCCACCGCCCCCCTCACCATGGCCCCGAAGGCCGATAAGGAGAAGGGCGTCAAGTCGGCCGAGGCGCAGCGGCTCGCAAGGCGCTGCCAAGAAGGAGCGAGCCGTCTTCCCCCTGCAGCTCGGCGCACGGGAGCTGCGGGACGTCTACTATCTTTTCTGGTCGACGGAGACTCGGGCGCATCCACGCACGAGGGTGCTCCCCGCCTCCGCCGCTGATGTGGCCCCAACAGGGTACCCTTTCTTCGCCCTTTTCTTCTATTGCGGTCTTTGCCGCCAGATTCCGAAGTTCTTTTGCGACATAATGAACACCTTCGCCTCCACCTCCTTGATTTCACCCCCAACGCCATCTTGATTATGGCTGCTGCACATTTGTGCGAAAACTTTGTCGGGTCCACCAACATGGCACTCTTCCGCCATTTCTTTGTCCCCTGCCGAGAGAGGAGAGCCCCTTGCCGGAGGGATAGCTCTGGTCTCTAGGATCGGCAAGAAAGAGGCCTACCTAGAGGGGAGTTCCGAACAAGTGGGAGGAGTGGAGAGCCAACTGTGCTGGGTTGTAGAGGAGGACCCACAACCCTTCACCGCCAGGCGCCTAAACCCCAATTGCGCGGGCAAGGATTGGAGTAACTTGGCGCCGGAGGATGCGAGGCTGAAGATAGCTGTGACCCGAATTCTGCGCCTCAGGCTTGCCGGATTAACTATTGGCGCAGTTGGCGCAGACTTCATTCGCCGCCGCATCGCTCCCTTGCAGGAAAGGAGGAGGCCTGCTTGGGAGTTCCAGAACGCGGCGGACATCATGAGGCTGCGCCCGGGCCTGAATTGGAACTTCACCGTCATGGAGCTGGATTCAGTGCTGCTCGAGCTGTTCAAGAACGACCCCGAACACCCAGAGTGGTTCAGGTTTCCACGAGGGGTCGTCCCACTGTGCAACAACTCGGCGCTCGACCGCATCCGCGCCATGATGCCACTGTGCGACTCCCACGGGATCGCCCCGACTGGCAGGAGCCCCCGACGAGGTCGTGCAACAATTCTTCGACAACTTGCAAGAGGTGCCGATCCGCTCCGACGAGCAGAAGAGGCTCACCCGAGACACCACCGAGCAGGAGATGGCGTGGATCGCCACCAGAGCGGAGGAGGCGGCAGCAGCCACTGCCGCTGGAGCCTTCGGGTTCACCGTGGAGGAGGCGGACGCGGCGAAGGCGGCAAGCGCTGCTGAGCAAGGGGAGGTTGCCGGCGAGGACGAGCTTGTCGAGCTCGAGGCCGGGACGAGTGGACCCGCCGAGGGTGCTTCTTCCCCGCCGCCAAGCGACTTGCCACCAGCGGAGCCCCCGGCTCACCGAGGAGGCGTCTCCGCAGGGCTGGAGACGAGCCGGGGCGACAGGTCGGCCCACAGCTGCAGCGCCGACGCGCTTCCACCGCTGCAAGCGAGGTTGCGCTGAGCGCCTCAAACTGCGGCGATAACCGGGCGGAATCTTCTCAGCCGCCGCCGACGCCTCCCTAAGCGGCCAAGAGAGCCCACTCCCCCGCCTCATCGCACCGGAGGCGGGCCGGAGTTTGACTTCTCCGCGCTTAGCTCCGAGGAGGAAGGCGAAGAGTAAGCTTCTCGAGATTGTGCTTGTATGTCTTCAATTTTTATTGCTTCATCTTGAATCTGATTTGCTTGCTCGACTCTTTCGCTTTCGTGACGCTGGCCCAGAGCGACGAAGAGGGCTAAGATCCCGACGGTCGTCGTTGAGGACGATTCTCCTGCAGTGACGGGGACGCGGCCCGAGACCGCTTTGCCGGACTCCGCAACCCTTCCCAGAGCAGCCCCCAGCACAGCCCCCAGAGTAAGTGTGCAGTTTTCTTCTTGCTATTGGGCGTGCGGGGTGCCCTTCTTTGTTGATATTTGACCGTGTGCTTGTGCAGGAGCAGAGCAGTCTCATCAGGAGGCTCAAGCCGCCCGAGATCCTGCCTCACGCCACCACGCCGCCAAGGGAGGACTCCCCGCAAGGGAGCTCCCTCCGACAAGGGAGGCCACCCGGCAAGGGAGGCCACTCTGGCAGGAGGCTACCCGGCAAGGACGGCGCCAGCGACCCTCCAGCTGGTCGAGGCCATGGTCATGGATCCTGCTGCAGTGTAACTCCCTTACACGAAAAATCTCCCTTGGGCTTGCTTTCTTTTGTTTCTCTTTTGGACATCTCGCTTGATCGCCTCTTCTTCGTCCGACGCAGACCCGATGGAGGTCGAGGCCGGCTGGAGGAAACGCTGGCAACACCGACGAGGCCGCCGAGGAAGAAGAGGTCATCGTCGTGGAAGAAGAGGCCGCCGACGAGCCTGTTGGCGAGGAGGCCACCGAGGCTGCCGACGCAGAGGCCGGGCGAGGGGCCGGACGGTCAGATCGACGCCCCGAGGCCGCAGGAGCGGCAAGCGCTACACCGACAGCCGACTCCCCGCCGCTGCCACAAGGGCGCCAGTTCGAGGAGCCCCAGCCCGGTGCTTCACCAAGGCCGGGCGAAGGCGCTTTTCATCAAGCTCCCCGGGAGCCGAAGCCCGGGCGCCAGCCGAGGGCGAGACCTTCGACGGCGAAGCTACTCGCGTTCATTGGCCGACGCTGGTGGATGCGCCAAGCAAAGAAAGCGGGCGAAGTCCGAGGAGGAGCAGCCGAAGAAGCTGATGTCTCTACCGCACCCGCCAGTCAAGTTAGAGACTGGAAGCCCTTGTCGCGAGGGCGGAGCGGACATTGAGAAGCGCCGAGGAGCTCCGGAGCGCCAACAGCAGCGCTCCGCGGCGTGGTGGACGCGCGGGCGCAGCTCGCGGAAGAGCGCATGGCCTTCATCCTTGAGAAGGCCGCAGCTGATGAGGAGCAGCGGCTGGCCGCCGAGAAGCTCGCCGCGCAGGAGAGCGAGTTGGCGCAGCGGAAGGTCAACCTGGACAGCCATGAAGAGGACCTTGCCGCTGAGGAGTCGCTGGCGGGCGCCAGAAGCGGCGACGCTGCCGCAGCCGCCGAGGCCGCCAAGGAAGAGGTGAAGGCGAAGGTGGCACAGCTGGAGGCCACCCTCAAGAAGAGCAGCGAAGAGCTTGCCATGCTCAAGTGTGAGCGCGAGAAGGATGCCCACACGCTGGGCGAGCTGCAGGTCCGTCTCGCTGACAGGGCCAAGGAGCTCGACGCCGCCAAGGACTCCAAGGCGGATCTGGAGCTGAAACTGACCACTCTGACGCAGACGTTGGATGGCGCTAGAGAGCGAGAGGCGGGCTTGTTGGAGGCGATCACGGCCAAGGAGGAGCTGCTGCCTCCGTCCAGAACACCTTGAGGGAAAGCGTGGAGCACTGGACCGAAGGTCTTGTGGACACCGCCGCCGACATCCACAACGAACTGATGGAGCTGGGGATGGCGGACCTTGCATTCCACCGACGCAGCATCTCCAACCCAGCGTCAAGCTTAGCCTATTCTTCAAAGGCGTGGGACGGGCCTCCGGCGACTCCGGGAGGAGGTCCCGGCAGCTGGCCGAGGAATCACGCCAGTCTGTGGCAGGGGCCCTCGAGAAGGTGTTGATGAAGGTGGCCTTCCGCAACCCGGGCCTCAACCTCAACGGCGTCCTCAGATCCTTGCCGGCCGAAGCCAACGTGGAGGAGCTCAAGGCGCTTGTCGCACCCATTGTGGACAAGGTGAACAAGATCAAGAGGATCGAGGGCGACCGCGTGGACTAGGCCGCCAACCTTATCTTTCCCTTGTCGCTGCTGGTCATGTTTTAGAAAACTTTGTTAGATCAGCGACAAGTTATTCTGTAATATACTCTATCTTAGGTGAATCGATCAATGCAACGTTATTTCCTCTACTTGATTTCTTCCTTTGTACGTTATTGCCCTACGCTTTTCAGGGAAACTTGCCGGTGCAGGCACCCTTGCCGCGAGCGCCGAGTGCGGAACTTCAGCAGCCTGCTGGCGGGGTCGCTACCGACAAGCAACCTTGTCGCGGACTAGCCGCAGCTCACTTAAGTTGTTGAGCGGACTCAAACAAAGTAAGGGCGCGACCAGTCACGATTTGGTTCCTCTGCGCACAGGTTTTCCATACAAAGTACTATCGTTCGAGGAAGATAACTTTTAAAAATTTAAAAATTGATTGCTCAGACTTTGGCAACTTAGCTTTTCTGTCTCTTGCTTCCCGATGAGGTGAGACTTCCTCGAGCGGTACTCTGGTCCACAATATTATCTCCTCCTTCCCCCCTGGTTAACTTGTGCGCGAGGGAGCCTCCCTTTCTTTGCGACAAGAGAAAGAAGAGGAAATAACGTTATGGAGCCCAGGGGCTCGATTCTGCTTACCGGGTGTGGTTGCTGCACAAAGTGTTAGCCTGAACATGCAATAAATTGATGAAAGCATGAACTTGACGGGCTGTGCGCAACACATGGGCTTTACTGGTGCACGGGGTCTGCGCCCGGCTTTGTACAAAGGATCACATGCACCAGCGGCAAGACTTGTACAAAAAGGTGGTTGCCGGAACGGGTTCCGACAACCGCGCCTTATGGGTAAAACTTACGAAGATGCTCAATGTTCGAGGAGTTGCTCACCGGAATGCCATCTTCGGTCTCAAGGCGGACAGCGCCAAGCCTAGTGACTCGTTTCACCCGATAAGGGCCTTCCCACTTTGGCGTCAACTTGTTTGAATTCTTGGCGGACTGAACGCTACCAAGAACAAGGTCGCCTTCCTCGAGACTTCGGCATTAACCCTGCGGCCATGGTAGCGACGCAGAGCTTGTTAGTAGCGAGCGGCTCGACAAAGAGCCTCAAGACGATCCTCCTCAAGGAGCAGCGTCATCTTGTCGCAGCTGCTCTTGCTCAAACTCATCATAAGCGAGCACTCGAGGCGACTCCGTATCTGAAGTTCCGAGGGGAGAACCGCCTCGCTCCATAGACTAGAGCAAAGGGTGCCCGCCGCTGGCTCGATTTGGCGTCGTCTGATCGACCAAAGAACCACCGCAGCTCCTCGATCCAGCTTTCTTCCACACTTGTGCAGCTTTGTCGAAAGTTACGGTCTTGAGTCCGCTGCAAGCACTTCAAAGATTTGCCCTCTCCGCTTGACCGTTGCTTCTCGGGTGAGCAACAGCGAAGCGCACCTTGGCGCCAAGGTCTTGGACGTATTTCATGAAGGTGCGATCAGAATTGTGTGCCATTGTCGGTGATGATCCTGTTAGGGATTCCAAACGGCAAACAATCGACTGAAGAACTTGATCGCCGATCGGCTGCCACCTTCCTCATCGCTTCCACTTCGCCACTTTGTGAACTTGTCGATGGCGACGTACAAGTACTCAAAGCCCCGACAGCTCGGGGAAGGGGCCGAGGATGTCGAGCCCCTGCATCAAAATGGCCAGGATAAAGGGATCGTCTGGAGAGCTTGAGCTGGCTGGTGTATCTGTTTGGAATGGAACCGCACGCTTCACACTTGGTTACTTGTGCGATTTGCATCCCGGAGGGCTGTTGGCGGAAAGAAACCTTGCCGGAAAGCTTTGCCGGCAAGTGCTCTTGGCGCCAATGTGGTGACCACATATGCCTCCATGTATCTTCGCCAACAGCTTCGTCCATCTTCCCCGGAATACACTTCAATTCACACCGCTTAGTCTTCTTACATGCATAAAGATGTCTGTCGACAAACTGGTACATACTTGACCGCCGGGCTACTCTTTCCGCTTTCTTCCGCTTCTTCGGGAAGTTCTCCTGTCTGAAGGAAATGGACACCCATCGCGCCATGCCGGAGCTTGTGGCTCGACAACAAGGACTAAAGGCACATCTGCTGCTGCGGGAACATCATCTTCCACGGCGAGGACTCGCGGCCTCGCCGAGCTTGATACTCCCCGACAGTGCTTGCCGGAGCAAGACTTGTCGGGAGCGCCCGCTTCAACGGAGCAAACCTCGGGTCTGTCGGAGCATCGCTTCCTCAAAGACTGTTGGTGTTGA
The DNA here is from genome assembly GCA_021605145.1 of Aegilops bicornis. Classification (NCBI taxonomy): domain Eukaryota; kingdom Viridiplantae; phylum Streptophyta; class Magnoliopsida; order Poales; family Poaceae; genus Aegilops; species Aegilops bicornis. Next base: position 325,357,812 of record CM038672.1, on the reverse strand, counting down.
GCTTGGGGACCTTTTGCAACGACGGCTTCGGAAGCTCTGCCGGAAAGTAGTCACCAGAGGCCAACTACCTCTTCTTGCTCTGTCAAATCGATGGTGTTACGGTTATCGAGTCAGCTTGAGCACGAAAATCCCTCGGTTCCATTGTGTAACTTAAGTGCAACGCACTTTGACAGTCACAAGAATATCATTCTCGAGCTCTTGGAACATGTTCCATTTGCAGGCCGTCAAAGTGCTCTTCTAGCTTCCTCACTTCATCAACGTAGGCTTCCATCAACGGACTCGGTAATCTTTTGTTCACTTGTCGGACGACGAGTTGCGAGTCACCCCTGACAATAAGCTTCTTGATCCCAAGGTCCACGGCGATCTTGAGACCGGCAAGCAAACCTTCATATTCTGCAGTATTGTTTGTCGCTTGCTCCTTGGGAAAGCGCATCTGGACGACGTACTTGAGGTGCTCTCCGGTGGGTGCGATAAGCAAGACGCCGCACCGGCGCCTTTGTAGCGAGAAGGCACCATCAAAGTACATCAGCCACTCTTTGCTTGCTTCTTTGACGGGAATGCTCGCCTCCGGAATCTCTTCATCTGGCGTTGGCGCCCATTCTGCTATGAACTCGCCAAGGCTCGCTTTGGATAGTTGATGTGCTTTCAAACTTAAGACCAAAGCTTGACAACTCCAAAGTGCCCACTCGACAACCCCGCCTGCCGCACGGATTCTGCAGTATCCTCTTCAGGGAAAGCGAGTGACAACTGTGATCTCATGTGCTTGGAAGTAATGGTGCAGCTTTCGAGGCCATGAGGAGGCCGAAAAGCAATTTTTGCACACCGTAGTACCTTGACCTAGCCTCGCAGAAGGGAATCGACAAAGTAGACCGGGCGCCGCACCATCCTTTTCTCGCATCTGCTCATGCGTCTTCGCGGACTCGTCCTTGTCGGGACCAGAGCTTGTCGGGCGAAGCCCCCGCTTGTCGCTGGATGTGTTTGCCGTGGTTGCTGGCTCATCATCCGCCTCCCTCTCCGCCACTAACGCAGCACTAACCACTTGATTGGTTGCCGCTATGTACAGCAGCAACTTCTCTTGTGGCCTAGGCGCGACAAGTGTTGGAGTGGAGGATGTATCTCTTCAAGTCCTGCAGCGCAGCCTCCGCTTCGGGAGTCCATTTCTTTGGACCTGCCTTTTTCAAAATCTTGAAAAATGGCGGGCGCTCAGCAGAACCTAGAAATAAACCTATTTGAGAGCAGCCATGCAACCGGCAAGTCTTCGTACATCCTTGACGCGCTTTGGTGCTTCAATCAGCTCAATGGCCTTGATCTTGTCGGGATTAGCTTCAATCCCCCGCTGAGACACGAAGAACCCGAGAAGCTTGCCGGAAGGGACTCCAAACACGCACTTCTCGGGGTTGAGCTTGAGGTTGATCTTGCGCAGATTTGCAAAGGTCTCGTCCAAATCTTGAACCAAAGTTGCTTTGTCTTTGCTCTTGACCACTATGTCATCCATGTAGGCTTCTACATTTATGTGCATTTGCGGCTCAAAAGCGTCATGGACTGCCCTTGCAAATGTTGAACCAGCATTCTTCAAACCGAAAGGCATCCGTATGAAACAAAGATGTGCCACATGGTGTGATGAATGCAGTCTTCTCTTCATCTTCTTCAGCCATGAAGATCTGATGGTATCTCGAGTATGCATCAAGAAACGAAGAAAATCACATCCGCCGTGGAGTCGACAATCTAGTCAATGTGCGGCAAGGGAAATGGATCTTTGGGACAAGCTTTATTAACATCTGTGAAGTCAATACAAAGTCTCCATTTCCCATTTGCCTTCTTGCGACGACTACTGGATTGGCCAACCACGTAGGGATGGAGCACTCCTCGACAAGGCCTGCCGCTTCCGGTTTCTTGATCTCTTCGGCTATGAATTCTTGGCGCCCACCGCTTGCTTTCTCGACTTTTTGCTTGACGGGTCGCGATGAGGACAAACGGCGGTCGGTGCTCAATCACTTTCCTGGGAACACCGGGGATATCAGACGGTTGCCATGCAAACACGTCGACATTCGCCCGCAGGAAAGCAACGAGCGCGCCTTCCTATTTGGGGTCGAGAGAGGCACTGATGGTGAAGGTACCACCAGCGCCGTCCTCCTTGGTGGGCACCTTCTTGGTCTTCGGCGGAGCCACCATCTTCTTGCACTTGCCGGTGGAGCTCGATGGTGCGTCCTCGACGGTAGCGCAGCACTCCGAAGAGGCGCGCTTGCCGGAGTGAGCATCAGAGCCCTTGCCGGACTTGGACTTGGTCTTCTTCCCTCCGGGAGCTTCAGCGGCAAGTGTCTGGCAATCTGTCATGGCTGCTGCATCCCGGAAGATCTTGTCGGCACAGATAAGGGCATCCTTCTTGTCGCCATGGACAGAGATGACGCTTATCGGGCCCGGCATCTTGAGTAGGTTGTAGGCGTAGTGAGAGGCCGCCATGAACTTGGCGAGCGCTGGACGGCCAAGTATCCCATTGTAAGGCAATGGGAAATCGGCGACGTCAAACGTAACCCTCTCAGTTCTGAAGTTCAGCTCGGCGCCAAATGTGACCGCAATGTAATCTTCCCTTCGCTCACTCCTTCCCGGATTGATTCCTTGAAGGTCCCGGTCTCTTCGAGCTCATTGTCGAGGATTTGAAGCTTCCGGAGCACCGGAGGAGATCAGATTCAAGCCGGCCCCGCCGTCAACTAACATTTTTGTGACCTTGAGGTTGCGGATGGTTGGTGAGACCAACATCGGCAAGCACCCCACCGCAGTTATGCGATCAGGGTGGTCCTCAATATAAAAAATGATAGGCGTGCTGGACCACTTCAGAGGCTTGCGTGACTCTATGGATGGTTCCACTGCATTGACCTCCCACATCCATTGCTTGAGTTGGCGGTGGGAGGTATGCAGGGAAGCACCTCCGTCAACGCAGAGAACCTTTGTGGCTTTCTGAAACTCCTGCTCATCGGCGTCGTCGTCCTCCATATCTTCGTCGTCATCATCATCTTCATCCTTGTCGCGGCCGCGGGGAGGTCGATCTCCTTGTCGCTACTTGGCCTTGTCGCGGCGTCCTCCCCGGCCTGGACGTTTCTTGCTTGCTCCCCCAGCACCTTCTTGGGCCTTCTCCTTGTCTCGCCGCTCGTACTCAGCTCTCTGCTGTTCGACGAGCTGCTCAACCATCTAGCAGCTCTGGACATAGTGGCACATGGTGCGGTGGATCTTGCAAGATATTACTGCCGGAGCCGTCACCTTGTCGGCGGCCGCCACCGGCGGCGGTTGGCGTCGGCCGGCAACCTCCTTGCCGGAGCCGCCAGCCTTGGCGTTCTTGTCGCCGCCTCCGTTGCGGACTGCTCGACAGCTAGCACCTCTCTGCTTTTCTTCTTTACATTGCCTCGCCGCGGCCCTTCTTTGCCGGGCGGTGTCATCCTTGTCGGATCCTGCTTGCATTCTCTCCTGAGTCTCCTCCTTCCTCGGTAGCGTGCACACGTGTCGGCCAAGGCGTACAGCTCACTGACGTCCTTGACTTTGCTCATCACCATCTCCTCCCTCATCCTGCGGTTCCGCACATTCTGATGAAATGCGCTGATCACCGCGGCAGGGTGGACGTCTAGGATGTTGTAGTGCACGCGGCTGAATCTCTGGATGAACTTGCGCAGGGACTCTCCTTCCTTCTGGGCGAGCAAGTGAAGGTCACTCTCTTGGCCATGAGGTTTGTGGCCACCGTGAAGGCGCCAACAAACCGATGGCATGATTCGCCCAAGAGGATATGGAGCTGTCCGGCAAGTGCATGAGCCAAGATCTGACGTTGGGCTTGAGCACGAGCGGGAAGTAGTTGGCGAGGATCTTGTCGTCCCGTCCCCCCGCAGCCTGCACCACGGTGGTGTAGATGCTGAGGAACTCCGACGGGTGTGTCCTGCCATCATACTTCTCCGGCACGTCTGGTTTGAAGTTTTTCTGGCTGGGCCACTGGACTTGCCGCAACTCACGAGTGAACGCAGGGCAACCTACCGTCTGACGGCAAGTCGCCTCGCCTCCGGGCGTGCATGTCAACAGAAGGCCCAGCGCTTGTCGGATCGACGTCGCGCTTCTCTTCGACGCCGATGCGAGTTCGAGCGTCCTCTTGTTGTCGATCATGAAGAACTTGGCGCTGGTCGCGGCGAGCGCGCGGATCCGACGACGCGGTGGACTCGCTGTCGAGATGGATCTGCTGGCTCGGCGATCTTGGCCTTCTTGGCGGAGGGTGCACGGTGGTTGCACCTCCGTGATCTCGTCGCCACCGGCTCGTGCCTTTGTCGTGTCGCCGCGGCAACGATGGGGTTGGTTGCCGGGCGCCGCCATTGGCAAAGCCGATGAGGCTCGGATAGTGGTTTCCACTCGTCGACCTTGTCGGCCGTCGGAGGGTAGTCGAGGAGCAGCTGAGCTCTCGCCAGAGCTTCGCTGGAGTAGTGGGCGGCATTGGAGAATGGTGCGAGGCGAGGAGCGGACGCCGGACTTCTAACCACGTTAGAAGGAGCAGCGCCCGTCCGGTGACCGTATCTCACTAAGCGCCCGGCATGTTGGCGCCGCATGCTGGTCTTGAGGGTCTCGATCCAGCGAACGTATGGCGTTGTGAAACGCCATGACGTTGTTGGTCCCGCCTCTGAGACGGGCGCTGGGGATGCGCGACGCCGAGGTTTGCGGTGCCTTGTCCTTGGACTTGGCAACATCGCGAGCACCTTCGTCGGCGCCCGTTCCTCCGCCCGGCGTCGCACCACCACCCGCTTGCTGCGGTGAGGGTGGGCACGACGCGACGGCTCGCTGCCGCCAAGCATTCTTCTTGATGGCATGTTGAGGAAGATGTTGATGACGTTGCTCGTGTGAACGCCGGATCAGATTCACACGGCCTCGACGCTTCTACCGGGCGCGCGCCAGAGATGTCGGGAGGCTGATCGTACCCACGGACACCTATGGGGCGGCGGAGCAGCCCCTTGTGGTTCGGAGGGTGGAGGTCGCACGAAGAGCGGATCGAGGCGATGCACACGAGCGGCTTACCCAGCTTCGGAGCTCTCCGGAGAGATAAAACTCCTACTGCTGCCTGTTTGATCTATTGTGTTCTTGCTAGGGAGCAATGCGAGCTACAAAACCTAGCGTGAGTGTATCTAGTCTATGGCCAGTCGAATGAACTGAACATTGCGAAAGACGCGAACCGAACCCCCTCTACGTTGCACTCGGGCCTCCTTTTATATGCTCAAGGGTCTTGACGGTGGCAACATAGGCGGGGGTATGAATGTAAAAACAGGAGTTGGTACACCTACTTGAACAGTGTACAGTGCAAAAATACCTAACTCTGACGGCAAGGGACAAAAGCAATAAATGCCTGTCGTTGTCGCCCAAACAGTGTAACAGAGACCGTCAGGTGCGCCTCCGCTCGCCACGATGGCGAGCCTGTCAGCGCCGCTCGTCGCTGCTCTCCGCTGGCTGCACAGCTGCTCGACACGCGCCCATGGAACGGTCCCATGGCGACACGTCGCTGGGTGAGCTGGAGCGGAGACGGAGAGGAGTTGCATGCCGCGGCAAGCGCCTTGCCGGCGAATCTTGTCGCGCCCGGAGACTTGTCGCGCCCGAGCCTTCCCGGCAAGCTCCTCTTGCCGGGCCTTGTCTTCTGTGGTGCTCGAGTGGCCTTCCGACAAGCTCCTCTTGTCGGGCCTTGTCTTCTCAATCTAATACTTTGTTCTTGAATGGCTTCAAGGGAGCCACGGAGGAGATTGGTGGTGACGAGGCAAACCTTGCCGCGGGGTGCTGCAACTGTCCGTGCACGAGTACGGGATACTAGGGTACCCCTACTCTAGTACACCGACAATGAAGAAACTGCTAGAGACTTATTTGCTTGCAATGATAGAGAAGATCTTAAGAAATTGTTAGCTAAGCTGAAAGAAAAATCCTTGAATGCTAGAATGAATCATGATCCTACTTTTGCTACTTCACATATCTTTGTTACCAATAAGGATTATGAATTCTCTGTCGATCCTGAGTTAATTACTTTGGTTGAATTTGATCCTTTCTATGGTTATGAATCTGAAATTGTTGTGGCACATCTTACTAAATTGAATGATACAGCCACCCTATTTGCTCATGAGGAAAAAATTAGCTATTACTATATTCTTAAGTTGTTTCCTTTCTCATTAGAGGGTGGTGCTAAGTTATGGTTTAATTCTCTTGCTCACAGTTGTGTGCGTAGTCCCCAGGGTATGATTTACTACTTCTCTGCAAAATATTTCCCCGCTCATAAGAAACAAGCTTCTTTAAGGGAAATATTTAATTTTGTGAAAATTGAAGAAGAGAGTCTCCCACAAGATTGGGTGAGGCTTCTCCAATTACTTAATGCTTTGCCTGATCATCCTCTCAAGAAAAATGAAATACTTGATATCTTTAATAATGGACTAACCGATGCTTCCAGAGACCACCTGGATAGTTGTGCTGGTTGTGTTTTCAGGGAAAGAACAATTGAGCAAGCTGAATTGCTATTGAATAATATATTAAGTAATGATAATGATTGGACACTTCATGAACCAACTTTGAAGAAAAGGGGTATTCTATTTCTCAGTCCTGAAGATATGCAAGAGGCAAAGAAATCTATGAAAGAAAAAGGTATTAAAGCTGAAGATGTTAAGAATCTACCGCCTATTGAAGAAATACATGGTCTTGATAACCCGACACAGGTAGTAGAGGTAAACTCTCTCCGTAGATTTGATGAAGGTGATATTCCTCATAATAAGTCTGCTAGTCAATGCTTGGATGAGTTTGATAATTTTATTGTTAAACAAGAAAACTTCAATGCTTATGTTAGTAGACAATTGAAACGTAATGCTTGCTTGACCACTTGGGTGATTACATGAGTAGAAATCTTAATGATCTTAAGCTTATTAGTAAACATGCTTCCATGGTTACAAATCAAGTAGAACAAGTACTTAAGGTACAAGATGATTTGCTTAATGATTTTAATAGTAAGAATAATGATAATGTTGTTAGGGTTATGACTAGAGGTTGTAAAATGACCCACGAACCTTTGTATCCCGAGGGCCATCCTAAGAGAGTTGAGCAAGATTCTCAGAGAATTAATACTGATGCACCTAGTCCTAGTAATAAAAAAGAAAAATAAAACGGATAGGACTTTGCATGCTAGTGAACCTGCTATAGACACACCTGAGAATCCCAATGATATTTCTATTTCTGTTGCTGAGACACAATCTGGTGATGAACATGAACTTGGTGATAATGTTAATAATGATGTTCATGTTGATGCTCAACCTAGTAATGATAATGATGTAGATATTGAACCTGCTGTTGATCTTGATAACCCACAATCAAAGAATCAACTTATGATAAGAGAGACTTCGTTGCTAGGAAACATGGTAAAGAAAGAGAACCATGGGTTCAAAAATCCATTCCCTTTCCTCCTAAGCCATCCAAGAAAAAGGATGATGAGGATTTTGAGCGCTTTGCTAAAATGATTAGACCTATCTTTTTGCGTATGCGTTTGACCGATATGCTTAAAATGCCTCCTTATGCAAAGTATATGAAAGATATTGTTACAAATAAAAGAAAGATACCAGAAGCTGAAATTTCCACCATGCTTGCTAATTATACTTTTAAGGGTGAAATACCAAAGAAACTTGGAGATCCAGGAGTACCGACTATACCATGCTCCATTAAAAGAAATTATGTTACAATTGCTTTACGTGATCTTGGAGCCGGTGTTAGTGTTATGACTTTCTCTTTGTATCGTAGAATTGAATTGAATAAGTTGACACCTACTGAAATTTCTTTGCAAATGGCTGAAATCAACTGCTATACCCATCGATATTTGAGAGGATGTGCCTATTGTGATTGCAAACGTTACTATCTTAACGGACTTTGTTATTCTTGATATTCCCGAGGACGACAGTATGTCGATCATCCTTGGTAGACCACTTTTGAATACTGCAGGGGCTGTTATTGATTGCAACAAAGGTAATGTCACTTTTCATGTTAATGGTAATGAGCATACGGTACACTTTCCGAAGAAGCAACCTCAAGTTCATAGTATCAATTCTATTGGAAATTTTTTAACTATTTCTATTGGAGGTTTTGAATTCCCTCTTCCTACTGTTAAAAAGAAATATGATATTCTTATTGTTGAGTAAATGCATATCCCCATTGAGGTAACCTAGTGTTATCTGAAAATTCTCCGGTTTCATGTCATTCGGAAGAAGTTCGCTAATAAGACTTGATCAACCTTGTTAATGGATTCCTTTTGATGAGCATGAGATGGATGAATTTAGAAGGCACAACTCTCTGTACCCATCTTTTACTTTCTGTTATTTAGATTAAATAAAGCAAAAATAGTATTTTCTATCTATTTTCTGAATTATCCATGCAATAAAAAATGTCCTGAAAATAAAAGTTCTTCAAATGCCCTGAAAATTTAGTATGATTTTTTATAGAATATTTAAGAATTTCTGGCACTGAACACAGACCAGGGGGCCTCACGAGTTGGCCACAAGGGTGGAGGGCCTGCCCCCTGTCCTTGTGGGCCCCATGTGCCCCCTCCACTTATTCCAGCACCCATCCACTTTGTCTTTCTCCATAAAAAATCACTCCATAGCTCAAACTCGTGTTCTTGCTCATTTTGCTGCCATTTTTATCTCCTTGCTCAAAGCTCCATTCACAAAACTGCTTTGGGGGATCGTTCTTTGGTATGTGACTCCTCCAATGGTCCAATTAGTTTTTGTTCTAGTGCTTTATTTATTGCAAATTTTTTCTACTGTGGTGACCTTGTTCTTGAGCTTGCATGTCAAATTTATATGGTCCAAAGTAGTTTTGATGCATGATTTAGCCTCTAGACACTTGTAGGAGTAGTTGCTATCAATTTTGTTGAGTTTGATTCACTTTTATTTTGAGTCACTAAAAATTTCAGAAATTCTTCAGAGGAAGAAAAATGTCTAGGTGAATGTACCAAGGTGGTTCTTTGAGGAAGCAAGCACCGAGGCTCGCGATACGCGAACCGAACCTTGAACCACCAAGGGAAGCTCAAGTGCGGCCTTGCAAATGGCCGTCAGATGAATTTATGGTTCGTGCAGGTTTCAAGGATGAGTTCTATACATACGTACAAAATGCCGACCTTGAAGACTTCTTGTCAGACAAGTGCCTACAATATTATTATCTCACCGATTCCTTTGTGCGGAGGTTTGAGTTTTCATCTAAGCACAATACTCATACTGTCTTGTCTGATCTCTATTATGAATCTTATACCATGGACCTAGAAGATTTTTGTGATGCATGCAAAATTCCACAATGGGGTATTCTTAGTGAGCCTCACAAATCTGAATATAATGGTTTCCTTGCTAGCATCACCGTGGGGGAAACTAGAAATATCACACAAGCCACCATAGGGAGCATTCACTTTCCTGCTATACATTATTTTGCTCTCTTTATAGGAAGATGCATTAATGGTAAACATGATCATAGCCACCTTTGCGTTCCAGATCTTAGTGTCCTCAAGTGTGCGGTGTTAGGTGATAAGCGATATAGCTTGAGGGCTATTAGTGAGGAGGTTACATCTTAATGCTAAAGATAGAGATTTATTTGCTGAGATTTATGCAACTTGTTTAGCTAATTATTTGGGTTTACCCATAAGAGGGTATGACATTGAGTTGCCACCTGCTTTTTTGGATTATGATGCTATGGTACGCTACCAGTTTCTTAAGAGGAACGAACAGTTCCTCCGGTACTGACTAATCTTTGATAGACGGCGTGCCGTCCATGTTACTCTTTTACTCCTGCCTTCTTTAACTTTCAGGTAAACGGGAGATATTTTATAATTAGAGAGGAGGCAAATGAGTATGAGAGAACAGCTGAGGCTGCTCGCCTCCATGCTGCGGCCCTTCAGGCAGTAGCTGATGCATCTCAGTACAACCCCGACTACAACTTTGGATATCCACCAGGCCAGTCGTGGCCATAGACCAACTTAGGCCAAAATCCTAAGCTTGGAGGAGTACATATTTCTCACCGACATTACATTCATGTTCACACATTCATTTCAGTTGTCGATGTTCACACTTTTTGATTGTATTATCCATGTTAGTTTATTTCTTTTTCCCGCTTTCTTCTTGTGTGTTTGAAAAACCTTAAGAAAAACCAAAAAAAATTAGTTGTAGTTAGTTTACTTTCTATGCATGATTAGTTGTAGTATTAAAAGAAAACTCAAACAAATTTCTCGTTCTTCTTTTGCTTGTTGGGAGCTTTCCCGTGTAAATAGTTTTTCTCATTCTTGTTTTACCTTCTTCAGAAAAACAAAAACTCCAAAAATATTTCAGTGTGTTTCTTTGAGTTTCTTTTATTTTCTTTGGGGGTGGAGAGGAGAAGACCACGATGAAAATGTTGAGTGGCTCTCATATGCATTATTGTTGATCTAACAAAAGAGCCCATATTACCTTGTCTTCTCCTTTGAATAAATGTTGCAGATTCTAGCTTAGTCCAATGCACGCGGACTATTATTATTATTATCGACACCGTTCGATCGTGCAAGTGAAAGGCAACAATGATGATATATGATGAAACGATTGAGATGAGGAAAAGCTGGTATGAACTGCACCTATCTTGTTTTTGTAAATATGATTAGTTCATCGTTCTTGATTCAGCTTATTATGAATGAAACATGTTTGCAATGACAATTAGAGATTATAGTTACTCATGCCATGCGTAATTAGCTAGGAGTATTTACCCGCCGTTCCAAGTAAATTTGCAAGTGCCAAACTCTAAACCTTCAAATGATAATCTGTTTTGTATGCTCGAATCGCTCATGTACCAACTAGGGTTGTCAATATCTTCCATGCTAGGTGGGTTATTCTCACGATGAGTGGACTCCGCTCATCATTCATGAGAAAATGGCTGGTAACCGGGATACCCAATCCCATGCTCAAATCAAATCAAAATAATTGCAAACAAAACTCCCCCAGGACTGTTGTTAGTTGGACGGTACCCGTTGTTTCGGACCAGCCGTGGAGTGTGCTTGTTGGTGGTGGGGAGTATAAACTTCACCATTCTGTTTGGGAACCGCCTATAATGTATGTAGCATGGAAGATACCGAGATCTCTTAGTTATTATGTTGACAATGAAAGCATATCAATCAAAATATTATTTATCTCTCTTTCGAAAACTCGAGCTCTGGCACCTCTGCAAATCCATGCTTCCCTCTGCGAAGGGCCTATCTATTTACTTTTATTGCCGAGTCATCATCCTCTTATAAAAAGCACCAGTTAGAGAGCACCACTGTCATTTGTATGCATTGTCATTAGTTTATATTGAGTATGACTGTGACTGGATCTCTTTTACCATGAATTACAATGTCTAGTCAACCCTTGATCTTCAGGGGTGCTCTGCATTTATGTTTTGCGGTCTCAGAAAGGGCTAGCGAGATACCATCTTGTTCTATCATATCATGATTGTTTTGAGGAAGTGTTGTCATCCGAGATTTATTATTATTGCTCGCTAGTTGGTTATGCCATTGATATGAGTAAATGTGAGACCTAAATGTTATTGCGAATATGGTTAGTTCATAATCTTTGCTAAAAACTTGAATGCTGGCTTTACATATTTGCAATAACAAGATCAAACAGAGTTTATAAAAGTTTTTCTTTATCACTTTCAGTTTGTCAACTGAATTTCTTAAGGACAGGAAATGAGTTAAGCTTGGGGGAGTTGATACATCTCCATCGTATCTACTTTTCCAAACTCTTTGCCCCTTGTTTTGGACTCTAACTTGCATGATTTGAATGGAACTAACCCGGACTAGCGTTGTTTTTAGCAGAATTGCCATGGTGTTATTTTTGTGCAAAAATAAAAGTTCTCGGAATGACCTGAAACTTCACGGAGATCAGTTTTGGAATTAATAAAAAATATTGGCGAAAGAAACAACTGAAGGGGGCCCACACCCTGGCCACAAGGGTGGGGGCGCGCCCACCCCCCTGGGGCGCACCTTTTGTCCTTGTGGGCCCCCTGGACCTCCATCGACCTCAAATCCAACTCCATATATTCACGTTCAGGGAGAAAAAATCAAAGCAAAGGATTCACCGCGTTTTACGATACAGAGCCGCCGCCAAGCCCTGTTCTTCCTCGGGTGGGCAGATCTGGAGTCCGTTCTGGGCTCCGGAGAGGGGAAATCGTCGCCATTGTCATCATCAACCATCCTCCATCACCAATTTCATGATGCTGATCGCCGTGCGTGAGTAATCCCATCATAGGCTTGCTGGACGGTGATGGGTCGGATGAGATTTACCATGTAATCGAGTTAGTTTTGTTAGGGTTTGATCCCTAGTATCCACTATGTTCTAAGATTGATGTTGCTATGACTTTGCTATGCCTAATCCTTGTCACTAGGGCCTGAGTGCTATGATTTCAGATCTGAACCTATTATGCTTTCATGAATATATTTGTGTTCTTAATCCTATCTTGCAAGTTATAGTCACCTACTACGAGTTATGATCCGGCAACCCCGGAGTGACAATAGTCGGGACACTTCCCGATGATGACCGTAGTTTGAGGAGTTCATGTATTCACCGAGTGCTAATGCTTTGGTCCGGTTCTCTATTAAAAGGAGGCCTTAATATCCCTTAGTTTCCAATAGGACCCCACTGCCACGGGAGGGTAGGACAAAAGATGTCATGCAAGTTCCTTTTCATAAGCACGTATGACTATATTCGGAATACATGCCTACATTATATTGATGAATTGGAGCTAGTTCTGCGTTACCCTATGTTATAACTGTTGCATGATGAATGCCATCCGACATAATTATCCATCATTGATCCATTGCCTACGAGCTTGTTTCATATTGATCTTTGCTAAGTTACTTCTCCGTTGCCACTGTCACAATTGCTACAAAGCTGCTACTGTTACTTTTGCCACTGTTATCGTTATTTCCAGACTACTTTGCTACTAAATATTTTGCTGCAGATATTAAGTCTTTGAGGTGTGGTTGAATTGACAACTCAGCTGCTAATACTTGAGAATATTCTTTGGCTTCCCTTGTGTCAAATCAATAAATTTGGGTTGAATACTCTACCCTCGAAAACTGTTGCGATCCCCTATACTTGGGTTATCATGCTACTTTCCAATTCGAGAGAAGGTACAATTACCTCATCAAGTTCTACTTTCCTCCCACTCACTTCTTTCGAGAGAAACTCCTTCTCTAGAAAGGTTCCATTCTTGGCAACAAAGATCTTGCCTTCGGATATGTGGTAGAAGGTGTACCCAATTGTTTCCTTAGGGTATCCTATGAAGATGCACTTCTTCGATTTGGTTTGAGCTTATCAGGCTGAAGCCTTTTGACATAAGTGTCGCAACCCCAACCTTTATGAAACGATAGCTTAGGTTTCTTGCCTAACCACAGTTCATATGGTGTCGTCTCAGCAGATTTAGATGGTGCCCTATTTAACATGAATGCGGCTGTCTCTAATGCATAACCCCAAAACAATAGTGGTAAATCGATAAGAGACATCATAGAACACACCATATCTAATAAAGTATGGTTACAATGTTCGGACCCACCATTATGTTGTGGTGTTCCAGGTGGCGTGAGTTGTGAAACTATTCCACATTGTTTTAAATGAAGGCCAAAATCATGACTCAAATATTTGCCTCCGCGATCAGATCATAGAAAATTTATTTTCTTGTTACGATGATTCTCCCCTTCACTCTGAAATTCTTTGAACTTTTCAAATGTTCCAGACTTGTGTTTCATTAAGTAGATATACCCATACCTACTCAAATCATCCGTGAAGGTCAGAAAATAATGATACCCGCCGCGTGCTTCAATACTCGTCGGACCGCACACATCGGTATGTATTATTTCCAATAAGTCATTAGCTCGCTCCATTGTTCCGAAGAACGGAGTTTGAGTCATCTTGCCCATGAGGCATGGTTCGCAAGTATCAAATGATTCATAATCAAGTGATTCCAAAAGTCCATTTGCATGGAGTTTCTTCATGCGCTTTACACCAATATGACCTAAACGGCAGTGCCACAAATATGTTCCACTATCATTATCAACTTTGCATCTTTTGGCATCAATATTATGAATATGTGTATCACTACAATCGAGATTCAACAAGAATAGACCACTCTTCAAGGGTGCATGACCATAAAAGATATTACTCATATAAATAGAACAACCATTATTCTCTGATTTAAATGAATAACCGTATCGCATTAAACAAGATCTAGATATAATGTTCATGCTCAACACTGGCACCAAATAACAATTATTCAGGTCTAAAACTAATCCCGAAGGTAGATGTAGAGGTAGCGTACCGACGGCGATCACATCGACCTTGGAACCATTCCCGACGTGCATCATCACCTCGTCCTTAGCCAATCTTCGTTTAATCCGTAGCTCCTATTTCGAGTTACAAATATGAGCAACCGAACTAGTATCAAATATCCAGGCACTACTACGAGCATTAGTAAGGTACACATCAATAACATGTATATCAAATATACCTTTGTTCACTTTGCCATCCTTCTTATTCACCAAATACTTGGGGCAGTTCCACTTCCAGCGACCAGTCCCTTTAAAGTAGAAGCACTTAGTTTCAGGCTTGGGTCTAGCTTTGGGCTTCTTCCCGGGAGTGGCAACTTGCTTGCCATTCTTCTTGAAGTTCCCCTTCTTCCCCTTGCCCTTTTTCTTGAAACTAGTGGTCTTGTTAACCATCAACATTTGATGCTCCTTCTTGATTTCCACCTCCACAACCTTGAGCATTGCGAAGAGCCCGGGAATTGTCTTGTCTATCCCTTGCATATTATAGTTCATCACGAAGCCTTTGTAGCTTGGTGGAAGTGATTGAAGAACTCTGTCAATAACACCAACTGGAAGATTAACTCCAAGCCGAGTCAAGTGATTGTAATACCCAGACATTTTGAGTATGTGTTCACTGACAGAACTGCTCTCCTCCATCTTGCAGCTATAAAACTTGTTGGAGACTTCATATCTCTCAACCCGGGCATTTGCTTGAAATATTAGCTTCAAGTCTTGGAACATCTCATATGCTCCATGACGTTCAAAACGTCTTTGATGTCCCGGTTCTAAGCCGTAAAGCATGGCACACTGAACTATCGAGTAGTTATCAGATCGAGCTTGCCAGACGTTCAAAACATCAGCATCTACTCCTGCACCAGGCCTTTCACCTAGCGGTGCATCAAGGACATAATTCTTCTGTGCAACAATGAGGATAATCCTCAAGTTATGGACCCAGTCCGTGTACTTGCTACCATCATCTTTCAACTTAGCTTTCCCTAGGAACACATTAAAATTCAGGGGAACGGTAGCACGGGCCATTGATCTACAACATAGATATGCAAATACTATGAGGACTAAGTTCATGATAAATCAAGTTCAATCAATCAAATTACTTAATAACTCCCACTTAAATAGACATCCCTCAAGTAATATAAGTGATACGTGATCCAAATCAACTAACCCATGTCCGATCATCACGTGAGATGGGGTAGTCATCAATGGTGAACATCTCTATGTTGATCATATCTACTATATGATTCATGTACGACCTTTCGGACTCCAGTTTTATGAGGCCATGTCTGTACATGCTAGGATCGTCAAGTTTAACCCAAGTATTCCACATGTGCAAAACTGTCTTGCACCAGTTGTATGTGAACGTAGAGTCTATCACACCCGATCATCACGTGGTGTCTCAACACGATGAACTGTAGCAACGGTGCATACTCAGGGAGACCACTTTTACCTTGAAATTTAGTGAAGGGATTATTTTATAATGCTACCGCCGTACTAAGCAAAATAAGATGCATAAAATATAAACATCACATGCAATCAAAATATGTGACATGATATGGCCATCATCATCTTGTGCTTTTGATCTCCATCTCCAAAGCATCGTCATGATTTCCATCGTCACCGGCATGAACACCATGATCTCCATCATCTTGGTCTATATCAATGTGTCGTCACATGGTCGTCTCGCCAATTATTGCTCTTGCAACTATTGCTATCGCATAGCGATAAAGTAAATCAATTATTTGGCGCTTGCATCTTATGCCATAAAGGGACAACCATAAGGCTTCTGCCAGTTGCCGATAACTTCAACAAAACATGATCATCTTATACAATAATGTATATAACATCATGTATTGACCATATCACATCACAACATGCCATGCAAAAACAAGTTAGACGTTCTCTACTTTGTGGTTGAAAGTTTTACGTGGCTTCTACGGGCTTCTAGCAAGAACCGTTCTTACCTACGGCGAAAAACCACAACGGTGATTCGTCAAGTTTGCTGTTTTAACCTTCTTCAAGGACTAACCGTAGTCAAATTCGATTCAACTAAAGTAGGAGAAACAGACACCCGTCAGCCACCTTTATGCAAAAGTAGTTGCATGTCTATCGATGGAACCGGTCTCATGTACATGGACATGTAAGGTTGGTCCGGGCCGCTTCATCCCCACAATACCACCGAATCAAAATAAGACGTTGGTGGTAAGCAGTATGACTATCACTACCCACAACTCTTTGTGTTCTACTCATGCATATCACCTACACATAGACCTGGCTCATGATGCCACTGTTGGGAAACGTTGCATGGAAAACAAAAAAAATTCTACGCACACGCAAGATCGATCCATGGAGAAGCATAGCTATGAGAGGAGAGAGCATCTTCATACCCTTGAAGATCGCTAAGCGGAAGCATTTATCAACGCGGTTGATGTTGTCGTACACCTTCATGATCCGTCCCGATCAAGTATCGAACATACGGCACCTCCGCGTTCAGCACATGTTCAGCTCGATGACGTCCTCGCCTTCTTGATCCATCAAGAGGGGCGAACTAGTAGATGAGTTCTGGTAGCACGACGACGTGGTGACAGTGTTGGTGAAGAACAATCTCCGCGGGGCTTTGTTAAGCACAACAAAAACTATGACGGAGGATAAACTAGAGGGACGGGGTTGTCGGCACATGGCTTGCTATATCTTGATGTGTCCCGGGTGCTAGCCCTGCCCCTCTATTTATATGTTGAGCCCTGGGGTCAAAACTTGGAGAAAGAGCCTCCTCAAAGTCAGTTTTTCCCGCAAGGAAGAGTCCTTCTCGGACTTCCAGGACCAGACACCACAGTCCTTGGCGTCTGGCCCAGATGCCATGGGCCTCGGCGTCTGGCCCAGGGCCAGACACTAGGGTCTCGGGCGTTTGCCCCCCTGGCCTCCGCAAAACTCCTTTTGCACCGACCTAAAGCTCCATGGGCTAAACCCCTTGGCCTAACCATATCATCCTATATATCAATCTTTACCTCCGGACCATTCCGGAGCTCCTCGTCATGTCCGTGATTGCATCCGGGACTCCGAACAACATTCGGTAACCAACATACATAACTCATATAATACTATATCGTCAATGAACGTTAAGCGTGCGGACCCTATGGGTTCGAGAACTATGTAGACATGACCAAGACATCTCTCCAGTCAATAACCAATAGCGGAACGTGGATGCCCGTATTGGCTCCTACATATTCTACGAAGATTTTTATCGGTCGAACCTTATGACAACATACGTAGTTCCCTTTGTCCATCGCTATGTTATTTGCCTGAGATTCGATCATTGGTATCTTCATACCTTTTTCAATATCGTTACCGGCAAGTCTCTTTCCTCGTTCTGTAATACATCACCTCGTGACTAACTCCTTAGTCGTTTGCTTGCAAGCTTATGATGTGTATTACCGAGAGGGCCCAGAGATACCTCTCCGATACTCAGAGTGACAAATCCTAATCTCGATCTATGCCAACCCAACAAACACCTTCGGAGATACCTGTAGAGCATCTTTATAATCACCCAGTTACGTTGTGATGTTTGATAGCACACAAGGCATTCCTCCGATATCCGGAAGTTGCATAATCTCATAGTCGAAGGAATACGTATTTGACATGAAGAAAGCAATAGCAACAAAACTGAACTATCATTATGCTAAGCTAACGGATGGGTCTTGTCCATCACATCATTCTCCTAATGATGTGATCCCGTTATCAAATGACAACTCATGTCAATGGTTAGGAACCTTAACCATCTTTGATCAACGAGCTAGTCTAGTAGAGGCTCACTAGGGACACGGTGTTTGTTTATGTATCCACACATGTATTAAGGTTTCCGATCAATACAATTCTAGCATGAATAATAAACCTTTATCATGAATAAGTAAATATAAAATAGCAACTTTATTATTGCCTCTAGGGCATGTTTCCTTCATGCACGACCATAAGGCCAGCTCTTCCTCCGGCCGTCGTTGCCGCTCCAACCCTCCACCTCCACCTCCGGCACCCGCATTCCACATCACGCTGCTGGCGGCCGGACCTCGCGTGAGGTCATAAGTCCAGGCGGAGATTTGCAAGCGTTACTGGGAGATGGGCACGCCGCTGCCATGGCGCGACATGCACCTCCCCAATAACTGGCATCTCTCTGCGGATCTGGTGCCCATTCCACAGATCCCGGTGAGCATCACGCCCGGCGCGAAGAGATCGCCCACTGTCGTGCCTGCCTGCCGCCGGACCTCATCAACGACTGGAGGTACGCCGTGGACTCCCTGATGTGGGACACCCGGCTCTGCGACGAGCATGATCTACGTCGGCAATCTTTCTTTGTAGGTCGTGCTCCGAGCCCGCCACACCCCGCGCACGCCGCCAGCCCTCCCCAGCCACACGGTCATAGGCTAGTCGTCGGCCTAATGCCAACACCATCCCAGTCGTCGTCCCTACCACCACCCGCTCCGATGACAGCCAAGGAGGAGGCGGAGCTGGTGAGGCGAGTCATCAAGGATTCCCTCCACACCCACGAAAAGGCCTAGTGGCAGGGCCTCGAACACATGGTAGCCCTCTTTGTGGCCAGCGACGTCGCCTGATAACCCACAAGTATAGGGGATCAATTGTAGCCTCTTTCGATAAGTAAGAGTGTCGAACCCAACGAGGAGCTAAAGGTAGAACAAATATTCCCTCAAGTTCTATCAACCACCGATACACCTCTACGCACGCTTAACATTCGCTTTACCTAGAACAAGTATGAGACTAGAAGTACTTTGTAGGTGTTTTTGGATAGGTTTGCAAGATATTAAAGAGCGCGTAAATAAAAAGTAGGGTCTGTTTAGATAAAGACACAACTAAATTAGTTTTAGTAAAGAGATTGTTGTCACGAGAAAGTTATTTGTCCCTAGGCAATCGATAACTAGACCGGAAATCGTTATTGCAGTTTTATTTGAGGGAGAGGCATAAGCTAAGATACTATCTCTACTTGGATCATATGCACTTATGATTGGAACTCTAGTAAGCGTCCGCAACTACTAAATATCATTAAGGTAAAACCCAACCATAGCATTAAAGTATCAAGTCCTCTTTATTCCCATACGCAAACAACCTACTTATTCGGGTATGTGCTTCTGTCACTCACACCACCCATCATAAGCAAATTATGAACATATTGCAAACCCTACAATAGGGATCCCTCATGCTTGCGCGACACGAAGAGCACCATAGGACAGCACAATCATAAAACATGCAACTCAAACCAATCATGATCATCAATTAACCCATAGGACAAAACGGATCTACTCAAACATCATAGGATAGCCATACATCATTGGGAAATAATACATAGCGTTGAGCACCATGTTTAAGTAGAGATTACAGCGGGTAAAAGAGGCACCACTGCATAGAGGGGGGAAGAGTTGGTGATGATGGCGGTGAGTTGTTGGTGAAGATTGCGGTGATGATGATGGCCCCCGATGGCACTCCGGCGCCACCGGAAGCGAGGGGGAGAGAGCCCCCCCTCCTTCTTCTTCTTCCTTGACCTCCTCCCTAGATGGGAGAAGGGTTTCCTATCTGGTCCTTGGTCTCCATGGCATGGGAGGGGCGAGAGCCCCTCCGAAATTGGATCTGTCTCTCTGTCTCTCTCTATTTCTGCGTTCTAGGATTCTGCCCTTTCACCGTTTCTTATATATCCGGAGATCCATAACTCCTATTGGATTGAAACCTTCGCCCAGATTTTTCTCTGAAAATTAGCTTTCTTGCAGCCAAAGAAGAGCAGCAACCGCCTTACGGGGTGCCCACGAGGGTCAGGGGCGCACCCAGGGGGGCAGGCGCGCCCCCTGCCTAGTGGCCCCCTCGGGCACCTTCTCGCGTTGATTCTTCTTCTCATATTTCACAAATATTCCAAAAATATTCTCCGTCCATTTTTATTCCATTTGGACTCCGTTTGTTTTGGGGTTTCTGCGAAACAAAAAACATGCAACAAACAGGAACTGGCACTGGATCAATATGTTAGTCCCAAAAATAGTATAAAAAGTTGCCAAAAGTATATTGAAGTTGTATAATCTTGGCATGGAACAATCAAAAATTATAGATACGACGGAGACGTATCATCGCCACCCAGAGTTTGACGTCGTGGTGAAGGAGGAGGCCATGGAGGACGTGCAACAGTAGCAGCAGGAGGAGCCGTGCCATGGAACCCGACACTGGTTGGCCAGAAGTGGTCCTGGACGGAGACGGTCCCGTGCACGCCCGAGCCTGTGAACGATGAGGCCTGGTCACCGTCCCCACCACGGGAAGAGGTGGTGCAGGTGCCTCTGCAGCTACCTCTGCCCACGTCTCCCGCCTGGCAGGGCCCGCCTGCCCACCTGTGGACGTTGCCGCCCTACATCGAACTCACGAGCGACGAGGACGATAACCGAAGGCGAAGACGATGAGAATGTGCTGGACTGGACTTTATGGGTCATTTATGTTCATATTAAAGGTTTTTAAATTATTTTGCAATGTGTATTTTGGTTCGCTTTGGCTGAAATTTGCTAGTCCATTTGGTACACATTTTGGAATGGGTAGCCCGGTTGGGCGCACTGACGCTCGAACGACCGCATTCACGCGTGTCCATTTTGGCGACCCAAATGGACAAAATCCGGATAAAACGGACATCCGTTTGAGGTCGTGCATTGAGTTGGCCTTAGAGCAACTCCAACGCGCCAACCCATTACATCCGCCCGTGTCCGTTTGGGTCAAAACAGACAGAAAAGTCGGCCCAACATGCAGACCCAAACGGACACGCGTTCACTTTTCGTTCGCTGGCCGACTCTTTCCCGGCCCAAATTTGGTCATCATTTGCATTGGCGCAGACACAAAATGGACGCACGCGACGCCCGCCTACTCCTCCGCCTGGACCGCAAGTCGGTGGCACAGTCACCCCCATTTCCCACTCTTTCCCAAAAGATTTTCGGCCGCTCGGCATGGACGACGTGCCTATCCTCCTCGCCTCCCTCGCCTCCTCCGGCCACACCTCTGTTGCCTCCGCCAAAGGCAAGCCCCGCGCCACCCACAAGACAGCGGTGCCTCCCAAGAAGAAGATGTTGACAGTCGAGCAGTGGGCCGTGCAGTCGCGTCCACCGTCAAACATCAAGATGAAACTAATGCCAGAGTCTTCGCGGCAACAAGAGAGGCCCTACTCTTCCTAGTGTTAAACCCAGGCCAACACGGGCTCGTCGGCGCCGCCGTGGCTGCGGCCAGTAATGGCTCTTGTCCGCATCAGTATTTCCCCGAAGTGGAAGGGATGATGCAGCACAACTACGGTAGGTATTTCCCTCAGTGATGAAACCAAGGTTATCGAACCAGTAGGAGAACCAAGCAACACTATGTAAACGGTACCTACACACAAAGAACAAATACTTGCAACTCGACGCGTAAGTGGGGTTGTCAATCCCTCTCGGGTAAAAGATACATTGGTTTGTAGTAGATTGGATAAATAGATCTCGATAAAACGTGAAATAAAATAAATAACAAAAAGTTGCAGCAAGGTATTTTTGGATTTTTGGAATAATATATCTAAAAATAAAAGTGGCAAATAATAGATCGGAAAGGAAATATGATAAAGTATAGACCCCGGGGCCGTAGATTTCACTACTGGCTTCTCTCGAGAAAAATAGCATACGGCAGGTAAACAAATTACTGTTGGGCAATTGATAGAACTTCAAATAATCATGACGATATCTAGGCAATAATCATTATATAGGCATCACATCCAAGATAATTAGACCGACTCCTGCCTGTATCTACTATTATTACTCCGCAGATCGACCGCTATCCAACATGCATCTAGTGTATTAAGTTCATGGGAAAATGGAGTAATGCAATAAGAATGATGACATGATGTAGACAAGATCTATTTATGTAGGAATAGATGATGTCTACTACACAAAGTTCTTCTTGTAGACGTTGTTGGGCCTCCAAGTGCACATGTTTGTAGGACAGTAGCAAATTTCCCTCGAGTGGATGACCTAAGGTTTATCAATCTGTGGGAGGCGTAGGATGAAGATGGTCTCTCTCAAGCAACCCTGCAACCAAATAACAAAGAGTCTCTTGTGTCCCCAACACACCTAATACAATGGTAAATTGTATAGGTGCACTAGTTTGGTGAAGAGATGGTAATACAAGTGCAATATGGATGGTAGATATAGGTTTTTGTAATATGAAAATATAAAAACAGCAAGGTAGCAAGTGGTAAAAGTGAGCGGAAACGGCATTGCAATGCTTCGAAACAAGGCCTAGGGTTCGTACTTTCACTAGTGCAAGTTCTCTCAACAATGATAACATAATTAGATCATATAACAATCCCTCAACGTGCAACAAAGAGTCACTCCAAAGTCACTAATAGCGGAGAACAAACAAAGAGATTATTGTAGGGTACGAAACCACCTCAAAGTTATTCTTTCTGATCGATCTATTGGGCTATTCCTATAAGTGTCATAAACAACCCTAGAGTTCGTACTAAAATAACACCTTAAGACACACATCAACCAAAACCTAATGTCACCTAGATACTCCAATGTCATCACAAGTATCCGTGGGTTTGATTATACGGTATGCATCACACAATCTAAGATTCATCTATTCAAACCAACACAAAGAACTTCAAAGAGTGCCCCAAAGTTTCTACCAGAAAGTCAAGACGAAAACGTGTGCCAAACCCTATGCATAAGTTCACAAGGTCACAGAACCCGCAAGTTGATCACCAAAACATACATCAAGTGGATCACATAAATATCCCATTGTCACCACAGATAAGCACATGCAAGACATACATCAAGTGTTCTCAAATTCTTAAAGACTCAATTCGATAAGATAACTTCAAAGTGAAAACTCAATCCATTACAAGAAGGTAGAGGGGGAGAAGCATCATAAGATCGAACTATAATAGCAAAGCTCGCGGTACATCAAGATCATGCCAAATCAAGAACACGAGAGAGAGAGAGAGATCAAACACATAGCTACTGGTACATACCCTCAGCCCCGAGGGTGAACTACTCCATCCTCGTCATGGAGAGGGCCGGGATGATGAAGATGGCCACCGGTGATGGTTTCCCCCCTCCGTGAGGTGCTTAACAGGTCCCGATTGGTTTTTGGTGGCTATAGAGGCTTGCAGCGGCAGAACTCCCGAACTAGGTTTCTTTTCAGGGGTTTCTGTATTTATAGGAATTTTTGGCGTCGATTTCACGTCAGGGGGACAAGTCAACCACAAGCTCGGAGGGTGCGCCCAGGGGGGTAGGGCGCGCCCTCCACCCTTGTGGAGGCCTCGTGGCTCTTCTGGCCCAACTCTTTTGCTTCTGGGGCTTCTTCTGGTCCATAAAAAATCACTGTAAATCTTCAGCTCAATTGGACTCCGTTTGATATTCCTTTTATGCGAAACTCAAAAACAAGGAAAAAACTGAAACTGGCATTGGGCTCTAGGTTAATAGGTTAGTCCCAAAAATCTTATAAAAGAGCATATAAATGCATATGAAACATCCAAGATGGATAATATAATAGCATGGAACAATAAAAAATTATAGATACGTTGGAGACGTATCAAGCATCCTCAAGCTTAATTCCTGCTCGTCCTCGAGTAGGTAAATGATAAAAATAGAATTTTTGATGTGGAATGCTAGCAAGTGCACAAGTTTGATCAATGATAATTTCAATCACTTTTTCTAGCATCATTATATATCATAAAAGTGGCTCATATCATAAAGCTTTTCATGATCAAAACAAGTTATTCACATGTTAAAGCATAGACCATAAAATTTCTTGAAAACTAACAAACTATGTTCTCAGTCATCAAACAATTGCAATTCATCTTATTTTCAGGAAGGGTCTATGTAAGAGCCTCGATTTAGCAAATCCCACATACTCAACTATCATATAGTCTTCCATGATTGCTACCACTCAAAGCATATTTTTGGAACAAATAGCATTCATTGAACACAGAGAAAGAATGGGGCTTAATGTTTCTGTAGCGACCAGACCTCAAACAGTCTGATCTTTGTGCATAAGTGTCATCCCTGGATCGGTAATGCTGACACACACAGTATTTGAAGGATTTATAATAGAGTAGCAATCACACACTTATTACATTGAATGTCTCAAAAGAGAACTTATTACAATAAATATGGCTTAAGGCCATCTAATACGATAACAGCGGAAAGCTTGGAAGACAAAGTGAGTCCATCAACTCCAACGACATCACTGAGTGAAAGACCACGACCTAAGGCTCCTTACTCATCGTCTGAAAAGTCTGCAACATGATACGTTGCAGCCTGAAAACGGGTCAGAACATGGAATATGCTGGCAATGTAACACAAGAGAGTAATGAACAAAATAATGCTATCACTACATGCATATATGGCTGGTGGAGGCTGTATGGTTAATATGTTTTGCGAAAAGCCAATTTCCCCCTACTGTAGAGGAATATATTTTATTTAACTACAAAGTTTGTTGAGAACATTGAGAAGGTAAACCCCCTCTCAATCCCAATTAAAAGTAATCATTAACCCAATCAAATTTATATTAAGAGTGATGAGATCAACATGATAATCCAAGAACCAGATACTCAAGATGTCCAACCGGGGACACGGCTAACCATGATTAGTCTGTACACTCTGCAGAGGTTTGTGCACTTTTCCCCACAAGGCTCGATCTCCTCCGTTGGATTTCTCGCACTACATGGTGTTTGAGAAACGGATGACCGAGACACAGTCTTTCAGAAGTGTTAGCACCTTACGATGGGTAGACCGTACCACCTACATCCCCTACATCTGCTAGTCTACCACTGTAAGAGTTCACACGACTTAATCAACTATGCTAGAGCCCATAATAGCTTGTGGCTGCACACGGAAGTTTCTAGTATGAGTAATCTCATGATTCCTTTGAGCCTGGGTGGCGGTCCATAGGAGAATCACACGATACCCCGGGATTTCCAAAAACAGTAATCACTGGGTTCCTGTGTGCCTCAATCCACCCAGATGTGTATTTAAGTTGCCACCTTAAGTTTAACCATTAATTAACAATCTCACATCTGTCATGGATACACTCAAACCCAATCCACGTCTACGAGCATAGCATAGCAATATAAGCATAACGTAGAAGTAACTCCCAGGGTTTGATAATAAACAGGTGAATAGGTACTACCTCAGCTACTTCCCATCCCACAATTTAATTTAGATCCTAACCATGCAATTGTTTGAGGATTGATCTAATGCAATAAAACTGGGTAGTAAAGAGGTATGATCAATGTGTTACTTGCCTTGCTGATGATCCACGAAACCTAGAGACTCGTAGTAGCACGCTTCGCACTCCGAGTACTCTATTGCAAACAAAAAAGCATACAATAAGCAATCAAGAAAGGGCATGGGTAAAACTCAACTAGAGATCTAACCAGAAAGTTCAACTTAAGAACTCCGATTTGCAAAAAGAATCGAATCAAACGAAGCAACAAAACTCAAACGGCGAAAGAAACAAACTTCATTTACTAATCTGGACTAAAGTCAAATTTTACAGTAGCAAAAACTTGTTTAAGTTGGCTAAACGGAAAGAGGGTTTTGAGACGAAACTCTAGGCGCTTGAATCGCCTAATTCCGATAAACGAGCGAAAAGTTATACTAGAACGAAAATGGGATCAGAAATCGCGATAAAAAATAATCGCAGAAAATCCGAGAAAAAGAAGAACTGACGAACAGGCTAACGAACGAACGTCCGCTGTCTGCGACGGAACGGTGAAAACGGTTCGTTAAAGCGAACGAACGGACGAATGTTCGCTAAATAACTAAACCAATAAAAATAAACCGAACCGATCTAAACAAAACCGAACCTAGGGTTCACGAAATAAAATCGATCGTTTTTTTAAACAAACCGGCGCTACCTCGAACTCCATCGGGCGGCGGCCGGCGGCGGCGACGGGCGGTGGCGGCGGTGCGGGGCTGCGTCGTGGCGGCGGCGGGGGGGGGGGGGGGGGGGGGGGGTTGGGGTTAGGGTTTGGGCGGCGGCGGGGCTGGTTGGGCTGCGGGGTGCGGGCGGCGGCTTATAAAGGGCCGGCCCGAGGTCTCCTGGCCGGGTACGGCCCGAAGTCGGTTTGACTTTTTTTTTAAATAATTCCGACGTGCAGAAAAAGAAAGAAAAGAAATACTAAACGGACTCCAAAAATCCCCAAATAAATTTCCCCCGTCCTCTAACAATATGCCGGACAAGGTGAACATTCATTTGGGCCTAAAATGCAATTTTGAAATATGCATATTTTTCCTAATTCAAATAAAATAGCGACAAAAACTCCGAATAAAAATCTTATTTGATTTTAATATTAAATCTCTGATATTTCTTTATTTTGAGGAAGTCATTTTATCCTCTCTCTTTTATTTTTAATAAACGAAATATTTTAGAGAAAAATAATTAAAATCAAACGATCCTCTTTTCAAAATTCGAGAAAGACTCGAATATGAAAATAATGAAATCCCCAACTCTCTCCGTGGGTCCTTGAGTTGCATAGAATCTCTAGGATCAACCGAAATCCAATAAAATATGATATGCCAAGATGACCTAATGTATAACATTCCAAATTGAAAATTTGGGATGTTACAAACCTACCCCCCTTAAGATGAATCTCGCCCTCGAGATTCGGGTTGGCTATAAAATAGGTGAGAGTGATCCTTCCGTAGGTCTTCCTCTCGTTCCCAGGTGGCTTCATCTTCGGTATGGTGACTCCACTGAACTTTGCAGAACTTGATTACTTTGTTGCGTGTAACTCGGCTGGCAAACTCGAGTATCTTGACTGGTTTCTCCTCATATGTCAAGTCACTATCCAACCGTATCGCTTCCAGCGGCACTGTATCTCTCAGAAGAATATCAACCATATCTGCGTGGAACTTCTTCAACTGAGAAACGTGGAACACATCGTGAACTCCAAACAATCCTTTGGGTAATTCCAACCTGTAGGAAACTTCTCCCATACGTTCCAAAACTCTGTATGGTCCCACAAAACGTGGCACTAACTTTCCCTTAACTCCAAAGCGCTTCACTCCTCGAAGTGGGGATACACGAAGATACACTCTGTCTCCAACTTCGTAAACTGTCTCCTTACGTTTAGAATCTGCATAATTCTTCTGCCTGGACTGGGCTACCTTGAGTCTATCACGAATCAGCTTAACCTTCTCTTCAGACTCTTTAATCAAATCTGGTCCAAACAACTGTCGGTCTCCAACTTCGTCCCACAACAACGGTGTTCTGCACCTCCTTCCGTACAGTGCTTCGAAAGGCGCCATCTTCCAACTGGCTTGATAACTGTTGTTGTAAGAGAATTCTGCATACGACAAATTATCGTCCCAACTAGATCCATAGTCTAGCGCACAAGCTCTCAACATGTCCTCCAGAATCTGATTGACTCTTTCAGTCTATCATCCGTCTACGGGTGAAAAGTTGTACTGAACTCTAGCCTGGTTCCTCTATCTGATACAATGGTCCTCGGAACTCCATGCAGACATACGATCCTGGTCATGTATATCTTTGCCATCTTAGCACTGGTGTAAGTGGTCTTCACTGGGCTGAAATGGGCTACCTTTGTTAAACGATCGACTACAACCCATGTCAAGTCATAGCCTGAACGAGTCCTGGGTAATCCTGTGATAAAGTCCATGCCTAGTTTATCCCACTTCCATTCGGGTATCGGCAATGGTTGTAGCAATCCGGCTGGCTTCTGATGCTCTGCCTTCACTCTCTGACATACATCACAAACTGCGACATACTCTGCAATATCCTTTTTCATTCCTGTCCACCAGAAACTATCCTTCAAATCCAGATACATCTTGGTATTTCCTGGGTGAATCGAATATGGCAAATCATGGGCCTCTTGCAGAATCAACTTCCTAATCTCCTGATCATTTGGCACATATACGCGGTCCTCAAACCATAAGGTATCATGCTCATCCTCACGAAATCCTTTAGCCTTTCCTTTACTCATCCTTTCCTTTATCTCGGCAATCTCCTTGTCCGTCTTCTGAGCTTCTCTGATCTTATCCATCAAGGTAGACTGAATCTCCAAAGCTGCTACATAACCTCTCGGAACTATCTCCAAACATAGCTCACGAAGGTCTTCTGCTAACTCCTTGGGTAACTCTCCGGTCATGAGTGTGTTGACATGACTTTTTCGGCTCAACGCATCGGCCACTACATTAGCCTTTCCGGGATGATAATGCAATCTCATATCATAATCCTTTATTAGCTCTAACCATCTCCTCTGCCTGAGATTCAACTCCTTTTGCGTGAAGATATACTTCAAACTCTTGTGATCCGTGTATACCTCACAATGGTTTCCGTTGAGAAAATGTCTCCATGTCTTCAATGCATGCACTACGGCTGCTAACTCCAAATCATGCGTAGCATAATTTAACTCATGGGGTTTAAGCTATCGTGAGGCATATGAAACAACTCTTCCCTCCTGCATAAGTACGGCTCCAAGTCCTCGACGAGAAGCATCGCAATACACTTCATAATCTTTGCGTTGATCTGGCAGAATCAACACTGGTGATGTAACCAAGCGTCTCTTCAACTCCTGAAAATTGGCCTCACATTCCTCAGTCCAATTGAATTTGGTGTCCTTCTTCAACAACTCCGTCATGGGCTTTGCAATTTTTGAGAAATTCTCAATGAACCTCCGGTAATATCCTGCGAGTCCAAGAAAACTCCGAATCTCTCCAACTGACGTGGGTGACTCCCAATTTGTCACAAAGGACAACTTTGGTGGGGTCTCGCTATTCCTTCCCCGGATATAACATGTCCAAGAAATCCAACTTCCTTCAGCCAAAACTCGCACTTGCTGAACTTGGCGTATAACTGATGTTCTCTGAGCTTACCAAGTACCAAACGTAAATGCTGTTTATGTTCCTCTTCGTTCTTCGAGTAGACTAGAATATCATCAATGAACACCACAATGAACTTATCCAAAAACTCCATAAACACCTTGTTCATCATGTTCATAAAATAGGCAGGTGCATTAGTCAGACCAAATGACATAACGGTATACTCAAACAGCCCGTACCTCATTGTAAAAGTTGTCTTAGGTATGTCCTGCTCTTGAATCTTCAGCTGGTGATACCCCGATCGCAAATCGATCTTGGAAAACACCTTTGCTCCTTGCAGCTGGTCAAACAAAGCATTGATCATCGCCAGTGGGTATTTGTTCTTGATCGTCAATTCATTCAATCCTCGATAATCAACAACCATCCTCAACGATCCATCCTTTTTCTCCACTAGAAGTACTGGGGATCCCCAAGGTGACGAACTTGGGCGGATATAACCTTTATCCAGTAACTCCTTAATCCGCTTCTTAATTTCCTCTAAATCCTTTGCGGGCATTCTGTACGGTCTCTTAGATATTGGCCATGTGTCTGGCAAAAGCTCAATCAAAAACTCAGTGTCTCTATCTGGTGGCATGCCTGGCAACTCTTCTGGAAATACATCCAGAAAATCCTTCACCACTGGTACTTCCTCCTGTACAACTCATGATAAGGAATTTACTTGAGTCCTATTCGGCACATGTCGAGATACATACTTGATCCTTCTTCCTTCTGGGGTGAGCAAAATCGACTTACTGGCGCAGTCAATGTTCCCTCCATACTTCGATAACCAATCCATGCCTAATATCACATCCAGTCCTTGTGACTCCAGTACTATTAGGTCCAAGGGAAACAAGTAGTTACCAATCCTTAATAGTAACTGATCACACCATAGGCTAGCCATATACTCTGCTCCTGGCAAGGTTACTAACATGGGTGACCTAAGGGCTTGGGTTGGCAGTTTAAACTCATCCATGAATCCCCTTGATACGTATGAATGCGATGCACCAGTATCAAAAAGTATGACTGCAGTAAATGACTTAACCAAAAACTTACCTATTACTGCATCTGGCTGGGCTTCAACCTCCTCCACGTTAACGTGGTTCACTTGTCCCCTGTTGAAAGGATTGGGATTCTTCCCAGAGCTTCCATTGTCGTTTCCATTCTTGGCTTCAGGACATTCATTAGCGTAATGTCCGGTCTTCTGGCATTTGTAGCAAGTCACGTGGCTTAGATCCTTCTTGGCGGGTGTTGCCGGGTTGGAAAGGTTCTGTCCGCTACTTCCTCCATTACCATTACCATTCTTGGGGCCACTATGATTGAGCGAACTTCCTCCATTATGTGTGTGGCCTCCATGGTTATGAATAAGTCCTCCTGAATGCGGGGTGTAATGGGGTCTCTGCTGGGCTCCAGAATTGTACTTCCCTTGTCCATACTTCCTTTTGCGGCTGTCAATCTGCTGCTGCTTCCCTTCAAGCATGAGAGCTCTATCCGCCAACTCCTGATAGTTATTGAAATTTGCCACCATCAACTGCATGCTCAGCTCATCATTCAGTCCTTCCAAAAACTTCTCCTTTTTAGGTGCATCTGTAGCAACGTCATCTGGGGCATAACGTGCTAACTTACTAAACTCATCCACATATTGGCCAACAGTGTGCCCTCCTTGGCGTAATTTGCGAAACTCATGCTTCTTCATGGCCATAGCTCCTGCTAAAACATGGGCAGTGCAAAAATCCTGCTGGAACTGGTCCCATGTCACAGTGTCAATAGGGTAGGTGACTATGAAATTCTCCCACCAAGATGTTGCGGGTCCATCAAGCTGATGTGCAGCAAAATGCACTCTCTCTGCATCTATGCATCCTTCAGTGGTCAACTCCCTTTCTATCTTGCTAAGACAATCGTCTGCAACAATCGGCTCGGTGCTACTGGAGAACACCGACAGATTCAGCCTAAGAAAACGGGCTAAGTGGTCAACTGGTGGGGGTGGTGGTGGGTTGTTGTTGTTGTTGTTGTTGTTGTTGTTGTTCCCCTGGTTCTGATTCTGGACTAGTATCTGCATCAATGCATTCTGCTGCTGGATCAACTGAGTGAGCTCCGGTGGGAAAGCAAAACCATTGTCGCGTCTCAGAGGCATCTGCTGGGTTTAGAAAGGATGAGGAAACAGAATAGAATGAGGTCTAGAGGGAAGACACTACCCATATGCACATGAGACAAACACAAACACATCACTCAATCAAATCAAACAAGGGCATACAATCGGTCTAGAACTATCGTTACTAAAGTGTTTGGAGTATACTATATACATGGTGGAATACTACTACTGATTTGGTGGTCTACTAGAAAAATTGCTCGGTCGAAGACTCATGATATCTGCTCCAGCTTCATCAACATAGTCATCATTTCTATCGTCAGGGACCGAGTCAGTGTCGTCGATGATGATGTAGTTCTCTGGGCAAGTGGAACTATCATCTTCTCCTCCTGGCGCAGGGTCTCCCATGAAAACTCCTAGCTTCCTGGTCAGGTCGTCATTCTTCTCCACTAGTACGACAATTTCCTCCATATAATCCTCGCGTGTAGCCTTGAGTTCTTCCTCCAGTTCCGTGATCCTTGTCATTGCTTTCTTCAAATCCGCCATGCCTGCGCACATCTGGTTCTCCTGGCGTCGAATGTGCTGGTTTAACTCCTGGATGAAAGAGGCAATCGATCTATCCTTCCTGGTGCTGATCATCTCCCATTTCTCATCTCGGTGCCCACAAATCAGGTAGATTGTATCCTTGAGATCATTGTGGTAAACTTCTCCAATGCGTCCCATGGTGATGTGAGCTGCCATACTCTTTCCTAGACTCCAGGTTGGGGCATCGAAGGAAAACTCTATGGGCTCGAAGGATCGGCGTGAATGTCCTTCCTGGAACTTGAACTTGAATCATCCAGCGCTCCTCTTCTGGTAAAGTGGCATTGTAAGTCCCGATGAAGCTTGGTATTCCGATGTTGGTAACTAGTGACTTCCTTCAAGTGGCGTCCAAATGGGGTGTCTTCATCTGGTTGCATGAACTTGATCCTTGCATCCGCCATCCTAAAGAGTAGAAAATGGAGAGGAGTTAGAAATGGGAAGAGACTAGTGATCTAGGGCTTTAGCTTAGTGGTCGTAATCCTCTGATCGGCTGTCTTGGCGATACCATCTTTGTAGCGACCAGACCTCAAACAGTCTGATCTCTGTGCATAAGTGTCATCCCTGGATTGGTAATGCTGACACACATAGTATTTGAAGGATTTATAATAGAGTACCAATCACACACTTATTACATCGAATGTCTCAAAAGAGAACTTATTACAATAAATATGGCTTAAGGCCATCTAATACGATAACAACGGAAAGCTTGGAAGACAAAGTGAGTCCATCAACTCCAACGACATCACTGAGTGAAAGAGCATGACCTAAGGCTCCTTACTCGTCGTCTGAAAAGTCTGCAACATGATATGTTGCAGCCCGAAAACGGGTCAGCACATGGAATATGCTGGCAATGTAACACAAGAGAGTAATGAATAGAATAATGCTATCACTACATGCATATATGGCTGGTGGAGGCTGTATGGTTAATATGTTTTGCGAAAAGCCAATTTTTCCCTACTGCAGAGGAATATATTTTATTTAACTACAAAGTTTGTTGAAAACATTGAGAAGGTAAACCCCCTCTCAATCCCAATTAAAAGTAATCATTAACCCAATCAAATTTATATTAAGAGTGATGAGATCAACATGATAATCCAAGAACCAGATACTCAAGATGTCCATAACCGGGGACACGGCTAACCATGATTAGTCTGTACACTCTGCAGAGGTTTGCGCACTTTTCCCCACAAGAATCGATCTCCTTCGTTGGATTTTTCGCACTACATGTTGTTTGAGAAATGGATGACCAAGACACAGTCTTTCAGAAGTGTTAGCACCTTACGATGGGTAGACCGTACCACCTACATCCCCTACATCTGCTAGTCTACCACTGTAAGAGTTTACACGACTTAATCAACTATGCTAGAGCCCATAATAGCTTGTGGCTGCACACGGAAGTTTCTAGTATGAGTAATCTCATGATTCCTTTGAGCCTGGGTGGCGGTCCATAGGAGAATCACACGATACCCCGGGATTTCCAAAAAAAACAGGCAATCACTGGGTTCCCCAGGTGCCTCAGTCCACCCAGATGTGTATTTAAGTTGCCACCTTAAGTTTAACCATTAATTAACAATCTCACATCTGTCATGGATACACTCAAACCCAATCCACGTCTACGAGCATAGCATAGCAATATAAGCATAACATAGAAGTAACTCCCAGGGTTTGATAATAAACACGTGAATAGGTACTACCTCAGCTACTTCCCATCCCACAATTTAATTCAGATCCTAACCATGCAATTGTTTGAGGATTGATCTAATGCAATAAAACTGGGTAGTAAAGAGGTATAATCAAAGTGTTACTTGCCTTGCTTATGATCCGCGAAACATAGAGACTCGTAGTAGCACGCTTCGCACTCCGGGTACTCTATCGCAAACAAACAAGCATACAATAAGCAATCAAGCAAGGGCACGGGTAAAACTCAAATAAGAGATCTAACCAGAAAGTTCAACTTAAGAACTCCGGTTTGCAAAAATAATCAAATCAAACGAAGCAACAAAACTCAAACGGCGAAAGAAACAAACTTCATTCACTAATATGGACTAAAGTCAAATTTTACAGTAGCAAAAACTTGTTTAAGTTGGCTAAACGGAAAGAGGGTTTCGAGACGAAACTCTAGGAGCTTGAATCGCCTAATTCCAATAAACGAGCGAAAAGTTATACTAGAACGAAAATCGGATCAGAAATCACGATCGAAAATAATCGCGGAAAATCCGAGAAAAAGAAAAACAGACGAACAGGCTAACGAATGAACCTTCGCTGTCTGCGACTAAATGGTGAAAACGGTTCGTCAAAACGATTGAACGTTCGCTAAATAACTAAACCAATAAAAATAAACCGAACCGATCTAAACAAAACCGAACCTAGGGTTTACGAAATAAAACCGATAGATTGTTTTAAACAAACCGGCGCTACCTCGAACTCCGGCGGGCGGCGGCGCGGTGGCTCCGGCGGCGGTGGTCGGCAGCGTGGCGGCGGGGCGGTGGTGGCGGCGTCGGCACGAGGCGGCGTGGGGCGAGGCGGCGGCGGGGGGTTAGGGTTTGGGCGGCGGCGGGGCTGGTTGGGCTGCGAGGCGTGGGCGGCGGCTTATAAAGGGGCCGGCCCGAGGTCTCCTGGCCGGGTACGGCCCGAAGTCGGTTTGATGTTTTTTTTTAATAATTCTGACATACAGAAAAAGAAAGAAAAGAAATACTAAACGAACTCCAAAAATCCGAAATAAATTTTCCCCGTCCTCTAAAAATAGGCCTGACAAGGTGAACATTTATTTGTGCCTAAAATGCAATTTTGAAAAACGCATATTTTTCCTAATTTAAATAAAATAGTGAGAAAAACTCCGAATAAAAATCTTATTTGATTTTAATATTAAATCTCTGGTATTTTTTTATTTTGAGGAAGTCATTTTATCCTCTCTCTTTTATTTTTAATAAAAGAAATATTTCAGAGAAAAATAATTAAAATCAAACGATCCTCTTTTCAAAATTCGAGAAAGACTCGAATATGAAAATAATGAAATCCCCAACTCTCTCCTTGGGTCCTTGAGTTGCGTATAATTTCTAGGATCAACCAAAATGCAATAAAATATGATATGCAAAGATGACCTAATGTATAACATTCCAAATTGAAATTTTGGGATGTTACAGTTTCGTCTCCCGACTTATCATATAGATAATTGTCAACAATAATAATTCATGATCAAATATATTTGAATGGCCTTATATGCATAGAGCTTTCCCCATCACATGATGCTTGCCAACTAAAGAGTAGGTTGGAATGAGAAGGAATACTACTAACTCTTGCATAAAAGTAAAAGATAGGCCCTTCGCGGAGGTGCCAGAGCTCGAAGCTTTTAAAACAGAGATGAAAATAATTTTGAGAGGCATGCTTTCATTGTCAACATAACAACCAAGAGTTCCCAATATCTTCCATACTAGATACATTATAGGCGGTTCCCAAACAGAAAGGTAAAGATTTTACTCCCCCTCCACCAACAATCACATTCCACAGCTGGTCCGAAACAACGGGTACTGTCCAACTATCAACAATCCTAGGGGAGTTTTGTTTAATTTTTTGTGATTTTTTTGATCTTTTGATCATAGGACTGGGCATCCCAATTACCAGCCATTTTCTCGTGAATGATGAGCGGAGTCCACTCACCGTGAGAATAACCCACCTAGCATGGAAGATACTGACAGCCCCTAGTCGCTACATGAGCGATTCGGGCATACAAAACAGATTATTTTTTGAAGGTTTAGAGTTTGGCACATGCAAATTACCTTGGAACGTCAGGTAAATGCCGCATATTGGTAGGTATGGTGGACACTCATGGACGAAACTTGGTTCAAGGATTTTGGATGCACAAGCAGTATTCCCGCTTAGTACAGAGATTTTTGCTAGCAAAAGATTCTAAAAAGCAAGCACCACATGTTGAAGGATCCATAACAATATAACTTATATACAAATATACCCAAACATAACTCATTATGTTGTCTTCCTTGTCAAACTTCAACTAATTTGATCAAGTATGAAAATAATTAATGGGGCTCACAATGATAGAAGATGTCCAGGATAGTATATTTATTGTGAAACCTCTCTTCCTTCAATATTCTTTCATGAATTGTTCAAGTGACCAATACTATGTTTGCTAACTTTCAATAAATTTACCACCTCTACTTCTTATATGTGAATTCATTACTCCCCATGGGACAAGCATATGAAACATATATATTTTCATATTTATGATATTCAATTCATTCAACCAGTTACTCATAGGATATAAGTGAAACGCATTGAGTATATGACAAACTACTCCAAAAGATATAAGTGAAGATCAATGAGTTATTTAGCTATGTGAGGACTCTCTATCATTTAAAATTTTCATATCTTTAATATTTTATTCAAACAGAAAGGAAAGCAAAATAAAATGACAATCCAAGTATAGCACAACCAATGTGAAGAAGCAAAAACTTAGGATCAGCCGAGGCTAACCGATAATTGTTGATGAAGAAATGTGGGATGCCAACCGGGGCATCCCCAAGCTTAGATGCTTGAGACTTCTCAAAATATTAATTAGGGATGCCTTGGGTATCCCCAAGGTTGAGATTTTGTGTCTCCTTAATTCCTCTCATATCATAGTTTCCCGGAATCTTAAAAACTTCATGCACACAAAACTTAACAAGAACTCATGAGATAAGTTAGTATAAACCAATGCAAAACCTCATCATTCTCTACTGTAGCAAATCACTAAAATTATTATTTGACATTGCATACTAAATTCCTCTGCATATTTAATACTCCTATCCTCAAATAGAATCACTAAACAAGCAAACATATGCAAACAATGCAAACATAACAACAATCTGTCTAAACAGGATAGTGTGTAAAGAATGCAAGAGGAATCATACTTCCCTAACTCCAAAAATTCTAAAAAATTTCCACATTGTATAATTTTTTTGTTACTCATTGTGTAAAAATTTCAAGATTTTATCATGTTCTGACTTTCCAGAAGAATTCAGACAATGATAGAAAACTTTCTGTTCTCAAAACAGCAACATATAGACTTTCAAAATAAGCATGGTAAAGGCTACACTTGACTTTTTATTGAACTAAAAGATGAATTTTTTTCTCTAAATAACAACAAGCAAATCCTAATAAAATAAAATGATGCTCAAGCAAAACACATATCATGTGGTGAATAAAATAATAGCTCCAAGTAAGGTTACCGATGGATTCAAGAGGAAAGAGGGGATGCCATCCGGGGAATCCCCAAGATTAGGCCCTTGATTGTCCTTGAATATTACCTTGGGGTGCCTTGGGAATCCCCAAGCTTAGGCTCTTGCTACTCTTTATTCCGTAGTCCATTGAAACTTCACCCAAAACTTGAAAACTTCACAACACAAAACTCAACAGAAAATCACATAAGCTCCGTTAGCATAAGAAAGTAAATCACCACTTTTGGTACTGTTGTGAACCCATTCTTTATTTATATTGGTGTAATATCTACTGTATTACAACTTCTCTATGGTTCATACCCTCCGGTACTACTCATAGATTCATCAAAATAAGCAACAACACACGAAAAACAGAATCTGTCAAAAACAGAACAGTCTGTCGTAATCTGGATATTTCGAATACTTCTGTAACTCCAAAAATTCTGAAAAATTAGGATGACCTGAGAATTTGTTTTATTAATCTTATGCAAAACGAATTAATATTTTATCACGCTCCTGTAAGTTTTAAAAATTCTGGGACTGAGCGCAAAAGATTCTGTTTTTCAGCAAGATCAAATCAACTATTTCCGTAAGCTATCCCAAAGGTCTTACTTGGCATTTTATTGAAACAAAAGCTATAAAACATGATTACTACAGTACCTTAATCATGTGAACACACCAAAACAGTAGGTATAAATATTGGGTTGTCTCCCAACAAGCGACTTTCTTTATTGCCTTTTTAGCTAGGCATGATGATTTCAAGGATGCTCACATAAAAGATAAGAATTGAAACATAACGAAAGCATCATGAAGCATATTACTAGCACATTTAAATCTAACCCACTTCCTATGCATAGGGATTTTGTGAGCAAATAAATTATGGGAACAAGAATCAACTAGCATAGGAAGGCAAAACAAGCATAACTTCAAGATTTTCAACACATAGAGAGGAAACTTGATATTATTGCAATTCCTACAAGCATACATTCCTCCCTCATAATAATTTTCAGTACCATCATTGTCGGGGCAGGCTGATCTGGCCCACGAACACCTATGGGACCGGCGGACCGAGCCCCTTCTGGTTCGCCGGGGAGCGGAGGTCGCACGAAGAGCAGATCGAGGTGAAGCACGCGAGAGGTTTACCCACCCGGAGCTCTCCGGAGAGATAACACTCCCTGCTGCATGTCTAGGTGTATGGAGTTCTTGCTCGGGGCGCTGAGTGCTACTGACACACGAGCTGCTAACGAGACCGGCGTGGGGAACCGACCCTTCTACGCTATGCGCATGGGCCTCCTTTTATATGCTCAAGGGGTCTCCGGCGGTGGCAACGTGAAGCGAGGGTACAAATGGAAAAGTAGTGGTTGGTACACCTACTTGTACAAAGGTATGCAGTGTATCATACCTAACCACGACGGCAGAGGACAAAGGCATTAAATGCCCGTCTCACGCCGCCTCTAACGGTGCAAACAGGGGACCGTCGGGCGCCACCGCTTGCCACGATGGCAATCTTGTCGACGCCGCTTGCCACCTCGCACCGCTGGCTGCACAGACCTCTCGCCACGCTGCGCTGGAAAGGTCCTGGCGACACGTTAGTGGATGTCTTTGGAGGGTAGGTACTGATGTGGTGGTCTGCATGGTTGTTGTCTTGTCGCGCCCGGAAGCTTGTCGCTCACCGGGCCTTCCCGGCAAGCTCCTCTTGCCGGGGCCTTGTCTTGTAGGTGCCTTGGGTGGCCTTCCCGGCAAGCTCCTCTTGTCGGGGCCTTGTCTCCTTTGCTTAAATACTTTGTTCTTGAATGGCTCGAAGGGAACCACGGAGGACCTTGGCGGTCACCCGGTAAGCCTTACCGCGGAGGGCTGCAACTGCCCGTGCACAAGTTCGGGATACTAGGGTACCCCTACTCTAGTACACCGACAGAGCCCGGGCACTGGGCCACACTGCAGTGCGAAACCTTTGTTGGGCCAGGCCCAAACAGGCACGGCACGCGGCCAGGTCACACCGTAACTCACCCCGGACCCACCACGCCCTCCACGAGCAGCGCGTGTCGATTGCGGCATCGTGTGAGAGATCGTGGGTGAGATCGTGGGGGTTTCTTTATTCGAATAACGGGCGTCCGCCCCCTCCCTCTTTATAAGCAGGGGAAACAGGGGCAGTCCGCCCATCTCGCCAGTTGCTGTCCCATCGAAAAACCACCGCTGCTCCCCCCTTCTCTTCAAGGCTGAAAAGAGAGCAGCGCTCCGCCCCCCATCGCCACCAGCATCATCAATGCCGCCGACCTTCATCACCACCTCCGCCATGGCTCCAAAAGCTGACAAGGGGAAGGCCGTGAAATCGGCCGAGGCGCAGCGGCTTGCGGCGCTGCGGAAGGAGCATCCGCGCACAAAGGTACTCCCCGCCGCTGCTTCGGAACTGGCCCCGACTGGGTATCCCTTCTTCGCGCTCTTCTTCTACTACAGGCTCTGCCCGCCTTTCTCTAAATTCTTGTGTGACATCATGAACACCTACGGGTTCCGCCTCCTTGATTTCACCCCCAATGCCGTTCTGACCATGGCAGTTTTCGCACATCTCTGCGAAAACTTTGTCGGAGTCCACCCAAATGTAGCCCTTTTCCGCCACTTCTTTTTACCCCGTGTTGAGAGAGGAGAGCCTCTTGCCGGAGGAATCGCTTGGATCTCGAGGGTCGGCAAGAAGGAAGCCTATCTGGAGGGAGAGCTCCGTAGCAAATGGGAGGAATGGAGGGCGGATTGGTGCTGGATTGTCGAGGAGAACCCGCAGCCATTCTGCCCAAATACCAAACCCGATGGTGCGCAACGATTGGAGCAATCTGGCCCCGGAAGACGCTTAGGCTGAAGATTGCGATCACCGAATCTCTTCGCCTTAGACTTGCTTTGGGCTCACCGTGAGGCACCGTTGGCGCAGACTTTCTTCGCCGCAGACGCCCTTGCGGAGAGGAGGAGACCTGCACAGGAGTTTGAGCAGCGGCAGATATCATGAGGCTGCGCCCAGGCCTCAACTTCAACTTCACCGTCTTGGAGCTTGACGCGATGCTCTTAGAGCTGTTCAAGCCCGATCCTGATCATCCAGAGATATTTAGGTTGCCGAGGGGCGTCGTTCCGCTGTGCAACAACTCCCCGCTTGACCGCATCCGTGCAATGATGCCGTCGTGCGACTCGCATGGAATTGTCCCAACTTGGCAAGAGCCTGCGGATGACGTCGTGCGGCAGTTCTTTGACAATCTGGTAGAAATGCCGGTCCGCCCTGATGAGCAGAGGGGCCTCACCCTTGACACCACCGATGACGAGATGCAGCGACGCCACCAGCTGGAAGAGGCGGCAGAGCTGCCGCTGGGTGAGTTTGGCTTCACCGTGGAGGAGGCAGAGGCAGCAGAGGCGGCAAGCCTTGTCGGCGAAGGAGTTTGCCGGCAAGGAGGAGCTTGCCGAGCTGAAGCCGAGTCGAGCGAACCCGCCGAGGGCGCCTCCTCCCGCCTCCAAGCAGCTTGCATGGCGGAGCCCGGCTCCACCAAGGAGACGTCTTCGCAAGGCCGGAGACGTAGCGAGGCGGCAGACGGGCCAACAGTCGCAGCGCCGCGCGACGCGCTCCACCGCGGCAAGCACTGTCGCCGCGGGAGCACCCCAGGCCGCTGCGGCAACTAGAGCGGGGCCCTCGCAGACCACCGGTTCCTCTCCCGCTAAGCGTCCAAGGGAACCCACTCCTCCGCCTCGTCGTACTGGAGGCGGGCCAGAATTGATCTCTCCGCTCAGCTCCGGCGAGGAAGAAGAAGAGTAAGATTCTTTCTTGTACTTGTAATTCTTCGATTTGTTGCTTGTCTTGTATCTGATTTGCTTTACTCTGAACCCATTCTTTTTCGTGACGCTG
The DNA here is from genome assembly GCA_021605145.1 of Aegilops bicornis. NCBI lineage: Eukaryota > Viridiplantae > Streptophyta > Magnoliopsida > Poales > Poaceae > Aegilops > Aegilops bicornis. The sequence continues at coordinate 325,316,852 of CM038672.1, read as the reverse complement.
GCGGAGAGAATGTCGAAGAGCCAAGACCCGGTGATCGTCGTCGAGGGCGAACCCATCTGCGACAATGAGGCGCGTCCGAGACCACCTTGCCGGATGCGGCAACTCTTCTCCAAAGCAGCCCCCAGCGCAGCCCCCAGCGTAAGTATATGGTCTACTTCTTGCTGTTCGGCTTGCATGGGTGCTCTTTTTTTTTACTGATATCTGACTGTCGATTTGTGTAGGAGCAGAGCAGCCTCATACGCTTCGACTACGCCGCCAAGGGAGGATTCCCGGCAAGGGGCGTTCTCCGGCAAGGGAGATTTCTCCGACAAGGGACGGCACCAGCGATCCTTGGCGGCGGAGACCATGACCGCAGACCCGCACAGGTAATCCTCTTGCTGAAAACTTCCCTTGTGTTCTTCTTCTGATTTTGTCTTTGAATATTCGCTTGACTTTTCTTCATCCATCTGCCACAGAGCCAATGGAGACCGAGGTCGCCGGCGAGGAGGACGTGCGCGGCAACACTGATGACGCCGCTGCCATCGAAGAAGAAACCGCGCCGACGAGCCCGGCCAAGAAGAGGCCGCCAAAGCTGCCGCCGCAGAGCCGGGCGAGGGTCTCGGCGATCGTGACCGACGACACTCGAGGTCAGCAGGAGCTGCCAGCGCCACGGCGACCGCCGATCCCTCCGCTGGCTGCTTTGCAGCGTCGGGCTCAAGAGCCCCAGCCAGCGCCTTATTTGAAGGCGGCGATGGCGTCTTCATCAAGCTCCCATGGGAGTCGAGCCTGTGGCGCCGGCGAAGGAGAAACTTTCGATGAAGAGCTGCTCGCCTCCATTGGATCGACGCTGGTCGACGCGCCAAGCAGCAGCGGCGAGCTCGAGGAGGAGCAACTATTGAAGCTGTTGTCGCTCTACCGCGCCCGACAAGCCAAGCTGGAATCCCGGGAGGCGCTTGTCGCGAAGGCGGGAGCAGAGATTGAGAAGCGCGCGGAGGAGCTCCGGGGCCGCAACCAGGAAGCTCTCCGGTCCTTAGCAGAGGAGCGGGAGTGGCTTGCCGAGGAGCGCAAAGCCTTCCTCCTCGAGAAGGCTGAAGGCGAGGAAACAACGATGGCTCGCCCGGCAGAAAATTTGTCTGCCTTGAGGAAAGGCGAGTTAAGCGCGATGGAAGGTTAACCTTGACAGCCACGAGGAGGATCTTGCCATGTGCGAGCAAACATTTGGCGGGGCTCTCAAGGAAGCAACGGATGTTGCCGCAGCTGCCGAGGCCGCCAAGAAGGAGCTGAAGACGAAGGTGGCGCAGTTGGAGGCCAGTCTCAAGGAGAGCGGCGAGGAGCTTGCTGCACTCAAGCACGAGCGCGAGAAGGACGCCTACACTCTTGGCGAGCTACAGGGCCGTCTCGCCGAGAGGAGCAAGGAGCTCAGCGCCGCCAAGGACTCCAACGCAGATCTTGAGTTGAAGCTAACTACTTTGACTCGGGAGCTGACGGCGCCAGGGGAGCAGGAAGTGGCCTTGAAGGAGAAGATCAAGGCCGACGAGGCGCTTCTGGCGAAGTCTTGTTGCCGCCAGAGTGCCTTGAGGGAGAATGTGGAGCACTGGACCGAGGGTCTGGTGAATGTTGATGCAGCCATCGACGAGGAGCTGGCGCAGCTGGGGATGGTGGATCTTGGATGTTCCTCCGACGAGCATCTCCAACCCAGCGCCAAGCTCAGCTTGTTCTTCAAGGGCGTGGTGACGGCCCTCCAGCGACTCCGGGAAGAAGTCCCAAAACAGCTGGCCGAGGAGTCGCGCCCGGATCTGCTGGAGCTCTCCGGAAGGTCTTGATGAAGGTGGCCTTCCGCAATCCAGGCCTCAACCTCACCAACATCCTCAAGTCCTTGCCGCCGGATGCTGATGTGGAGGCGCTCAAGACCCTTGTCGCACCCATCGTGGACAGGGTGAGCGGGATCAAGAGGGTTGAGGGCGATCGTGTAGATTAGGCCACCCGTTTTCTCTTTCTCTTGCCACTGCTGATCATGTCATAAGAACAATCCATTAGAGCTGCGGCAAGCTATCTTGTAATATAACTCTATTTTGGGTATCAATTGCTATGTTATTTCCTTTACTTGATTCCTTCATTTGTATGTTTTTGCCCTACGCTTTTAGGGAACTTGTCGGCGCGGGCACCTGAGCCGCGAACGCTGAGTGGACGTCGGCCTTCTTTGGCGGTACCGCTTCCGACAAGCAACCTTGTCGCAACTAGTCGCGGCTCACTTAAGTTGTTGAGCGGACTCGAAACAAAGTAAGGGCGCAACTAGCTACTAGTTGGTTCCTCTGCGCACAGGTTTTCCATACAAAGTACGGTCGTTCGAGGAAGATAACTTAAAAAATTAAAAACTGATTGCTCAAACCTTGACCTAGCCCCCTGCAGAAGGGAACTGACAAAGTAAACTGGGCGCTGCACCATTCTTTTTCTGCATCTTCTCATGCGTCTGCGCAGATCCATCCTTGTCGGGACCAGAGCTTGCCGGTGAAGCCCCCTGCTTGTCGCTGGATGCACCTGCCATGGTTGCTAGCTCATCATCTGCCTCCCTCTCCGCTACTAACGCAACACTAACCACTTGATTGGTTGCCGCTATATACATCAGCAACTTCTCTTGTGGTTTAGGTGCGACAAGTGTTGGAGTGGAGGACAGGTATCTCTTCAAGTCCTGCAGCGCAGCCTCCGCTTCCGGGGTCCATTGCATCGGACCTGCCTTTTTCAAAATTTTGAAAAATGGCAGGGCGCGCTCAACAGACCTAGAGATAAACCTGCTGAGAGCAGCTACGCAACCGGCAAGTCTTCGTACATCCTTGACGCGCTTTGGCGCTTCACTCTGCTCAATGGCCTTGATCTTGTCGGGATTGGCTTCAATTCCCCGCTGAGACACGAAGAACCCGAGAAGCTTGCCGGAAGGGACTCCAAACACGCACTTCTCGGGGTTGAGCTTGAGGTTGATCTTGCGCAGATTTGCAAAGGTTTCGTCTAAATCTTGAATCAGAGTCGCCTTGTCTTTGCTTTTGACCACTATGTCATCCATGTAGGCTTCCACATTTACGTGCATTTGCGGCTCAAAAGCGTCATGGACTACTCGCAAATGTTGAACCAGCATTCTTTAACCCGAAGGGCATCCATACAAAGCGATTATGTGCCACATGGGGTGATAAATGCGGTCTTCTCCTCATCCTCTTACGCCATGAAGATCTGATGATATCCTGAGTATGCATCCAGAAATGAAAGCAAATCACATCCGGCCGTGGAGTCAACAATCTGGTTGATGCGCGGCAAGGGAAATGGGTCTTTGGGACAAGCTTTATTGACATTGGTAAAGTCGATACAAAGCCTCCATTTCCCGTTAGCCTTGCGTACAACTACAGGATTGGACAACCACGTAGGATGGAGCAATCCTCTGACAAGGCCTGCTGCTTCCAATTTCTTGATTTCTTCTGCGATGAACTCTTGGCGCTCCACTTTGCGCTTCCTCGACTTTCTACTTGACGGGCGCGCGCATGAGGACAAGCGGCAAGATGGTGCTCAATTACTTTCACAGGAACACGGGGATGTCGACGGTTGCCACGCAAACACGTCGACGTTCGCCTTGAGGAAAGCAATGAGCGCGCCTTCCTATTTAGGGTCGAGAGAGGCAGCGATGGTGAAGGTACCACCGGTGCCGTCCTCATGGCGGACACCTTCTTGGTCTCTGGTGGAGCTGCCATCGTGTTCTTACACTTGCCGGTGGAGCTCGATGGTGCGTCCTCGACGGTAGCGCAGCACTCGAAGAGGTGTGCTTGCCGGAGTGGGCATCGAGTTCTTGCGGACTTGGTCTTTTCTTCCCCGGAGCTTCAGCGACAAGTGGCTTGCAATCTGTTGCAGCTGCTGCTTCCCGGTAGATCTTGTCGGCGCAGATAAGAGCATCCTTCTTGTCGCCAGGGACGGAGATGACACTTATCGGGCCTGGCATCTTCAGCATGTTGTAGGCATAGTGAGAGGCCGCCATGAATTTGGCGAGTGCTGGACGGCCAAGTATTCCATTGTAAGGCAATGGAAAGTCAGCAACGTCAAAGGTGACCCTCTCAGTTCTGAAGTTCAATTCGCTGCCAAATGTCACCGGCAACGTGATCTTTCCCTTTGGCTTGCTCCTTCCCGGATTGATTCCTTGGAATGTGCCGGTCTCTTCGAGCTCGCCATCAGGGATCTGGAGTTTCTGGAGCACCGCGGAGGAGATCAGATTCAAGCCGGCCCCGCCGTCAACTAGCATCTTAGTGACCTTGAGGTTGCGGATAGTTGGTGAAACCAACATCGGCAAGCACCCGACATGATTACGCCGATCAGGGTGGTCCTCAATATCAAAGATGATAGGCGTCTTTGAGCCATTTCGAGGCTGCGTGACTCAGCGGATGGTTACGCGCATTGATTTCCCGCATCCACTGCTTGAGTTGGCGGTGTGAAGTATGCAGAGAAGCACCGCCGTCAACGCACAGGACCTCTGTGGCTTTCTGGAACTCCTGCTCATCGGTCTTGTCATCATCCATGTCTTCATCATCGTCGTTGTCGTCATCCTTGTCACGGCCGCGGGGAGGTCTGTCTCCTTGCCGCTGCTTGGCCTTGCCGCGGTGTCCTCCTTGGCCGGGACGTTTCTTGCTAGCTCCTCCAGCACCTTCCTGGGCCTTCTCCTTGTCGCGTCGTTCGTATTCAGCCTTCGCTGCTCGACAAGCTGCTCGACCTTCTTGCAGCTCACGGAGGTCATGGCCCTTGGTGCGGTGGATCTTCTTGATATTGTTTGTTGGAGCCGTCCTGCTTGTCGGCGACCGCCCGCGATCTGGCGATCGGTGCCAGCGGCAACCTCCTTGCCGGAGCTACCAGCCTTGGCTTTCTTGGCGCCACCTCCGTTGCCGGACTGCTCAACAACCAGCACATCATTGCCTTTCTTCTTCCTATTGTTTCGCCGCCAGTTTTTCCTTGCCGGGGCGGTCTCCTCACTATCAGATCCTCCTGCTTCAGTATTCTCTCCGGGGAGTCTCCTCCCTTCCTCAAAGACGTGCACACTTGTCGGCGGGGCATATAGCTCGCAGACGTCTACGATCTTGCACATCGCCATTTCCTCCGCATCCTGTGGTTTCGTACATTACGATGGTAGCGCTGATTATCATGGCGGTGGACATCTGGGATGTTTTGTCAGACGGCTGAATCTTTGAATATACTTGCGAGGCTCTCCTTCCTACAGGCGGCAGATGAAGGTCGCTTTCTTAGCCATGGGGCTTGTGGCGCTGTAAAGCGCAGACAAACTGATGGCATAGATCTACCCAAGAAGATATGGAGTTGTCCAGCAAGTGCATGAGCCAGGATCTGACATTGGGCTTGAGCACCAGCGGGAAGTAGTTGGCAAGGATCTTGTCGTCTCGCCCCCCGGCAGCTTGCACCGCGATGGTGTAGATCTTTGAGGAACTCCGACGGATGCGTCTTGCCGTCGTACTTCTCTGCGTACGTCGGCTTGAAATTCTTCTTCTGGGCCTTTGGACTTGCCGCAGCTCACGAGTGAACGCAGGGCAACCTACCGCGTCACGGCAAGTCGCTGGTTCCTCCGGCGCATGCATTTCAACAGAGGGCCCAGCGGCTTGTCGGATTGACGGCGCTTCTCTTGGCGCTCGATGCGAAGTTCGGCGTCCTCTTGCTGTCGTTCGTGAAGAACTTGGCGCTGATCGCGACGAGCTCGTGGATCCGATGATGCGGTGGAGTCGCTTGTCGAGGTGGATCCAGCGAAGTCGGCGATCTTGGCCTTCGGGCGGAGAGTGCATGGTGGTTGCACCCACCGGTTTCGTCGCCACCGGCTCGTGTTTAGCAGTCTGCCAGCGGCGATGCACTCGGTTGCCGCAGAGCGTCGCCGTTGGCGAAGCCGATGAGACTCTGAATGGTGGCCCTCCATTCGTCGACCTTGTCGGCCGTTGGAGGGTAATCCAGGAGCAGTTGTGCTCTCGCCAAAGCTTCTGCTGGAGTGGTGGGTGGTAGTGGCGAACGGCCCGAGGAGCGGGATATGCTCGGACTTCTAACTATGTTAGAAGGAGCAGTATCCCGTCCAGGCGACCGTGCCTCGCTCGCGCCAGCATGTTGGCGTGCATGCTGGTCTTGAGCATCCCGAGATCCTCGGCTCGATCTTGGTCCAACGAGCGTATGGCATTGTGAATGCCATGACGCTGTCGGTCTCGCGCCTCCTGAGACGGGCGCGGTTCATGTACGGACGCCGAGGTCTGCGCGGCCTTGTCCTTGGACTTGGCAACACCGTGAGCTCCCCTGTCGCCGTCCATTCTTCCGCCGGTGTCTACTCCACCACCTGCTTGCTCCGGTGGCGGTGGGTTCGACACGGACGGAGCTTCTGCCGCCGAAGCCTTCTTCTTCGGTGGCATGTTGACGAAGATGATGAAGATCTAGCTCGCGTGGACGCCGGATCAGGTTCACACAACCTCGACCTCCCCTACCTGGCGCGCCAAAGATGTCGGGGCAGGCTGATCTGGCCCACGAACACCTATGGGATCGGCGGACCGAGCCCCTTCTGGTTCGGCGGGGAGCGGAGGTATCACGAAGAGCAGATCGAGGTGAAGCACGCGAGAGGTTTACCCAGCTTCGGAGCTCTTCGGAGAGATAACACTCCTACTGCTGCATGTCTAGGTGTATGGAGTTCTTGCTCGGGAGCGCTGAGTGCTACAGTACACACGAGCTGCTAACGAGACCGAGCGTGGGGGGAACCGACCCCTTCTACGTTGCGCATGGGCCTCCTTTTATATGCTCAAGGGGTCTCCGACAGGTGGCAACGTAGACGAGGGTACAAATGGAAAAGTAGTGGTTGGTACACCTACTTGTACGATTATGCGATGTCTGATGTATCATACCTAACCACGGCGGCGAGGACAAAGGCATTAAATGCCCGTCTCGTCGCCCTAACGGTGCAAACAGAACCGTCGGGCGCCACCGCTTGCCACGATGGCAATCTTGTCGGCCGCTTGCCACCTCGCACCTGGCTGCCTGACCTCTCGCCACTGGCGCTGGAAAGGTCGAGGCGACACGTTAGTGGATGTCTTTGGAAGCGTATGTCTGATGTGGTGATGCATGGCAGCGCCTTGCAGCGGTTGTTGTCTTGTCGCGCCCGGAAGCTTGTCGCTCACGGGCCTTCAGCAAGCTCCTCTTGTCGGGGCCTTGTCTTGTAGGTGCCTTGGGTGGCCTTCCCGGCAAGCTCCTCTTGCCGGGGCCTTGTCTCCTTGGCTTAAATACTTTGTTCTTGAATGGCTCGAAGGGAACCACAGAGGACCTTGGCGGTCACCCGGTAAGCCTTGCCGCGGAGGGCTGCAACTGCCCGTGCACAAGTTCGGGATACTAGGGTACCCCTACTCTAGTACACCGACAATCATGAATGAATTCAACAATATAACCATCACATAAATCATTCTTTTCATGATCTACAAGCATAGAAATTTTACTACTCTCCACATAAGCAAGATTCTTCTCATTGAATAGTGGGAGCAATTTCAACAAAATAACTATCATGTGAGGCATAATCCAATTGAAAATTAAAATCATGATGACAAGTTTCATGGTTATAATTATCCTTTATAGCATACATGTCATCACAATAATCATGATAAATAGGAGGCATTCTTTCATCATAATAAATTTGCTCATCAAAACTTGGGGACTAAAAATATCATCTCCATCAAACATAGCATCCCCAAGCTTGTGGCATTGCATATCATTAGCATCATGGATATTCAAATAATTCATACTAACAACATTGCAATCATGCTCATCATTCAAAAATTTAGTGCCAAACATTTTGTAGACTTCTTCTTCTAACACTTGAGCACAATTTTCCTTGCCATCATTCTCATGAAAGATATTAAGAAGATGAAGCATATGAGGCAACCTCAATCCCATATTTTTGTACTTTTATTTTATAGACTAAACTAGTGATAAAACAAGAAACTAAAAGATTCGATTGCAAGATCTAAAGATATACCTTCAAGCACTAACCTCCCTAGCAACGGTGCCAGAAAAGAGCTTGATGTCTACTACGCAACCTTCTTCTTGTAGATGTTGTTGGGCCTCCAAGTGCAGAGGTTTGTAGGACAGTAGCAAATTTCCCTCAAGTGGATGACCTAAGATTTATCAATCCGTGGGAGGCGTAGGATGAAGATGGTCTCTCTGAAGCAACCCTGCAACCAAATAACAAAGAGTCTCTTGTCTCCCCAACACACCCAACACAATGGTAAATTGTATAGGTGCACTAGTTCGGTGAAGAGATGGTAATACAAGTGAAATATGGATGGTAGATATTGGTTTTTGTAATCTGATGATATAAAAACAACAAGGTAGCACGTGGTAAAGGTGAGCGGAAACGGTATATCAATGCTTCGAAACAAGGCCTAGGGTTCATACTTTCACTAGTGCAAGTTCTCTCAACAACGATAACATAATTAGATCATATAACAATCCCTCAACGTGCAACAAAGAGTCACTCCAAAGTCACTAATAGCGGAGAACAAACGAAGAGATTATTGTAGGGTACGAAACCACCTCAAAGTTATTCTTTCTGGTCGATCTATTGGGCTATTCCTATAAGTGTCAGAAACAACCCTAGAGTTCTTACTAAAATAACACCTTAAGACACACATCAACCAAAACCTAATGTCACCTAGATACTCCAATGTCACCACAAGTATCCGTAGGTTTGATTATACGATATGCATCGCACAATCTAAGATTCATCTATTCAAACCAACAGAAAGAATTTCAAAGAGTGCCCCAAAGTTTCTACCGGAAAGTCAAGACGAAAACATGTGCCAACCCCTATGCATAAGTTCACAAGGTCACAGAACCCGCAAGTTGATCACCAAAACATACATCAAGTGGATCACGTGAATATCCCATTGTCACCACAGATAAGCACATGTAAGACATACATCAAGTGTTCTCAAATCCTTAAAGACTCAATCTGATAAAATAACTTCAAAGGGAAAACTCAATCCATTACAAGAAGGTAGAGGGGGAGAAGCATCATAAGATCCAACTATAATAGCTAAGCTCGCGGTACATCAAGATCGTGCCAAATCAAGACCACGAGAGAGAGAGAGAGAGAGAGAGAGAGAGAGATCAACACATAACTACTAGTACATGCCATCAGCCCCGAGGGTGAACTACTCCCTCCTTGTCATGGAGAGCGCCGGGATGATGAAGATGGCCACCAGTGATGATTTCCCCCTCCGGCAGGGTGTCGGAACAGGGTCCTGATTCGTTTTTGGTGGCTACAAAGGCTTGCGGCGGCAGAACTCCCGACCTAGGTTTCTTTTCGGAGGTTTCTGTATTTATAGGAATTTTTGGCGTCAGTTTCACGTCAGGGGGGGTCCACGAGTCAAGCACAAGGTCGGAGGGTGCGCCCAGGGGGGTAGGGCGCGCCCTCCACCCTTGTGGAGGCCTCATGGCTCCTCTGGCCCAACTCTTTTGCTTCGGGGGTTTCTTCTGGTCCATAAAAAATCACCGTAAATTTTCAGCTCAATTGGACTCTGTTTGATATTCCTTTTCCGCGAAACTCAAAAACAAGGAAAAACAGAAACTGGCACTGGGCTCTTGGTTAATAGGTTAGTCCCAAAAATCATATAAAAGAGCATATAAATTCATATAAAACATCCAAGATGGATAATATAATAGCATGGAACAATAAAAAGTTATAGATATGTTGGAGACGTATCAATAAACCCATCTTGTTATCCTTAATGGCAGCGATTAATACGTGTCTTGCTGCCCCTTCTATCAGTGGGAAAGAAGATCGCACGACTGAACCCATCACAAAGCACCTCTTCCCGTGGCAAGAAAATTGATCTAGTTGGCCTAACTAAACCAAAGATTCGAAGAACAAATACGAGGCTATAAGTAATCATGCATATAAGAGATGAAAACTCAAATAAATTTCATGGATAAAAGAGATCTGATCATAAACTCAAAGTTCATCGGATCCTAACAAACACACCGCGAAAAGATTTACATCAAATAGATCTCCAGGAGACCACTGTATCGAGAATCAAAGGAGAGAGAGAGGAAGCCATCTAGCTACTGCCTACGGCCCCATAGGTCTACAATGAACTACTCACGCATCATCGGAGAGGCACCAATGAGGATGATGAACCCCTCCATGATAGTGTCTAGATTGGATCTGGTGGTTCTGGAACTTGCGGCGGCTGGAATTGTGTTTCGTCAACTCCCCTAGGGTTTTTGCATTTTCAGGGTATTTATAGAGCAAAGAGGCGGTGGGGGAGGCGGACGAGGTGGGCACAACCCACCAGGGCACGCCTGGGCCCCCAGGCGCGCCCAGGTGGGTTGTGCTCCCCTCGGAGCCCCCTCTCGTACTTCTTTTGCCCAACAGGTGTCTTCTGGTCCAGAAAATTCTCCAAAAAGTTTTGCTGCGTTTGGACTCCATTTGGTACTGATATTCTGCGAAGTAAAAAACAAGCAAAAACAACAGCTGGCACTGGGCACTATGTCAATAGTTTAGTCCCAAAACATGATATAAAGTTGCTATAAAAGGACTGTAAAACATCCAAGAATGATATTATAACAGCATGGAACAAGCAAAAATTATAGATACGTTGGAGATGTATCAGCCATCACGGGCTTGTCGACCTTTCCTCGTGTGGCACTGCCAGAGTCGCCGCGCATGTTTTCCATGCCGCTGATTCCCAGCTTCCATCCCTATCAGCAAGCCTCCCGTTTCTCCGGGGAATGATCACCGGAGGTGAGCATGGTAGCACTGTCCATGCCCGTGCCCATGGCCATCGACCTCAACGCCACAATTGTGGCTGGTGGATCATCCTCCGGCTGCCATAGGAAACACCCACAGGAGATCCCAACGACATCCATCCCGACGCTCGTAACCTGTTCGACAGAATGCCGACCACGGACAATGAGACGGCGAACTGTTTCATCATCGAGAACATCATCTTCGAAGGTGGTGCAGGTGTCGCAGCCTTCATAGGTGGTGTGGGCGCGGCTGCCTTCGATCTTGACGAGACCCAAAGCCAAGATGACCAAGCCCCCTTCATGGCCGATACATTTGATCAAGGCCATGGTGGCATATCCGACCCCTTCATGCAAGACCAAGATGGCATGGGAAGCACCTTTCCGCTCGACCACGAATTACCGGAGGACTACAACATTAAGGAAGAAGATGAAGTGGACATCAACATGGAGCCTTCGTTCAAAGACAAGCTCTCAACCCAAGTCAGCGCAAACAAGAAGCGCAAAAGCAAGCGGACAAAGGCATACATGCAGCCGGAGGACAAGCTCCTTTGTGAATATTGGAGGGACATTGGACAAGACCCCAAGGACGGCGCTGAGCAAAAGGCATCAACCTTTGGCTATGAGTTCATCACGAATTTCATGAATGCGAGAAGTTCGTGCCGTACCAAATGGAGAGCAAGTGGGGGTGGGTGTCCCTCTCGAAAAGTTGGAAGGTGATACAACAAGAGTGCAACAAGTTTTGTCCCATGAGCGGCCTCAACATGAAAGCTATGGTATACATGCGACCCTCTTTGTTTCCGCTGTGCTTGCATATCCATTTGCCAACATGCTTGCATGTCCATTTGCCCTATGCTTGCATGCTATTTCATTTGTAGGCATTCCAAGCTTTGGAGGCATTCAAGGCCCAACATGATGACAAGTCCTTCAACATCACCCATTGTTGGATGGTCATCAACAGGGACAAGAAGTTCAAGGCACGATATTCTGCCATCAAGGCACGTGGGGGGGAGGAAGTCGTCGAGGACCATGGCGAGGGCGAGAAGCCACATCCGCGAGGGAAGACCAACTCCAAGAAAGAGGACAAGCGTGATGCAGCGTCGATTGCCTTGCATGCCACTTTGGAAGGCATGATGACCAAGAAGGACACAAGGGAGGAGAAGCGCCGGCAAGACAAGGAAGATCAAATGACGGCCTTCATGGAGATCCAAAGGAGGAGGCTTGAGCTCGATGTGGAGAAGCAAGCGAAGAAGCTCGAGATGGAGGCGGAGAAGCAAAGGAAGACGCTCGAGATTGAGGCCACCAATGCCAAGACCAAGACAAAAGAAGTGGCGCTCACCTGTAGGACGATGGGGTGGATATCATGAAGATGGACTTGAGCAAGGTGTCCCCAAGGATGAGGCCTTGGTTCAATAAGATGCAGGCCGACATGTTCAAGTTTGATGACGAGTGATCTATGTTGGAGAGCGCCATCCTTTTTTGTACGCGGGGAAGTGTGCCGGCATGACCACAACCGAGATGGCATGGTTGAACTCTTGCCCCTTTTTGTGTGTTGACCGCTGGAAAGTGCGCCACCATGAACTATGTGGTGTTTTTTTGGAGGCTGGCATGTATGCCGGCCACTGGCATGAACTCTAGGCAATGGTATGGCTGCTGGCATGATATATGGCCGTGGGAGTTTTTAAAGTTCATATGGTTTTCTCCGCTGACGTGAATTGGATCGATCGGTTGGGCGCACGGTTGACCCAAAAGCAGAAGGGGGCGGACGATGGCCGGGTAGTTGACCCAAACAGACAAAAACCGGACAAAGCGCGCGTCCGTTTGGGTCGGCGCATTGGAGTTGCACTTACCACCCCCATACTCCTCTGATGCCTCCTACAACTTAATTCATACTTTCTCGAGCTTTAGTTCCATGGTATCCTATAGGATGTGGATGTGTGGCGGCCTTGTGGCACATCTGCCATAGAAGAACTCTGGCCGCTCATCGTCGTTCCATGAAATTTGAGAACAAGCTCATCCCGAAGTGTCCCGTACGTGGACGAGCTCTAGCAGCAGAGTGCTCATGGCGCGGCTCGATCTGGCATTGACCATCTGAGCTCGCCGACATCATTTAGCTTGCGATGGATTCTTCATCACCCGCTCCTCAGCCACTGCCACACCATGCGAGTACTGCCAGCTCGATGGTCCTCTCTCTTGCCTTTTTCCTCTCTTTTCACATTTTTTTCGCTCAGGGAAGAGGCCTCTTATGTAGGAGTCACCTTTGCTCTACAAGCCATAGCTTTATCGACACCATGACATCCGAGCCTAGTTAGCCTGTGGGGCTGCTAGTCTGGGGCTATGCATTGGTCATGCCCTTATATTTCTTTATAGAGGGAGTATTTGTTTTCCTTCTTTTATCTCATATCCGCTCATTCGTCCCTAGTGTCGTATGCACTCGCTAATTCATGCATTGTTGTTCCCATGAAAAATTGCTACTCTCGTTTTCGCCAGCTTCTCTGTTCTCTATCATCAAATATGCATCCTCTCATCCTTGAACATTTTCATCGTTGTATTGTCAAATATTCATTTCTGAAAAGATTTTGATGCCATCATTATGAGTTTTAAGGTTTAGAGCATATACCATCTGAATTTCTTTTCTTGAAACGGCACTGTGTTTTATATTATTTTTAGTGTTAACTTGTTTTTTTGTTCGACTAGCTTACAGACTAGGAAATGTACATGTTTTCTCATGAAACTTACATTGTGTATTCAGATTTCGTTGTTTGAACTTGTGCCTATTTTCGTGGATCGTTTGCTAATCATTTATTACTGCCCCATAGCGAACATGTCCTTGAAAGTGCTAGTTGTCGACAAGAGGGGGGTGAATAGGCGATTTTTATGAAAGTCTTAGAAACATACAATGTCTTCGGAGATGAGAAACTAAAAAACAACTAAACATGATACATCGGAAGATAAACTACACTAAGCATACTAGTATGTCTAGAGAAGTGAGATGCGAAGACAAATAGCAGCTAGGTAGAACAGAACTATTTGAGAAGATAGTGTGACGACAAAGATGCAGTCATAGAGAATATCTTCACACGATGTCTTCGAACAGAACGAACATGCAAAGGCTTCACGAAACTAAACAGTAAGTAAAGGGGTGAAGTGATAGAACCAGTTGCTCGGAGAAGACACTTGATTTGTTTGACCAGTTCCTACTATTGTGATAGTTGTATGTCTGGTTCTAGAGGCTGAGATTGAACTCTGAAGACCTAGTCTTCACCTTATTCCCCTTGAACTCAGATCCGTATATCTTGCCCAATCACTCAGGTAAATCTTCAAGTAGACTTCCAAACCTTCACAGATTTCGTTCACCGGCAATCCATAGTGACTCTTGGATGCTCAGAATGCGAAGCCTAACCGGCTGGAAGATCACAATCTTCAAGTGTAACAAGTCTTCGGTTCACGCGGGACAGAAAGGTTTCAGTGATGCTCAAACACTTTTGGGATCGAGGTGTTTTGAGTTTTTCCTCGCAAGGATTCTCTCTCAAAGGCTTCAGAGGTGGGTTTCTCTCGAACGACAAAGTCGTGCACTAACTCGGAGCAGCCACCAACTTATGGTGGAGGGGGTGGGCTATTTATAGACAGGAGGCAACCCGACATGATATGTCCAAAATAACCCTGGGTCAGTGTCGTACGTACGACGATCTATGGGATCGTGGCGAACCCTTTGCGTTTCAACTAGAGGGATCGACAAGCACAAAGAGCAGAATCAACAGAAAATGCACGAGGTTACCCAGGTTTGGGCCGCTGTGAAGCGTAAAACCCTACTCCTGCTTTGTGTATTGGATGTGTATGTGTCCAGTTACAAGGAGCGCACGTCTGGCAAGGTGCTTGGGAGGTGCAGCTACGTGTGCAAATGGATAGGGTTTCGACCTTTGTTAAGGTAGTCACGGGCCTCCTCTTATAGACTAAGGGGTCACCACAATGGCAAAATGGTAAACCTATACTATAAATAGTGGCTATAGTGTCAAATACCTAACTCTTACGGGTTAGGACAAATGCATTTAATGCACTGTGAGGTGTCTAGTGGATGGAGCTCCCCGGCAAGGCTGATCTCTCCTTCTGTGTCGTTCGCCCATCTACCTTCTATTCTTTTGACACATCATTTGGACGGGTGTCATTAAAGCTGTATCTTTGGCGGTGAGCTGCCACGTGCCCAGACAAGCCTCACCTAACTACCTGCCCGTTCGACACCTAACTGACAAGTGACAACCTGATCGATGAGGTGGAGGCGGTGGCAAAATCTTGGGATTCTTGCCGCGCCCGAAGCTTGCCGGGTGATACGTCTCCAGCGGATCTATAAATTTTTTATTGTTCCACGCTATTACATTATCAATCTTGAATGTTTTATATGCATTATTATGCTATTTTATATCATTTTTGGGACTAACTTATTAACCTGTGCCCAGTGCCACTTGCTTTTTTTCCCTTGTTTTTGTCTTAACAGAAAATCAATACCAAACGGAGTCCAAATGGAATGAAACTTTTTGACTATTTTTCTTGGACCACAAGACACCCTAGAAGCTCCGGGAGGAGGCTAGAAGAGCCACAGGATGGCCACAAGCTCAGGGGGCGCGCCCTAAGGGGGGCGCCCCCAAGCTTGTGGGCCCCCTGTGGCACTTCTATAAATACCCAAATATTTCTCGAAGGCCAGAGGACACACCAAAAATTCTT
This sequence comes from Aegilops bicornis, assembly GCA_021605145.1. Taxonomy (NCBI): domain Eukaryota; kingdom Viridiplantae; phylum Streptophyta; class Magnoliopsida; order Poales; family Poaceae; genus Aegilops; species Aegilops bicornis. The sequence goes on along the minus strand of CM038672.1, from coordinate 325,301,360 downwards.
TTTCGCTGCCGCAAGTTTCTGTCTTCCTGAGATCCCATCTGGGGACCAATTCCGGTACTCTGCCGGAGGGGGATTCAATCACGGAGGGCTTCTACATCAACCTTTCTGCCCTACCAATGATGTGTGAGTACTTTACCACAGACCTACGGGTCCATAGCTAGTAGCCATATGCCTTCTTCTCTCTCTTTGATCTTCAATACAATTTTCTCCTCGATGTTCTTGGAGATCTATTCAACGCAATCTTCTTTTGCAATGCGTTTGTTGAGATTCGATGAATTGTAGGTTTATGATCAGATTATCTATGAATATTATTTGAGTCTTCTCTGAACTCTTTTATGCATGGTTTATATAGCTTAGTATTTCTCTCTGATCTATTGATTTGGTTTGGCGAACTACATTGATTTTTCTTGCAATGGGAGAGGTGCTTTGTGATGGTTCAATCTTGCGGTGCTCAATTCCAGTGACAGAAAGGGAAATGACACATATTTGTATTGTTGCCATTAAGGATAAAAAGATGGGGTTTGTTCATATTGATTGGATCTATCCCTCTACATCATGTCATATTGCTTAAGGTGTTACTCCATTCTTGTTAACTTAATACACTAGATGCATGCTAGATAGCGGTCGATGTGTGGAGTAATAGTAGTAGATGCAGGCAGGAGTCGGTCTACTTGTCTCAGACGTGATGCCTATATACATGATCATTGCCTTAGATATCATCATAACTATGCGCTTTTATATCAATTGCTCAATATAATTTGTTTACCCACCGTATGCTTTCTCTCAAGAGAGAAGCCTCTAGTGAAAACTATGGCCCCCGAGTCTATCTTTTATCATATTATTTTCAGATCTACAAAATAAAAAACACAAAATACCTTGCTGCAATTTATTTACTGTTATTTTATTTTGCACTTTTACTTATGTTTTATATCCATCACTATCAGATCTCACCCTTGCAAGTAACCGTAGAGGGATTGACAACCCCTTTATCACATTGGGTGCAGGTATTTGTTTGTTTGTGCAGGTGCAATTATTGAAGACTTGTGTGTTCCTCCTACTGGATTTTGATACCTTGGTTCTTAACCGAGGGAAATACTTATCTCTACTTTGCTGCATCACCCTTTCCTCTTCAAGGGAAAAACCAACGCAAGCTCAAGAAGTAGCAGGAATAATTTCTGGCGCCGTTGCCGAGGAGGATCTACATCAAGCCTGCCAAGTACCTATCATAAACTCTCATCTCTTACATTTACTTTATTTTCCATTTGCCTCTCGTTTTCCTCTCCCCCGCTTCTAAAACGTTTCTGAAAAAATACAAAAATATTTGCCTTCTTCCTGTTCGCCTTTTTCTTGTTTATCTTTTGTTTGCTTGTTTCAATTTTTTACATCATGAGTGATTTTGGTATGGCAGGAACGGATGATGGTAGAACTCCTAAAATTGGAAGTTCCACTAATATTGATGCCAAAACTTTGTCTTGGGACAAGGGAATGTTATAGGAAGAAGTGCCATCCAAGAATTCTTTAATTGCATTGGATCTTTGACTTGTGATGATGCTCCTATATTTAAAAGAATTAAAACTTATGTAGAAGCTATTTCTGCACCTGTTCTTAAACTTGAGAGAAGATTTATCCGCACTCATCCTACCTTGAAAATATTGTGAAAGGACATGCGGTGCCCCCATGTGTGGTTTGGTAATTGATGACACTCCCTATGGACTAATGGTTGCATTGAGTTATATTTGAAGGATTTGTCCATAGGCATTTCTTGAAGTACATGTGTTGGTTTCAAGGAGTTTATGAGTTGACCAAGGTGGTATTAAGGAATCATCCAAAGGTTGGTCATAGAGTTGGAAAGAGTCAAGGTTGATCAAGACTAAGTACAAAGAGTGATTCAAGTTGATCATCACACAAAGCATAGAAGATACACCTAATGGGATCAAGTGATCTCATGGTATGGTAAGCATTGTCCATTGTGGTTTGTGTACTAACCCATGGTCTATGTGAGAGTTATATGTGGGATTAGGTACGTGTTCATGGGCTTGCGTCAAGAGGAAGATATCACTCAACCAATGGAGAGGATGACATCAAGTGGTGATCTTCATCAAGAATTCCGTGCGCAAGGTTAAGTGGAGCATCATGAAGAAATCAAGTGCTTGATGCTTGCCGTCCATTTGGTGTCAATGGACTTGTGAAGATGTGCCGAAGAGTGGCTCACCCATAGCGGATTATGGGGGAGCAATCATCTAGTCTTCATCGACCCAACGCAATCAAGAAAGGTGGTCCAACTTGAGGGAGTCAATATCATCATCATCTAGATCAAGTGGACTTCATGCAAGTAAAAGGTTTTCCCTTGATAGGTTTATATTTTACCGGTGTCATGGTGATAGTTTGGAGATCGGGTTATAGGATCGATAGCCGTACTATCAAGGGGGGCTCTCAAGTGAGTAGCGTGATCGTATCGTTTCTCGAGAGCTCAAACCGTTGCATCCTTGCATCATCTTTCTTGATTCTTATTTGTATTTTATTTTGAGGTTTTAGAGCTTGTGGTTATCTTCGTGACAAGCTCTATTACATCGAAAACAGATTTCATATGCTTCTTCTATCGCGTTTTCGGTGTTGGAGGTTTTACCGGTCTTTTTTGAGGATGGGTTCTCACCATTTTCTCTTGGGCCTTTTCTAATTCCCTTCTTATTGTTAGTTCTATTAAGATTGTGTTAGTCCTTGTCGCTAGCTTTCCAACAAACTTGGTTTCGTTGAATTCGGAGTCCGTTTGCAAAAGTTCTGGCAGTTTTGGTGTTCTAAAAAGGCTGCAGCGGTACTACCGCGGACAGGAGCGAATGTAATTTTTTACTACCGCTCCAGAGTGGTACTACCGCGGCTACTACAGCGGTAGTACTGCTCCGGACCAAAAACTCGTCACAAGTCCAGCGGTGGTAGGCACGGATGTATTTTTTAGTACCGCTCGCAAGCAGTAGTACCGCTACCCTTTGAGGTAGTACTGCTACCCCTTGCGGTAGTACCGCTCTGTGCGGGCTGTGAGCATAACGGTTGGATTTTTTCCCACCTATAAAAGGGGGTCTTCTTCCCCAATGAACTTTATCTCTTGAGCTCGTGTTCTTCCCCCATTGTTGACCTTCTTCGAGCTTGCTAGATCTCAACCCCTCCATGGATTCTTGCTAGTTTTTGAGGGGAAAGAGAGAGGAGATCTAGATCCACATTTCCACCAGTCACTTTCTCCTTGATGTGAGGGGAACCCCTTGGATCTAGTTCTTGGAGTTTGGTGTTCTCCTTCTTGTTCTTCCTCTCATTTTCCTCCCTAGCATTAGTTGCTTCGGTGGGATTTGAGAGAGAAGGACTTGGGCACTACGTGTGCCCTTGCCATTGCATTTGGTGCATCGGTTTGAGTTCTCCACGGTGATACGTGGAAGTTACAAGTTGAGAAGCTCATTACTCTTGGGTGCTTGGTACCCTTGAGCTTGTTCCTCTTGGGTGCTTGGGTGCCCTAGACGGTTGGTGGTGTTCGGAGATCAATCATTGTGGTGTAAAGCTCCGGCCAAGCGTCGGGGTCTCCAATTAGGTTGTGGAGATCGCCCCGAGCAATTTGACGAGTTTTGGTGACTGCCCCCAAGGGTTGCCAAAGTGTACGGGTTCGGTGGCCGCCCCCAAGGGTTGCCATTTGTACGGGTTCGGTGACCGCACTCAAGGGTCCCTTAGTGGAATCACGGCATCTAGCATTGTGCGAGGGCGTGAGGAGATTCTGATGGCCAGTGGCTTCTTGGGGAGCATTGTGCCTCCACACCGCTCCAAGCAGATTAGCATCCGCAAGGGTGTGAACCGGGATACATCATCGTCTCCAGCGTGCCTCGGTTATCTCTTACCCGAGCTCTTTACTTATGCACTTTACTTTGTGATAGCCATATTGTTTCTTGTCATATATCTTGCTATCACCTAGTAGTTTATCTTGCTTAGCATAAGTTGTTGGTGCACATAGGTGAGCCTAGTTGTTGTAGGTTTTGTGCTTGACAAATTAACCGCTAGGTTTATTCCGCATTTGTTCAAGCCTAAACCGTAATTATTTTAAAGCACATATTCACCCCCCTCTAGGCGACATCCACGATCCTTCAATTGGTATCAGAGGCTTGTCTCTCTTTGTTAGGCTTAACCCCCTAGAGAGTAAAGATTTCGACTTGGGGATTTGGATTCTCTGACACTCTTAGATTCGATGGCACAAATTTTGATGTTTGGGTAATTCACATGCTTAATCTCTTTACGGTCATGGACCCAAATTTAGAGCGAATTGTAGACATGGGTTTTTCTCCTCCAAAGGATCTGATGTAGGGCGGAACCCTAATCAGAGATCTTTCACGTTTGGAGGGGATCCTACGGGGAAAACACGACGAACGAGTGGAAGAACACAAGGGAAAACACACAAGAGAATCACTAAACCGACAAGTATCGATCACACAAGGGCTAGATCACCGAGCACAAAAGGTAGCACAAGATTCAAAATCAACAAAGGAAAGATACACGAGTAGCCGTTCTTCTCCGTGAGGAGGCCTTGATTGTCTTCCCTTGAAGGGGTCTTGAATCCGCTTGGGGGATCTTCTCTGAAGAGGTCCTGAGCTCCGAGGAGAAGTAACCAAGTGGATGAGCAAGGGCTCTCACATAAAATATGAGCTAAACCAATGCTAACCCTAGAAAGGACGAGGGGAAGGTCTATTTATAGTCTAAGCCTTCAAAGGGGTAAAAGAGGCGAAAAGGGTACATGGGCCTCGGCCGGATCTGCACACAGGCAGGCGGTAGTACCGGCCCTCGAGGCGGTAGTACCGCTATGCACAAGCGGTGATAGTACCGCTCTGGAGCCGTTCGATCACTTGAGTTTGTCGGGTTCGGCGGTAGGGCTGCGGATGTAGAGCGGTAGTACCGCTTGTCGCACTAAGCGGTAGTACCGCTTGTCGGGGCGATAGTACTGCCCGTTCCAGGCTGGGAAACTTCTCCCCTTGCTCTCGACGTCCATCTTGTATCGTAGCTTCTTCTAGGTTGGTTCCTTGGTACCTAATCACACAAAGCATCTCCGCTTGAGGTAGTAGTCATGTCTCAAGTGTAGGAAGAGGGATTTCAGAGCGAAGCGAGTTCACCTTATCTTCAATAGCCTTAGCTCGAGCTCGAGTCATGGGTCCAAGTGGTGTTGAGGAAGATGTAGGTGCGTCCATGGGGATGGGCGAGGGATGCTCCGCATCATCTCCCCCCCCCTTGGGAGAGATCCGACCTCGGATCAAAAGCTTCATCTCCATGGTATGGCGCGAGGTCCTTGACGTTGAAGATGTCGCTCACATTGTACTTGTCTCGTGGTAGGTCGATCTTGTAGGCGTTGTCGTTGTAGCGTGCTAGCACCTTGAAAGGTCCATCGGCTCGAGGGAGAAGCTTGGACTTGCGTTCGTTGGGGAAGCGGTCCTTGCGAAGGTGTAGCCACACTAGATCACCAATGTTGAAGACCATGGGTTGCTTGTTGACGTTGAGCTTGGTCGCTAGTCGTTGTACTTGGCGCTCGATGGTGTGCCTTGTAGCTTCGTGCATCTTCTTGATGTAGTTCGCCCGTGCACTCGCATCCATGTTGGTGCGCTCTTGTAGAGGAAGAGGTAGAATGTCCAATGGGGACAACGGGTTGAAGCCGTAGACGACCTCGAAGGGGGACTTTCCGGTTGTCAAATGTCTTGCCCGGTTGTAGGCGTACTCGGCGGTGGGTAGACATGCTTCCCACTCCTTGACGTTCTTCTTGATCAACACGCGAAGTTGAGTGGAGAGTGTCCGGTTCGTCACCTCCGTTTGGCCGTCGGTTTGAGGATGGTATGCAGATGAGAACAAGAGCTTGATTCCGAGCTTGGCGCTGAGGTCTTCAAAAGTAACTCAAGAACTTGACATCACGATCGGAGACGATTGTCTTTGGTACTCCATGGAGTCGCAAGATTTTCCTACAAAAGATATTTGCAATGTGTGAAGCATCGTCTATCTTGTTGCAAGGAATGAAATGTACCATCTTAGAAAATCTATCCACAACAACAAACACGGAATCCTTTCCATTTTGAGTTCTAGGTAAACCAAGTACAAAATCCATGCTAATGTCTTCCCAAGGTTGATAAGGAATAGGAAGAGGCATGTAAATACCATGGGATTGAGCTTTAGACTTAGCTTTGCGACATGTAGAGCATCGGTTGGTGAAGCGTGAGACGTCATGAACATCTTGGGCCAAAAGTAGTTCTTGGAGGCGTGGCGAATGTCTTGTCGCGTCCAAAGTGTCCCATGAGTCGCCTCCATGAGCCTCATGCAAAAGGAGCAAGCGAAGAGAAGACTCGGGAATGCATAGTTTGTTAGCTCTCATAAGATAACCATCTTTGATGTAGTAGTGTTCCCAAGATGTATGCGTCAAACATTTAGCATAAGGAGTCGCAAAAGATGAATCATTGGCATACAAATCTTTTATGTGCTCAAAGGCAATAACATTCAACTCAAGTTTAGTGACAAGCATGCATATGTGTGGAAGTGCATCCGCAACTACATTTTCCTTACCCTTAATGTACTTGATGACATAGGGGAAAGATTCAATAATTTCACTCCATTTGGCATGACGCTTGTTCAACTTAGTTTGGCCTTTTAAGTACTTAAGTGTTTCATGATCGGTATGGATGACAAACTCATGAGGTCTAAGATAATGTTCCCAAACATGTAGCACACACATTTAAGCATACAATTCTTTGTCATAGATGGGATAGTTAAGTTGACCACCGGAGAGTTTTTCGCTAAAGTAAGCAATTGCTCGTTTTTCTTGCATCAAAACTCCGCCAATTCCGGTACCACTTGCATCACAGTGAACCTCAAAACTTTTGTCAAAATTGGGCAAAGCAAGAATCAGAGCATGAGTAAGCAAAGACTTGAGCTCATCAAAAGCGGTGGATTGCAAAGATCCCCAAACAAAAGTAGTATTCTTCTTACTCAAGGCATGCAAAGGAGCGGCAATAGTGCTAAAATCTTTCACAAACCAACGATAAAAACCCGCAAGACCAAGAAAACTTCGCACTTGTTGCAAATTGGTGGGTTGGGGCCAAGTTTTAATTGCTTCAATTTTAGCTTCATCAACATGGACACCCTTGGAAGAGACAACAAAACCCAAGAAAACCACATTGTCAACACCAAACATGCATTTTTTCAAGTTTGCATAAAGACGTTCCTTGCGGAGGGTTTGCAAAACAGCCCTAACATGATGAAGATGCTCTTTCATGGTTTTGCTAAACACAAGAATATCGTCGAAGTAAACCACAACAAATACTCCAATATAAGGGCGAAACATATAATGCATAAGACGCACGAAAGTACCGGGAGCCTCCGATAAACCCATAGGCATTACTAACCACTCATATAAGCCAAATTTGGTTTTGAAAGTAGTTTTCCATTCATCACCCTCTTGAATGCGGATTTGGTAATAGCCACTTTTAAGATCAATTTTTGAGAAAAAGTTGGCTCCACTAAGTTCATCAAGCATATCATCTAAGCGAGGAATGGGATGCCTATAGCGAACGGTAATAGCATTGATGGGTCTACAATCGAAACATAAGCGGAAACTTCCATCGGATTTAGGCACAAGTATAACGGGAACGGCACAAGGGCTTAAGCTTTCACGTACATGACCGTTGTCGATGAGTTGTTGTACTTGCCGTTGAATCTCCTTAGTTTCTTCGGGATTGACTCGGTATGGAGCTTTGTTTGGGAGAGGCGCTCCGAGGATGAGGTCGATTCGATGCTCAATGCCTCGAAGAGGAGGTAGACACGGAGGTAGCTCATCGGGGACAACATCTTAGAATTCCTGCAAAAGAGATTGAAACACTAAAGGTAGCTCATGAGAGGTGTTAGTTGTTGGCTCTCCATCCTTGCACACAAGGACAAAGTGCATCACACTCGATGGGTTCTCACACGCTTCTCTCATCTCACTTTTGGTGGCAAATAGGATGAGGGTTTTCTCTCTAGGCGAAGAGGCGCTCAAGTTTGGCTTGTGGCTCTCACTCGCTTTTTGGTGGAGCACTTTCTCACTCTTCTCGCCATGATGGGTGGCTTGCTTGTCGGCTATCACTTGACTAGGAGACATAGGTCGTAGCACATACTCCTTCCCTTTCATCTTGAAGCTATAGTGATTGGTACGCCCATTGTGGATGACACCACGGTCGAATTGCCATGGTCGACCAAGAAGGAGGTGGCAAGCTGTCATTGGGACCACATCACATTCCAAAGTGTCCTCATATGCAGCAATTTTGAAGGAGACTTGGACCGTATGCTCGGTTCGGGTAGTGCGGGAGTCACTTAGCCATTGAACCTTGTAGGGGTGCGGGTGCTTCCTCTTGACCAATTGAAGCTTGGAGCATAGTTCTTCACTTGCCAAGTTGTGACAACTACCTCCATCGATGATGACCTTGATGGACCTTCCATTGATGCCGGCCTTTGTGTGGAAAATGTGGCATCATTGGTCTTCTTCTTGTTGATGTCAAAGAGTCAAGACCTTGGAGACAACAAGAGCGGGACTTGAATCTTCATCACAAAAGACTTGGTCATCTTCGTCTTCGTTGTTCACTTGTCGGTGCATGGCCACTTGCGCAAGGGCTTCCATTTCTCCTTCACTCATGGAGTCGTAGGTGCCGTCGTCGTTGAAGATCATGGTGCGCTTGTTTGTGCACTCAAAGGACTTGTGGCCTCGGGCGCCGCAAGTGAAACACTTGAAGGAGCTTGTCTTGACGGTCTCATCGGTCGGAGTAGAGGACGAAGCACGCGGCTTGAAGTTGTTTGAAGTAGGAGGAGGACGACTTGAACTTGTCGAGGTTTTCTTGTAACTTGACTTGTCGCCAGTACTTGATGAGGCTCTAGTTGATGTAGGAGTTGCCGGAGTCGCGGAAGCTTGATAAGAGGAGCCGTAGGTCTTGGACGAGTACTTGGCATATTTGAAGTCATCTTGGACTTGTCGCTCGGCCTTGGTCGCTTGATGAACTAGCTCGAGGAGGTTTGAGTATGGTTGGAAGTCGGCAATCCGCTTGATTGGATGGTTGAGGCTGTTCAAGAAGCGTGCCATTGTTTGCTCGTCGTCTTCTTTGACATTGGCTCGAATCATGGCAATCTCCATTTCTTGGTAGTATTCTTCCACCATCTTCGTGCCTTGTTTGAGAAGTTGCAACTTCTTGAAGAGATCACGATTGTAGTGTGTAGGTATGAAACGAGCTCTCATGACATCCTTCATCGCCGTCCAAGTTGTGATTGGTGGTTTGCCTCTTGTACGTCGTCGCTCAATCACTTGTTCCCACCAAATGAGAATGTAATCTTGGAACTCAAGTGATGTCATAGAGTCTCTTCATCGTAGTTGTGCAACCGGAAGATTTTGTCAACCTTCAATGCCCATGAGAGGTACTCTTCGGGGTCATTGCTTCCATTGAACTTGGGCATGGTGAATTTTAGCTTTCCATAGTGTTGCTCTTCATTGTGTTGTTGGCGATGGTGATGATGACGCCCTTGACGTGGAGGGTAATCATCTTCATGTTGCTCTTGGCATGGAGGAAGACCATGATCAACTTGCTCTTGTTGAACTTGAGGTTGAGATGGAGCTTGACGAGCTTGTGGAGGAGCTTGAGGAACTTGACATTGCACATGGGGTTGGTAGTTCCTCTCTTGGATTTCTTCTCGAAGGGCTTCCTCTTGATTGTGCCGTTCGCGGTTGCGGTTGGCGATAACTCGACTTGATTCTTGAAGGGCACATTGCGCCTCAAGAGATTGCGCTTCTCGTTGTTGTTGAAGACGTTGCGCCTCGTAATCTTGTTCTTCTTGGTGTAGGCGCGCTCGTTCTTCCTCTTGGCGCCGTAGTCATTGTCGTTCTTGAGCTTGGGCAAAAGCGGCTTGGTTTGATTGAGGACAAGGGACTTGCTCATCGACTTGCTCTTGTGAATGCTTGTCATGTAGCGGGTTGCGAGATGCATGACGGTCTTGGCGCGCGGCTCGTCGAAGAGTGTTCGATGACGGTGTACTTGAGTCGTAGAAGGTGTCGTCGGAGTGTCGACTCGAGCGGCTCCGTCTTGAGGATGAAGAAGTGGAATGATGTCGGTTCCTCATCAAGGCGCGGATCTCGTCAATTCTTGCATCATTCTCTTGCTTGTGAGCGTCAAACTTGTTATCAAAGTAGTCTCTTGTACGTTGCTCGGAGAGGCGCAGGTCGGTGGCGAGGTTGTCGATGCGGTCGCTCATTGCTTGTTGCTCTTGGTGCAACGCTCGTTGTGCACCAAAGAGGTGGCTCTTGGTGACGTATGATGACATGTCGTCTTGCTCGAGGAAGAGTGGGTTGGTAGAAGTACTTGGCCTATCCATCATTCCAAGCAAAAATGTGAGTGGTAGAAGGAGAAGAACTTATACCGATGTACCTTTGACCGATGTTGATGATGAATCAAATTCACTCAATTGCGGACAATGAAATAGCACTATTGGTACCAATCCTTGTCGGTTCTCACACCTACACAAGTAAAAGCTTATGGTGGAGCTTGGTTAGGATAGTGGCACAAAATTGATTGCAATCGTTAGTTTGACTCAAAGATGTTGAAAAAGATTCGCAAATTCACAAATGCAACAAGTAGACCAAGCAAGTAATGGTACACGGAAACACACACGCAAATAGATAAGTGGGATTACGCAAACCAAAAGTGAGCCAAAATGTGGAGTCCATGAAAATGCTCTTGTTGCACAATACTAGAGAGACGCTAGCACGATTTCACAATAGGCGGATACGGAGCTTGTGCACAACCTACTAGGCAAAAATGCAACGATCTCTATCCCAAGTATGCTATATGTATGGTATTTTGGTGCTATGATCCAAGATGATCGGATATGACAATCTTAATGTAGTATGATGCTATGGTTCTTGCTTATAAGCTCTTTGCTTATCTTTCTCTTTTGCTTAAAAGCTTGATTGGCTCTTTCTCTTTTGAGCTCTTTTCTCATGCAAAACTTCACGAACCAAGATAACAATTGTGTATGCGATGACAACTTTGTGACACACAAGTTGATGCCAAGATATGCACCACTTTGGTATGGTATGTATGCTATGGAGTATGATCACTAATGTGCACAAGCCACGTTGCCGGCAATACTCAAAGGCTAGTCTCGATGGGTAAGCAACGCAAAAGATGGGCTATGATGGTTATCAATGCAATTGCGAGATATGACAAAGATGTCGTTGAAGTTACCGTCCTTGGCGATGATGAGTCCTTGGCGAAGATGAGCGGTGGTGATGTTGACTTCGAACCGTACCTATATAGCCGAAACACAATAGGACACAGGAACCACAACTCAAATTCTCAAAGACCAAAAGCAACAATGGTGGTAGCGGAAAGCGGAGGTGGTATGGAGGATGATGTGGTGAAAGCCCTAGGCAAAGATGCCAATGTTCGGAAAATTAGATGGTGTCTAATGATGTTGTAGCCTATCTAGGTGTATGGGGGATGTCAATAGCTTCTCAACGAGCTAAAGAACGCGAAAATCGGACTCGGATCACGAAAGTTATGGGCAAACGGTTGAAACTTCGAACGCTGAAACTGGTTGGGCGGTAGTAGTACCGCAGGGGCAGTAGTACCGCTTGTTGCTATAAGCGGTAGTATTACCGCTAGAAGTGATAGTACCGCTGGTGTCGGGATTTTTTGCAGATCAAAATGGGGCGCAATTTTGGGGCGGAAAAGGATGATTTCGGGAGCAAAATTGGATGGATTTTGTGGATGGAGAGAGGTGAAACTTGGGGAGATGCTAGATCCACTCGAAACCAAGCAAATCCGCGGATCAAAATCAACAAAATATCATCAAAACTAACAAATCACAAAAAAAATTGGGGCTATTTTTGGTGGGGATTTTCGGATTTAGGACGAAAACAACAAAATCAAGCTAGAAAACACGGGGTAGGGGCTCCAAAAACGTGATCAACGTGGCTCATGATACCAAGATGATGTAGGCGGAACCCTAGTCGGAGGTCTTTCATGTTTGGAGGGATCCTCACGGGAAAACACGACTGACGAACGAGTGGAAGAACACAAGGGAAAACACACAAGAGAATCACTAAACCGACAAGTATCGATCACACAAGGGTTAGATCACCGAGCACAAAAGGTAGCACAAGATTCAAAATCAACAAAGGAAAGATACACGAGTAGCTGTTCTTCTCCCTGAGGAGGCCTTGATTGTCTTCCCTTGAAGGGGTCTTGAATCCGCTTGGGGGATCTTCTCCGAAGAGGTCCTGAGCTCCGAGGAGAAGTAACCAAGTGGATGAGCAAGGGCTCTCACACAAAATATGAGCTAAACCAATGCTAACCCTAGAAAGGACGAGGGGAAGGTCTATTTATAGTCTAAGCCTTCAAAGGGGTAAAAGAGGGGTGAAAAGGGTACATGGGCCTCGGCCCGGATACGCTGCACACAGGCAGGGCGGTAGTACCAGCCCTCGGGCCGTAGTATCGCTTGCAGAGCTTATGCGGTAGTACCGCTGTGATGGGCGGTAGTATCGCTCTGGAGCCGTTCGATCACTTGAGTTTGTCCGGTTCGGCGGTAGGGCGGCGGATGTAGAGCGGTAGTACCGCTTGTCGCACTAAGCGGTAGTACCGCTTGTCGGGCGATAGTACCGCCCGTTCAGTGGGAAACTTCTCCCCTTGCTCTCGACGTCCATCTTGTACCGTAGCTTCTTCTAGGTTGGTTCCTTGGTACCTAATCACACAAAGCATCTCCGCTTGAGGTAGTAGCCATATCTCAAGTGTAGGAAGAGGGATTTCGGAGCGGAGCGAGTTCACCTTATCTTCAATAGCCTTAGCTCGAGCTCGAGTCATGGGTCCAAGTGGTGTTGAGGAAGATGTAGGTGTGTCCATGGGGATGAGCGAGGGATGCTCCGCATCAGGATCCCCAAAGATTATCTTTAGAGGATGAGAAAAACTCTTATCTCAATGCTCAAGCTTCTAATGTGCTTTTCGATGCTTTGAGCAATGTAGTTATATTTCGACTCATGCCGTTCCGGGATGCTCACGAGTTGTGGACAAAGCTTCAAGATAAATATGGTGTGTCCAAGATTTGTGGGGATGATTGTTCTCCCTCCACCTCCGGCCGTGTTGCTTTCTCAACTTCTACTACATCACCACATATGGTTTGCCACAAGGTAATGATATGGTGAGTAGTGGTGGTCATTGCAATGATGATAGTGTGCTTATCATTGGTGACTCTTCATCACTATCTTATTGCAATGCTCCACCTTTGGACTTCAACACTCCGAGCTCTCTAAATGTTTCACATGCTTGTGTTGATAGTCCTTGCATATCATGTAGAAATTGCTTTACTAAATCTCATGATGATATGCTTGCTATGTCTTGTTGCCATGATAAAAATGCATCTATTTCCTCGAATTGTTGTGCTAACAATGTAGAGGAAACCCAACACCCCATGGAACAAGATGTGGTCGTGAATGGTGCCTCAAGGGATCCTACATCATCATCGATTGCATTTTGCCTTATGGCTAAGGCTTCAAAGGTATCTCCCACTTTGAATCCCAATATATCTTGTGATGATGTTAGTGATGAGGAGAATGATACCGTTGCCTCCTTAAAAATTAAGGGAGAAATGATTTTTAAAGCTCTTCATAAGAATAAAATTGCTCGTTCCAACTTCATGGAAATCATGTCTATTGCTATTGAGGGCAAGAAATATATTGATGAGTTGGAATCTCGTCTTGAGGAGCATGAGGTCACCATTGATAAAATGGAAGGTCATGAGCGTGATTACGCTAATGAGATTGCGGACCTCTCTCAAGCTCTTGAACTTGAACAAACCACCAAGGAATCTCTTGAGGAGACTTTTGCTCTAGAATTATCTAGAGTGAAGGAATCTCATGATAGAGCTCTTGAGGTGCCCAATGTTTTTGAAACTAAAAATGCTAAGCTTGAAGTTGCTCATGCTAGACTCCTTGAGGATTTTGAGCACCTCGAAAATGGCTCAAGGGTCATCAAGGGTGAGCTCATCAAACTCACCGAGTCTAATGATCAACTTGAAGCTTCTTATTTAAAAGAGCTTGACAAGTTGTCCTCTCCTATTGTTTTTAATGATGATGCTTGTGCTACTAACTCTATTACTTGTGAAGCATCCATTTTGAAGGAGAACGTTGAGCTACGGGCTCAACTTGAGTTTCTATCCAGCAATTATGGGAAATTGGAAGAAATCCTTGAAAAGATCTCAAGCTCTCATGATGATCTTCTAGTATCCCATAATGTGCTAAAGATAGCACATGAGGCCATGATTGCTAAGGTAACATCTAGTGAGCCTCATGTGGACACTAGCACTACTTTTAGTCAAAATGCTATATTGCCTTGTGCTAGTCCTCGGGATTCATCCATGCATAACATTGGTACATCTTGTGATGAATTACTTTCCTTGACTTGTTGCTCTAATAATGAAGCTTATACTTCCTCTAGTGCTTGTGTTGAGACTAACTATGTAGAGGAAATCAAAGAGCTCAAGGCCCAAGTCACTTCTTTGAAGAAAGATTTGGAAAAGTGTCATGAAGGGAAGGCCATACTCAACAATATCTTGAGTGTACAAAAATCCCCCAATGGCAAAGGTGGACTTGGATTAAACTCCAATAAGAAGAAGAAGTCCAAGAGCAATAAGAAGAAGGGCCAAAAACAAGTCAAGAATTCGGCCAAGATCATTTGCTTCAAGTGCAAAATTGAAGGGCATCATGTTAGATCTTGACCTTTGAAGAAGAAGGCCATTAGTGACAAGCAACAAGGGAAGCGGCCACAAGTTCACTCTCATTCTCAACCTCAAGTTGAATAAAGGCCTCTTCCCAAGAAAACTCAAGCTAATGCTTCTCAAGTTGAGAAATCAAGTGAGAAGAAAGTAAAGAGTAGATGTTGCTACCTATGTCGTGAAAAAGGTCATGTCGCTTCTTCATGCACAAATGGTACCTTATCCAATCCTATTCTAATTGATGATATCTATTCTCTTGGGAAGAATAAGGTTGGCAATGTGTTTGCCAAATTTGTTGGTGCTCAAAGTGGTGTCAAGAAAAGAACCATTTCGGTAGCCAAGCCTATTGTGACTAACCTCTTAGGATCCAACTTGGTTGGGGACCAACTAGCTCATACTTGATCAATAGGTGTTGTTGGAGGTCATTGGAGACTTGGCTACATTATGAAGAATTAAGGGGACTTCATCATTCTTATTGTCTCAAGCCAAGTCATTCGAATTATCAAGTTTCTATCTTATATCCAATGTTCCTCCTTGCGGTAACTCGTTCTTAAAGTGTTTACATTGATAGTGACTTGCCCCTTTGCATGTTTGGTTTCGTTCCTTGCATGTGTTTGTATATGTTGTGCTTCCAACTTGATAATCTTGAGCAATCAAGTATGTGTGTGTTGGTGTAATATCCCAAATTTTCAATTTGGAATGTTATACATAGATCATTCATGCATATCATATTTTTGCTGCATTTCGTTTCGCGATCCTCGAAATCCTAAGCAACTCAAGTACCCTCAGAGAGAGTTCGGGATTTCATTGTTTTCATATTTGAAATTCTATCAAATGTTGAAACGGGAATTTTTTCTTTTAATTATTTTTCTCTCCGAAAATATTTCATATTAAAATATATGAGAGGAGATAATATGACTTCTCCAAAATAATTGAAATATTGGAGGAAAAATATTAAAATCAAATATTGGATTTTATTCGGAGTTTATTGCTATTTTATTTGAATTAGAAAAATTACACGTTTTTCAAAGTTGCATTTTAGGGCCAAGAAAATGTTCATCTTGTTCTAAATATTTTAGTTAGACGGTGAAAATTTATTTTGGCATTTTCAGATTTTTATTTTATTTTTTAGCATTTATTTAAGTTTCGGTGAAATTATTTTTTTAATAAAAAATCTTCTCTAGCCGACTAGGTCAAGCTCACCGAGCTGCCCAACCAGCGCCGTATTCGTCCCCGACGCGGAGACCGCCACCGCCCATGACGTCGAGTCCGGCCGGGACTCCTCCCCGCGCCGCCTTGCCCCCTCCCCCAAGCAACCCCCCTCCTTCATCGCCGCCCGGAGCCCCCACCACCACCGAACCCGCCGCCCGGCGCCCGCCAAGACCACGCCGCCGCTCACATCGCGCGCCATCGCTGCCATCGGCGTTAAGAACAGGGGTCCCAGACTTGCACACTGCGGCTGTGGCGTGGCTCGAAGGTGGCCTGCACGCCCATCTTCATCAACGCAAGCTCAAGACCCTCATGAGGGGCCAAGCCTCGTGGCGGATGACGAGGAGCTTCCTCGTGCACGGCCTCATCGGTGGCTCATGAGGAGGCGGAGAGTTCAAGGCAGGGTACCTCGCGAGGTGCCCATGGCATAAGCCATGACGACCAAGGGCGCCCGATCGGGCGCCCGACCAGTGATGTCCTCCTTTCCTCTTTGGTGCAAAGGGAGCAAGCGCGGCGAGAGCATCAAGCAAAGGCATCCGTTTGATTGCAACAAGACCAAGACCAGCCCAACGGTGGAAGGAGTCATCGTGGAGCCCAAGCAGGCGTCATCACCAGAGCCTTTGGCGGCGAGGACCAACTTTAGTTAGGATAAGTGTACCCTGTTCCCCTTCAAAATGGCCAATTGTTGGCGCCCTTCCCGCTCAATATTTGGGAAGAGGCCCAGGGCCTTCGCCTATAAATAGGAGTAGCCACCCACAGGGTAGAGGCAGCTAGATCGAGATCGGAATCCTCATCAAGAAACCAGTAGCTAGAGCGACTGAACCCCACCTAGCAGTTCATCGCTTTGCCAAGAATGCAGACCCTCGAGGCTGTTCTTCCTTGTATTGTTCCTCATCAGCCCAAGAGGCAATCCACCACACCACACCTTTGGAGTAGGGTATTACACCACAATGGTGGCCTGAACTAGTATAAATCCCGTGTCTCTTGTGCTGTTCCGTTCAGTAGTTTAGGTCCCAGCGATTCGGCGAGGAGCGAGACGGTGGAGGGTTGGATCTCCGCGCGCACCCTAGTGTTCGAACCTCAAGGGTCTACCGGAACCCGAAATCCGACATTTGGCATGCCAGGTAGGGGTGTGCCGGAATCTGCCTTTCGTCGCCCCCTTCTTCCCCGACCACCGCGACCATGTCTGACGCCCGTCGGGCCCGCGCCGAGTGCCGAGCCGCCCTCGCCTCCCATGTCGCCCAGACAGCTCCTGTCGGCGGGCGCCCTCGTCGTTCCCCATCACCTGCCGTCAACGCCGCCACTGGCCCGACGGGGAACGAGCAGCAAGCATCATCCTAGCACCCGTCCATGAGGCAGGACGGCCGCACCGCCACGCCTTCGCTCACCCCGCTGGTTTCGCCGTCATGCGCGCCTTCGCGCCATGGAGGCCCGAGCTGCGCTCATACCGGCAAACGAGCTCCTGCGCTACCGCCCCGTCGACGATGTCTATGAAGAATGGCTCGACCGAGTCACCGAGCTCGTCCGCGCTGCAGGAGGCGCCCCCGCACCGTCCGTCTCGCTGCACCGCACCCCGCCCCGTGCGGGCGATGAAGCTCCCGGGGCGCCTCAGCCGCCTCCTCCTCAAGAAGGCGCCCTGGCCCCAAGGCGCGCGGCCCCTGGGCGGAACCCGCTCCGCCAGGCGCCGGCGCGGCAAGAGCAGAGCTGTCAAGAAGTTCCTCGTCCACGATAAGCTGCCCGAGCGCTCCCCGCTCCAGCACGTCAGGACCCTGCGCTGCCCCCAGCCGCGGCGTAGGGAGGCCCGCAAGACCAAGCTCTCTGTCGTCCGAGGCCCCCTGCGGCCACGGCGGGCTGCCGCGCCTTCACCTCCGAGCTGCGCAGCGTCGCGTGACCCGCCAAGTTCAAGCCAGACCTACCTCCTTGCTACGACGACACGGCTGACCCTACGGAGTTCCTCTAGCTCTACGAGCTGGGCATCGAGGCTGCCAGCGGGGATGAAACATCATGGCGAACTGGTTTCCCATGGCGCTCAAGGACGGAGCCCGCACCTGGCTCCTGAATCTGGCCCAGTGCACGATCTCGTCTGGGCCGAGATCTTGCACCCGCTTCATCGCCAACTTCCGGTACTCATGACCGGCCACCCGCCGTGAGCGACATGCGCCGAATCAAGCGCAGCGGGGGAAACCACGCAAAGTTCAACAACGCGCCTCAAGATCCCTGTGGTAACGGAGGAGCCCATCATCTCGCCTTCTCCGACGGGCGTCGGCGCGACGTCAAGATGAAGGAGGAGCTGGCGATGCATGAAGATCTGTGCACCTCCTTGGAGCTGTTCAACTTGGCGACCAAGTGCGCCAGGGCTGAGGAGGGGCGCCTCTCCCTCCTCGAGCTGACTGCCGCGGACCCCGAAGAAAAGACGTCCAAGGCCAAGGACGTGAAGCGCAAGGGGGCTGCCGTACTGACGAACCGGACACCAAGCGAGGCGTAGATCAGCCCGAGTCCGCCAAGGGCGATCGATGCTGCGTGTACCACGACCTCCACACCCACAACACCAATGAATGCCAAGAGCTCCGGGCCGTACGCGAAGGAAGGGTCGGCAGACGCCCCGAGCGCAGCGACCAGGGCTACGGCCGAGGAGGAGGAAGGAATGCAGGACGCTGGGAAGACCGCGGCCCGCGCCAAGGGTGGCGCGACCAACCTCGCGAGGACCATTGGCAAGAACCGCCTCGCGAGGGAGGCTGGAGGGATCAGCCTCGCAAGGATTGCCCGTAGGGGAACGCAGGACTCCCTCCACTGCCGCCGCAGCCAAGGAGAATTGAGGACCGTCATCAGGACGAGGGGGCTGGGGGCTTCTAGGAACCGCATGCGATCGCGTGCATCCTGGGCGGAGCTCAAGCCCCAGCCTCTCAGCGCATCTTCAAGCAGTTCGCCCGCGAAGTGAATGCAGTTCTCCCCAAGCTCGAGGTCACGCCCTCTCGGTGGTCGGCGTGCGCCATCACGTTCAGCTCAGCGGATCAGCTCAAGTCTTGGCAGCCCACGGCCGGAGTTCTCCCGATGCTTTGTTCCCCAATCATCGGCAACATGCTGGTCACCAAGACCCTCATCGACGGCGGGGCAGGACTCAACGTCTGTCTGCGTGGAAACATTCAACAATCTTCAAGTGCCTTCTGATCGACTTCACCCAACCAAGCCTTTCTCCGGAGTCACCGACGGCTCCACGGTCCCGATTGGGCAGGTCCGCCTTCCTGTCACCTTCGGCGCTCGCGACAACTACCACACCGAGCTCATCGACTTCGACGTCGCCCCCATTCGCCTGTCGTACAACGCCATCCTCGGGTACCCGGCGCTGGCCAAATTCATGGCCGTAAGCCACCACGGCTACAACGTCCTCAAGATGCCAGGAAGCGGTGGGGTCATCACGGTGCCTTGTGAAGAGAGAGACGCAGTGTGCTCCCTGGAGCGAGCCTTTCAGGCCGCATCGCTAGAAGACCCAGACCACAGCAGCAGGAGGCCTCCCGAGGCCGCACCCAAGAAGAAGAAGACATCGACCGGCCCGGCTCCTCAAGAGGCAGGCCCCTGAGAACCCGCCTTTGGGCAGGGGAGCCTCCTTCCATCGCATAGGAAGCGGCGCCGGCGCCCTCCTCGAGCCGGGCTCGGGGGCTCTCCACGGAGGACCGCCGACCTCGCCAAGGTCACGAGGGAGGCACTTGGGCACCACGTGGGCGTGCTTGAAGCACGCGTTTCCATAGCGAGCAAGGCAAGGAAGGCCGAACCCTCAGGAGTTCGTCAGCAAGGCCATTCAGGAGCTATAGGAGTCAAGGGTCATCAGGGGCAGCCGCCGCCTACCCGCTGTGGCCCCCCATCCAGGCGAGGATGGTGGGCTGCGCGTCTGCATCGACATACCAGGGCTCAACCGAGCCACATCTCAAGAGCGCCTCTGGCCCTCGCGAGTGGGGCGCTATGAGGGCCCGCCTGACTACGTGTGCATGCCTCACGGCACGCCAAAGCAGGCTGCTGCGCACCGACATCTCATGAGGGCCATCCCGAGGCTCGAGAGGTCGAGCACGCCACAACCTGGCAGAGATGGAGATGGCCCCGAGGAGCCGCCCGGCGCCTCCGGAGCCTCCCGAGGCCCCGGGCACAGGGGCTCGTGAGGATCGGCTCCCGCAGCCCACCGAGTCTGCTACACCAACACCCCTTCGTCCTCAACATCACCATGTGACATCTTTAAGTTTTATTCCCGGTGGGAGCGCCTTGAGACGCATTATTCCCGGGCAGCGTGGGTCTGTCCTGCGGCATGTATCCCTTTATTTCATGTCATTAGCCTATCACATTGGGGGTGCCCCTCGGGCTGCATCATCCCCAAGCCGCTCGGGCCTGTCCCAGCGGCATGTATCCTTCTTACGTTTTCCTTAGGGTTATGCTCTCGCTCCATCATGCTTGTTATTTGGTGCCTTTTCCTGGGTGACGAAATCTTGCACGTTAAAGGGGGGTGCCTAAGCATCGCAACTCAGGGCTCCTACCGGCTCTCCGGCCCTCACCCTCTGGTCTTGTCCATGGCATCGCGACCTGGCTTGCCCGGCTGACTTTGAGACCAGCCGAGAGCCGGGACCGAGGATGTAGAGTTTCGTCATCTAACCCAGCTTAGCAGCGTTAAAGGGGTGCACGAGCATCGCGACTCGGGGCTCCTACCGGCTCTCCGCCCTCACCCTCTGGTCTTGTCCATGGCATCGCGACCGGCTTGCTAGCGACGGTGAGACCAGCCCGAGAGCCGGGACCCGAGGACGAGAGTTGCTGCATCTAACCCAGCTTGCAGCGTTAAAGGGGGTGCCCGAGCATCGCGACTCGGGGCTCCTACCGGCTCTCCGGCCCTCACCCTCTGGTCTTGTCCATGGCATCGCGACACGGCTTGCCCGGTGACGGCTGAGACCAGCCCGAGAGCCGGGACCCGAGGACGTAGAGCACCGGCATCTGGCCAAATTTGCAGGAACACACTCGAGGATAAGGCCCAGAGCCAGGCGCAACCCGCCTTGAGGTAGGGCCTCGTGAGCCCTGTGCTGGCTCACGGGTGCCCCAACACACCTCGCGAGGCCTCTCGCGCCTCTCCCAAGCAACTAATGGCGGAACTAACGATCGCCACGGCGAGCTCTTGTTCCTTTTGTGGTGAACCTGCAGGGTCCCTCCAAGGAGCACGAAACGATCTTGCCACACAATCTCTCGCCGGCCTAGGCACGGACCTAGCGCCGCACCAGGAAGCATTGTCCTGACCCTCGAGATAAGTCACCCCCCGGACACACTAGTTACCGCAACACCATCCCCACACTCAATGCAACCTCGTGTTAGCAACGTCGCTCTCCTTTCTCACCGAATGATGGCTGCTTGAGTGCCAAGGGGGACCCCCTGAGCATCGCGGCTCAGAGGCTCTTACCGGACCTCGGGCCGCTCACCTCCTGGCCTTGACCACGGCATCGCGACCTGGCATACCGGCGGCGGTGAAGCCGCCTTGGGACTGGGACACAGCCGACGCAGAGCATCAAGCCCTCACGAGGTGCGAAAGGAGGAAACTAAGCTAAGGCAGGATAAGCATCTCGCGCTGCTTCACAATAAGGATCATATTGACAAACGAAGCTACAAACATCTTACAAGCCCCCGTGGGGTATATTCTTGGCCCCTCGCAGGAACAAAATGCGCGCATCCTAAGGAATCCTAACTACAGGGAGCATCACGGCAGATGCCATCATCAACAGTGGGCCACCCGGTCCGGCGCCAACCCCATCCAGATCAGGGGCGGCGACAACCTGACGAGCCCGCCCTGCTCCGGGAGCGGCGCAGGCTCGGAGGCTCGTAGCTGTCGTCGCTCGTCTCCGGCGTCGCGAAGAGCTCGGCGGAGTCGCTGGATCCTCCGGCGCCTTCGTCGCCTGAGGAGCTGCCAAGGGAGTGGTCGGTCGGCCTCTGTCTCACCGCAGCAGGACCCCGACCACCTCTCACGGGGCAGCACTCCAGCCGACGACCCTCCGCGTCGAAGACCTTGAAGGACACCACCGAAGCACCATCATACTCCAGGTGGATCATGAGGGCGCCCCTCGTCCTGCAGACCCGGGCGACCTCGCCCCAGCCTCGAGTCATGAAGACCTCGCCGGGCAACTACCGCGACCTCTGCCCGGTCGCGAGGGTGCCGTAGCCCGGCGTCTTTGCAGCCAGTCGAGGGGTTCCCCCTTCCGGACGACGGAGGCAAAGAAAGAAGGAAGACGAATCCAAGATTTAGGAGGCGTGGCGACGTGAAGCACGAACTCCCGGCAGGAGCCCTCGGCGTGGACTGCAGGGGGAAAGATGCACACGCCGTGACCACCCGGCGTCGTCGTGGCGCCGCTTCGTGGCGCCCGACGCCGCCTCGCCGAGCCGCCCGATGTGGCGCGTACAAGGGAAGAGGAAACCCTGGTGGCGGCCGCGCGCACCAGGGCATGGGCGCCTCCTGGCGAGCGCTCCTGCCCTGACACCAGAGAGCAAGCCGCTTCTTTGGGGGGAGCAGGTCAGGATCCTCTTGAGGAGCCTTTCCCTTCTCTTCCGTGGAGAACCGGCGGATCGGAGCCATGGCAACCAGACGAAACGAGGAGGAGGAGAAGTAGAAGGATAGACTGGAAGGGCGCGTGCCGTCCCGTACTTATAGCCGGCGAAGGCCAACCGTCGGCCTCCACGATCACCGGTAATTATGACCGACTCTGCATGCAGGGACTTGTCGAATCCGGGTGGTTACCGAGGCATCATGGGGAAGCAGTGTGCACGCGTCCAATCAACTGCCACGCGTCGCCCAAGGCCGCAGGCTGTTAGGGCCCGTGAACCGCACTTGCCCTTCGCCTCTACGCTCGGCCAAGTTCGGGCGCTGGAGCTCTTGTCGGCGTTGCAGGAGCAGGGGTCCCAGACTTGCTCGCACTGCGGCCTGCGGCGTGGCTCGAAGGAGGCCCAGCACGGCCCATCTTCATCAACGCAAGCTCAAGACCCTCGCGAGGGGCCAAGCCTCACGGGGCGGACGACGAGGAGCTTCCTCAGGCACGGCCTCATCAGGCTGGATCATGAGGAGGCGGAGAGTTCAAGGCAGGGTACCTCGCGAGGTGCCCATGACGCAAGCCATGACGACCAAGGGCGCCAGTCGGGCGCTAGCCCGCGCAGTGTCCTCCTTTCCTCTTTGGTGCAAAGGGAGCAAGCGCAGGCGAGAGCATCAAGCAAAGGCATCCATTACGGTGCAACAAGACCAAGTCCAGCCCAACGGCTGGAAGGGAGTCATCGTGGAGCCCAAGCAGGCGTCGTCACCAGAGCCTTTGGCAGGCGAGGACCAACTTTAGTCAGGATAAGTGTACCCTTTGTTCCCCTTCAAAATGGCCAATTGTTGGCGCCCTTCCCGCTCAATATTTGGGAAGAGGCCCAGGGCCTTCGCCTATAAATAGGAGTAGCCACCCACAGGGTAGAGGCAGCTGGATCGAGATCGGAATCCTCATCAAGAGACCAGTAGCTAGAGCGACTGAACCTCACCTAGCAGTTCATGGCACCCGCCAAGAACAGACCCTCGCGAGGCTGTTCTTCCTTGTATTGTTCCTCATCAGCCCAAGAGGCAATCCACCACACCACACCTTTGGAGTAGGGTATTACACCACAATGGTGGCACGAACCGATATAAATCCCGTGTCTCTTGTCTGTTCCGATTCGATAGTTTAGGTCCCAGCGATTCAGCGAGGAGCGAGACGGTGGAGGGTTGGATCTCGCGCGCACCCAGTGTTCGAACCTCAAGGGTCTGCGGAACCCGAAAACGACGATTGCCGCCGTGCACCCCGCCATTCGGTTTATTCTAAGACCGATCCGGTTTTTTTAGAAAACCCTAATTCATTTTTTTAGATCGGTTCGCCGGTTTTCTCGATTTAGTTTATTTAGCGGACGTTCGTCCGTACGTTCGTTTTAACGAATGATTTTCGCTCGTTAGTTATAGACAAGGAACGTTCGTTCGTTAGCCTATTTGTCAGTTTTTCTTTTTCTCGGATTTTCCGCGATTATTTTCGATCGCGATCTCTAATCCGATTTTCGTTTCAGTTTATCTTTTTGCTCGTTTATCAGAATCAGGCGATTCAAGCGTCTGGATCTTTGTCTCGAAACCCTCTTTCTGTTTAATCAACTTGAACAAGATTTTGGTACTGTAAAATTTGACTTTAGTCCAGATTAGTAGACGGATCTTGTTTCTTGCGAAGTTTGAGTTTCGTTGCTCCGTTTGATTTGATTCTTTTTGCAAACCGGAGTTCTTAAGTTGAACTTTCTGGTTAGTTATTCTTATTTTATATTTACCCATGCTTCTTTGCCTGATTGCTTATGTATGCTCTTATTCGTTTGCGATAGAATTTCCGGAGTGCGAAGCGTGCTACTACGAGTCCCTAGGTTTTGCGGATCGTCAGCAAGGCAAGTAACACATTGATCATACTCTTTTCATACCGGTTTTTATGCATTAGTTCCAATCCTCAAACACTGCATGATTAGGATGTGATTAACATGTGGGTTGGGAAGTAGTTGATGAGGTAGAACCTATTACCCTGTTATATTCAAACCCTTGGGAGTTACTTCTACGTATTTATTATCTTGCTATGCTATGCTCGTAGACGTGGATTAGGTGAATGAAATCCATGACAGATGTGAGATGATTAATTAATGGTTCAATTTAAGGTGGCAACTTTAATACACATCTGGGTGGATTGCTTGTCGGGCACCTGGAGAATCCAGTGTTGTCCTAGGATATCCCAGAGTACCCGTGTGATCATCCTAAGGTCCGCCACCCAGGCTCAAAGGGAACTGAGATATTTTCATGCTATAAACTTCCGTGTGCAGCCACAAGCTATTATGGGCTCTAGCATAGTTGAGTAAGTTTCATGAACTCTTGAGGAGGTGGATCAGCAGGTAGAGGGATGTAGGTTGGTATGGTCTGCCCGGAGTAAAGAGTTAATGTTTTCTGAAAGACTGTATCTCGGTCATCCGTTTCTCAAACACCATGTAGTGCAAGAAATCCAATGGAGGCGATCGAGTCTTGTGGGGAAAAGTGCACAAACCTCTGCAGAGTGTACAATCTAATCATGGTTAGCCGTGTCCCCGGTTATGGACAATCTTGAGTATCTAGTACTTGGAGTATCCTAAGTATCTCATCACTCTAAATTAATATTGTTGGGTTGATAATTACTTTAACTGGGATTGAGTTGGAGGAACCTTCTCAATGATGTTTCAACTACCATGATAGTTAAATAAAATCTATTCCTTTGTTGTAGGAAAAAATTGGCTTTTCGCAAAAAAAAAACTATAACCATAGAGCTTTCCACCAGCCAAATATGCATGTAGTGATAGCATTATTCTGTTCTTGCTCTACTGTGTTATATTGCCAGCATATTCCATGTGCTGACCTGTTTTTGGGCTGCAACGTATTATGTTGCAGACTTTTCAGACGAGGAGTAAGGTTCGTTAGGTCGTTGCCGTGCAGCTCAGCTATGCCGTTGGAGTTGATGGACTCACTTTATCTTCCAAGCCTTCCGCTGTTATCATATTAGATGGCCTTAAGCCATATTTATTGTAATAGGTTCTCTTTTGAGACATTCGATGTAATAAGTGTGTGATTGCTACTCTGTTATAAATCCTTCGAGTACTGTGTGTGTCAGCATTACCGATCCAGGGATGACACTGAAGCAAAGAGACTTGACCGTTTGAGGTCGGGTCGCGACAAGATGGTATCAGAGCACACACTGAGTGTAGCACACGACCACTGAGATAAACCCATAAGTCACTCTTCTCTACTCATTTCTGACTCCTCTCCATTTTCTACTCTTAGGATGGCGGATTCAAGGAACAAGTTTGCACAACCGGATGAAGACATCCCCTTTGGACGCCACTTGAAGGAAGTCACAAGGTACCTGAACATCGGAATACCTTCACCGGGACTTATAACGCCACTTTACCAGAAGAGGAGCGCTGGATGATTCAAGTTCAAGGTCCAGGAAGGACGTTCTCGCCAACCACTAAGCCCATAGAATTTTCTTTTGAAACACCCACCTGGAGTCTAGGCAAGAGCATGGCAGCACACATTACCATGGGATGCATTGGATAAGTCTACAACAAGGATCTTAAGGACACTATCTATCAGATATGTGGGCGCCGAGATGAGCAATGGGATATGATCAGCACCGAGAAGGACAGATCCATTGCAGCTTTCATTCAGGAGTTAAACCAACACATTCGACGCCAGGAGAACCAGATGTGCGCAGATATGATAGATTTGAAGAAGCCGAAGACAAGGATCATCGAGCTGGAAGAAGAACTTAAGTCTACACGCGATGGATATGAGGAGGAAATTGCAACACTACTAGAGAAGAATGACGACTTGATAAAGAAGATCGGAGTATTCATGGGAGACCCCGCGCCGGGAGGAGAGGACGACGATTCCACTTGCCCAGAGAACTACATCATCATCGTATTTACACCGACTCCGACCCCAGTGAGGATGACTTTGAAGACGAAGCTGGAGCAGACATCATGGAGTCTTCCACCGATCAAAATTTCTAGATGACCACCAAATGATTAGTTGTATTACCCCATGTATATAGTAGTAGTTGAGCACTTTTAACGATAGTTCTAGACCGTTTGTATGCCCTTGCTTGATTGATTGAGTGAAATGATTGTTTTTGTCTCATGTGCATATGGGTAGTGCTTTCTCACTAGACCCCTTTTCTATTCTAATCTCTCCCCTCTAAAAACCGCCAGATGCCTCCGAGACGTGACACCGGATTTGCCTTCCCACCATTGCTCACTCAGTTGATCCAATAGCAGAATGCCTTGATGCAATTGTTAGTCCAGAACCATGGCAAAAACAACAACAACCCGCCTCCAGTTGACAACTTAGCTCGCTTTCTGAGGTTGCAGCCGCCAGTGTTTTCCAGTAGCACCGAGCCTATAGTTGCAGATGATTGGCTACGCCGTATTGGATGGGAATTGACCACCGCAGGTTGCACAGATGCTGAGAAGGTGCACTTTGCCGCACATCAATTGGATGGACCAGCAGCTTCATGGTGGGAGAATTATACGGCCACTTTCCCCATAGCCCAACGTCACTTGGGAACAGTTTCAGCAAGCTTTTCGCACAGCCCATGTCTCAACTGGAGCTATGAACATGAAGAAGCGTGAGTTTCGCAACCTACGCTAGGGGAACCGTACTGTAGCTCAGTACGTGGATGAGTTTAGCAAGTTATCTCGCTATGCCCCTGATGATGTGGCCACAGATGCCGCGAAGCAGGAGAAGTTTATGGAAGGGTTGAATGATGAGATGAGCATGCAGTTGATGGTGGCAACATTTAACAACTACCAGGAGTTGGTAGATAAGGCTCTTATGATTGAAGGGAAGCAGCAACAGATTGAGAGTCGTAAGAGGAAGTATGGGCAAGGAAAATACAACTCAGGAGCTCAGCAGAAGCCCCGTCTAACCCCGAACTCGGGAGGACTTATTCATAACCATGGAGGTCATAACCACACCGGAGGAAGTTCACATAACCACAATGGTTCTAAGAATGGGAATGGGAATGGAGCAAGCAACAATCAGAACCGCTCCAATCCAGCCACACCCGCCAAGAGGGATCTAAGTCACATTACTTGCTTCAAGTGCGGGAAGACTGGACACTATGCCACGGAGTGCCCTGAAGCGAAGAATGAAAACGGTAGTGGGAGCACTGGGAAGAAGCCCAATCCATTCAACAAAGGACAAGTGAACCACGTTAATGTGGAGGAGGTTGAAGAGCAGCCAGACACGGTTATTGGTAAGTTTTTGGTTAAGCCTTTTACCGCCCTTGTTCTTTTTGATACTGGTGCATCGCATTCATACATATCAAGGGGATTCGTGGATAAGTTTAAACTACCAACCCAAACCCTTAGGACCCCTCTGTTAGTGAGTTCACCTGGAGCAGAGTATATGGCTAGTCGATGGTGCGACCAGATACCCTTAACCATTGGTAGCCATGTTTTCCCGTCAGACCTAATAATTTTGGAGTCACGAGGATTGGATGTGATATTAGGCATGGACTGGATGTCAAAGTATGGAGGAAGCATTGACTATGCTAGTAAGTCGATTTATCTCACCATCCCGGAGAGAAAAAGGATTAAGTATGTATCTAGGCATGCGCCTAGGAAGAGCCAAGTAAATACCCTCACGGGAGTTGTTCAGGAGGAAGTGCATGTAGTGAAGGATTACCCGGATGTCTTTCCAAAGTTGTTACCAGGCATGCCACCGGATTGAGACATCGAGTTTTTGATAGAACTATTGCCAGGCATGGGGCCAATATCAAAGAGACCCTATCGGATGCCCGCAAATGATCTGGAGGAGATTAAGAAGCAGATCAAGGAGTTATTGGAGAAAGGTTACATTCGACGGAGTTCATCACCCTGGGGAGCCCCAGTGCTTTTGGTTGAGAAGTAGGATAAGTCTCTAAGAATGGTTGTTGATTATCGTGCATTGAATGAGGTGATGAACAAGAACAAATACCCACTGCCGATGATCAATGACTTGTTTGACCAGCTGCAAGGAGCTAAAGTGTTTTCAAAGATCGATCTGCGATCAGGATATCACCAGCTGAAGATTCGAGAGAAGGATATACCAAAGACAGCATTCACCACACGGTACGGGTTGTATGAATATACGGTCATGTCATTTGGATGACTAACGCCTCGCCACTTCATGAGCATGATGAACAAGGTGTTCATGGAATATTTGGATAAGTTTGTTGTGGTGTTCATTGATGATATAATGGTATACTTGAACAATGAGGAGGAGCACAAGGAGCATTTGCGTTTAGTTCTCGAGAAACTCAGGGAACATCAGTTGTATGCCAAGTTCAGCAAATGTGAGTTTTGGTTGAAGGAAGTCGGATTCCTTGGACATGTTATATCGGGAGAAGGTATAGCGGTAGATCCCACCAAGGTTGATCGATCCTTTGAATGGTTGGCACCCATTTCAGTCAGCGAGATCCGTAGTTTTCTTGGACTCGCAGGATACTACCGGAGATTCATTGAGAAATTTTCCAAGATTGCGAAGCCAATGACGGAGTTATTGAAGAAGGATACCAAATTTAAATGGACGGAAGAATGTGAGGCGAGTATTCAGGAGTTAAAGAAATGCTTGACTACAGCCCCAGTGCTGATTCTGCCGGATATACGCAAGGATTTCCAAGTGTATTGCGACGCCTCTCACCTAGGTCTTGGAAGTGTGCTTATGCAGGATGGAAGAGCTGTTTCGTATGCCTCACGATAACTAAAACCACACGAATTGAATTATGTCACGCATGATTTGGAGTTGGCTGTCGTAGTGCATGCGTTGAAGACTTGGAGGCATTACCTTATTGGAAACCGCTGTGATGTGTACACGGATCATAAGAGTTTGAAGTACATTTTCACACAGAAGGAGCTGAACCTTAGGCAGAGGAGATGGTTGGATCTTATAAAGGATTATGACATGAAGCTACACTATCATCCAGGCAAGGCCAATGTCGTAGCAGACGCTTTGAGTCGGAAGAGTTATGCTAACACCCTAGTAAGCACGGGATTGCCGAAGGAGTTAGCAGAGGATCTCAGGGAACTTCGATTGGAGATTGTTCCTAGAGGTTTTGTTGCAATAATGGAGGTACACTCTACATTGTTAGGAAAGATTCGAGAAGCTCAGAAGGATGACAAAGAGATTGCCGAGATAAAAGAGAGAATGAGCAAAGGAAAGGCCAAAGGTTTTCGTGAGGATGAGCACGACACCTTATGGTTTGAGGACCGTGTTTATGTGCCTAATAACACAGAGACCAGGAAGTTAATACTTCAGGAGGCTCATGACTCACCATACTCGATACACCCCGGAAACACCAAGATGTATTTGTATTTGAAGGAACGTTTCTGGTGGACTGGTATGAAGAAGGATATTGCCGAGTATGTAGCCATATGTGATGTATGTCAGAGAGTGAAGGTTGAGCATCAAAAGCCAGCAGGATTGTTACAACCTATGCCGATACCCGAATGGAAGTGGGATAAACTTGGCATGGATTTCATCACTAGATTGCCCAGGACCAAATCAGGATATGATTCTATATGGGTAGTAGTTGATCGCTTGACCAAAGTGGCTCACTTTATCCCAGTGAAAACCACCTATACAAGTGCGAAGTTGGCCAAGATATATATGACCATGATCGTATGTCTGCATGGAGTTCCGAGGACCATCGTATCAGATAGAGGAACACAATTTACTTCAAAGTTTTGGCATCAGCTGCACCAAACTTTGGGGACAAGATTGGAGTTCAGTACAACATTCCACCCACAGACAGATGGACAGGCCGAGAGAGTCAACCAGATTCTGTAGGATATGTTGAGAGCCTGTGCGCTAGATTATGGATCTAGTTGGGATGAGAATTTGCCCTATGTAGAGTTCTCATACAACAATAGTTACCAGGCCAGTTTGAAGATGGCACCATTCGAAGCCCTGTATGGACGAAGGTGCAGAACACCGTTGATGTGGGATGAAGTAGGAGAGCGACAGTTGTTTGGACCAGATTTGATCAAGGAGTCTGAAGAGAAGGTTAACTTGATTCGCGATAGACTAAAGGTAGCTCAGTCCAGGCAGAAGAGTTATGTAGATTCGAAACGCAAGGAGGTAACTATGAAATTGGAGACAGAGCATATCTGCGAGTGTCACCTCTGTGAGGAGTGAAACGTTTTGGAGTTAAGGGAAAGTTAGCCCCAAGATTTGTAGGACTGTATCGTGTTTTGGAACGTATGGGAGAAGTTGCCTACAAGTTCAAGTTACCTAAAGGACTGTCAGGAGTTCATGATGTGTTCCACGTTTCATAGTTGAAGAAGTGTCATCCTGAGATGGCCGATATACCGTTACGAGATACAGTGCCCTTGGAGGCGATTCAATTGGACAATGATCTGACCTATGAGGAGAAGCTAGTCAGGATTCTTGAATTCGCCAGCTGAGTCACCCGCATCAAGGTTATCAAGTTATGCAAAGTTCAGTGGAGTCACCATACCGAGGATGAAACCACCTGGGAACGAGAGGATGATCTTCGCAAAGACCACCCACACCTATTTTCTAGCCAACCTGAATCTCGAGGGCGAGATTCATCTTAAAGGGGGGGGGTAGGTTTGTAACATCCCAAATTTTCAATTTGGAATGTTATACATAGATCATTCATGCATATCATATTTTTGCTGCATTTCGTTTCGCGATCCTCGAAATCCTAAGCAACTCAAGGACCCTCGGAGAGAGTTCGGGATTTCATTGTTTTCATATTTGAAATTCTATCAAATGTTGAAACGAGGAATTTTGGTTTTCATTATTTTTCTCTCCGAAAATATTTCATATTAAAATATATGAGAGGAGATAATATGACTTCTCCAAATTAATTGAAATATTGGAGGAAAATATTAAAATCAAATATTGGATTTTATTCGGAGTTTATTGCTATTTTATTTGAATTAGAAAAATCACACGTTTTTCAAAGTTGCATTTTAGGGCCAAGAAAATGTTCATCTTGTTCTAAATTTTTAGATTTTTATTTTATTTTCTAGGATTTATTTAAGTTTTGGCGAAATTATTTTTTTATATAAAAAAAATCTTCTCAGCGCCCGACTAGGCCGAAGCCCAGCCGAGCCGGCCCAACAGCCCAAGGCTGTGCCTTTCGTCCCCTCGACGCGGAGATCGCCGCCCATGACGCCGAGTCCGCCGGGACTCCTCCGCCGCCTTGCCCCTTCCCCAAGCAACCCTCCTTAAATACGCCGCCGGACCCCCACCACCACCGAACCCCGCTCGCCCGAACCCGCCGCCCGGCGCCCGCCAAGCCAGCGCCGTCATCGCCCGCTTAGCGCCAAGCGCGCCGCCCACCGCCGCAGCCCCACCTCGCCGGAGCCTAGCCAGAGGTACACGCCGCCGCTGCCGTCGTTCGGTTTATTCTAAAACCGATCCGGTTTTTTAGAAAACCCTAATTCATTTTTTAGATCGGTTCGTCGGTTTTCTCGGTTTAGTTTATTTAGTGGACGTTTGTCCGTACGTTCGTTTTAACGAACGGTTTTTGCTTGTTAGTTACAGACAACGAACGTTCGTTCGTTAGCCTATTCGTCAGTTTTTCTTTTTCTCGGATTTTCCGTGATTATTTTCGATCGTGATCTCTGATCCGATTTTCGTTTCAGTTTATCTTTTCGCTCGTTTATCGGAATCACGCGATTCAAGCGCCCAGATCTTCGTCTCGAAACCCTCTTTCTGTTTAATCAACTTGAAAAGGATTTTGGTAATGTAAAATTTGACTTCAGTCCAGATTAGTAAACGGATCTTGTTTCTTGCGCAGTTTGAGTTTCGTTGCTCAGTTTGATTTGATTCTTTTCGCAAACCGGAGTTCTTAAGTTGAACTTTCTGGTTAGTTCTTCTTATTTGAGATTTAGCCGTGCTTCTTTGCTTGATTGCTTATGTACGCTATTGTTTGTTTGCGATAGAATTTCCGGAGTGCGAAGCGTGCTACTACGAGTCCCTAGGTTTTGCGGATCGTCAGCAAGGCAAGTAACACATTGATCATACTCTTTTCGTACCCAGTTTTTATGCATTAGTTCCAATCCTCATACAATGCATGATTAGGATGTGATTAACATGTGGGTTGGGAAGTAGTTGATGAAGTAGAACCTATTACCCTGTTATATTCAAACCCTTGGGAGTTACTTCTACGTATTGCTTATATTATTATGCTATGCTCGTAGACGTGGATTGGGTGAGTGAAATCCATGACAGATGTGAGATGATTAATTAATGGTTCAATTTAAGGTGGCACCTTTAATACACATCTGGGTGGATTGCATGTCGGGCACCTGGAGAATCCAGTGTTGTCCTAGGATAACCCGGAGTACCCGTGTGATCATCCTAAGGTCCGCCACCCAGGCTCGAAGGGAACTGAGATATTTTCATGCTAGAAACATCCGTGTGCAGCCACAAGCTATTATGGGCTCTAGCATAGTTGAGTAAGTTGCATGAACTCTTGAAGAGGTGGATCAGCAGGTAGAGGGATGTAGGTTGGTATGGTCTGCCCGGAGTAAAGAGTTAATGTTTTCTGAAAGGCTGTGTCTCGGCCATCCGTTTCTCAAACACCATGTAGTGCGAGAAATCCAACGGAGGCGACCGAGTCTTGTGGGGAAAAGTGCGCAAACCTCTGCAGAGTGTACAATCTAATCATGGTTAGCCGTATCCCCCGTTATGGACAATCTTGAGTATCTAGTACTTGGAGTATCCTAAGTATCACATAACTCTTAATTAATATTGTTGGGTTGATAATTACTTTAACTGGGATTGAGTTGGAGGAACCTTCTCAATGATGTTTCAACTACCATGATAGTTAAATAAAATCTATTCCTTTGTTGTAGGAAAAAAATGGCTTTTCGCAAAAAAAACTATAACCATAGAGCTTTCCACCAGTCAAATATGCATGTAGTGATAGCATTATTCTTTTCTTGCTCTACTGTGTTATATTGCTAGCATATTCCATGTGCTGACCCGTTTTCAGGCTGCAACGAATTATGTTGCAGACTTTTCAGACAAGGAGTAAGGTTCGTTAGGTCGTTGCCGTGTAGCTCAGCTATGCCGTTGGAGTTGATGGACTCACTTTATCTTCCAAGCCTTCCGCTGTTATCGTGTTATATGGCCTTAAGCCATATTTATTATAATAAGTTCTCTTTTGAGACACTCGATGTAATAAGTGTGTGATTGCTACTCTGTTATAAATCCTTCTAGTATTGTGTGTGTCGGCATTACCGATCCAGGGATGACACTGAAGCACAGAGACTTGACCGTTTGAAGTCGGGTCGCTACAGTTGGTTTGCACATCATGTACGTGTGTGTCATGCGTTGAGCCTTTTGCATCTTGTTTATTTCTTAGTTGTCTCTTGTGAGAGATTAATGGAATATCCCATTATGGGGGAGTGATGTGCTTTGTGCACCTCACAATCCTTAAATGTGTGTACATGAGTAATACCATCTAGTATTGATATTTCAAGATTATCTAGTCGCTATGTGGTATGTCTTCTCATGAGAAATTCAAATTCTAAATAGTCCATTAATTATCTCTTGTTGGATCCTTTTATTTGCCTCTTGTTTATCCTTAATTGGTATCACATTATGGGGGACTAATATGCTATGTGTATATTACTAGCCTAGAAAATGTGTACATTTGAGATATTGTCACCTAGAGTTGATATTGTAAATTATCTTGTTCCTACGTGGCATGTTAGCTCTACAAGCTGAAATTTGCTTTTTGTTTGGTGTGAAGATGATGTCGGATAGCCTTGCTATCTACCACCGGGAATTATTTCCATTTACTTCTTGTCTTTTGACAATTGGTATTCACTTGTGTGGTAGAATTTATTGATCATCTTTGCATTGGCTTTTGCTTTTATTTGCCTTGTCTCTTGCCAAGGAATGTATCAACTCCCTTTGTCTTCCATACCACTTGTGTATCTTGTTTCTTTCTTGATCTTGTTTAGTGTTTTGTAGATAGAGTGAAAGTGGTGATCCCACCTTGTGCATTTTGTATTCAAATGCAAATTCTCTATAATGCACTAGTCTTGGGGAGCTATCCTATTTTCTATAAAACACTCATCTTGCAATCCTTATCAAGTGTGTGTTGGTGGAAGGCAAGCCGTTTTCGTTTTGGTACTTTGCGCCATCATGAAACTTTGTAGAGAGCTTGGTTTGTTTGGAACCATCCTCTCTTTTGGGAGTTTGATATCTTTTATTTTGAGTATATCAATGGATATCTCATTCCTTGATGTATCTTTTATGGATATCCTCCAAGTAATGTTTTATTCATTTGGTATCTTTTCTTCACTTGGTTTTCTTTGTCATTTGGTATCGGTTCTTGAAGGTCTTGAGCATGCATATTTACTTCATGTAGTCTCTGTGGCATGCCTTCTTTATTTGACCCAATATATAGGGAAACTCCACCAAGTCTCAAATTGGATGAGATGTGCATGATATTCATTTCCTTCTCTATATGCACATATTTATGTGGAGTTTGTCCTATGTATATTGGAGTTTCTAACTCTTTGGTCCCAATGAGTTTGGATACCATTTGGTTTGTGTTGTTGTTCTAGGAACAATTGGAGATGCATTGGATGCTCGGCTCACTCACAAGGAAGGTGGTGTCACCATGTGCTTATTAGAGTCAAGCTAGGATGCTCAATGAACTACTATCTACTACCTTCAATTGGTTTCTTCTACATCCTTCCAATGATATCTCGGTAACAAGTATCTATTCATGCATTATTTCCTTGCATTCAACCTTGTGTAGGTTGCATCTTGGCATGCTATTCATACCATCTTGTGATACTTGTTTCTTTTCTCAAAGCATCTCAACGACGATCTCATGTTGCTAGTTGTGATGTCTTTGATGGTTGTATGGTAGGAATTCATTTATATACAATAAGACCATATCTAGCCATGTGATATGCTTCCAAGCAAAGATCTTATTGGTATATGTATGACTTCCTTTTGGATATCTTGTTCCTC
The DNA here is from genome assembly GCA_021605145.1 of Aegilops bicornis. Classification (NCBI taxonomy): domain Eukaryota; kingdom Viridiplantae; phylum Streptophyta; class Magnoliopsida; order Poales; family Poaceae; genus Aegilops; species Aegilops bicornis. The sequence continues at coordinate 325,265,794 of CM038672.1, read as the reverse complement.
GTGTTGTAACTATTTCGGGTGTACATCCTTCTTTGTTGATATATATATCATCATGATTTCGTCTACCTAGAATCTTATACACTTGAGAGAAGTTGCATATCTAGTCGATATCATTTCTTTCACGTCCACCTTGTCTTTCTTATGTTATTTCTTTGGTGGCTCCGTGAAAGCTTTTTCCTTGAGTGCGTGTCTCCTATCGTTGCATCTTGATGTACTCTTGTGTGGTGAAGATTATTTTCCTCATGCTTATCTTTACGAGGCTTTTGCCATCTTAATTGGTATCCCTCGTATTGATGAGGCTTTCATCTTGTATCTTCACCACGGGTTGTCACAAGCATAGGTTCTTTATATGCTTATTAGTAAGCTTGTGAACCCATTTGCTAGTTGTGTGTGGGAATGATAGGCCTTGCACCGCGTGCCTCATTCTTTCAAGACTTTATTGATGCTTAATGCTCATCCGTACATTAGTCTTCTCAAGTGCATTGCCTTAACTCACACACATCATTTTGGTTGAGCCCATTCTTAAGTTGCCTCTTTTACTTGTTGCTCAACCATGTGTTTGTTGCAAGTACTAGGCTTTGTTTCCTATATGCTCACTTGCACTTGTTGTAAGTTTCTGTTGATTTTGGGGGAGCTATGATCCTATTTTGTGCACTTCGTATCCAAATACAAATATTCTTATGTGTGCACAAATCATGGGGAACTACTCTAGTTTCTTTAGAACACTCCTTTGCTCATATCATAATATCCTTTATTCATGTGGCTTGTAGGATCTTTGGTCTAGTTGGTTCAATTGATATCCTTTGATTGCTTGCTTCAATTGGTATCTTTTGATTGCTTGATTGCTTGTGTCTCTCTTTTTATGTCCTTGTGGCATATCATTCTTTAGCAATCTTTGTGCCTCAATATAGTTTGTGTTCCTCCAAGTATGTACCTTTGGATATGTGTATGGCATTCCACTATCTTGTTGAGAAATACAGAATTTATGGAGGACCACTTTTTATATTGGCCTTCTAAGCTTTTCGGCCATTTTGGCAATCAATGCCAATGGGGGAGAAGTTTCAGGGAGTTTTGTGGAGAAGGTTTTCAGAGTCTTCTCCTTGCTTTGGTTTTGTTCCTAAGCATTTGCTTCGGTGTATCTTGAAAGTGATTGTCATCAATTACCAAAATGGGGGATTGAAAGGACATGCGGTGCCCCCATGTGTGGTTTTGGTAATTGACGACATTCTCTATGGACTAATGGTTGCATTGAGTTATATTTGAAGGATTTGTCCATAGGCATTTCTTGAAGTACATGTATTGGTTTCAAGGAGTTTATGAGTTGACCAAGGTGGTATTAAGGAATTATCCAAAGATTGGTCATAGAGTTGGAAAGAGTCAAGGTTTATCAAGACTAAGTACAGAGAGTGATTCAAGTTGATCATCACACAAAGCATAGAAGATACACCGAGTGGGATCAAGTGATCTCATGGTATGGTAAGTATTGCCATTGTGCTTTGTGTACTAACGCATGGTCTATGTGAGAGTTATATGTGGGGTTAGGTACGTGTTCATGGGCTTGCATCAAGAGGAAGATATCACTCAACCAATGGAGAGGATGACATCAAGTGGTAATCTTCATCAAGAATTTCGTGCACAAGTTCAAGTGGAGCATCACGAAGAGATCAAGTGCTTGATGCTTGCCGTCCATTGTGGTGTCAATGGACTTGTGAAGATGTGCCGAAGAGTGGCTCACCCATAGTGGAGTATGGGGGAGAAACCATCTAGTCTTCATCGACCCAACGCAATCAAGAAAGGTGGTCCAACTTGAGGGAGCCAAGATTGTCATCATCTAGCTCAAGTGGACTTCATGCAAGGAAAGGTTTGCCCTTGATAGGTTTATATTTTACCGGTCTCATGGTGATAGTTTGGAAACCGGGTTATAGGATCGATAGTTGTACTATCAAGGGGGGCTCTCAAGTGAGTAGCGTGATCGTATCGTTTCTCGAGAGCTCAAACCATTGCATCCTTGCATCATCTTTATTGATTCTTATTTGTATTTTATTTTGAGGTTTTAGAGCTTGTGGTTATCTTCGTGACAAGCTCTATTACATCAAAAACAGATTTCATATGCTTCTTCTATCGCGTTTTCGGTGTTGGAGGTTTTACCTGTCTTTTTCGAGGAAGGGTTTTCACCATTTTCTCTTGCGACTTTTCTAATTTCCTTCTTATTGTTAGTTCTATCAAGATTGTGTTAGCCCTTGTCGCTAGCTTTCCAACAAGCTTGGTTTCGTTGAATTCGGAGTCCGTTTGCAAAAGTTGTGGCAGTTTTGGTGTTCTGAAAAGGCTGCAGCGGTACTACCGCGGACAAGAGCGGATGTAATTTTTTACTACCGCTCCAGAGTGGTACTACCGCGGCTACTATAATGGTAGTACCACTCCGGACCAAAAACTCGTCACAAATCCAGCGGTGGTAGGCACGGATTTATTTTTTAGTACCACTCGCAAGCAGTAGTACCGCTACCCCTTGCGGTAGTACCGTGAGGTCGAGCGGTAGTACCGCTCTGTGCGGGCTGTGAGCATAACGGTTGGATTTTTTCCCACCTATAAAAGGGGGTCTTCTTCCCCAATGAACTTTATCTCTTGAGCTTGTGTTCTTCCCCCATTGTTGACCTTCTTCGATCTTGCTAACTCTCAATCCCTCCATGGATTCTTGCTAGTTTTTGAGGGAAAAGAGGGAGGAGATCTAGATCCACATTTCCACCAATCACTTTCTCCTCTATGTGAGGGGAACCCCTTGGATCTAGTTCTTGGAGTTCTTGGTGTTCTCCTTCTTGTTCTTCCTCTCATTTTCCTCCCTAGCATTAGTTGCTTCAATGGGATTTGAGAGAGAAGGACTTGGGCACTCCGTGTGCCCTTGCCATTGCATTTGGTGCATCGGTTTGAGTTCTCCACGGTGATACGTGGAAGTTACAAGTTGAGAAGCTTATTACTCTTGGGTGCTTGGTACCCTAGAGCTTGTTCCTCTTGGGTGCTTGGGCGCCCTAGACGGATGGTGGTGGTTGGAGCTCAATCATTGTGGTGTAAAGCTCCGGGCAAGCGTCTGGGTCTCCAATTAGGTTGTGGAGATCGCCCCGAGCAATTTGACGGGTTTCGGTGACCGCCCCCAAGGGTTGTCAAAGTGTACGGGTTCGGTGACTGTCCCCAAGGGTTGCCATGTGTACGGGTTCGGTGACCGCCCTCAAGGGTCCCTTAGTGGAATCACGGCGTCTTGCATTGTGCGAGGGCGTGAGGAGATTACAGTGGCCCTAGTGGCTTCTTGGGGAGCATTGTGCCTCCACACCGCTCCAAACGGAGATTAGCATCCGCAAGGGTGTGAACTTCAGGATACATCGTCGTCTCTGCGTGCCTCGGTTATCTCTTACCCGAGCTCTTTACTTATGCACTTTACTTTGTGATAGCCATATTGTTTCTTGTCATATATATTGCTATCACCTAGTAGTTTATCTTGCTTAGCATAAGTTGTTGGTGCACATAGGTGAGCCTAGTTGTTGTAGGTTTTGTGCTTGACAAATTAACCGCTAGGTTTATTCCGCATTTGTTCAAGCCTAACCGTAATTATTTTAAAGCGCCTATTCACCCCCTCTCTAGGCGACATCCACGATCCTTCAGATTGTTTTGTGAGTTACCTATTATAAAAGATCCTAGAGATAAAAAGATAGCCACCCTTGTCCTTATGAATGAGTTTGATCACGTAGTGTGGGAAGCTAGGGAGATCTTTGCTTTTTATGGTATGAACCATGAAAAAGGGTAATATATGAGATCCTTTATAATAGTGATTATTTATTAAGGTATTTAATGCGCAACGATCGCACTTTGATGAAAACCTTAAAAGGGAAGTTCCTGTTTTGAGTATGACCCAACAAGTTTTCAATGATGTTAATCAACAATATTCTTGGATTGTAGCCGGTAATCAAGGGGGATTTGCGGATTTGCAACTTGCTAATGCTAAAATCTTTATGGATGATGTGTTTCTTATTTGAAAAACCTCCCGACAAAACCACATCTATGGAAAAGAATACCAAAGATGACAAAACATAGATCTAAGCTTGGTAAATTACTTGAGGCTATATTTTTATTCACTGCATGATATGTGTTTTTCTTGGAGCGTCGTGCATTATATGTGTCGGTGTACAAAAGGAGGGGCGCACTTTTGTACCCCTTTTCCTGTGCACGGGCAGTCGGAACCGCGCCCACGGTCACACCAAGCAGAACAGGGGAGGTGAGCCAAGGTAAGACCGAAGCCCAAGATAACCGGAGAACCGCCAAGGCCAAGACCACAAAGAGAAGAGGGGCGAAGCAGGTTCCCCCGGCAAGACCCTTGCCGGGGCAGCCTCAGCAGCCCCGGCAAGACCCTTGCCGGGGTAGTTCGCCCCACACCAACAGAGCGAGCCACCTTGAGCCCACGATCTCCAACATCACATTGGGCCAGGGCTCGGGAGGCACCTCCATGGTGGCATGCAGATCTTTGTGAAGACAAGGAACACCCAAGATCAGGTGAGGATTAGAAGACGACGATCCTCGGCAAGATCCTTGTCGAGGAAGGCCACGAGACCCCGGCAAGATCCTTGCCGGGGGACGAGCGATACCCGCAGCAAGACCCTTGCCGGGCCACCCGGCAAGGCCCTCGCCAAAGACGACAGCAGGGCCACTGCCAGGCCCGCGCCAACCAAGTTTCCACCGCCGTTCACATGCAGCTGCCAGCCCAACCAGCTGGGCGGGCACCTGCGTGGCAACATGCAGCTCCCAGGCCAACTCATCAAGCGCCTGCGTGGCGGCATGCAGATCTTCGTGGAGGCTCCACCACCGCGCCACCTCAGCTGCCTGCCTGCCTACATGGCGCCGCATGCGTCGCTGGCCAGGGCGCGTGTCGAAGCAAGGAGGAGCGGCGACGGACGGGACGGGCCTCGCCCCCGTCCCCAATAAAGCAAGGGGACACCTAAGCTACGCATTAAATGCGTCTTGTCCTGTAATACGAGCGATAAGCTCATAGCACTTGTGTCCCCTATCTGGGTAAACATTGTGTCCCCTGTCTCCTGTTACCATCGACCTTAGACGCACAGTTCGGGACCCCCTACCCGAGATCCCCCGGTTTTGACACCGACATTGGTGCTTTTATTGAGAGTTCCCCTGTGACGTCCTCAAAAGGTTTGATGGCTCCTTCAATCATCCACAACAATGATGTCCAAGGAGAGGTCTTCCTCCCTGGACAGATCTTCGTGTTCGGCGGCTTCGCACTGTGGGCCAACTCGCTTGGCCATCTGGAGTAGATCGATAGCTACGCCCCTTGCCGTCAGGTCAGATTCAGGAGCTTGAACTACGTCGTGGATATTCGCGGAGAGTTGATCTTCGACGGATTCGAGACCACGGCAGTCACTCCCCGTCACCACGATGAACATGACTTAAATCTGTCATCAGGCCATACCCAGGAAATTGCACCTATAACCGCTCTGGCCTTAAATCTGGAGCTGATCGCGCCATCCGAGGACGGGAATCTCAACCACGCCATGGAAGCCACAGATTCCGCGGTGTTGGAGCCGCACACAGACCTAACCTCGGGTGATGTCTGTGTCACCGGAACGTCGGACTCGTTTCCGGCTATAAGTTCCGAACCATGTGCGTCCGCGTATGTCGAGCAGGATCGGTCATCAATCACCGAATTCAGCGCCGTGAACATCTTCCAGAACTCATTAAAAAATCTACCCTTAGCGGGGGACTCACAGCCGAATTATATCCGGTTCGAACTGGAGGCTGATGACGGGGAATTTTGCTTCCCACCCGCCACCTACTACATAGCCAATGTCGAGGACTTAACCGACATGCTCGATTATGGCTCCGAAGACATCGACGGTATGGACGAGATGCAGATGAGGAGCATGGCCAAAACCCGCCGTTTACCAGACGCTGGATGACCACTTCTTCGTACGACGTGTACATGGTGGATACACCTAAAAAACCTAATGTGATGCAGAGCATCCCTCGCTCATCCCCATGGACGCACCTACATCTTCCTCAACACCACTTGGACCCATGACTCGAGCTCGAGCTAAGGCTATTGAAGATAAGGTGAACTCGCTCCTCTCCGAAATCCCTCTTCCTACACTTGAGACATGGCTACTACCTCAAGCGGAGATGCTTTGTGTGATTAGGTACCAAGGAACCAACCTAGAAGAAGCTACGGTACAAGATGGACGTCGAGAGCAAGGGGAGAAGTTTCCCAGCCTGGAACGGGCGGTACTACCGCCCCGACAAGCGGTACTACCGCTTAGTGCGACAAGCGGTACTACCGCTCTACATCCGCCGCCCTACCGCCGAACCCGACAAACTCAAGTGATCGAACGGCTCCAGAGCGGTACTACCGCCCATCACAGCGGTACTACCGCTTAAGCTCTGCAAGCGGTACTACCGCCCGAGGGCCGGTACTACCGCCCTGCCTGTGTGCAGTGTATCCGGGCCGAGGCCCATGTACCCTTTTCGCCCCTCTTTTACCCCTTTGAAGGCTTAGACTATAAATAGACCTTCCCCTCGTCCTTTCTAGGGTTAGCATTGGTTTAGCTCATATTTTGTGTGAGAGCCCTTGCTCATCCACTTGGTTACTTCTCCTCGAGCTCAGGACCTCTTCGGAGAAGATCCCCCAAGCGGATTCAAGACCCCTTCAAGGGAAGACAATCAAGGCCTCCTCACGGAGAAGAACGGCTACTCGTGTATCTTTCCTTTGTTGATTTTGAATCTTGTGTTACCTTTTGTGTTCGGTGATCTAGCCCTTGTGTGATCGATACTTGTCGGTTTAGTGATTCTCTTGTGTGTTTTCCCTTGTGTTCTTCCACTCGTTCGTCATGTTTTCCCCGTAGGATCCCCTCCAAACGTGAAAGATCTCCGATTAGGGTTCCGCCCTACATCATCTTGGAATCATGAGCCACGTTGATCACGTTTTTGGAGCCCCTACCTCGTGTTTTCTAGCTTGATTTTGTTGTTTTCGTCCTAAATCCGAAAATCCCCACCAAAAATAGCCCCACTTTTTTTTGATTTGTTAGTTTTGATGATGTTTTGTTGATTTTGATCCACGGATTTGCTTGGTTTCGAGTGGATCTAGCATCTCCCCAAGTTTCACCTCTTTCCATCCACAAAATCCATCCAATTTTGCTCCCGAAATCATCCTTTTCCGCCCCAAAATTGCGCCCCATTTTCGATCTGTGAAAAATCCCGACACCAGCGGTACTACCTCCCCCATAGCGGTACTACCACTTAAGCGCAACAAGCGGTACTACCGCCCCCCAAGCGGTACTACCGCCCAACCAGTCTCAGCGTTCCGAGTTTCACCGTCTTGCCCATAACTTTCGCATCCGGAGTCCGATTTTCGCGTTCTTTAGCTCGTTGAGAAGCTATTGACATCCCCCATCCACCTAGATAGGCTACAACATCATTATACACCATCTAATTTTCCGAACGTTGGCATCTTTTCCTAGGGCTTTCACCACATCATCCGCTATACCACCTCCGCTTCCCGCTACCACCATTGTTGCTTTTGGTCTTTGAGAATTTGAGTTGTGGTTCCCGTGTCCTATTGTGTTTCGGCTATATAGGTACGGTTCACCGCTCATCTTCGCCAAGGACTCATCATCGCCAAGGACGGTAACTTCGACGACATCTTTGTCATATCTCGCAATTGCATTGATAACCATCATAGTCCATCTTTTGCGTTGCTTACCCATCTCTGTAGCGACCCGACCCAAAATCGGTCAAGTCTCCATGTCTGTACCATCCCAAGATCATGCTGGCACTCACAGTACATTGATGAAATAATCAAAGTTCAATCACACCTGAATTTATTACACGATTCTCATATCGAGTCTTTATTACAATAGAATAAATTCGGCCGAAGGCCAACTCATGAGAAATAAACTAAGTAAAGCTGAGGAAGCGTAGAAGAATAGCGAGTCCATCCGACTCCATAGGGAAATCGCCAAGCGCGGATCGTAGCCTCACTCCTGATCGGAATAATCCTCTGCAACATAAGACGTTGCAGCCGTGTAGGTCAAAGATTTTGAATATGCCGGCAAGTCATGAAGAGAGAACAATAAAATATTACTATTACTATATGCAATTTGGCATGTGGGGCTCTAAGTTTCATCATTTTGCGAAAAGCCAGTTTTTCCCTACTACAGTGGACTTGCTTGCAAATACTACAAAATTGTTGGTAGTTATTGAGATGGTTCCGCCAACCAATGTCTCATTCCCAATTATTAAGTCATAACCCCTCAATTAAATTATTAATTTCAGTGTTGAGATTTCGAATACTTCCAAGTTCCAGAGGCTCAAATTGTCCGTGAATCGGGACACGGCTAATCGATTAGATCTTTTCTCTGCAGAGGTTTATGACTTTACCCGCAAGAATCGCTCCTCCTTTTAAGTCTTCGTGACTTCAGAGTGTTTGAAGACGGACGAACGAAAACAGGGTCTTCCGAAGAGTTCCTTCAGGCCACCGCGGTGCCCATCCAATCCTACCGTTCTTCTACATCTCGTAGCACCGTCCGGCCAGAGTCACACCTAGGGTCGACCAAGCTAGAGCCCATAATGGCTTGCGGCTGCACAGGTAAGCTTCCGGTCAATGGGGTATCCATCCGTATCTTCGTGGCTGGGTGAAGCTTTCCGCAAGATGTCATGGCGCTTCTCCATGCATCCCGGCCAGCCGCTGGGTTCTCCAGTGGTGCCCACAACCGTCCTCCACCCAAAGAGTGAATTTGAAGTCCATATTGATCTTGAAGTCATGGGGTTGTCATCATCTTTAAGACTCTCACATCTCCCTTATGAATTCACTCAACCAACCCGTCTCTGAGCATAGCAAAAATAAACTACTTCGTTCCGGTCATGGTAACAAGGGAATTGGTTCATCCTACCACATGATACTACTCAAGAACATAACTTCAAAATTTCACCTACTGCATGCATGGTGGGGAGGTAATTCTAATGCAATAAAAATCATAGGTATTGTAAAGAAACATGATCAATGACTTGCCTTGTCGACGATCTTCGTAAGCTAGGGACTCGTGGTAGCAAGCTTCAGCACCGGAAATTCTACCGAGGCAAACAATAACCACAATAAGCATACAACATATGATACTTACATAACAGCATAGTAATATGAAACACACAAAACAAACGAATCAAAACCCAAAGGAAACTCAAAGAAAAACCAAATCAAAGTTTTCCTACTTCAAGCAACAATTAAAAATAGTTTTACATAACAAAAATTTTCTTAACAGAACCTAAGCATGGGTTTATTGTACCTAACAGAAAAGGATTCATCAAGCAACTAGGAGCAAAAAGAATCACTTTAAAATCTATTATAAAACTCCTATTAGGCCTAAAGCAAATTCTAGTAGGAAAAATAAAATAAAAGTTTTATTTATTATAAATAAAAGTTCTTGCTCTAAAGTGACAGAAACTAACCTAGAATAATCTATCACATATGAAAAATAAGTTTATTTGCTAACTAAAACAATAGGAAAACAGTAGCTAGTTAATTAATTAAGAATAACATGATTCTGACTAAAACTATTTTTTTATTAATCCTAAAATGCCCAAATAAATTCCTACGGTTAGGTAATGTCAAAACAAAGTTGTGACAAAAAGAATCACTAAAAATAATTTTCCTAACTCACTTTATAGCAGATTTACTATTCTGTCTAAATCTAAAATAAAACAATTCTAAATAATTTTAACATAGCTAATTATATTTTCTACAGAAACTACAATAAATTTGCAAACCAACAAAAAAAGAATCACTTAAAAATATTAAGTAGATTAAAAGATATGAATTTTTCAAATCTGAAACTATTCTGTTAAAACAGAAAACAAAAAATAAAGAAAAACGGCATAATGGGCCTAACTAACGCCCTGGGCGTAATATAACTAAAACGGGCCTAGGGTTTAAACGAATCGGCCGGTTCAACTAAAAACCCTAACTAAAAATAAACCGGAACTAAACCGGAACAAAACCCGGTCTATTTAAAATAAACCTACCGCTTCGCTACTTCTAATCTCAACCCTAGAATTTAGATCGAACGGCGACGGGGTTCTCCGGTGACTCACCGCGGTGGCGGCGACGACGGCCGACGGCGACTCGGGCGATGGCTGGCAGCTCGGTGGTCGGGAAGACGGCGGAGACCTAAGTGGTGGCGGAAGCGAGGGGAGTCGACGGTGGAGTCGGGCGAGCTCGGGGGTGACCGGGGCGAGCTCGGGGTGGCTAATGGCGGCGGCGGCGTTCGGGTACTCCGGCGAGTGCGTGCGGAGGGAGGAGAGGGTTAGGCGAGAGGGCGAAGGGGAAAACGGGGTCGAGGGGGGGGTATAAATAGGCGGGGCCTCGACTTGGACGAGGGGCAACGCGGGCGAGGATCTCGGGGATCCGGATCTCATGGGATCCGTGGCGGCGGCCAAGGTGGCGTGGCGAGGGGAAGAGGACGGGTGGGGGCGGGGTGTCAGCGGGAGAGGGAGGCGGGGTTTCTTTTCCTTTTTTTTGAATTAAAGAGAGAGAGAGAGAAAATATATTAAATATATATATTTTATATATGACATATCTATATCTAAATGATCAGGGGAATATTCCTTACAATTTGAACATTTTTCCAGGGCAAAACTCAAACTTTTAAAAAAAATCATTTTTTTCAAAATTCCCAAATAAAATTCAAATTTGAATTCAAACTTTTTGGCAATGTTTTTCCTCTGATATTTTTGGAGTGTCATGTCTACTCCTCTCATACTTTTTCTCAAGTATTTATCAGGCATAGTTTTTGAAATGATTTCCATTTGCCAAAATTTGAATTCAAATGCCAACAAGTCCAAAACTTCAGAAACTTCAAATGCCACTCAAATTCAAACAGAATGCATAGATGCTTAGCTATAATTGTAAAACATTCCAAATAGGAAATTTGGGATGTTACATCGAGACTAGCCTTTGAGTATTGCCGGCAACGTGGCTTGTGCACATTAGTGATCATACTCCATAGCATACATACCATACCAAAGTGGTGCATATCTTGGCATCAACGTGTGTGTCACAAAGTTGTCATCGCATACACAATTGCTATCTTGGTTCGTGAAGTTTTGCATGAGAAAAGAGCTCAAAGAGAAAGAGCCAATCAAGCTTTTAAGAAAAAGAGAAAGATAAGCAAAAAGCTTATAAGCAAGAACCATAACATCATACTACATTAAGATTGTCATAGCCGATCATCTTGGATCATAGCACCGAAATACCATACATATAGCATACTTGGGATAGAGATCGTTGCATTTTTGCCTAGTAGGTTGTGCACAAGCTCCGTGATCCGCCTATTGTGCAATCGTGCTAGCGTCTCTCTAGTATTGTGCAACAAGAGCATTTTCGTGGACTCCACATTTTGGCTCACTTTTGGTTTGCACAATCCCACTTATCTATTTGCGTGTGTGTTTCCGTGTACCATTACTTGCTTGGTCTACTTGTTGCATTTGCGAATTTGCGAATCTTTTTCATCATCTTTGAGTCAAACTAACGATTGCAATCAATTTTGTGCCACTATCCTAACCAAGCTCCACCATAAGCTTTTACCTGTGTAGGTGTGAGAACCGACAAGGATTTGTACCAATAGTGCTATTTCATTGTCCGCATTTGAGTAAACTTGATTCATCATCAACATCGGTCAAACGTACATCGGTATAAGTTCTTCTCCTTCTACCACTCACATTTTTGCTTGGAATGATGGATAGGCCAAGTACTTCTACCAACCCACTCTTCCTCGAGCAAGACGACGACATGTCATCATACGTCACCAAGAGCCACCTCTTTGGTGCACAACGAGCATTGCACCAAGAGCAACAAGCAATGAGCGACCAGATCGACAACCTCGCCACCGACTTGCGCCTCTCTGAGCAACGTACAAGAGACTACTTCGATAACAAGTTCGACGCTCACAAGCAAGAGAATGATGCAAGAATGGACGAGATCCGCGCCTTTGATGAGGAACCGACATCATTCCACTTCTTCATCCTCAAGACGGAGCCGCCGAGTCGACAATTCCGACGACACCTTCTACGACTCAAGTACACCGTCATCGAACACTCTTCGATGAGCCGCGCGTCAAGACCGTCATGCATCTCGCAACCCGCTACATGATAAGCATTCACAAGAGCAAGTCGATGAGCAAGTCCCTTGTCCTCAATCAAACCAAGCCGCTTTTGCCCAAGCTCAAGAACGACAACGACTACAACGCCAAGAGGAAGAACGAGCGCGCCTACACCAAGAAGAACAAGACGCCGAGGCGCAACGGCTTCAACAACAACGAGAAGCGCAAGCTCTTGAGGTGCAATGTGCCCTTGAAGAATCAAGTCGAGATATCGCCAACCGCAACCGCGAACGGCGCAATCAAGAGGAAGCCCTTCGAGAAGAAATCCAAGAGAGGAACTACCAACCCCATGTGCAACGTCAAGTTCCTCAAGCTCCTCCACAAGCTCGTCAAGCTACATCTCAACCTCAAGTTCAACAAGAGCAAGTTGATCATGGTCTTCCTCCATGCCAAGAGCAACATGAAGATGATTACCCTCCACGTCAAGGGCGTCATCATCACCATCGCCAACAACACAATGAAGAGCAACGCTATGGAAAGCTAAAATTTACCATGCCCAAGTTCAATGGAAGCAATGACCTCAAGAGTACCTCTCATGGGCATTGAAGGTTGACAAAATCTTCCGGTTGCACAACTACGATGAAGAGAAGAAGGTCGCTATGGCATCACTCGAGTTCCAAGACTACGTTCTCATTTGGTGGGAACAAGTGTTTGAGCGACGACGTACAAGAGGCGAACCACCAATCACAACTTGGACGGTGATGAAGGATGTCATGAGAGCTCATTTCGTGCCTACACACTACAATCGTGATCTCTTCAAGAAGTTGCAACTTCTCAAACAAGGCACGAAGACGGTGGAAGAATACTACCATGAAATGGAGATTGGCATGATTCGAGCCAATGTCAAAGAAGACGACGAGCAAACAATGGCACGCTTCTTGAACGGCCTCAACCATCCAATCAAGTGGATTGCCGACTTCCAACCATACTCAAACCTCCTCGAGCTAGTTCATCAAGCGACCAAGGCCGAGCGACAAGTCCAAGATGACTTCAAATATGCCAAGTACTCGTCCAAGACCTACGGCTCCTCTTATCAAGCTTCCGCGACTCCGTCAACTCCTACATCAACTAGAGCCTCACCAAGTACCGGCGACAAGTCAAGTTACAAGAAAACCTCGACAAGTTCAAGTCGTCCTCCTCCTACTTCAAGCAACTTCAAGCCGCGTGCTTGCCCCCTCTACTCCGACCGATGAGACCGTCAAGACAAGCTCCTTCAAGTGTTTCACTTGCAGCGGCCGAGGCCACAAGTCCTTTGAGTGCACAAACAAGCGCACCCTTATCTTCAACGACGACGGGACCTACGACTCCATGAGTGAAGAAGAAATGGAATCCCTTGAGCAAGTGGCCTTGCACCGACAAGTGAACAACAAAGAAGAAGATGACCAAGTCTTTTGTGATGAAGATTCAAGTCCCTCTCTTGTTGTCTCCTAGGTCTTGACTCTTCAACATCAACAAGAAGAAGACCAACGATGCCACATCTTCCACACAAAGGCCGGCATCAATGGAAGGTCCGTCAAGGTCATCATCGATGGAGGTAGTTTTCACAACTTGGCAAGTGATGAACTATGCTCCAAGCTTCAATTGGTCAAGAGGAAGCACCCGCACCCCTACAAGGTTCAATGGCTAAGTGACTCCGGCACTATCCGAATTGAGCATACGGTCCAAGTCTCCTTCAAAATTGGTGCATATGAGGACACTTTGGAGTGTGATGTGGTCCCAATGACCATTTGCCACCTCCTTCTTGGTTGACCATGGCAATTCGACCGTGGTGTCATCCACAATGGGCGTACCAATCACTATAGCTTCAAGATGAAAGGGAAGGAGTATGTGCTATGACCTATGTCTCCTAGTCAAGTGATAGCCGACAAGCAAGCCACCCATCATGGAGAGAAGAGTGAGAAAGTGCTCCACCAAAAGTGAGTGAGAGCCACAAGCCAAACGTGAGCGCCTCTTCGCCTAGAGAGAAAAACCTCATCCTATTTGCCACCAAAAGTGAGATGAGAGAAGTGTGTGAGAACCCATTGAGTGTGATGCACTTTGTCCTTGTGTGCAAGGATGGAGAGCCAACAACTAACACCTCTCATGAGCTACCTTTAGTGTCTCAATCTATTTTGCAGGAATTCCAAGATGTTTTCCCCGATGAGCTACCTCAGGGTCTACCTCCTCTTCGAGGCATTGAGCATCGAATCGACCTCATCCCCGGAGCGCCTCTCCCAAACAAAGCTCCATATCGATTCAATCCCGAAGAAACTAAGGATATTCAACGGCAAGTACAACAACTCATCGACAACGGTCATGTACGTTAAAGCTTAAGCCCTTGTGCCGTTCCCGTTATACTTGTGCCTAAATACGATGGAAGTTTTTGCTTATGTTCCGATTATAGACCCATCAATGCTATTACCGTTCGCTATAGGCATCCCATTCCTCGCTTAGATGATATGCTTGATGAACTTAGTGGAGGCAAAAAAAAATTCAAAAATTGATCTTAAAAGTGACTATTACCAAATCAGCATTCAAGAGGGTGATGAATGGAAAACTGCTTTCAAAACCAAATTTGGCTTATATGAGTGGTTAGTAATGCCTATGGGTTTATCGGAGGCTCCCGGTACTTTCGTGCGTCTTATGCATTATGTGCTTCGCCCTTATATTGGAGTCTTTGTTGTGGTTTACTTCGACGATATTCTTGTGTTTAGCAGGACAATGAAAGAGCATATTCATCATGTTAGGGCTGTTTTGCTAACCCTCCGCAAGGAACGTCTTTATGAAAACTTGAAAAAAAATGCACGTTTGGTGTTGACAAAGTGGTTTTCTTGGGTTTTGTTGTCTCTTCCAAGGGTGTCCATGTTGATGAAGCTAAAACTGAAGCAATTAAAACTTGGCCCCAACCCACCAATTTGCAACAAGTGCGAAGTTTTCTTGGTCTTGCAGGTTTTTGTCGTCGCTTTGTGAAAGATTTTAGCACTATTGCCGCTCCTTTGCATGCCTTGAGTAAGAATAATACTCCTTTTGTTTGGG
This sequence comes from Aegilops bicornis, assembly GCA_021605145.1. Lineage (NCBI taxonomy): Eukaryota > Viridiplantae > Streptophyta > Magnoliopsida > Poales > Poaceae > Aegilops > Aegilops bicornis. The sequence goes on along the minus strand of CM038672.1, from coordinate 325,250,582 downwards.
GATCTTTGCAATTCACCGCTTTTGATGAGCTCAAGTCTTTTCTTACTCATGCTCCGATTCTTGCTTTGCCCAATTTTGACAAAACTTTTGAGGTTCATTGTGATGCAAGTGGTACCGAAATTGGCGGAGTTTTGATGCAAGAAAAATGAGCCATTGCTTACTTTAGTGAAAAACTCTCCCGTGCTCAACTTAACTATCCCATCTATGACAAAGAATTGTATGCTTTAGTGCGTGTGCTACATGTTTGGGAACATTATCTTAGACCTCATGAGTTTGTCATCCATACCGATCATGAAACACTTAAGTACTTAAAAGGCCAAACTAAGTTGAACAAGCGTCATGCCAAATGGAGTGAATTTATTGAATCTTTCCCTATGTCATCAAGTACATTAAGGGTAAGGAAAATGTAGTTCTTGGATGCACTTTCACGCATATGCATGCTTGTCACTAAACTTGAGTTGAATGTTATTGGCTTTGAGCACATAAAAGATTTGTATGCCAATGATTCATCTTTTGCGACTCCTTATGCTAAATGTTTGACGCATACATCTTGGGAACACTATTACATCAAAGATGGTTATCTTATGAGAGCTAACAAACTATGCATTCCCGAGTCTTCTCTTCGTTTGCTCCTTCTGCAAGAGGCTCATGGAGGCGGACTCATGGGACACTTTGGACGCGACAAGACATTCGCCACACTCTCCAAGAACTACTTTTGGCCCAAGATGTTCCGCGATGTCTCACGCTTCACCAACCGATGCTCTACATGTCGCAAAGCTAAGTCTAAAGCTCAATCCCATGGTCATTACATGCCTCTTCCTATTCCTTATCAACCTTGGGAAGACATTAGCATGGATTTTGTACTTGGTTTACCTAGAACTCAAAATGGAAAGGATTCCGTGTTTGTTGTTGTGGATAGATTTTCTAAGATGGCACATTTCATTCCTTGCAACAAGATAGACGATGCTTCACACATTGCAAATCTCTTTTGTAGGGAAATATTGCGACTCCATGGAGTACTAAAGACAATTGTCTCCGATCGTGACGTCAAGTTCTTGAGTTACTTTTGGAAGACCCTATGCGCCAAGCTCGGAATCAAGCTCTTGTTCTCATCCGCATACCATCCTCAAACCGACGGCCAAACGGAGGTGACGAACCGGACACTCTCCACTCTACTTCACGTGTTGATCAAGAAGAACGTCAAGGAGTGGGAAGCATGTCTACCCATCGCCGAGTACGCCTACAACCGGGCAAGACATTCGACTACCGGCAAGTCCCCTTCTAGGTCGCTTCACGGCTTCAACCCGTTGTCCCCATTGGACATTCTACCTCTTCCTCTACAAGAGCGCACCAACATGGATGCGAGTGCACGGGCGAACTACATCAAGAAGATGCACGAAGCTACAAGGCACACCATCGAGCGCCAAGTACAACGACTAGCGACCAAGCTCAACGTCAACAAACAACCATGGTCTTCAACATCGGTGATCTAGTGTGGCTACACCTTGAAAAGGACCGCTTCCCCAACGAACGCAAGTCCAAGCATCTCCCTTGAGCCGATGGACCTTTCAAGGTGCTAGCACGCTACAACGACAATGCCTACAAGATCGACCTACCACGAGACAAGTACAATGTGAGCGACATCTTCAACGTCAAGGACCTCGCGCCATACCATGGAGATGAAGCTTTTGATCCGGGGTCGGACCTCTCCCAAGGGGGGGGGGAGATGATGCGGAGCATCCCTCGCTCATCCCCATGGACCCACCTACATCTTCCTCAACACCACTTGGACCCATGACTCGAGCTCGAGCTAAGGCTATTGAAGATAGGTGAACTCGCTCCTCTCTGAAATCCCTCTTCCTACACTTGAGACATGGCTACTACCTCAAGCGGAGATGCTTTGTGTGATTAGGTACCAAGGAACCAACCTAGAAGAAGCTACGGTACAAGATGGACGTCGAGAGCAAGGGGAGAAGTTTCCCAGCCTGGAACGGGCGGTACTACCGCCCCGACAAGCGGTACTACCGCTTAGTGCGACAAGCGGTACTACCGCTCTACATCCGCCGCCCTACCGCCGAACCCAACAAACTCAAGTGATCGAACGGCTCCAGAGCGGTACTACCGCCATCACAGCGGTACTACCGCTTAAGCTCTGCAAGCGGTACTACCGCCCGAGGGCCGGTACTACCGCCCTGCCTATGTGCAGCGTATCCGGGCCAAGGCCCATGTACCCTTTTCGCCCCTCTTTTACCCCTTTGAAGGCTTAGACTATAAATAGACCTTCCCCTCGTCCTTTTAGGGTTAGCATTGGTTTAGCTCATATTTTGTGTGAGAGCCCTTGCTCATCCACTTGGTTACTTCTCCTCGAGCTCAGGACCTCTTCGGAGAAGATCCCCCAAGCGGATTCAAGACCCCTTCAAGGGAAGACAATCAAGGCCTCCTCATGGAGAAGAACGGCTACTCGTGTATCTTTCCTTTGTTGATTTTGAATCTTGTGCTACCTTTTGTGTTCGGTGATCTAGCCCTTGTGTGATCGATACTTGTCGGTTTAGTGATTCTCTTGTGTGTTTTCCCTTGTGTTCATCCACTCGTTCGTCGTGTTTTCCCCGTAAGATTCCATCCAAACGTGAAAGATCTCCGATTAGGGTTCCGCCCTACATCATAATGGCTATAACAAGAAGGATCCAGTCGAGGATAAACCTCCTGAGATACCACCAAAGCGCCGGCGTCAACGACGCCGCTCAAAATCACGCCATAACAAAGATGGTAACACCAGCACAGGAGAAGATAATACTCCGGACGGTGCCGAAGATAATGAAGACCCCATTGAAGCAACTTCCGAACAGGAGGAACGGGAAAATGGGAAAGTTAGCCCTGACGAACAGGCCATAAACGAGGACTCGGAGGATAGTAATTACCTTCCACTCTCTGAGGATGAGGTGAGCCTCGGCAACGAGGATTTTATCGTGCCCGAGGAACCTCTCGAGCAGGAGCGCTTTAAGCGCCGACTAATAGCCACTGCAAGGAGCCTGAAAAAGAAGCAGCAGCAGCTTCAAGCTGACCAAGATCTGCTCAACGATAGATGGACTGATGTCCTGGCAGCCGAAGAATATGGCCTTAAGAGTCCAGCCAAGAGTTGCCCGAAGCGCAAATTGCTACCTCAGTTCGATGAGGAGGCGCTAGAGCCCGTACCTTCCTTGCGCAACGCAGCCGACCTACCACCACGCGGTCGGGACAATGCAGCTGACCGACCACCACGCGGTCGGGATAAAGCAGCAGCTCAAGCCGAACAGCAGCCCACCCCACCTTAACAAAAAAACAGAGATAAAACAGCTCGGGGATGTACATATGACCTTCGGCAGGACCTGGACAGTAGAGCAGGACATACAAGATCGATCTATGGATCGCGAGGACGTACCTCGACACGCGACGATGGCTATCTATTCGGACGTGACAAACCTAGTCACGCCCGGGCTGAAAACCGCAGACGGACTCCATTGGAGCTACGTCGCGATGCGGCCCGATATAGAGGCGCCGCACACCCTCTTTGCTTCACTGACGAAGTAATGGATCATGAATTCCCAGAAGAGTTTAAACCTGTAAATATCGAATCATACGATGGAACAACTGATCCCACAGTTTGCATCGAGGATTTTATTCTCCACATCCATATGGCCGGAGGAGATGACCTTCACGCCATCAAATACCTCCCACTCAAACTCAAAGGGCCAGCTTGGCACTGGTTAAACAGTTTGCCTGAAAATTCTATTGGTAGCTGGGAGGACTTGGAAGACGCCTTCCGCGACAACTTCCAAGGAACATATGTCCGGCCACCAGATGCCGATGATTTAAGTCACATAGTTCAACAGCCTGGAGAGTCAGCCAGGAAATTCTGGACTAGGTTCCTAACTAAAAAGAACCAGATCATCGACTGTCCGGATGCCGAAGCCCTAGCGGCCTATAAACATAGCATCCATGACGAATGGCTCGCCCGCCATCTCGGCCAGGAAAAGCCGAAGTCCATGGCAGCCCTCACGGCACTCATGAACCGCCTTTGTGCGGTTGAGGATAGTTGGCTGGCCCGTAGAAAAAACACAGCAAGTGAAACGGGCACCTCCGAGGTCAAAAATAGCAACGGCAAGCTCCAACGCAGCAGACACAAACGCCGAAGCAATGGTGACAACACCGATGACACGACAGCCAACGCCGGATTCAGCGGCTCCAAGTTCGGTCAGCGAAAGAAGCCATATAAAAGAAACAATCAGGGACCATCCAGCTTGGACCGCATACTCGATCGTCCGTGCCAGATCCACGGCACCCCAGACAAACCAGCCAATCATACCAACAGAGATTGTTGGGTTTTCAAACAGGCTGGCAAGTTAAACGCCGAGAACAAGGAAAATGGATCGCAAACCGAGGACGATGACGAGGAGCCCCAAAGAATCAACACTGGGGATGTAAGAAGTTTCCCCCTCAGGTCAAAACGGTGAACATGATATATGCTACACACATCCCCAAGAGGGAGCGCAAGCGCGCGCTCATGGACGTCTATGCGATAGAGCCAGTCGCCCCAAAATTCAATCCATGGTCATCATGCCTGATCACCTTTGATCGTTGGGATCATCCGACCAGTATCCATCATGGCGGTTCAGCCGCGCTGGTCCTCGACCCAATCATTGATGGATTTCACCTGACGCGGGTCCTCATGGACAGTGGTAGCAGCCTCAAACTGCTCTATCAGGACACAGTGCACAAAATGGGCATTAATCCATCACGGATCAAGCCCACAAAGACTACCTTTAAAGGAGTCATACCAGGTGTAGAGGCCCGCTGTACGGGCTCAATCACACTAGAGGTTGTCTTCGGATCTCCGGACAACTTCCGAAGCGAAGAGTTAATCTTCGATATCGTCCCCTTTCGTAGCGGCTATCACGCACTGCTTGGATGAACCGCATTCACTCGATTCAACGCGGTGCCACACTATGCTTATCTCAACCTCAAGATGCCCGGACCACGCGGTGTCATAATAGTTAATGGAAACACGGAACGCTCCCTCCGTACCGAGGAGCACACCACTGCCTTAGCATCAGAAGTACAGAGCGGCCTTCTCAAGCAGAACCTCAATTCAGCGGCTGAACTCCTGCACACTGTCAAGAGAGTCCGAACTATTCTGCAGCAGGACAGCTCGGCTCGTCGAGAGCTCAATTAGCAATTTGGCCTCCGTCCCAGTCCCGATCAAGTGGCGGCATTCGTACCGCGCGTACATAACTACGTACTCAAAATACCATGGGCATAGATGGAGGCATACCTACCTTGAGAGCCACAATACGGCTCGACCGCTCCCGGACACACATACTTTCACTGTTTCTTTTTTCCCCTTTTCAGGTTTCTTTTCCATAGGCCTTCCCTGATGGCTTGATCGGAGGTCCTTTCGAAGGACAAATACACCAAGACGGCAGTCAGCTTGGGCGTAGAGGGGAATTTCCAGGTGGTCTCTTTAAACGACCACTCTACCTATTTTCAGGACCCACATGCATCCCTCCATTGGGAGTGGCATATTAAATAGCCTGTTACTAATTGCACTACTTGTACAAATACACTTTGACGTATCAGACAAGTTATAATGGAAACAGTTTGTGGCCCAAATTCTACGGCTCTAGCTTATTACTCTTTCCTATTTTCTTTTTTTTGATAACTTTATCAAATAGCACCCGTACACTTAGTACGTCTCAATTTGCCAGGGGCTTCATAGCGCCCCGCAATATAGCAACAAAGTCCGAACACTTTTTATAGTATAGTTTGGCACCCTGAATTTAGCACTATATGCATTGGCTCCGAATCATGTCTTTGGTCAATAGTTGGGTTGCCCGGCTCCTGTGTTTGCTACCTTACGTTCCGCTATATCGGCTAGGGTAGTAAAGGGAGAACTACTGCGATTGTGCCCTGGTTTACCCGGATGAGCACCTCAGTAGAGAAAGCCGAAAACTGACTGTCATGATGCGGCGAGAGCCGGTCAGCTCTTCGGAGGTTTCAAATCATTAGAGATTTTTTCCGCATTACGCGAGGGATCGGTACTTACCCGATCAGGTACTTATAGCATCCTAGTTCAGATACTAGGGGCTGCACCCACATTTTTATTGTCAAACTCCTATGGCTAAGTGAGGGTGCTAAAGCCGCATAGTCTATTTGCCTGGTTCGTTGCGCTAAATACCTCCTTCAAGGACCAAACAATTGGATCAAGAGTGTTTAGATTACATCCCGAACACCCCCGTACTACCTACGTGGGGGCAGAAGCCGATGACTGGCCAACTCTCAGATTTTACAAAACACGGCCCCACAGGAGGTAATTTTTTAAAAAACATAACAAATATTATATTACATAACAACTTTCTTTCATCATACAAGGCAAAGACAGCATGAATGTATTCATTCAAAGATAATGTCTTGCGCACATTGCGTCGCCATGCTACCTCTTGAGCACTGCATTGGATTTCCTTGAAGAGGAAAGGTGATGCAGCACAGTAGTGTAAGTATTTCCCTCAGTTTTTTAGAACCAAGGTATCAATCCAGTAGGAGGCTACGCGCGAGTCCCTCGTACCTGCACAAAACAAATAACTCCTCGCAACCAACGCGATAAGGGGTTGTCAATCCCTTCACGGTCATTTACAAGAGTGAGATCTGATAGATATGATAGGATAATGTTTTGGTATTTTTGTGATAAAGATGCAAAAGTAAAATAAAAGCAAAGTAAAAAGCAAAGGCAATAATAAAGTGTTGGAAGATTAATATGATGAAGATAGACCCGGGGGCCATAGGTTTCACTAGTGGCTTCTCTCAAGAGCATAAGTATTTTACGGTGCGTGAACAAATTACTGTTGAGCAATTGACAGAATTGAGCATAGTTATGAGAATATCTAGGTATGATCATGTATATATGCATCACGTCCGAGACAAGTAGACCGACTCCTACCTGCATCTACTACTACTACTCCACTCATCGACCACTATCCAGCATGCATCTAGAGTATTAAGTTCATGAAAACAGAGTAACGGCTTAAGCAAGATGACATGTCAGAGAGGATAAATTCATGCAATATGATAAAAACCCCATCTTGTTATCCTCGATGGCAACAATACAATACGTGCCTTGCTGCCCCTACTGTCACTGGGAAAGGAGACCGCAAGATTGAACCCAAAGCTAAGCTCTTCTCCCATTGCAAGAAAAACCAATCTAGTAGGCCAAACCAAACTGATAATTCGAATAGACTTGCAAAGATAACCAATCATACATCAAAGAATTCAGAGAAGATTCAAATATTGTTCATAGTTAATCTTGATCATAAACCCACAATTCATCGGTCTCAACAAACACACCGCAAAAAGAAGATTACATCGAATAGATCTCCACGAGAGAGGGGGAGAACATTGTATTGAGATCCAAAAAGACAGAAGAAGCCATCTAGCTACTAACTATGGACCCGAAGGTCTGAGGCAAACTACTCACACTTCATCGGAGGGGCTATGGTGATGATGTAGAAGCCCTCCGTGGTGGATGCCCCCTCTGGCGGAGCTCCGGAACAGGCCCCAAGATGGGATCTCGTGGGTACAGAAGGTTGCGGTGGTGGAATTAGGTTTTTGCTCTATATCTGATCATTTGGGGGTACGTAGGTATATATAGGAGGAAGAAGTACGTCGGTGGAGCAACGTGGGGCCCATGAGCGTGGAGGGCGCGCCCTGGGGGGGTGGGCGGGGAAATCCAACGCAGTGCTCAAGAGGTAGCAAGAAGAATTTCTGGCAGCGTTGCCGGGGAGGCTCATGCAAGAGCAAGTCAAGCACCATACCAAGTACCCATCACAATCCCTATCTTCCGCATTACATTATTTGCCATTTGCCTCTCATTTTCCTCTCCCCCACTTCACCGTTGCCGTTTTATTCTCCCTCTCTTTCCCAATCTCCTCCTCTTTTTCCCGTTTGCCTTCTCGCTTGCCGTTTTTCTGTTTGCTCGTGTGTTAGTTCGCTTGCTTGTCGTTATGTCTAGTTCCTTATCCGCTCCTATGTCTCCCGAGTTTGAAGTTCTTCACTTCAAGCAAAGGCAAGGAGAAAACTTAAAAGATGCTTGGTATAGGATAATGGAATCTTATCGCAAGTGCACCCTAGAGGTGAACTTCAGAATTCTTCTTCGTAATTTTTATATTGGGTTAAATATGACACATAGACAACTCTTGGATTGCATTGCCAAGGGAAATTTCATTAAGATTGATCCCAGTATTGCGCATGAAATTGTGGAGGGAATAGTGGGAACACTACCTCAAAAGGGAGGATCACATCCTACCCAAGAAGAAACCCAAGTGTTTGAAAAGATCTGCGAAGTAACAAAAAAATTACAGAAGTCTCTTGAGCCTCTGAAAAGTGTTAGCGAAAATCTTCACCGCATGAATATGTTGATCACTCTTTGCAATAAGCGGTTGGATTCTTTAGATCTAAAAATTTCTGAGTATGAAGGGAAGCGGAAAGAACCTCCCGGATTTGAGCATGACTCCGCTAAAAAACTGAAAAATTAAAGATGGCAATACCTAGATCTATCCTCGCTTTTATGCCTAGCTAGGGCATTAAACGATAGCGCTTGTTGGGAGGCAACCCAATTTTATTTTTTAGTTTTTTGATTTGGCTTCTGTTTAGGAATAAATAATCCATCTAGCCTCTGTTTAGACGTGTTTTTATGTTTTAATTAGTGTTTGTGCCAAGCTAGACCTATTGGATCTTCTTGGATGATAGTTATTTGATCTTGCTGCAATTTCCAGAAACTTTGTGCTCAGTGCCCGAATTATTAAAAATCACCAGAACGTGATAAAATACTGATTCCAATTTCTGATGATCAATAAACAAATTGTCTAGGTCGTCTAATTTTGGTAGATGTTTTGGAGGTCCAGAAGTTTGCGTTAGTTACAGACTACTACAGACTGTTCTGTTTTTGACAGATTCTGTTTATCGTGTGTTGTTTGCTTATTTTGATGAATCTATGGCTAGTAAAATAGTTTATAATCCATAGAGAAGTTGGAATACAGTAGGTTTAACACCAATATAAATAAAGAATGAGTTAATTACAGTATCTTAAAGTAGTCTTTTGTTTTCTTTCTCTAACGGAGCTCACGAGATTTCTATTGAGTTTTGTGTTGTGAAGTTTTCAAGTTTTGGGTAAATTCTTTTGATGGATTATGGAACAAGGAGTGGCAAGAGCCTAAGCTTCGGGATGCCCATGGCACCCCCAAGATAACCCAAGGACACCAAAAAGTCAAAGCTTGGGGATGCCCCGGAAGGCATCCCCTCTTTCGTCTACTTCCGTCGGTAATTTACTTAGCTATATTTTTATTCACCACATGATATGTGTTTGGCTTGGAGCGTCTTGTATCATTTGCATCTTTGCTTGTTAGTCTACCACAATCATCCTTGCTGTACACACCTTTTGAGAGAGCCATACATAAATTGGAATTTGATAGAATACTCTATGTGCTTCACTTATATCTTTTGAGCTTGATAGTTTTGCTCATAGTGCTTCACTTATATCTTTTGAGCTTGATAGTTTTGCTCATAGTGCTTCACTTATATCTTTTGAGCGTGATAATTTTTGTCTAGTGCTTCACTTAGATATTTTAGAGCACGGTGGTGGATTTGTTTTAAAGAAACTATTGATCTCTCATGCTTCACTTAGATTATTTTGAGAGTCGTTAATAGCATGGTAATTTGCTTAATATTAATATACTTGGTATTCAAGATATGTGAAACTTTCTTTTGAGTGCGTTGAATACTAAGAAAAGTTTGATGCTTGATAATTGTTTTGAGATATGAAGATGGTGATATTGGAGTCATGCTAGTTGAGTAGTTGTGAATTTAAAGAATGCTTGTGTTGAAGTTAGCAAGTCCCATAGCATGCACGCATGGTTAAAGTTGTGTATCAAATTTGAAACATGAAGTGTACCTGGCTTGTGCATCCTTATGATGGCGGTCGGGGACGAGCGATGGTCTTTTCCTACCAATCTATCCCCCTAGGAGCATGCGCGTAGTACTTGATTTTTGATGACTTCTAAATTTTTGCAATAAGTATATGAGTTCTTTTAACTAATGTTGAGTCCATGAATTATACACACTTTTACCTTTGCGCCTTTGGTAGCCTCTTCGGTACCGTGCATTGCCCTTTTCTCACCTTGAGAGTTGGTGCAAACTTCGCCGGTGCATCCAAACCCCGTGATATGATACGCTCTATCGCACATAAACCTCCTTATATCTTCCTCAAAACAGCCACCATACCTACCTATTATGGCATTTCCATAGCCATTCCGAGATATATTGCCATGCAACTTTCCACCGCTCCGTTCATCATCATCATGACATACTTTACTTTTGTCATATTGCCATTGCATGATCATGTAGTTGACATCGTATTTGTTGCAAAGCCACCATGCATTATTTTTCATACATGTCACTCTTGATTCATTGCACCATCTTGGTACATCACGAGGCATTCATATAGAGTCATATATTGTTCTAGTTTCGAGTTGTAATCCTTATGTTGTAATCAATAGAAGTGTGATGATCATCATTATTAGAGCATTGCCCAAAAAAAGAGAGAAAGGCCAAAAATAAAAAAAAGGAAAGGCCAAAAAAAAAGAAAATAAATAAAAAGGGCAATGTCACTATCTCTTTTTCCACACTTGTGCTTCAAAGTAGCACCTTGTTCTTCATGTAGTGAGTCTCATATATTGTGCTTCAAAGTAGCACCATGTTTTTCATATAGTGAGTCTCATAAGTTGTCTTTTTATACTAGTGGGAATTTTTCATTATAGAACTTGGCTTGTATATTCCTACGATGGGCTTCCTCAAATGCCCTAGGTCTTCATGAGCAAGCAAGTAGGATGCACACCCACTAGTTTTATTTTGTTGAGCATTCATAGCTCTAGTGCATCCGTTGCATGGCAATCCCTACTCCTCATGTTGACATCAATTGATGGGCATCTCCATAGCCCGTTGATTATCCTCGTCAATGTGAGACTTTCTCCTTTCTGTCTTCTCCACACAATCCCCATCATCGTATTCTATTCCACCCATAGTGCTATATCCATGGCTCATGCTCATGTATTGCGTGAAGGTTGAAAAAGTTTGAGATTATTTAAGTATGAAACAATTGCTTGGCTTGTCATCGGGGGTATAGAAGTTGGGAACATCTTTGTGTGAAGAAAATGAAGCGTAGCCTAACTATATGATTTTGTAGGGATGAACTTTCTTTTGCCATGCTATTTTGAGAAGACATGATTACTTTGATTAGTATGCTTGAAGTATTACTATTTCTTTTATCAAATATGAACTTTTATTTTGTATTCATTCGGATCTGAATATTCATACCACAATTAAGAAGATTTACATTGAAATTATGCCAAAGTATCACTCCGCATCAAAAATTCTCATTTTATCATATACCTACTAGAGGATGAGCAGGAATTAAGCTTGGGGATGCTCTCGATACGTCTCCAACGTATCTATAATTTTGATTGCTCCATGCTACTTTATCTACTGCTTTTGGACTATATTGGGCTTTATTTTCCACTTTTATATTATTTTTGGAACTAACCTATTAACCGGAGGCCCAGCCGTAATTGTTGTTTTTGCCTATTTCGGTGTTTCAAGAAACGGAATATCAAACGGAGTCCAAACGGAATGAAACCTTCGAACGTGATTTTCTCACCGAACGTGATCCAGAGACTTGGGCCCTACTCCAAGGAACAAAGAGGCGGTCACGAGGGTGGGGGCGCGACCCCTGCCTCGTGGGCCCCTATTGCTCCACCGACGTACTCCTTCCTCCTATATATACCTACGCACTCCCCAAACGATCGTAACAGGAGCCAAAACCTAATTCCACCGCCGCAACTTCCTCAGATCCACGAGATCCCATCTTGGGGCCTGTTCGGAGCTCACGAGGGGCATCCACCACGGAGGGCTTCTACATCATCACCATAGCCCCTCCGATGAAGTGTGAGTAGTTTACTTCAGACCTTCGGGTCCATAGCTAGTAGCTAGATTGCTTCTTCTCTCTTTTTGGATCTCAATACAATGTCCTCCCCCTCTCTCGTGGAGATCTATTCGATGTAATCTTCTTTTTGCGGTGTGTTTGTTGAGACCGATGAATTGTGGGTTTATGATCTAGATTATCTATGAATAATATTTGAATCTTCTCTTAATTCTTTTATGTATGATTGGTTATCTTTGCAAGTCTCTTCGAACTATCCGTTTGGTTTGGCCAACTAGATTGGTAGTTCTTGCAATGGGAGAAGTGCTTAGCTTTGGGTTCAATCTTGCGGTGTCCTTTCCCAAAGGATGTAAGGCAGCAAGGCACGTATTGTATTGTTTCCATCGAGGATAACAAGATGGAGTTTTTATCATATTGCATGAATTTATCCCTCTACATCATGTCATCTTGCTTACATGCGTTACTGCTTTTTAACTTAATACTCTAGATGCATGCCGGATAGCGGTCGATGAGTGGAGTAATAGTAGTAGATGCAGGTGAGTCGGTCTACTTGTCTCGGACGTGATGCCTATATACATGATCATACCTAGATATACTCATAATTATGCTCAATTCTGTCAATTGCTCAACAGTAATTTGTTCACCCACCTTAGAATGCTTATGCTCTTGAGAGAAGCCACTAGTGAAACCTATGGCCCCCGGGTCTATTCTCATCATATCAATCTCCATTACTTTAATACTTGCTTTGTTTTTACTTTGCCTTTTACTTTTCACTTTGCATCTCTATACCAAAAAATACCAAAAATATTATTTATCATATCTATCGATCTCACTCTCGTAAGTGACCGTGAAGGGATTGACAACCCCTAATCGCGTTGGTTGCGAGGAGCTATTGTTTTGTGCAGGTACGAGGGACTTGTGCGTGGCCTCCTACTAGATTGATACCTTGGTTCTTAAAAACTGAGGGAAATACTTACGCTACTTTGCTGCATCATCCTCTCCTCTTCGGGGAAATCCAACGCAGTGCTCAAGAGGTAGTAGTCACCGGCAGGATGGGCACACCTGCCTCTCTTGAAGGAGGCTGCTCGCCGGATTCCAGAGTCGTATAGGTCTCCGGAACCGTATCCGGCTGGGGGCCGAGCTGAACACGGCCCCCATCGCCGGTCTCCATGGGGGTCTGCTCCCCCATATATCCGGCGACTGAGGTTTCTCCCTTCGGCGCCTCCCGAATAGTCTCCTGGGCTTCCCCCTGGCCGGGGAAGGTCCTTCGGGGCAGCACCTCGGCGTCGCCCTTGGCCGGAGGAGATTGAGCGGCCGGCGGAGACTCACTGGCCATCGTCTTCGAATCCAGCGAACCTCGATGAGGATCGAGGGAGCTATCATGGGCCGGACTGCAACAGCACAATTTAACATTTTAATACCATAAAACAAAGAGGCTGGATATATGGATGTATGTGGGCCTTTAGTACTCACGATGCGGCCAGGGGCTTGTTTCGAGGGCGTCGCTCCCGACTGCTGTCGACGTCCCACGCGGTGTTATCCGCAAGGGGGGCCTTTCCCCTCTTGGGCGCCTCCGCCTCCAGATTTGTGGAGGCTGCCCTTTTCTTCCTCCCTCCATCAGGGGGAGAGTTGCTTTCGTACTCCTCCTTGTCGTCGTCTTCAGCGACAAAGGAGTGAGTCTTGTCTTCGGACGACATGTCTGAAGCTCCCTTGCGGCGGGGGCCACTCCGGACCCCCTTGGCCTTCTTCTTGGCCTTCTTCTCCGGCGCCTGATAGGGCGCCGGGACCAACATCTTCGCCGGGAGTGGGATGACTGGTCCTTCGGGCAGCGGAGCCGAACATTGAATCTGCTCCGCTTTCTCTGTCCATACCTGAAAAATAGTAAAATTTAGATATCCTCCTTGAACAAGCAAGTAGATGATGCGCCTTGAGGCCTGAAAGACTTACCGCACTGGCAGGATGGGCAAGATCGTGCCCGCGGTCCGAGTCTATGGCCGGCGGCGTCTCGTTGCCCTTAAAGAGCAACTTCCAAGCATCTTCGTGAGTGGTTCTCAAGAGCCTATCCATGGTTTGATGCTTCTCCGGATCAAATTCCCACAGAGGTCAGATTCGGCTTTGGCATGGGAGGATCTAGTGTAGGATCGAAAGTATGTCTAGAGGGGGGGTGATTAGACTACTTGACCAAATAAGAATCTAGACTTTTCCCAATTTTAGTTCTTGGCAGATTTTAGCAACTTTAGAACAAGTCAAGCAATCTTAACACAATTCAAGCAAGCATGCAAAGAGTATATGAGCAGCGGAAAGTAAAGCATGCAACTTGCAAGAATGTAAAGGAAGGGTTTGGAGGATTCAAACGCAATTGGAGACACGGATGTTTTTGTCATGGTTCCGATAGGTGGTGCTATCGTACATCCACGTTGATGGAGACTTCAACCCACGAAAGGTAATGGTTGCGCGAGTCCACGGAGGGCTCCACCCACGAAGGGACCACGAAGAAGCAACCTTGTCTATCCCACCATGGCCGTCGCCCACGAAGGACTTGCCTCACTAGCGGTAGATCTTCACGAAGTAGGCGATCTTCTTGCCCTTAAAAACTCCTTGGTTCAACTCCACAATCTTGTCGGAGGCTCCCAAGTGACACCTAGCCAATCTAGGAGACACCACTCTCCAAGAAGTAACAAATGGTGTGTTGATGATGAACCCCTTGCTCTTGTGCTTCAAATGATAGTCTCCCCAACACTCAACTCTCTCTCACAGGATTTGGATTTGGTGGAAAGAAGATTTGAGTGGAAAGCAACTTGGGGAAGGCTAGAGATCAAGATTCATATGGTAGGAATGGAATATTTTGGCCTCAACACAAGTGTAGGTGGTTCTCTCTCAGAAAATGTGTATTGGAAGTGTAGGTTTGTTCTGATGGCTCTCTCCACGAATGAAGAGGGGGTGGAGGGATATATATAGCCTCCACACAAAATCTAACCATTACACACAACTTACCAATCTCGCTGGGACCGAATTGACAAACTCGGTCGGACCGATTCAGCAAATCTAGTGACCGTTAGGATTTTTGGTGGGACCGATGCAACTCGGTAGGACCGATATGGTTAGGGTTAGGGCATAACGTAATCTCGATGAGACTGATTACACAAACTCGGTGAGAACGATTTTGGTAATAAGCTAACCATTTGTGGGACCGATTCGCTCATTTTGGTGAGACCGAAATGTTACAAAAGGGAAACAGAGAGTTTACATTGCAATCTCGGTGGGACCGATCGCTCATCTCGGTAGGACCGAAACATTACCAAGGGAAACAGAGAGATTACAATCCCATATCGGTGAGACTGAGATCCCTATCGGTGAGACCGATTTGCCTAGGGTTTGTGGCAGTGGCTATGACATCTGAACTCGGTGGCGCCGGATAGAAAGAATCGGTGGGGCCGAGTTTGACTTTTGGTTTAGGTCATATGTGGATGTGAGAAAGTAGTTGAGGGCTCTGGATCATATCACTAAGCATTTTGAGCAAGCAAGCCATTAAGCAACACCTCATCCCTCCTTGATAGTATTGGCTTTTCCTATAGACTCAATTGATCTTGGATCACTAAAATATAAAATGTAGAGTCTTGAGCTTGAGCCAAACCCTTTGTCCTTAGCATTTTGAGGGGTACACTTATCACATCCATGCCATGCCAATCATTGAGCTTTCCTGTAATATTAGTCTTGAAATAGTGTTAGCTCAATGAGCTATATGTTGTTAGGAATTACCAAAACCACCTAGGGATAGTTGTACTTTCATCTAGCGAACTAGCATCACCTGGATCACGTCGACGAGCTTGATGTTTTTATACACCATGCCTTGGATGCGCGTCTACAGCGCTATTAGTTCATCCGACGAAGACCAGGTTGGGCCCTTCTCTATCCAGGAGGTGAGCCGCATTGGAGCTCTGGACTTGAATTCGGGAGTCACGGCCCAGGTGGTGTCGCGGGGCTCTATGATGTAGATCCACAGTTTCGGCCACTCCCTGACGGTCTCCACAAAAGTACCCTTGGGCCATGTGACATTGGGCAACTTGCTCACCATGGCGCCTCCGCACTCTGCGTGCTGGCCATCCACCACCTCCGGCTTCATGTTGAAGATCTTGAGCCACAATCCGAAGTGGGGTTGGATGCGAAGGAAAGCCTCGCACATGACAATGAATGCCGAGATGTTGAGGAAATAGTTCGGAGCTAGATCATGGAAATCTAGCCCGTAATAGAACATAAGCCCGTGGGCGAAAGGGTGGATAGGAAACCCTAACCCGCGGACGAAGTGAGGGATGAACACCACCCTCTCATTGGGCTTCGGGGTGGGGACAATTTGCCCCTTGGCTGGAAGCCGGTGGGCGATTTCTTTCGCCAGATATCCGGCCTCCCGAAGCTTGGTGATGTCCTTCTCCTTAATGGAGGAGGCCATCCACTTGCCTTGACCTCCAGATCTGGACATGGTTGAGTGCTTTCTTGAAGCAAAAAGGATGAGGACTTGAGCGCTGGAGCTCGAGAATGGAAGGGCAGAGAAAGAGAAGGCGTGGGTGAAGAAGGGGAATCCTTATCTCCTTATAAAGGCAGTGAGTATCAAGTGCCTCCCCACTCGCCTTAAAACTCACCTGTTCCCAAGGGCTGTGCAAACGGCACGGTTGGACTACCCACACCCGTATTGATGAGAATCCCGCAATAAGGGGACACGATCTCTGCTTTGACAAGATGTGCCAATGGAAACCGCATCTCGAAACGTGGAACAGCAGACGAAAACGGTTCGAAATAATGATCGGGCAGACGTGATGTCATCTTGCAAAAAGTGGTCAGCAGATTGGGCTCGTGAAATATTATACTCTCTGCGGTTGTGTATGGTACTTGTGTTGCAGATCTAGATATATTCATTGCATCCGAAGACTATTTTGGATTATTCAGAGGAGGGAACCCGCCTTGCGATGCCGAAGATAATATGCGCGCTGGACACCTCGTCATTGAAGCCTGGTTCAGGGGCTACTGAGGGAGTCCTGGACTAAGGGGACCTCGGATGTCCGGCCTGTTGGACATGGGGCGGGCTAATGGACTGTGAAGATACAAGACCGAAGACTCTCTCCCGTGTCCGGATGGGACCCTCCTTGGCGTGGAAGGCAAGCTTGGCGTCTAAATATGAAGATCCCTTCATGTAACCTACTTTGTACAACCCTAGTCCCTCCGGTGTCTATATAAACCGGAGGGCTTAGTCCGGATCGAGATATAGTCATACAAAGTGCTAGACTTCTAGGGTTTTAGCCATAACGATCTCGTGGTAGATCAACTCTTGTAATACTCATATTCATCAAGATCAATCAAGCAGGAAGTAGGGTATTACCTCCATAGAGAGGGCCCGGACCTGGGTAAACATTATGTCCCCTGTATCCTGTTACCATCGACCTTAGACGCACAGTTCGGTACCCCTACCCGAGATCTGCCGGTTTTGACACCGACAGTAGGTGCCGGGTGCGTCCAACGCATGTGCTGAAACTTGATTTGCTCTAACATAGCACATAGAGGAAAGAGTAAACCCTTCTCGTGGGTTGAGTCAAAGGGATAATTTGTGTGGGCCTATAGATGTTGATCATTCTTTGTTCTTGTGAACAAAAAATAACCAATAAAAAACATAGTCTACAAATTAGCAAAACAAGGATCTCAAGGTTTATATAATCGCCATGACATGTCACTATAGAGTTGATCATTCTTTGATTTTTTAGAACAAAAAATAAGCAATAAAAACATAGTCTACAAATTAGCAAAACAAGGATCCCAAGGTTCATATAATCGCCATGACAGGTCACTATAGAGACATTTATCTCTATAATGACCGTGTCATATCATTTAAATGAAGCTTGAGATATGCAACCTCCCATCGGGTCACCCATCCTTAGACTACTCCATCCCCAGCACGCTTAACTTCTGTGTTCTATTCGACTAGGCTAGCGCATGGGAAGCCGCCCCTTGCTGATAGGAATTGCCTCCTTGCCTTTAAGGCGTTTCACGCTGGTCACCCTATGGGACCTACTCCCTCCTATCACACACATTTGTGCTTTTAGAAACCGTGTGTGATATTTACATGGCCGGTGTGTCACCACGTAGACTTCAATGAGCACCGACACTGACAGCAGGAAAACGATGGAAGAAGAGGCGGGAAACCGATGAGAGGAGTGGCGGGAAACAGTAGCGTGTTTAAATATATAATAACATTAATATAGAAAACTTAGTAGAGAAGGAAGCATGAGCTAGCACGACGCATGTGAATAGTGCTTACCCATATACTGCATGTGCTGTTGAAAGGGATGAGGATTGCTGTTCGATCTGGGAGCATCCAACGGTGCAGATGTATGATCCGTGGGGTTTGGGTTCTGGCCAATCAGAATGCATGACTCAGATCGCGCGCGCAGCAGGGGGGCATCGGCCACGGTTTGGTAGGCACACGGCTTTCGTGAGTGAACCGTGTGCTATTTGAAAACATTTAGTGAGAAGAATCTCGGTTTACAAATCCCCATAAATCCAAAACTCATCCGAAAATTGTGAAACTTGGCATGGTGTCACGACATGGCACATATATGTCGAGGATTTTTTGGTCCATTTTAGCGCAAGTTTTATTACAAGCCACTTACAAGCCAGAGCTTCTTTCAAAGAAGCCCCATGGTTCCGATAGGGAAACGTGTCCCCCTTGTGGGCAAAACGATAATCACTGCCTCTTTTCGCCTTGTATTTTCTTCTACGGGCAACATGGAACGACATGATATCCATGCTGAAATTTAAACTTATTCAGGGTTCGTTTGGCCTTTTTATACACTAATTGAGTTTCCTAGGCATTTAATGTCCATAATTCAAATCTGAACTACAAATACATGCTCCAGTTCACCAAAATGGCTAGAAAAATTATACATGTGTCCTTGGGTGCATGTTTAGGTCCCATGCTAGGAATGGGAATGAATTACAACCATACCGACGTCCTGGCTCGTCCTCAAACATTTGGAATCTCGGTTTTTAAATCCCCATAAATCCAAAACTCACCAGGAAGTCATGAAAGTTGGCATGGTGTCACGTCATGGCACATATATGTCGTGGTAAAAACATTGTCCAATTTGGGCCAAGCTTTATTACAAATCGGAGCCTATCGCAAGAACCCTCATGGTTTTGATAGGGAAACGTGTCCCCTTGTGGGCGAAACAATAATCGCTCCCTCTTCCAGCCTTGTATTTTCTTCTACACACAACATGGAACAACGGGAGATTCGTGCTGAACTTTGAAATTATTCAAGGTTCGTTTGACCTTTTTATTCATTAATTGAGTTTTCTAGGCATTTAATGACCATAATTCAAATCCAAACTACAAATACATGCTCCAGTGCACCAAAATGGCTAGAAAAACGTACATGTGTTCTTGGGGTGCATGTTTAGGTCCCATGGAAGGAATGGGAATGAATTCAACCGTCTCGGCGTCCTGGCTCGGCCACAAACATTGCGAATCTCAGTTTTTAATCTCTGTAAATCAAAAACTCACCAGGAAACCATGAAAGTTGGCATGGTGTCACTACATGGCACATATATGTTGTGGTAAAATAATTGTCCAATTTGGTCCAAGCTATATTATAAGCATCTTACAATCAGAAGCTTCTCGCAATCCTCGTGGTTCTGGTAGGGAAACATGCCCCTTTTGTGGGCGAAACGATAATCGCTGCCTCTTCTCGCCTTGAACTTTGTTTTCTACAGGCAACCTAGAATAACATGAGTGTCGTGCTGAAATTTGAAACTGTTCAGGGTCGTTTGGCCATGTTATATATTAATTGAATTTTCTAGGCATTTAATGCAGTCCATAATTCAAATTTGAACTACAAGCACATGCTCCAGTGAAGCAAAATGGGTGGAAAATCATACACGTGTCATTGGGTGCATGTTTAGGGCTCATTGAAGGAACGTGAATGAATAACTTCTCGTCGTCCTGAAACATTGAGAATCTCGGTTTTTAAATCCTAGTAAATCAAAAACTCACCCTAAAAACATGAAACTTGGCATGGTTTCATGCCATGGCACATATATGCCGTGGTAAAAAAAATTCCAGTTTGAGACAAGGCGCACACATTAATACCGAAGTAGTCCTTTTGAAACAAATAACTGACACGTTAATATCTCAAACGGTTGTATTATATGAACCATGTGGTCCCGTAACAATTTAAGTGCGGCCGCACGTCCCTCTTTTCTTATGGGATAGTACTACCTCCGTCCTCGTTCATTGGTCATCTTTGTATTTTGTGCCAAAATTTAACCATACTTTGTGGCGTGCATGCAGCTATTCGATTAGACGGGACAAGCGTGAGAAGTATGCCGTGCAGGCTCAACGGTACGTGTGCGAGCAGTCCGCCACGCAGGCTCGACGAGATGCGTGCATCCTGTCCACCTCGCAGGCTCTCTCACAACTTCTCCATCCACCAGCCGCCCACCTCACCGGGAAGCGATCTCTTTGACCTCCATCCACCAGCCGCCCGCCTCGCTCACAACTTCTCCATTAATGGCGGCCGGGCCGCTGTTTATCACGCGATTAATTAAAGCACCTGGACGGATGGTGTTTGCTTGTGATCCCATGGCCTCGCTCAACGTTAGCATTTGCTTGTTTGTCTTTTCAACTCGTATTTTGGCCTAATTTAAAATGCCACATAGGCACTAGATAATACAACGACAAATAAAATGGCAACAGATAATACACTAACAAATTTACAATGGCGTGGATAATAATTGTCTTAAATATTCTGGATAATTTAAAATGCCACATGCGGCAAAGCCCGGAACACACGAGGGCAAGAGAAGAAGGAGATCACAGACAACAATCTGGGTCGCTACAGTCTCTACTCCTCGATGGATCGCCAGGCGACAACATCCTCCAGCTCCTTCTTCAATTCCTCACGACTTTGCTTGAAAGCAGCCAGAGATTCCTCCACCTCCTGCTCGCGCTCGATCCAGAGCTTCCTCAAGTCACCCATCAGTTCGTCGATGATCGCTGTCAACGTCATCCCCGAGGCACTGCTCTGCACATGCAGCATCTTCCAGCCGACGGCCTCCTCCTCCTTCTCGGCAAGCGCCTTGAGGAGCTTCGCATTGTCACCCATGAGTTGCTCGACGAGGCCAGTCGCCTTCTCAACCGAGGCATCACTGATGTCGAGAAGCTTCATCAAACCGTCGACCAGCTCCTGCTGCTTAATGAGGCCAACGAGAATGTCATCGTCGCCAGCCAAGGACTTCATCAATGCCAGCTCGTCGCAATCGCCGATGCAGTGAGTGCGCTTGTGATAGCCCTCGCGTGCCCGTGAGAGCTCGTTCAAGGGCTCTGCGGCGCGCCGGGACATCTCTGCTGCTGCTGCCGCTTGGCGGCGGGACCGCGGCCTTGGTCTTTGCTGCCTGGTTATATGTCCACCCAAAACTCCTACCAGTCATGGCGGAATGACTTGGTAGGACAGATCAGTTTTGTGGGTGATGAGGAGAGGAACTGTGAAGTAATTTTCGACTGGGTAGTTTTTATAGCCAGGTGCGAAGCTTGAACACATATTAGTTTGATCGGTGTGAAAAGATTTGCAATTACTTATTGCGTTGTAATCTGCAATGTGACGAGAAACAAGGTCAAAATTTATTGATGGTTCGGCCTACAAAGCCCGTTTACATTGTTACGGCTCGCCATAAACAGTTCTTATGGATTAACCATGTGCGCCGCATCGGAAGCCCGAAACGTGGGCCCGTGTTCTCGGATGTACGTGTACGTGTCTGCCCACTATCACGCATGGTCAAGATATCATAATCATGTGCGATGGATGCACCGTCGCGCCTCCCACGGGGTGCTAGAAGGTTGACCACGTGGTTGCTCGCTGTTGAGGTGATTGCGGCACGCTCTGCTCATCGTTGAGGCAGCCGCGGCGCGCTCTGCTCTCGTCTGTCTACGCGTTTTGCTCGCCATTGAGGTGGCCGCGGTGCGCTCCGCTCTGGCGTCCATGCGCGCGCTCTTCTCGCCATTGAGGCAAGTTTACAATGGCAACGGTTAATAAATGTCTTACACGTTCAGGATAATTTAAAATGCCACATGCGGCAACGCCCAAAACACTCCCGACCTACATATGCATACAATTATAATAAAATACAGGCTAAAAGGCTGAGCTGGCGGCCTTCCGACGACGGTCTTCTCGGACTCCATGATCAGCATAGCAACCTTGCGTCCGTTCATTCCAAGTGTCCCGACCCGCCTCCTCCTATGGAGCTGCTAGCGCTGGGAGGCTTTGGGGCTACTGGGCCACTTCCAGAAGAGCTTGACAACGTCCAATCGCGTGCATGATATCTCCGCGGAACCGCTCCATTTCCATGTCTCTGGCCTGGTAGCAAATTCTGTCCATCACCTGCATCCTCAAGATATCACGTTGGTGATATTCTACTTCCTTGGGGACATCAACTCCATCAAGGATGCGCTCGAGCCTGACTAACACATCATCGGGATCGAGGTTGACACGACCGCCGCGGGCAATGATGAAGCCGCAGGCTGGCTGTGCCTTAACTGAATCACAGAGGCCCTCTGCCCATTCCTTGTGGGGCATCAGGCTCTCGATGAGCACTGGTGACGGCGGCTCTTCGGGTGGGTCGTCGATTGTGCCGTTGAGCAGCTCTGGATCTTTGGCATGGTGGCTGGCAAACTGCTCATCACACCTCCTCTACAATATTTCGATTGTGCGCCCAAGGACTGTCACGCCGATATCGCTGCCGATGGGCCATGGTGCCTACACCGGCCGATGAAGCTCTTGCTCCCTGAACTGCTCCGGCTCGTTCTCCTCGCCGAAGATGTAACGCAGGTAGGGGTCGATGTTGAAGCTTTGGTCGTTTCCTGGCATGCTTGGAATAACTAATGGTAGATGGGTGAGGACTAGATCTGCGCAGAGTGTCGCGACGGTGCATTGCCGCTGGGTTATATGCAGCATGCCATTAGCTTGTGGCGGGAAACCGATGAGGGAAGAGGCGTGGATTTTACAATTCACCCATGTGGAGCGCGGGAAGCATTCGCTGGAGCGCGGGAAGACTAAGTGGAGCACACACACAACCCAAATACAGTATGCGGTGCCACGTGTCATTTATCACTCACGTGTTACCATAAGGAAACATATGTGTAACTTACTAATCATCATGAGTACTCGCAGACACATCGTGTGCGATACTCCTAGCCACCGCAAGCAACTAGTTTGCATTTTCCAAAGTTTTTTGCACAAACAGAATCGCACACGAACTAACTATAGTAACCGTCCGTGTTATAATTTCTCATCGCAAACAGTTCATCCGAGTGGGCTATTTGCTACGTATCACACACATCTTGTTTACACGAATCATTTGTGTTCTTTTGGTTCATCGCAACCAGTTCATCTATGTGAACTGTATGCCTCTTGTTAAGTTGAACCGTTCTGTTCTCTTCCCTAATCGAAAACAGTTCGTCTGTGTGAACCGTATGACGTATATCACACACTCCTTGATCTGGCTGACCGTTTCTGTTGCATTCCCTAATAGAAAACAGTTCATCGGAGCAAATTGTATGTCGTATATCACACACACATTGATATGGCTGCCCGTTTCTGTTGTTCTGTCTAATCACAAACAGTTCGTATGGATCAAACGTATGCCCAGCAACGCACAAGTAACTTAAATCTAAACCGTGTTTGATGTCTCTGCCATCGCAAATGTTTTGCATCTTTTTGATGGTTTTTTTACATCCCCGTTTGTGATTAATGCAACACACACAGTTTCGCCAAAGGGTCTCTGATCGTAGTGTCGCGTTAGCAGCATCTTGCAGTAATGAGAGACACTACCATCAACATGAGGCGGTAATTCAACTTACACTTTGTCAACATATTTTACATATGCAAATAAATAAGCTCACTGTATAAGTTTAAGATCCACATGCAATGTGAAATTGAATTGCCAAATAGCAGCATGGTACATTGATACAAGTGCAGGTCATATAATGAACATCACTGTAACAGATTCACCTGAAGAAAAATACTACTCTACTACCAGTACCATAGATTCAACTGACAGGGTCAAACAATGCTAGTAATTGCACACAGACTAACATCACAAGGCAGGAGAGAATAGATGGAACAGGGACCTGATGATGATAGTGTCGACGATGATCAGAATCGCTGAGGATGTGGATGATCTACAGACATTTGTCATCCAAAGTAAACACCTGCATGATTAAAAAAAACTACATCAAAACTTCTTCCAATCAATCAAACAATAAAGATTAGTGTGGATTATATAGAAGAGTAGAGATCTGTGTCCCTAGGAAGCACAACAAATGCTAAAAATCAACTGGACAATTAATAATTGTATCCTTCTGTACAAGCACATATGAATAGATAACATTTTTGGTACAACAAAGCAACTCCATATGAGGATGAAAAGGGTTGTGTGATGAATAGCTTACAAACTTGACAATCTCTCGCCACATTGTAAACCAGATATTAGTATGAGGAAGAAATAATAATCTCTCGCCACGATCGACTCTTGTAACTGCTGTACGCAACTCTATATGTACCATGTACTGAACACTAAGGAAGTAACATTACACAACAGACACCAGCTACAAATCCCAGGCAATATTTACTAGCACAGTTAACCCGAACAATTACAAACAGTAGAGGAAATCATGAATGCTTGATACGTACATTTTGCATCATGCTTTTATATCGATATTTATTGCATTATGGGTTTTTATTACACATTATGTCACAATACTTATGCCTATTCTCTCTTATTTTACAAGGTTTACACGAAGAGGGAGAATGCTTAATTTGGAATTACGAAATTTGGAAAAGGAGCAAATATTAGAGACCTATTCTGCACAACTCCAAAAGTCCTGAAACTTCACGGAGGCACGTTTTAGAATATATAAAAAATATTGGGCGAAGAAAGTACCAGAGGGGGGCCACCCACCATCCACGAGGGTGGGGGCGCGCCCTACCCCCTAGGCGCACCCCCTGCCTCGTGGGCCCCCTGGCAGGCCTTCAGTACCCATCTTTGGCTATATGAAGTCTTTCGCCCTGGAAAAAATTAGAAGGAAGCTTTCGGGACGAAACACCACCGCCATGAGGCGGAACCTTGGCGGAACCAATCTAGGGCTCCGTCGGAGCTGTTCTGCCGGGGAAACATCCCTCTGGGAGGGGGAAATCATCACCATCGTCATCACCATCGTTCCTCTCATCGGGAGGGGGTCAATCTCCATCAACGTCTTCACCAGCACCATCTCATCTCAAACCCTAGTTCATCTCTTGTATCCAATCTTCGTCTCAAAACCTCAGATTAGTACCTGTGGGTTGCTAGTAGTGTAGACTACTCCTTGTAGTTGATGCTAGTTGGTTTATTTGGTGGAAGATCATATGTTCAGATCCTTTATGCATATTAATACCCCTCTGATTATGAACATGAATATGATCTATGAGTAGTTACATTTGTTCCTGAGGACATGGGAGAAGTCTTGCTATAAGTAGTCATGTGAATTTGGTATTCGTTCGATATTTTGATGAGATGTATGTTGTCTTTCCTCTAGTGGTGTTATGTGAACATCGACTACATGACACTTCACCATTATTTGGGCCTAGGGGAAGGCATTGGGAAGTAATAAGTAGATGATGGGTTGCTAGAGTGACAGAATCTTAAACCCTAGTTTATGTGTCGCTTCGTAAGGGGCTGATTTGGATCCATATGTTTCATGATATGGTTAGGTTTACCTTAATACTTCTTTTGTATTTGTGGATGCTTGCAATAGGGGTTAATCATAAGTGGGATGCTTTTCCGAGGAAGGGCACTACCCAAGCACCGGTCCACCCACATATCAAATTATCAAAGTAACGAATGTGAATCATATGAGCGTGATGAAAACTAGCTTGACGATAATTCCCATGTGTCCTCGGGAGCGCTTTCCTTTATATAAGAGTTTGTCCAGGCTTATCCTTTGCTACAAAATGGATTGTGCCACCTTGTGCACCTTGTTTACTTTTGTTACTTGTTACCCGTTACAAATTACCTTATCACAAAACTATCTGTTACCGATAATTTCAGTGCTTGCAAAGAATACCTTACTGAAAACCGCTTCTCATTTCCTTCTGCTCCTTGTTGGGTTTGACACTCTTACTTATCGAAAGGACTATGATAGATCCCCAATACTTGTGGGTCATCAAGACTCTTTTCTGGCGCCGTTGTCATGGAGTGAAGCGCCTTTGGTAAGTGGAATTTGGTAAGGAAAAATTTATATAGTGTGCTGAAATTTACTGTCACTTGTTACTATGGAAAGTAATCCTTTGAGGGGCTTGTTCGGGGTATCTTCACCCTGACTAGTAGAGCAAAGAGTTGCTCCTCAACCTAGTGAACCTACTGAAAATGTTTACTTTGAAATTTCTTCGGGTATGATAGAGAAACTACTAGCTAATCCTTTTACAGGAGATGGAACATTGCATCCCGATTTGCACCTAGTCTATGTGGATGAAGTTTGTGGATTATTTAAGCTTGCAGGTATGCCCGAGGATGTTATCAAGAAGAAGGTCTTCCCTTTATCTTTGAAGGTAAAGGCATTGACATGGTTTAGTCTATGTGATGATATGGGATCATGGAACTACAACCGATTGAAATTGGAATTTCATCAAAAGTTTTATCCTATGCATCTTGTTCATCGATCGTAATTGTATATATAATTTTTGGCCTCGCGAAGGAGAAAGCATCGCTCAAGCTTGGGGAGGCTTAAGTCAATGTTATATTCATGCCCCAATCATGAGCTCTCAAGAGAAATTATTATTCAAAAAATTTATGATTGACTTTCTCTCAATAATCGCTCCATGCTCGATTCTTCTTGTACTGGTTCTTTTATGTTGAAGACTATTGAATTCAGATGTCATTTATTGGAAAGAATTAAACGCAACTCTGAAGATTGGGAACTTGACGAAGGTAAGGAGTCAGGTATAACACCTAAGTTTGATTGTGTTAAATCTTTTATGGATACCAATGCTTTCCGTGAATTTAGCACTAAATATGGACTTGACTTTGAGATAGTAGCTTCTTTGTGTGAATCATTTGCTACTCATGTTGATCTCCCTAAGGAGAAGTGGTTTAAATATAATCCTCCCATTGAAGTAAAAGTAGTTGAACCTATTAAAGTTGAAGAAAATACTATCACTTATAATGTTGATCCTATTGTTCCTACCGCTTATATTGAGAAACCAACTTTCCTTGTTAGAATAAAGGATCATGCTAAAGCTTCAACTGTGGTTCGTAAGAGTAATCTAGGTCACCTAAACCCCCTGAGCAAATTAAAGTTGAACCTAGTATTGCTATGGTTAAAGATCTCTTGGCCAATAATATTGATGGGCATCTTATTTACTTCTGTGATGAAGCTGCTAGAATTGCTAGACCCGATACTAAGGGTAAACATAGACCTGTTGTTGGCATGCCTGTTGTTTCTGTTAAAATAGGAGATCATTGTTATCATGGCTTGTGTGATATGGGTGCTAGTGCAAGTTCAATACCTCATTCCTTATACAAAGAAATTATGCATGATATTGCACCTGCTAAGATAGAAGAAAGTGATGTTACAATTAAGCTTGCCAATAGAGATACTATTTCACCAGTTGGGATTGTTAGAGCTGTTGAAGTCTTGTGTGGGAAAGTTAAATATACTACTAATCTTCTTGTTCTTGGTTCCCCACAAGATGACTTTTGTCCCATTATATTTGGTAGGCCCTTCTTGAATATTGTTAATGCTAAGATTGATTGCGAAAAGGATATTGTTACTGTTGGTTTAGGGGATATGTCTCATGAGTTTAATTTTGCTAAATTTCGTAGACAACCCCATGATAAAGAATTGCCTAGTAAAGATGAAATTATTGGTCTTGCTTCTATTGTTGTGCCTCCGAATGATCCTTCAGAACAATATTTTCTAGACCATGAAAATGATATGTTTATGAATGAAAGAAGGGAAATAGATGAAGTATTCTTTATGTAGGGACCTATTTTGAAACACAACTTGCCTGTTGAAATTCTAGGGGATCCTCCTCCACCCAAGGGTGATCCCGTGTTTGAGCTTAAACCATTACCTGATACTCTTAAATATGCTTATCTTGATGAAAAGAAGATATATCCTGTTATTATTAGTGCTAACCTTTCAGAGCAAGAAGAAGAGAAATTATTGAAAGCTCTGAAGAAGCACCATGCTGCTATTGGATATACTCTCGATGATCTTAAGGGCATTAGTCCCACTCTATGCCAGCAAAAAATAAAATTGGAGAAAGACGCTAAACCGGTTGTTGATCACCAACAACGGTTAAATCCTAAGATGAAAGAAGTGGTAAGAAAAGAAATACTAAAGCTTCTGGAGGCAGGTATAATTTATCTTGTTGCTGATAGTCAGTGGGTAAGCCCTGTCCATTGTGTCCCTGAGAAGGGAGGCATTACTGTTGTTCCTAATGATAAAGATGAATTGATCCCACAAAGAATTGTTACAGGTTATAGGATGGCAATTGATTTCGCAAACTAAATAATGCTACTAAAAAGGATCATTACCCTTTACCTTTTATTGATCAAATGCTAGAAAGATTATCCAAACCTACAAAATTTTGCTTTCTAGACGGTTATTCCGGTTTCTCTCAAATACCTGTGTCAAAAGAGGATCAAGAAAAAGACCACCTTCACTTGCCCTTTCGGTACCTTTGCTTATAGACGTATGCCTTTTGGTTTATGCAATGCACCTGCTACCTTCCAAAGATGTATGACTGCTATATTCTTTGATTTTTGTGAAAACATTGTTGAGGTTTTCATGGATGATTTCTCTGTTTATGGAACTTCTTTTGATGATTGCTTAAGCAACCTTGATCGAGTTTTGCAGAGATGTGAAGAAACTAATCTTGTCTTGAATTGGGAAAAGTGCCACTTTATGGTTAATGAAGGTATTGTCTTGGGGCATAAAATTTCTGAAAGAGGTATTGAAGTTGATAAGGCTAAAATTGATGCTATTGAAAAGATGCCGTGTCCTAAGGACATTAAAGGTATAAGAAGTTTCCTTGGTCATGCCGGTTTTTATAGGAGGAGGTTCATTAAAGACTTCTCAAAAATTTCTAGGCCTCTGACTAATCTCTTACAAAAAGATGCTCCTTTTGTCTTTGATGATGATTGTGTAGAAGCATTTGAAATACTTAAGAAAGCTTTGATTTCTGCACCCATTGTTCAGCCACCTGATTGGAATTTAACCTTTGAAATTATGTGTGATGCTAGTGATTATGCTATAGGTGCTGTTTTAGGACAAAGAGTTGATAAGAAATTAAATGTTATCCAATATGCTAGTAAAACTCTGGACAGTGCCCAGAGAAATTATGCTACTACTGGAAAAAAAATTAGCAGTTGTATTTGCTTGTGATAAGTTCAGACCTTATATTGTTGATTCTAAAGGAATTGTTCACAATGATCATGCTGCTATTAAATATCTATGGAAAAGAAAGATGCTAAACCTAGACTTATTAGATGGGTTCTCCTACTACAAGAATTTGATTTGCATATTATAGATAGAAAGGGAGTTGAGAACCCCGTGGCTAACAACTTATCTAGGTTAGAGAATGTTCTTGATGACCCACTACCTGTTGATGATAGCTT
This sequence comes from Aegilops bicornis, assembly GCA_021605145.1. Lineage (NCBI taxonomy): Eukaryota > Viridiplantae > Streptophyta > Magnoliopsida > Poales > Poaceae > Aegilops > Aegilops bicornis. The sequence goes on along the minus strand of CM038672.1, from coordinate 325,220,867 downwards.
TCCTAATGAACATTTAGCTGTCATAAATGCTTCTCGTACTGCTCCATGGTATGCTGATTATGCTAATTACATTGTTGCTAAATTTTTACCACCTAGTTTCACATACCAACAAAAGAAAAAGTTTTTCTATGATTTAAGACATTACTTCTGGGATGACCCACACCTTTATGAACAAGGTGTAGATGGTGTTATTAGACGTTGTGTACCTGGGCATGAACAGGAGGAACAGATCCTACGCAAGTGTCACTCCGAGGCTTATGGAGGACACCATGCTGGAGATAGAACTGCACATAAGGTATTGCAATCCGGTTTATATTGGCCTACTCTCTTCAAAGATGCCCGTACGTGTGTCTTGTCTTGTGATGAATGTCAAAGAATTGGTAATATTAGTAGATGTCAAGAAATGCCTATGAACTATTCACTTGTTATTGAACCATTCGATGTTTGGGGCTTTGATTATATGGGGCCATTTCCTTCCTCTAATGGCTATACACATATTTTAGTTGTTGTTGATTACATTACTAAGTGGGTAGAAGCTATTCCAACTAGTAGTGCTGATCATAACACCTCTATTAAGATGCTTAAAGAAGTTATTTTTCCGAGGTTTGGAGTCCCTAGATATTTAATGATTGATGGTGGTTCACATTTTATTCATGGTGCTTTTCGTAAAATGCTTGCTAAGTATGACGTTTATCATAGAATTGCATCTCCATATCATCCACAATCTGGTGGTCAAGTAGAATTGAGTAATAGAGAGATTAAATTAATTTTGCAAAAGACTGTTAGTAGATATAGAAAGAATTGGTCCAAGAAACTTGATGATGCATTATGGGCCTATAGAACTGCATATAAAAACCCTATGGGTATGTCTCCGTATAAAATGGTTTATGGAAAAGCATGTCACTTACCTCTCGAACTAGAACATAAGGCATATTGGGCCATTAAAGAGCTCAATTATGATTTCAAACTTGCCGGTGAGAAGAGGCTATTTGACATTAGCTCACTTAATGAATGGAGAACCCAGGCCTATGAGAATGCCAAACTGTTTAAAGAAGAAGTTAAAAAATGGCATGACAAAAGGATACAAAAGCGTGAGTTTAATGTAGGTGACTATGTTTTGCTATACAACTCTCATTTAAGATTTTTTGCAGGAAAACTCCTCTATAAATGGGAAGGTCCTTACATTATCGAGGAGGTCTATCGTTCTGGTGCCATAAAAATCAACAACTTCGAAGGCACAAATCCAAAGGTGGCGAACGATCAAAGAATCAAACATTATATCTCAGGTAATCTCATAAATGTTGAAACTAATGTTATTGAATCCGTAACCCCAGAGGAATACATCAGGGACACTTTCCAGAACGGTTCAGACTCCGAAAAGGAATAGGTATGTGGTACGGTAAGTAAACTGACTCCAAAACAGTTCTAATAGCAAATTTTCTCCGTTTTGGAATATTTAAGAAAAATAGGAAAATAAGAACTAGTCTGAGAGGGACACGGGGCATACACGAGGGTGGAGGGCGCGCCCCTTGCCTTCTGGGCACCTCGTGTGCTCTCCGGACTCCGTTGTCTTGCACGATACTACTTTTGGTCGGTAAAATTCATTATATAATCTCCCGAAGGTTTTGACCACCGCACCATGCAAATATCCTCGGTTTTTGTTTCGAGCTATTTTTCTGACAGATCTAGATCATCATGATGTCTTCAAGCGCCCCAAGGACAAGTTCTTCGAGAAGGTTATCAATCCCTACCTTGCGGAGGTGCTGCAGCACCCTCAAACAATTGAGATGCGTGATCGGTTGCTGCACATCCGCGACATCGAGGGACCAAGGTGGATGATGAGGACATCAATACCATTGTTACACCCACAGCCCCTGCTGCTATACATACTGGACCAATAACTAGAGCTCGCGCATGCCAATTAAATTATCAGGTACTTTCGTTTCTTGGTAATGATTCTAATGTTCATGAGAATATGATGCTGCCTAAATTGGATACATTTGTTTTGCTTACAAATGAAGGGCCTGTCATGGATAAGAGGGATGAACACTGGAGCAAGACCAAGCATGGAGATGATGGCATGCGCTAGGGGAACAAGAACGGAGTTACAAGTGATGATTTCAAGACTTTGAGGCCCCCATAATGAGTGCATGAAGCCTTGGACGAAATATACAAGTTACCACTTCATAATATTCGTCCATAGGCTATTCTAGGTGCCGCGTCACCTTATTATTTGGCCAGACACATGTAATTTCGAAATACTTAAGTATAGGCTATTTTTAGAGTCCGTATGTGTGGGGAAACAAGAGTTAGGGTTGGTTTCGGACCCCTCCCTCAAGGGGCCACGAAATTCCCTCCTCTTCCTCCATATATACAGCTCTTAGGGCATCGTTTAGACTTTGGGTTTTGTTTAGATTAAAAGTTTGCCATAGCTGCAACTTCGCGTACTTCGTTTGTGTTCAACGACCAGACAAAGGCGTCACAGAACCCCACCTTGATCAATAAAGCTTTCCTCTTATATTCGCAATATCCAGATTGCAACCTTAGTTTCTTGCTTGTTCTTCGTTTGCCTGCAGGAAACAGACCTTCGTGGTCAGGTTGATCGTGCTCTGGCGTGGTCAATAACCTCTCGGAGTTGGTTTAGCGATTGCTAAGGCGCGACGTCCTCGCATGTTCGTAGTCGGATTGTCAAAGTTGACTTCATCCTAAACGATAGCCACCATCTCATCGAAAGATGGGACACCTTTGCCTCTATCAAGTGGTATCAGATTTCCAGGTTGCTCGGTGAGATTTTCCAGTTTTTCGTAGTTTAGATCGAGTCTGCCCTTCATACCTACAGTCCAAGAAAAAGCCACAAAAAAATTAGGGTTAGTTCATCATATCCAAACCAGTCTAAGCCTTTGCGTAGTCTTTTCAGTATTTTGCTTTGTTGAATTTGCGTCTAGTTGCTGGTCTTAGAGTCTAGTCTTTTAGAGTTTCGAGTTCTGGTCATAAGTTGTCACGCCGCCGCCGCACCATCATCATCGCCCCTGCCATCTACAACCGCTGCTTATTCGCCGCCGATCCATATCCATATACCACCACCAATTCGTATCCATATACCACCACCAATCCGTATCCATATACCACCACCAATCCGTATCCATATACTAGCACCGCTGCCATATCCTACTACCATATATCCACCACCAATCCGAGTTACTTCCATATTAGGTTTGTTTTCGAGGTCTGTTTAATTTCCGATTCGTGTTTCCTTGCCTGAGTAGGTCTCGAAAAAAAAGAGTCCGGAGACCCCCGGGTAGTTTTTAGGCCAAAATTTTGGCAGCCGAATTTTTTCCCTATCCTGTTTTTAGGCTTTCTAAGTCTTTTGAGCCACGTGCCATCATAGTGATTTTTTGTCGCACTTTCTCATCGTCGCTACCCTGATTTCCGAAAAAAAAAGTCAAAAAAAATTGTGCCCATCCTGTCAGTTTGACATGGGAAGAGTTTTGAGACACTCGCCATTATAGTGATTTTTCGCAAAAAATAGAGGAGCGCAAAAAATAGAGCGCAAAAAAAAAACAGAGCGAAAAAAATTCTAGAGTGTGCTTTTCCCTTGTTTACATGCAGCGCCGTGATTTTTTTAGTGTTCTTGGCTCGCGTCTCTAGCACGGTCTAGCCTAGGACCAGCACAGTACCGTCGTTGAGCGTTATTCAACTTTGCATCTCTGAATTGATTATTGCTGACCCTTTTTGCTACCATATTATAAGCCTTCCCAGCTCCACATACATCTAGTGTCGTGCATTTGACTCTCCCTGGTAATCTCTCTATCCAAGCTTTGAGAGTTTTGACTACAACGGTTGCCGATCACCGCCTGCTGCTGGGTAAGAACTGGTAAGAATTTGAGATTTGCTTGACGGATTTGTGAAACCCACCACCACCTCTTGTTAGTAGTCTATAGGTTCATATTCTTGTGTGTTTCTATTGCTGCTAACCATGCCAGGATCACAAGCCGACGAGACTGACTGGGAGAACATGACGAATAAGGAGTTGCATGATAAATTTCAGCATATGATGAGTGTACAGGTGCAAGATGTGCTAAACAGATTTGAAGAGGCCATGGAGAAGATAGATGGCATGGAGAAGACGTTCGAAACAAAGCTTGATAACAAGTTTAATGAATTGCTCGCGCGTCTTCCACCACCACCAGCAGCTGCACCTAACGCACCTCTACAACAACAACAACAACGACTACCTCCACGTCGCGAAACAGCCCTCCGCCGGGCGAGCCGTGTCCCTCTTGCGCTTGGCCAAACTGTTGGTGTTGCTGTTGATACTTCTGTGGCTCCTGCTGCTGATGCGGAGGAGGATGATTATGTGGGAGATTACGAGGATGAAGTTGATCAAAATCAGAACTACTTGCAACCACCAGCACCACAACCACCAGGTTGTCCACATGCAAATAATGGCAATGTTAGGGCTCCCCCTCAGGTACGAGATCATGACCACCTCCCTAAACTGAAATTGAATATTCCACCATTTGAGGGTAGATATGTTCATGATATATATCTTACTTGGGAGTTAGAAACTAAACAACGATTTACATGTTTACAATATCCTGAGGAGAGACGTGTTCCTGTCGCTGTTTGTGCTTTCACTAGCTTTGCATGTGTTTGGTGGTCTGAACATTGTAGATTATATCCTGTTCCAGTTACTTGGACTGCTTTAAAAACTGCTATGCGCACTCGTTGGGTTCCACCATCTTATCAACGTGAATTACTTCAAAAATTGCAGCGCTTAAGACAAGGAAAAAATTGTGTAGAAGAATATTATCAGGAATTACAAACTGGCTTGATTAGATGTGGTATTGTTGAGGAGAATGAAGCTATGCTTGCATGTTTTATGGGTGGATTAAATAGAGAGATTCAGACCATTCTAGAGTATAAGGATTATAATAATATCACTCATTTATTCCATCTTGCTTGTAAAGCTGAACATGAAGTGCAGGATCGACAGGCATTGGCGCAAACTAACTTTTCTGTAGGTCGACCTTCATCATGGACACCACGTGCATCATCTACTTCCGCTGCACCATCACCTCCTTTAGGTGCCACCTCCAACCGTGATACAAGAAAGCAGGCACAACCACCACTATCTGCCAAGAGCACACCTGCAGGGCCTGCACAGAGCTCTTCTTCTTCCATGGCGTCAACAGGTCACACTAGTGATATTATTTGTCGTCGTTGTAAGGGAAGAGGACATTTCGTGAGAGAATGCAAATCTCAGCGTGTGATGATTGCTACTGAGGATGGTGGGTATGAGTCCGCTAGTGACTATGATGACGAGACTTTGGCTCTTACTACACATGAAGAACACGGTGGAGATGATTCTGATCATGAGACGCAATACATGACTGCTGAAGATGCTGACATGTATGAATGTTTAGTTGCTCAACGTGTTTTGAGTGTGCAGGTTACACAAGCTAAGAAAAATCAGAGGCATAATTTGTTCCATACAAAGGGAGTTGTGAAGGAACATTCTATTCGCGTCATCATAGATGGAGGGAGCTGCAACAACTTGGCTAGCATGGAGATGGTGGAGAAGCTATCTCTCACCACAAGACCACATCCACATCCTTACTACATCCAATGGTTCAACAACAGCGGCAAGGTTAAGGTAACACATATTGTTCGTGTGCATTTTAGTATCTCTACATATGCTGATTATGTTGATTGTGATGTGGTACCTATGCAAGCATGTTCCTTATTACTTGGTAGACCATGGCAATTTGATAAAATTCCGTACACCATGGTAGAAACAATCAGTATACTCTTGTTCATAAGGATACAAATATTACTTTGCTTCCTATGACTCCTGATTCCATTTTGAGAGATGATATTCATAGAGCTAATAAAGCAAAACAGGAGAAAATAAGAGTGAAAATCAGATTGTAGCAAAAGAATTTGAGCAACAAATGAAGCCTAATAATAAACCATCTGGTATTGCTTCTGAAATTAAATTGAAAAGTGCATGCTTACTTGCCACCAAATCTGATATTGACGAGCTAGATTTTAGCAAATCTGTTTGCTATGCTTTTGTGTGCAAAGAGGCATTATTTTCATTCGAGGACGTGCCTTCCTCTTTGCCCCCTGCTGTCACTAACATTTTGCAGGAGTTCGCTGACGTCTTCCCACAGACGTGCCACCGGGATTACCACCTATTTGAGGGATTGAGCATCAAATTGACTTAATTCCCGGTGCATCGCTACCCAACCGTGCACCATACCGTACCAATCCAGAGGAGACGAAGGAGATTATACGTCAAGTACAGGAGCTGCTCGACAAAGGTTATATACGCGAATCTCTTAGTCCTTGTGATGTTCCTATTATACTAGTGCCTAAAAAGGATGGTATGTCGCGTATGTGTGTTGATTGTAGAGGCATTAATAATATTACTATTCGTTATCGTCATCCTATTCCTAGGCTAGATGATATGCTTGATGAATTGAGTGGCTCTACAATATTCTCCAAAGTTGATTTGCGTAGTGGATACCATCAAATTCGTATGAAATTGGGAGATGAATGGAAACAGCATTTAAAACTAAGTTTGGTTTATATGAGTGGTTAGTCATGCCTTTTGAGTTAATTAATGCGCCTAGTACTTTCATGAGACTAATGAACGAAGTTTTACGTGCTTTCATTGGATGATTTGTGGTAGTCTATTTTGATGATATACTGATTTATAGCAAATCTTTGGAAGAACATTTGGAACATTTACGTGCTGTTTTTATTGCTCTACGTGATGCACGCTTGTTTGGTAACCTTGGGAAGTGCACCTTTTGCACCGACCGAGTATCTTTTCTTGGCTATGTTGTTACTCCACAGGGAATTGAAGTTGATAAAGCCAAGATGGAAGCTATTGAGAGTTGGCCGCAACCCAAAACGGTCACACAAGTGAGGAGTTTCCTTGGCCTCGCTGGTTTCTATAGGCGTTTTGTGAGAGATTTTAGCACCATTGATGCACCTCTCAATGAGCTTACCAAGAAGGATGTGCCTTTTGTTTGGGGTACCGCACAGGAAGAAGTCTTCACGGTATTGAAATATAAGTTGACACATGCTCCTTTACTCCAACTATGTCCGGAGCGGGAGGCAAGTGGATTTTAATAAGACTATTGAGCTTGAATGTGATGCTAGTGGAATTGGATTAGGAGGTGTGTTATTACAAGATGGCAAACCTGTTGCATACTTTTCTGAAAAATTGAGTGGGCCTAGTCTGAACTATTCTACTTATGATAAAGAATTATATGCTCTTGTTCGGACTTTAGAGACATGGCAACATTATTTATGGCCCAAAGAATTTGTTATCCATTCTGATCATGAATCTTTGAAACGTATTAAAAGTCAAGCTAAACTGAATCGTAGACATGCTAAATGGGTGGAATTCATTGAGACTTCCCCTTATGTTATTAAACACAAGAAGGGTAAAGAAAATGTTCTTGCTGATGCATTGTCTCGTCGCTATACTATGCTTTCACAACTTGACTTCAAAATATTTGGTTTTGAGACCATCAAAGATCAATATGTGCATGATGCTGATTTTAAAGATGTAATGCAGAATTGTAAAGAAGGAAGAACATGGAACAAGTTCGTTATTAGTGATGGCTTTGTGTTCCGTGCTAACAAGCTATGCATTCCTGCTAGCTCTGTTCGTCTTTTGTTGTTGCAGGAGGCACATGGAGGAGGATTAATGGGACACTTTGGCATGAAAAAGACGGAGGACGTACTTGCTACACATTTCTTTTGGCCAAAGATGAGACGGGATGTTGAGCGTTTTGTTGCTCGCTGCACTACATGTCAAAAAGCTAAGTCATGATTCAATCCTCATGGTTTATATATGCCTTTGCCTGTATCTAGTGTTCCTTGGGAGGATATATCTATGGACTTTGTTTTAGGTTTACCTCGAACAAAGAAGGGGAGGGATATCATATTTGTTGTCGTGGATAGATTTTCGAAAATGGCACACTTTATACCATGTCATAAAAGCGATGATGCTGTTAATGTTGTTGATTTGTTCTTTTGGGAAATTATTCGCTTGCATGGTGTGCCAAATACTATTGTTTCAGGTCGTGATACTAAATTCCTTAGCCACTTTTGGATATGTTTATGGGCCAAGTTGGGGACTAAACTGCTTTTTAGTACTACTTGTCACCCCCAAACTAATGGACAAACTGAAGTAGTCAATAGAACATTGTCTACAATGCTTAGGGCTGTTTTGAAGAATAATAAGAAAATGTGGGAAGAATGCTTGCCTCATATTGAATTTTCTTATAATCGTTCATTGCATTCTACTACTAAGATGTGTCCTTTTGAAATTGTGTATGGTTTACTACCTCGTGCACCTATTTATTTGTTGCCTCTTCCATCTTCGAAGAAGGTTAATTTTGATGCTAAAGAATGTGCTGAATTGATTTAAAAAATTCATGAGTTAACTAAGGAAAACATTGAGCGTATGAATGCAAAATATAAACTTGCTGGAGATAAGGGTAGAAAACATGTTGTGTTTGCACCTGGAGATCTTGTTTGGTTACTGTCGGTGTCAAAACCGGCGGATCTCGGGTAGGGGGTCCCGAACTGTGCGTCTAGGCGGATGGTAACAGGAGACAAGGGACACGATGTTTTTACCCAGGTTCAGGCCCTCTCGATGGAGGTAAAACCCTACTCCTGCTTGATTAATATTGATGATATGGGTAGTACAAGAGTGGATCTACCACGACATCAGAGAGGCTAAACCCTAGAAGCTAGCCTATGGTATGATTGTTGTTCGTCCTACGGACTAAAACCCTCCGGTCTATATAGACACCGGATAGGGTTAGGGTTACACAGAGTCGATTACAATGGTAGGAGATCTACATATCTGTATCGCCAAGCTTGCCTTCCACGCCAACGAAAGTCCCATCAGGACACGAGACGAAGTCTTCAATCGTGTATCTTCATAGTCCAGGAGTCCGGCCAACGGTGATAGTTCGGCTATCCGGACACCCCCTAATCCAGGACTCCCTCAGTAGCCCCTGAACCAGGCTTCAATGATGACGAGTCCGACGCGCATATTGTCTTTGGCATTGCAAGGCGGGTTCCTCTTCCGAATACTTCATAGAAGATTTTGAACATAAGGATAGTGTCCGGCTCTGCAAAACAAGTTCCACATACCACCGTAGAGAGAATAACTTTTGCACAGATCTGCTGACGTATTCCGCAGCGTGACATCACACCACGGCCAGGCCTTTATACGAATCGTTTTTACTGTTCCACCTCAGCGCGTTTCCTTGGCACGTCTTATCAAAGCGGAGATCGTGCCCCCTTATTCCGGGATCCTCATCAATACGGACGTGGGTAACCCAACCGCGCCATTGATTATGGCGCTTGGGAGATAAGCGAGTTTTACCAGGTGGCGGGGGACGATAGCTTCGTCCGTCCATATAAGGGATAAGGATCCACCTTTTCACCCACGCCTTCTTCCTCCTTTGCTCATCCATTTCACAAGACTCGAGCTCTAGCGCCCAAGTCCGCACATCCCACCTCAACCTTCTCCAACTATGTCCGGAGCGGGAGGCAAGTGGATGGCCTCCTCCGTCATGGAGGGGCACATCAAAAAGCTGCGGAAGGCCGGATACTTGTCCAGTGACATCACGCACCGGCTCCCCGACGAGAGGCAGCTTATTCCCACCCCTAGGCCCCATGAGAGGGTGGTGTTCCTCACCCACTTCCTCCGCGGACTAGGTTTTCCACTTCACCCATTTGTCCGGGGGCTCATGTTCTACTACGGCCTGGATTTCCATGATCTGGCCCCGAACTTCATCCTCAACATCTCGGCGTTTATCGTCGTGTGCGAGGCCTTTCTCTGCATCCAGCCCCACTTCGGTTTATGGCTGAAGATCTTCAATGTCAAGCCGAAGGTAGTGGGCGGCAGCCAAGCGGAGTGCGGAGGCGCCATGGTTGGCAAGATGGCCAAGGTCCTATGGCCCGAGGGCTCCTTTGTGGAGACCATAAAGGGGTGGCAATCGGGGTGGTTCTACATCACCGAGCTGCGCGACTCTGAATGGGCGGCGCCCTCGAATTCGATCTGGCTTCCCCACACGGCTCACATCATGGAAAGAGACGGGCCTCGACGTGGGGTGATTCGGACGAGCTGTCCGGACTCCAAACTCGCGTCCAAACCTGGTGGACAAGAATCTCAGGCTTGTCAACGTAATCCAGGTGATGCTCATCCGCCGGATTCTCCCATGCCAACAACGGGCCTTCAAATTGTGGGAGTTCGATCCGGCACGGCACCAAACTCTGAAAAGGCTCTTAGACACTACGTATGAAGATGCCTGGAAGGTGCTGTTCAAGGGCGCCGAAGCTCTACATCCGCCATCAAGATCGCGGATTCAGCTCGCAGCGTCAAGCCACCGAGGTAAGTTATTTTACCCTTTATGGGACTCTTTTTCATAGTTTGAGTTTATGCGGGATCTAAAACTCCCTAACCTTTGACAGATCGGTGAAGACGCCCGGACAGATTAACCGTCTGCCCTTGCCGAAGACTCCAGCCGGACGCCCGATTGACGGGTTGCTTGGCTCCGCGCCACGTGGTGCCGGAGAAGAAGGCCAAGAAGAAGGCCACGGGAACTCGAAGGAGCTCCTGGCGCCAGGTGCTGTCGGACTCATCGTCCGACGACTCTGAGGCGGAATCCTCCCCTGAGGAAGAGGAGGAGGAAAAGGAAGCCTCTCCCCCACTGGGGAGGCCGGAGGGTCCAAGAAAGGAAGGACCCTTCCTCCGGACTTCTCCACCAACACCGACAACGACGAGGAGGAGTGGCCAACAAGGACCAAGCCCCTGGCGAGATCGTAAGTGTCCGGACTCCGGAATAGTTCATGACTTTTTATTTGTCGCATAGTGTCTTCTAACGCCGCATATGGCCATGTAGCCCGCCCAGGGCCAGCTTCGCCGCTTCATCGAGCGGCTCCTCAGATTCGTTGGATGTGAATAGCACTTCAGTTCCGACCGCCTCCTCTCCTCATGTCGCCGACGACACCGCGGTGGAGGCCCGAAAGGGGCCCAACCAGGAGGAGGTGGTCCTGGAGGCGCCGCAAGGCGGCCTCCCGGACTCAGGGCGCAAAGGGGGCGAGACCCCAGAGGGCTCTAAGTCCGGCCCTGTGCCGGACTCTGTACCGGAACCTTCTGGTTACGAAGTCCGCAAGCTGCCCCTTCAGAAGAAGGTCGAGATCGCGACATCGGTGACCTCCGCCCATCCGGAGGCACCGGATAGCTTGCTGGAGGCGCTTAACGGCGCCTCCATCGACGAGGAGCACCGCCTGTTATGAGTGTGGTGATCCAGAAAGTTCGATCCGCCAAGAGCGGGCTGACTGAAGCTGCATCAGCCTTCTAACAGGCTTTGAGGTAAGTTTAGAATATGTAAAAAATATTACCGCATAGACAAGAGTTCTCGATGCTTAGTTCGGTGTTCGGAAAGAAAAGCCGGACTAAGGATCTAAAAATATATACGCAGGAGTCTAACATAAGTATGTCAATATGGGAATGCAGGCTGCACTGCTGACCTCTCCCGCACTGATTGCGGAGGTCAATGCATTGAAGCAGAGCCTCGAGAGGTCCGAGAACGAGCTCGGCCTTGCCAAGAAGCAGCTCGAGGACAAGGAAGGTAAGTAATACCTTATTAAAGTAATACCTTATAGAAAGGATTTGGTTGCAAAAATGACAGGACTAACGTGGGTATTGTACGGGCCACGAACGAGGTGGCGACCCTGAAGGAAGCGGTGTCCGTGGCCGAAAGAAAAGCGGCCGCGGAGCGCACCGAGAGAGAGAGAAGCAGGAGGCGCGGGTGGCGGAGGTGCGGTAAGAGCTCCAGGCTCTCATGGAAAAACACGAGAGTTTGGAGCGTGACTCGAAGACTCGAGAGTCCGAGCTCGCCTCGGCTCTTGAGAGTGCCAAAGCCGCTAAGGCCGAAGCCCAAAAAGCCCTCCAGGAAATTGAATCATTGAAGAAGATAGCGGCGGGTAAGGCATTCTTTATGCAAAGCAAGCATGTGAAAGTGGATTATCTATTACTTACCTGAATCCGGAGCTCTCCAGGAGCATTCACAGATCTACCCCGTAGTGTGTCTGATGCTGCCGCGTTCTACCGCGCCAAGGAGGGGAGCTCGACAGAAAAGGTGTTCTGGTCTTAGTATGCTGAGGCCGGACATCCGGTGCTCTTGAGCAACCAGCTAAAGCAGCTGGTCGAGCTCCACAAGGTCGCCCAACAGGCCATGAAGGGCCTGATAGTTCGGCTGTGGCCATCGGAAGCCATGCCTGGGAGCTACTTCGGGGTAGTGCGGTGGCTGGTGGACGCCTATCCATGGATTGAAGTCATCAAGCGCTCCGTCTGCATTGAAGGTGCCCGTCGGGCCCTTGCCCGTGCTAAAGTGCACTGGGGCAAGCTGGATGCTGAGAAGCTTGTGACGGACGGTCAGAAGGGCAAGGAGCATCGCAAGCCGAAATGTACTATGAGGGCATCATGAAGGGTGCCCGTCTTATAGCGGTGAATGCTCCAAAGATGTAATTTTTGAATAGACTCGCATTTGTTATCCTCGCATAATCGAAAACTTGTTCATATGCGCTAAGCAACGCTTGTGAATTTAAAATATTGCCTTCTGCGCGGCCGTTTATCAAATTTGAGAGATGGCAAGTCGTTGGCTTCAACCCCCATGCCGCGAGTGCTGGGGTATTCGGGATAAACCTGAGCACTCTTTTTCCCATTCTTGGGTCCTTCGAGGGAGGCGCTCAACACAACGAACAAGGCAACCGGACTTATAGTGCTTGAACACTCTCACTTAGCCATAGAATTCTATAATTTTAAATTTTGGCGAAGCCCTTAGTATTCAGAAGACCGAGTTCGAGGCACTATCCACGCCTTGGCCAGACAATGCCGACTCCTCGCTCTAAGCGGCATAAGTCTTTAGGGACCCGAAAAAACCTCTCGAACAGCGACCGGCTCTCGCCCTATCATGACGGTCAGTTTTAGCTTTCTCCACTGAGGTGCTCAACCCAGCTCAACCGGGGCACAATCGCAGTGGTTCTCCAAGCGCTACCTTAGCCGATAAAACGGAACGTAAGGTACCAAAACATGGGAGCTGGGCAAACCCAACTATTGACCCAAGACATGATTCAGAGCCGATGCATATAATGCTATAAGTTCAGGGTGCCGCACTTGTGAAAGTGTTCGGACTTATCACACCATATTTTTGGGGTACTTAAGCCCCTGGTGTATTGGCCGTACCAAAGTGTTCGGGTGCAACATGTCATAAATGAACATATATATAGATAAAGAAAGGAGTGCAATAATAGGCAAAAGCTATGTATTGTTTATTCAAAAAGGTGCTGCAAATGAAAGCAGAACGATACAAATAGTGCGATAAGCAAGGGATGGGACTATTTAACATGTCCCCCTCCAGGGGTAAGCTGCGGGATGGTATGTAAAATAGGTATAATGCTCGTAGTAGAGACCACCTGGACACTCGACGTAGCTTTCTGCTTCCCTGGCTGTTGCATCGTGAGTTAACAATTCTAGTGCCGGACAGGGCTTCTGGAAAACGGAGTCCTGAAAGTAATAGAAAAGAAGAAAGAAAAGAATGACACAATCGGGAGCCCCTGGTGCGGTTGAGCCGCATTCTGGGCGTGCCGTGGTCATGCCCCTCCCCTTATGCCCATGGTATCTCCAGAGCGTAGTTATGTACGCGTAGCACTGGCTTCGCAATTTCGCGAGGGCTGGGGTGGGGGCCGGATTGCTACGCTTGCTCGAATCGTGCCAGGCGGTCTTGTTGTAGGTTACTCCGGGCGCGCTTGACGGTGTCCGGACGTTTAATAGCCGGACTCGAGAATTGATGTGAGAGGCTGCTTTGCACCTCCGCCGCGAGGGCCGTCGTGTGCTCCTCCGTTCGTAGAGAGCGTTCGGTGTTTCCATTGCGCGTGATTACTCCTCGAGGGCCTGGCATCTTGAGCTTGAGGTATGCGTAGTGCGGCACCGCATTGAACTTTGCAAATGCGGTTCGTCCAAGCGATGCATGATAGCCGCCATGAACGGGACTATGTCGAAGATTAACTCCTCGCCGAAGTTATCCGGGGATCCAAGACCACTTCGAGTGTAACCGAGCCTGCATAGTTGGCCTCTACACCTGGTATGACGCCTTTAAAGGTCGTCTTTGTGGGTTTAATCCTTGAGGGTCTATGCCCATTTTGCGCCTTTGTATCCAGATAGAGCAGGTTCAGGCTGCTACCGCCGTCCATCAGGACTCTAGTGAGGTGAAATCCGTCAATGATTAGGTCAAGAACCAATGCGGCGAATCCGCCGTGGCGGATGCTAGTGGGGTGGTCCCTTCGATCAAAGGTGATCAGGCAGGCGGACCATGGGTTGAACTTTGGGGCGACTGGCTCCATCGCATATACGTCCCTTAGCGCACGCTTCCGCTCCCTTTTGGGTATGTGGGTTGCGTATATCATGTTCACCGTCCGCACTTGTGGGGGAAAACCCTTCTGTCCTCTATTGTTCGGTGGCCGTGGCTCCTCCTCGTCTTCGCTATGCAGCCCCTTGTCATTGAGTTCAGCATTTAACTTGCCTGCCTGTTTGAAGACCCAACAATCCTGTTGGTGTGGTTGGCTGGTTTTTCGGGGGTGCCATGTATTTGGCACGAGCGATCGAGTATTCGGTCCAGATTGGACGGGCCCTGAGTATTTCTTTTGAACAGCTTCTTCCGCTGACCGGGTTTAGAGCCTACGAATCCGGCATTGATCGTCAGATCTTCAGCATTATCGCCGTTAATGCGGCGCTTGTGCTTGTTGTGACGCGACCTGCCATTGATGTCCTTGGTATCTGAACTACTAGGGTTTTTGGTCAAGTTGTTGCTACGAGCTAGCCAGCTGTCCTCTCCCGCGCAAAAGCGGGTCATGAGCGTTGTGAGGGCTTCCATGGATTTCGGCTTTTCCTGTCCTAGGTGCCGGGCAAGCCACTCGTCACGGATGTTATGTTTGGAGGATGCAAGGGCCTCTGCATCCGGACAGTCAACGATTTGATTTTTCTTGGTCAGGAACCGTGTCCAGAATTGTCTGGCCGATTCTTCTGGCTGCTGGATTATCTGGCTGAGGTCATCGGCGTCTGGTGGTCGCATTATATGTGCCTGGAAGTTATCAAGGAATGCGGATTCCAGGTCCCCCAACAACCAATTGATTCTGGCGGCAAGGCTGTTAAGCCAATGCCGAGCTGGTCCTTTAAGCTTGAGTGGGAGGTATTTGATGGCGTGTAGATCATCACTGCGGGCCATGTGGATATGGAGGAGGTAGTCCTCGATCCAAACCGCAGGATCTGTTGTGCCATTGTATGACTCGATGTTTACGGGTTTGAAACCCTCGGGGATTTGATGATCCATTACTTCGTCTGTGAAGCATAGTGGGTGTGCGGCGCCTCTGTATTGAGCTATATCACGAGGCAGCTCAAATGAGCTTTGTCTACTGTGTTCGACCCGGCCGGAATTGCTATATCCGGCGTGACAATTGTCATCACGTGTCGTGAGGCGCCCACGCGATCCGTAGATCGATCTTGTTTGCCTTGCCTTGTCCTCCAATATGTCTTGCAGGTCTGGCGCGTTTCCCCATGCCTTGGTACTTTTCGAGCGACGCTGGAGTGCGGCTTGAATGGAGGGTCTAGAGGCCTCTCTGTCGCGACCACGGGGTGGCCGGTCGGCTGCATCATGCGCTGGTGATGTAGGTTTGGGTGCTGCTTCCTCTAATTGGGGTAGCTGCCTGCGTTTTGGGTATCTCTTGGAGGGGCGTTCGAGTTCATACTCTTCGGCTGCAAGGACTTCAGTCCATCTGTCAGCTAGCAATTCTTGGTCAGCTCTAAGCTACTGCTGCTTTTTCTTGAGGCTGCTTGCCGTGGCCATAAGCCTGTGTTTGAAACGCTCATGTTCGGTGAGATCCTCAGGCACGACAAATTCGTCGTCGTCGAGGCTTGCCTCATCTTCGGAGGGAGGCATATAATTATCGTCCTCCACCTCACATGCCCCGCCGCTCTATCATGAGGGCTGGCTTCTCCCTCCTCTGTGCTGAATCCTGCTTTGGAGGGGTTGTCTTGACCGCCCAGGTGTTATTATCTCCTGTGCCGGAATCACCATTTTTGCTGTGGCGGGATTTAGAGCGGCGCCGCTGACGCCGGCGCTTGGGCTTTTTCTTGGAGGGGTCATCCTCCGCTGTTCCATCGCCGTTCCCATCTTTTGGGATATCCACCATGTATATGTCGTATGACGAGGTGGCCTTCCAGTGCCCTGTAGCCGCTGGTTCTGGGTCGTCTTCAGCATCGTTGTCCATACCGTCGGTGTCTTCGGAGTCGAAGTCGAGCATGTCGGTTAAATCATCGACAGTGGCTACAAAGTGGGTGGTGGGTGGGTGTTGAATTTCTTCATCGTCCGCATCCCAACCTTCCTGACCGTAGTTCGGCCAGGGCTCTCCAGATAAAGAGAGAGACTTTAGTGAATTCAGGATGTCGCCAAAGGGCGAGTGCTGAAAGATGTCCGCGACAGTGAACTCCATAATCGGCGCCCAATCGGATTCGATTGGCGAGGGCGAGGAGGGCGAGGAGTCCGGAGAGGAGTCCGACACCTTGGAATCACGGTCTTCGCAAAGGACAGGGAAGGGGTTCGGCTCAATCGCCGTAGAGATTGTAGCCCCCGAGGCGGTGTCCATCCACTCGTCCTCGATCGGCGGAGCCGGCTCCGAGCTAAGGGTCGGAGCGGACGCCGGTCTTGACCTCTAGGGCACCGCTCGGCGGCAGAACTAGATCGTGCCCATCAAGGCGGTCTGGCGGCTTGGCGTGGCTCGAATCCGTCGAAAATCAAGTCTCCGCGGATGTCGGCCGTGTAGTTCAAACTCCCAAATCTGACACGATGGCGGGGCGTAGCTTTCGATCTGCTCCATATGGCCAAGTGAATTGGCCCGCAGTGCAAAGCCGCCGAATACGAAGATCTGTCCGGGGAGAAAAGTCTCACCCTGGACCACGTCGTTGTTGATGATCGAAGGAGCCATCGGGCCTAAAGATGACGACACATAGGAACTCTCAATGAAAGCACCAATGTCGGTGTCAAAACCGGCGGATCTCGGGTAGGGGGTCCCGAACTGTGCGTCTAGGCGGATGGTAACAGGAGACAAGGGACACGATGTTTTTACCTGTGTTCGCCCTCTCGATGGAGGTAAAACCCTACTCCTGCTTGATTAATATTGATGATATGGGTAGTACAAGAGTGGATCTACCACGAGATCGTAGAGGCTAAACCCTAGAAGCTAGCCTATGGTATGATTGTTGTTCGTCCCCATCGACTAAAACCCTCCGGTTTATATAGACACCGGATAGGGTTAGGGTTACACATAGTCGGTTACAATGGTAGGAGATCTACATATCCGTATCGCCAAGCTTGCCTTCCACGCCAAGGAAAGTCCCATCTGGACACGGGACGAAGTCTTCAATCTTGTATCTTCATAGTCCAGGAGTCCGGCCAACGGTGATAGTTCGGCTATCCGGACACCCCCTAATCCAGGACTGCCTCAGTTACATTTGCGTAAGGATAGATTTCCGAATTTTTGCAAATCAAAGCTAATGCCACATGCTGATGGTCCTTTTAAGGTGTTAGAGAAAATAGTTGATAATGCATATAAACTTGAGCTGCCTGCAGATTTTGGGGTTAGTCCCACTTTTAACATTGCAGATTTGAAGTGGGTGAGGAAGATGAGCTTCCGTCGAGGACGACTTCATTTCATGAAGGGGAGGATGGTGAGGACATCAATACCATTGTTAGACCCACAACCCCTGCTGCTATACATACTGGACCAATAACTAGAGCTCGCGCACGCCAATTAAATTATCAGGTACTTTCGTTTCTTGGTAATGATTCTAATGTTCATGAGAATATGATGCTGCCTAAATTGGATACATTTGTTTTGCTTACAAAAGAAGGGCATGTCATGGATAAGAGGGATGAACACTGGAGCAAGACCAAGCATGGAGATGATGGCATGCGCGAGGGGAACAAGAACGGAGTTACAAGTGATGATTTCAGGACTTTGAGGCCCCCATAATGAGTGCATGAAGCCATGGACGAAATATACAAGTTACCACTTCATAATATTCGTCCATAGGCTATTCTAGGTGCTGCGTCACCTTATTATTGGGCCAGACCCATGTAATTTCGAAATACTTAAGTATAGGCTATTTTTAGAGTCCGTATGTGTGGGGAAACAAGAGTTAGGGTTGGTTTCGGACCCCTCCCTCAAGGACCACAAAATTCCCTCCTCTTCCTCCATATATACAGCCCTTAGGGCGTCGTTTAGACTTTGTGTTTTGTTTAGATTAAGAGTTCGCCATAGCTGCAACTTCACGTACTTCATTTGTGTTCAACGACCAGACAAAGGCGTCACAGAACCCCACCTTGATCAATAAAGTTTTCCTCTTATATTCGCAATATCCAGATTGCAATCTTAGTTTCTTGCTTGTTCTTCGTTTGCTGCAGGAAACAGACCTTCGTGGTCAGGTTGATCGTGCTCCGGCGTGGTCAATAACCTCTCGGAGTTGGTTTAGCAATTGCTAAGGCGCGACGTCCTCGCACGTTCGTAGTCGGATCGTCAAAGTCGACTTCATCCTAAACGATAGCCACCATCTCATCGAAAGACGGGACACCTTTGCCTCTATCAGTGGACCGGAAGCGTGGAGACAAGACTCGAAGCAATGGAGCAACAAGTTTTCAAGTGCCAGGTGATGGTGGAACACGGACTCAACGCCAACCACATGATGATCGCGGAGTTTACCAACAACCACAAGCTGGATGCCAAGAACATTGGGGAGACCATCTTCAAGCTTCACGAGAAAATCAAGCATCTCCAAGCCCGGATCTATGACACCGCAAAACCAAAACTGTGAGTATGAATATAGATTCAAGAGGATGAGTTTGGCTGCAGATTTGAGGATCTCGGAGACTCGATCATCCTTCTATGATGGTGAGCCTATGCCTTGGAAGATGGACGACAAGTCTACATCATCAACAACTCCATCATCACCACCTCCGAGGAAAGATACATAAATACATGGGCATGGGCACTCCCCTTGGCAACTGCCAAGCTTGGGGGAGGTGCCCCGTTATCGTATCACCATCATACTTCTATCTTTACCGTTTTTCTTAGTTCAATCCTTTTGGTAATATCTTGATCTAGTAGAATAAAGTTTTAGTCTGATTTAGTTTTGAGTTTTGCTTTATGATCCTTCTATATAATCGAGTCCGTGAGCTTTATATAATAAAGATTAGTTTTGAGTCGAGGGCTTGGTTATCTTGCTATGATCATGAGGAAATAAAGAAAGAACAAAAAGAATTCAAGAGATCATATTGATCTTTTAGAGAGTAATGACTTCACATATAAAAGAGTATGATGAATAAAAGTTGTTGAGAGTTGACAAATATAGTTTTGGTCATCATTGCAATTAATAGGAAGTAATAAAGAAAGAGAGGTTTTCACATATAAATATACTATCTTAGACATCTTTTGTGATTGTGAGCACTCATTAAAATATGACATGCTAAAAAGTTGATGTTGGACAAGGAAGACAACGTAATGGGTTATGTTTTCTTATATCCGAAATAAAGTATATTGTCATGGATCATCCAACATGTTGGGCTTGCCTTTCCCCCTCATGCTAGCCATGTTCTTTGCACCAAGTAGAGATACTACTTGTGCTTCCGAATATCCTTAAACCCAGTTTTGCCATGAGTGTCCACCATACCTACCTATGGATTGAGTAAGATCCTTCAAGTAAGTTGTCACTGTTGCATGCAATAAAAATTGCTCTCTAAATATGTATGATCTATTAGTGTGGAGAAAATAAGCTTTATACGATCTTGTGATATGGAAGCAATAAAAGCGATCGATTGCATAATAAAGGTCCATATCACAAGTGGCAATATAAAGTGACGTTCTTTCGCATTAAGATTTTGTGCATCCAACCATAAAAGCACATGACAACCTCTGCTTCCCTCTGTGAAGGGCCTATCTTTTATTTTTGTCTTATGTCTTTTGCAAGAATCGCGGTGATCTTCACCTTTCCTTTTTACATTTTATCCTTTGGCAAGCACATTGTGTTGGAAAGATCCTGATATATATATATATATATATATATATATATATATCCAATTGGATGTAAGTTATCATGAACAATTATTGTTGACATTACCCTTGAGGTAAAAGGTTGGTAGGCAACACTATAAGCCCCTATCTTTCTCTGTGTCCGATTAAAACTCCATAACCATAAGTATTGCGTGAGTGTTAGAAATTGTGAAAGACTAAATGATAGTTGAGTATGTGGACTTGCTGAAAAGCTCTTATATTGACTCTTTCCTATGTTATGATAAATTGCAATTGCCTCAATGATCGAGATCATAATTTGTTAGTTTTCAATGAAGTTTCTGATTCATACTTGACATTGTGAATAGATTGTTACTTGACAAGGATGATCAGGATGCCCTCATGTCCGTATTTTATTTTATCGACACCTCTATCTCTAAACATGTGGACATATTTCTTGTTATCGGCTTCCGCTTGAGGACAAACGAGGTCTAAGCTTGGGAGAGTTGATACGTCCATTTTGCATCATGCTTTTATATCAATATTTTATTGCATTATAGGTTGTTATTACACATTATGTCACAATACTTATACCTATTCTCTCTTCTTTTACAAGGTTTACACGAAGAGGGAGAATGCCGGCAACTGGAATTCTGGGCTGGAAAAGGAGCAAATATTAGAGACCTATTCTGCACAACTCCAAAAGTCCTGAAACTTCACGGCGGCACATTTTAGAATACATAAAAAATATTGGGCGAAGAAAGTACCAGAGGGGGGCCACCCACCATCCACGAGGGTGGGGGGCGCCGCCCCCTCCCTCATGGGCCCCCTGGCAGGCCTCCGGTGCCCATCTTTGGCTATATGAAGTCTTTCACCGTGGAAAAAAATCAGAAGGAATCTTTCAGGATGAACCACCGCCGCCACTAGGTGGAACCTTGGCGGAACCAATCAAGGGCTCCGACGGAGCTGTTCTGCCGGGGAAACATCCCTCCTGGAGGGGGAAATCATCACCATCGTCATCACCATCGATCCTCTCATCGGTAGGGGGTCAATCTCCATCAACATCTTCACCAGCACCATCTCATCTCAAACCCTAGTTCATCTCTTGTATCCAATCTTTGTCTCAAAACCTCAGATTGGTACATGTGGGTTGCTAGTAGTGTTGATTACTCCTTGTAGTTGATGCTAGTTGGTTTATTTGGTGGAAGATCATATGTTCAGATCCTTTATGCATATCAATAGCCCTCTGATTATGAACATGAATATGATTTGTGAGTAGTTACATTTGTTCCCGAGGACATGGGAGAAGTCTTGCTATAAGTAGTGATGTGAATTTGATATTCGTTCGATATTTTGATTAGATGTATGTTGTCTTTCCTCTAGTGGTGTTATGAGAACGTCGATTACATGACACTTCACCATTATTTGGGCCTAGGGGAAGGCATTGGGAAGTAATAAGTAGATGATGGGTTGCTAGAGTGACAGAAGCTTAAACCCTAGTTTATGCGTTGCTTCGTAAGGGGCTGATTTGGATCCATATGTTTCATGCTATGGTTAGTTTTACATTAATACTTCTTTTGTAGTTGCGGATGCTTGCAATAGGGGTTAATCATAAGTGGGATGCTTGTCCAAGGAAGGGTAGTACCCAAGCATCGGTCCACCCACATATCAAATTATGAAAGTACCGAACGCGAATCATATGAGCGTGATGAAAACTAGCTTGACGATAATTCCCATGTGTCCTCGGGAGCGCTTTCCTTTATATAAGAGTTTGTCCAGGCTTGTCCTTTGCTACAAAAAGGATTGGGCCACCTTGCTGCACCTTGTTTACTTTTGTTACTTGTTACCCGTTACAAATTACCTTATCACAAAACTATCTGTTACCGATAATTTCAGTGCTTGCAGAGAATACCTTACTGAAAACCGCTTGTCATTTCCTTTTGCTACTTGTTGGGTTCGACACTCTTACTCATCGAAAGGACTACGATAGATCCCCTATACTTGTGGGTCATCAATGTGTAAATGAATGAATGGTTCTTTAGATCAACTTTAAAGCTAGCAGCAAGCATGTTTAGACAACTTGACAACATTAGTAATACTACTTCATATTTGGACTATTATAAGGCCACGTAGAATTCGTGATAACTGTATTGAATTCATTCAATAGGGGATAGCACAAACAAAAAACACACAATGTCAAAATGAGTCTTTGTTCTTAAAAGTTCATAATACGAAAATGAATATCCCTGAATTGTTTTTGAACAAGGAAAGGAAGGTTTTTGACATTTTTGAGGAAGATATGATCCAAATAATTTATGAGAAATTTGTGGGAATTTTAGGAATGACAGAAATGTAGGTTGCTTCACAACCTAGGGCAAATATTGACACATGGACATGACACATAGGCAAAAATTGACACATGGACATGACACATAGACAAAACTGATGAGGTGGTGCCTAGTCATAGCAATACACCACAATTTACAAGGCTATGACCATCTGTATTGGCCGTGATCAGCTAGAAATAAGGCAGTGGACCAGTGCTGTCTGCTTTACGACCATTTTGTGTAAGGAAATTACGACCTTTCTGACCAAAATGGTCGTTATGGTTTAGGGTTTGGAGCACCCTGAACTGCTTATGACCAATTGGTCTCAAATGGTCGTAGATTTATGACCATTTCTTCCGGGGTCACTGACAGAAGGTCATAAGTTGACATATTTCTTGTAGTGAAAATTTCAGCTCATTTGGAGATGTGCATAATAGGTATCTCTAACATAGCTTTTTCAGGTCCAGAATTCCAGCTACCGATATTCTCCCTCTTTGTGTAAACCTTGCATATTATGACATAAAGGGCATTAGAATCACTCCACAAAGTGTAATATTGATTGAAAACACTATAAATAACAGTAGGAAAACATGATGCAAAATGGACGTATCAGTTTGCAATTTGTCAAAGTGCTCTTCCATTTTCCTCACTTCATCAACATATGCTTCCATCAATGGACTCTGATAATCTCGATTGACTTTTTTCACAATCAACTGTGAGTCGCATCTAATAACAAGTTTTCTGATTCCAAGGTCAGCCGCGATCCCGAGACCGACAAGCAGTCCTTCATACTCAGCAGTGTTGTTTGTCGCCTTCTTCCTAGGGAAATCATCTAAATTACATACTTGAGGTGCTCTCGAGTGGGTGCGGCAAGCAACATTCCAGCACCGGTGCCTTGCAGCGAAAAGGCCCCATCAAAGTACATAATCCAATCTTTAGTTGTTTCCTTGCCGGGGAGAGAGGTTTCTGGAATTTCTTCGTCTGGCGTTGCCATCCATTCTGCAATGAACCCTGCCAAGGCTCTGCTCTAAATTGTTGATGTGCTTTCAAACTTGAGATCAAAGCTTGAAAATTCCAACGCCCACTCAACAACCATGCCTATTGCATCTGTATTTCTCATAATCCTTTGCATGGAAAGTGAGTAATCACAGTAATTTGGTGTGCTTGAAAGTAGTAGCGCGACTTCCTAAAGGCCATAAGGAGACCAAAAAGCAATTTATGCACACTAGAATATCTTATCTAGCCCCCTGGAGAAGGGAACTGACAAAATAGACTGCGCTCTGTACTAACTTATTCTTCAACACAACTTGTTGATCTGATTCATTTGCTTGATATGCATTTGATTTGTCGGCACCAGAACTTGCCGGAGAAGATTCTGGCTTATTGCTTGGTGGGCCTCCATCCGCTGCTTCTTCGCCTACAGCTTCCCTCTCCGCCACTAGTGCAACACTGAGCACTTGATTCGTTGCCGCCAAGTATAACGACAATGGCTTGCGGTCTTGGCGCAACCAGTGTTGGCGCAGAGAAAGGCACTTCTTCAAGTCTTGCAGCGCTGCCTCCGCTTCCGGAGTCCATTTCATTGGACCTGCCTTTTTCAAGATTTTGAAAAATGGCAGGGCATGCTTAACAGACTTGGAGATGAACCTGCTAGTGCAACAATGCAACCCACAAGGCAACGCACATCCTTGACGTGCTTCGGTGCTTCGGTCTTCTCAATTGCTTTGATCTTGTCGGGATTAACTTCAATTCCACATTGAGAAACAAAGAACCCAAGAAGCTTGCCGGATGGAACGCTAAACACACACTTCTCG
Source organism: Aegilops bicornis (assembly GCA_021605145.1). Lineage (NCBI taxonomy): Eukaryota > Viridiplantae > Streptophyta > Magnoliopsida > Poales > Poaceae > Aegilops > Aegilops bicornis. The sequence goes on along the minus strand of CM038672.1, from coordinate 325,196,566 downwards.
GGGTTGAGCTTGAGATTGATCTTGCGCAGGTTAGCAAATGTTTCTTCTAGATCTTGAATGAGTATTGCTTTGTCCTTGGTTTTGACCAGTATATCATCCACATACGCTTCCACATTTCTGTGCAGATGAGGCTCAAAACCAATCTGGAATGCCCTTGTAAACATTGAACCAACACTTCTCAAACCGAAAGGCATACGTATGAAACAGTGCATGCCACATGGGGTGATAAATGTGTTCTTTCTTCATCCTCTTTTGACATAAAAATCTGGTGATACTCAGATTAGGCATCAAGGAAGGACAACAAGTCATAGCCTGTCGTGGAGTCAACAATCGATTCAATGCGTGGCAAAGGGAAAGGATCTTTTGGACAAGCTTTATTTATATCAGTATAATCGATACAAAGCATCCATTTCCCATTTGCTTTGTGCACGACAATTGGATTGGCCAACCATCTTGGGTGAAGGACTCATCTGACCAAACCTGTGCTTCCAACTTTTTGATTTCTTCGGCAATGAACTGTTGCCACTCCAAGGCTTTCTTCCTCACCTCCTGCTTGACGGCACGTGCGTGATGACAGACGGCAAGGTGGTGCTAAATTACCTCCCTAGGAACACCGGGGTTGTCAGATGGTTGCCACGCAAACACAACGACATTCACCCTCAAGAAGGCAATGAGCGCGCTTTCCTATTTTTCATCAAGGATGGAACTTATGTTGAAAGTTCCCCCTTGTCGTCCTCCTTGGCGGACACCTTCTTGGTTTCTGGTGGAGAAGCCTTGTTCTTCTTGCTCTTTCCTATACATATCTCTAGAACATCCTCAACGTGAGTGCAACACTCCGAAGAGGCGCGCTTGCCGGAGTCAGTGGTCTTGCGGTCTTCTTCCTCTCCCCCCCCCGGTTGCTTGGTCGGTGTTGTGGTGATCTCACGGCAGATGCCATGGGATGGCTAAAGAGAGGGACATGCAACAAGCCACCGGTGGGATCTAGAGGCGAGGTTGGTACGAGCGAGCATGAGACACAAGACGTACCCAGGTTCGGGCTCTCCGGAGAGATAACACCCCTTGTCATGCCGAGTGTGGTTTATATGAAGATGATACAGGCTTGCTCCTAGAGTTGTTTTGGTGAGGTAAGAAGACATGCCAGTGCATAGGCTGCTCCTTCTCTGTGTGGATGGATGTGAGTATGTATGGCCAAAGAGTCATCCCTCTACATGGAGGAGCACTGGGGGGTCTTATAGCCTAGCCCCTGGGGTTACAATGGTAAAGTTACTTGGGCGCAGGGCCCTGGTGTCAGTGTCTAGGAGCTGACAGTGGGGGCCGTTGGGTCTGCCGGGTGCGGGCCGTACCGGGGCCGCCGGGCGCTGGTACGGCCGGCTGCTAGGTACTGTTGGCATGCCTTGCCAGACGTCATGGGACGGCAACGCCGCCTCACTACAGGGTTGAGCCCCCGAGACGCCGCCCGCCCCAGGTGGTGGCTTGGTCGGCACGACTTCCGTGCCCGCCAGGGCCAGCGCAAAGGGGGGCGCACTATAGCAATGCATACTTGTCACTGGAGGTGGGCTTCTTGGGGCCAGCCAGCATGCGCCAGCTGGCTGGCCGGGTTGCGGCACCTGGCCAGGTTGCGTTGGGGAGCCGGCCAGGACGAGCCGGATTAACGGGCGTTGCTGGCCCCGATGTTTTTGAAAAGGATCCGGGTTTCATTGCCTACCCGTGGTCCATCCCCCCGACAGTCGGCGGGAGTAAGTACCTTGGCGGCAGATGCTGCAACTGCTTCCCGATAGAGTTGACTAGCGCAAATCAACTCATCCTTCTTATCAGAGTGGATGGTGATGACACTTGTCGGCCTAGGCATCTTCAGTGTGTTGTAGGCATAAAGGGATGCTGCCATGAACTTTTCAAGTGATGGGTGTCCAAGGATCCCATTGTATGGCAATGGAATCTTGACGACGTCACAGATGATCTTTTTTGTCATGAAGTTGAGTTCACTGCCAAACGTCACCGGCAAGGTGATCTTGCCCTTTGGCTGGCTTCTTCCTGGATTAATCTCGTGGAATGTGCCAATATTCTTTAGATCCTCCTCAGAGATCTGTAGCCTCTTGATCACGTCAGGTGAGATCAAGTTGAGACTAGCCCCACTGTCAACCAACATTTTTGTCACCTTGAGATTGCGGATTGTTGGTTGTTGGTGAAACCAACAACGGCAAGCACCCGACCACTATTGTCAATCAGGGTGATCGTTAGCGTAAAAAATGATGGGCGTGCTGGACCATCTTAGGGGCTTCTGGGCTCCCACTATCGGCTATGTCACATTGACCTTACGCACCCATTGCTTGAATTGGCGGTGAGAAAGTGCAAGGATGCACCTCAGTCAATGCACATTGCTTCTGTGGCCTTTCGGAACTCAGCCTCACTGGACTTGTCATCATCCTCTTCTTCTTCGTCATCATCATATTCCTTCTTATCTTGACCTCTTGCAGGCTTCTCCTTCTGCTGCTTGGTCTTGTTGCGACGGCCTCCTCATCCACCATGTTTCTTGCCGGACCCACTTGCACCGTCAGCCCTCTCTTTATCTCTCTCTTTTCGTATTTATCCTTCTGCTTCTCGGCAAGCTAGTCTACTTGCCGGCATTCTTGAAGATCATGGCTCTTGGTGCAATGGATCTTGCAGTATTGCTTGCCGGAGCCCCAGTCTGATCAGCAGCCGCCAAGGATTGGCACGAGGCGCACCCAGCAACCTCCTTGTTGGAGCCCTCTGCCTTAGCCTTCTTGGAGGGGCCACTGTTGCCGGATCCCTCCAAAGCAAGAACAACTTTTCCCTTACACTTCCTATTGCGCTTGTAGTTTTTCTTCTTTGGGGCGGTGGCAGCATCATCATCTTCCTAATCAGACGATGTGACAACCCCCTCTCGAGGAAGTCTCCTTCCTTCCTCAGCTCGTGCACACTTGTCGGCCAGAGCGTAGAGCTCAGTGACATCCCTCACCTTGGTCATGGCCATCTCTTCCCGCATCTTGCGGTTCCTCATATCCTGGTGGAACGCGGCAATGTCTGCTGTGGGGTGGATATCGGGAATGTTGCATTGCACACAACTGAATCTCCATATGTACTTGTAGAGCGACTCATCCTTCTTTTGTGGAATCAACTGCAAGTTACTTTCTTGGCCTGGAACTTTGTGGCCGCCTGTGAAGGCGCCAACAAACTTGTGGCACAAGTCCTCAGTAGGAAATGGAGTCCTTCGACAAGTTCATCAACAACGATATGATGTTGGGCTTGAGTGCCAACGGAAAGTAGTTGGTGAAAACCTTGTCATCACGAGCTCCGGCAGCTTGCACCGCAATTGTGTAAATGCTCAGGAACTCTGACGAGTGTGTTTTGACATCGTACTTATCCACCTCTCGCTTGAAGTTCTGGGAACTGGGCCACTACACTTGCCGCAGCTCTCGGGTTAACGCAGGACAACCTACCTCATAAGGCAAGTTGCCATTGTTTCCTGGCACAGGCTCATCAACAGCGGACTCTGCATGCCTGTCAGATTGATATAGCGCTTCCCGTCGCCGTTTGACGATAGTACGGGCATCTTCTCTGTGCCATTCTTGCAGAACTTGGTGCTGGTGGCGGTGGGCTCACGGATCGGACAATGCCATGGACATGTCATCATGGGTGTCGACCCGCTAACCATGTCGTTGAGGTTGTTTTCATGGAGGATATTGCACTGTGGGTGCTCCGCCTCCAGTCCTTTCTCCGACAGCATGCACCGGGGCGGTGGCTGCTACTGTGAGGGTCATGCCTCCTGTGGCTTGTCATTGTTGGCAAAGCCAACAAGACTCTGGATAGTGTCCCTCCACTCGTCCATCCTGTCTGCAGTAGGAGGAAACTGTAGAAGTAGCTGCGCACGCGCCATGGCTTCTTCTGGTGTGGACTACATGGAGAGGCGCGAAGAACAAGAGGTGTTCTTGCTTCCAACTGATCTAGAAGCAGCCCCGTCTCGAACCTGCGACCTCGGCCCATCGTTTCCAGTGCGCTGGCTTGCATGTTGGCATTGCATATCTTGAGGATGATTCGTAGGGCCCTTGTCGTGGGGACGCTCGGAGCCACCGATACCGTGGTGTTGCTCATCACGCGCGGCTTGAGATGGCCGCGGCATGGGCACCGACGTGTGTGTCCTGGAGTGCGCCTTGTTGTCCCTGGAGTTCACCGCACCGTCCGCAGGTAGCATGACCCCATCCTTGGACCTGGTTGTATGTGGATTGTTCTCGTTGCAGACTATGCCGCTCGTCTGGCTGTGATCGCCATAACACTGCAGCGGTTGCTCTTGGCCTCCGCCTCTGCCTCCCTCGCCGCTCGCACCATCGCCTGTGCCATCGCCCATCTGTGAAGGCACTAGTGGCTTGGACAAAGACGGCCTGCCTGCCGCGGTGCCCTTCTTCTTGGGCGCCATGGCAATGAAGCTGATAATGAAGCTGACGCGCTAACTGCTGATTCTGATTCGCACAAGCGACCCCCTGCCTGGCCTGCCAATGATGTCGTGTGTATGACCATCTATGGGATCAGGGCGATCCCTTCGCGGTTCGACTGGAGGGATCGACAAGCACATAGAGCAGAATTAGCAGAAGACACACAAGGTTACCCAAGTTCGGGCCACTATGAAGTGTAAAAGCCTACCCCTTCTTTGTGTATTGGATGTGTATGTGTCTAGTTTTTTTTTAAAGCTTGGGACAGTGAGGGCAACCCCCCACTGACTTTATATTAAAACCATCACCCCCAGTGTTACATGAATGAGATTACATGGAGTGGAAAGATTAACGGAGTCCTATCCACTAAGGGTATAGGAGAGGAACAAAGATATCTAATGTGGGTTCTATGCAAAAGAATTAGATCGAGCAACAAAATGCTCTACAAACGACACTAGGGCATCCTTGACTCTGTGTCTCATCATGCCAAAGTCATACTGGAACCTTTGCTGCCAACCATTCTCTATGGGAACGATCCCTCTAAAGTGCTTATTGTTACGCTCCTTCCATATGCTCCAGGCCGCGATGATGAAGATCTCTATGAACATGGGCCAGGCCCACGCGTCCTTCACCGCATGCACGAGCTGCAGTCTGTTACCCCCAACCGGCCACGTGATCCCCAACTTCCCCCAACACAATCTGCTGAATTCACATTTGAAGAATATATGCTCAACTGTTTCTTCGGGGGGTGGGGGCATAACAAGCAGGCATAGTCATTGTCCCTTAGTTTCATACTCTTCCTCTTCAACAGGTTCTGCGTGTTTAGCCTGTCCGCTAGCAGCAGCCAAGCAAAAACCTTCCACTTGTTAGTGCATTTGGTCTTCCAGATCCACTCGAAGGCCCTATCCGCCACGCCATCACGGAAACAATGCAACTAAAATTTGCTGGAGGCGAACCCCTCTGATCCCCAGACACATTTCCAGATGTCACTCGTTTCAGCTAGCCCTATCGTGGCCATGCTGGTTTGGAGGTCCTCGAGTTCTCCTCTGGCTTGGACGGAGAGCGGCAAATGGAAGTTTTGGCCAAGCACAAGCACGGTCAACAGTTTCTGCACTGAGACGTCCTCATTCATGGAGAACGAGAACAACCGGGGGTGACTATCGGTGCAAGTTGCATGATGTCTCGCCACCAAAACGAGCCACACGGGTCAGCTGCATGCGGCAACAATCCTTCATAGTACGCCGACCAAATCAACTTCACCCAAGGTAAGTCCATGCGGTTGTAAAATTTATGCATTTGTTTAAGGAGTAGACCTTGGTTTTGAACGTTGAGATCGATTACTCCAAGACCCCCCTTTATTTTTGGGGCGGCACACCAGCTCCCACGCTTCCAGTGAGATGGCTTTTGTGCCATCTTTCGTGCTCTTAGCCCAGAGGCAATATCTTCTGAGTTTATCAAGATGATCTAGAATTTTTGGTGGCAACCCGATGGAGCACATGGCGTATATCGCAAGGGAAGTGATCACTGAGTTGACCAGGGTAAGCTTTGATCCGAGGTCCAGGAGCATGGCTGCCATGGAGAGTCTACGTTCCACTGATGCAACCAGAGGCATGAGGTATGTCACAGTCAGTCTAGTAGTGCCCATGGGCAACCCAAGGTACATAAACGGCATGGAACCAATTGCGCATCCGAAAACCTGTGCCAAGCGCGAAGTCGTATCCGCAACTACATTGACAGTGATTAGGGTAGATTTTCGGAAGTTTATGCGCAAGCCCACCGACGATGCATAATCCTGGAGAATGAGTTTGATGGTCTCCGCTTGAGATTGGTTCGTAGGCATCACAAGGATCGTGTCGTCAGCATACTGGATCACGGGGTAATCACCATCAGGAACTGGAATGGGGAGTTGGAGATTGCCCGCCCAATAGGCGTCATTGATGGCAGCTTGGAGTAGATCAGCCGCCATTACAAAGATGAGCAGGGACATCGGATTGCCTTGGCGCACACCTCTCATGTAGAAGAATTGCCTGCCCGGGGTCCTATTGAGGAGGACAGAAGATTTGGCCATCGAGAACAAGCAGTCAATCCATCCGTGCTATCGATCGTCAAAGCCCATGCATTTCATAATCTCCATCATCGGGGCATCCTCGATCGTGTAGAATTCCTTGGTGAAGTCTAATTTCAGGATAGCGGATGTCTAGTTACAAGGAGCACACGTCTGGCAAGGTGCTTGGAAGGTGCAACTATGCGTGCAAATGGACAGGTTTTTGACCTTAAGGTAGCAATGAGCCTCCTTTTATAAACTAAAGGGTCACCACAATGGCGAAATGGTAAATCTACACCGTAAATAGTGGCTATAGTGTCAAATACCTAACTCTGATGGGTTAGGACAAACACATTTAATGCACCATGAGGTGTCTTGTGGATGGAGCTCCCCGGTAAGGCTGGTCTCTCCTTTTGTGTCGTTTGCCCATCTACCTTCTATTCTTTTGACACATCATTTGGATGGGTGTCATTAAAGCTGTATCTTCGGCGGTGAGCTGCCACGTGCCCAGACAAGCCTCACCTAACTACCTGTGCGTTCGACACCTAGCCAGCAAGTGACAACCTGATTGATGAGGTGGAGCGGGGCAAGGTAGTGGGATTCTTTATCACGCCCAATATGCGACCCTATCCTCGAGGAACTCGAAGGTCCCACCAAGGATAGAAGCGCATATTGAAGACTCTTTTGCAAGGTGGATATCATTACATCGTACCATTAATAGATGGGGATACAAACAAGGTGCATATCCAAAACAAGCAAACATCGCTCTCGCGTCAAATCATCGCATTACTGTACCTGCAACTATTGTTGTCGTAATCTGTGAGCCACGAGGACTCAGCAATCCCATTAACAAGGGTATCAAGACTAGAAAAGCTTAATGGGTATGGAATGGATAAGTGGTGAGGTTGTAGCAGCACTAAGCATTATATGGTGGCTAACTTACGAGTACATGAGTAAGAAGAGTTACTACGCATAATGGTTGCAAACTAGTAATGATCAATAAGTGATCCTGGACTACTTACGAGTCAAACATAACCCCACCGTGTTCTCTTCTCGAACTTCCTCGAAAAGAGACGGCCATGGTTATGCACGCGGTTGGTGTATTTTATTTTCGAGATCTGGTGTCAAGTTCTTTACAACTAGATATTATAAATTTCCAATCTGCCACATAACTGCGGGCACGGCTTCCGAAAAGATTTAACTCTGCACGGATGCTCCAAGTGATCCATTATAAATTACCAGGCGCATCTGGTGGAACATTCTCACACCATAAAGAACACCATGCTTAGATAATGAATTTCGGTGGACAAGCCACTCAACAAAGGCAAAACTAAACCAGCAAGACCACCCGATGTGTCGTCACCCCAATAGAAGCCGCGCGTATCTCGTCCTTAGGACAACATCGTCTAGGCGAAGTGGACGATAGCCAAAATACCATCGAGTTGTCCCGAGGTGGCACCATCTACTGCTAGGTAGGTGGACCAACACTCATGAGGAGCACTGGCCCGGTTTGTTGATTAATTATCCAGGGGTCCGGAAAGTCCCTATGCAAGTTTTAGTTGTTATTAGGAAAATTAAAACCAAGTTGGGCCTTGCTAGAGGAGTGTAAATCTAAGCGAATGGACAGGGGGTTCCCATACACCCACATGTGTTAGGAGCGCTCGTCAAGGAACATAACACCGGTATGACGGAAACTAGGGCGGCAAGACTGGAACAAAACACCAGGCAAATGGCCGAGCATTCCACCCTTTACCAAGTATATAGATGCATTAATTAAATAAGAGATATTGTGATATCCCATGATATCCATGTCCCAACATGGAACAACCAGCACTGCACCTGCAATTAGCAACGCTATAAGAGGCGCCGAGCAAAGCGGTAACATAGCCAAACAACGGTTTGCTGGGATGGTGGAAATTTTAGAGGCTTATCATGGCAATTTGGGAGGCTTGACAAACAAGTGGTAGGTGGCGCGACATAGCGATAGCATCGAGACAACTAGCAACCAAAGATAGTAGTGGTATCCGAGGTAATGGTCATCTTGCCTGAAATCCCGCTCGGAAGAAGATCGAGTACATGAAGTAGACGAACCAAGATAGTCGAATGCATCCTCACAATCGCAACGAAGCCGAGAACTATCGAGAAGAAGCACAACCGGGAAGAAGCAAACAACTCGGTAAACAAACAACACAATAACATGGCATGATGCACAACCAAGTTTATGCATGACAAGATTAAATGTTGCTACTCATCAATACTAAATGTTGGTTACCATGGCAAGAGGTGACGCATACGCAAACTACCTATTTAGGCAAGTTTAATTGAGGCCAGAAACACAAATAACAATTCCAAAAAATCCTCATATGCAATTTCGAATTTGCTACTTTTGTCCTATACACAAATTTTAGAGTTATTAAACATGCAAAGTAATGCCACCATATTAATCTATGCATTTTCCACGCCATTTACATATAAAGTTTATTTAATTTGAAGCTACGGTTATTTAGTTATGAATTAAACCATTTTAATATGCCATTTATGCAAAACAATGCAAATAGTAATTTTAAACATTGATGAAAGTTGGATATTATGAAAGTACAAGAAAATCTAAGCATTTTACATATATGAAGGTTTTACATATGATGCATGGTTGAGAAGATATGAAATTTACAAAAAGCAATAGTACATAAACTTGAAAATGTGCAGACTTATTTGAACGGAAGGAAAATAGCCAACAGATAGACTGGAGTTACACTAGCCACCGACTATGGCAAGTGGGGTCAGGAGGATGGTCAACTGAGTCAAGAAAGACTAGTCTACAGGGGCGCTGGGACCAATTTGTCATAGGGCACAAGGAAAAGATGTGAGCAAAAAATATTGGGTAAGCATGGGAATTGATTCCGATACCTCCCTGTTGGAAGCACTAGCCTCTAACCAGCTGGCTTGATGCATTGTTTCAGATGCAAAGGGGACTCGGCTCTACATGACCCATTGCTCGAACTGATCTGGACCAAAACGACACAACATAGAGCCGTTGCACGTGTGGAAAATTAACAGAGATTGCGCGTGTGGAAAATTAACAGAGGAAAAAAGGAAAGGCTGGGCTTCGAACCCCGAACCTCCTGAATCGATGGAGGCGTTTGGCATAGAAGCAGGAAAGAGTCATAAGACCATCTGAAAGGGCTGACCTTGGCCCTGCACGGAGATCGCCGGCGATGATGGCGACCAAAGCAGTGGCAGTTGAGGCTAGAGAGGGCTGGCGGGGGTGCGGAACTTGGTGGGGTTGCGCGGTTCCTGCAAGCGGGGAGGCTACGGAACATGCACGCGCGGGGCTGCTCGAGCACGAGCTTGAGCTCGTCTCGGGCATGGTGAGGCATGGTCTACGACTGAGTGCATGAGCGCGTGCGTCATGCGGGTGTGTGCGTGTGCGGATGCGAGCGACGGGTGCTGGGCGTGGATCGAGCGTGCTCGTGCTTGCGTGTGCGCGCGAGCACGTGGGAACAAGGGCGACGACCTCGTGGTCAGGGCGCCTGCTCTGTTTGTGGATGCAGAAACTACGGCGAGCAGGCCCTTGGGTACTTGTGGAAACGGCAATGACGATGAAAGAAATATGACGGGGAAGGAGATGGGAAGGAGCAGCGGCTCACCACGGGTTCGAGTGGCTCGACGAGGACGTCGGGAGGTGAAGGAGAGGGCGACGAGGTGCTGAAGACGGCGATGGAGCACGCTATCCGTGAAGAAGAAGAAGCAGGAGAGGTAGTCGTCATGGAGGAGGCCGATTCTGTAAAAAATGTACGTCGACTCCAAAAAAAGTTCATCAAATTTGGAAAAAGTTCATGTTCATCGATTTTGTAAAAAGTTCACAAATTTGGAAAAATGTTCATTGAATTTAGAAAAAGTTCATCAAATTTGGAAAAAAGTTCATCAAATTTGAAAAAAAGGTTCATCGAATTAGAAAAAGAGTTCATCGAATTTGAAAAATATTAACTGATTTTGGCAAAAAAGTTCATCAAATTTGAAAAAAATTCAACAAATTAAAATAATTTCATCTATTTTGAAAAGAAGACTTCACCAATTTTGAAAAAAGTTCATCGAATATGAAAAAACGATCATAAAATTCGGTGATCGCTTTGCATCGAACTAGTAAAAGGAAAAGGAAAAAAGAAAAAGAAACAAAGGTAAAAGGAAAATAAAAAACAAAAGGTATGAGAAGCTGTTAGTAATAACGGAAGGGGAAGTGGTCTGGTGGTTAGCGCGTCATGCGGTGAAACCCTTTGAGGCGTGTTCGAATCCCATCTGAAGTGTCACTTTTTTGCAGCATTTTACAATAGGAAAAGGATGACGATGGACTGGCCCATCGCGGTGGGGGCTGTGTGCCTTGTACGGGTAAGCCTATAACAGGCGCTTAGAGCACCGTTTAGGATTTGACATGGCCCTGTTGGGCTGGATCGAAGGGGTAAGTGGGCCGCTGAAAGGATCGAGAAGAGGTGTCTAGAGGGGGGGGGGGGTGATTAGACCCTCAACAAAGATTTGGATATAGACATGTCCCCAAAAAGATATGAAGTGAATTCGAGGATTTCCTTCCCTTCCTTAGATATCTTTCTCTCCCTGAATTTTATATTGGATAATGGGAGAAGATAGGGAAAAGAAAATCAGAGAAAAAACAATCATAATTAACATGTCTTTCCCCTCTTGAAGACATGTAAGTTCTCTCCTCTATGGATAATAATCATATAGAGAAGCTTAAGGAGTGCATTCTCTCTTATGTGATATGCTTTGATGTGCTCTCTCTCCCCTTTGACATCAATTTTCAAGAAGGGATCTTCTGGAGCATGAGTCAAGTAGGGGTCACAGTACAAAGCAACATTAATATAAGATGCTGGTAGAGGACAAGAATCATCGAGTGGAGCTAGAACAAATATGCAGGATGCAAATGGCAAAGAGTTTTCTCAGTGTTGAGTTCAGTTTCTCCGAGTTGTTTGCTTCGGTGGCACCGAGCTGTTTTGGTTTGGACGAGAGAAACAAATCGGTGAGGTCGATTTCAACACATCGAGAAAACAATTGTCATCTCAGCTCACTAGGCAAATAGGATCTCACAAAGATTTGCAAGGAATTAACTAAAAATTTACAATGAATTGGATGCAGGGAATGCAGAACATTACAGAGAAAAGAGAAGAATTCTAGATGAAGTTTTTGTTTGATAAAAGGAAAACTCACATACAAGAGACAAATGCAAGAACTCAGAGAAACACTAGAGAACTTCATCTAGAAATGGTCGGCAACAAAGTCACCTATGTTAGAGCATATTGACTGAGGAGTCAAGTGAGAACACTTGATCGTAGGTCATACTCATCGTTTAAGCTCAAAATGGGGTTACCATTTTTCGTTTAAGCATTTTGATGTCTTCTCATCTTGTTCAACTGCTTTGACCCATGACTTGGGTAAAGCTTCTCTAAGATGGAATAACATACCTTGGGTGGTGGTGTTGATCTTGATCATGTAGTTGAACTTGTGTGGGATGCTCAAGGTTGATGTAGCTCATCAATGGTTGGGAGCACCACTTGTAGTTTGAGTTCATCTACCTACATAGGTTAGTCTTGCAAGGAAGAGAACTTGTGTATCCAAAATAACAAGCATGAAATTTGATACCAAATGAAATTTGATATATAGAGAATGTCAAAGGATATGTTGAAAGATTTCATGCTTCCTTTTTTTCAACCACAAATTTGTAGAGACTTGGTGATGTAGAGATTGCTCAAGATGTGAGTGAGTTGCAATTTCATAGATTTAGATTCATCCAAGTACCTACAAGGGTTAGATAGCATGCATGGGTACAAGTATATATCCAAGACATATGATCATCATCATAAGAGAAATATCAAGGATTAGTCAAAGGCATATGCCTTGCATGTATCCAAATGGAGTTTCTACTCCAAGTTTGAAGCATTAATCATGTTCAATTCACCTCTCAAACGGCAAAATACTTTCTCATCAAGCGGTTTGGTGAATATATCCGCCAATTGCTTATCGATACGAACATGCTTAAGATCAATATCTCCTTTAGCAACATGATCTCAAATGAAATGGTGATGAACTTCAATATGCTTAGTTCGAGAATGTTGCACGGAATTATGAGCAATCTTAATAGCACTTTCATTGTCACAAAGCAATGGAACATGTTTCACATAGATCCCATAATCCTTAAGAGTTTGGGTTATCCAAAGTAATTGAGCACAACATGAACCGGCGGCAATGTATTCCGCTTTGGTGGTGAATAAGGATACTGAGTTTTGTTTCTTGGAGGACCAAGACACAAGAGATCTACCAAGAAATTGACAAGTATCCAAAGTGGACTTTCTATCAACCTTGTCACCGACATAGTCCGAATCGGAGTAGACAACAAGATCAAAAGAGGACCTCTTAGGATACCAAATGCCAAAATTTGGTGTATGAATTAAGTATCTCACTATCCTTTTCATAGCCTTAAGACGACATTCTTTAGGGGCCGCTTGATATCGTGCACACATGTACACACTTAGCATAATATCGGGACGGGAGGCACATAGATATAACAATGAACTAATCATAGAATGGTAAACCTTTTGGTCAACCGATTTGCCATCCTTAGTCAAGTCAAGATGTCCACTAGTAGGCATGGGTGTTTTCATAACTTTGCATTCTTGCATGTTGAACTTCTTGAATAAGTCTTTGGTATACTTTGTTTGAGAAACAAATGTTCCCTCCTTAATTTTCTTGATTTGCAAACCAAGAAAGAACTTGAGTTCACACATCATAGACATCTCAAACTTCTTCGACATTAGCTTTCCAAACTTTTCACTAAAATGAGGGTTAGTCAAAGAAAATATGATATCATCAACATAAATTTGGCACACAAATAATTCTTCATTGACCCTTTTAGTAAAAAGAGTAGAATCAATATTTCCAATCTCAAAGCCTTTTCTCAATAAGGAACCTAGTCAAGCATTTATACCACGCTCTAGGAGCTTGTTTCGGACACTAAAGAGCTTTGTGAAGTTTGTAGACATGGTCGGGTTTCTTAGGATTAACAAAGCCAGGAGGTTGTTTAACATAAAATTCCTCCCCAATTTCACCATTTAGAAAAGCACTTTTAATGTCCATTTGATACAAGGTAATATCATGGTGATTTGCATAGGCAAGTAAGATGCAGATGGACTCAAGTCTAGCAACGGGGGCATATGTCTCACCATAGTCCATACCTTCGACTTGAGTGTAGCCTTGGGCGACGAGACATGCTTTGTTGTGAACAACTTGTCCATCTTCCTCTTGCTTGTTGCGAAATACCCATTTGGTACCGATGATGTTGTGGTTGTTGTCGGGCTTCTCAACCAATGTCCACACTTGGTTTCTCTCAAAGTTGTGTAGCTCTTCGTGCATGGAATTTATCCAATCCAGATCTTCTAATGCTTCTTCAACCTTCATAGGTTCAATGCTAGAGATGAATGAATAATGTTCACAAAAATTAGCCAAAGGAGTTTTAGAGCGAGTGATTCTCTCGGTTTGGATATCATTGAAGATTTTCTCAACGGGATGGTCTCGTGAAACTCTTTCTCTAAGTCGTGAGAGCTTTTGTTTGGGTTGGGGTGGAACATATTCTTCACCATCTTGTTCTTCCTCTTGGCCTTCTTCGTTGTTGACGTTGTCGTTATCTTGTCGAGGTGGAGAAGGAGGTTGATGAGGTTCATCTTGGTGTACTTCCTCGTTTTCTTCATCTTGACGTGTCCCACTTGTGGATGCCTCTGTGTCAACTCTTGGTTCACCTTGTCGTGAGGTAGAAGCTTCCACTTGGACGGACGAGGTACTCTCCTTCACCTCCGTTGGACGAATCTTGCCAATAGACAAGTCTTCGATTGCTTCCTAAGGGTCTTTGTCACCTACATCAATTGGCAATTGCTCTACTTACGAGCCGTTAGATTCATCAAACTTCACATCTACCGTCTCTTCAACCTTTCGGGTGAAATTGTTGTAGACACGGTATGTGTGAGAGTTTGAGCCATAACCGAGTAGGAAGCCCTCATGAGATTTAGGAGCAAATTTAGAATGATGATGCTTATCAAGAATATAGCACTTTTAGCCAAATACTAGAAAGTATCCAACTTGGGGTTTGTTACCAGTGAGAAGCTCGCATGCCGTCTTGCCGTGTAGCTTGTGAAGATATAGACGATTTGTTGCATGACAAGCTGTCTCAACCACTTCCACCGAAAAGTGTTTTGGCGTCTTGTATTCATCAAACATCGTTCTCGCCATCTCAATAAGAGTCCGGTTCTTCCTCTCAACAACTCCATTTTGTTGAGGCGTGTACGTAGCCGAGAGCTCATGTGAAATCCCTTCTTCGTCAAGAAAGGTATCCACATTTGCGTTCTTGAACTCCGTTCCATTGTCACTGCGAACCTTCTTGATCTTCACTTCAAATTGATTTTGGGCCTTCCTAGTGAAGTTCTTGAAGATCTTTTGGACCTGTGATTTATCATCAAGAAAGAACACCCACATAAATCTTGAAAATCATCGAATATGACTAAACCAAACGAGTTTCCACCGAGACTTTTATAGGCGTTTGGACCAAAGAGATCCATATGAAGTAGCTCGAGCGGTCTTCTCGTGGTCATGATGTTCTTTACGGGGTGGCTTCCTCCAACCTGTATTCCTGCTTGACAAGCACTGCACAATCTATCCTTGTCAAATATAACATCTTTCCCTCCAAGGATATGATCACCTTTAATAAGCTTATCAAGATTTCGCATGCCCACATGACCTAACCTTCTATGCCACAACCAACCTTTAGAAGATTTAGCAATTAAGCAAGTTCTAGGTTGAGCCTTTTTAGTGAAATCGACAATGTATAGATCACCTCTACGTATACCGGTAAAGACCATATTGTGATTATCTCTTTGTAACACTTGGCAATCTACTTCAGTAAATAGGACATTGAAGCCAAAATCAGCTAGTTTAGATACGGAAAGTAAATTATAGCCAGGAGATTCAACGAGCATAACATTTTGTATGGAGCTATCATGTGAGATGGCCACCTTACCAAGGCCAACCACCTTACCTTTGAGTTATCACCAAAAGTGACATACTTTCAGGGGTCGTCGTTTTCAGCTAGCTCACGAAACATATCCTTGTCTCCGGTCATGTGATCGGTATATCCACTACCAAGAAACCATTCCTTTCCTCCAGCCATGTAGCCGCGAATATTTGCCGTAAGACCAAAATGTCTCATAGACTGATCGAGATCAAAGTCACTATCATCATCCTCATCATAGTATCTATGTTCAACATTTTCTTATGATAGATCATTTCCTAGAGAGAGTGATTCATTGGATAAGTGATCATCACAATGTTCCTATTTATGAATTCTAATGGCTTCAGAGATGATATTGTTAATAATTGCAACATTTCCTTTGGCACGCATAAGGTCACGGAGCTCAAATAGACAATCACCAAACTTAGGATCATTGGAATTCATCTTACTTAAGGCAATAGACTTATGAAGAATCACATCTAGATTTAGCAAGGAATAGTTTGGAAATTGTTCCTCAAGAAATCTCCATATAGTGTAAGCACAATCAAGAGTAGGCAAGCAACCAAACAAATTTCTAGGCAATCCTGTGGTAATAAGATTGACAGTTCTAAGGTTGTGGATCATGTCAATAGACTCATCAAGGGTAGGATGCAACGGATCAACAAGGGGCACACAAGGAGTAGTAATGCACTTGTTCAAATGATATTCATTGAAAATCTCAAGCATCTCATTTTTCCACTCATGAAAGATCTCTCCATCAAGTATAGGCACTCTACGTCTAAGACTCCCCAACGTAGACTCCATCATCTATAGACTCCCCAGCATCTCTCCCCCTCCTCCGGTGGCCTCTGGCCGCGGGCCCTGCAATGACCGGAGACACCGTCCGTCATGGCCAAATGTGTGCCTGTTCCCTTCATCCTCGAAGCCCATGCACCCCATGGATGGATGCACCCCATGTGCCCGTTCCCCCGAGCATGCCGATGTGCCGAGCGCCGCGAGAGGTGGCCGGAGCTGCCAGCGGTCGCCATCGGCGCCGGCTCTGCCGCGGCCAGGCGCGGGCGAGCTCGGTTGAAGACGATGACCCCCTTCTCGTGGGCCCCGCGTGTCGGCCTCTACGCGCTGACCGGGCCGGCCCGCTGACGTGGTTAAATGGAGACGTACCCCGGAGAGTACGCCTTCCCTTACCGAAAGTGTATTCTGCTTCTTCCTCGGGCCAGAAGGCGTTTTCCTTTCTAGAAAACATATTTCAGCAAATGCGTTTTCTGTTTTTCCAGTCAGGGACTTGTTTGTGGATTTATTTTTATAGATGGGTCCCTGGCAGAAAAACAATCATATCTTTTTGCTCACAACTCCAAATGAGGTGATTCCAAAGCCTACGTCTTTGTCTCGTTGAGCCCATTCTGTTAGTATCATTTTCATGATGTTGTCACACTCTGAAAATGACCATTATGCCCTTGCCCTTATTCAGCCGCTCTGAGAGAGAACGTTTTCCGGTGATTCGTTCCGCGAGCTTCTCGCACTTCCTTCCGGTGAATCCAATTCCCCCAGGCAAGCCACACCCTCCATTTGCATGATTGCCATGCAATGCTATGGTTTAAATTAGTTAAAATTATTTAAAATATTGCATTAGCTATGTATGACTTGTTAATGGCAATCCTCGGAGTGATATTTTGATCTTGCTATTGCCGTGATGTTGCTTGGAGTTCTAGGACTAATATTTTGCAGCTTATGAGGATGACATGTTGCCACTTGCTTATTAGTGGCTATTATGAATATTTTCATGATGGTATTGGATATTATGCTTTGGAGTATTATTTTCGATATGATGTTATCATGTGGATCTTAGGTTAATATTTTGATCTTGCTATTGGATTAGTAGTATCTTGATTCTTGGATTCATTATGATAGTAGTGCTATGCTACCCTTCGAGTATTAGGTTATGACTATATTATTCGCTGGATTATGTGTTGTATATTGCTAGGACTTGGATCACAGGTTGATAGGTGATATCGGAGTATCAGTAATACTTTGTGGATAAATTCCGTCATTTTGTTGGTCAGGTGCCCCCGAACCAGGCTTTTCTAGTGCAACCACATTTGCCTTTCTGGGAAGGCCCTATTGCGGTCTATTGTTATGCCTCTCGCCGGTGCCTCCAACTAGGGAAGGTTATACACATGCGCTACCCTGATCAGGTAGGCCGGTATAAGCCTTGTGTGCCCGTAGTTGTAGGGCCCTTGTCCCCGTTTGGGACATGTATGTTTTGCCACCACGGTAGCTATTGGATGTCCAGAGTGACATCGGGGCCACCCATGACTGAGACCAAAGGGGAGTTAGTCGGAGTGGCCGGGAGAGTGTCATGGCAGTAGATCGGTTTTGTCGGAACACCGTTGGTACACCCGAATGGGAGTATGAGGCCGTGGGTTCTGTGATGTGGGTACAATGTGCTAGCCTCTACAGAGTGTTTATTTAATCTATCGATAGCCGCGTCCTCGGTCATGGGCACAAGTTCATACTAGGTCACACCGTTCGATCAACACTCACATGACGGAATGACTTATAGGTAATTTATATGTTGATATATTTGAGCTGTAACAGTTTGGCAGGATGTCGATGATGATATTGGGATGATCTTGAGGATGGTCATTTAGTTTGTGATGTGGTCACACGGTGATCACGTGGAGGTATTGATCACAAGGTGATCGAGGTGACTTATTGCTTGGCCATATAACCAAGAGTGAGATGGTTCTTGAGATGGTGGTTCAGCAGTATTTCTAGTAGTATCATATCATGTTTAGTAGTTGCTTCATCATAGTAGTTGTTAATAACTTAACCTGTTAATGTTATGTTATTGTCTTGCCTTGATGCTTTTGGTTGTTGTGAGATTGCAAGTACATTCCATTTACTGACCTGGCATGTCATGCCAGATTGCAAGTGATGCCGTGATTGATTGATTGCTTGTCTAGCTTACCGATCGTGCGAGCTAGATCATGTCCC
Source organism: Aegilops bicornis (assembly GCA_021605145.1). NCBI lineage: Eukaryota > Viridiplantae > Streptophyta > Magnoliopsida > Poales > Poaceae > Aegilops > Aegilops bicornis. The sequence continues at coordinate 325,178,022 of CM038672.1, read as the reverse complement.
AACCAGAGTCCCTGCGGAGTGGAGTTCACCACCTTCGATGTTGTTCCGCTGCTACGAGTTGTTCCGCTGGTAGCATAGAGCTACCTTAGCAGGCGTAGTGTTGCCGTGCTGATGTGATCCTTTGTAACATCAGACCTTTGTATCCATTATCCTTTGTAATAAGAGCTGATTTGTTCTATGTCAAGTAGTGTCGTATTCCAGAAGACTTGATCTCTGGGCTGGAATACGGGGTGTTCCGGTTTCTCTGAGCGGGGTGCCAGAGCTTGGTATAACGCTTTTGGCACCCCGGCTCAGAGAGACCGGAACACCACGTATTCCAGCTCAGAGATTGAGGTAGGTCTCTGGAATATGACACTGCTTAGCATAGAACAAATCAGCTCTTTATTACAATTGATATGGACACAAGGGGGATTACATCGGCACGACGACACTACGCCTGCCAAGGTTGCTCTATGCAAGCATCAGAACAACACATAGCAGCAGAATAGATTCTAGCAGCGGAACAACGACGACGACGATGGACTCCACTCCGCAGGGATGCTGGCTGGAACGTTTATCCTGGCTCGCAAACACAAGATCCTCGGCAAACAAGCAAGCAGATAAGGCATGACATGCAAACTGGCATGACACGCCAGGTCAGTACATTGAATGTACTTGCAAGCTCATAGCAACCAAAGCAATCAAGACAAACAATAGCATGGCACTTATAGGTTTCTTAGCAATGTTGAACATGATACTATCAGGACACATGGCATGGACATGGTGAACAAAATAGCACTAGAACAATATCAGATGAGCATGGCATGAACATATGATGATACTAGCATGCAACATGTTAACAATATCATGCACCAACTTACTGTGTTCGGGGTTACCTCGTAACCACCACATGAATCACTTACCATCATGGTCATCACACGATCACCTCAGGATCAAATCAAGCTTGGTATTAACAATACCGTAGTAATCATTACATGACCACAAGGAGCTTTACCCTTTATTATCACATAATACCATAAACCTCAACCATCTTTGGTATCCTCGATACCACTATGATCCTCTTGCGATCACATAAGAATCAACCACTTCTTTTATCATCGAACCGGGGTTGTTATTACATAGGTTATTATTATGTTGACCCAGAGTGTGACCTACTATGAACTGGGCCCTTATTCGTGGGAACGACTATCGATAGATTACACCCACTCTACAGAGGTTAGCACAATGTACCCACACCACGGAACCCAAGGCCTCGTGCTCCCATTTGGGTGGACCAATGGTGTTCTGATAAAACCGATCTATTGCCATGACACTCTCCCTGCCACTCTGACAAACTCCCCTTTGGGCTAAGTCATGGGTGGCTCCGATGTCACCTCGTGACACCCAACGGCCACCGTCGTGGCAAAACAAAATAGTCCCAAACGAGCACAAGAGCGCTCAAACCAACACGGGCACACAAGGCTTATGTCCACCTACCTGGCCAAGGTAGCGCGCGCCCATAACCTTTCCTAGTTGGAGGCATCGGCAAGAGGCATGACAATAGACCCAGTTAGGAGCCCCCATAAAGCAAGTGTGGTTGCGCTGGCCAGCTCGATTTCGATAGCATTATGACTCAGCCAACAGGTGTTCAAGTTCAATTAATATCCGGTTAAACTTGAATGCAAAAGATGCTGAGTCATATCATAACATGATGAAATCATCATGATAACAACAGGAACATGGATGACATGCAATCATTTAAATGCAAATTAACATGGCGTACTGATGATCACGAATATCACAAGCAGAGCAGACGATAACTATTCATGTCAGCATCACATTACCACTAACATGACCACTACATACAAGAATCAAACATGATAATAATAATACTAGTAAATATTCAGCTTTAACTAACAAGATGCACATGAACAAGACATAAAGATGAGCATGGATTCACAAGCATATAAAGCGTTCACGGAAATATTAGCATGCACAACTTATTTAAATATTCAAGGTGAAAACCATGGCTACTGCAAATCCATCATGCAAGTGGCTGTCGTGGCTTGCATGGGGGTGGCGAGGACTCCGGGAAGAAGTGCGGTGAAGCCACGGAATGAAACGCTGGACGTACTTCTCTCTTGAAGGGGGCTGATTAATGGCAAGGGCATAATGGTCATTTTCACAATGGGAACACCTAGTGAAAATGGTACCAACAAAAAGATCTCGACTATACGAAGAAGCGGGCGTTGGTTTCACCTTGATCGGAGTCATGGTCACGGAGATACGAGTGTTGGAAGATCAGGGACCAATCTGTAATAGAAGTTACTACAAACAAGTCCCTGGCAGGAATAACTGAAAGCGCCTTCGGGCCGATTACCTATTCTGAAAAGAAAACACATATAGAGCTGTAGTAGATTGAAAATACGTTTTCACAAAACTGAAAACGCATTCTACCAAAATGCGCTTCCACTTACTACACTGGGCCCAGGCTTTAAGCCACTTACGGGCGGGTCCCACGTGATAGGAGGAGGGGCCAGCATGGTCGTCGACTACCTCCTCCCCTCCCTCCTGTTCGTCCCCGAGCGGTATAGGGCAGGGAGCAGAGGAGGGGCGCGACGAGGGGCAGGCCGGCTCCGGCGGTCTCCGGCCCGGCCGAGCACACTGGCGGGACCATGGGGCAGCGCCGCGTCCATTCCCGAGGAGCATGACTACCGGGTAGGGTAGGGGAGGCAGCGACGGGTGGTGGCAGGGAGGAGGCAGAGGCGGGCGGCGGTGGTGGTTGGCAACGGCCAGGGGTACTCTGGCGAGGGGCAAGGGGTGGGACGACTCGCGGGTGAGAGGAAGGTGGTGGAGGTGTCGGGAGGAGGAGAGGAGGCCCGAGGTGGCCGGAAATGAGCTAAGTCCGATGATGGCCGAGGATGAAACGTCAAACTCTGGCGAGATGCAGCTGCTCCGGTGGTCGGGGAAGGTAGGGGAGGATGTGGTGAGGTGCGGAGGGCTCGGACACACCTTAAATAGCCGCGGGGCAGGGCTCTAGAGCATCACGGGCGAGCTCCAGCGTGGCTCAAATGGAGGACAGGGGTTGGAGGCGACACGGGCATGGCATTTGCGGCCGAACGACGATGAGATAAGACGGGGCCTGGGCACCAGAGGATGCAGACGGGCACGGGGGAGCTCCTGGACAAGGAGAGTCATCGAGACGCGGAGGGAAGATGCCGGAACAGGGACGAGAACGTGCCAGAGCACAAGATTTGGCTGGTGTGGCTCGTGGTCACTGCGTGAACTGGCACACGCGGTTCTTGCTGACCGGCCAAACCATGTCTAGAGGATAGTCCTTAGTGCCCTTAGTTGCAATTAAGAAAGAAAAGATCTCAGGGGCAAAGAAGAGATTAGCACTGAGCTCCAAAACATTTCAAAGAAAGAACTGCTTTGATGCGAATTGTGAGAGCTAGAACAGTGCAATGACTCTGGGCTTTGGCCTAGCTTTATCACAAGCTAAGGTAATTGTGGTGGCCAAATATTAGACGAAATGGAGCTCTCTAGGGTGCACTGCTGTGCAATGCACCCCACTGGTTAGAAATGCAAATCTTGAAGTGGCTCTATCATGGCTAACTGGATTGAGCTGAGAATTGGAGAAGATGAGTTATTTGATGATATGAAACTTCTGTAAATGTTTCATGCCATTTGGAAATACCAAAATGGTACTTGCTTCATAATGCAGTTCTCTGGACAAAATTTGATAAAAATAGCTGAGGACAATTGGTTGGATAAAATGAGCCAATACTTTGTGGAGAGAGTTGATATGGAAAGGATAATGTCGTGGTAAATTTTCAGCTTAATTGAAGCAATACAAAATATAGTTGCTTCACAACCTGAAAATCTTACTAGAAACCTAGATTTGATGCTGAGCTCACATAGAGTGATGACATGGCCTAAATCTTGAGGAGAGTGATGATTTGATCATATGAAGGACCTTGCAAAATTTCAGCTCATTTGGACTAACCTAGCTAGTACTTCCTTCACAAAGAATTCCCTCAGACGGGAACTTTGAAAAATTGCTCAGGAGTATTTACTAGGCAAAGTGAGTTGGTTTTTTGCATGAAGTAAGGATATAGACAGGAATAGGTGTCCAAAAAGTTTGGGGTCCATCAAGCAAAGATAAATGACACTTCCTTCTCAAAAAGCCACTAAGGGCAGAATGAGAAAAGGAATATTCATGAATTATCTTTGATGATGCCAAGGAAGGGTTTTGACATATTTGAGGAAGATATGACCCAAAAAATTTATGAGAATTATTTGGGAATTTTGGGAGTGATAGAAATATAGGTTGCTTCAGAACCTAGGGCAAAAAGAATTATTCCTTAAATAGAAAAGGAATATTCCCAATAAAAAGAATATTGGGATTTGGGCTAGGATGATAAATGACATGAGCTAGGGAGGATTTTGAGGATGACAAGCCAGTATGAAACCTAGGAAGACATGATCTTCCCAAGTTTTAGGATCGCAGAGCCACGAAAAAGCAAATCAAAGCAATAACTCAAGGGAAAACAAAGGGAAAAGAAAAAGCCAAAATCCAGGGTGTTACAAACCTTCCCCCCTTAAAGAAATCTCGTCCTCGAGATTTGGTTGCTCAGTGATGAAGTCAATATTCGGACTCAAGGAAACCGTCTCCAACTCAGGTTTTCCTTTATATCATGTTCCCATTGAATTTCATCTGTCTAACTGTCTTGCTCGGGGTGGTTTGCTTCACCGCATCTGACATTCTGACTTACCTCATATATTTCTATTCACACTGGCTCCAATTTCTTTCATATCTGCTGACTTAGTTGAGGTCCGAAATATTATCATAACTGACATGTATGTCCTTCTCGCTAGTGAATCTTGATGGAAGTATTATTGTTTTATTCAGTACCGAGAATACTCCACGAAGTACATCTCCTCGGGGACCAAGGAATTTCTTCTATCCAGGTATTGGGTTTTTAAATATATGCATGCCCTTCGGGTTCAAAATAGTAATGTGAATCATACCTATTCTTCTGACAGATTCTGACTTCTCGCAGGAGTTTCTGAATTAGCTTGACTGGTTGCACCAGTCTGTACCAAATATTTGACTGTGACTGACAAAAAGTGTACCACCTTCTGTCAATAACCTTCACAGACTTGACTGGCGAGGCTTTGGGCAAAAGAATCTTGTCCACGACAGGCTATTCTTTAATCAATTACCATAAGTGAGCGCACACACTGTGAGACTGTCACTCAACATTCCGATCACTCATTCTGACGGTGTATTCATGTGGATGGTAAGCTGTGTGCTGCCATAACACATTTCCTGGAGTTGGTCTGTTGAGTTGTCGTTTGGTCTGACACGACAGGCTTGGATATTCAATACTGACAATACTGAGCACATACAGTTGGTTGAGCGGGTTACCTTGCTATGATGTCCTTACCAAGGCGGAATAGACCCCTTCGGTGTATCTTCATGGTGATCGATACTGACTTAAAACCGTCCAGGGTACCTGTACCCAGTTGGTCATGATACTATGATCATACTTGTATTGCCGATCTTGCTCCTTTATTATTGTTTTATTGGTCTGGATCCTTTATTTGAAAGAGCATTGCCATATATACTCTTGATTCTTCATGTGACCATGGGTGCTGTCAGATGCAGTATTTGGCAATCATACCTTGACCTTGTACATGTCTTGATTCTCGGGATAGTTGCCAGGCTCATGTGTGCTTGTACGAAGCTTATTGTTGTCGTCAATCATACGAGACAACGACAAAGGTTAATAATATCACTTTGTCGGGTGTGAGGAGGCTGATCTTCATAACCACTACCAAGATAGTTGTCTCCGTGTTGCCTTTCTTCAAGACTTGTCAATTCTTGCATCACTCACCGACTTTCTTTCTCTTGCATAACCGGCGAGGTTGTCGGATGCTTGCCTTGAATTCTTCCTTGTACGAGCGTCTCGTATGAACTTGGCAACATGCTCACTGTATATAGAAATATATGATTCCCGAGGTGTACTTGTGTTCTGTCTGATTTCTTGCTTTCTAACCAATCCATTGCGGATCTAAGACTTGTGATGCTCTGACATATGCTTGCCAACTCATTATTTAATATATTTGATTCTGTTAATATTTTCAGGTTGTGAAGAAAGTATATTTTTATATTGCTTCATTAATTCTGAGAAATTACCAGATCATGCTCCTACCTATATCACTTCTCTGCACCAATTTTGGGATCAATTCGTCAAGCCCATATTTCTCTAGAATTTTCTCAAGTTTCTGGGCAGAGAGGATAGCTGTGAAGGAAGTACCATTTTGGTAAGTCCATTTGGTATGAAATTTTTACAGCATCATTATATGTCCAAATCATCAAGCCTTGCCAAATTTCAACTCAAGTGGCTAACTATGTGAGTGCCCCTTCATGATCAAGTTTCTGGACCAATTATCCTGTTACAAAGCAACAATGTTGTTTTGTGGTCCACTTCTCCTCCAAATTAACAAGATTATAGTCCTTGCTAAGCTAATCACCTCAGACATCAAGTTTGGCCCTCAACTCTTCTCCGATGATCACAGGTGTGAAGCCAAGTTTGCTACAACAAACTTTCCTCGATGACTCAGTTGGCTATAGAGCCCCTTCTCTCTAGCTTTCACTTTCTACTGTCTCCAGGGTGGAGAGACAACACCCTAGAAAAAGGTTTGCTAACCCATGGCCTCCTATGCATGCCATGTCGCGTGGTGACCGCGTTGGATTTTTCCTACGCACATGCTCTGCTCGCTTTGGCCGCGTCCAGGACGTCGCCTAGCTCCCCCCCTCTCGTCGTCTTCGCGCGTGTGAGCGTGTCTAGCGGCTTCCCCTCATCATAGCCTTCACCATGGACCCCTCTACCCCTCCTGTAGCTCGCTCGTCGGCGCTCGCCACCGCGTGCCCACTAACGAACTGTGCCTGGCAGCCTCTATTCGCGCCGCGGTGTCTTCCTCCCGTGCCCCTTTGCCCCCTCTGCTCCGTGACCCTCCCGTGCCCTTGCCATTCATCTCCATCCTCCCCGTGACGAGCACGACCATCGTCGGAGCTGCCTATGAGCTATGGCGGGCCAAGCTATGGAGTCTTCCTCCCCTGCCTATTTAAGCCACCCCTGGTCGTGTCCCTCCTCTCCATCGACCTCACCCACCTCCCAGGATCCCACCTAGCCCCTTCCTGGAGCTCGAGCGCTCCTCCTACTCCCCCATCAATGCCACAACCATCTCGGTCCCCTGACTGTGGCACCCCGGCTCAGAGAGACCGAAACACCCCGTATTCCAGCCCAGAGATCAAGTCTTCTGGAATACGACGCTGCTTGGCATAGAACAAATCAGCTCTTTATTACAAATACTCGGGGATACAAGGGTTCTGATATAACCAGGAATTACATCGGCATGAAGACACTACGCCTGCTCAGGTTGCCCTATGCTAGCAGCAGAACAAATTCATAGCAGCGGAATAACGACGATAGTGAAGGACTCCACTCTGCAGGGACTCTGGCTAGAATGCTTATCCTAGCTCACCAACAAGGGATCCATGACAAACAAGTAAGCAGACAAAGCATGACCTGCAAACTGGCATGAGACGCCAGGTCAGTACATTGAATGTACTTGCATGCTCTCAGCAACCAAGCAATCCAGACGAACAATAACATGGCATTTACAGGTTACTTAGCAATGATGAGCGTTACACTACCAGAACAACATGGCATGAACAAGATGAACACGATACAACTAGGACAAGAAATCATGGCATGAATATATTACTTGAGACATGAACAATGACGATACTAGCATGCAACATGCTTACAAATATCGCTTACTCTGTTCAGGGTTACCTCGTAACCACCAAATATGCCACTCTTACTTGCCATCGTAGTCACGGGATCACTTCAATCATTACAAGAATACCATCAGGATCTTCACAAGATCACCTTATCAATATCAAGAATACCATTGGGATCCTCACAAGATCACCTCATCAATATCAAGAATACCATCGTGATCCTCACGTAACCACATAAAGATCAACCAACTTCTTTCTTCATCTAACCAGGGTTGTTATTAAGTCAAATTATTATTACTGTTGACTCATAGTGTGAACTACTACGAACTAGGCCCTTATCCTTGGCAAGGTTATTGATAGATTAAACACACTCTGCAGAGATTAGCACATTGTACCCACATCACAGAACCCATGGCCTCGCACTCCCATTAGGTGGACCAACAGCGTTCAGACAAAACCGATCTACTGCCATGACACTCTCCTGGCCACTCCGACAAATTCCCATTTGGGCTAAGTCATGGGTGGCCCCGATGTCACCTCATGACATCCAACAGCCATCGTCGTGGAAAAACAAAACCGTCCCAAACGGGGACAACCCGGGTATAACAACAATGGGACACAAGGCTATCACCGCCTACCAGGCCAGGGCAGCGCGCGTGCATAACCTTCCCTAGTTGGAGGCATCAGTGAGAGGCATGCAAATAGACCTAGTTAGGAGCCCCCATAAAGCAAGTGTGGCTGCACTGGTCAGCTCAATTTCGATGGCACTATGCCTCAGCCAATAGGTGTTCAAGTTCAATTAATGTCCGGTTACACTTGAATGCAAATGATGTTGAGTCATATAATATAGGGATTTTTACATCTGTGCCCCTAGTTCCTGAGCCATACTCATTCATCCCCACACTCTTAACTTTAGCTCACTTTTCCCCGCTCCATTGCCCGAAACCCTCAGAACTGGTCACAAACGGTGGATGCCGTCGGGTCAGTGCTTTGACCGTTAACTCTGACGAGTGGGGTCGCGCTGACTGTGTCGCCCGTTGGACCTGATGAGTGGGGTCGCGGCGGACGGTGCCGCGGTAAGCCCGTTGTGCCGTGGTTAGACTTGGGTCGTGCGCGCGCCGCAACAACAGAAGCCTGTTATGCATGCATGACATGTCCAGCTAGCCTGCATCCATGCACGTAGCTAGCCTACCTGCATGCGCCGCCGCCCGCCGCCACAATGCGCTGACCAGCCTCTTTTTCACGCAAGCCGCCACGGACGCTGACCGGCCTCATTTTCGCGCGAGCCGCCACAGACGCTGACCGGCCTCATTTTCATGCGAGCCGCCACGGACGCAGGGACAGTTGCTGCCGCTGGTTCATATCATCTCCCACGCGTGTCTCCTCGATGTAGAGCATTGTTTCACACTTTTCGATCCACTCGCATCGATTCAACGTGGCAATTAAAACCTGTTGGCAATTAAAGTGGCATATCTTTCGACGCGGCTCGTTTGAACGTAGCAAATCCAAAGCGCGGCCAGTGCCACTCCCCTTCCCTTCCCCTTTCCTGATTTAAACCACCACCCCTCCACCTATTCTCCACACATCAATTTGTGCGCCCCCTTCTCTTCTTCACCAAAACCCAGAGCACTCTCAAAGCGAGGCGAAGATGCAAAGATAACGCCCCACCTTCGAAGCTCCCACCGACCGTGCCGAGAGACGGTATTCGCTTGGCGCTGTCAGGAGAGGACGCCCGTGTGGGTGTTCTCATGCTGGAGGGGTGCAAGGGGGTTTGCTGAGTGGTTCCTCCGTGCGGGCTTCGCCCACCTCCCGGCGGGCTCACCGGTGATGTTCCGACTGGATGAAGTGCGTCCAAACTCCAGGACTCCGCCGATAGGGCTCACCGTCACCTTCACCAACAGACTTGATGCATACCACCTCCTCCGCAAGGTGTTTTGGTGTGGATGCGAATTCATCGCATTCACAACCCACATCATCTTCACAAACTTCGACTGCATCTTCCCCACCCGCGATGGTATGCACAGCCTCCCCTACTACATCGGCCAGGACGGCATGGAGAGGGAGCAATGAAGAGAAGGCGCAGTGAAGATGGTGGTGAAGTCCCGGTTTCGATCGCGAGCTTGTCTTGCCCTAGGGTGTTAGGGCTTTTTATCTTTTATATATTTCTATCTTAATTATGTCGTTGATTGTACCGTGAACTTTTAATCTCTGTCGTGTTATCCCCTCCCTAAGAACTTTGTTATGCTTGCTACCTGATGACCCACAAGTATAGGGGATCTATCGTAGTCCTTTCGATAAGTAAGAGTGTCGAACCCAACAAGGAGCAGAAGGAAATGATAAGCGGTTTTCAGCAAGGTATTCTCTGCAAGTACTGAAATAAGTAGTAACAGATAGTTTTGTGATAAGATAAATTGTAACGAGCAACAAGTAGCGAGAGTAAATAAAGTGCAGCAAGGTAGCCCAGTCCTTTTTGTAGCAGAGGACAAGCCGGAACAAACTCTTATAATAGGAAAAGTGCTCCCGAGGACACATGGGAATATCATCAAGCTAGTTTTCATCACGCTCATATGATTCGCGTTCGGTACTTTGATAATTTGGTATGTGGGTGGACCGGTGCTTGGGTGCTGTACTTACTTGAACAAGCATCCCACTTATGATTAACCTCTATTGCAAGCATCCGCAACTACAACAAAAGTATTAAGGTAAACCTAACCATAGCATGAAACATATGGATCCAAATTAGCCCCTTACGAAGCAACACATAAACTAGGGTTTAAGCTTCTGTTACTCTAGCAACCCATCATCTACTTATTACTTCCCAATGCCTTCCTCTAGGCCCAAATAATGGTGAAGTGTTATGTAGTCGACGTTCACATAACACCACTAGAGGTTAGACAACATATATCTCATCAAAATATCGAATCGAATACCAAATTCACATGACTACTAATAGCAAGACTTCTCCCTTGTCCTCGTGAACAAACGTAACTACTCACAAAGCATATTCATGTTCATAATCAGAGGGGTAATAATATGCATAAAGGATCTGAACATATGATCTTCCACCAAATAAACCAACTAGCATCAACTACAAGGAGTAATCAACACTACTAGCAACCTACTAGCACCAATCCTAGACTTGGAGACAAGAATTGGATACAAGAGATGAACTAGGGTTTGGAGATGAGATGGTGCTGGTGAAGATGTTGATGGAGATTGCCCTCTCCCGATGTGAGGAGCGTTGGTGATGATGATGGTGATGATTTCCCCCTCCCGGAGGGAAGTTTCCCCGGCAGAACAGCTCCGCTGGAGCCCTAGATTGGTTCCGCCTCGTGGCGGTGGAGTCTCGTCCCGAAAGGTTGCTTAATGTCTTTTTCTCATCGAAAGACTTCATATAGGAGACGATGGACGTCAGAGAGCCACCAGGGGGCCCACGAGGTAGGGGGGCACGCCCCAGGGGGGCGCGCCCCCCACCCTCGTGAGCAGGGTGTGGGCCCCCTGGCCTTCATCTTTGGCGACGACTTTTCTTCATTTATTTGAAGATATTACGTGGAGTTTCAGGATTTTGGAGTTGCACAGAATAGGTCTCCAATATTTGCTCCTTTTCCAGCCCAGAATTCCAGCTGCCCGCATTCTCCCTCTTCATGTAAACCTTGTAAAATAAGAGAGAATAGCCATAAGTATTGTGACATAATGTGAAATAACAGCCCATAATCCGATAAATATCGGTATAAAAGCATGATGCAAAATGGACGTATCAACTCCCCCAAGCTTAGACCTCGCTTGTCCTCATGCGAAAAGCCGATAACAATAAATATGTCCTCATGTTTAGAGGTAGAGGCGTCGATAAAAATAAAATACGGACATGAAGGCATCATGATTGTTTTCATAACAGCAACATATATAGATTTTGTCATATGATTACTTATGTTCAAGTGATGATCTTTTCACAATGCAAAAGTATGAATCAAAAACCTTATTGAGCACCAACAAATTATAACCTCAGTCATTGAAGCAATTGCAATTTATCATAACATCGGAAAGAGTCTATGTCAGAGCTTAAAAGCAAGTCTACATACTCAACTATCACTTAGTCCTTCATAATTTCTAACACTCACGCAATACTTGTGGTTACGGAGTTTTAATCAGACACAGAGAAAGATAGGAGCTTATAGTTCTGCCCCACAACCTTTTACCTCAAGGGTAATGTCAAAAATAACAATTCATGCTCCCCTACATCCAATTAGATATATATATATATCATGTTCTTTCCAACATGCTGGGCTTGCCAAAGGATAAAATGAAAAAGGAAAGGTGAAGATCACCGTGACTCTTGCATAAGGTAGAGGATAATAATAAAAGATAGGCCCTTCGCAGAGGGAAGCGAGAGGTTGCCATGCGCTTTTATGGTTGATGCACAAAATCTTAATGCAAAAGAACGTCACTTTATATTGCCCTTGTATGTGGACCTTTATTATGCAAATCCGTCGCTTTTATTACTTCCACAACAAGTTCGCATAAAGCTTATTTTCTCTGCACTAATAAGTCATGCATATTTAGAGCAATTTTTATTGCTTTGCACTGATGACAACTTACTTGAAGGATCTTATTCAATCCATAGGTAGATATGGTGGACTCTCATGGCTAAACTGATTTAAGGGTATTTGGAAGCACAAGTAGTATCTCTACTTGGTGCTGAGAATTTGGCTAGCATGAGGGGGAAAGGCAAGCTCAAGATGTTAGAGGATCCATGACAACATACTTTATATCAGATATAAGAAAACATAACTCATTATGTTGTCTTCCTTGTCCAACATCAACTCTTTAGCATGTCGTATTTTAATGAGTGCTCCCAATCATAAAAGATGTCAATGATAATATATCTATATGTGAAACCTCTCTTTCCTTATTACTTCCTATTAATTGCAACGATGACCAAAGCTATATTTGTCAACTCCCAACAACTTTTAATCATCATACTCTTTCTATGTGAACTCATTACTCTCAGTAAGATCAATATGAAATCTTTGTTTATTTTCATTCTTTTTCTTCTTTCTATTCTTTTATTCACCCAAGATCACGGCAAAATAATCAAGCCCTGGACTCAACACTAAACTTCATTATATATAGCTCACGGACTCGGTTACATAGAGAGATCATAAAGCAAAACTCAAAACTAGATCATGCCATAAACTTTATTCCACTGGATCAAGATACTACTAATAGGATCGAACTAAGAAAAACGGTAAAGATAGGAGTTGTGATTGTGATACGATACTGGGGCACCTCCCCCAAGCTTGGCAGTTGCCAAGGGGAGTGCCCATACCCATGTGATTATGTCTCCTTATTTGTTGGTGAAGGTGGAGGTGTTGGATAGTCGAACATCGAGCATAAGAGATCCTCCAACTTGCGGATAATGCCCTTGAGTGCAACAGTATGCTCCTTCAACAAAATATTTTCACTTGTGAGGTACTTGTTTTGAATACGAGCTAACTCAATCATCTTGAAAGCTTCTATTTCAGTTGGGGTAAGAAAGTTGTGATCAAGTTGAAGGGTGTCTTCTCCTGCGGGAGCTTGGTCCTCCGTCGCCTTCTTGATCCCTTCATCCTTGTTGATCTCCATGGGTTCTTCCCTCTTCAGCTCTATCTTCATTAGCCAAGCATCTTTGTCACCATTGTCGGAGGAGGGGGACGACATGATGCCTGGCCTTGACAACCCTGACAGAAAACAGCTCGAAACAAGAACAGAGGATAATTGCGTGATACGGGAGTCAAAACCTTCGGGAGAATATATAATGAATTTTTACCGACCAAAATACGTATCGTGCAAGAAAACAGAGTCCAGAGGGCACATGAGGTGCTCACGAGGTAGGGGGGCGCTCCCAGGGGGGTAGGGCGCGCCCACCACCCTCGTGGGGCCCTCGTGTCCTTCCCCGATTGCTACTTATTTTTCTATTTTTCTAAATATTCCAAAACGGAGAAATATTGCCTCAAAAATTGTTTTGGAGTCGGTTTACTTACCGTACCACATACCTATTCCTTTTCGGAGTCTGAAACTGTCTGGAAAGTGTCCCTTATGTATTCCTCCGGGGTTACGGTTTCAATAATATTGGTTTCAACATTTATGGGATTACCTGAGATATAATGTTTGATCCTTTGACCGTTTACCACCTTCGGATTTGTGCCTTTGAAGTTGTTGATTTTTATGGCGCCGGAGCGATAGACCTCCTCGATAACGTAGGGACCTTCCCATTTGGAGAGAAGTTTTCCTACAAAAAATCTTAAACGAGAGTTGTATAGCAATACATAATCACGTACATTGAACTCACGCTTTTGTATCCTTTTGTCATGCCATCTTTTAACTTTTTCTTTAAACAACTTGGCATTTTCATAAGCTTGGGTTCTCCATTCATCGAGTGAGCTAATATCAAATAACCTCTTCTCACCGGCAAGTTTGAAATCATAGTTGAGATCTTTAATAGCCCAATATGCCTTATGTTCTAGTTCGAGAGGTAAGTGATATGCTTTTCCATAAACCATTTTATATGGAGACATACCCAGAGGATTCTTATATGCAGTTCTATAGGCCCATAATGCATCATCAAGTTTCTTGGACCAATTCTTTCTAGACCTATTAACAGTCTTTTGCAAAATTAATTTGAGCTCTCTATTGCTCAATTCTACTAGACCACTAGACTGTGGGTGATAAGGAGATGCAATCCTATGATTAACGTCATATTTAGCAAGCATTTTACGGAAAGCACCATGAATAAAGTGTGAACCACCATCAGTCATTAAATATCTAGGGACTCCAAACCTCGGAAAAATAACTTCCTTAAGCATTTTAATAGAAGTGTTATGATCAGCACTACTAGTTGGAATAGCTTCTACCCACTTAGTAACGTAATCAACAGCAACTAGAATATGTGTATATCCATTAGAGGCAGGAAAAGGTCCCATATAATCAAAGCCCCAAACATCAAATGGTTCAATAACGAGTGAATAATTCATAGGCATTTCTTGACGTCTACTAATATTACCAATTCTTTGACATTCATCGCAAGACAAAACAAACTTACGGGCATCCTTGAAGAGAGTAGGACAATAAAAACCGGATTGCAATACCTTATGTGCAGTTCTATCTCCAGCGTGGTGTCCTCCATAAGCTTCGGAATGACACTTGCGTAGGATCTGTTCCTGTTCATGCTAAGGCTCACAACATCTAATAACACCATCTACTCCTTCTTTATGAAGATGTGGGTCATCCCAAAAGTAATGTCGCAAAGCATAGAAAAACTTTTTTCTTTTGTTGGTATGTGAAGCTAGGTGGTATAAATTTAGCAACAATATAATTAGCATAATCAGCATACCATGGAGTGCTACGAGAAGTGCTTATGACATTTAATTGTTCATCGTGAAAGCTATCATCAATAGGTAGTGGGTCATCAAGAACATTCTCTAACCTAGATAAGTTATGCGCAGCAGGGGTTCTCAACTCCTTTTCTATCAACAATATGCAAATCAAATTCTTGCAGCAAGAGAACCCATCTAATAAGTCTAGGTTTTGCATCTTTATTTTCCATAAGATATTTAATAGCAGCATGATCAGTGTGAATAGTTACTTTAGAGTCAACGATATAGGGTCTGAATTTATCACAAGCAAATACAACCGCTAAAAGTTCCTTTTCGGTAGTAGCATAGTTTCTTTGAGCATTGTCTAGAGTCTTACTAGCATAATGGATAACATTTAATTTCTTATCAACTCTTTGCCCTAGAACAGCACCTACAAAGCATAATCACTAGCATCACACATAATTTCAAAGGGTAAATTCCAATCGGTGGCTGAACAACAGTGCGAGACTAATGCTTTCTTAAGTATTTCAAATGCTTCTACACAATCATCATCAGAGACAAATGATACATCTTTTTGTAATAAATTAGTTAGAGGCCGAGAAATTTTTGAGAAGTCCTTAATGAACCTCCTATAAAATCCGGCGTGACCAAGGAAACTTCTTATACCTTTGATGTCCTTGGGACATGGCATCTTTTCAATATCATCAACCATAGCTTTATCAACTTCAATACCTCTTTCAGAAACTTTGTGCCCCAAGACAATACCTTCATTAACCATAAAGTGGCACTTTTCCCAATTCAAGACAAGATTAGTTTCTTCACATCTTTGGAAAACTCGATCAAGATTGCTCAAGCAATCATCAAAAGAGGATACATAGACAGAAAAGTCGTCCATGAAAACCTCACAAATCTTTTCAGAAAAGTCAGAGAATATAGCCATCATGCATCTTTGAAAGGTAGCAGGTGCATTACATAAACCAAAAGGCATACGTCTATAAGCAAAAGTACCAAAAGGGCATGTAAAAGTAGTCTTTGATTGATCTTTAGCTGACACAGGTATTTGAGAGAAACCAGAATAACCATCTAGAAAGCAATAATGTGTATGTTTGCATAATCTTTCTAGCATTTGATCAATAAAAGGTAAGGGGTAATGATCTTTCTTAGTAGCTTTATTTAATTTGTGGAAATCAATTACCATCCTATAACCTGTAATAATTCTTTGCGGGATCAATTCATCTTTATCATTAGGAACAACAGTAATACCTCCCTTCTTAGGGACACAATGGACATGACTTACCCACTGACTATCACTAACGGGATAAATTGTACCTTCCTCCAGAAGCTTGAGTATTTCTTTTCTTACCACTTGTTTCATTTTAGGATTCAAACGTCGTTGAGGATCACGAACTGGTTTGGCATCCGCTTCCAAATTTATTTTATGTTGACATAAAGTGGGGCTAATGCCCTTAAGATCATCAAGAGTATATCCAATAGCGGCACGATGCTTCTTCAGAGTTTTCAATAATCTTTCTTCTTCATGCTCTGAAAGGTTAGCACTAATAATAACAGGATATATTTTCTTTTCATCAAGGTAAGCATATTTAAGATTATCAAGCAACGGTTTAAGCTCAAACACAGGATCACCCTTGGGTGGAGGAGGATCGCCTAAGATTTCAACAGGCAAATTGTGTTGCAGAATAGGTTCCTGTTTAAAGAATATTTCATCTATTTCCCTTATTTCATTCATGAACATATCATTTTCATGGTCTAGCAAATAATGTTCTAAAGGATCACTAGGAGGCACGGCAATAGAAGCAAGACCAATAATTTCATCCTTACTAGGCAATGCTTCCTCATGATGTTGTTTACTAAATTTAGAGAAATTAAACTCATGAACCATATCATCCAAGCCAATAGTAACAACATTTTTTTTGCAATCTATCTTAGCATTAACAGTATTCAAGAAGGGTCTACCAAATATAATGGGACAAAAGCTATCTTGTGGGGAACCAAGAACAAGAAAATCAGCAGGATATTTAGTTTTCCCACACAAGACTTCAACATCTCTAACAATTCCTTCTTGGATATAGTATCTCTATTGGCAAGTTTAATTGTAACATCAATATCTTCTAACTCAGCAGGTGCAATTTCATGCATAATTTCTTTGTATAAGTCAATAGGTATAACACTAGCACTAGCACCCATATCACATAAGCCATGATAACAATGATCTCCTATTTTAACTTGAAATAACAGCACGCCTACCACAGGTCTATGTTTATCTTTAACACAAGGTTTAGCAATTCTAGCAGTTTCACCACGTAATTGAATAACATGCCCATCAATATTATCGGACAAGAGATCTTTAACAATAGCAATATTAGGTTCTACTTTAACTTGCTCAGGAGGTGTATAAGTTCTAATATTGCTTTTACGAACAACAGTTGAAGCTTTAGCATGATCCTTCATTCAAACAGGGAAAGGTGGTTTCTCAACATAAGAAGTGGGAACAATAGGATCATTGTAAGTGACAGTCTTTTCTTCGACTTTAATAGGTGCAGCTACTTTTACTTCTATGGAAGGATGATATTTAAACCACTTCTCCTTGAGGAGATCAACATGAGTAGCAAAATATTCACAGAAAGAGGCTACTATCTCAGAGTCAAGTCCATATTTAGTGCTAAACTTACGGAAAATATCGGTATCCATGAAAGATTTAACACAATCAAACTTAGGTGTCATACCTGAATCCTTACCTTCGTCGAGGTCCCAATCTTCAGAGTAGCGTTTAATTCTATCCAATAAATTCCATTTAAATTCAATAGTCTTCATCATAAAAGAGCCAGCACAAGAAGTATCGAGCATGGTGCGATTGTTATCGTAAAGCCGAGCATAAAAATTCTGAAGAATTGTCACTCTTGAGAGCTCATGATTGGGGCATGAATATAATATTGATTTAAGCCTCCCCCAAGCTTGAGCGATGCTTTCTCCTTCGCGAGGCCAAAAATTATATATATAATTGCGATTACGACGAATAAGACGCATAGGGTAATACTTTTGATGAAATTCCAATTTCAATCTTTTATAGTTCCATGATCTCGTATCATCACATAGCCTATACCATGTCAATGCGTCTCCCTTCAAAGATAAAGGGAAAAACTTCTTCTTAACAACATCATCGGGTATACCTGCAAGCTTAAATAGTCCACAAACTTCATCCACATAGAGTAGATGTTCATCAGGATGCTTTGTTCCATCTCCTGTAAAAGTATTAGCTAGCAGTTTTTCCATCATACCCAAAGGAACTTCAAAAGGAGTTTCATTTTCAATAGGTTCAGTAGGATGAGGAGCAACTCTTTGGTCTACTGGACGGGGTGAAGATACCCCGAACAAGCCCCTCAGAGAATTACTTTCCATAGTAACAAGTGACAGAAAATTTCAGCACACTATATAAATTTTTCCTTACCAAATTCCACCTACCAAAGGCTCTACACTCCCCGGCAACGGCGCCAGAAAAGAGTCTTGATGACCCACAAGTATAGGGGATCTATCATAGTCCTTTCTATAATTAAGAGTGTCGAACCCAATGAGGAGCAGAAGGAAATGATAAGCGGTTTTCAGCAAGGTATTCTCTGTAAGTACTAATAAGTAGTGACAGATAGTTTTGTGATAAGATAAATTGTAACGAGCAACAAGTAACGAGAGTAAATAAATTGCAGCAAGGTAGCCCAATCCTTTTTGTAGCAAAGGACAAGCCGGAACAAACTCTTATAATAGGAAAAGCGCTTCCGAGGACACATGGGAATATCGTCAAGCTAGTTTTCATCACGCTCATATGATTCGCGTTCGGTACTTTGATAATTTGGTATGTGGGTGGACCGGTGCTTGGGTGCTGTTCTTACTTGAACAAGCATTCCACTTATGATTAACCTCTATTGCAAGCACCATAACTACAACAAAAGTATTAAGGTAAACCTAACCATAGCATGAAACATATGGATCCAAATCAGCCCCTTACGAAGCAACGCATAAACTAGGGTTTAAGCTTCGTCACTCTAGCAACCCATCATCTACTTATTACTTCCCAATGCCTTCCTATAGGCCCAAATAATGGTGAAGTGTTATGTAGTCGACGCTCACATAACACCACTAGAGGCTAGACAACATACATCTCATCAAAATATCGAGCGAATACCAAATTCACATGACTACTAATAGCAAGACTTCTCCCTTGTCCTCGTGAACAAACGTAACTACTCACAAAGCATATTCATGTTCATAATCAGAGGGTAATAATATGCATAAAGGATCTGAACATATGATCTTCCATCAAATAAACCAACTAGCATCAACTACAAGGAGTAATCAACACTACTAGCAACCTACTAGCACCAATCCCGGACTTGGAGACAAGAATTGGATACAAGAGATGAACTAGGGTTTGGAGATGAGATGGTGCTGGTGAAGATTTTGATGGAGATTGCCCCCTCCCGATGAGAGGAGGCGTTGGTGATGACGATGGTGATGATTTCCTCCCGAGGGAAGTGTCCCCGAGAACAGCTCATGGGAGCCCTAGATTGGTTCCGCCTCGTGGCGGCGGAGTCTCGTCCCGAAAGGTTGCTTAATGTTTTTTCTCATCAAAAGAATTCATATAGGAGAAGATGGGCGTCAGAGAGCCACCAGGGGGCCCACGAGGTAGGGGGGCGCGCCCCAGGGGGGCGCGCCCCCACCCTCGAGAGCAAGGTGTGGGCCCCCTGGCCTTCATCTGTGGCGACGATTTTTCTTTATTTATTTTAAGATATTCTGTGGAGTTTCAGGACTTTTGGAGTTGCACAGAATAGGTCTCCAATATTTGCTCCTTTTCCAGCCCAGAATTCCAAATTGCCGGCATTCTCCCTCTTCATGTAAACCTTGTAAAATAAGAGAGAATAGCCATAAGTATTGTGACATAATGTGAAATAACAGCCCATAATGCGATAAATATCGATATAAAAGCATGATGCAAAATGGTCGTATCACTACCCTTAGTTGATTTTTTTAGAAACGCTCCCTTTATTTGATATGTCATTGGTTATCAGTGTTTTCACTTGCTATTTCTATCTTATTTGACGTGAGATAAATCGCTAGATGGATATGCTGCCGTACACGAGCCCTTCTGCTAAATCAATCAATGATTGAGTATTCCTGAATGAAAATCAATAAGTTTTCGCCCATTTAGAGTAGGGTCAAGTTTTTGCACGCGGATAATGTAGTTGAAGTGTCAAAAAGGAAAGTAAAGGTAGAAAAATGAGCCATGTTGATGTTGAAAAGAAGAAGAAAAGCTTTTTTTTGGAATTGTTGGTGGCCCTATTCCGTATATTGTATGAACAAAAACAAGCTAATTTTTGAATAATTTCTGGACTATGCTAAGGTTTAGGGTACATTCCCTATGTTTTATGTAAGAAGTATGCTATGGTTGCTACTTTTTATGTTATGGATGTATGCCTTCTACGTGAGATATCGGTCGATGGATATGGTGCCGTAGCCGAGCTACTTCTTAATAAAAAAAGAAAAACAAAAAATTGTGTATACAATATTCTTTTTGCAACAAAAACTTGTTTATAATACCCGCATGTCAAAAAATGAACCCAAAAATGAAAGTGTTGTGCCGTAGGCTATACACAGAAGGAAATTGCCATGATATGTACAAATAAATTTGTCATGTGCAACTCCAACAATAAATCGATTTGACATGCACTATTTTTCTTCGGCATGGCAAACCATGGATTTACCATGGTAATAATCAAGGTTAAAAACAGAAAACAGAGCATGCGCGTGGGCCTTCGACACTCAACGCGATGAGACGGCCCAACCAGAGCTTAGTTTCAATTTGGGCCCTAGAACTAAGTTTTTTTCTTCTGCGGTTGGTGTTGTCTGATGAAACTGACGGGTACCCGAAACTGAGATGATCCAAAAATTAAGCAACACAGAGAATAGAGCACATGGTCCACAAATTAAGCAACACAGAGCATAGAGCACATGATCCACAAATTTAAGCAAATCGTCGAGCACATGATCCACAAATTAACCAAATCCTAGAGCACATGACACCACACTAATAACATCTCTAACGAGTGATGACCAGCAAGTAAGCAAATCCTAGAGCAACCACAGAAAAATAAAAGGGATAGAATCCTAAAGCTATCAGATTCACCTGCTTGTTCAATTGAATCATCTACTTCAAGTTCTTGTTCATCTTCTTTATTTCCCCCTTCAAATCTGCATCCCCAACTGTCAGAGCAACACTTTCAGAGACCAAATTCGTTGTTATTCTTGTGGCAGATTGAGCTCCCGGGTTGGGCCCCCATTGAATTGAATCCGCTTAAAGTAGTCATCCAGCCATTCAAAATGTGTGAATTTCTTCACGATCTGAATCAAAAAAATGAACCCTAAATCCTAGATCGAAAAAAATTTAAAAGCAAATAGAAAAAGAAATTAGAGAAAAATCATGAGATCTAACCTGCCCCTCTGGCTTGCTCTCGCATTTCATGAACTCGCGCCCATAGTTGCCATTCTTGATCTCCTTCAAAGTCAACCGTATCAGTGGCGTGCTGCGTGGGCAGTCGGGACATCGCTCCATGGGAAGTGGACCATACTGGGTCTACGAGGGGCGGGAGGCTGAAGTGGAGCTCGAATATCGCCCAAAGTCGCAGGAGAAGAAGAAGCAGAGGAGTGGCTCCTCTCGTCGCCGGAGAGGAAGTAGCAGTGGAGGAGTGGCTCCTCTCGTCGCTGCAGAATAAGCACCAGAATAAAGGGGTACTCGAAGAAAGGGGAGGCACAACCAACAAGTCCCGCGGATCACCTCTCGCGGATCGCCCAACGATCCAACGATGTGGAGCCGTCCATGTGATCCAACGGTGCGGAGCCTAGTCGCAGCCTGCCCTCGTAATTACTTCTAGAAGACCACATCTGAGGGCTCTCGCTTGGCGCTAGGGTATGATCGGACGGCTGACGTTCGGAGCTAGGGTTAGGCGAAACCCCACGGGGTTTAGAGGGGTTTTGAGCTGGTCAACGAAGTTTCAAAGGCTTTGATTGAGCATAAATAATTTAAAAAAATCAAAAAAATATGAAACATTCGCCGTTTGTTGTTTTATAGGACACAATAACGTGGAAAAATACTAAACTTGGTATACGTACATTTAGAGAAAAAAACCTAGCTAGCACGATCGAGGTAAAATGAGCACCATTAATTAAAAAAATCTAAACAAAAATCATAAATCATAAAATTTGTCTATAGACATTTTCATGAAAAAACCTTCACACATATGAGCTATCATGTACAACGTTTCATAGAGACCAGGGAGAGGAGGTAGGGTTTCCCTTCGGTTTTTTGAATTTTTTAAAAAAATTCAAAAAAATCACCAAAGCTTGATTTCAAAGTGAATAAGAAGGATCTGAACTTAGTTTTCCATTTTCATATGGTAAACGTGGTTTTTACCCTAGCTTGGGGCTGTTTACCCTAGCTTGGGAGCTCATTTGGAGCACATTTCTCATGACTATAAGTTTTGTTGACGCAAAAGAGATCGGATTGATCACCCTAACGTTTATAATAGTTCATCAAACTGTGCAACTCACACCAGAGAGGAATGGACTGAAGTGTTGGTTCAAATTCAAAGTTTGCATCAGTAGTTCAAATTCAACGTTTACATATAAAATTATTACACCTTACCAGTTTTCACAGTACTTCAAATTGACGACAGAATCCTTATTACAAATCTTTAAAGTTCAAAGTTTATGACTTGCATTCAAGTTCAAATTCAAATCTTTCCCTTGCTCCTTGTGTTCCGGGATGGGTTAACCGTCTTGCTTCTGGTTTCCCTGGCTGGGATATTTTGTGCTTTTGAAAGCTTTGTCTTGTTGCTTCTGATTTCACTTCTGCTGGTGGCAGTTTTGTTGAGCTTTGACTGATCGAGCAAGTGATGACCAATTGACGGTCATCTGTGGGCTCACTAATCTTTAAAGGAACTTCAGACAAAATAACTTCCTCCTCTCTTATAGCTTCAAAACCTTCGTAAGCCATGGTTTCAAATTCCACATAAGATGATGGTTCAACCTAAGTTTCTTCCTCTCTAGGTCTTTTCTGTCTTGTGCCTCTAATTATCCTAGAGCTGGGTCAAACAGAAATAACCTTAGCCATCGATAATAAAGAGAACAAATGCAAAAAAAATGGAAAGATTGCACACATACCAAGCTGCTACTTTAGTTGCTTCATTCCCTAAACTTGTTGCATTATCCTCTGCTGCTGCATTATCCTCTAAACTTGCTCCATCCTCCATTGCTGCTACATTCTCCTCTACACACTACTACAAAAAGGGCTATAGATGGAATGGCCACTAATGGCGCACCTGTGATGTGGTGCGCCATTACTATACTCTAATGGCGCACCATGTCTCGGTGCGCCATTAGTAATATATTACTAATGGCGCTTTTGGTGTGGTGCGCCATTAGTAGTTTTGAAAAAAACATAAAAATAAATTTTGTTACTAATGGCGCACCGTTGCATAGTGCGCCATTACTAATAAACATAGTAATGGCGCACCACATCCGTAAATGCGCCATTAGTAGTTTTGAAAAAAAAGTAAAAAATAAAAAAAATTGTTACTAATGGCGCACCATGTCTCGGTGCGCCATTACTAGTTTTAACTAGTAATGGCGCACTTTCCACCGGGTTCGCCATTACTAAGTTTTTTCAAAAAATCAAAAAAATATCAATTTTTTAAAATTTTTGTCAAAACTACTAATGGCGCACCGTGGTAGTGGTGCGCCATTACTAGTTGAACTAGTAATGGCGCACCATGCCACGGTGCGCCATTACTAGTTGAACTAGTAATGGCGCACCATGCCACGGTGCGCCATTAGTAACTTGGCCACCATTTGAACTAGTAATGCACCCCCCCCCTGTGGATCGCCTTTTTAGTTTTAAAACAAATAAAAGAAAATGATGGAAATGTCAAAAAAATAAAAGAGAATATGTTTCCCATGTGATATGCTCTCTAGTTTTTTGGAAAAATTACAAATATGAATTTTGACTTTATTTGCAAAATGTCTCTGGAAATTTGTAAAATGGGCATAACTTTTGCATACGAACTCGGATGAAAAAGTTTTTTATATGAAAAATCATCTACTCGAAAAGTTACATCCAAATTTAACTGGGGTACCCGTTAAACATTTTCAAAATCCCCAAAAACCTAACAGAAAAAAAGTTACGGGGCTTTCAAGATCTAGCGGCAAAAAATTCAAAAAATTTCAAACTTACTAGTGGCGCACCGTTGGATGTGGTGCGCCACTAGTAACAGAAAAAAAAATTGGTTTCGAATTTTTTTTTGAATTTTTTTTCAAAAAATGATACGTAATATGACCGGGAAGTTTGAAATATTTTTCAAAATTTCATCATAGTCATGAACATGAACAAAGTCCTAGACATCAACAAGGTATAACAAGATTGATATGCTAGATATATCAACAAGTGCGTGTGAAGTGAAATTTATTCTTTGGGGTTGGATAGAACTCTAAAGTTAAGTGTGCTTGGGCTGGAGTAGTGTGAGGATGGGTGACCTTTCGGGAAGTTTAACCACGGAGTGCGATTTGACCTGAGATTAAGCATATTGACCCGAGATTAAGCCATAGTGAACTGAGATTAAGAAAAATTTGAAAAAAAAATTTGAAAAAAAATGTTTCTAATGGCGCACTTCTATGTGGTGCGCCATTAGTATACCAGATACTAATGGCACACCGTGGGCTATACTAATGGCGCACTACATGGTGCGCCATTAGTATACCAGATACTAATGGCGCACCAGTGGTGCGCCATTAGTAAAAAATACTAATGGCGTGCTAGTAATGGCGCACCGGTAGTGCGCCATTAGTAGGCAAAACCGGTGCGCCATTAGTAGGCCTTTTTCTAGTAGTGACATTTGCTGCTGCCCATTGTTCCTCTTCTCCAAATGATGCATCAACTGGATTGGTACAAGCCTAGCAATATGCCCTAAGATATCACATCTTTTGCACTTACTCTGTTTTTTACACGACCCTCTTCACGGCTCTTATCCTGCTTTTCCTTGGTCTTCTGGTGGTCTAGTCAAGACAGGAGAATGGAGTTTGAACCACGGGTCTACTATGTTCCATTGATCTTTTCCCAAGAGTGCAGCACATTTTCAGCATAAGCAGCCCTAAATTTGGCAACAGAGAAATATTGAGCAATATCGATCAACTTCACCATCTTCACCTCCAATAACAAATAAGAGATGTAGGGCATGTATGCACGGCTTCCATGGATCTGCCATTGCCTACAGCATTCATTGGTTGCAAGGTTCACTGGATATCTCCATTCCCTATTTTCTTTGTCGGTGTATGTCACCTCAGCCTCGTATGTCGATGGTCGAATGCATTTCATTCTTAG
This sequence comes from Aegilops bicornis, assembly GCA_021605145.1. NCBI lineage: Eukaryota > Viridiplantae > Streptophyta > Magnoliopsida > Poales > Poaceae > Aegilops > Aegilops bicornis. The sequence continues at coordinate 325,152,437 of CM038672.1, read as the reverse complement.
TCCTCTTGCCTTGGCATGAAATGCCTTAATCGAGAGATGGGAACATAAGATGGCCAACATATTGTGTTTACGCAATTCTTTTCTGAAGAGCCATCTTTACCATGATCATCTGCCTAATCTTATCAAATGCTTGCCACAACAAAAGCCCTTTCACCGACTTGAACTTTGCATTGAAACACTCAAATGAGGTTATTGGTCACATAGTCTACTTTGCAGATTTCATTGAATTTGCTTCTTGACCACATCTTTCCATGATGTTCATCCATGTACTCCTTCACCAAAGGATTATGAGCATACAACACTCTCAAATGGTGCTCATGCTTCCTCAAGTTGCATGTGTATGATGCTGGCCATAGATTCTCATCATAAACTTTGCCTTTGAATTTCTTTTTAAAATTATGCGTTAGGTGTCGCATACATTCCCTACGTTCCACTCCAGGGAATACAATTTCTACTGCAGTTTCTAAACCCTTGCAAGCATCTGTGTGTGTAACTAAACCTGAGGGTGTACCTATAAAATTGGCATAGCTGCAGTAAACCAAACCCAACTCTCCTCACTCTCTACCTCCAACACACCAAATGCAAGCGGAATAGCCAGGTTGTGTCCATCAACTGCAGAAGCTACTGCTAGTTGGCCTCTCCATCTTCCATTCAAAGCGATCGACAGTACCAAATAGGGCCTACAACCATTCGTAAACCCCTCGCCAAAGAAGCCTTGAAACAAACAAAAGCCCTCCTGAAGCACTCCTTCTCTATTGCCTTCCCTTTTAATTTGTACTTAACTGTATGCTTGTCAATCTCTACAACACTCCCTAGCCGTCTCCACTTCAGCTTTCAAGGTGTAAAGCAACTGAAAACTCTCATTCCATGGACCATTAATCCTATCAAGAGCCCTTTGTTTAGCATAGAAAATGTTCATGTATTGTACATTAATCTTGTACTTATCAAATAGCTTCCCATGGAGTGTTGTTGGACCAATTGTTGGTGTTTCCCTCACCCAATCCAAGATTGCATCTGCCACCCGCCTAGTCTTTGCAAGCTTAGATTTGTCCTTTCCCCCTCCCCCTCCAGGTGGGCAAGTGTGCCCGTGTGGGTTGCTTTTTATCTGAAACAAAATGAAAAATGATGTCAAGTACAATTAAGAAACAGTACACATGATCTGAATATAGATTGGATAAATAATCTGATAACAATATTCAGTTGTAATACCTGAATCAATTTGCTCTTTCGCGTAGTGGATGCATGCAACCTACACCTACACCTATCATAAGGGCAATGAACAGTGAATCTTCCTGGCTCACTCCTCTCAACCTCATATGAGTATTCAGTGAGAATGCAATTTGTAGTCACTGCATTAGGACAGTCCACCATCGATTCGAATATTGTTCCTGGAGTAAGGTCAGGATTCTCCCTGTTCCACTCAATTGTTGGCATGTCCTCACCATCATCATATTCTTGTCAAACTAAGGAGTCGATGTTCTCCTCCCTCTCTTCATCATCAGTGTCGTCAAATCTAGCACGGCTGCTAGGCTCCTCTGCATATTGATCTTCCATTGCACATTGGTGACTCTATCTACCAGTTCGAGAATAGAATCTCATCCTCATCATCATGTCGAGGCACTTCCTCGTCAAGCTCTGCATCTACTTCTACATCAGGTGCAGAAGGGAGAGGAGAAGTGGCAGAATTAGCGGCAGTCGACATGTTGTGGCTTCCAGAACCACTAGGTTTACTTGGTCTCGACGTACAAGGAGTGCGAGGACGCTCTCTATTAGCAGAGACAGATGATGTCTGAACACCCTTCGGGATACGTTGTTTGCGTGCCTGAAGCACACCTATATGGATTTTACCGAAACGGCTGTCAGCATTCAAACTAAATAGCAATCCCAGATGCTCATCACAAGTTAATGGGAAAAATCTCTGCTCGGTACTGTTGAAATATCTCAGTTCAACTGCATCGGCAGGGCTCCACGGATAGTCACAACAGAGTGCCTCGTGGAAATCTCTGAACAAAACGCTGGTTTCTACCACTTTAGGATAGAAAAATCCAGAAATCACACACAGTTTAGTTCCACGCAGCTCGCTAGTTTCCATTCTAACCGCCAGCCGAAAAGCAAGTGCAGGATCAACCCTATTCAATTGAAATAAGATAAAGGGCGCAGTTAGGCCGAAAAATTTCAGATAAAGTGCGCTGATTCACACCAACAGTGGTCAAATACAGCCTAATTTACGGATCTCCTAATCAATTTGAGAGGAAAACGATGCTTACCCAGGTGGAATCCATGAATTATCAGCCCCTGATTCGACCCAATCATCTCCACGGTCGATGGGCCGGACGGGGTGACCCCCCGACATCGCTTCCTAATCCTAGATGGGGAGAGAGGGTAGATGCGGCGGAGGCGGCACGACTGCGGAGGAGGCGGCACGACTGCGGCGGAAGCGGCAAGAGTGCGGAGGAGGCGGCACGACTGCGGCGGAGACGGCACGACGTCCGCGGAGGGGGCGGCGCGGAAGCGACTGGATCTGATTCAGGTTGCCGTGAGTGTCTGTTTCGCGACCCCACTGGTCACCACGTGATGTCTACTACACAACCTTCTTCTTGTAGACGTTGTTGGGACTGCAAGTGCACAGGTTTGTAGGACAGTAGCAAATTTCCCTCAAGTGGATGACCTAAGGTTTATCAATCTGTGGGAGGCGTAGGATGAAGATGGTCTCTCTCAAACAACCCTGCAACCAAATAACAAAGAGTCTCTTGTGTCCCCAACACACCCAATACAATGGTAAATTGTATAGGTGCACTAGTTCGGCGAAGAGATGGTGATACAAGTGCAATATGGATGGTAGATATAGGTTTTTGTAAACTGAAAATATAAAAACAGCAAGGTAGCAATTGGTAAAAGTGAGCGTAAACGGTATTGCAATGGTAGGAAACAAGGCCTAGGGTTCATACTTTCACTAGTGCAAGTTCTCTCAACAATAATAACATAGATAGATCATATAACAATCCCTCAACATGCAACAAAGAGTCACTCCAAAGCCACTAATAGCGGAGAAGAAACGTAGAGATTATGGTAGGGTACGAAACCACCTCAAAGTTATTCTTTCCAATCAATCCATTGGGTTATTTTTATAAGTGCCACAAACAGCCCTAGAGTTCGTACTAGAATAACATCTTAAGATACAAAACAACCAAAACCCTAATGTCACCTAGATACTCCAATGTCACCTCAAGTATCCGTGGGCATGATTATACGATATGCATCACACAATCTCAGATTCATCCAACCAACACAAAGTACTTCAAAGAGTGCCCCAAAGTTTCTACCGGAGAGTCAAGAACGTGTGCCAACCCCTATGCATAGGTTCATGAGCGGAACCTGCAAGTTAGTCACCAAAACATACATCAAGTGGCACGTGAAATCCCATTGTCACCATAGATAAGCACGGCAAGACATACATCAAGTGTTCTCATAAAAGACTCAATCCGATAAGATAACTTCAAAGGGGAAACTCAATTCATCACAAGAGAGTAGAGGGTGAGAAACATCATAAGATCCAACTACAATAGCAAAGCTCGGGATACATCAAGATCGTGCCATAGAGGGAACACGAGAGAGAACACGAGAGAGAGAGAGAGAGAGAGAGAGAGAGAGAGAGAGAGATCAAACACATAGCTCTTTGGTACATACCCTCAGCCCGAGGGTGAACTACTCCCTCCTCGTCATGGATAGCACCGGGATGATGAAGATGGCCACCGATGATGGGTTCCCCCTCCAGGTGCTTGAACGGGCTCCGAGAGGTTTTTGGTGGTTACAGAGGCTTGCGGCGGAACTCCCGATCTATCTTCTGTTCTGGAAGTTTTAGGGTACGTAGGTATATATGGGTGAAAGAAGTACGTCGGTGGAGCTTCGGGGGCCCCACGAGGCAGGGGGCGCGCCCTAGGAGGGTGGGCGCGCCCCCCACCCTCGTTGCCAGCTCCCATATCTTCTGAGTAGAGTCCAAGTCTATCCGGTGGCTTTCCTTCCAAAAATAACTTCTCCAGTTGATTTCATTCCGTTTTGACTCCGTTTGATATTCCTTTTCTTCGAAATACTGAAATAGGCATAAAACATCAAATCTGGGCTGGGCCTCGGGTTAATAGGTTAGTCCCAAAAGTAATATAAAAGTGGAAAATAAAGCCCAATATTTCCCAAAACAGTATATAATATAGCATGGAGCAATCAAAAATTATAGATACGTTGGAGACGTATCAGAGACTATGATTCCCCCACAAGTCGGGATGAGACTCCGGACTAAAAGTAAAAAAAGAGGCCATAAAAAAGGATAAAAGGCCCAAATAAAAAAATGGGAGAAAAAGAGAGAAGGGACAATGTTACTATCCTTTTACCACACTTGTGCTTCAAAGTAGCACCGTGATCTTCATGCTAGAGAGTCTCTCGTTTTGTCCTTTCATATACTAGTGGGAAATTTCATTATAGAACTTGGCTTGTATATTCCAATGATGGGCTTCCTCAAATGCCCGAGGTCTTCGTGAGCAAGCAAGTTGGATGCACACCCACTTAGTTTCTTTTGTTTGAGCTTTCATACACTTATAGCTCTAGTGCATCCGTTGCATGGCAATCCCTACTCCTTGCATTGACATCAATTGATGGGCATCTCCATAGCCCATTGATTAGCCTCGTTGATGTGAGACTTTCTCCTTTTTTGTCTTCCCACATAGCCCCTACCATTATACCTATTTCCACCATAGTGATATATCCATTGCTTACGCTCATGTATTGCATAAGAGTTGAAAAGGCTGAAGCGCGTAAAAAAGTATGAACCAATTGCTTGGCTAAAACCGGGGTTGTACATGATGTGAATATTTTGTGTGGGGAAGATGGAGCATAGCCAGACTATATGATTTTGTAGGGATAACTTGATTTGGCTATGTTATTTTGATAAGACATAATTGCTGGTTAGCATGCTTGAAGTATTATTGTTATTATGTCAACATTAAACTTTTATCTTGAATCATATTAAATATGAACATTCCTGCCACAATAAGAAGAATTACATTGAAATTATGCTAAGTAGCGTTCCAAATCAAAAAATCTGTTTTTATCATTTACTTACTCGAGGACGAGCATGAATTAAGCTTGGGGATGCTTGATACGTCTCCAACGTATCTACAATTTTTTATTGTTCCATGCTATATTATATTCTGTTTTGGACATTATTGGGCTTTATTATACACTTTTATATTATTTTTGGGACTAACCTATTAACCGGTGGCCCAGCCCGAGTGCTATTTTTTGCCTATTTCAGAGTTTGTGAAAAAGAATATCAAACGGAGTCCAAACGGAATGAAACCTTCGAACGTGATTTTCGGAACGAACGTGATCCAGAAGGACTTGGACCCTATGTCAAGACATCAACCAGGAAGGCACGAGGTAGGGGCGCGCCTACCCCCTAAGCGCGCCCTCCACCCTCGTGGGGCCCACGTTGCTCCACCGGCGTACTTGTTCCTCCTATATATACCTACATACCCCCAAACTACGGACACGGAGCCAAAAACCTAATTCCACCGCCGCAACCTTACATGCCGTGAGATACCATCTTGGGGCCTTTTTCCGGCGCTCACGAGGGGGGCGTCGATCACGGAGGGCTTCTACATCAACAGCATAGCCTCTCCGATGATGTGTGAGTACTTTACCTCAGACCTTCGGGTCCATAGTTATTAGCTAGATGGCTTCTTCTCTCTTTTTGGATCTCAATACAATGTTATCCCCCTCTCTTGTGGAGATCTATTCGATGTAATCTTCTTTTGCGGTGTGTTTGTTGAGATCGATGAATTGTGGGTTTATGATCAAGTTTATCTATGAACAATATTTGAATCTTCTCTGAATTCTTTTCTGTATGATTGGTTATCTTTGCAAGTCTCTTCAATTATCAGTTTGGCTTGGCCTACTAGATTGATCTTTCTTGCAATGGGAGAAGTGCTTAGCTTTATGCGTTCAATCTTGCGGTGTCCTTTCCCGGTGTGATGGGGCAGCAAGGCACGTATTGTATTGTTGCCATCGAGGATAACAAGATGGGGTTTATATCATATTGCATGAGTTTATCCCTCTACATCATGTCATCTTACTTAAAGCGTTACTCCGTTCGTTTGAACTTAATACTCTAGATGCATGCTGGATAGCGGTCGATGTGTGGAGTAATAATAGTAGATGCAGGCAGGAGTCGTTCTACTTGTCTCGGACGTGATGCCTATATACATGATCATACCTAGATATTCTCATAACTATGCTCAATTCTGTCAATTGCTCAACAGTGATTTGTTTACCCACTGTAATACTTATGCTCTCGAGAGAAGCCACTAGTGAAACCTATGGCCCCCAGGTCTATTTTCTGTCATATTAATCTTCCAACACTTAGCTATTTTCATTGCCTTTTATTTTACTTTGCATCTTTATTATAAAAATACCAAAAATATTATCTTATCATATCTATCAGATCTCACTTTCGTAAGTGACCGTGAAGGGATTGACAACCCCTTTATTGCGTTGGTTGCAAGGATTTTATTTGTTTGTGTAGGTGCGAGGGACTCGTGTGTGGCCTCCTACTGGATTTATACCTTGGTTCTCAAAAACCGAGGGAAATACTTATGCTGCTTTACTGCATCACCCTTTCCTCTTCAAGGGAAAACCAACGCAGTGCTCAAGAGGTAGCACCAACATGCAGCCCAGAGAGAGCAAGATCAAGCCAGAGGAGCAAGATATCGGCAAGAGAAGGGCCTCCCTTGCCGGGCAGGAGAGCCCGACAAGGGGCAAGGCCACCACGAAAAGCAAGCAACCAAGACTCCCCGGCAGAGCCTGCCGGGGCTCACAGGGGTTGAACAACCCCACCAGCCACTCAACCACGACTCACGTCGTCAATCAGTGCGGTGTCAAGCTGCGAGATGATTAAGTGGCAACCATTCGCCACATGGCAGCCATTTCCTACAGAAGAAACCCAGAGATGACACCCGTCCTATGACGTGTCAAGGGAACAGGCGCGGAGCTGGCAAGATAGCCCTGCAGGCCCTGTCGACAACCAGTGATGTGACACTAAGTGGCACATTTAATGCACCATGTCAGCCCGCAGAGTTAGGTATGATAGGACTGTTCGCTATCATATCAGTGGATAATGACCACTTTGCCACTATGGTGACCCTTAATCTATAAAAGGAGGCCCATGGCACTCGTAGGAGGGGTCAGAAGCTTGGAAACTTGATGAAGCCAAGCCACCATACGCGCGTAGTCGCTGTAGCCCCGAGGCAAACCCGGCCGGGGAAGTGTACTACGCATCACCACACTCATTCCTCCATCAATCCACCAATGCAGGAGTAGGGTCTTACGCCTCGCGGCGGCCCGAACCTGCGTAAATTGCTTGTGTGCTCTCTGTCGTGCTGCCATGCGCTGATCTGCTCTTTGTGCAACGCGATGCCCCCCGCCGAACTAGCAAGGGACCACCCGGTCCCATAGGTGGTCGCGGATATCCCGCGACATCTTTGGCGCGCCAGGTAGGGGGATCGCTTGCGCAAGCCTGAAAGCGTGCGCAGCGCATCATCTTCATCGCCTTCTTCGTCTTTGACGGTGCCATCGACCATGGCGCCTAAGAAGAAGAAGTCCGGCCCTTCGGCCCATCCGTCCACCTCGAAGGCTCCGCCGCCCGCGGCCTCTAGTTCCTCGGAGGGTGCGGGGGCGAGTGAGGACGTGAACGCTGCTAGGGGTGTGGTTTGAGCAGGTGGCACCATCGCTACTCTCCCTGCGGCCAACACGGGGGCTGAAGACGTCGGAAGAGAACAACATCAACAACGCCCTGGTGGCACGCTCCACAAGGTGCGGGTGAGGGGGTCACTCCATCTACACCCTCTCTTCCCACCGGCGGGCACAACCACAATAACGGCACTCGGTCCAGGGTGAGCCATCGTCCTCCGGACGCCCCTGCTCCAGGGGTGGTCACAGCGCATGTGCCTCCTCCGGGACGTGCCGACTAGACCACTGCGCTCGACGGAGCCGCTGACCCTTGGGCACCATCGCCGCATGACCCCGCTGCCCAAGTGGTCGTCCCATAGCTGCGTGGACGCGTTGCTAACGCCGTCACTGCCATTGGCACCATTAGGAGCCAGGCGACGGTGCGGTCGGCGTCATCAACATCTATGCCAAGCACCACCACGGAGGCCATGCCGCGAGCCCAGCTACTACTGAGGTTTCCGCCGGCAGCCGAGCAGATGGATGAATGGCGTGCCACCATCCAGAGCCTACTGCTGAGGCTGGGGGCTCGCGACGAGCTGGCCCGCCATGACCTACCTAAGCGACAGCAACCGTTCGCACTGCTGGCCGAACGGAGGGGGCCGTCCCCACGGTGCAGTCCCCACCACGGCAGCCGACGCGGGCACAGAAGAATCAAGACCCCGACGACGTCTCGATGGCCTCCTCTGACCATCGAACACGTCCAGGAAAACGTCAAGCCCCAGAGGATAGGCGGCGGGGAGACACGCGCATCTTCATAGATCGGCGCCACGGCGACCTCTGCCAGACCTATGGGTGCGGCGGCCTCAACGACGATGAGCTTGCGCTCGGTGTTGGCGGTGCCTGCCCTTCGAGGTCAGCTGCCCTTCCTTTACATGGGAGCTGGGGCAAGTCTATTGGCCGTCCGTTCGCACGTTCAAGTCAGAGATACCTGAAAAGTACGATGGGAGGCTGGACCCGCAGAGTTCCTGAGCATCTACACCATCACTGTTCAGGCTGCCGGGGGAAGAGACGAGAAGGTGTTCGCCAACTACTTCCTTTGGCCCTCAAGTCCAATGTAAGGTCTTGGCTGATGCACCTGCCGAAGAACTCCATTTCGTCATGGGCAGATCTATGCCACGGGTTCATAGGTGCCTTCACCGGAGGCCACCAAGAGCCCGGCAGGCCCAGCGACCTACAGCTTCTCCAACAGAAGGAAGGAGAAAACCTCCATAAGTATTTACAGAGATTCAGTAAAGTTCATAGAAATATTCCAAATATCCATCCGGCAGCCGTTATAGCAGCCTTCCAGTCCAATGTGCGCAACCGTCGCATCCGTTCTAAGATGAATGTGCGGTTCCCAAGACTGTGAAGGAGCTATACACACTGGTGGATAAGTGTGCTCGGATGGAGGAAGGGAGGAAGTTGCCCGGAGAGGAGGATTGCATCAATGTTGATTCAGAGGATGAATCAACCAGTCAGTGAAAGGGCAAGAAGCATAGTAAGAAGCCAAGAGATAAGGTAGTGATGACTGTAGAAGGTTCGGGCACACCTAGTACCGGCAAGAAGGCCAAGGTTGAGGCCCCCGGCAAGGAAGCTGCCGCGTGCGCTATCTGCCAGGAAGCTGCCGCCGCAAAAAAAGTTGGGAATGGTGATGGGCCATACTGCAAGATCCGCCGGACCAAAGGCCACGACCTTCACGAGTGTTATCAGGTTGAGCAGCTCGTCAAGAAACAGAGGGCAGAATATGATAAGCGTGATAAGGAGAAAGGTCAGAACGCTGCTGGCGGTAAGGGCCGAGGCGGTGAAGCAAATCACCCCGACATACCCTTTCGGAACCAAGGAAAACCCAACAGGGGACAAGAGAAGGAAATCTGTGATGATGTGAGTGATGAAGGGAATGAAGAGGAAACCGGTGAGCAGGAATTTCAGAAGGCCACTGACGCCCTATGCCTTGATGGAGGTGCATCTTTGCACACCTCTCATCGCCAACTCAAGCGACCGGCGCGAGAGGTCAATGTTGTGGAACCAGCACCTGAGGCCCGGAAGCCGGTCCAGTGGTCCCGCACGCCCATCATCTTTTATGAGGAGAATCACCCTGGCCGCACCACAACTGTAGGGTGTTTGCCACTGTTGGTCTCCCCAACAATTCGCAACCTCAAGGTCACGAAGACGTTAGTGGATGGTGGGGCCGGGTTGAATCTAATTTACCGGGCGGTCATCAACAAGCTTCAGATAGGAGAACAAGAGCTGGAGGTTACCGGCACATTTCAAGGAGTCAATCCCGGCAGGAGCCATCCTGAGGGGAAGATTACGTTGCCGGTGACGTTTGGGGGAGAACTTGCCTATCAGACTAGGAAGATTGTGTTTGATGTGGTTGATCTCCCCCTGCCGTACAATGGGATTCTGGGACGCCCGGCCTTGGCTATGTTCATGGCAGCATCCCACTATGCTTATAACACTTTGAAGATGCCTGGGCCGCTGTGAGTCATCACTATCCCATCAGCTGAGAAGGATGCAATTATCTGCATGGACAAGATGTACCGGGATGCAGCCTCGGCAGAGGCTACAGCAGTAGCAGCTCCCGCCAAGGAAAGCAAAGGAAAGAAGAAGGATTGTAGGACCTCCGGCAAGGAGTCCGGGAAGCGTGCCCCCTCCGAGTGCACGACACCCATTGACGACGTGCCGGAGTGTTCCAACAGCAAGAGATCCAAGGCTGCTGCACCCCAAGTGAAGAAGGTCCTAGCAGGGCTGGCCGGCGTTGATTGTACTTTCACGATCAGCGCCACCCCTGAAGACAAATAGGAAAGCACGCTTGTTGCCTTCCTGTGGGAGAATATCGATGTGTTTGCCAAGCAACCATCTGATATCCCCGGTGTTCCCAGGGAGGTAATCGAGCACCACCTTGTTGTCTTCCCACACGCCCGACCCGTCAAGCAGAAAATCCGGAAGCAGGCCTTGGAGCGGCAGCAGTTCATTGCCGAGGAAATCAAGAAACTAGAGGCAGCTAGTTTGGTCAGAGGAGTACTGCATCCTACGTGGTTGGCAAACCCAGTGGTGGTCCGGAAGGCGAATGGGAAATGGAGGCTTTGCATTGATTTCACAGATCTCAACAAGGCTTGCCGGAAGACCCATTTACCTTGCCGCGCATCGACCAGATCATGGATTCCACTTCACGTTGCGATTTGCTCTCCTTTTTGGATGCATACTCCGGATATCACCAGATCTTCATGTCCAAAGAAGATGAGGAGAAGACATCATTCATCACTCCATGTGGTACGTACTCCTTTGTCCGCATGCCTTTCGGATTAAAGAGTGTCGGATCCACTTTTGCAAGAGCAGTGCAGATTGGTTTTGAGCCACAGTTACACAGAAATATATAAGCCTATATGGATGACATCATGGTCAAAACCAAGGATAAAACCACCCTTATCTAGGATTTGGAAGAGGCATTTGCTAATCTGCGCAAGATTAACTTGAAGCTTAATCTGGAGAAGTGTGTATTCGGTGTTCCCTCTGGTAAGCTACTTGGATTCTTCGTGTCCAATTGGGGGATTGAAGCCTACCCCGACAAGATCAAGGCCATTGAGCAGATCCAAACACCAAGGACAGTTAAGGATGTAAGGCACCTGACGGGATGCGTTGCCGCGCTAAGCAGATTATTTTCCAAGTGTTCCGAGCGTGCCCTGCTGTTCTTCAAAATTTTGAAGAAAGCAGGGCCTATGAAGTGGACCCCGGAAGCAGATGCAGCTCTGCAAGAATTGAAGGCCTACCTATCGTCTGTGCCCACCTTGGTTGCACCCAAACCCCAAGAGCTATTATTGCTTTACTTGGCGTCAACCAACCAAGTGGTCAGTGCGGCCTTGGTAGCACAACGAGAGGTGGATGAGGAAGAAAGTGGCCAGATCACGGCAGAGTCGGAAAAGGATCAGAACAGCAGTATGCACGGCAACAAGAGCAACCCCAAGGACGCAGCAAGGAAGAAAGTGGTGCAGCGCCCAGTATAGTTCATCAGCTCCTTGTTACAAGGGGCTTGATCGAGGTATTCTGCCGTGCAAAATTTGATCTTTTGCCTCGTCATGGCCTCAAAGAAACTGCACCACTACTTCCAAGTCCATGAGATTACGATTGTCACTCGTTTTCCGTTGCAAAGGATACTTCGAAACCCTGAGGCTACCGACAGAATAGTGAAGTGGGCTTTGGAGTCATCCAACTTTGGATTGAAGTTTGAGAGCACATCAACTATTCAGAGCAGGGCACTGGCAGAGTTTATTGCAGAATGGACGCCAACCCCTAATGAGGAAGTGGCAGAAGCAGCTCTCCCCGGCAAGGAATCACCCCAAGAATGGATTATGTATTTTGATGGTGCTTTTTCCCTACAAGGTGCAGGGGCTGGCGTGCTTCTTGTTGCCCCCTCCGGGGAGCACTTGAAGTACGTCGTCCAAATGCACTTTGCCCGGGAAGAAGCCACCAACAATCTGTTGAGTATGAAGGGCTCCTTGCCGGGCTCAGGATTGCAGTAGAATTAGGAATTAAGAAGTTGATCATTCGAGGAGATTCACAGCTTGTGGTGAGACAAGTCAACAAGGATTATCAAAGCCCATTGATGGAAGCATATGTCGAGGAAGTAAGGAGACTGGAGGAGCACTTTATGGGTTGCAAACAGAGCACGTGTCCCGTGCGGAAAACAACATAGTTGATCACCTATCAAAGTGTGCTGCGCAGAAGCTTCCTGTGGAACCAGGAACTTTTGTTCTCCATCTCTCTCAGCCCTCTGTATCACCAGCCACAATTGCCCGGAAAAGGATAAAGTTGGACTATGTTAAGCCTCTCCCGGTCGAGCCGTCCGCCCCCGGCAGAGACCCTGCCGAAAACAACTCCTTGCAGCCTACCGGACCACCCCCTCCAGCCGGGCCTATGGACCCCACGAATGAGGCTTGTGCTCCCGTAGCAGAGGAGGTGCCGCTAGTCCTTGTTGACGAGCCCCAGGCTCCAACTTGGGCAAGGCACATCATCCGCTCCCTCCAAACCGGAGAACTTCCTGGCGACCAAGATGAAGCTGAGAAAGTAGCCCGGAGGGCCAGTATGTATCAGTTTGTCGATGACACTCTGTACAGAAGGAGGCCCAACGGTGTGAAATTGAAGTGTGTCTGCCGGGAGGATGGAAAGGAACTGCTGGCTGAGATTCACAGAGGAATGTGCGGCTCACACATTGGATCAAGGGCATTAGTTGGGAAAGCCTTCCGACAAGGATTCTATTGGCCCACAGCCCTCCAAGACGCAGTTGAGCTCGTCACGACATGTGAAGCCTACCAGTTCCATTCCAAGAGAACACACCTGCCTGCCCAAGCCCTTCAAACAATCCATCTATCATGGCCATTTTTGGTCTGGGGGCTCGATATCCTTGGCCCCTTCCCCCGAGCAATATAGGGCTTTGAATTCTTGTTCGTTTCCATCGACAAGTTTACAAAGTGGCTGGAAGTGACTGCCATGAGAAAGGTGACCGCTCAGTCATCTATCAAGTTCTTGAAAGAATTGGTGTGTTGTTTCGGAGTTCCGGCAAGGATCATCATTGCCAACGGCACCCAATTCACGAGCAACGCCTTCATGCAATACGTTCATGCCCTCGGATGCAAGATCTCATTCGCTTCTGTGGCACACCCCCGGAGCAATGGACAAGCTAAGAGGGCGAACGCTGAAGTACTTCGTGGACTCAAGACAAGGACTTTTGATACGCTGCAAAAGCACGGCAGGCGGTGGATCGAGGAGCTGCCGGTAGTTCTCTGGTCCATCAGAACGACACCTAACCGAGCTACCAGGCAGACTCCCTTCTCCCTGGTCAACGGGGCAGAAGCAGTTATCCCCATGGAACTCATTTATGGGTCCCCTCAAGTTCTTGCCTACGATGAAGTAGCGCAAGATCAGCACCGGCGTGATGACGTTGTGCTACTCGAGGGGAACCGTCTCCAGGCTACTATGCTTGCTGCACGCTAACAGCAAGCCCTGCGTCGCTATCACAGCTGCAGGGTTCGTGCCCGGTGTTTTGACGAAGGTGACCTTGTCCTTAGGCGCGTTCAGTCTGCCAAGGGTACAAACAAGCTATCACCAAAGTGGGAAAGCCCTTACCGGGTGGTACAAGTCACCAGACCTGGTGCAGTCCATTTGGAGATCGGGGATGGCACTCAGTTGCAAAACTCATGGAATGTTGAGCATCTCCGTAAGTACTACCTGCCCAGCAGCCACCCTTTTGTACAGGCCTTGCCTCAGCTTCATGTAACCCCTTGTACAAAGCCGGGGCGATGACCCCGTGCAAGAGAAAATAAAGAAGCGCTATAGGGGGGCTCCAACTAAGATTGCATGCATGCACGAGCACACCCAGATCACTGCATAAGCATTTCATGAGCATTTGCATATGCATATAGGTAGGATTGCATCCTGCATTCATTCTAATCTACATGGAGTTGCAGGTTCCTCATGTGAACTTGACTTCGACAAAGGACGAGAAGATTGCACGGCACAACGATCCTCAGCAAAGCCAAGCAGATAAGTTTACCTCTTTTCCATTAGTGTTCTGTAAAGCTATAACCTTGCATGAGGAAACCTCGCCTCTCTTTTCGTAACTTAGGTGCTCCCATCCATGACTCGAACGTTGCTTCAGTCAGGATGGTCGCAGTAGCCTTTGGTAAAAACGAGTTGGCGGGGGGCTGGCCCTCTGCATGCTCCCCGGGCGGAGCTCTTTGGCAGACAAAAGAGGGTGCCGACAGGATATCCTGCCGGGGATACTCGTTTATTTACATTAAAGAGGCACTCCACCTCTGCATAAACATATACATGCACGGGTTCCCTGCAAGGTACAAGCATGCATTATAAGCATTACAGAACACAAAGATGGACTCGAAAGATTACATTATTTTAAATTTGGTGATTGCCTACGAGTTTAAGATTAAAAAAAGATAAGTGCTCAGTAATGCCCTTTCTTGTCCCTCTCCTCCTAGGCAAGGCCGTCGAAGGTGAGGAGGGCAAAAGGAGCACCAGAGCAGGAGTCTAGTCCACCCCCATCGGGCTCCAGTAAAGGTAGCCCGCCAGGAACGGGAGCGTGAGGGGATGCCTCGATGGAGAGCACAGTGGAAGGCGACCCTGTCGACCACCGTCACCAGGGCCAGCAGGACCCGGCAAAGCTAACGGAGCTGCAGCCCGAGAGGAAGCCTGCTAGGGTGTAGCTGGAAGGCTGCTGAAGGAGCCCGGCAGCACCATCTGCACCTCTGCAACCAACTCCCCGGCAAATCCACTGCCGGGGGAGATGCAGATGCAGATGATGGTGGTGCCGCCTGATGAAGATGGTGCGGGCGACGATCAACTGGAGTCAGAGTCGTCGCTCCTCCGCCCGCTGCCTTCGTCATCATCGTCACTGTCCTCCTCGTCACTTTCGCTTGAGGTGGAGCTATCACCGTCGGTCGAGCTCTCCATGCAGCACCCTAAGCGGCCTCCCAAGCGCCCGAAGATCTTGATGGAGAGTAGGCCACTCTCCATTAATTTGAAATGAAGAATATGCCCCTCCGATCGACGGAGATACATTACATGAGGGGCGGGGAAATCAACATCAACCCTCGTGCTTCCATCCCCACAACCCATCATGTGTAGCCTCAGGGCGCGCGGTTGCTCGAGCTCCATCTCCCAGGAAAAGAAGGTTGGAAGACGAAGGCAACCATGCAAGGGCTTATACAGCCTGATGATGAACTCTCGACGTTGGTCCCCGACGTGGCCCTCCATCGGAGGAAGAGCCGCTAGAGGGGGCACAGCCAAGGAGCTCCCTCGCCCTCCTCCTCCTCGAGCACCATGGCGGCCTCGGCCGCGCCCCCTCCTCCCTCCTCTCGCAGCGGCTCCGCCGCCTCTGGATCCGGAGGAGGAGGGAAGCGCTGCCGAGTAGAAGCCCTCGTCGCTGTTGTAGGGACACTACTGCGTCGCCGCCCTCTCACCATGGCTAAGGAAGAAGAATTGCAGAGAAGAAGGAGAGGTATGTGCATGATACTGCCCTTGCCTCTTTTTATAGAGGGGACGAGGCAGGGGCTGGCCTTTCGTGATAAAGATGGCCGCCCCGCTCCTCCAATATGGGCCCTTTCTGCACCCTCGGTAGCTTTGGGAGCCAGGGCCGCCCCTCTACTCCGACCATCGACGTTTGATTTTCAACGATGGCACTCCTCCCCGTGCCCTCCGCATCCACCACCTACCACGCCCAATGCATGCGGAACACGTGGAGAGGTGCGTGCGGAACGGGGGGGGGGGGGGTGAGTGGGGTGGCGGTTTCCGCCCCGCGATCTTAGGGCGAGGAGAATCCGTGGGCCACGACCCATGTTCTTCCACAACACCGCGCAGCACGTGCCGGGAAACTGGAAATTGACCCGAAATCAAGACTAATGAAGCAGCAAAGGGAAACCTCCAGGGGCCGACCCCTTCAGCGATTCTGCCTATGCACTTATTAGGCCCTACCCAAACGACGCTCAACAGCGTGTTCGGGGCAGGCCCCGGGGCTTCTGTCGGTGCAACAAACCCTGGTTCTGTTGCCCAATTGTGCACATGCACAAGATCAAGATTGAAGCACCAGCTTAGGCCAAAGACTGAAGAACCAACATGCAGCCCAGGGAGACCAAGATCAAGCCAGAGGAGCAAGATATCAGCAAGAGAAGGGCCTCCCTTGTCGGGCAGGCGAGCGCGGCAAGGGGCAAGGCCACCGCCAAAAGCAAGCAATCAAGACTCCCCAGCAGAGCCTGCCGGGGCTCACGGGGGTTGAACCACCCCACTGCCACTCAACCATGACTCACGTTGTCAATCAGTGTGGTGTCAAGCCGCGAGATGATTAAGTGGCAGCCATTCGCCACATGGCAGCCATTTCCTACAGAAGAAACCCATAGATGACACCCGTCCTACGACGTGTCAAGGGAACAAGCGCAGAGCCTGTAAGATAGCACGGCAGGCCCTGCCGGGCAACCAGTGATGTGACATTAAGCGGTGCATTTAATGCACCCTGTCAGCCTGCAGAGTTAGGTATGATAGCACTGTTCGCTATCATATCAGTGGATAGTGACCACTTTGCCACTGTGGTGACCCCTTAATCTATAAAAGGAGGCCTGTCGGTGTCAAAACCGGCGGATCTCGGGTAGGGGGTCCCGAACTGTGCGTCTAGGCGGATGGTAACAGGAGACAAGGGACACGATGTTTTTACCCAGGTTCGAGCCCTCTCGATGGAGGTAAAACCCTACTCCTGCTTCATCAATATTGATGATATGGGTAGTACAAGAGTGGATCTACCACGAGATCAAAGAGGCTAAACTCTAGAAGCTAGCCTATGGTATGATTGTTGTTCGTCCTACGGACTAAAACCCTCCGGTTTATATAGACACCGGATAGGGTTAGGGTTACACAGAGTTGGTTACAATGGTAGGAGATCTACATATCCGTATCGCCAAGCTTGCCTTCCACGCCAAGGAAAGTCCCATCCGGACACGGGACGAAGTCTTCAATCTTGTATCTTCATAGTCCAGGAGTCCGGCCAACGGTGATAGTTCGGCTATCCGGACACCCCTTAATCCAGGACTCCCTCAGTAGCCCCCGAACCAGGCTTCAATGGCGATGAGTCCGGCGCACAGATTATCTTCGGCATTGCGAGGCGGGTTCTTCTCAAAATTCCATATACTTGTCGAATAGTGTCCGACTTCTGATAAATGTTGTGCTCCTTGGCTTCTACGCCCAATAATGGCCATCTTACACGTGTTCAAATGAATACGAAAAGCCAGGGTATTTTTACACTTATCCCCCTAGCTGCGCAAATGAGCCGCCTATAAAAGGGACGATGATCTAGATCTGAGTCACACCATCCCCCCTCCGAGAGCTTTCATCGGAGCGCCTCTGACAAAAATCCATTCCATCATGGAAAGTCGACGCGGCTCCTCCTCTCGCGCTCCCAGCCCCCAGCCTGGAAATTGGGAAAGATGCTCAGTCCCGCATAGCGAGCTAGTGACACTCCAAACCAAGGGATTTCTTCCCCCGGCCTTCAGGGTTCGGGGTCGAGCCGGACTCGCCACCTATAAGGGCGGAAAGCAAGCGGAGAGTGTCCCCGATCCCTCCAAAGGAGAGCGGGTATGCTTTGTCTCTTATCTTGTAAGAGGAATCAGATTTCCAATTCATCCGTTTCTCTGGGGGCTCTTGGAGTTCTACGGCCTCCAGTTGCACCACCTTACGCCTGCCTCCATTTTGCACATCGCGGGCTTCGTGGCCCTCTGCGAACTGTTCTTGGGTGTTGAGGCTCATTTTGCGCCGTGGAAGAGATTATTCTGCCTTGTACCCCGTTCTCATGAGGGGTCAATATATCAAGTGGGTGGAGCCGAGCTATGGCGCATCGCCGGGACCGGATATCTATCCGGAACCCCGAAGAAGGCGTCCGAAGACTGGCCTTTGGAATGGTTTTATATAGAAGACGTCCCGCTGCCGGATCCTGTTCGGATCGGTCTCCCGGAGTTCAGCAATGCTCCTTTGAAGAAACGCCTGAGTTGGCGCCCGCGGAGCTCCTAGAAGGAAGGCAGCGAGGGCGTCCTTTACCGATGAGCCGAATCAGATTGTTAGCTCATTCTGGACTGACCATGACCGGTGTCATGGCCACATGTATTATGCGGGGGGTGCAGCCGCTCCAGTATAGGGGCCACCCCATGTGGGTTTTCAACGGGGAGGACGATGCCACCCGTCATGGCCGTAAGGGGCCGGGATCGGTCACTGATCTGGTGAAGACATTGTCCAAGCTGTACAAGGGAGAAGAGGAGGATTTTCTCCGCGTCAGTACAAGGGTAAGAGGACATTTCTTTTTTTGCACATTCGATCCGTATTCCCATGGTTAGGTATCTCATTTTGTGATTTTGACGCAGGAATTGCGCCAGGCTGTAAAAGACATAAACAACCCGCCTCCACAACTCGAGGATCCGGAAAGGCTCCTCGATCCGGCCTCCCAAGAGGATCTGGACATATTGGTGGAGCTGATTGATGGGGTATTTCACCAACTGAGCATCGATAATGCCTTGGTTGCCATTATGGCCGATTACCCCGGAATACTTCCAGCCTTACAGGTAACTGAGACCGAGGTCCCAATACTCTGATAATGACCCATCCGTGCTTATTTTTTTTATCATTGTATACCCATGGTGTTTCGCAGGGGGTGCCTTCGAGGCAGGAGGCCGAGCCCGCGGCGGCTAGCCAACAAGGGGCAGCACGGCCCCGCAGGCTAAAAAGAAGTGCGGTCCGGATCTAAACGCCGCCACGGCGGTATGGCGCATAAACATATTCCCAGGATTGATTCCTGGAAGGCGTACTAACGCTGGTGCTCTTTTCAGGAAAAAGAGCGCTCGCCGGACTGTGTCCGGAGAGGTTGCCAATCGAGCCTCCGCCAGCCAGGCTCCAAAGCCGGGTCCAGAAGCGGAGGCGGGCACGAGGCGTGCGTGGATGCTCCTCCGACAGAGGATGCCGACAGATTGTCCGCCACCAACTCCGAGGTGGAGAGCGCCTTGAATCACAGGCGCCGCCGGATAGTTCTTCGTGACGCATGTTTCTCCTAAGAGGCATTGAATGCCTTCAATTCGGGAGATGCGCACCTCCGTGCCGCTCAAGATGGTCTAGCCAGAGCCACGGAGCAATATGTAAAGGACATACGGGTGAGGAAATTTGACGGTTATATATGCCAGTAGCCCCCGAGACTCAAAATAGTTAGAATAACTGATTTCAGGATCATTTGTTATGCAGGATCTTACAAAAAGGAATACCCGACTGTCCCAGGAGCTTGAAGAATGCAAGGCCCAACTTGAGGCCGCACTAGCCGCTACAGGGGGAGCCACAGAGACCCCCTCTGGTAATATATGCTTCCAAAGATAAGTAGTTTGTGAAGTGCGGCGTGTGTGTAAATCTGACAATAATATTGCAGACGGCGCCGGACTAGATCCGGACAAGCAACAACTCTTGCGCCGGTTCAAGGCTGGCGAGAATGTGCTTACAAGGGTGAGGCAAGAGAAAAATAATCTCCAGGATGCCAACACCCAGCTGGGTGAGGAACTAAAGGATGTTCCTGCCCAGCTGTCTGACTCCGTGAAGGAGAATCGGGGACTTCGTCACGGCATTTATAGTAAGTGCTTGAGCGAACTTTGAAAAAGAGTTCGGCGAGGAAGTCAACTAACAGAGTTATGTCTGTAGGTATGCTCACGGGTCGTCCTGCAGAGGAAATGCCTTGTTCTACAGGTGACCTTCTTCCCGAGCTATTGCAACTGCACGAACAAATTCGGCAGGTGATGAAAGGCGTTGCCCAGGCCTTGTGGCCATCTATCTCCCTGCCCGAAGGCCTTGGAGAGCTCGCAGAGAAGCTTCAGGAGCACGGCGCTTCCGACTATGGAAGATATCGGCCTGTCGTCAAGGCGCCAGGAGGCCTCGGGCCATGGTGAAGACGCGGTACACGGCGGACCCAAACCACAAGGCCGAGGTTGGACCTGTGGGGCCTGACGGGAAGGAGATCCCTGTGAGCTTAGTGTATGGCCAAGTAGAGTTGGCCGCAAAGTATTCCTAGCAGGACTGTAAACTAGACAGCCTATTAGATGGCATTGAAGAGGAATACAATCAGTCAATTTGACTATGTAATTTAAAATGACATGTAAAATGCCTTCTAGCCGGATTGTAGATCGTTTGTCGTAGCGGACCTTTTCGCTTCAACCTCGGGACCCAATAGTCCGGAGTGTGTCCGAATACCCTCGCGGTTAAGTAAAAACCGGGGCATGCGTGGAGACCAGGCGTAGGGGTCATGAGTGCTATATCAGACAAGTGCCCAACTAGTTATGTTATATTACATGGTTAGTAAGAAACATCTTCCAGGGAGAATAGTTCCGCTAGGGGTTCCTTTTCCTGGGAGGCATGCCCTAAAGTGCATGTCCGGACTGCGAAAAAAGCAGAAAAGCATCTGGGGGAAGATAAATGAAAAATAAAAAATCGTCTTTTAGTTCACCGACCGAATATTCCCTTAAGAACGCTAGCTTTTGGCTTCACCCAGTCTGAGGTACGCGTCCGGCTGACCCGGCGGTAACAATCGTAGAGGTGCTCCCTTTACCACCTAGCCGAACAATCGGGAACGTAGGGGTAAGCACAGCCGAGCAACCCAGCTTGGCCAAAACTTAAGTTATATCGATGCATATAATGGTGAATAAAAGGTACATGCGGAAGTGTGACACATGTGTTGGGCATAAAGCCCGTATAAATAAGCTTCTGTTAAAGAAGCCCCCATGTATAATGAGCACGGATAGCGCGTCAAGTGTGTGCGAACAATGCGCAAACGAGCCTTTAACGGCTTCGGAAAAAAGGAGGGAGAAGGAGAGAAATAAAATACAGCTTAAAGTATAAAATATAGACGGAGGAAGGAGACGAACTCAGAATCCGGCGCTAGGCGTAGAATCTTCGGAGACGGGCTGCGTTCCATGGGTTCGGCTCGAGTCGGTTATCCGATGCATTTCGCAGACAGTACGCTCCGCCGGTCAGGACTTGGTCGATGATGAAGGGACCCTCCCATTTGGGCTTGAGTTTGTCCTTTTTCTTGTCCGGCAGGCGTAGAACTAGTTCGCCAACATTGTAAGCTTTGGCCCGTACTTCCCTGCTTTGATATCTTCGAGCCTGCTGTTGATAGAATGCGGAACGAGCTTTTTCCACGTCACGCTCCTCCTCCAAGGCATCCAAGCTGTCCTGCCGATCGAGCTCGGCTTCTCTTTCTTCGTACATGCGCACGCGAGGTGAGTCATGAATTATGTCGTAGGGAAAAACTGCCTCTGCACCGTATGCCATAAAAATGGTGTGAATCCGGTAGTGCGATTCGGCATGGTCCGCAGCCCCCGTGAGTACACTGAGTCGAAGCTCCTCTACCCAGTGCGTGTTAGATTCCTTGAGGGACCGCACTAGCCTGGGTTTAATGCCGCTCATGATTAGACCGTTTGCTCGCTCGACTTGACCGTTAGTTTGGGGGTGATAGGCTGAAGCGTAGTCGAGCTTGATGCCCATGGCCAGAGTTTGACCTCGTCGGCCGTGAAGTTCGTGCCGTTAACGGTGATGATGCTATGGGGACGCCGTAGCGGTGTACTACCCACGATATGAAGTCTATCACGGTCCGGATTCGCCGTCTTCTGTGCTTGGCCTCTATCCATTTGGTGAATTTATCCACCATGACCAATAGGTATTTTTGCTTGTGGGTTCCTCCTTTAAGGGGTCCAACCATGTCAAGCCCCGGATCGCCATGCGCCGGTGATGGGTATAGTTTTGAGGGCGGTGGGTGGCATGTGGCTTTGATTAGCAAAGAGGCGGCAACCGACGCATCCTTGGACTATGTCTTGAGCATCTGCCGGCCGTCGGCCAATAAAATCCTGACGGAAGGCCTTGCCTACAAGGGCCTGGCTGCTGACATGGTGCCCACCGAGTCGGGCATGAATTTCAGCCAGGAGATTCCGCCCTTCCTCTTCGGAGATACACCTTTGAAGGACTCCGGTTGTGCTTTTCTTATAAAGCTCTCCCTCATGGACCCTGTAGGCTTTAGACCGCCGCACTATGCAGCGGGCCTCGTTTTTGTCCTCGGGAAGTTCCTGCCTAGTTAGGTAGGCTAGGAATGGTTCTGTCCACGGGGCGATGAATGCCATTATTTCACGGGCTGACGGTGTTATTTCGTTGGCGGGCCACCAACTATGTCGGAATGTTCAGTGTGGGGCAGTGTGGTTGGGTCCGGGTTGTTATTTCCGGACTCTCCCTCCCATAATACGGATGGCTTGAAAAGCCTCTCTAGGAAGATGTTGGGGGGACAGCATCGCGCTTTGCGCCAATGCGTGCCAACACGTCTGCTGCCTGGTTGTTATCCCGGGCTATATGGTGAAATTCGAGCCCCTCAAACCAAGCTGACATTTTTAGGACGGCATTGCGATAAGCTGCCATTTTCGGATCCTTGGCATCAAAGTCCCCATTTATTTGGGATATAGCGAGGTTCGAATCCTCAGCGACCTCTAGGCGTTGAATGCCCATGGAGACTGCCATCCGGAGACCATGTAGAAGGGCCTCGTATTCGGCTGCGTTGTTGGAGTCCGTGTACATTATTTGAAGTACGTATTGGACTGTATCTCCGGTTGGGGACGTCAGAACGATGCCAGCCCCCACGCCAGCCAACATTTTGGAGCCGTCGAAGTGCATGATGCAGTTGGAATATGTGCCGTACTCTTTAGGGAGTTCGGCTTTAGTCCATTCGGCGATGAAGTCAGCCAAAACTTGCGACTTAATAGCTCGCCATGGCTTGTAGGTTATGTCGAACGGGAGGAGCTCCATGGCCCATTTAGCAATCCGGCCCGTTGCGTCGCGATTGTTTATAATGTCATTAAGAGGTACTTCGGAGGCTACTATTATCGAACACTCTTGGAAGTAGTGTCGTAGCTTCCGGGATGCCATGAACACCGCGTATGCTATCTTTTGATAATGCGGGTACCATGACTTGCATTGAGTTAGGACAGTGGACACGTAGTAAGCTGGTTTTTGGAGAGGGAACTTGTGTCCGTCCGTTTCTTGTTCGACAACGAGCACCGCGTTTACAACTTGATGGGTTGCTGCGATGTATAATAGCATTGGTTCGCCCATGTTGGGCGTGGCCAGGACCGGATTTGTTGCCAATATGGCTTTGATTTCTTCGAGTCCGGCCGTGGCAGCAGTCCACTCAAAGTGTTGATTACGTGCGGAGGAGGCGATAAAGGGTAATGCCTTTTCTCCTAAGCGGGAGATAAAGCGGCTTAGAGCCGCCACGCATCGATCAATTTTGTATTTGTTTGAGGTCTTCGGGGATATCCAATTGTGACAGAGCTCGGATCTTGGCTGGGTTTGCTTCAATTCCTCTACCGGATACAATGAAGCCCAAGAGCTTTCCGGCTGGTACGCCGGATACGCATTTTTCCGGGTTGAGCTTGATGTCATATGTTCGGAGATTATCGAATGTGAGCCTCAAGTTGTCGACTAGGGTTTCGACATGCTTGGATTTGACGACCACATCGTCTATGTATGCCTCCACTGTTTTGCCGATCTGGTTTGCGGACATGTACGAATCATGCTACCGATATGTTGCGCCGTTGTTTTTGAGCCCAAAGGGCATTGTGTTGAAGCGAGAATGGGCCGTATGGAGTGATGAATGCCGTTATGGCTTGGTCTGGCTCTGCCATCTTAATTTGGTGGTAGCCGGAGTATGCATCGAGGAAACACAATGAATTGTGTCCTGCGGTAGCGTCGATAATTTGATCGATGCGGGGGAGGGGGAAGGGATCCTTTGGGCAAGCCTTGTTAAGGTCCTTAAAATCGACACATAGGCGCCAGATTTGTCCTTCTTTGGTACCATTACCAGGTTTACTAGCCAGTCTGGATGTTTAATGTCTCTGATGAATCCGACCTCCAGTAGTTTGGCTAGCTCCTCTCCCATGGCCTGTCTCTTGGGTTCGGAGAAATGCCAAATAGCTTGTTTGACTGGCTTGAATCCTTTTAGGATATTTAGGCTGTGCTTTCGGCCCGGCGTGGGATTCTGGCATATCTGAAGGGTGCCAGCAAAAATGTCCCAATTTTCGTAGGAATTCTCGTGTCTGGCGTCCACATCAGGGTTTAATTGTGCCCCGATGGAGGCCGTTTTTGTAGGGTCCGTTGGATGGACTTGGAATTTGACTATTTCGCCTGCCGGTTTGAAAGAGGTGGACTTGGATCTCTTATCGAGTATCACATCGTCCCTGTTCATCGTGGAGCGCACCGCAGTGAGTTCCTCTGCCTCTAGGGCTTCGGATAGTGCCTCAAGGGCAAGTGCGGCTGTTTTATTTTCGGCGTGGAGCACTATGTCCGGGTCACTAGCGAGAGTGATAATTCCGTTGGGTCCGGGAATTTTGAGCTTCATGTACCCGTAATGGGGTATAGCTTGAAAAATTGTGAATGCATCTCGCCCTAATAGAGCATGGTATCCGCTGCTGAACGGGGCCACTTGGAATGTGACCTCCTCGGACCTATAATTGTCCAGCGTTCCGAACACCACATCTAGTGTGATCTTTCCTGTACAGCATGCTTCCCAACTGGGGATTATTCCTCTAATGGTTGTGCTGCTTTGCTCAATGCGGCTCTAGTCTATTTCCATTTTTCGAAGGGTTTCCTCGTAGATGAGGTTTAATCCGCTGCCGCCGTCCATGAGTACCTTGGTAAGGCGAAAGCCGTCCACTATTGGACTGAGGACCAATGCGGCTGGTGCTCGGGCTGTTCGGAATTTAGGTTCGTCACTGGCGTGAAAGGTAATAGCCGTATCACTCCATGGATTTATTGTTGCTATCTGGTAGACTTTGGCAATGCTGCGGAGTGTTTGTTTCCACATATTATTTGATGTGAAAGTCTCGAAGACTGTTAATACCGTACTGGTATTGCTGGGCTGGTGCTCTGGAGCTAAGAGCTCTTCGCCACTTTTGGCCACCTGCCGTAGTATCCAACATGCTCTAAGGCTATGAGTTGGAGTGGCGCCCGGTGCTATGAATTTTGCAGGGTCCATTGAGCCATCCCTCCAAAGACGGGTTCCATGCCCTTTGGGGGGGTTTTTGCTTCTTGGTATGTAACCCAGGTGCCTGGTGATGATGCACCCTTTTATTTCGGACTAGGGTCGTATTCGGGGCCGGATGGTCCCAAAATTTGATTTCGGTTTTCCAGGCACTCTCCATCGCGCAGTACTTTCATACTATGGACGCCAAGTCAGCGAAGCGTGTAATTTCACGACGACTTATGGCGTTTAGGATTCCCTTGTCCGTGCAATTATTGCAGAAGAATGAGATTGCGTCCTCCTCGCGGCAATCCTTTATCCTGTCCATAACCAGGAGGAATCTGGCCCAATAATGATGTAATCGCTTTCACCGGCTCTTGCCGGATTTGGGATAGATCGCTTATGTTTGGGTGGGCGGGTGGAATTAAATTCTGAACCCCGTCCGATCTAGGATTCAGGGGCCAAGAAGTTTTCGAACTTGGAAGCTTGGGTTCTTGGAGGTTGTCCAATGAATCTAGCCCACACGACTTTAAGTTCAGGGCTTGAGTGGTGTCCTCCTCCGCAGGAATCCGGCATGGAGGGTCGTGAATCCGGACATAGCTAGTCCTTAAGGTAGGAGAAGAGTCGCCAGATTGTTCCTCTACCACAGCAACGTGGTGGGTAGCCCGGGAGAGTTGATCTCTCTCGAGATCGGATTTAGGTCCAATCTGATCGTAGTCGTAGCGACTCCCGTATGCGGCGGCGCGATCCAAGAACTCGTTTAAGGAAGAGAGCTCCATCGGATCTAACCGCCGGGCGAGTTCCGAGTTAACGTGAAGATTTCTTCGATGACCCGAGAAGTCATCGTCGCCGGCGTGACCAAACAGGCGGTCATAAGAAAACCGCCTAGCCGGAGAGTTTGGCCGGTGGCCAAAGCTCCTTTAGCAACGGTGCCGTCTTTAAAGACAGGATGAGACATCCTTCCTGACAGTGACGGCACAGAGGAACTCTCAATGAAAGCGCCAATGTCGGTGTTAAAACCGGCAGATCTCGGGTAGGGGGTCCCGAACTGTGCGTCTAGGCGGATGGTAACAGGAGACAAGGGACACGATGTTTTTACCCATGTTCGGGCCCTCTCGATGGAGGTAAAACCCTACTCCTGCTTGATTAATATTGATGATATGGGTAGTACAAGAGTGGATCTACCACGAGATCAAAGAGGCTAAACCCTAGAAGCTAGCCTATGGTATGATTGTTGTTTGTCCTACGGACTAAAACCCTCCAGTTTATATAGACACCGGATAGGGTTAGGAGATCTACATATAGACACTAGACACCGGATATAGACACAGAGTCGGTTACAATGGTAGGAGATCTACATATCCGTATCGGCAAGCTTGCCTTCCACGCCAGGAAAAGTCCCATCCGAACACGGGACGAAATCTTCAATCTTGTATCTTCATAGTCCAGGAGTCCGGCCAACGGTGATAGTTCAGCTATCCGGACACCCCCTAATCCAGGACTCCCTCAAGGCCCATGGCACTCGTAGGAGGGGTTAGAAGGTTGGCAAGTTAATGAACCCAAGCCACCATACATGCGTAATCGCTGTAGCCCCGAGGCAAACCCTGTCGGGCAAGTGTACTACGCATCAACACACTCATTCCACCATCAATCCACCAAATCAGGAGTAGGGTCTTACGCCTCACGGCGGCCCAAACCTGCGAAATTGCTTGTGTGCTCTCTACCGTGCTGCCATGCACTGATATGCTCTTTGTGCAACACAGCGTTCTCCCGCCAAAGCAGCAAGGGACCACCCAGTCCCAAAGGTGGCCACGGATATCTCGCGACAGTCCGCCTCCAGCGCGGGCGCAGGTACCGGCTTGCTCGGAGAGGAGCGTCGTGCCTACCTGGCTTGGTTGCGGGCGCTGGGGAGGGACGAAGAGGTGGCACCATGGGGAGGCAGAATACTCGCGGCGGTGGCCGATCCTTGAGGTGCGCGGCCAGGAGCACTCCGGTGACGAGATGAGTAGAGGGGGAGGTGCCCCGAAGTGGTGGGGGTCTACTGGTGGAGGAAGACTGGAGGGAGGGAGCTCGGCTCGCTCCAATTTAGGAGGAGGCCAACGATGGCCATGGCAGCAAAGGCAAGCGAGGAGAGCTCCTGGAGAGGGTTGGAGAGGTCGGGGAGGCGTAGAGGAGAATAGAGAAGAGCCTGGAGTGGTCGAGGGAGCTCCGGGATGGCTTAAATAGGTAGGGCGACGCGGGTGGGCGAGCATGGCCGCGGGACACGTCGCCGGAGCCGCGAATGCGTGGGCACGCGAGCCTGTTCGACGGTAGGCGATGAGAGGGTAGAGGGGGGAGCTCACGGGGCAGAGCAGGCCAAGGGGCACGGGGAAGAAATGTCCAGAGGAGGAAGAAGACGGCCGACTACAGCTCGTCCGTGGGCGCGCGGTGACGAGCGCCAGCGAGCGAGCTACAGGAGGGGGAGAGGGGTCCAAGGAGAAGAGGACGACGAAGAGACCTGCTAGACATGCCCGTGCACGCTGAGACGCCAAGCAAGTGAGGGCCCGAAGCAAAAGGGCGCTCTGGGCGCGTCTACTGCATGCCAAAATGATGGTCACTGTGCAGACTAGCATGGAGAGGACTTGAGAGGCGGGCAAACGTTGTCTACGGTGAAGTCACTCCAAGATAGATCAGAGCTGAGGTGATGAAATGATCACAAACACTGAGAGTAGAAAGAAACAAGCATCACAAGTTTGCTGCAGCTACCGTGGTGCAAGTGGTGTGGTGAAATAAGTTGAGATAAGAACAAGATATGATGTCTGGGATGCTTAGGGTAGAAGGAACAAGCATCCTGTGAAGTTTGGAGGGATATGGACCACTTATTAATGCACTTGCTTTGCAACTACATAATCTCGTCCGAAAGCAAAAACATGAAGTAGTACTCACTAGGAGCGATGGATTGAGCTGAAAATGGGCATGGAATGATGATTTGGTTATTTGAGGGTGCCATGAAAATTTCATACCATTTGGATAAGCCAAAGTGGTACTTCCTTCATAATGCACCCCTCGAGATAGAATCTTAGAAAAATTCCTGAGGGAAAATGGCTAAATGAAATGTGCCCAAATTTGGTAGAGATGAGTTATATGTATAGGATAAGGTCCTGGTAAATTTTCAGCAATAATGAAGCAGTATAAAATATACTTGCTTCACTAACTAAAAATATGACCAAAAGCAAAGATTTGATACTGTGCTCTCAAAGATCATTAGATAGAGCTGAAAATTTGTGGAGAGTCATTATATGAGCACATGAAGGATCTTGAAAAATTTCAGCTCATTTGGGTACTCCTAGCTGGTACTTCCTTCAACAAGGCTTCCATCTGCATAAACTTTGGAAAATTGCTGAGGAAGATTGGCTAGGAAAATGGAGCTGAATTTTGGCATGAGGTAATTATTTGGATGAGGGATGATGCCTAAAAAGTTCGGGAGCAATCAAGAAAATATAGGTGGCACTTCCTTCACAACAAGCCTCACTAGACAGAATTGAAGAATGAATATATATATATATATATATGAATTATTTTTGGGCTAGGAAATGAAAGTTTGGACATATCTGGGGCATATAAGGTCCAAACAAATTATGAGAATTATTTGGGAATTTTGAGAGTGACAGAAATATAGGTTGCTTCATGACCTAGGGCAAATAGGATTATTCTTTTAATAGAAAAAGGAATGTTCCCAATAAAAAGAATATTGGGTTCGGTCCAAGGTGTGAAATGACAGGGTCTTGGGATATATTTGGGGATGACAAGCCACTTGGGAGAGGAATCAAAGGCGATCCCTCCAAGTTTCAAGACCACTAAGCCACAGAAAATCAAATAAAAACCAAAAATCCAAATAAATCAAAATAAAAAGAAATGGGCAAAATCCAGGGTGTGACAAACATTCCCCTCTTAAAGAAATATCGTCTTCGAGATTTGGTTGCTCAGGGAACAAGTATAAATATATCTGACTTCAGCAAACCGTTTCCAACTCGGGTATCCGTTTTCCCTTATTTTATGTTCCCACTGAGTTTCATATGACGAGACTGTCTCGCTCTGGGGTGGCTTGCTTCGCTGTATCCACATTCTGATAGATCTTACCTCACATGTTCATGCTTATACTGGCTCCTATTCTTTCCATCTCTACCGACCTAGCTGAGTGTGATAGATTACCATGACTGAAATATATGCCCGTCCCACCATCCCGAGAGTGATTTCCGATGGGTGTGTCATCCAACACCGACAATATTCCATGAAGTTGTGAACAAATTTCTTGGTGGACACCAAATATCTTACTCCTTGCGTTGAGTTGCTCAAATAGATGCATTTCCTCCAGGTTCAAAACAGTGCTGTGAATCAGAACTGTTCTTCTGGCTGATACTGATTTCTCGCGGAGTTTCTGAATCATCTTTACTGGCTCCACTGTCTTGAGTATTAGATCCATACCAGATATTTGACTGGCTCCTGTCGTGGCAAGCATAAAGGGGTACGTCATTATGGGATAGTATCTGCAGACTTGACAGACAGGGGTCTAGTGGAAGAATTTTGTTCACGACATGCTACCCTTTGTTGTTTTTCTCCAAAACTTGTCGGTTCTTGCATCACCAACTGAGGTGTATAACTGACTTTCTTTCTCTTGCATGACTCGTGAGATTTTCGGATTCTTACCTTGACTTCATCATCATACCAATGACCTGCAAGAACTTGGCAGCATGCTCACAATATATATCTTGCACCAGTGTTGTACTGATGAAGATTGAACAACTAGTGTTGGAAACCGTCGAGTATCTTGCTGAGGACGACTGGATGGCTTATGCTTGAAGCTTTTGTTATGCAAGTTGCTGAAAAAGACTGGGTACCTGATACGTCTCCGTCGTATCTATAATTTTTGATTGTTTCATGCCAATATTATACAATTTTTACAGACATTTGGCATCTTTTTATATGATTTATTGGACTAACCTATTGATCCAGTGCCCAGTGCTAGTTCCTGTTTTTGCATGTTTTTTGTATCGCAGAAAATCAATATCAAAAGAAGTACAAATGCAATAAAATTTCACGGAGAATTATTTTGGAATATATGTGATTTTTGGGAGTTGGAATCACCGCAAACGGAGGCCCACACAGCCCACAAGACACCACAACGCGCCAGAGGCCCCTGGCGCATGGTGGTGGGTTGTGCCTTCCTCGGACGTCGGTTGGAGCTCTACTTCAGGCGCAAGGAAGCTTATATCCGGAGTTAAAATCTCAGCGCGATCGGAGTTACGGATCTCCCGGAATATAATAAACGGTTTTCGGCCACATCAGGGGAACGCGAAACAGAAGAGAACAGAGAGGGAGATCCAATTTCGGAGGGGCTCCCGCCCCTACGCGGCCATGGAGACCAAGGACCAGAGGGGGAACTCTCCTCCCATCTAGGGGGGAGGCCAAGGAAGAATAAGAAGGAGGGGGGCTCTCTCCCCTCGCTTCCGGTGGCGCTGGAGTGTGGTGGGGGCAACGATTGGGACGATGATCTACATCAACAATCTTGCTACCATCAACACCAGCTGTCTCCCGCTCTATGCAGCGGTGTAACACCTCTTCCCCCCGCTGTAATCTCTACTTAAACATGGTGCTCAACCCCATATATTATTTCCCAATGATCTATGGTTATCCTATGATGTTTGATTAGATCCATTTTGTACTGCGGGTTAATCGTGTTCTTGGTTGGTATGATTGTATATTTTATTTAAGGTGGTGGCCTATGGTGCCCTCCATTCTCATGCAAACATGAGGGGCCCCCACTGTAGGGTGTTGCATTATGTTCATGGTTCGCTTATGGTGG
This sequence comes from Aegilops bicornis, assembly GCA_021605145.1. Taxonomy (NCBI): domain Eukaryota; kingdom Viridiplantae; phylum Streptophyta; class Magnoliopsida; order Poales; family Poaceae; genus Aegilops; species Aegilops bicornis. The sequence continues at coordinate 325,121,265 of CM038672.1, read as the reverse complement.
GTTGCGAGAGTGACAGAAGCTTAAACCCGAGTAAGTGGGGTATGACGTATGGGAGTAAAGAGGACTTGATACTTAATGCTATTGTTGGGTTTCACGACCTTAATGCTCTTTAGTATTTGCAGATTCTTGCTAGGGGTCCAATCATAAGTGCATATGATCCAAGTAGAGAAAGTATGTTAGCTCACGCCTCTCCCTCCTATAAATTTGCAAGAATGATTACCGGTACTTGTTATCGATTGCCTAGGGACAAATGACTTTCTTGTTGACAAAAGCTCTCTACTAAAACTAACTTAGTTGTGTCTTTATCTAAAAAGCCCCTAGATTTTATTTACATGCTCTTTATTATCTTGCAAACCTTTCCTATCACACCTAAAAAGTACTTCTAGTTTCATACTTGTTTCCGGTAAAGCGAACGTCAAGTGTGTGTAGAGTTATATTGGTGGTCGATAGAACTTGAGGGAATATTTGTTCTACCTTTAGCTCCTCGTTGGGTTCGACACTCTTATTCATCAAAGAAGGCTACAAATGATCCCCTATACTTGTGGGTTATCAAGACCTTTTTCTGGCACTGTTGCCGGGGAGTTATAGCGTGGGGTGAATATTCTCGTGTGTGCTTGTTTGCTTTATGACCAAGTAGGTTTATTTCCTGTTCTAAGTTGTTCTCTATATTTAGTTATGGATATGGAACACCAAACACCAAAAAAATTAGTTGTACCTGCTACCCATGGACATGGGGAACCTCCTAAAACCCTCGATGCTCGTTATGTGAAAGATATTATGCACTACTTTGATAATCTTGAGAAAACCCCATTCAACTTGATAATGGGAGTAACGTTGGATCAACATGAATACTTTAGGAATTATTTCTTGACACAAAAAGAGAAATTTTTATGGGATCATATTTATATGTTGCATTGGTATGCTCGGGATCTATGCTTGAGACATGATTATACTTGTTGCTCTAGAATGAAGGCTCCACATCTTCCCTTTTCATGCAAATTTAATGACAATGAAACCTTGGCTTCTTATGCTAATGTTATATATCATTACTATGATGTGGAGCGAATAGAAGAATTTGTTGCTTTTAAGGGTGCACATGAAATTGAATCTTTGTTTAAAAAGTTTGAAGATTTTGATGATTCAGTTTATAGACCTGAAAATTTTGCTATCCTTATTTATTGCTATGATAATTATAAATACAATTAGGATATTCATGTATTTATTGAGAATAACTCTGTTGTCCAAGAAGAGAATAATGTTTTGTAGGAGTCTATGGAAGAAGAAAATGATGAAACTATGAGCTCATTGGATGAAAAAGATGATGTGGAGAGCGAAGAACAAATGGAGGAAGAGCGGATTGATCACCCATGCCCACCTTATAATGAGAGTAACTCTTCAACTCATACATTATTTAATTTCCCTTCCTACTTACCGAAGGATGAATGCCATGATAATTTCTATGATCCCGTTGATTCATTTGAAATATCCCTTTTTGATGAACTTGATGATTGCTATGCTTGTGGCCAAGATGCCAATATGAATTATGCTTATGGATATGAACTTGTTATAGTTCCTTATGTTAAGAATGAAATTGTTGCTATTGCACCCACACACGATAGTCCTATTATCTTTTTGAATTCTCCAAACTACACTATATCGGAGAAGTTTGCACTTAGTAAGGATTACATTGATGGGTTGCCTTTTACCGCTACACATGATAATTTTGATGAATGTAATATGCATGTGATTGCTGCTTCTACTTGCAATTATTATGAGAGCGGAACAACATCTCCGCCTCTCTATGTTTCCAACACGATAAAATTGCAAGAAACTGCTTATGCTATGTATTGGCCTTTACTTGATGTGCATGATAAATACTTTGTGTTAAGAAGACCGAGCATGGCACGAATATATGATTTTGTAGGGATAACTTTCTTTAGCGTTGATATTTTGAAAGACATGATTTTTTGTTCGGACGCCTGAGTATTGTTGTCTTTATGTCAAATTATAGACTGTCTCTTTGATTCACTTACGTCTTAATATTCATGCCATGACTAAACATATGATCAAGTTTATGTTAGGTAGCATTCCATGTAAAAACTTATCAAGTAAACACATAAACATGGGAGCACTATAGTTTGATCATTATTTTGTATATTGGACTATAATGATACCTTGTGTGCAGTAGAAAATTTTTCTAGTTGCCGTGCACTGCCACCATTATGAACCATAATTTTTTGTTGGGATGCGTGAGTATTGATGTCTTTATGTCAAATTATATACTATTGCTTTGAATCACTTATGTCTTAATATTCATGCCATGACTAAACATATGATCAAGTTTATGTTAGGTAGCATTCCATGTAAAAACTTATCTTTTCTATCATTTACCTACTTGAGGACGAGCATGAATTAAGCTTGGGGATGCTGATACGTCTCTTTCATATCTATAATTTTTTATTGTTTCATGCCAATATTATACAAGTTTAACATACTTTTGGCATATTTTTATATGATTGATTGGACTAACCTATTGATCCAAAGGCTCAAAGGCCGCCTCTGTTTTTTGCATGTTTTTGTATCGCAGAAAATCCATATCAAACGAAGTCCAAATGCAATAAAATTTAACGGAGAATTATTTTGGAATATATGTGATTTTTGGGAGTTGGAATCACCGCAAACGGAGGCCCACACAGCCCACAAGACACCAGGGCGCGCCAAAGGCCCCTGGCGCATGGTGGTGGGTTGTGCCCTCCTCGAACTTCGATCAGAGCTCTACTTCGAGCGCAGGAAGCTTATATCTAGAAAAAAACATGTTAAAATCTCAGCGCAATCGGATTTACGTTTCTCGCAGAATATAAGAAACATTTTTCGGCCAGATCAGGGGAACGCGAAACAGAAGAGAACAGAGAGGGAGATCCAATCTCGGAGGGGCTCCCGCCCCTGCACGGCCATGGAGACCAAGGACCAGAGGGGGAACTCTCCTCCCATCTAGGGAGGAGGCCAAGGAAGAAGAAGGAGGGGGGCTCTCTCCCCCTTGCTTCCGGTGGCGCCGGAGTGCCGCCGGGGCAACGATCGGGACGATGATCTACATCAACAATCTTGCTACCGTCAACACCAACTTTCTCCCCCTCTATGCAGCGGTGTAACACCTCTTCCCCCCGTTGTAATCTCTACTTAAACATGGTGCTCAACTCCATATATTATTTCCCAATGATCTATGGTTATCCTATGATGTTTGAGTAGATCCGTTTTGTCCTGTGGTTTAATCGTGATCTTGGTTGGTATGATTGTATATTTTATTTATGGTGCTGTCCTACGGTGCCCTCCGTTCTCGCGCAAACGTGAGGGGCCCCCGCTGTAGGGTGTTGCATTATGTTCATGGTTCGCTCATGGTGGGTTGCGAGAGTGACAGAAGCCTAAACCCGAGTAAGTGGGCTATGACGTATGGGAGTAAAGAGGACTTGATACTTAATGCTATGGTTGGGTTTCACGACCTTAATGATCTTTAGTAGTTGTGGATGCTTGCTAGGGGTCCAATCATAAGTGCATATGATCCAAGTAGAGAAAGTATGTTAGCTCATGCCTCTCCCTCATATAAAATTACAAGAATGATTATCAGTACTTGTTATCGATTGCCTAGGGACAAATGACTTTCTTGTTGACAAAAGCTCTCTACTAAAACTAATTTAGTTGTTACTTTATCTAAACAGCCCCTAGATTTTATTTACGTGCTATTTATTATCTTGCAAACCTTTCCTATCACACCTACAAAGTACTTCTACTTCATACTTGTTACCGGTAAAGCGAATGTCAAGTGTGCATAGAGTTGTATCGATGGTCGATAGAACTTGAGGGAATACTTGTTCTACCTTTAGCTACTCGTTGGGTTCGACACTCTTATTTATCGAAGAAGGCTACAACGATCCCCTATACTTGTGGGTTATCAGTACCGTACCTCAGAAGCTTCCCCCCTTAAAGACTTGCTGGGGAATAACTCTGTACCTTATGCCGAAGCTTTTGCGGTTGCTTACTAGAGAAGAAAGGGTGTCTTGTGCGGGAAGTCATCCATGTATCATACTGAGGAAGATAGCGGAATCTTGCATTGGAAGCTTGTCTGGTAGCTTGTGAGGGAAGATTGGGTTGCTACACCGGAAGCTTCTCCTTGTGATATGCAGAGTGAATGCCACATATATATCATCTTAATATTCTTGTTGTTGATTACTTGTATGAAACGGGGTTTGCTGGACTATCCTCCTTTCTGAATATTGAATACATGGCACATTCTCGCTTTCTTCCAGGTATAGCATATTACAAAATCACCTCATAGAAGAATCAAACCTCGCATACGAGTCATACCTTTGACTGATAATATACTGTCGATCTTGCACACCATTTATCTTCTAGCTGATTTGGTCATTACTTCTATGAAGAGTGCACACTCGGGTGGACTTGATTATCGGTACTGTTATGACGAGTGCGTACCAATGCAAACTTGATTATCAGCATCAAGATCAGATATTCCCCATTTCACTGCAGTCGACTAAGAATTCCATTATTTTTAGCTAAGTTTCCAAATACTTGAATTCCTTGCTGATTCTTCGGGTCCGGTGTCGATTGACGAGCAACTTTAATAAGGGGAATGAATGCAACACCCAGGGCCCAAGGAAAGAAGGCAAAAGAAACGACAAAAACAACAACACAAAAGGTATACATATAATATTATATTCAAGCAACGTCGCATATTACTTCTACTCACAATAATAATATGCATGCATACCTAAGCACACAAATCTCGCGGAAACTCCGGCTCTACAATATAATATGATGCGGCAATGTGCACGAAAACGAATCCAAGTGTGGAAAGAGTTGGTGTAAACAAGGTTACACCAAGCACTGGCTTAACACCGGTTGCAGCTGGACGGACACTGAGGTGAGGACGGACTTGTGATTATGTAGCAGAACACAGATGTCATGACCACATCATCATCAAGCGAACGGACGAAAACCGTACTCGTCCAAAGAATGGTGTGACAGGGTAGGATAGAGGTGGAAACCTGGGCTTGCTGGCATTGCCCTCCTCTGATAGCAAAGATCAGTAAGGGTTGCTAACGCGGTGAGCCAGAGTACATGATTCGGGATAGAAGCATGTCTATCACCAAAACACTAGGGTTGGCTGGCGGAAAGATATGGGTGAGATACCTGAGCATAACTCCTGCAAGTGTTCGGCACCACTTGGTACCTTGGCATCACTCTGCTGGGACAGAGATGATGCCAAACACCGAGAAGCGGGGATGCAAAGCTGGATGGTGCAGGTAGTGGATCGAAACCGATGCCACCTACACTAACAAGATCAATCACTAGCGACAAATTAATCTATATGCATGCTATGCGACAAACAAATGCAACAACCAAATGCAGCAAACCGACAAGACTCTATACTACCGTTTTCTAATGTTTGCTCGGACTAGGGCGTCCTATAGCCAGACCTGCTCTGATACCAAGCCTTATGGCACCCCGGCTCAGAGAGACCAGAACACCCCGTATTCTAGCCCAGAGATCAAGTCTTCTGGAATATGGCACTGCTTGGCATAGAACAAATGAGCTCTTTATTACATATACTCGGGGATACAAGGGTTCTGATATACCGAGGAATTATATCGGCACGACGACACTACGCCTGCTCAGGTTGCCCTATGCTAGCAGCAGAACAGCTCATAGCAACGGAATAATGATGATAGTGAAGGACTCGTAGGGACTCTGGCTGGACCGCTTATCCTAGCTCGCCAACAAGGGATCCACGACAAATAAGTAAGTAGACAAAGCATGACCTGCAAACTAGCATGACACGCCATGTCAGTACATCGAATGTACTTGCAAGCTCACAGCAACCAAAGCAATCCAGACAAACAATAACATGGCAATTACAGGTTACTTAGCAATGATGAGCATTATACTACCAGAACAATATGGCATGTACAAGATGAACACGATACAACTAGGACAAGAACGATATGGCGTGAACATATTACTCGAGACATGAACGATGATGATACTAGGATGCAATATGCTTACAAATATCACTTACTCTGTTCGAGGTTACCTCGTAACCACCAAATATATGCCACTGTTAGTTGCCATCGTGGTCATGGCAACACTTCAATCATTATCAAGAATACCATCAGAATCTTCACAAGATCACCTTATCAATATCAAGAATACCATTGGGATCCTCACAAGATCACCTCATCAATATCAAGAATACCATCATGATCCTCCGGTAACCCCATAAAGATCATCCAACTTCTTTCTTCATCGAACCAGGGTTGTTATTAAGTCAAATTATTATTACTGTTGACTCGTAGTGTGACCGACTACAAACTGGGCCCTTCTTCGCGGGCATGGCTATCGATAGATTAAACACACTCTGTAGAGGTTAGCACATTGTACCCACACCACAGAACCCATGGCCTCACTCTCCCATTTGGTTGGACCAACCGCATCCCTACTAAACCGATCTACTGCCATGACACTCTCCCGGCCACTCCGACAAACTCCCCTTTGTGCTAAGTCATGGGTGGCCCCGATATCACCTCGTGACATCCAGCGGCCACCATCGTGGCAAAACAAAACCGTCCCAAACGGGGACAACCGGGTACAACAACAACGGGCACACAAGGCTATCACCGCCTACCGGGCCAAGGCAGGGCGCGTGCACAACCTTGCCTAGTTGGAGGCACCGACGAGAGGCATGACAATAGACCAAGTTAGGAGCCCCCATAAAGCAAGTGTGGCTACACTGGTCATCTCGATTTCGATGGCACTATGACTCAGCCAACAGGTGTTCAAGTTCAATTTAAGTCCGGTTACACTTGAATGCAAATGATGTTGAGTTATATAAATATAACATGATGAAATAAAAGTGCATATGAGCATGATATCAGCATGAGAATGGGTAGAGCAACATAACCATATGTATCATTAGCATCAATATAATAAAGCACTTAGTCTACTTGATGCAGATGAACATGGCATAGCGATGATCGTACGTAACACAAGTGCTTCATATCAGATGGTAATCATGCATCAGATGGTAATCATGCATCAGATGAACATCACTATCACCAGAATGTACTGCTATCAAGCATGGCATATGATAATAATACTAGCAAGTAGTACATACTAACGAGGGGCATAAGAACATAGCATGAAAATAAGCATGTATCCATAAGCATAACTGAAACGGTACTAGCAGTATTAAAGGAGCATCCATTTATTTAATATTCAAGTGAAAACCATGGCTAGTGCAAATCCGTCATGCAAGTGGCTATTGTGGCTTGCCTGGTAAAGAAGAGGTCAACGGGAAGAAGTGCAGAAGGATTGCAGAAAGATTCGTCGGAAACAGTTCTCTCCCGGAGGGGCTGTTTACGGGCAAGGGTAATATGGACATTTTCACAACGTGAAAACATTATGAAAATGGTAGCAACATGACGGGCTCGACGATACAAACAAGTGGGCTTTGGAATCACCTCATTTGGAGTCTCGATTGAAAAGATACGTTCGTTTAAAGCTCAGGGACCAATCTATAACAAAAGTATTCACAAACAGGTCCTGGGCTGATTAAACAGAATGTGCCTTTCCAGGGAATACGCTTTCTAACAGAGAGAACGTATTTTAGGTTGAAGCAGGGCCGAAGTACGCTTTCGGTGGAGGAAATCGTATTCCGAAGAATACGCTTTCACTTATCCACATCAGTGACTCGGGTCAACGCCCTGTGTGGCTGACGAGCGGGGCCCGCGGGGAGGTGGGGCCTGCCTGGCTAGAGTCTCCTTCCTCTCGATGGAAAACAGAGGAGGGCGAGGCCGCACGACACTAGCGCCGGCCCGGCCAACTCCTGCCGCCTCCAACGCGGCCGCGAGTACCGGCGTGCTCGGGGAAGAGCGCCGAGCCCACCTGGCCTAGTTGCGGGCGCCGGGGAGGGACGGAGCGGTGGCACCACGAGGACACAGAGTGCTCGCGGCGGTGACTGATACTTGAGGTGTGCAGCCAGGAGCACTCCGGTGATGAGCTGAGTAGAGGGGGAGGTGCGCCGGAGTGGTGGGGGTCTACTGGTGGAGGAAGAGTGGAGGGAGGGAGCTTGGCTCGCTCCAATTTAGGAGGAGGCCGACGATGGCCATGGCAGCAAAGGCGAGCGAGGAGAGCTCCTGGAGAGGGATGGAGAGGTTGGGACGCGTAGAGGAGAATAGAGACGAGCCTGGAGTGGTCGAGGGAGCTCGGGGATGGCTTAAATAGGTAGGGCGATGTGGGTAGGCGAGCACGGTCGCGGGACACGTCTCCAGAGCCGCGGATGCATGGGCACGTGAGCTTGCTCGACGGTAGGCGACGAGAGGGCACAGGTCGAGCTCACGGGGTAGAGGAGGACAAGGGGCATGGGGAAGAAACGACCAGAGGAGGAAGACGACGGCCGGCCACAACTCGTCCGTGGGCGCGCGGCGACGAGCGCCAGCGAGCGAGCTGCAAGAGGGGGAGAGGGGTCCACGGAGAAGAGGACGATGAGGCAGAGCTGCTTGACATGCCCGTTCACGCTGAGACACCGAGCAGGAGAGGGCCCGAAGCAAAACGATGCTCTGGGCGCGTCTACTGCATACCAAAACGGTGGTCATCGCATAGAATGACTTGGAGAGGACTCAAGAGGCAGGAAAATGTTGTCTACGGTAAAGTCCCTCCAAGATAGATCAGAGCTGAGGTGATGAAATAATCACAGACACCGAGAGTAGAAAGAAACAAGCATCACAAGTTTGCTGCAGCAAACTTGGAGCTAGTGGTGCGGTGAAATGAGATGAGATAAGAACAAGATATGATGTGTAGGATGCTTAGGGTAGAAGGAGCAAGCATCCTATGAAGTTTGGAGGGATATGGACCACTAATTAATACACTTGCTTTGCAACTGCATAATCTGGTCTAGAAGCAAAAACATGAAGTAGCACTCACTATGAGTGATGGATTGAGCTGAAAATGGGCATGGGATGATGATTTCGTTATTTGAGGGTGCCATAAAAATTTCATACCATTTGGATAAGCCAAAGTGGCACTTCCTTCATAGTGCACCCCTCCGGACAGAATCTTAGGAAAATTCCTGAGGGAAAATGGCTAAATTAAATGTGCCCAAATTTGGTAGAGATGAGCAATATGTATAGGTGAAGGTCCTGGTAAATTTTAAGCAATAATGAAGCAATATAAAATATACTTGCTTCACTAACTAAAAATATGACCAGAAGCAAAGATTTGATAGTGTGCTCACATAGATCATTAGATAGAGCTGAAAATTTGTGGAGAGTCATTATATGAGCACATGAAGGATCTTGAAAACTTTTAGCTCATTTGGGTACTCCTAGCTGGTACTTCCTTCAACAAGGCTTCCATCTGACAGAAACTTTGGAAAATTGCTGAGGATGATTGGCTAGGCAAATGGAGCTGAATTTTGGCATGAGGCAATTATTTGGATGAGGGATTATGCCCAAAATTTTTGGGAGCAATCAAGAAAAGATAGGTGGCACTTGCTTCACAACAAGCCACATTGGACATAATTGAAGAATGAATATTGATGAATTATTTTTGGGCTAGGAAAGGAAAGTTTGGAAATATCTTGGTCATATAATGTCCAAACAACTTATGAGAATTATTTGGGAATTTTGAGAGTGACAGAAATATAGGTTGCTTCACAACCTAGGCAAATCGGGTTATTCCTTTAACAGAAAAAGGAATATTCCCAATAAAAATAATATTGGGATTGGTCCAAGGTGGGAAATGACAGGGTCTTGGGATAGATTTGGGGATGACAAGCCACTTGGGAGAGGAATCAAAGGTGATCCCTCCAGGTTTAAAGACCACTAAGACACAAAAAATCAAATAAAAACCGAAAATCCAAATAAATCAAAAGAAAAAGAAATGGGCAAAATCTAGGGTGTGACAAATCTTCCCCCCTTAAAGAAATCTCGATCTTGAGATTTGGTTGCTCAGGGAACCAGTATAAATATATCTGACTTCAGGAAACTGTTTCCAACTCAGGTATCCTTTTTCCCTAATGTTATGTTCCCACTGAGATTCATATGACAAGACCGCCTGGCTCGGGGTGGTTTGCTTCATTGTATCCACATTCGATAGATCTTACCTCACATGTTCATGCTTATACTGGCTCCTATTCTTTCCATCTCTACCGACCTAGCTGAGTATGATAGATTACCATGACTGAAATATATGCCTGTCTCACCAGTTCGAGAGTGATTTCCAATGGGTGTGTCATCTAGCACCGACAATTTTTTATGAAGTTGTGAACAACTTTCTTGGTGGACACCAAAAATCTTACTCCTTGCATTTTGTTGCTCAAATACATGCATTTCCTCTGGGTTCAAAACAGTGTCGTGAATCATAACTATTCTTCTGACTGATACTGATATCTTGCGGAGTTTCTGAATCATCTTGACTGGCTCCATTGTCTTGAGTATTAGATCCTTACCAAACATTTGACTGGCTCCTGTCGTGGCCAGCATAAAGGGGGTATAGTCTTATCGGATAGTATCCGCATACATGACTGACGGGGGTCTGGTGTAAGAATTTTGTTCACGACATGCTACCTGTCGGCGTCCTGGGAACGGGGGTACCCAGACTTGCGTGCCTGCGGCCAATGTCGTGGCTCCACCAACGACCTGGTACGGCCCATCTTCAGCAGCAACCACTCAAGACCCTCGCGAGGGGCCAAGCTTGGCAAGGCGGACAACACCAAGACCTCCCTGGGGCAGCCTCACTAGGCCGGCTCCCGAGGAGCAGAGATATCTATGCAATGGGCACCTCGCGAGGTTCACGTGTCGTGAGACATGACAACCAAGGCCAAGCGGGCGCAGTGTACCAGTTTCCTCTTTGGTGCTAAAGAGGCAGGCGCAGGCAAGGAGTCCCGAGGCATCAGGCAAAGGTTTCCATATTGGTGCAATGAGACCAAGACCCGCAGGACGGAGGTCATCGCGGAGCCCACAGCTACATCACCACCAGATCCTTTGGCAGGCGAAGACCACCTTTTGTCAGGATAGCTTGTACTAGTTGTCTCCCTTCAAAATTGGTCAGAAAAGCGATCCCTTCCCGCCTACATTTGGGAAGAGGACCAGGGCCTCTATAAATAGGACTAGCCACCACCATAGGAAGGGGACGGATCATTCAGACCACCCTCACACGCACAGCTCACCAAGCTCAAGAACACCTCTCCTCAGGAGGCAGTTCATCCATTGTACTTGTTCATCATCAGGCCACGAGGCAATCCACCACCACCACACTGGACTAGGGTATTACACCACAACGGTGGCCCGAACCAGTATAAACCTCCGTGTCTCGTGTTCTTTGGGTTCGTCGAGCTAGGCCGCGAGATCGTTGTGCGAGCGAGCCAGGGAGACAGAGTTCTTCGTGCGCACCCTAGAGTTCGAACCTCAAGGGTTTGCCGGAACCCAGAATCCAACACTACCCTTTATTGTTTTTCTCCAAAACGTGTCGGTTCTTGCATCACCAACTGAGGTGTATAACTGACTTTCTTTCTCTTGCATGACTCGTGAGATTTTCGGATCTTTACCTTGACTTCATCATCGTACCAGTGACCTGCAAGGACTTGGCATATATATGAGAATTTGATTCCCGAGGCAGACTTGTGTTCTGACTGATTCTTGCTTTTGACCAAGTGCTGCGGATCGGATTCTTGCACTACCATCTGCTGTCAATTCACAGCGTACTATATTGCACCAGGGTCATACCAAGGAAGATTGAACAACTGGTGTTGGAAAACATTGAGTATCTTGCTGAGGACGACTGGATGGCTAATGCTCGAAGCTTTCGTTATGCAGCTTGCTGAAAAAGACTAGGTACCGTACCTCAGAAGCTTCCCCCCTCAAAGACTTGTTGGGGAATGACTCAGTACCTTATGCCAGAAGCTTTTCCGGTTGCTTACTAGAGAAGAAAGGGTGTCTTGTGCGGGAAGTCGTCCATGTATCTTACTGAGGAAGATAGAGGAATCTTGCATTGGAAGCTTGTCCGGTAGCTTGCGAGGGAAGAATGGGTTGCTTACACTAGAAGCTTCTCCTTGTGATATGCGGACTGAATGCCACATATATATCATGTTAATATTCTTGTTGTTGATTACTTGTATGAAACGGGGTTTGCTGGACTATCCGACTTTCTGAATATTGAATACATGGCACATTCTCGCTTTCTTCCAGGTATAGCATATTTCAAAATCATCCTGATAGAAGAATCAAACCTTGCATATGAATCATACCTTTCACGGATAATATATAATTGATCTTGCACACCATTTATCTTCTTGCTGATTTGTTCATTACTGCTATGAAGAGTTGATACGTCTCTGTCGTATCTACTTTTCCAAACACTTTTGCCCTTGTTTTGGACTCTAACTTGTATGATTTGAATGGAACTAACCAGGACTGGCGTTGTTTTCAGCAGAATTGCCATGATGCTATTTTATGTGCAGAAAACAAAAGTTCTCGGAATGACCTGAAACTCCACGGAATACCTTAGAATAAATAATAAAAAATCCTCGCCAAAGATGAAGACCAGGGGGCCCACACCCTGTTCACGAGGGTGGGGGCGCGCCCCCTACCTCGTGGGCCCCCTGGATACCATCCGACGCCAACTCCAACTCTATATATTGGCTTTCGAGGAGAAAAAAATCAGGGAGAAGAAATCATCGCGTTTTACGATACGGAGCCGCCGCCAAGCCCTAATCTCTCTCGAGAGGGCTGATCTCGAGTCCGCTCGGGCTCAAGAGGGGATTCGCCGCCGTCATCATCAACCATCCTCCATCACCAATTTCATGATGCTCACCGCCGTGCGTGAGTAATTCCATCGTAGGCTCGCTGGACGGTGATGGGTTGGATGAGATTTATCATGTAATCGAGTTAGTTTTGTTAGGGTTTGATCCCTAGTATCCACTATGTTCTGAGATTGATGTTGCTATGACTTTGCTATGCTTAATGCTTGTCACTAGGGCCCGAGTGCCATGAATTCAGATCTAAACCTATTATGTTTTCATGAATATATGTGCGTTCTTGATCCTATCTTGCAAGTGTATAGTCACCTACTATGTGTTATGATCCGGCAACCCCGAAGTGACAATAATTGGGACCAGTCCCAGTGATGACCATAGTTTGAGGAGTTCATGTATTCACTATGTGCTAATGCTTTGTTCCGGTTCTCTATTAAAAGGAGGCCTTAATATCCCTTAGTTTCCATTAGGACCCCGCTGCCACGGAGGGTAGGACAAAATGGCATGCAAGTTCTTTTCCATAAGCACGTATGACTATATTCGGAATACATGCCTACATTACATTGATGAATTGGAGCTAGTTCTGTGTCACCCTATGTTATGATCTGTTACATGACGAACCGCATCCGCATAATTATCCATCATTGATCCGGTGCCTACGAGCTTTCCATATAATCGGTTCTCGCTTATTTACTTTTTCGCCATCTTGTTACAATCATTACAAAAATACCAAAAACATTACCTTTTGTCTTTACTTTTGTTACGTTACCACCACTATCATATTACTTTTCTACTAAACACTTTGCTGCAGATACTAAGTTTCCAGGTGTGGTTGAATTGACAACTCAGCTGCTAATACTTGAGAATATTCTTTGGCTCCCCTTGTGTCGAATAAATAAATTTGGGTTGAATACTCTACCCTCGAAAACTGTTACGATCCCCTATACTTGTGGGTTATCAAGACCTTTTTCTGGCGTCGTTGCCGGGGAGCATAGCTCTATTCTTTGAGTCACTTGGGATTTATATCTGCTGGACACTATGAAGAACTTGAGAGACCCTAAGACAAAAATTTATCCGTCAACTACGAGGGGAGGTAAGGAACTGCCATCTAGCTCTGCACTTGATTCACCTTGTGTTATGAGTAAGCTAGCGACACCTAAACCTTCTTCTGCTATTCGTTCCGATATGTCGCATGTTATTGATGATGCCACTTCTGCTATGCATGATACTTATGATGAAACTACTTCTATGCTTGATACTACTGTGCCTCTTGGTGAATTTCTTGATGAACAAATTTCTAGGTCTAGAGAAAGAGAAACTATTGAAACTGATAATATTGATGAAAGTGATGATGAAGATATGCCTGCTATTCCCGAGGGTTATCTTTTGATGCGTAATCTTCTGCAGCTATTTTTGCTTGCCAGGATAGATACGAACTTAAGAGGCTGCTAGTTAAATGGAGTAAAGAATCTCTTAGAGACATAATGAAACCTGATCCTGCTTTTGCTACTTCACCTATTTGTGTTCCTGATAAGGATTATGAATTTTCTGTTGATCCAGATATAATTATTTTGGTTGAATCTGATCCTTTTTATGGCTATGAATCTGAAACTGTTGTGGCACATCTTACTAAGTTAAATGATATAGCTGCCCTGTTTACTAATGATGAGAGATCGCGTTACTTTTATATACTCAAAATATTTCCGTTCTCATTAAAGGGTGATGCTAAGATATGGTTTAATTCTCTTGATCCTGGTTGTGTGCGTAGTCCCCTGTGATATGATTTATTACTTCTACGCTAAATATTTCCCTGCTCATAAGAAACAAGCTGCTTTGAGGGAAATATACAACTTCGTGCAAATTAAAGAAGAGAGTCTCCCACAAGCTTGGGGGAAGCTTCTCAAGTTACTTAATGCTTTGCCTGATCATCCTCTTAAGAAACCTGAAATACTTGATATCTTTTATAATGGACTAACCGATGCTTCCAGAGATTACATGGATAGTTGTGGTGGTTCTCTTTTCAGGGAAAGAACACCGGATGAAGCTGAAATTCTATTGAATAATATGTTGACAAATGAAAATAATTGGGCACCTCCTGAGCCAACTCCCGAGCCAGCTCCCCGAGCCACCATCGAGTCTATTCCTAAACCAACTCCGAAGAAGAGAGGTGTTATATTTCTCAGTCCCGAAGATATGCAAGAGGCAAAGAAATCTATGAAAGAAAAAGGTATTAAAGCTGAAGATATTAAGAATTTACCTCCTATTGAAGAAATACATGGTCTTAATTTACCGCATGTTGAAGAAGTGTATGATCTCAATTCTTTATTCACTAAAGAACCTCCTGATCCCGATATCCGACACAGGTAGTAAAGGTAAATTCTCTCTATAGATACGATAAAGCTGAAGTCCCTCCTACTAAAACTGCTAGTCAGTGCTTGGATGAGTTTGATAACTTCATGTTTAAGCAAGATGACTTTAATGCTTATTTTGGTAGACAATTAAAACAAGATGCTTATATGATTAAACGCCTGAGTGATTATATGGCTAATATTAGAGGTGAACTTAAACTTGTTAGCAAACATGCTTCTATGGTTACAACTCAAGTAGAACAAGTACTTAAAGCCCAGAAAGAAGTGCTTAATGAAATGAATAGTAAGAAAAATGATTATGCTGTTAGAGTGGCTACTAGAACTGGTAGAATGACTCAGAACCTTTGTATCACGAAGGCCACCCTAAGAGAATCGAGCAAGATTCTCAGAGAAATAATATTGATACACCTAGTTCTTCTAAAAGGAAGAAAAAGAAAATGATAGGACTTTGCAAACTTCTAGTGAACCTATTACTGAACCACCTGATAATCCAAATGATATCTCTATGTCTGATCTTTGAAACACAATTTGGTAATGAACATGAACCTAGTGAAAATGTTAATGATGATGTTCATGATGATGCTCAACCTAGTAATGATAATGATGTAGAAGTTGAACCTGCTGTTGATCTAAATAACCCACAATCAAAGAATCAACGTTATGATAAAAGAGACTTCGTTGCTAGGAAACATGGTAAAGAAAGGGAACCATGGGTTCAGAAACCCATGCCTTTTCCTCTGAAACCATCCAAGAAAAAGGATGATGAGGATTTTGAGCGCTTTGCTGAAATGATTAGACCCATCTTTTATGTATGCGATTAATCGACGTGCTCAAAACAAATCCTTGTGCTAAATATATGAAAGATATCATTACTAATAAAAGAAAGATACCGGAAGCTGAAATTTCCACCATGCTTGCTAATTATACTTTTAAGGGTGGAATACGAAAGAAACTTGGAGATCCAGGAGTACCTACTATACCATGCTCCATTAAGAGAAATTATGTTAAAACTGCTTTATGTGATCTTGGAGCGGTGTTAGTGTTATGCCTCTCTCTTTATATCGTAGACTTGACTTGAATAAGTTGACACCTACTAAAATATCTTTGCAAATGGCTGATAAATCAATCGCTATACATTGCCGGTATTTGTGAGGATGTGCCTGTTGTGGTTGCAAACGTTACTATTTTAACGGACTTTGTTATTCTTGATATTCCCGAGGATGATAGTATGTCTATTATTCTAGGAAGATCTTTCCTTAATACTGCAGGGGCTGTTATTGATTGCAACAAAGGCAATGTCACTTTTCATGTTAATGGTAATGAGCATATGGTACATTTTCCGAGGAAACAACCTCAAGTTTATAGTACCAACTCTATTGGAAAAACTCAATCGATTATATTTGGAGGTTTTGAATTTCCTCTCCCTACTGTCAAGAAGAAATATGATATACTTATTATTGGGGATGTCCATATCCCCGTTGAGGTAACATAGTGATATTCGAAATTTCTCCGGTTTCATGTCAGTCGGAATGAGTTTGTTAACAAGACCTGATCAACCTTGTTAGTGGATTCCTTTTGATGAGCATGAGATGGATGAAACTAGAAGCACAACCTTCTGTACCCTCTTTATACTTTCTGTTATTTAGTAGAAATAAAGTAAAATAGTATTTTTCTGTCTGCTTCTGATTTATCTATGCAATATAAAAATATCCCGAAAATAAAAGTCCTCAGAATGCCATGCCAATTTAATCTGATTTTTTCGGGAATATTTGAGGATTTACTGTGCAAAAATTACCGCGGGGGGAGCTGCCACCTGGCCACGAGGGTGGAGGGCGCCCCCTGCCTCGTGGGCCCATGGTGGCCCTCCTCCACTTATCCCTGCACCCATCTTCTTCCTCTGCCTCACACAAACCCGAAAAACCAACTCAAGCATGAGTTCCAGCCACTTTTGCTGTGATTTTCGATCTCCTTGCTCAAAGCACCTCTCGCAAAACTGCTTGGGGAGATTGTTCCTTGGTATGTGACTCCTCCATTGGTCCAATTAGTTTTTGTTCTAGTGCTTTATTCTTTGCAAATTTGTGCTGCATAGGTGACCATGTTCTTGAGCTTGCATGTCAAATTTATATGGTTCCAAGTAGTTCTAATGCTTGATATATGCTCTAGGCACTTGTAGGAGTAGTTGCTATCAATTTTATTGAAGTTGGTTCACTTTTGTTTGAAGTTACTAAAAATTTCAGATTATTTCAGAAATAATGAAGAGACTTTTGAGGGGCTCGCCGAGCCGAAGCTCGAAGGAAAAACAAAAGGAAGAAGAGGAGAAGCCCAAATTTCATTTGCCTCGCACCGCGGAGGTCCAGCCGTGTGAATGGCCTTCCTATGAATTCTTGAGGAGAGCCGGGATTTATGAGGATTTCTATTTATTTATTGAGAATGCTGGCCTCACCGACTTCCTCCGCGACCAACGTCATCAGTATCTCTTACTCACAGATACTTTTGTGCAGAACTTCTACTTTTTCCCTAAGAAATCACCTCCAACAGTAGAGTTTCATTTATATGACGTTGTTAAGGAGATGCCATTAGCTGAATTTTGCGAGGTTTGCAAAATACCCTTTGAGGGCAACTTAGATGAACCACACCGTAATGAAGTGGAAGCTTTTATTAACACTATCACTGTGGGAGAAACCAGGAAGGTTTCTGATGCAAGAATTACTAGCATACATTTTCCTATTTTACGCTACTTTGCCTTATTTGCTAGTCGTTGCTTGATAGGTCGCGGGAACTATGGAAACCTTAGTGTTCCTGATATTATCATTTTGTTCCATGGTTTACACCGCAATAACTCTGTTAGTATGGGTGGAATTGTTGCTAGACGGTTAAGTCTGAACCGTATTAAGGGCCCCATCTTTGGAGGCATTTATGCTTCACGCCTAGCTGAATATTTTGAAATACCTATTAGGCATGAGGAGAAATAAGAAACATCGTTGCCCCATGCTTATTTAGATTATAAGAGTATGCTAGCGCATGACTTTCTTGTTCGTGAAGGGGAGCTCAAATATAAATTGTACTTTGATAAACATCACCCTGAGACTATTACTTTGCCTGCTCCCTCTTTGTTTAACTTGTGTGCATGTCCTCACATCGTTCCGTGGGCGGCCGTTCAAGCCTATCGGAATCCTGCACCAGCCCCGCAACCGGAGCCACAAGATGATCCTCCACGACAGTCTGTTTATTCTTGGGATCCAGAGGTGGTTGCCAGCCAGTGGCAGTCAGAGTCCTCTTCATCACATTATGATCCCAACTATTCTTCATCGCAGTACGACCCCAGCTACACCTACGGGTATCCGCCAGGCTATCCCTGGCAATAGACCAACTTAGGCCAAAAGCCTAAGCTTGGGGGAGTACGTATTTCTCACCGACATTACATTTATGTTCACACACACTCATTGCTAGATGTCGGTGCTCATACTCTTTCACTGTAATATCCATGCTAGTTTATTTTCTTTTTCCTGCTTTCTTCTTGTGTGTTTAATAAACCTTAAGAAAAACAACAACAAAATTAGTAGTAGTTTATTTTTCCTGCTGTAGTAGTAATAATTAAAAAGAAAAACCCAAAAATATTTCCCGTTCTTCTTTTGCTTGTTGGGAGCTTTCCCGTGTAAATAGTTTTCTTTTATTTCCTTTGGGGGTCAGTAGGAGAAGACCATGATTAAATTGTTGTAGTGGCTCTTATATGCATCATTGTTGATTTAACCAAGAGCCCATATTGCCTTGTCTTCTCATGTTTATTGAATGCTCGCAGATTCCAGCTTAGTCCAATGCACGTGCACTCTTATTATTATTCACCTTTGTTCGGTCGTGCAAGTGAAAGGCAATTATGATGATATATGATGGATCGATCGAGATGGGAAAAGCTGGTATGAACTCGATCTCTTTTGTTTTTGTAAATATGATGAGTCCATCGTTCTTGATTCAGCTTATTATGAATAAACATGTTTGCAATGACAATTAGAGATCATAGTTGCTCATGCCATGCTTGATTAGCTATGAGTGATAATGGTTTACCTTGCATGCCAACATGCTATTAAAATGGTTGTGATGTGGTGTGATGGGGTGGTATCCTCCTTTGAATGATTTAAGTGACTTGACTTGGCACATGTTCACGCATGTAGTTGAAACAAATCAACATAGCCTTCACGATATTTATGTTCATGGTGGATTATATCCTCCTCATGCTTGTATTCAATGTTTATTAATTTTAATGCATGTTCATGACTGTTGTCGCCTCTCTAGTTGGTCGCTTCCCGCCTTTTGCTAGCCTTCACTTGTACTAAGCGGGAATACTGCTTGTGCATCCAATCCCCTAAACCTCAAAGTTATTCCATATGAGTCCACCATACCTTCCTATATGCGGTATCTACTTGCCGCTCCAAGTAAGTTTGTATGTGCCAAACTCTAAACCTTCAAATAATCATTCTGTTTTGCATGCCCTTATCTTCCATGTTAGGCGGGTTATTCTCAAGAGGAGTGGACTCCGCTCCTCACTCACGAGAAAATGGCTGGTCAACGGGATGCCCAGTCCCATACTTTATGCAAACTAAATCAAAATAATTGCAAACAAAACTCCCCCTGGGACCCGTTGAATGTTGGAGGCACTCGTTGTTCCGAGCAAGCCATGGATTGATGCTTGTGGAGGAGGGGGAGTATAAACTTTACCATTCTGTTTGGGAACCACCTATAATTTGTTTAGCATGGAAGATATCGTCATCTCTTAGTTCTTATGTTGACAATGAAAGTATGCCGCTCAAAATGTAATTTATCTCTATTTCAAAACCGAGCTCTGGCACCTCTACAGATCCTGCTTCCCTCTGCGAAGGGCCTATCTATTTACTTTTATGTTGAGTCATCACCCTCTTATTTAAAGCACTAGCTGGAGAGCACAGCTGTCATTTGCATTCATTACTGTTAATTTATATCGGGTATGACTATGATTGGATCTATTTTACCATGAATTACAATGTCTAGTCAGTCCTTGATCTTTGAAGGTGCTCTGCATTTATGTTTTAAGGTCTCGTAAAGGGCTAGTGAGATACCATCTTGTTATATCATATTATGATTATTTTGAGAAAGTGTTGTCATCCGAGATTTATTATTATGGCTTGCTAGCTGATTATGTTATTGATATGAGTAAACATGAGACCTGAGAATTATTGCAAATGTGGTTAGTTATGATCTTTGCTGAAAACATGAATCTTTGGCTTGACATAGTTACAACAACAAGAGCAAACAAAGTTTGTAAAAGTTTTTCTTTTTCTCTTTCAGTTTGTCAACTGAATTGCTTGAGGACAAGCAACGGTTTAAGCTTGGGGGAGTTGATACGTCTCCGTCGTATCTACTTTTCCAAACACTTTTGCCCTTGTTTTGGACTCTAACTTGTATGATTTGAATGGAACTAACCTTGACCGACGCTGTTTTCAGCAGAATTGCCATGATGTTGTTTTATGTGCAGAAAACAAAAGTTCTCAGAATGACCTGAAACTCCACGGAATACCTTAGAATAATTAATAAAAAATCCTCGCCAAAGATGAAGACCAGGGGGCCCACACCCTGTTCACAAGGGTCTACCTCGTGGGCCCCCTGGATACTTCCGACGCCAACTCCAACTCTATATATTGGCTTTCGGGGAGAAAAAAATCAGGGAGAAGAAATCATCGTGTTTTACGATACGGAGCCGCCGCCAAGCCCTAATCTCTCTCAGGAGGGCTGATCTAGAGTCCGTTCGGGGCTCCGGAGAGGGGGATTCGTCGTCGTTGTCATCATCAACCATCCTCCATCACCAATTTCATGATGCTCACCGCCGTGCGTGAGTAATTCCATCATAGGCTTGCTGGACGGTGATGGGTTGGATGAGATTTATCATGTAATCGGGTTAGTTTTGTTAGGGTTTGATCCCTAGTATCCACTATGTTCCGAGATTGATGTTGCTATGACTTTGCTATGCTTAATGCTTGTCACTAGGGCCCGAGTGCCATGAATTCAGATCTGAACCTATTATGTTTTCATGAATATATGTGTGTTCTTGATCCTATCTTGCAAGTCTATAGTCACCTACTATGTGTTATGATCCGCAACCCTCAAGTGACAATAATTGGTACCACTCCGGTGATGACCATAGTTTGAGGAGTTCATGTATTCGCTATGTGCTAATGCTTTGTTCCGGTTCTCTATTAAAAGGAGGCCTTAATTCCCTTAGTTTCCATTAGGACCCCGCTGCCACGGGAGGGTAGGACAAAAGATGTCATGCAAGTTCTTTTCCATAAGCACGTATGACTATATTCAAATACATGCCTACATTACATTGATGAATTGGAGCTAGTTACGTGTCACCGTATGTTATGATCATTACATGACGAACCGCATCCGGCATAATTATCCATCACTGATCCGGTGCCTACGAGCTTTCCATATACTGGTTCTCGCTTATTTACTTTTCCGCTGCTACTGTTACAATCATTACAAAAATACCAAAAACATTACCTTTGCTGTCTTTACTTTTGTTACCGTTACCACCACTATCATATTACTTTGCTACTAAACACTTCATTGCAGATACTAAGTTTCCAGGTGTGGTTGAATTGACAACTCAGCTGATAATACTTGAGAATATTCTTTGGCTCCCCTTGTGTCGAATCAATAAATTTGGGTTGAATACTCTACCCTCGAAAACTGTTGTGATCCCCTATACTTGTGGGTTATCAAGAGTGCACACTGGGGTGGGCTTGATTATCAGTAATGTTGTGATGAGTGCATAGCAAAGCAAACTTGATTATTAGGATCAAGATCAGACATTCCCCATTTCACTTCAGTCGGCTGAGAATTCCATTCTGTTTTCCTGAGTTTCCAAATACTTGAATTCCGTGCTGATTCTTCGGGTCCGGTGTCAGTTGACGAGCAACTTTAATAAGGGGAACGAATGCAACACCGAGGGCCCAAAGAAAGAAGGAAAAGGAAATGACAAAAACGACAACACACAAGGTATACAAATAATATTATATTCAAGCAACATCACATATTATTGCTACTCACAACAATAATATGCATGCATACCTAAGCACACAAATCTTGCGGAAACTCCGGATCTACGATATAATATGCTGTGGCGGCGTGCACGAAAGTGAAGCCAAGTGTGGGAAGAGTTGGTGTAAACAAGGTTACACAAAGCGCTGGCTTAACACCGGTTGCATCTGGACGGACACTGAGGTGAGGACGGACTAGGTGATTATGTAGCAGAACATAGATGTCAGGACCACATCTTCATCAAGCGGACAGACGAAAACCATACTCGTCCAAAGAATGGGGTGACAGGGTAGGATAAAGGTGGAAACCTGGGCTTGCTGGCATTGCCCTCCTCTGATAGCAAAGATCTGTAAGGGTTGCCAATGTGGCGAGTCGGAATACATGATTCGGGATAGAAGCATGTTTATCACTGAAACACTAGGGGTGGCTGGTGGAAAGATGTGGGTGAGATACCTGAGCATAACTCCTGCAAGTGTTCGGCACCACTTGGTACCTCGGCATCACTCTGCTGGGATAGAGATGATGCCAAACACCGAGAAGCAGGGATGCAAAGTTGGAGGGTGCAGGTAGTGGATCGAAACCGATGCCACCTACACTAAAAAGATCAATCGTTAGCGACAAATTAATAATTCTATATGCATGCTATGCGACAAACAAATTCAAGGACCAAATGCAGCAAACCGACAAGACCCTATACTACCGTTTTCTAAAGTTCATGCGGACTAGGGCATCCTACAGCTAGACCTGCTCTGATACCAAGCCTTGTGGCTCCCTAGCTCATGGAGACCAGAACACCCCGTATTCCAGCCTAAAGATCAAGTCTTCTGAAATATGGCACTGCTTGGCATAGAATAAATAATCTCATTATTACAAATACTCGGGGATACAAGGGTTCCAATATAACCAGGAATTACATCGGCATGGTAACACTACGCCTACTCAGGTTGCCCTATGCTAGCAGCAGAGCAACTCATAGCAGCGGAATAACAACAATAGTGAAGGACTCCACTCCCTAGGGACTCTGGCTGGAACACTAATCCTAGCTCGCCAACAAGGGATCCACGACAAACAATTAAGCAGACAAAGCATGACCTGCAAACTGGCATGACATGCCAGCTCAGTACATTGATTGTACTTGCAAGCTCACAGCAACCAAAGCAAACCAGACAAACAATAACATGGCAATTACAGGTTACTTAGCAATAATGAGCATTATACTACCAGCACAACCTGGCATGAACAATATGTACATGATAGAGCTAGGACATGAACAACATGGCATGAACATATTCCTCGAGACATGAACAATGATGATACTAGCATGCAACATGCTTACAAATATCACTTACTCTATTCGAGGTTACCTCGTAACCACCAAATATATGCCACTCATACTTCCCATCGTGGTCATGGGACCACTTCAATCATTATCAAGAATACCATTGGGATCTTCACAAGATCGCCTTATAAATATCAAGAATACCATTGGGATCCTCACAAGATCACCTCATCAATATCAAGAATACAATCGTGATCCTCCCATGACCACATAAAGATCAACCAACTTCTTTCTTCATGGAACCTGGGTTGTTATTAAGTCAAATTATTATTATTGTTGACTCATAGTGAGACCTACTATGAATTGGGCCCTTATCCGCGGGCACGGCTATCAATATATTAAACACACTCTGCAGAGGTTAGCACACTATACCCACACCATAGAACCCATGGCCTCGCACTCCCATTCGAGTGGACCAACGGCGTTCGGACAAAACTGATCTACTGCCATGACACTCTCTCGGCCACTCTGACAAACTCCCCTTTGGGACAAGTCATGGGTGGCCCCGATGTCACCTCATGACATCCAACGGCCACCGTCGTGGCAAAACAAAACCGTCCCAAACGGGGACAACCCGGGTACAACAACTACGGGCACACAAGGCTATCACCGCCTACCAGGCCAGGGGCAGCGCGCGTGCATAACCTTCCCTAGTTTGAGGCACCGGCGAGAGGCATGACAATAGACCCAGTTCAGAGCCCCCATAAAGCAAGTGTGGCTGCACTGGTCAGTTCGATTTCATTGGCACAATGACTCAACCAACAGGTGTTCAAGTTCAATTGAAGTCCCGTTACACTTGAATGCAAATGATGCTGACTCACATAATATAACATGATGAAATAAAAGTGCATATGAGCATGATATCAACAGGAGAATTTGTAGAGCAACATAACCATATGTATCATTAGCATTAATAATAATAAAGCACTTAGTCTACTTGATGCAGATGAACATGGCAAAGTGATGATCGTACGTAACACAAGTGCTTCATATCAGACGGTAATCATGGATCAGATGAACATCACTATCACCTGAATGTACTGCTATCAAGCATGGCATATGATAATAATACTAGCAAGTAGTACATACTAACGAGGGGCATAAGAACATAACATGAAAATAAGCATGTATCCATAAGCATAACCGAAATGGTACTAGCAGTATTAAACGAGCAGTCATTTATTAAATATTCAAGTGAAAACCATGGCTACTACAAATCCATCGTGCAAGTGGCTGGCGTGGCTTGCCTCGTAAAGAAGAGGTCACCGGGAAGAAGTGCAGAAGGATCGCGGAAAGATTCGCCGGAAACAGTTCTCTCCCGGAGGGGCTGTTTATGGGAAAGGGCAATATGGTCACTTTCATAGTGTGAAACATTATGAAAATGGTACCAACATGACTGCCTCAACGAGACAAAGAAGTGGGCTTTGGAATCACCTCATTTGGAGTCTATGTTGAAAAGATATGGTCGTTTAAAGCTTAGGGTCCAATCTGTAACAAAAGTATTCGCAAACAGGTCCCTGCCTGATTAAACAGAACATGCCTTTCGAGGGAATACGTTTCTTAACAGGGAAAGCGTATTTTAGGTTGAAGCAGGACCCAAGTGTGCTTTCTGTGGAGCAAAACATATTCCTAGAATATGCTTTCACTTATCCACGTCAGCGACTCGGGTCAACGCCTGTGCGGCTGACGAGGGGGACCCGCAGGGAGGTGGGGCCCGCCTGGCTAGAGTCTCCTTCTTCGTCCTGACGGAAAACAGAGGTGGGTGAGGCCGCGCGACGCTGGCGCTGGCCCGGCCAACTCCGGCCACCTCCAGCGCGGGCGCGGGTACCGGCGTGCTCAGAGAGGAGCGCCCCGCCCACCTTGCCTGGTTGCGGGGGCTGGGGAGGGACGAAATTATTGGCACCACGAGGAGGCAGAGTGCTCGCAGCGGTGGCCGATCCTTGAGGTGTGCGGCCAGGAGCACTCTGGTGACGAGCTGAGTAGAGGGGAGGTGCGCCAGAGTGGTGGGGTCTACTAGTGGAGGAAGAGTGGAGGGAGGGAGCTCGGCTCGCTCCAATTTAGGAGGAGGCTGACAATGACCATGGCGGCGAAGGCGAGCGAGGAGAGCTCCTACAGAGGGATGGAGAGGCCGGGGAGGCATAGAGGAGAATGGAGAAGAGCCTGGAGTGGTCGAGGCAGCTCGGGGATGGCTTAAATAGGCAGGGCGACGTGGGTGGGCAAGCATGGCCGCAAGACCCGTCGCCGGAGCCACGGGCGCGCGGGTCACGAGCTTGCTCGATGGTAGGCGATGAGAGGGTACATGGGGGAGCTCACGGGGCAGAGGAGGTCAAGGGGCACGGGAGAGAAATGGCCAGAGGAAGAAGACGATGACCGGCTATAGCTCCTCCGTGGGCGCGCAGTGACAAGCGCGAGCAAGCAGGCTACAGGAGGGGGAGAGGGGTCCAGGGAGAAGGGGACGACGAGGCAGAGCTGCTAGACACGCCCGTGCATGCTGAGACACCGAGCCGGGGAGGGCCCGAAGCAAAAGGACGCTCTGGGCGCGTCTACTGCATGCCAAAACGATGGCCACCGCGCAGACTGACATGGAGAGGACTCTAGAGGCAGGCAAGCGGTGTCTATGGTGAAGTCCCTCCAAGTTAGATCAGAGTTGAGGTGATGAAATGATCACATACACTGAGAGTAGAAAGAAACAAGCATCATAAGTTTGCTGCAGCAAACTTGGAGCAAGTGGTGTGGTGAAATGAGATGAGTTAAGAACAAGATATGATGTCTGGGATGCTTAGGGTAGAAGAAACAAGGATCCTATGAAATTTGGAGGGATATGGACCACTAGCTAATACACTTGCTTTGCAACTGCATAATCTGCTCCAGAAGCAAAAACATGAAGTAGCACTCACTAGGAGTGATGGATTGAGCTGAAAATGGGCATGGAAGATGATTTGGTTATTTGAGGGTGCCATAAAAATTTCATACCATTTGTATAAGCCAGAGTAGTACTTCCTTCATAATGCACCCCTCTGGACAAATCCTTAGGAAAATTCTTGAGGGAAAATGGCTAAATGAAATGTGCCCAAATTTGGTAGAGATGAGTTATATTTATAGGAGTAGGTCCTGGTAAATGTTCATCAATAACAAAGCAATATAAAATATACTTGCTTCAGTAACTAAAATATGACCAGAAGCAAAGATTTGATAGTGTGCTCACATACATCATTAGATAGAGCTGAAAATTTGTGGAGAGTCATTATATGAGCACATGAAGGATCTTGAAAATTTTCAGCTCATTTGGGTACTCCTAGCTGGTACTTCGTTCAAGAAGGCTTCCATCTAACAGAAACGACGACGTAGAAGGACTCCATCTCACAGGGACACTGATGTGGACACAGTCTAGACTGCGATGCAATATGCAACTCCACTCCGTTATGATTTCTCTTGAAACAAGCATGATACGCCAGGTCACTACATTGAATGTACTTGCAAGCTCACACAAAGAAAGCAACAATGGCAAACAACAACAATGATATTTAAGCAGGTTCAATGCAAGAATTTAACATGCTACTCATGATGTGATCATGCTCATAACAAGGCCTTTCAGACCCGCTTACCATCTCGGTTACCTCATAACCACGAACATCGTCATATCAAGGTGATCATTCCCGGATCACAAACGAAACCATCACGATGGTCTCAACAACTTCACCAACATAAATAGTGCCACAAGTATTCACTTAGTGTGCAAGTTTAATATTTTGGGACAATTACATTTTTGCCCCTAGTTGGAACCTACCCACGGGTTTTGCCCTTACTTTTGGACTCTGCTCAGTTTTGCCCTTAGATTTTCCCCTGAGGTCACCCGAATGCTCTTTGACCGTTTGACCAATAATTTGAAAATTCATAACAAATTCATGTGAACTCAGAAAAATGCAAATAAGATATCAAAATGTTCAGACAAACATTACCTTTATGTGCATATCATTTGCATTAAGGACAAAAGTATCGTTTAAACTACTAGAGGTTATTAATGTTATTAGCATTATTAAAAATAAAAAGGGTATAAACTGAGCAGAGTCCCAAAGTATTGGTCAAATGGTCAAAGGGTATTCGTGCGACTTCGGAGGGAAATCTAAGGGCAAAACTGAGCAGAGTCAAAAATAAGGGCAAAACCCGTGGGTAGGTTCCAACTAGGGGCAAAAATGCATTTGTCTCTAATATTTTTATTGGTCCACGGTGTGACCTACTACGAACTTGTGTCCATGATCGAGGACGCGACTATCGATAGATTATACACACTCTGCAGAGGTTAGTACACTGTACCCACACCACAGAACCCATGGCCTCGGACTCTCGTTCGGGTGGACCAACGGCGTTCCAACAAAACCAGTCTATTTCCATGACACTCTTCCGGCCACTCCGACCAACTCCCCTTTGGGCTAAGTCATGGGTGGCCCCGATGCCACTCCGGACATCCAACGACCACCTTCGTGGCAAAACAATCGTCCCAAACGGGGACATGGTACCAAAAACAACTACGGGCACACAAGGTTATACCTGCCTACCGGGCCAGGGTAGTGCCAGCGCATAACCTTCCTTAGTTGCAGGCACCGGCGAGAGGCATAACAACAGATCAAGAAAGGCCCCCCGTCATAAAGGCAAATGTGGTTGCACTTCGGGAAGCTCAATTCGGTGGCACCATGACTCGATCAAGAACATGTTCAGGTTGGTTTATTATCAGGTTTCAACTTGCAAATAATCTTACCGAGCCATAGTATGCCATGAAAATGCAATGAACCATATATGCATCATTTTAACATAATATCAATATGAACTAGATCAAGCATATCATCACCTTACTTTATTGCATAATTTATTTATTCATTATAATGCTACTGATAAGAGAACAAACATAGCATGAACTTGAACTAGCATCAAGTAACTTTATATGCATTTCTATATGAATTTAAAATAACCATATTCAAGTGAAAACCATAGTTATTGAAATATCATTCTTGCAAATATTTGTGATGGCTTGCCTTAGTGCAGAGGAGGGTCACACTCCCTCTGGCGATCTTCAAGGCAAGAAATTCCTTCTGAAAATAATTAAAATAGCAAAAGAAAATGTCACATAATACTGTTCAATTCACTAGAAAATAATCACAGCAAGCAAAAATCTCATATTTTCCATGCTGATAGAAAATTTCAACACAAAACCAATGCAAAAAAGAATCATGTCATTTGGACTTATAGAATAGAAGTTATAGCTGGTCAAAGTTTGGTCAAATTTCTGAATTAAATTGATTTTTGAAAAATCCAGAGAGGGGGTGACGTCGAAGGCGTATTTCCGAAATGCGTCTCCACTTATATCGCTTCGGCGGGCGCTCAGTGAGGCTGACGGGCAGGCCCCACTGGCAGGGTTTGGAGAGAGAGAGAGAGAGAGAGAGAGAGAGAGAGAGAGAGAGAGAGAGAGAGAGAGAGAGAGAGAGAGAAGGAGGGTAGCGCGTCGCCGTCATTTCTCCGGCGAGGAGAGGTCGGCTACCGCCGGTAAGAGGATGGGTGGATGTGCAAGACTACGGCGAACTCGCACGTACCCGTAACTCGGCGAGATATGGACAGACGAGGTCGGCGTAGTCGTCTCCAGCGGTTTTAGCGGGCGGAGCTCGTAAGAGAGGAAGACGCCAGCGTCATGAGGTCGTTCTAGTGGGTCCAGAGGCAATATCTAGCACCAGTGGACCACTAGGAATACACTTAAGCTGTCGGTGGAGCTCGAGAGGCAGTGGAGTCGGAGGGGCAGAGGAAGGGGATAGCCAGCGAGCTTGGGAGGGGAATGTCGGCCTGAGTCCTGCCCTTCCGGGCCGCGGCTATCTTGGAGGGGTTGTGGATGCACACGAGTGGAGTGGTGAGGACAAATGAGCTCGGGAGGCTTGTATTTATAGGCGTGGCCGAGGAGGGGATCGAGAGCATGCTGGAGGCTCCGGAAGCGGCGCACAGCGACGAGAGGCGCCAGTGAGAGAGGAGGAAGTGATGAGGACATCAATACCATTGTTACACCCACAACCCCTGCTACTATACATACTGGACCGATTACTAGAGCTCGCGCACGCCAATTAAATTACCAGGTACTTTCGTTTCTTGGTAATGATTCTAATGTTCATGAGAATATGATGCTGCCTAAATTGGATACATTTGTTTTGCTTACAAATGAAGGGCCTAGCTTGGAGAAGGATGAACATTGGAGCAAGAACAAGCATGGAGTTGATGGCATGCAAGGGAGACAAGAACAGAGTTTCAAGTGATGATTTCAGGACTTTGAAGCCACCATAATGAGTGCATGAAGCCTTGGACGAAATATACAAGATGCCACTTCATAATTTTCGTCCAGAGGCTATTCTAGGTGTTGCGTCACCTTATTTTTGGGCCAGGCCCATGTAATTTCGAAATACTTCAATATAGGCTGCTTTTAGAGTCCGTATGTGTGGGGAAACAAGAGTTATGGTGGGTTTCAGACCCCTCCTCCAAGGGCCACGAAATTCCCCCCTCTTCCTCCATATATACAGCCCCTAGGTCATCGTTTAGACTTTGGGTTTTGTTTAGATCAAAAGTTCATCATAGTTGCAACTTCGCGTACTTCGTTTGTGTTCAACGACCAGACCAAGACATCACAGAACCCCACCTTCATTAATAAAGCTTCCCTCTTATATTCGCAATATCCAGATTGCAATCTTAGTTTCTAGCTTGTTCTTCGTTTGCTCGCAGGAAATAGGCCCTCGTGGTCAGGTTGATCGTGCTCCGGCGTGGTCAATAACCCTCAGAAGTTGGTTTAGCGATTGCTAAGGCACGACGTCTCGCACGTTCGTAGTCGGATCGTCAAGGTCGACTCCCTCAGAAAACGATAGCCACCATCTCATCGAAACATCGGGACACCTTTGCCTCTATCAAGTGGTATCAGATTTTCAGGTTGCTCGGTGAGATTTTACAGTTTTTCGTAGTTTAGATTGAGTCTGTTCTTCATACCTACAGTCCACGAAAAAGCCACAAAATTAATTAGGGTTAGTTCATCATATCCGAACCAATCTGAGCCTTTGCATAATCTTTTTAGGGTTTTTGCTTTGTTGAATTTGCGGTTGCATCGTCGTGTCAAGTTGCTGGTCTTAGAGTCTAGTCTTTTAGAGTTTCGAGTTCTAGTCATAAGTTGTCACACCGCCGCCGCACCATCATCATCACCCCTGCCAGCTACCACCACCGCTTATCCGCCACCGCTCTGAATCTGTATCCATATACCACCACCATTCCGTATCCATATACCACCACCGCTGCCATATCCTACCACCATATATCCACCACCAATCCGAGTTCTTTTCATATTAGGTTTGTTTTTGAGATCCATCTCTTTTTTGTTTCGTGTTTCCTTGCTTGAGTAGGTCTTGAAAAACAGGTCTGGAGACCCCCGGGCAGTTTTTAGGCCAAAATTTCGGCGACCGAAAGTATTTTTTTCCTATCCTATTTTTAGGCTTTTCTGAGTCTTTTGAGCCACGTGCCATCATAGTGATTTTTTGTCGCACTTTTTCGTTGTTGCTGTCCTGATTTTTTAAAAAAGTCAAATATTTCCTGCCCATCCTGTCAGTTTGACTTGGGAAGAGTTTTGAGACACTCGCCATTATAGTGATTTTTTGCAAAAAAAAAGAAGAGCACCAAAAAAAAGAGCGCAAAAAAAAAACAGAGCAAAAAAAATCCAGAGTGTGCTTTTCCCTTGTTTACGTGTAGCGCCATGATTTTTTTAGTGTTCTAGGCTCGCGTCTCTAGCACGGTCTAGCCTAGGACCAGCATAGTACCGTCGTTGAGCGTTTATTCAAATTTGCATCTCTGAATTGATTATTGCTGACCCTTTTTGCTACCATATTATAAGCCTTCCCAGCTCCACATACATCTACGTCGTGCATTTGAATCTCCTTGGTAATCACGCTATCCAAGCTTTGAGAGTTTTGACTACAACGGTTGCCGATCACCGCCTGCTGCTGGGTAAAAACTGGTAAGAATTTGAGATTTGCTTGATGGATTTGTGACACCCATCACCACCACCACTTGTTAGTAGTCTGTAGGATCATATTCTAGTGTGTTTCTATTGCTGCTAACCATGCCAGGATCACAAGACGACGAGATTGACTAGGAGAACTTAACGAACAAGGAGCTTCATGATAAGTTTCAGCAAATGATGACTGAACAGGTGCAAGATGTCCTGAACAATTTTGAAGAGGACATGGAGAAGATCACCGGACTTGAGAAGACGTTCGAAACAAATCTCGATAACATATTTAATGAACTTCTTGCGCGCTTCTACCACCGGCTGCACCTGCCGCACCTCTGCAACAACAACAACAACAACAACAACTACCTCCACGTCGTGAAACAGCCCTCCGTCGAACGAGCCGTGTCCTTCTTCAGCCTGGCCAAACTGTTGGTGCTGCTATTGATACTTCTGTGGCTCCTGCTGCTGATGCGGAGGATGATTATGCGGGAGATTTCGAGGATGAGGTTGATCAAAATCAGAACTACGTGCAACCACCAGCACCACAACCACCGTGTCGCCCACATGCAAATAATGGCAATGTTAGGGCTCCCCTTAGGTGCGAGATCATGACCATCTCCCTAAACTGAAATTGAATATTCCACCATCCGAGGGTAGATATGTTCACGATATATATCTTACTTGGGAGTTGGAAACTGAACAACAATTTACATGTTTACAATATCACGAGGAGAGACGTGTTCCTCGTCATTTGTTTGTGCTTTCACTAGCTTTGCATGTGTTTGGTGGTCTGAACATTGTAGATTATATCATGTTCCAGCTGCTTGGGCTGCTTTGAAAACTGCTATGCATACTCTTTGGGTTCCACCATATTATCAACATGAATTAATTCAAAAATTGCAGCGTTTAAGACAAGGGAAAAATTATGTAGAGGAATATTATCAGGAATTACAAACTGGCATGATTAGATGTCGTATTGTTGAGCAGAATGAAGCTATGTTTGCATGTTTTATGGGTGGATTAAATAGAGAGATTCAGACCATTCTAGAGTATAAGGAGTATAATAATATCACTCGTTTATTCCATCTTGCTTGTAAAGCTGAACATGAAGTGCAGGATCAACAGGCATTGGCGCGAACTAACTTTTTTGCAGGTCGACCTTCATCATGGACACCATGTGCATCCTCTACTTCCACTGCACCATCACCTCCATCAGGTGCCACCTCCAGCCGTGATACAAGAAAGCAGGCACAACCACCACTCTCTGCTAAGAGCACACCTGCCGGGCCTGCGCAGAGCTCTTCTTCTTCCATGGCGTCAACAGGGCACACAAGTGATATTATTTGTCGTCGTTGTAAGGGAAGAGGACATTTCGCGAGAGAATGCAAATCTCAGCGTGTGATGATTGCTACTGAGGATGGTGGGTATGAGTCCGCTAGTGACTATGATGAGGATACTTTGGCTCTTATTACACATGAAGAACATGGTGGAGATGATTCTGATCATGAGACGCAATACATGGCTGCTGAAGATGCCAACAGGTATGAATGTTTAGTTGCTCAACGTGTTTTGAGTGTGCAGGTTACACAAGCTGAACAAAATCAGAGGCATAATTTTATCTATACAAAGGGAGTTGTGAAGGAATGTTCTATTCGCGTCATCATAGATGGAGGGAGCTGCAACAACTTGGCTAGCATGGAGATGGTGGAGAAGCTATCTCTCACCACAAGACCACATCCACATCCTTACTACATCCAATGGTTCAACAACAGCGGCAAGGTTAAGGTAACACGTACTGTTCGTGTGCATTTTAGTATCTCTACATATGCTGATTATGTTGATTGTGATGTGGTACCTATGCAAGCATGTTCCTTATTACTTGATAGACCATGGCAATTTGATAAAAATTCTGTACATCATGGTAGAAACAATCAGTATACTCTTGTTCATATGGATAAAAATATTACTTTGCTTCCTGTGACTCGTGATTCCATTTTGAAAGATGATATTAATAGAGCTAATAAAGCAAAATAGGAGAAAAATAAGAGTGGAAATCAGATTGTGGCAAAAGAATTTGAGCAATAAATGAAGCCTAATAATAAACCATCTGGTGTTGCTTCTGAAATTAAATTGAAAAGTGCATGTTTACTTGCCACCAAATCTGATATTGATGAGCTAGATTTTAGCAAATCTGTTTGCAATGCTTTTGTGTGCAAAGAGGCATTATTTTCATTCGAGGACGTCCCTTCCTCTTTGCCCCCTACTATCACTAACATTTTGCAGGAGTTCGCTGATGTCTTCCCACAAGACGTGTCACCGGGATTACCACCTATTTGAGGGATTGAGCATCAAATTGACTTAATTCCCGGTGCATCGCTACCCAACCGTGCACCATACCGTACCAATCCAGAGGAGACGAAGGAAATTATGTGTCAAGTACAGGAGCTGCTCAAGAAAGGTTATATACGCGAAACTCTTAGTCCTAGTGTTGTTCCTATTATACTAGTGCCTAAAAAGGATGGTACGTCGCGTATGTGTGTTGATTGTAGAGGCATTAATAATATTACTATTCGTTATCATCATCCTATTCCTAGGCTAGATGATATGCTTGATGAATTGAGTGGCTCTACAATATTCTCCAAAGTTGATTTGCGTAGTGGATACCATCAAATTAAATGCGAAATTGGGAGATGAATGGAAAACAACATTTAAAACTAAGTTTGGTTTATAATATGAGTGGTTAGTCATGCCTTTTGGGTTAACTAATGCACCTAGTACTTTCATGAGACTAATGAATGAAGTTTTACGTGCTTTCATTGGACGATTTGTGGTAGTCTATTTTGATGATATACTGATTTATAGCAAATCTTTGGAAGAACATTTGGAACATTTACGTGCTGTTTTTATAGATCTACGTGATGCACGTTTGTTTGGTAACCTTGGGAAGTGCACCTTTTGCACCGACCGAGTATCTTTTCTTGGCTATGTTGTTACTCCACAGGGAATTGAAATTGATAAAGCCAAGATTGAAGCTATTGAGAGTTGGCCGCAGCCCAAAACGGTCACACACAAGTGAGGAGTTTTCTTGGACTCGCTGGTTTCTATAGGTGTTTTGTGAGAGATTTTAGCACCATTGCTGCACCTCTCAATGAGCTTACAAAGAAGGATGTGCCTTTCGTTTGGGGTACCGCACAGGAAGAATCCTTCACAATATTGAAAGATAAGTTGACACATGCTCCTTTACTCCAACTTCCTGATTTTAATAAGAATTTTGAGCTTGAATGTGATGCTAGTGGAATTTGATTAGGAGGTGTGTTATTACAAGATGGCAAACCTGTTGCATACTTTTCTGAAAAATTGAGTGGGCCTAGTCTGAACTATTCTACTTATGATAAAGAATTATATGCTCCTGTTCGGACCTTAGAAACATGGTAACATTATTTATGGCCCAAATAATTTGTTATACATTCTGATCATGAATCTTTGGAACACATTAAAAGTCAAGCAAAACTGAACCGTAGACATGCTAAATGGGTTGAATTCATTGAGACTTTCCCTTATGTCATTAAACACAAGAAGGGTACAGAAAATGTTATTGCGGATGCATTGTCTCGTCGTTATACTATGCTTTCACAACTTGACTTTAAAATATTTGGTTTGGAGACCATCAAAGATCAATATGTGCATGATGCTGAATTTAAAGATGTATTGCAGAATTGTAAAGAAGGTAGAACATGGAACAAGTTAAGTCGTTAACGATGGATTTGTGTTTCGTGCTAACAAGCTATGCATTCCAGCTAGCTCCGTTCGTCTTTTGTTGTTGCAGGAGGCGCATGGAGGAGGACTAATGGGGCACTTTGGCGTGAAGAAGACGGAGGATATACTTGCTACACATTTCTTTTGGCCAAAGATGAGATGGGATGCTGAGCGTTTTGTTGCTCGCTGCACTACATGTCAAAAAGCTAAGTCACGACTCAATCCTCATGGTTTATATGTGCCTTTGCCTGTACCTAGTGTTCCTTGGGAGGATATAACTATGGACTTTGTTTTAGGTTTACCTCAAACAAATAAGGGGAGGGATAGCATATTTGTTGTCGTGGATAGGTTCTCGAAAATGGCACACTTTATACCATGTCATAAAAGCGATGATGCTGTTAATGTTGCTGATTTGTTCTTTCGTGAAATTATTCGCTTGCATGGTGTGCCAAACACTATTGTTTCAGATCGTGATACTAAATTTCTTAGCCACTTTTGGAGATGTTTATGGGCTAAGTTGGGGACTAAACTGCTTTTTAGTACTACTTGTCACCCCCAAACTGATGGTCAAACTGAAGTAGTCAATAGAACATTATCTACTATGCTTAGGGCTGTTTTGAAGAATAATAATAAAATGTGGGAAGAATGCTTGCCTCATATTGAATTTGCTTATAATCGTTCGTTGCATTCTACTACTAAGATGTGCCCTTTTGAAATTGTGTATGGTTTCCTACCTCGTGCACCCATTGATTTGTTGCCTCTTCCATCTTCGGAGAAGGTTAATTTTGATGCTAAACAACGTGTTGAATTGATCTTAAAAATGCAAGAGTTAACTAAGGAAAACACTGAGTGTATGAATGCTAAATATAAACTTGCTGGAGATAAGGGTAGAAAACATGTTGTCTTTGCACATGGAGATCTTATTTGGTTACATTTGCGTAAGGATAGGTTTCCTAATTTGCGCAAATCAAAGCTAATGCCACGTGTTGATGGTCCTTTTAAGGTGTTAGAGAAAATAAATGATAATGCATATAAACTTAAGCTGCCTGCAGATTTTGGGGTTAGTCCCACTTTTAACATTGCATATTTGAAGCCTTATTTGGGTGAGGAAGATGAGCTTCCGTCGAGGACGACTTCATTTCAAGAAGGGGAGGATGATGAGGACATCAATACCATTGTTACACCCACAACCCCTGCTACTATACATACTGGACCGATTACTAGAGCTCGTGCATGCCAATTAAATTACCAGGTACTTTCGTTTCTTGGTAATGATTCTAATGTTCATGAGAATATGATGCTGCCTAAATTGGATACATTTGTTTTGCTTACGAATGAAGAGCCTAGCTTGGAGAAGGATGAACATTTGAGCAAGAACAAGCATGGAGTTGATGGCATGCGCAAGGGAGACAAGAACAGATTTTCAAGTGATGATTTCAGGACTTTGAAGCCACCATAATGAGTGCATGAAGCCTTGGACGAAATATACAAGATGCCACTTCATAATTTTCGTCCAGAGGCTACTCTAGGTGCTTCGTCACCTTGTTTTTGGACCAGGCCCATGTAATTTTGAAATACTTCAATATAGGTTGGTTTTTAGAGTCCGTATGTGTGGGGAAACAAGAGTTAGGGTGGGTTTCGGACCCCTCCTCCAAGGGCCACGAAATCCCCCCCCCCCCTCTTCCTCCATATATACAGCCCCTAGGGCACCATTTAGACTTCGGGTTTTATTTAGATCAAAAGTTCGCCATAGTTGCAACTTCGCGTACTTCGTTTGTGTTCAACGACCAGACCAAGACGTCACAGAACCCCACCTTCATTAATAAAGCTTTCCTCTTATATTTGCAATATCCAGATTGCAATATTAGTTTCTTGCTTGTTCTTCGTTTGCTCGCAGGAAACAGGCCCTCGTGGTCAGATTGATCATGCTCCTGCGTGGTCAATAACCCTCAGAAGTTGGTTTAGCGATTGCTAAGGCGCGACGTCTCGCCGCGTTAAGTAGTCGGATCGTCAAGGTCGACTCCCTGAGAAAACGATAGCCACCATCTCATCAAAACATTGGGACACCTTTGCCTCTATCAGGAAGTAGCCAGGGATCACGCGGCCACTGTGGGAGCTTGCAGCCGAGCACAGGGCGCAAGAGAACACAACAACAGTGAGCACTTGCTCATTGTGCGCTCGGGTACGATGTGCTAGTGATCACTGCGGCGAGCTCCGTCATCGGCGAGCGGCAGGGAGAGGTCAAGGGCGATGAGTCGAGGCAGCAGGCGCTTTGTGGCAAGCTGGTTTAGCCTCGGGCGCGCGCACGAGCGAAACAGAGGTGTTGGCTGCACCCAGAGCGCGTCGAGCGACTGCCTGGCACCGTGTCTACACGCGGTCACCACGTGGACTCTGGTATCAGGCGACGCCGAGCCTTAAATTCATGTCTGGGGTGTTGTCTTTGCAAGGCTAGGTCGATCCAAGCATCTGAGTTTAAGCCAAGTCGACTGGGTGAGACTGTAGCCTCTTGGCAAGTTTCTGGACACAAACTTTGGAGCTTAATGGAGAAGAATCTAGAGAGAGTTAAGAGCTGAGTTTTGGTGGTTAAGGGTTACTTAGGAGGGTAATGAAGCCCAAAAAATTTCAGCTCCATTGGATCAAGGAAAAATGCACTTCCTTCACAACATGCATTTTCTGCACATAACAGAAGAGATTTTCTGTAGCAAAGATATTCCAAATAACCATGAAATATTTCTGCACGGGGAGGTGTGCCAAGGTCCAAAGAATATTCAGGAATTTTCTCAGAGTTTTGTGGGCAAGAAAAATGAGGGTTGCTTTGGCGCAGAAGTGACTGAAGTGGTGTTTCAGAGAGAAAATGAATATTTTTCATTTAAGAAAAATATTACCATGGACATATTTTGATATATCAGAGAGAAAGAGATGAGTTTGAGAGTAAGATGAGTCACTTGGGTGAAAATCAAAGAAATGCCCAAGTGATTAAGTCCAAATGAGTTGATTCAAAACTCAAATTCCAATAAAAATGCAAGAAAATCCAGAAAAAGAAAAAGGGCAAAAACCAGGGTGTCACAAACCTCCCCCCTTAGGATAAATCTCGTCCTCAAGATTCGGTTGCTTAGGAAACAATTCAGGATATGCTGTCCTAAAAAAGTCTTCCCTTTCCCTGGTAGCTTCACTCTCAGTATGGTGTTCCCACTACACCTTGTAGAACTTAACCGACTTGCTGCGGGTGACTCTTTCCATCTCATCCAATATTCGAAAAGGTTTCTCTTCATATGTCAGATCCTTAGCAAGCTCTATTTCTGCCATCTCAGTCCGTTTCTCAGGTGGTGAGATACACCTTCGCAACTGTGATACGTGGAAGACATTATGTATCTCTGACAGTTCCGAGGGAAGTTCAAGTTGATATGCCACTGTGCTAACCTTGGGCATAACTGGAAATGGGCCAATATACCTTGGTGCAAGCTTTCCCTGAGTCTAAAATCTCTTGACTCCTTTCATAGGTGTGACTCGGAGGTAGACATATTCACTAGGTTCAAAACTGATCTATCAGTGCTTAGCATCATAGTAGCTCTTCTATCAAGACTTGGCTAGTTGTAATATGTCTTGTATTTCTTTGACTTGCTTCTCGGCTTCCATCATCAAGTCAGTCCCGAAAATACGACTGTCTCCGGCCTAGGACCAGTTTAAGGGCGTAGGAACACTTGCGTCCATACAAGGCTTCATATGGTGACACCTGGAGGCTGGCTTGATAGCTGTTGTTGTAGGAAAACTCAGCGTAGGGTAAGACGTCTTCCCACTTGGGTCCTTGAGCAAGAGCACATGCCCTCAGCATGTCCTCGAGTCTTTGATTTACTCGCTCCGTCTGGCCATCTTTCTGGGGGTGATAAGTTGTGCTATATTTCAATGATGTCCCCAAGGCTTGGTGAAGACCTGACCAGAATGCCGAGGTAAAAAAGGGGATCCTCGATCTAAGGTGATAGTCCTAGGTACGCCATGCAAACTAATGATTCAGGATACATAGAGTTGAGCCAGTTGATGCCCCCGAGTCGAATAAAATTATTGCGGGTATGTTATTAACAGGAAACATACCGATGACCTCTTCGGGGTTTTCTTGGGCTTCTTCGGCAGAGAGATGATGCACCTGGCCTTGGATCAGTTCCTCCTCGGTGTAGGATTCCATGTGGTTGACTTGAGGCTTTGAGGGGTGCATTCGACTTGTTTCCTGTTAATAACATACCCACAATTATTTTATTCGACTCGGGGGCTTCCCATTTCTTTATTTCGCGGAGTTTTGTTTCCCAAAACAAGTTTTCTTGCTCTATTCTTGAGAAAAGAATGATGGTGCAATCCCCGGAATCCATGCTCAAAACAAATTTGGTATGTCGTGACTTGGAAATACGGATTCTTGGAGTTATGTTCCCTGCCACACTGGTAGTCATTTAATCTGAAAGGCTGGAGGTCATTTTGGGAATGGATTGGCCGACAAAGCATCAGGTCTGTATAAATTGTGCAACAAGGGAAGTTACATTAACAAATCCGACCGGAAAAACAGCGAGGTTAGTGGCTCGTAGAACCATGCCTAAGAAGGAAATGGTTTTTGCAGCAATATCCTCAGATGTGGAATTAATACCAGTGGTTAGCGAGCTTCCAAATGTATTCCTTGAAGAACTACCAGGAATGCCACCAGATCGAGAACTCGAGTTTTCCATTGATCTCGTGCCAGGAACGGCACCCATATACAAGAAATATTGTCGGATGCCTTCATCCGAACTAGTTTTTTGTCTCGGTCGGGGTCACGAGCGAGGAAGAAGACGAGCGATGCCCTGGCCCTGGGTCCCACACGTAAGTGACTCCTACCCCGGGCCTGCGCGTTTTTAAGTGACAACGTATATTCAGGAAATATGTTTTCAGCTCTGGAAAACGCATTCTAGTTCTTCTGCGGCTAAAAGTATGTTTTCTGATTCTGAAAGTGTATTCTCTGAAATGTGTTTTCTATTTTCAGCTGCCAGGGAATTTTCACA
Source organism: Aegilops bicornis (assembly GCA_021605145.1). Taxonomy (NCBI): domain Eukaryota; kingdom Viridiplantae; phylum Streptophyta; class Magnoliopsida; order Poales; family Poaceae; genus Aegilops; species Aegilops bicornis. Next base: position 325,080,866 of record CM038672.1, on the reverse strand, counting down.
GATTGGTCCCAATACTTCCACGCCTCGTATCTTCACAATCGTAACTCCGATCAAGGTGAATCCAAACCCTACTTCTTCATCTCGTCGAGCTTTATATTTTGGTATCATTTTCACTAGGTGGTCCCACTGTGAAAATGACCATTTTTCCCTTGCCCTATTCTAGCCCCCGTCGAGAGAGAAGTACTTCCCGCGAATCGTCCCGTGACTTCACCGCACTTCTCCCCGGAGTATCCGGCAACCCCAGGCAAGCCATGACAGCCATTTGCATGATGGATTTGCAGTAGCCATGGTTTTCAATTGAATATTTAATAAATGACTGCTCATTCAATACTGCTAGTACCGTTTCGGTTATGCTTTTAGCTACATGCTTATCTTCATGATATGTTCTTATACACCTTGTTAGTATATACTACTTGCGAGTATTATTCTCATATATCAGGCTTGGTAGCAGTACATGTTGGTGATAGTGATGTTCATCTGATGCATGATTACCATCTGTTATGAAGCACATGTGTTACGTACGATCATCGCTATGCCATGTTCATGTGCGTCAAGTAGACTAAGTGCTTTATTATTGTTGATGCTATGATTCATATGGTTATGTTGCTCATCCATGTTTATGTTAATATCATGCCCATGCACATGGTTATCACGTTTTTATGACTCAGCATCATTTGCATTCAAGTTAAATCGGACTTTAATTGAACTTGAACACCTGTTGGCTGAGTCATAGTGCCATCAAAATCGAGCTGACCAGTGCATACCGGGGTTGTTATTAAACATGTTATTATTACTCTGGACCCATAGTGTGACCTACTACAAACTGGGCCGTTATCCGCGGACACGGCTATCAATAGATTAAACACTCTGTAGAGGTTAGCACATTGTACCCACACCACGGAACCCATGGCCCCGGACTCCCATTCGGGTGGACCAATGACGTTCCGACAAAACCGATCTATTGCCACGACACTCTCCCGACCACTCCGACAAACTCCCCTTTGGGCTAAGCATGGGTGGCCCCGATGTCACCTCGTGAAACCCAACGGCTACCGTCATGGCAAAAAAACGGTCCCAAATGGGAACATGAGATCACAATACCAAACACAGGCACACAAGGCTTATGTCCGCCTACCTGTTCAGGGTAGTGCACGCCCATAACCTTCCCTAGTTGGAGGCACCGGCGAGAGGCATGACAATAGACCAAGTTAGGAGCCCCAATAAAGCAAGTGTGGCTGCACTAGTCAGTTCGATTTCGGTGGCACTATGACTGCGCCAACAAGTGTTCAAGTAAAATTAAAGTTCGGTTAAACTTGAATGCAAATGATGCTGAGTCATAAAAACGTGATAACCATGTGCATGGGCATGATATTAACATAAACATGGATGAGAAACATAACCATATGATTCATTAGCAACAACAATAATAAAGCACTTAGTCTACTTGATGCAGACAAACATGGCATAGAGATGATCGTACATAACATAGGTGCTTCATAACAGACGGTAATCATGCATCAGATGAACATCACTATCACCAACATGTACTACTACCAAGCATGACATATGAGAATAATACTAGCAACTAGTACATACTAACAAGGTGCATACGAACATAGCATGAAGATAAGCATGTATCCATAAGCATAACCGAAATGGTGCTAGTTGTATTAAACGAGCAGTCATTTATCAAATATTCAAGTGAAAACCATACTACTGCAAATCCATCATGCAAGTGGCTGTCGTGGCTTGCCTGGGGATGAAGGAGACACCGGGAAGAAGTGCGGAAGAATCACAGAGAGATTCGCCGGAAACAATTCTCTCCCGAAGGGGGCTTTTTTGTGGGCAAGGAAAAAATGGTCATTTTCATTGTGTGAAAACATTATGAAAGTAGCACCAACAAAACAGGCTCGACGAGACGAAAACGTGGGATTTGGAATCACCAAAGTTGGAGTCACGGTCGCGGAGTTATGGCTGTTCGTTCGTTAGGTAGAAAAAGAAATAAAAAGTATTCATTTCTGCTCTTAACGGATGAACGTTCACAAACTAGAGGTTTCAGCCGGCGGGGTTTAAACAGAAAATGCATTCAAGAAGACTACGCTTTCAGAGGAGGGAAAACGTATATTTGGCCGAAGCCGCAGCGATATACGCTTTGACTGACCCGCAAGCGTAAATATCGAAAGGCGCTTCCACTTAAACGCGTCAGCTGGCCAGCTCGGTCAACGCATGAGGCTGATGCGTGGGACCCACAGGCAGGGGGAGGGGGTCATCGTCTTCCTCGCTTCTTCTAGCTCTCACAATTCGCATCAAACAAGTTGCTACTAAAATGTTTTGCAGCTCAATGCTAATCTCTTCTTTGCCCCTGGGATATTTTCTTTCTTCATTGCAACTAAGGGCACTAAGGACTATCCTCTAGACATGGTTTGGCCGGTCAGCATGCACCGTGTGTGCCAGTTCACGCGTTGACCACGGGACACACTAGCCAAATCTCATGCTCTGGCACGTTCTCGTCCCTGTTCCGGCCTCTTCCCTCCACGTCTCGACGCCTTTCCTTGTCTAGGAGCGCCCCCGTGCTCGTCTGCATCCTCTGGTGCCCAGGCCCTGCCTTATCTCATCACTGTTCGGTTGCAAACGCCATGCCCGTGCCGTGTCTAGCCCCTGTCCTCCATTAGAGCCACGTTGGAGCTCGCCCGTGATGCTCTAGAGCCCTCCCCCGCGGCTAATTAAGGCGTGCCCGAGACCTCCGCACCTCACCACATCCTCCCCTGCTATCCCGACCACCGGAGCAGTTGCATCTCGCCGGAGTTTGCTGTTTCATCCTCGGCCATCGCCGGACATAGCTCGTTTTCGGCCACCTCAGTCCTCTCCTCCTCTCGACACCTCCACCACCTTTCTCTCACCTTCGCGAGTCGCCCCACCCCCTTGCCCCTCGTCGGAGTGCCCCGGGCCGTCGCCAACCACCACCACTGCCTGCCTCTGCCTCCTCCCTGCCACCACCCATCGCCGCCTCCCGTACCCTCCCCGGTGGCCGTGCTCCTCGGGAATGGACACGGCGCTGCCCCGTGGTCCCGCCGGTGTGCTCGGACGGGCCGGATACTGCCGGAGCCGGACGGCCCCCTCGCTGCGCCACTCCTCTGCTCCCTGCTATGTTCCGCTCGGGGAAGAACATGAGCGAGGGGAGGAGGTAGACGATGACTGCGCTGGCCCCTCCCCTTGCCACGTGGGACCCCCTCGTAAGTGGCTTAAAGCCCTTGCCCAGTGCAGTAAGTGGAAGCGCATTTCAGTAGAATGCGTTTTCAGTTGTGTGAAAACTTATTTTCAATCTACTACGGCTCTAAATGAGTTTTTCCTTTTCAGAAAACGTAATCGGCCCGAAGGCGCTTTCAGTTTTCCCTCCCAGGGACTTGTTTGTAGTAACTTTTATTATAGATTGGTCCCTGATCTTCCAACACTCGTATCTCCGCGACCGTGACTCTGATCAAGGTGAAACCAACGCCCACTTCTTCGTCTCGTCGAGATCTTTCAGTTGGTACCATTTTCACCAGGTGGTCCCACTTTGAAAATGACCATTATGCCCTTGCCCTTAATCAGCCCCCTTCGAGAGAGAAGTACGTCCAGTGTTTCGTTCCGCGGCTTCACCACACTTCTTCCCGGAGTCTCCGTCACCCCCAAGCAAGCCACAACAGCCACTATCTTGTGAGTGTATCTGGCATCGGTTGGAATCACTACAGCTCAGCCCATGCATCCCTCTAGTTTCCTTCGAGCCTGTTCTTCGGTGTTTGGCGTAATCTCTGTCCCAGCGGAGTGAGGCCCAGTGTTTCGGACACCATTTGCAGGATGGTGTCGAGGTATCGCACCAGTTTCTCTTCTTCATCCGCGTCTATCATTTCGGTGATGGACATGCTTCTATCCCGGATCGTCCTTTTATCTTGTCGTGTTAGCAACCCTTAATGATCTTAGTCATCAAGAAAGGGCAATGCCAGCAAACTCGGCTTTCCACCGCTATCTTTTCCTTGGACTAGTACGGATCCCTTCCATCCGCTTGATAATAATGTGGTCGTGACAGTCGTGTCCCGCTACCAAGTACGTCCTCGCCTCCGAGCCAGTCAAGGATGCTACCTTGCTAAGCTAGCACTTGGTGTAGCTATGTTTACACCAACTCTTCCACACATTGATTCGTCTTCGTGCACACCATCACGGCATGCTAGATCATAGAATCGAAGATCCCGCGAGATTTGTGTGCTTAAGTAGGCATGCATATTGTGTGATTAGCAGTAATTTGTCACTTTGTTTGTGTGTGAGTTGATTGTTTTTGTGTGCTTTTGCTTAGTTGAGTCGTTTCTTTCTTTTGCGCCCTCGATGTTACCTTATTTCCCCTTATGGAAATTTCTCATCAATAGACACCGGACTCGAAGAAGCAATAAGGATTTCAAATTATTGGAAGAAGCTCAGCTAAACACATCAAGTTTACATCAGTACTTAATCCTCACACAGTAATGGTCAAGTCAGCAGGAAGACAAGCCAAGTACAAGAGCAATGGTATATTTTCAGTCAAAGGTATGGACCACATATAAAGTTTTGGCTCGGCAATGAATGATGCTTGAAATATGTTATACTCCGAAAGAAAGCCAGAATGTGCTATGATCAATGAAGACAGTCAAACAATTTTTCTCATGCAAGTAACCAGCCGCAAAATATTATGGGTGTGTGTATGGCTTTCAGTCTGTATATTGCAAGTATGAAGCTTTGGATATGAGAAACCCAACCTTCTTCCACACGCTATTGGAAGAAGGCTCCTCAATTTTCTTCAGTACAATATATGGACAGATTCCGGTCCAAGATACCCAGTCTTCACAGCAAGATACCTCACTAAAGGTTCTGACATAAGAAATTAAATCTTTCACAATAAGCAACCAGTGGAGAAGCTTCTCAGGTACAGAACCTAGTCTTCTCCAGCACGCCACTGCGACAAAACCTTCAAGTATAAGCTATCGAGTCTTCTTCAGCATGCTACTTGTCAGATTTCGGGTTCCGGCAAAACCCTTGAGGTTTGAACACTGCGGTGCGCACGAAGATCTCTCCTCCCCCTAGCTCACGCGCTCACCAGAATCTCAAAGCTCAGTACGTCGAACTCGCAGAACAAAGGACACAGGGTTTATACTGGTTCGAGCCACCGATGTGGTGTAATACCCTACTCATGTGTGGTGTGGTGGATCGCCTCTTTGGCTGAGGATGAACAAGTACAAGGGAAGAACAGCCTCACGAGGAGAGGAATACTTGAGCTTGGTGAGCTTGTATGGCTGAGGATGATCTGAATGGCCCAAGATCCCTTCTTGTTGCCTCCTACTATGGTGGCTAGTCCTATTTATAGAGGCCCTGGTCCTCTTCCCAAATGTAGGAGGGAAGGGATCCAACAACGGCCAAATTTGAAGGGAGACAACCAGTACAAGTTATCCTGACTAAAGGTGGTCTTCGCCTGCCAAAGGCTCTGGCGGTGACGCTGTCCTGGGCTCCACGATGACCCCCGTCCTGCCGTCCTGGTGGTGTTGTTCTTGTTGCACCGATATGGCAACCTTTGCCTGATGCCTCGGGACTCCTCGCCTGCGCTCGCCTCTTTAGCACCAAAGAGGAAACGAGTACACTGCGCGTGCTGGCGCCCGCCTGGCCTTGGTCATTGTGGCTTGTATCACAGGGACCTCGCGAGGTGCCCTCACCTTGATCTCTCCACTCCTCGCGAGCCAGCCTAGTGACGCTGCACCCGAGGAGGTAATGCGTCGTCCGCCTCGCAAGGCTTGGTCCCTCGCGAGGGTCTTGAGTGTTTGCTAATATAGATGGGCCGTACAGGGCCGCTAGTGGAGCCACACCGTGGGCCGCAGGCAGGCAAGTATGGGGGCCCCCATTCCCAGGACGCCGACAGTAGCCCCTGGGCCCAAGGCGCGCTCGGACTTGGCTTCGAGGCGAAGCCAAGGGGCAAGTGCGGAGCGCCACGGGCCCCAACAGCCTGCTGCCTTGGTTGACGCGTGGTGATTGATGGGATGTGGGCGGCCCCGCTTCCCCACTCCGCCTTGATATCCGCCTAGCTAGGCAGCCACCGTGACCTACACAGTTATTCCCCCATTGCTGGTGATGCACTCCTCCAACTCTTCCGCCTTCCCAAAACAATAACCTCCTCTTCCAATCCGACCTGAGCCCGGCCCTCCTTGTCGCCATGGCGCCGCGTCGAGCGGAGAAGGGGAAGAAGAAGTCCCAGTCTTCAGCCAGGCCACCCCGGCCGTTGAACCTGCTGTGGGTCGGTCATTGGTGCTCAACCAGGAAGCCATGGAAAAAGTCCGCCCAGCGCTCGCCACCGACTTCAACGAATGGGGGAGGACGGTGGCCTGGCCTGCATCCCGCGCCTTTGTTAACAGGACAGCCACCAAAGTCCAATTCTTCTTTGACGCCCTGTGGACCCGCCTGGTTCCTCCTTTCTCCACCTTCTTCAACGCCGTGCTCTCCCACTATCATATCCATATGCTGCACCTAGATCCCCAATCCGTCTCCCTTCTTACCATTTTCGCCTTCGTCTACGAGGCCATGGTGGGCATTGCCCCTTCCGTGGCCCTAATATGCCATTTCTTCTTGGTGCACCTAGCTTATCCTCGGCAATGCTCGGGATGCCTGAGCTTCCAGGCCATGGCTGCTACGGCCGACTCGGGGATTGACTTTGAGCTCCCACCATCTGCGAGCGGGTTTCGGACACGGTGGGTGTTTGTGGACGTCGGCGTGCTCAGCCCCTCCTCTCGCCCCCTTTGGCGCCCGCCGTCCCCAGCTTCGGTTGGGGCCACGAGAGGCTCGCTGACCCACACCTTGCCTTCGTCTGGCTCCGGTTTAATCGGCTGAAAGATCTTAGCATGACCGCGCCCATGGTGATGAAGGAGTTCCTCCGACGCCGCGCCGCTCCACTCCAGCGCCATTCTCGACCGATGTGGGCCTTGTCTGGCAGCAAGGATCGTATGAGGCTCCATTAGTCTGGGCTTCCACCCGAGGCGCGACGAACGGTGCTCGAGGTCCTGAAGGGCGTCCCTTCACCAGCCGACATGCCGCAGGAGGGTTGTCTTTTGTACTGCTGCTCGAACAGGGTGGAGTTCGTGGGGGCAGATGCCCCCTTTCGACGAGTGGGGGCTGCATCGTCCAGTCGGCCTTGAAGGGCCTCGCGAGAACCATGACTGCATGTTTCCCCTCCTTGCCTTGATGCCGAGGCTCGCCAGAGTGGGCGCGGGGGAGGCTGCATGGGCTGGAGATCTGTTGTTGCGGTGCCGACCCCGCTCGAGGCTCCCGAGGCGCCATCTCCCGGGGCTCATGACCTTCGCCCTGAGGTGATGGTTGAGGGGGCGACACGATCCACTGCTCCTGAGGCCGAAGCCCCCGAAGCCCCGACGGGTCACCCTGAGGCAGAGCCCGAGGGCTCCCCTCAGCCCAGCACTCCCGAGGTCGTCCCCTCAGGAGCCTCATCAGCCGTGCCCAACGTTGGTGGCCGCATCCAGGGCTTCGGCCGGCTCCGACTGGACTTAGATGCGCTCCGCAAGAGGAAGGGGTCTCCATGCTGCAGCGGTGATGCCTTCCGGCCATTGAAGCAGAGGAAGTATATTGCCATGGACGAGTGAGTACCTTGCCTTTGTAATTTCTTGGGTGCCATCTTCTCTTATGGCCATGGTTTCTCATGCCCCCTTTCGCCAGGGTGAGGAAATCTCCAGAAGAGCAACCTCCTCCTACCTCGGACCCTCCGTTGACTCTGAGTGTCTCGCGCCAGCCCGCAGCACCCGGCGCAAGATCGGCGGGGGAGATGGGCGTGCTGGCTTGGCACCTTGATCCTGCGCTCATGCTGCCCTTCCTTCACGGCCCGGTCAGGGATGCAGGGTGTGTGCCAAGGGCTCCACCCCTAGTCATGGACGGCGGCTGGATGACCTCGATCCTGGCTTCTTCTTCGAGCAACGGGACCTCCCCCGTCAAGGCCCCTGCCGAGGCCCAGACGGCGACTGGGGAAGCGCCGGCCTCCAGCCCCCTGCTGGGAGGGAGTGAGCCGCTTCGGATTCCCTCAACAACCCCTGCTGTGGGGGATGGACCTGGTCGCGTGCTAAAGTTTGCGCACGAGCGGGGTGTCGTATTCCACGAGTTCATCCAGGAGGCAATGGGCGCGCTGAGACGACTCGGCGGAGAGCTCGTGGATGTTGACGCTCGCCTTGAAGCCGAGGGTCTCCGGCCGGTGGAGGAGTGGCATCAACTGAAGGTGGCTATCAACCTCGGGCACCTCCAGCGTGAGCACGCCAATGTGAAGGCCGAGGCATCCTTGGCAACCTCGCGGGAGGCCTGCGAACGGGCCTTGGAGGAGGCCAGGGAGGTGGAAAATCGCCGCACGGCCGCCTAGGAGTGCAGGAGGGAGCTCCAGGCCTTGAACGCCTCCCTGGAGCAGCAGGTGGAGGCGCGCAGAGCTGCCTTAGCATCGATGAAGGGCACGCCGTTCGACGAGGAGGATACCTCGAGGTGCGAGGAAGCACTGTTGTTGGAGGCCACAGAGCGCAGCCACGAGCTTGAGCAGTTGGAGACGAGGGAGCGCCAAGTCGCCCAAGCAGAGGATGATGTCGACGCGCGTGAGGCCAGGGCCTAGGAGGAGGTCGACCGCAGGGTGGCCGAGGCTCGCGCGGATCTCGTTGGCAGGTATGACCTGAAGCTGAATCTCGTGGATGCTGAAGCTATGGGCAGGACCGCTGCCCTTAGGTCATGGCTGGCTGAGGCAAAACAGCGCAAGAAAGCCGCCACAGCCGCCCTAATCTCAGTGCAGGCTGAGCTGGCCTCCGCCCGTGCCGAGCTGCTCTCTCTTCAGCAGCGGGTTGCCAGCGTCGAGTCCTTCACGCAGCAGAGCAGGGAGGAAGCGCTTCGCCGGCAGACGCTACTGCGTGAGCATGTTCCCATGCTTCGGGACCTCAGGACGAGAGCCAATCAGGAGCTTGGCACCATCTGCGATGAGCACGCTCCCCACCCACACGTCGAGGACTATGCCGGCTATCTTCGCTTCTTCGCCGACGTCGTGACGCGCCTGGAGAACCGAGCTGAGAGGGCTCGTGAGCTTGTGGACAAAAAAAGCCGGAGCTTCCTCGGGCACGCATTCTCCCGCATCTTCAGCCATCTCCTGAACACCAATCCTGACTTTAATTGTGACGCCGCCATTGCCCCAGTGCCTGAGGTCATCCGGGATAACCTAGCGCGCTGGGTGGACGACAATGTGGATGCCCTAGTTAGGGCCTTTGCTTCTGATGACAACGTGGTGGTGGTCGCAGCGGATAAGGGCGACGTGGTTGATGGCGATGAAGACATCTACAGCGATGGCGCCAGCTGCCTGTCCAGACGTGATTCGGGACATGAGGCGAGCGACATTTCCGACCGAGCCCGCGCTCCTTTATTTTGAACCTGCACGCAAAAGCTTGGGTACGACCCCTCACAATGTAAGAGCATTTTGGGGAGGGGGGGCCTCTCATGTAAATAGACTACCACTTTATTCCCTAGGCTAGGCTTAAAGCGCGCTTTTGTGTGCTCGCGACACCCCTTGCGGGCTTGCTGTCGTAACTTACTTTGGTTCAGTCGAGCTTCAAACTGATTTGGCAGCTGCGGATGTGCATTCCTTCTGAGGGGAGCCCCTCACGAGCTCGCGAGGTTTTGGTTTCCTGAGGGGTCCACCGGTCCACCCGAGAGGGTCTCACGAGAAGCGAGCGCCAGTAATGGCGAGGTGCACAAGTAGTGCGTGTACGCCGCTGCTAGCCCCCACTCACGAGGTGCTCGAAAGGGGGGGGGAGACAGCGGACGCAAATCTCAAACAAAACACGAATCCAGAAACTCACGAAATCAACACGAACGAGAAAAGGGTGCCCCCCGCGATTGCCAATGGAAATACAACTTCAAATTCAAGATCAAAAGCTGCGAGTCTGAGCTACAGAAAAGAGGCCAAAAGCAAATAGCCGCGTCCGGCACCTAGCTAGTCTTCTTGTGTTCCCACGAGCGTGGAGCTAAGTGAAGGAAATATGCCCTAGAGGCAATAATAAAGTTATTATTTATTTCCTTATTTCATGATAAATGTTTGTTATTCATGCTAGAATTGTATTAACCGGGAACATAATACATGTGTGAATATATAAACAAACAGAGTGTCACTAGTATGCCTCTACTAGACTAGCTCGTTGATCAAACATGGTTAAGTTTCCTAGCCATAGACATAGGTTGTCATTTGATTAACGGGATCACATCATTAGGAGAATGATGTGATTGACATGACCCATTCCGTTAGCTTAGCACACGATCGTTTAGTATGTTGCTATTGCTTTCTTCATGACTTATACATGTTCCTATGACTATGAGATTATGCAACTCCGGTTACGGAGGAACACTTTCGCGTGCTACCAAACGTCACAACGAATCGGGTGATTATAAAGGTGCTCTACAGGTGTCTCCGAAGGCACATGTTGGGTTGGCGTATTTCGAGAGTAGGATTTGTCACTCCGATTGTCGGAGAGGTATCTCTGGGCCCTCTCGGTAATGCACATCACTATAAGCCTTGCAAGCAATGTGACTAATGAGTTAGTTGCGGGATGATGCATTACATAACGAGTAAAGAGACTTGCCGGTAACGAGATTGAACTAGGTATTGAGATACCGACGATCGAATCTCGGGCAAGTAACATACCGATGACAAAGGGAACAACGAATGTTGTTATGCGGTTTGACCAATAAAGATCAACAGAGAATATGTAGGAGCCAATATGAGCATCCAGGTTCCGCTATTGGTTATTGACCGGAAACGTGTCTCGGTCATGTCTACATAGTTCTCGAACCCGTAGGGTCCGCACGCTTAAGGTTTAAATGACAGTTATATTATGAGTTTATAAGTTTTGATGTACCGAAGGAGTTCGGAGTCCTGGATGAGATCGGGGACATGACGAGGAGTCTCGAAATGGTCGAGACGTAAAGATCGATATATTGGACGACTATATTCGGACATCGGAAAGGTTCCGAGTGATTCAGGTATTTTTCGAGTACCGAGAGTTACGAGAATTCATCTTTGGGCCTTAATGGGCCATATGGGAAAGGAGAGAAAGGCCCCAAAGGGTGGCGCACCTCCCCATTGACTAGTCCGAATTGGACTAGGGAGGGGGGACGCCTCCTTCCTTCCTTCTCCTTCTCCCTTCCGTTTCCTTCCCTCCTACTCCTTCTACTAGGAAGGGTTCCTAGTTCTACTAGGAAAAGGGGAATCCTACTCCCGGTGGGAGTAGGACTCCCCTAGGGCACGACATAGAGAGGGCCGGCCCTCCCCCTCCTCTACTCCTTTATATACGGGGAGGGGGCACCCCTTGGAGACACAACAATTGATCCTTGAGATCTCTTAGCCGTGTGCGGTGCCCCCCTCCATCATAGTACTCCTCGATAATATTGTAGCGGTGCTTAGGCGAAGCCCTGCGACGGTAGAACATCAAGATCGTCATCAAGCCATTGTGCTGACGGAACTCTTCCCCGACACTTTGCTGGATCGGAGTCCGGGGAACGTCATCGAGCTGAACGTGTGCAAGAACTCGGAGGTGCCGTAGTTTCGGTGCTTGATCGGTCGGTCCGTGAAGACGTACAACTACATCAACCGCGTTGTGCTAACGCTTCCGCTTTCGGTCTATGAGGCTACATGGACAACACTCTCCTCTCTCGTTGCTATGAATCACCATGATCTTGCGTGTGCGTAGGAATTTGTTTTAAATTACTATGTTCCGCAAGAGTGGCATCCGAGCCTAGGTTTTATGCATTGATGTTATATGCACGAGTAGAACACAAGTGAGTTGTGGGCGATACAAGTCATACTGCTTACCAGCATGTCATACTTTGGTTCGGCGGTATTGTTGGACGAAGCGGCCCGGACCGACATTACACGTATGCTTACGCGAGACTGGTTCTCCCGACGTGCTTTGCCCAAAGGTGGCCAGCGGGTGTCAGTTTCTCCAACTTTAGTTGAACCGAGTGTGGCTACGCCCGGTCCTTGAGAAGGTTAAAATAGCACTAACTTTACGAACTATCGTTGTGGTTTTGATGCGTAGGTAAGAACGACTATTGCTCAGCCCGTAGCAGCCACGTAAAACTTGCAACAACAAAGTAGAGGACGTCTAACTTGTTTTTGCAGGGCATGTTGTGATGTGATATGGTCAAGACGTGATGCTATATTTTATTGTATGAGATGATCATGTTTTGTAACCGAAGTTATCGGCAACTGGCAGGAGCCATATGGTTGTCGCTTTATTGTATGAAATGCAAACGCCCTGTAATTGCTTTACTTTATCACTAAGCTGTAGTGATAGTCGTAGAAGCAATAGACGGCGTAAATGACAACGCTGCTACGATGGAGATCAAGGTGTCGCGCCGGTGACGATGGTGATGACGATGGTGCTTCGGAGATGGAGATCACAAGCACAAGATGATGATGGCCATATCATATCACTTATATTGATTGCATGTGATGTTTATCCTTTATGCATCTTATCTTGCTTTGATTGACGGTAGCATTTTAAGATGATCTCTCACTAATTATCAAGAAGTGTTCTCCCTGAGTATGCACCGTTGCCCAAGTTCGTCGTGTCCAGACACCACGTGATGATCGGGTGTGATAAGCTCTGCGTTCATCTACAATGGGTGCAAGCCAGTTTTGCACACGCGGAATACTCAGATTAAACTTGATGAGCCTAGCATATGCAGATATGGCCTCGGAACACGGAGACCGAAAGGTCGAGCGTGAATCATATAGTAGATATGATCAACATAGTGATGTTCACCATTGAAAACTACTCCATCTCACGTGATGATCGGACATGGTTTAGTTGATTTGGATCACGTGATCACTTAGATGACTAGAGAGATGTCTGTCTAAGTGGGAGTTCTTAAGTAATATGATTAATTGAACTTAAATTTATCACAAACTTAGTCCTGGTAGTATTTTGCAAATTATGTTGTAGATCAATAGCTCCTGTTGTTGCTTTCATATGTTTATTTTGATATGTTCCTAGAGAAAAATGTGTTGAAAGATGTTAGTAGCAATGATGCGGATTGGATCTGTGATCTGAGGTTTATCCTCATTGCCGCACAGAAGAATTATGTCCTTTATGCACCGCTAGGTGACAAACCTATTGCAAGAGCAGATGCAGACGTTATGAACGTTTGGCTAGCTCAAAATGATGACTACTTGATAGTTTAGTGCACCATGCTTAAACGGCTTAGAATCTGGACTTCGAAGACATTTTGAACGTCATGGACCATATGATATGTTCCAGGAGTTGAAGTTAATATTTCCAGCAAATACCCGAGTTGAGAGATATGAAGTCTCCAACAAGTTCTATAGCTAAAAGATGGAGGAGAATCGCTCAACTAGTGAGCATGTGCTCCAGTTATGCAGGTACTTCAATCGCTTGAATCAAGTGGGAGTTAATCTTCCAGATAAGATAGTGATTGAGAGAATTCTCTAGTCACCATCACTAAGTTACTAGAATTTTGTGATGAACTATAGTATGCAAGGGATGACGAAAATGATTCCCGAGCTCTTCGTGATGTTGAAATCGTCGAAGGTAGAAATCAAGAAAGAGCATCAAGTGTTGATGATTGACAAGACCACTAGTTTCAAGAAAAGGGCAAAGGGAAAGAAAGGGAAACTTCAAGTAGAATGACAAGCAAGTTGTCACTCCCGCGAAGAAGCTCCAAGCTGGACCAAAGCCTGAAACTGAGTGCTTACCTTTGCAAAGGAAATGGTCACTTTGGAAGCGAAAATGCCACGAATATTTGGTGGATAAGAAGGATGACAAAGTGAACAAGGGTATATTTGATATCTGAGGTTATTGATGTGTGCCTTACTAGTGTTTATAGTAGCCCTGAGTATTTGATACTTGTTCAGTTGCTAAGATTAGTAACTCGAAACAAGAGTTATATAAACAGAGACTAGTTGAAGGGGAAGTGACGATGAGTGTTGGAAGTGGTTCCAAGATTGATATGATCATCATCGCACACTCCCTATACTTTTGGGATTAGTGTTAAACCTAAATAAATGTTATTTGGCGTTTGCGTTGAGCATGAATATGATTTGATCATGTTTATTGCAATACGGTTATTCATTTAAAGTCAGAGAATAATTGTTGTTCTGTTTACATGAATAAAACCTTCAATGGCCCAATGAAAATAGTTTGTTGGATCTCGATCGTAGTGATACACATATTCATAATATTGATGCCAAAAGATACAAAGTTAATAATGATAGTGCAAATTATTTGTGGCACTGCCGTTTGGGTCATATCGATTGTAAAAGCGCATGAAGAAACTCCATGAAAGATGGATTCGGAATCACTTGGTTATGAATCATTTGATGCTTGCGAACCGTGCCTTTTTGGGCAAGATGACTAAAACTCCGTTATCCGGAACAATGGAACGAGCTCTTGACTTATTGGAAATAATATATACCCGATGTATGCGATCCAATGAGTGTTGATGCTTTCGTGGCAGAGTATCGTTATTTTCTGACCTTCACAAGATGATTTGAGCAGATATGGGTATATCTACTTGATGAAACATAAGTCTGAAATAGTTGAAAGGTTCAAAGAATTTCAGAGTGAAGTGGAAAAATCATCGTAACAAGAAAATAAAGTTTCTATGATCTAATCGTAGAAATGAATATTTGAGCTACGAGTTTGGTCTTCATCTTAAATAAAGTGGAATAGTTTCACAGCTCACGCCACATGGAACACCACAGCGTAATGGTGTGTCCAAACGTCATAACCGTACTTTATTAGATATGGTGCAACCTATGATGTCTCTTACCAATCTACCACTATTGTTTTGGGGTTATGCATTAGAGACAACTGCATTCATGTTAAAAAGGGCACCATCTAAATCCGTTGAGATGACACCTTATGAACTGTGGTTTGGCAAGAAACCAAAGTTGTCGTTTCTTAAAGTTTGGAGTTGCGATGCTTATGTGAAAAAAGGTTTCAACCTAATAAGCTCGAACCCAAATCGGAGAAGTGCGTCTTCATATAATACCGAAAGGAAACTGTTGGGACACCTTCTATCATAGATCCGAAGGCAAAACATTCGTTGCTAATAATGGATCCTTTCTAGAGAAGGAGTTTCTCCCAAAAGAAGTGAGTGGGAGGAAAGTAGAGCTTGATAAGGTAATTGTACCTTCTCCCGAATTGGAAAGTAGTTCATCACAGAAATTAGTTCGGTGATTTCTACACCAATTAGTGAGGAAGCTAATGATGATGATCATGAAACTTCAGATCAAGTTACTACTGAGAGCCTCGTAGGTCTTCCAGAGTACGGTCTGCACCAGAGTGGTACGGTAATCCTATTCTGGAGGTCATGTTACTTGACCATGACGAACCTACGAACTATGAGGAAGCGATGATGAGCCCAGATTCCGTGAAATGGTTTGAGACCATGAAATCTGAGATGGGATCCATGTATGAGAACAAAGTATGGACTTTGATTGACTTGCCCAAATGATCGGCGAGCCATTGAGATTAAATGGATTTTTAAGAGGAAGGACGACGATAGTAGTGTTACTATCTACAAAGCTAGAATTGTCGCATAAAGGTTTTCGACAAGTTCAAGGTGTTGACTACGATGAGAGTTTCTCACTCGTACCTATGCTTAAGTCTGTCCGAATCATGTTAGCAATTGCCGCATTTTATGAAATGCTGGCAAATGGATAAACAAAACTGCATTCCTTAATGGATTTATTAAAGAAGAGTTGTATATGATGCAACCAGAAGGTTTTGTCGATCCTAAAGGTGTTAACAAAATGTGCAAGCTCCAGCGATCCATCTATGGACTGGTGCAAGCATCTCGGAGTTGGAATATACGCTTTGATAAGTTGATCAATGGATATAGTTTTATACAGAGTTACAGTGAAGCCTGTATTTACAAGAAAGTGAGTGGGAGCACTACAACGTTTCTGATAAGTATATGTGAATGACATATTGTTGATCGGAAATAATGTAGAATTATTATGCAAAGCATAAAGGAGTGTTTGAAAGGAGTTTTTTAAAGAAAGACCTCGGTGAAGCTGCTTACATATGGAGCATCAAGATCTATAGAGATAGATGAAGACGCTTGATAAGTTTTTTCAATGAGTACATACCTTGACAAGATTTTGAAGTAGTTCAAAATGGAACAGTCAAAGAAAGAGTTCTTGCCTGTGTTACAAGGTGTGAAATTGAGTAAGACTCAAAGCCCGACCACGGCAGAAGATAGAAAGAGAATGAAAGTCATTCCCTATGCCTCAGCCATAGGTTCTATAAAGTAAGCCATGTTGTGTACCAGATTTATTGTATACCCTACACTGATTTTAGCAAGGGAGTACATTAATGATCTAGGAGTAGATCACTGGACAACGGTCAAAATTATCTGTCGGGGAGGCTGATCGGACCCACGAACACCTATGGGACCGGCGGGCCGTGTCCCTTGTGGTTCGGAGGGGGGCGGAGATCGCACGAAGAGCGGATCGAGGCGGAGCACACGAGCAGTTTACCCGGCAGAGCTCTCCGGAGAGATAATACTCCTACTGCTGCTTGTCTGATTGTATTGTGTTCTTGCTAGGGAGAACGGAGAGCTAAAAAACCTAGCCTGAGTGTCTCTGGTCTCGAACGAGTCGAATGGATCGAACCCACCCCTACGTTGCGCATGGGCCTCCTTTTATATGCTCAAGGGGTCTCCGACAGGTGGCAACGTAGATGAGGGTACAAATGGAAAAACAGTAGTTGGTACACCTACTTGAGCGATTATGCAGTGCAATATACCTAACTTTCGACGGCAAGGGACAAAAGCATTAAATGCCCGTCCCTGTCGCCTAAACAAAGGCAACAGGGACCGTCAGTGCGCCCGCTTCGCCACGATGGCAAGCTTGTCGGCGCCGCTTATCGCTGCTCCCGCTGGCTGCATAGCCTCTTGACACCTGTGGCGCATGGAATGGTCCCATGGCGACACGC
This sequence comes from Aegilops bicornis, assembly GCA_021605145.1. Taxonomy (NCBI): domain Eukaryota; kingdom Viridiplantae; phylum Streptophyta; class Magnoliopsida; order Poales; family Poaceae; genus Aegilops; species Aegilops bicornis. Next base: position 325,063,836 of record CM038672.1, on the reverse strand, counting down.
GTTGATGGATGAGCTGGGCGGAGATGAAGAGGTTGCTGCCGCGGCAAGTGCCTTGCCGCGGCTGAATCCTTTGTCGCGTCCAGGAGGCTTGTCGGCGCTCCGAGCCTTCCCGGCAAGCTCCTCTTGCCGCGGTCTTGCCTTCTGCGTGCCTTGAGTGGCCTTCCCGGCAAGCTCCTCTTGCCGGGGCCTTGTCTTCTTGGTTAAATACTTTGTTCTTGAATGGCTCCAAAGGAACCACGGAGGATCTTGGTGGTGACCAGGGCAAGCCCCGGCGAGTCTTTGCAACTGTCCGTGCACGAGTTCGGGATACTAGGGTACCCCTACTCTAGTACACCGACAGGAGCCCCCAGGCCTGGGCCACACACGGTGCCGAGCGTTGTTGGGCCAGGCCCAAAACAGTGCACGGTCACACGCGGCCTTGATCACACCGTTACTTGCCCCGGACCCACCACGTCCCCGACTAACGGCACGCACCGAACGTGGCGTCGTGTGAGAGATCGTGGGCGTGGTCGTGGGGGGTTCTTTATTAGGAAAAGCGGAACGTCCGCCCCCTCTCCCTCCTTATAAACGGGGAAACAGGGGCAGGTCGCCCACCTCGCCATTGCTGTCTTCTCCTGAAAACCACCGCCGCTCCCCCCTTCTTCTCTAGTGCGAAGAGAGCAGCGCTCCGCCCCCTTTCGCCACAAGCACACTCAACGCCGTCGACCTCCTCCACCGCCTCCGCCATGGCTCCGAAAGCCGACAAGGGGAAAGGCGTGAAGTCGGCCGAGGCGCAGCGGCTCGCGGCGCTGCACAAGGAGCGGCCCATCTTCTCCCCCAGCTCGGCCTTAAAGGAGGCGAGGGAGGGCTTCTACCTCTTCTCGGTCGACGGAGGCAGCGTGCGCATCCGCGCACGAAGGTACTCCCGCCACCGCTTCGGATTTAGCCCCAACTGGGCATCCTTTCTTTGCCCTTTTCTTCTATTGCGGGCTCTGCCGCCTTTTCTAATTCTTCTGCGACATTATGAACACATACGGGTTCCGCCTCCTTGATTTCACCCCAACGCCATTCTCGACCATGGCAGTTTTCGCACACCTTTGCGAAAACTTTGTCGGGATCCACCCCAACGTAGCCCTCTTACGCCACTTCTTCATGCCCAGCGTTGAGAGAGGGGAGCCGCTTGCGGAGGGATTGCTTGGGTCTCCTGTGGTCGGCAAGAAGGAGGCCTATCTCGGAAGGAGAGTTCCGCAGAAGTGGGAGGAGTGGAGAGCCAACTGGTTTTGGATCGTGAGGAGAACCCGCAGCCCTTCATCGCTGCGGCGCCAAACCCCAATAGTGCTTGTGACAGCGATTGCGACAACTTGGCACGGAGGATGCTAGGTTGAAGATATTTGTGACCCGGATTTTGCGCCTCGGGCTTGCTGGACTCACCGTGGCGCAGCTTGGCGAGATTTCCTTCGCCGCCGCATTGCTCCCTTGCGAGAGAGGAGGAGGCCTACTTGGGAGTTCCAAAATCTGGCAGATATCATGAGGCTGCGCCGGGTCTCAATTGGAATTTCACCGTCTTGGAGTTGGATGCGATCTTTGCTAGAGCTGTTCAAGAACGACCCGATCACCCCGAGTGGTTTAGGTTGCCGAGGGGTCGTCCCATTGTGCATCAACTTCTGCGCTCGACCGCATCCGCGCCATGATGCCGTTATGCGATTCCCATGGGATCGTTCCACCACAGCAAGAGCCTTCCGACGACATCGTGCAACAGTTCTTCGACAGACTGGAAGAAGTGCCGATCCGCCCGACGAAAGCGAGAAGAGGCTCACTCGCGACACCACCGACGAAGAGATGGCGCGCGACGCCATACAAGGTTGGAGGAGGCGGCAGCAGCTGCCGCGGGCGTCCTTCGAGTACACCGTGGAGGGGGCAGACGCAGCAAAGGCGGCAAGCCTTGCCGGCGAAGGAGCTTCGCCCGGTGAGGAATATCTTGCCGAGCCCGAGCCCGAGACGAGCAGACCAGCCGAGGGCGCTTCTTCCCCACCACCCAGCAGCTTGCCGCAAACGGAGCCCCCGGCTCCGCCAAAGAGGCGTCTTCGCAAGGCCGGAGACGAGACGGGGCGGCAGATGGGACCACAGCCGCAGCGCCGCGCGATGCGCTCTACTGCGGCAAGCGATGTTGCCGCGGGAGCATCCCACGCTGCTGCGACAACTGGGGCTGAGTCCTCCCAGGCCACTGCCGACGCCTCCGCCAAGCTGCCAAGAGAGCCCACTCCTCCGCCTCGTCGCACCGGAGGCGAGCCGGAGTTTGACTTCTCCGCGCTCAGCTCCGAGGAGGAAGATGAAGAGTAAGCTTCAATATTGTGCTTGTATTTCTTCAATTTTGTTGCTTCATCTTGAATCTGATTTGCTTTGTTCTGAACTCTTTCCTTTCCAGGACGCTGGCCCAGAGAGCGTCAAAGAGAGCCAAGACTCCGGCGGTCGTCGTTGAGGACGATCCACCCGCGGCAACAGGAGGCGCGTCTGAGACCCCCTTGCCGGACCCGGCAACCCTTCCTCAGAGCAGCCCCCAGCACAGCCCCCAGGGTAAGTATGCGGTTTTCTCCTTACTGTTAGGTGTGCATGGGTGCTCCTTCTTCATTGATATCATTTGTTGGTTTGTGTAGGAGCAGAGCAGCCTCATCGGAGGGCTTGGAAGCCGCCCGAGATTCTATCTGCTGCGACTACGCGCCAAGGGAGGATTCTCCGGCAAGGAGCATCCTCCGGCAAGGAGGCTACTCCGGCAAGGGACAGCACCGGTGACCCTCCGATTGGTGAGACCATGGCTGCAGATCCCATTGCAGGTAATCCTCTTGCGCGAAAATTTCCCTTGGGCTTGTTTTCTTCTGTTTTTCTTTTTGAACATTTGCTTGATTGTTCTTTCTTTGTCCGCCACAGAGCCGATGGAGACTGAGGTCGCCGGCGAGGAGGACGCTCGCGGCAACACTGACGAAGCCGCCGTCATGGAAGAAGAGGCCGGCGCCGACGAGCCTGCCGGCGAAGAGGCAACCGAGGCTGCCGCCGCAGAAGCGGGCGAGGGGTCTGGCGATCGCACTGACGGCCCTGGGGCCGCAGGAGCGCCAGGCGCTACACCGACCGATGACTCCCTCGCCGCTGCTGCAGCGTCAGGCTCCGAGGAGCCCGGCCAGCGCTTACTTGAAGGCCGGGCGACGGCGTCTTCATCAAACTCCACAGGAGTCGAGCTCAGGCGCCGGTCGAAGGAGAGACCTTGACGGAGAGCTGCTTCGCCTCGGCCGAGGTGGCCAGTGGACGCGCCATGGCAGCAGCGGCGAAATCTGAGGAGGAGGCTTGTTCTGAAGAAGCTGTTGTCGCTCTACCGCGCCCGGCAAGCCAAGTTGGAATCCCGGGAAGCACTTGTCGCCAGGCGGGAGCAGATATGGAGAAAGCGCCTGAAGAGCTCGGAGCGCCAACCAAGAAGCTCTCCTAACGTAAGCGGAAGAGCGGGCGCTACTTTTTTGAAGAGCGCACGGCCTTCATCCTCGAGAAGGCCGCAGCTGAGGAGGAGCAGCGGCTTGCCGCCGAGAAGCTGTCCGCGCAGGAAAGCGAGCTGGCGCAGCGGAAGGTCAACGTGGACAGCCACAAGGAAGAGCTTGTCGCGCACGAGGAGTCACTTGGCCGGGCTCTTAAGGAAGCGAAAGATGCTGCCGCAGCCGCCGAGGCCGCCAAGGAAGAGCTGAAGATAAAGGTGGCGCAGCTGGAGGCCAGTCTCCAGAAGAGCGGCGAGGAGCTTGGCGCGCTCAAGCGCGAGCGCGAGAAGGACGCCTACACTCTTGTTGAGCTGCAGGGCCGTCTCGCTGAGAGGAGCAAGGAGCTCGACGCCGCCAAGGATTCCAAGGCAGATCTTCAGCTGAAGCTGACCACTCTAACGCAGACGCTGGACGGCGCCAAGGAGCGGGAGGTGGGCCTGTTGGAGACGATCAAGGCCAAAGAGGAGCTGCTGGCGGATGTTGTTGCCACCAGAGCGCCTTGAGGGAGAGTGTGGAGCATTGGACGAAGGTCTCGTGGATCTTCTGCCGACATCCACAACGCAGTGATGGAGCTGGGGATGGCGGATCTTGCATACTCCTCCGACGAGCATCTCCAACCCAGCGCCAAGCTTAGCTTATTCTTCAAGGGCGTGGTGACGGGCCTCGAGCGACTCCGGGAAGAGGTCCCAAAGTAGCTAGCCGAGGAATCACGCCAGATCTGTGCAGGAGCCCTCGAGAAGGTGTTGATGAAGGTGGCCTTTCGCAACCCAGGCCTCAACCTCAACGGCGTCCTCAGATCCTTGCCGCCAGATGCTGACGTGGAGGCGCTCAAAGCCCTTGTCGCACCCATTGTAGACAAGGTGAACAAGATCAAGCGGATTGATGGCGACCGCGTAGATTAGGCCGCCAATTTTATCTTTCCCTTGTCGCTGCTGATCATGTTTAGAACAATTTATTAGATATGCGACAAGTCATTTTGTAATATACTCTATCTTAGGCGATGAATGCAATGTTATTTCCTTTACTTGATTCCTTCCTTTATGCGTTTTGCCCTACGCTTTTAGGGAACTTGTCGGTGCAGGCACCTTTGCATGGCTGAGTCTTGAACGTCTGACCTTCTTTGGCGGTGCCGCCTCCGACAAGCAACCTTGTCGCGACTAGCTGCAGCTCACTTAAGTTGTTGAGCGGACTCGAAACAAAGTAAGGGCGCGACTAGCCGCGAGTTGGTTCCTCTGCGCACAGGTTTTCCATACCAAGTACTATCGTTCGAGGAAGATAACTTAAAAAATTTAAAAACTGATTGCTCAAACTTTGGCACTTAGCTTTTCTGTCGTTTGCTTCCCGATAAGGCGAAACTTCCTCGAGCAACGCTTGGCCCATAGTATTATCTCCTCCTTCCCCCTGGTTAACTTGTGCGCGAGGGAACCTTCCTTTCTTTGAGAAAAGAGAAAGAAGAGAAAATAAAGTTATGGAGCCCAGCGGCTCGATATTGCTTACCGGGTGTGGGTGTTGCACAAAGTGTTAGCAAAAACATGCCATAAAATGATGAAAGCATGAATTTGACAAGTTGTGCGCAACACATGAGCTTTACTGATGCACGGGGTCTGCGCCCGGCTTTGTACAAAGGATTACATGCAACAGCGGCAAGACTTGTACAAAAGGGTGGTTCTTTGGAACAGGTTCCGGCAACCGCGCTTCTGAGTAAAACTTACGAAGATGCTCAATGTTCCAGGAGTTGCTCACCGGAATGCCATCTTTGGTCTCAAAGGCGGACAGCGCCGAGGCCTAGTGACTTGTTTCACCCGATAAGGGCCTTCCCACTTTGGCGTCAACTTGTTTGAATTCTTGGCGGACTGAGCAGCGAAGAACAAGGTCGCCTTCCTCGAGGCTTCGGCACTAACTTTGCGGCTATGGTAGCGACGCAAAGCTTCTTGGTAACGAGCAGCTCGTCTGGCTGACGAAGGCGATCCTCCTCAAGGAGCAGCGCGTCATCTTGTCGCAGCTGCTCTTGCTCAAACTCATCATAAGCGAGCACTCGAGGCGATCCAGATATCTGAAGTTCCGTGGGGAGAACTGCCTCTGCTCCATAGACTAGAGCGAAAGGTGTGCGGCGATGGCTCGATTTGGCGTCGTCTGATCGACCAAAGAACCACCGGCAGCTCCTCAATCCAGTTTCTTCCGCACTTGTGCAGCCTGTCGAAAGTTCTGGTCTTGAGCCCGCGGAGCACTTCAGCATTTGCCCTCTCTGCTTGACCGTTGCTTCTCGGATGAGCAACAGATGCAAAGCAGACCTTGGCGCCAAGATCTTGGACGTACTGCATGAAGGTGCGACTCGTAAATTGTGTGCCGTTGTCGGTGATGATCCTGTTAGGGATTCCGAAACGGCAAACAATCAACCTGAAGAACTTGACTGCTGACTGTGTCACCTTCCTCACTGCTTCCACTTCCGGCCACTTTGTGAACTTGTCGATGGCGGCGTACAAGTACTCAAAGCCCGACGACTTCGGGGAAAGGGCGAGGATGTCGAGCCCCGGACGAAAATGGCCAGGATAAAGGGATCGTCTGGAGAGCTTGAGCTGGCTGGTGTATCTGTTTGGAATGGAACCGCACGCTTCACACTTGGTTACTTGTGCGATTGCATCACGGAGGGCTGTCGGCGGAAGAAACCTTGCCGAAAGCTTTGACGGCAAGTGCTCTTCTTGCCAATGTGGTGACCGCATATGCCTCCATGTATCTCGCCAACAGCTTTTGTCCATCTTCCCGGCAAATACACTTCAATTTCACACCGTTGAGTCTTCTTACATGCAGTATCTTTGTCGACAAACTGGTACATACTTGGTGCCGGGCTACTCTTTCCGCTTCTTCTTGCTCTTCGGGAAGTTCTCCTGTCTGAAGGAAATGGACAATCTGCTGCGCCCATGCTGGAGCTTGTGGCTCGACAACAAGGACTAAAGGCACATCTGCTGCTGCGGGAACATCAGCTTCTACGGCAAGAACCTGCGGCTCAGCCGGAGCTTGACGTTCCCCGACAAGCTTGCCGGGGCAATACTTGTCGGGAGCGTCTGCTTCAACGAAACAAACCCTGGGGCTTGTCGGAGCAGACTGCCCCTCAGCGCTGTTGGTGTTGATCTTGGGGACCTTCTTGGCGGTGGCTTCGGGGAGCTCTGCCGGAAAGTAGTCACCAGAGATCAACTTCCTCTTCTTGCTCTGTCCAGTTGATGGTGTTATGGTTGGTTGAGTTAGCTTGAGCACAAAAATCCCTGGTTCCACAGGCAACTTAAGTGCAGCGCACTTTGACAGGCCATCAGCAATATCATTCTGAGCTCTTGGAACATGTTCCATTTGCAGGCCGTCAAAGTGTTCTTCTAGCTTCCTCACTTCATCAACGTAGGCTTCCATCAATGGACTCTGATAATCTTTGGTCACTTGGCGGACGACCAGCTGTGAGTCACCCCTGACAATAAGCTTCTTGATCCCAAGGTCCACTGCGATCCTGAGACCGGCAAGCAAACCTTCATACTCTGGAGTATTGTTTGTTGCTTGCTCCTTGGAAAAGTGCATTTGGACTATGTACTTGAGGTGCTCTCCGGTGGGTGGTATAAGCAAAGACGCCAAAGACCGGGCGCCTTTGCGTAGAAGGCACCATCAAAGTACATCAGCCACCCTTTGCTCGCTTCCTTGACGGGAATGCTTGTCTCTGGAATTTCTTCATCTGGTGTTGGCGTCCATTCTGCTATGAATTCTGCCAATGCTCTGCTTTGGATAGTTGAAGTGCTTTCAAACTTGAGGCCAAAGCTTGATAGCCCAAAGGCCCACTCGACAATCCTGCCTGTCGCTTCTGGATTCTGCAGTATCCTCTTCAGCGGAAAGCGAGTGACGACTGTTATCTCATGTGCTTGGAAGTAATAGCGCAGCTTTCTCGAGGCCATGAGGAGGCCGAAAAGCAATTTCTGCACACCAGAGTACCTTGATCTAGCCCCTTGCAGAAGGGAACTGACAAAGTAAACTGGGCGCTGCACCATCCTTTTCTGCATCTTCTTGCATGCCTGCGCAGATCCGTTCTTGTCGGGACCAGAGCTTGTCGGCGAAGCCCCCTGCTTGTCGCTGGATGTGTCTGTCGTGGTTGCTAGCTCTTCATCCACCTCCCTCTCCGCTACTAACGCAGCACTAACCACTTGATTGGTTGCCGCTATATATAGCAGCAACTTCTCTTGTGGCTTAGGTGCGACAAGTGTTGGAGTGGAGGACAGATATCTCTTCAAGTCCTGCAGCGCAGCCTCCGCTTCGGGAGTCCATTTCATTGGACCTGCCTTTTTCAAAATCTTGAAAAATGGCGGTATGCGTTCAGCAGACCTAGAGATAAACCTGCTGAGAACGGCCACGCAACCGGCAAGTCTTCGTACATCCTTGACGCGCTTTGGTGCTTCAATCTGCTCAATGGCCCTGATCTTGTCGGGATTGGCTTCGATTCCCCGCTGAGACACGAAGAACCCGAGAAGCTTGCCGGAAGGGACTCCAAACACGCACTTCTCGGGGTTGAGCTTGAGGTTGATCTTGCGCAGATTTTCAAAGGTCTCATCCAAATCTTGAACCAGAGTTGCTCTGTCCTTGCTCTTGACCACTATGTCATCCATGTAGGCTTCTACATTTCTGTGCATTTGCGGCTCAAAAGCGTCATGGACTACTCTTGCAAACGTTGAACCAGCATTCTTCAAACCGAAGGGCATCCGTATGAAACAGTATGTGCCACATGGAGTAATGAATGCGGTTTTCTCCTCATCTTCTTCTGCCATGAAGATCTGATGATATCCTGAGTATGCATCAAGAAATGAAAGCAAATCACATCCAGCCGTGGAGTCAACAATCTGTCGATGCGGCAAGGGAAATGGATCTTTGGGACAAGCTTTATTAACATCCGTGAAGTCAATACAAAGCCTCCATTTCCCGTTAGCCTTGGCGCACAACTTCTGATTGGCCAACCACGTAGGATGGAGCACTCCTCGACAAGGCCCGCTGCTTCCAGGTTTCTTGATCTCTTCGCAATGAACTCTTGGCGCTCCACCGCTTGCTTCGACTTTACGCTTGGCGGCCGCGCATGAGGACAAGCGGCCAAGCGGTGCTCAATTACTTTCACAGGAACACGGGGATGTCGACGGTTGCCATGCAAACACGTCGACGTTTCGCCTATGAGGAAAGCAACGAGCGCCTTCCTATTTAGGGTCGAGAGCGACCGATGGTGAATGTACCACCGATGCCGTCCTCCTTAGCGAACACCTTCTTGGTCTTTGGCGGAGCTGCCATCTTCTTCTTGCACTTGCCGGTGGAGCTCGATGGTGCGTCCTCGACGGTAGCGCAACACTCAAGAGGTGCGCTTGCGGAGTGGGCATCGAGCTCTTGCGGACTTGGACTTGGTCTTCTTCCCCGGGAGCTTCAGCGGCAAGTGTTTTGCAATCTGTCACGCCGCTGCATCGGTAAATCTTGTCGGCACAGAGATAAGGGCATCCTTCTTGTCGCCGTGGGCGGAGATGATACTTATCGGGCTGGCATCTTGAGTAAGTTGTAGGCGTAGTGAGAGGCTGCCATGAACTTGGCGAGTGCCGGACGGCCAAGTATCCCATTGTAAGGCAAAGGGAAGTCAAGAACGTCAAATGTGACCCTCTCGATCCTAAAGTTCAGCTCGGCGCCAAATGTTACCGACAACGTGATCTTCCCCTTCGGCTTGCTCCTTCCGGATTGATTCCTTGGAATGTGCGGTCTCTTGAGCTCATTGTCGAGGATCTGAAGCTTACGGAGCACCGTGGAGGAGATCAGGTTTAAGCCGGCCCGCCGTCAACTAGCATCTTGGTGACCTTGAGGTTGCGGATAGTTGGTGAGACCAACATCGGCAAGCACCCGACCGCTTGATTACGATCGGGGTGGTCCTCAATATCAAAGATGATAGGCTTGCCGACCACTTCGGAGGCTTGCGTGACTCTCACGGATGGTTCCGCTGCATTGACCTCCCGCATCCACTTTGCTTGAGTTGGCGGTGGGAAGTATGCAGGAAGCACCTCAAATCAACGCAGAGGACCTCTGTGGCTTTCTGAAACTCCTGCTCATCGGCCTCGTCGTCTTCCATATCTTCGCTGCGTCGTCGTCATCTTCATCCTTATCGCGTCATGCGAGAAGTCTGTCTCCTTGCCGCTGCTTGGCCTTGCATGGCGTCCTCCTGGCCGGGTCTCTTCTTGCTTGGCTCCTCCGGCACCTTCTGAGCCTTCTCCTTGTCGCGCCGCTTCGTACTCAGCCTTCGCTGTTCAACAAGCTGCTCGACCTTCTTGCAGCTCTGGAGGTCATGGCCATTGGTGCGGTGGATCTTGCAAGATCTGCTTGCCGGAGCCCCCGCTTGTCCGGCGCCGCCACGGACTGGTGGTTGGCGTCGGTGACACCTCCTTCTTTGGAGCCACCAGCCTTGGCGTTCTTGTCGCCACCTCCGTTGCGGACTGCTCAACAGCTAGCACTTCTCTTCCTTTCTTCTTCTGTTACCTCGCCACGGCTCTTCTTTGCCGGAGCGGTATCCTCCTTGTCGAGATCCTGCTTACGCATTCTCTCTGAGGAGTCTCCTCCTTCCTCAAAGACGTGCACACTTGTCGGCCAAGGCATACAGCTCACTGACATCCTTGACTTTGCACATCGCCATCTCCTCCCTCATCCTGCGGTTCCGCACGTTCTGATGAAACGCGCTGATCACCACGGCAGGGTGGACATCTGGGATGTTGTAGTGCACACGGCTGAATCTCTGAATGAACTTGCGCGAGGACTCTCCTTCCTACAGGCGGCAGATGAAGGTCACTCTCTTGGCCATGAGGCTTGTGGCCGCCTGTGAAGGCGCCAACAAACTGATGGCATAAATCTGCCCAAGAGGATATGGAGCTGTCCGGCAAGTGCATGAGCCAAGATCTAACATTGGACTTGAGTACCAGTGGGAAGTAGTTGGCGAGGATCTTGTCGTCTCGTCCCCCCGCAGCCTGCACAGCTATGGTGTAGATGCTGAGGAACTCCGACGGATGTGTCCTGCCATCGTACTTCTCTGGTACGTCTGGCTTGAAGTTCTTGTTCTTTGAGCCCTTTGGACTTGCCGCAGCTCACGAGTGAACGCAGGGCAACCTACCGCGTACGGCAAGTCGCCTGGTTCCTCCGCCGCGTGCATGTCGACAGAGGGCCTAGCGCGCTTCTCGGACTGACGCCACGCTTCTCTTCGACGCTCGATGCAAGTTCGAGCATCTTCTTGTTGTCGTTCATGAAGAACTTGGCGCTGATCGCGGCGAGCCCGTGGATCTGAAGACGCGGTGGAGTCGTCGTCGAGGTGGATCCGACGAGTCGGCGATCTTGGCCTTCGGGGTGGAGAGTGCATGGTGGTTGCACCTCCACAAGTCTCGTCGCCACCGGCTCGTGCCTTGTCGTCTTGCCGCAGCAATGATGTAGTTGGTTGCCGCGGAGCGTCGCCGTTGTCAAAGCCGATGAGACTCTGTATGGTGGCCCTCCACTCGTCGACCTTGTCGGCCATTGGAGAATGTCGAGGCGATTGAGCTCTCGCCAGAGCTTCTGCTGGAGTAGTGGGTGGCAATGGTGAACGGTGCGAGGAGCGGGATATGCTCGGACTTGTAACTATGTTAGAAGGAGCAGCATCCCGTCCAGGCGACCGTATTTCGCTTGTGCCAGCACGTTGGCGTGCACGCTGGTCTTGAGGGTCTCGATCCAACGAGCGTATGGTGTTGAGAATACCATGACGCTGTTGGTCCCGCGTCTCCTGAGATGGGCGCGGGGCATGTGCGGACGCCGAGGTTTGCGCAGCCTTGTCCTTGGACTTGGCAGCGTCACGAACTCCTTCGCTGGCGCCCGTTCTTCCGCCAGCGTCTGCTCCACCACCCGTTTGCTCCGGTGATGGTGGGTACAACGCGGACAGCTCCGCTGCCGCCGAAGCCTTCTTCTTCCGTGGCATGTTGAGGAAGATGTTGAAGATGATGAAGATGTCACTCGTGTGAACGCCGGATCAGGTTCACATAGCCTCGACGCCCCCTACCTGGCGCGCCAAAGATGTCGGGGAGGCGGATCGGACCCACGAACACCTATGGGACCGGCGGGCCGTGTCCCTTGTGGTTCGGAGGCGGAGATCGCCTGAAGAAGCGGATCGAGGCGAAGCACACGAGCAGTTTACCCAGCTTTGGAGCTCTCCGGAGAGATAATACTCCTACTGCTGCTTGTCTGATTGTATTGTGTTCTTGCTAGGGAGCACGGAGAGCTACAAAACCTAGCCTGAGTGTCTCTGGTCTCGAACGAGTCGAATGGATCGAACCCCCCCCCCTACCTGGCGCGCCAAAGATGTCGGGGAGGCTGATCGGACCCACGAACACCTATGGGACCGGCGGGCCGTGTCCCTTGTGGTTCGGAGGGGGGCGGAGATCGCACGAAGAGCGGATCGAGGCGAAGCACATGAGCAGTTTACCCAACTTCGGAGCTCTCCGGAGAGATAATACTCCTACTGCTGCTTGTCTGATTGTATTGTGTTCTTGCTAGGGAGCACGGAGAGCTACAAAACCTAGCCTGAGTGTCTCTGGTCTCGAACGAGTCGAATGGATCGAACCCACCCCTACGTTGCGCATGGTCCTCCTTTTATATGCTCAAGGGGTCTCTGACAGGTGGCAACGTAGATGAGGGTACAAATGGAAAAACAGTAGTTGCTACACCTACTTGAACAGTGTACAGTGCAATATACCTAACTCTAACGGCAAGGGACAAAAGGATTAAATGCCCGTCCCTGTCGCCTAAATAGTGCAACAGGGACCGTCAGGTGCGCCCCCGCTCGCCACGATGGCAAGCTTGTCAGCGCCGCTTATCGCTGCTCCCCGCTGGCTGCACAGCCTCTTGACCTGTAGCGCGCGGAATGGTCCGTGGCGACACATTGATGGATGATCTGGAGCGGAGATGAAGAGAGGTTGCCTTCAGCGGCAAGTGCCTTGCAGCGGCTGAATCCTTGTCGGCGTCCGGAGGCTTGTCGCGCTCGAGCCTTCCGGCAAGCTCCTCTTGCCGGGGGTCTTGCCTTCTGCGTGCCTTGAGTGGCCTTCCCGGCAAGCTCCTCTTGCCGGGGCCTTGTCTTCTTGGTTAAATACTTTGTTCTTGAATGGCTCCAAAGGAACCACGGAGGATCTTGGCGGTGACTAGGCAAGCCCTGCCGCGGGGTGCTGCAACTGTCCGTGCATGAGTTCGGGATACTAGGGTACCCCTACTCTAGTACACCGACATTATCCTTAGGGGAATAAGGATATGTTTCTCGATTATGGAGGTGACAAAAAGGTTCGTCATAAAGGGTTACGTCGATGCAAGTTTTGACACTAATCTAGATGACTCTAAGTCTCGGTCTAGATACATATTGAAAGTGGGAGCAATTTGCTAGAGTAGCTCCGTGCAGAGCATTGTAGACATAGAAATTTGCAAAATACTTACGGATCTGAATGTGATGAGACCCGTTGACTAAAATTATCTCACAAGCAAAACATGATCACACCTTAGTACTCTTTGGGTGTTAATCACATAGCGATGTGAACTAGATTATTGACTCTAGTAAACCCTTTGGGTGTTGGTCACATGACGATGTGAACTATAGGTGCTAATCACATGGTGATGTGAATTATTGGTGTTAAATCACATGGCGATGGGAACTAGATTATTGACTCTAGTGCAAGTGGGAGACTGAAGGAAATATGCCCTAGAGGCAATAATAAAGTTATTATTTATTTCCTTATTTAATGATAAATGTTTATTATTCATGCTAGAATTGTATTAACCGGAAACATAATACATGTGTGAATATATAGACAAGCAGAGTGTCACTAGTATGCCTCTACTAGACTAGCTCGTTGATCAAAGATGGTTATGTTTCCTAGCCATAGACATGGGTTGTCATTTGATTAACGGGATCACATCATTAGGAGAATGATGTGATTGACATGACCCATTCCGTTAGCTTAGCACACGATCATTTAGTATGTTGCTATTGCTTTCTTCATGACTTATACATGTTCCTATGACTATGAGATTATGCAACTCCCGTTTACCGGAGGAACACTTTGTGTGCTATCAAACGTCACAACATAACTGGGTGATTATAAAGGTGCTCTATAGGTGTATCCGAAGGTACATGTTGGGTTGGCGTATTTCGAGATTAGGATTTGTCACTCCGATTGTTGGAGAGGTATCTCTGGGCCCTCTCGGTAATGCACATCACTATAAGCCTTGCAAGCAATGTGACTAATGAGTTAGTTGCGGGATGATGCATTACATAACGAGTAAAGAGACTTGCCGGTAACGATATTGAACTAGGTATTGAGATACCGACGATCGAATCTCGGCCAAGTAACATACCGATGACAAAGGGAACAACGTATGTTGTTACGCGGTTTGACCGATAAAGATCTTCGTAGAATATGTAGGAGCCAATATGAGCATCAAGGTTCCTCTATTGGTTATTGACCGGAAACATGTCTCGGTCATGTCTACATAGTTCTCGAACCTGTAGGGTCCGCACGCTTAAGGTTTCAATGACAGTTATATTATGAGTTCATGAGTTTTGATGTACCGAAGGAGTTCGGAGTCCCGGATGAGATCGGGGACATGACGAGGAGTCTCAAAATGGTCGATACGTAAAGATCGATATATTGGACGACTATATTCGGACATCGGAAAGGTTCCGAGTGATTCGGGTATTTTTTGGAGTACCGGAGAGTTACGGGAATTCGTATTGGGCCTTAGTGGGCCATACGGGAAAGGAGAGAAAGGCCCTAAAGGGTGGCCGCACCCCTCCTCATTGACTAGTCCGAATTGGAGTAGGGAGGGGGGGCGCCCCCTTCCTTCCTTCTCCTTCTCCCTTCCCTTTCCTGCCCTCCTACTCCTTCTACTTGGAAGGGCTCCTAGTTCTACTAGGAAAAGGGGAATCCTACTCCCGGTGGGAGTAGGACTCCCCTAGGGCGCGCCATAGAGAGGGCCGGCCCTCCCCCTCCTCTACTCCTTTATATACAGGGAGGGGGGCACCCCTTGGAGACACAACAGTTGATCCTTGAGATCTCTTAGCCGTGTGCGGTGCCCCCTCCACCATAGTTCTTCTCGATAATATTGTAGCGGTGCTTAGGCGAAGCCCTGCGACGGTAGAACATCAAGATCGTCACCAAGCCATTGTGAACTCTTCCCCGACACTTTGCTGGATCGGAGTCCGGGAAGGTCATCGAGCTGAATGTGTGCAAGAACTCGGAGGTGCCGTAGTTTCGGTGCTTGATCGGTCGGGCCGTGAAGACGTACGACTACATCAACCGCGTTGTGCTAACGCTTCGCTTCGGTCTCACGAGTGCGTGGACAACACTCTCCTCTCTCGTTGCTATGAATCACCATGATCTTGCGTGTGCGTAGGAAATTTTTTGAAATTACTACGTTCCCCAACACTAAGTGCTTTCACCACCTGTGAGCATAGTCATTGGGGGACAGTGTCGACGGCCAGCACGGAGCATGCTGCTTCCACTAGGACGTGGGTAGGAGCCCACGAGGCCCGAGGGCGACACTCCAGAGACTCCGGGGCGTGTACATTCCCACTCATTATTATGTGAGAGTGTCACGAGCGGAGACCTTCACAGGCGTGAGCCTTACTTCATATCGCCAGACGAGGGCCCCGCCTTGCGCTGCCCTCGACCACCGTTGGGTTGTCCGGAAACCAAGACGATGCCAAGGGGCAAAGGGGACGCTAGCGGCACCCTCGGCGACCACGGGCCCTCTACCGAGGGAAGGCTCGCCGGTGCCTCCCCGACAGAGGACCTACCTTCAGGCGACGCCTTTCTCCACGCAGCGCGGGAGGGGCCTTGCTCCTGGCTCCTCCCACACAGCCCCCAATGCGCCTCCCCTGGTGGAAGGGGGGTTGCCGTGCTGGGGCTCCACCGCTTCACCCTAATTCACTTGCGACTCATGGTTAGCATAAGCATGTTCCTGAGAGTTTAGTGGTACCCTGCAGCTGTTGTCGCCGGTGGGGTCGGCGAGGTTCTCGGGTGGCTCATGGAAGGCCTCAACTTCTAGCGTCGCCTCTTCCCAACACGGCTCGAGGATAGAGCCGGGGTCATCTTCCGGCGTGTACTCCCGGTCCATCATGCGGCGCATGTAGGCCTCCGGAGCCGTTGCCCCAGAAACCCCGCCGAAGTGTCGCGCGTTCCACGCCATCGGGCCCAGCACGCCGCCCCGAGGACGGAAGGGCGGCATCCTGCCAGGGCCGTAGGGGTCAATACCCACGACCGCGCCCAGCGGGGGAGGCACAGGTGCGCCTGGGCACCCGGCTCCACCGGCTGCGTCGCTGCCGATGAACCCTCCTAATGCGCCTGGGAGCGTGCGAGCGCGACGAGGTCCACAATGTGACTCGACCACGACTTGAGGCGTAGGTCGGGAGCGGAAAGGTGGCGTACCCCTGGTCGCGGCGTCCAGCAGCTCAGCGACGCGTTCCAGCAACGCATCGCGACCGGTCTCCATTAGTCGGCACCGCAACAGCTTGATGTCTACTACACAACCTTCTTCTTGTAGACGTTGTTGGGCCTGCAAGTGCACAGGTTTGTAGGACAGTAGAAAATTTCCCTCAAGTGGATGACCTAAGGTTTATCAATCCGTAGGAGGCGTAGGATGAAGATGGTCGAGGCGTAGGATGAAGATGGTCTCTCTCAAGCAACCCTGCAACCAAATAACAAAGAGTCTCTTGTGTCCCCAACACACCCAATACAATGGTAAATTGTATAGGTGCACTAGTTCGGCGAAGAGATGGTGATACAAGTGCAATATGGATGGTAGATATAGGTATTTGTAATCTGAAAATATAAAAAAAGCAAGGTAACAAGTGGTAAAAGTGAGCATAAACGGTATTGCAATGATAGGAAACAAGGCCTAGGGTTCATACTTTGACTAGTGCAAGTTCTCTCAACAGTAATAACATAGATAGATCATATAACAAGCCCTCAACATGCAACAAAGAGTCACTCCAAAGCCACTAATAGCGGAGAACAAACGTAGAGATTATGGTAGGGTACGAAACCACCTCAAAGCTATTCTTTTGGATCAATCTATAATAGAGTCATACTAGAGTAACACCTTAAGACACAAATCAATCAAAACCCTAATGTCACATAGATACTCCATTGTCACCTCAAGTATCCGTGGGCATGATTATACGATATGCATCACACAATCTCAGACTCATCCAACCAACATAAAAGTACTTCAAAGAGTGCCCCAAAGTTTCTGGGAGAGTCAAGAACGTGTGCCAACCCCTATGCATAGGTTCATGGGCGGAACCCGCAAGTTGGTCACCAAAACATACATCAAGTGGCACATGATATCCCATTGTCACCACAGATAAACACGGCAAGACATACATCAAGTGTTCTCATAAAAGACTCAATCCGATAAGATAACTTCAAAGGGGAAACTCAATTCATCACAAGAGAGTAGAGGGGGAGAAACATCATAAGATCCAACTACAATAGCAAAGCTCAGGATACATCAAGATCGTGCCATAGAGGGAACACGAGAGAGAGATCAAACACATAGCTACTGGTACATACCCTCAGCCCCGAGGGTGAACTACTCCCTCCTCGTCATGGATAGCGTCGGGATGATGAAGATGGCCACCGGTGATGGGTTCCCCCCTCGTGAGAGTCTTGGGAACGGGCTCCCGAGAGGTTTCCGGTGGCTACAGAGGCTTGCAGCGGCGGAACTCCCGATCTATCTTCTGTTCTGGAAGTTTTACGATACGCGGGTATATATGGGTGAAAGGAGTACGTCGGTGGACCAAAGGGGGGGGCACGAGGCAGGGGGGCCCGCCCCCCACCCTCCTGAGCACCTCCCTTCTTTCCTGACGTGCACTCCAAGTCCATTGGGTGGCTTTCCTTCCAAAAATAACTTCTCCAGTTGATTTCGTTCCGTTTTGACTCCGTCTGATATTCCTTTTCCTCGAAACACTGAAATAGGCATAAAACAACAAATCTGGGCTGGGCCTCCGGTTAATAGGTTAGTCCGAAAAATAATATAAAAGTGGATAATAAAGCCCAATATTGCCTAAAACGGTAGATAATATAGCATGGAGCAATCAAAAACTATAGATACGTTGGAGACGTATCAAGCATCCCCAAGCTTAATTCCTGCTCGTCCTCGAGTTGGTAAATGATAAAAAAGAATTTTTAATGCGGAATGCTAGTTGGCATAATTTCAATGTAATTCTTCTCACTCGTGATATGAATATTCAGATCCGAATGAATAAAAAGTAAAAGTTCATATTGATAAAAGAAATAGTAATCATGTCTTCTCAAAATAGCATGCCAAAAGAAAGTTCATCCGTACAAAATCATATAGTTAGGCTATGCTTCATTTTCGTCACACAAAGATGTTCCCAACTTCTATACCCCCGATGACAAGCCAAGCAATTGTTTAATACTTAAAAAATCTCAAACTTTTTCAACCTTCACGCAATACATGAGCGTGAGCCATGGATATAGCACTATGGGTGGAATAGAATATGATGATGGGGATTGTGTGGAGAAGACAAAAAAGGAGAAAGTCTCACATCAACGAGGCTAGTCAATGAGCTATGGAGATGCCCATCGATGGATGTTAATGCGAGGAGTAGGGATTGCCATGCAACAGATGCACTAGAGCTATAAATGAATGAAATCTCAACAAAAGAAACTAAGTGGGTGTGCATCCAACTTGCTTGCTCACGAAGACCTAGGGCACTTGAGGGGACCCATCGTTGGAATATACAAGCCAAGTTCTATAATGAAAAATTCCCACTAGTATATGAAAGTGACAACATATGAAACTCTCTATATGAAAAACATGGTGCTACTTTGAAGCACAAGTGTGGAAAAAGAGATAGTAACATTGCCCCTTTTTATTTATATTTTTTTCTTTTCTTTTTTTTGGGCCTTCTTTTTTTTGGCCTTTCTCTTTTTTTGGGACAATGCTCTAGAAAATGATGATCATCACACTTCTATTTATTTACAACTCAATGATTACAACTCGATACTAGAACAAAGTATGACTCTATATGAATGCCTCCGGTGGTGTACCGGGATATGCAATGAATCAAGAGTGACATGTATGAAAAATAATGCATGGTGGCTTTGCCACAAATACGATGTCAACTACATGATCATGCAATGGAAATATGACAAAAGTAAAGTATGTCATGATGATGATGACCGGAACGGTGGAAAGTTGCATGGCAATATATCTCGGAATGGCTATGGAAATGCCATAATAGGTAGGTATGGTGGCTGTTTTGAGGAAGATATAGGGAGGTTTAAGTGTGAAAGAGCGTATCATATCACGCGGTTTAGATGCACCAGCGAAGTTTGCACCAACTCTCAAGGTGAGAAAGGGCAATGCACGGTACCGACGAGGCTAGAAAAGGCGGAAAGGTAAAAGTGCGTATAATCCATGGACTCAACATTAGTCAAAAGAACTCATATACTTATTGCAAAAATTTAGAAGTCATCAAAATCAAGTACTGCGCACATGCTCCTAGGGGGATAGATTGGTAGGAAAAGACCATCGCTCGTCCCCGACCGCCACTCATAAGGATGCACAAGCCAGGTACACTTCATGTTTCAAATTTGTTACACAACTTTAACCATACGTGCATGCTACGGGACTTGCTAACCTCAACACAAGAATTATTTAAATTCATAATCACCCAACTAGCATGAATTTAATATCACTACCTCCATATCTCAAAACAATTATCAAGTATCAAACTTCTCATAGTATTCAAAACACTCATAAGAATTCTTACAAATCTTGTATGCTTAGCATATTAGGATTAATTAAGAAAATTACCATGCTATTTAAGACTCTCAAAATAATATAAGTGAAGCATGAGAGTTCATATATTTTTCCAAGATAAAACTACCACCATTGTGCTCTAAAAGATATAAGTGAAGCACTAGAGCAAACGACAAACTACCCCGAAAGATATAAGTGAAGATCAATGAGTAGTCGAATAATTGTGCAACTATGTGAAGACTCTTTAACATTAAGGATTTTCAGATCTTGATACTTTATTCAAACAGCAAGCAAAACAAAATAAAATGACATGATGCTCCAAGCAAAACACATATCATGTGGTGAATAAAAATATAGCTCCAAGTAAAGTTACCGATGAACGAAGACGAAAGAGGGGATACCTTCCGGGGCATCCCCAAGCTTAGGCTCTTGGTTATCCTTGAATATTACATTAGGGTGCCTTGGGAATCCCCAAGCTTAGGCTCTTGACACTCCTTATTCCATAGTCCATCGAATCCTTACCCAAAACTTGAAAACTTCACAACACAAATCTTAACAGAAATCTCGTGAGCTCCGTTAGCGAAAGAAAACAAAACACCACTTCAAGGTACTATAATGAACTCATTCTTTGTTTATATTGGTGTTAAAACTACTGTATTCCAACTTCTCTATGGTTTATAAACTATTTTAATAGCCATAGATTCATCAAAATAAGCAAACAACACAACGAAAACAGAATCTGTCAAAAACAGAACAGTCCGTAGTAATCTGTAACTAACGCAAACTTATGGAACTCGAAAAATTCTAAAATAAATTGGTGGACCTAAGGAATTTGTCTAGTAATCACCTGCAAAAAGAATCAACTAAATATCACTACCAGTAAAAAGTTCTAGCTAATCTCGTGAGCGCTAAGGTTTCTGTTTTTTACAGCATGATCATAAAGACATCACCTAAGTCTTCCCAAAGGTTCTACTTGGCACAAACACTAACTAAAACATAAAACCACATCTAAACAGAATCTAGATGGATTATTCATTCCTAAACATAACCAAAAAGCAAGGAACTAAAATAAATTGGGTTGCCTCCCAACAAGCGCTATCGTTTAACGCCCCTAGCTAGGCATTATGATTTCAATGATGCTCACATAAAAGATAAGAATTGAAACACAAAGAGAGCATCATGAAGAGTAAGACTAGCACATTTAAGTCTAACACACTTACTATGCATAGGTATTTTGTGATCAAACAACTTATGGGAACAATAATCAACTTGCATAGGAAGGTAAAACAAGCATAACTTCAAAACTTTAAGCACATAGAGAGGAAACTTGATATTATTGCAATTCCTACAAGCATACATTCCTCCCTAATAATAATTTTCAGTAGCATCATGAATGAATTCAACAATATAACCAGCACCTAAAGCATTCTTTTCATGATCTATTTGAATAGAAATTTTACTACTCTCCACATAAGCAAACTTCTTCTCATTCGGAATAGTGGGAGTATCATAAGAGACTTGAACACTAAAAATTGTTTCCACATTAAAAGTGTAATGTTCAGAGAAAGGGTACTCATAATCATGACAAGTTTTATAAATATAATCATCACTACTCTTTATAGCATAAGTTTTATCACAATAATCATCATAAGTAGCAACTTTGTTCTCATCATAATCGATTGAAACCTCTTCCAAGATAGTGGAATCATTACTAAGTAAAGTCATGACCTCTCCAAATCCACTTTCATAAATATTATAAGATTCAACATCCTCCAAAATTGTGGGAACACTACTTCCTAAAGTTGACACTCTTCCAAACCCACTTTCATCAATATAATCATCATAGGTAGAAGGCATGCTATCATCATAACAACTTTGCATATCAAAACTTGAGAGGCTAAAAATATCATCATTATTAAACATAGCATCCCCAAGCTTGGGACATAATTAATTGCAGCAAATATATTCTGAAATATGTCATCCTCATTAAACATAGCTTCCCCAAGCTTGGGGCTTTTCATATCATAGGCATAATCACTCTCATCATTAATAGTATGGATCGCACCAACAGTATAGCAGTTATTATATTCTTCCAAGTAAGTGCCAAAGATTTTCAAGATCATAAGAAGTATCATTATCTTCCCAATCATAATCATCAGAACAAGCAATAGGCATAACGAGATCATCATCAAGTGTATCATCTTCATTTTCATGAGGCACAGCAATAATAGGAGCAACTTTATTTGGGAGAGATATCTTTTTACCTCTCTTCCTTTTTCTTTTCTTCTTCTTCACCACATCATGTGTGGGTTCAATCTTCTTTTTGGATCTCCTTATTAATGAAATTGGTTGAATAGAAGGCTCCTCCTAGTTACCTGATTCATCATAAGAAATAATAGGAGGCTATTGGGAGGTCTCTTCCCTTTCGTTAGCATTTTTTTCATCTTCTATTTGTTTTCTTTTCTTTATGTAATTGGCAATATAAGGATTTTCAATGCAATTCACCGCACAATACATATAAATCTTCTCTAGATCAAAATCAAGAAATTTATCAAGATTAAATTTTGGAATACCCTCGATTATAATGCTTTCATTTCTTCATAACCCAAAAGAAGACTAAGCTCTTTATGATGCTCAAGGGTAATCAAATTATCACAATATTT
The DNA here is from genome assembly GCA_021605145.1 of Aegilops bicornis. Lineage (NCBI taxonomy): Eukaryota > Viridiplantae > Streptophyta > Magnoliopsida > Poales > Poaceae > Aegilops > Aegilops bicornis. The sequence continues at coordinate 325,041,845 of CM038672.1, read as the reverse complement.
GGACACGACTTGATCATGAAACAAATAGCATTGGAGCTTTAAATGACCATGTTCATTGCAAAGTTCACAAGGGGCGCGAAAAATATTGAATCTTTCAGCACATTCATCTAGCTCTTCTTGTAATCATGCTCATCATTCAAAGATTTAGTGCCAAACAATTTAATGCATTCTTCTTCTAACACTTTGGCACAATTTTCCTTTCCATCATACTCACGAAAGATATTAAAAAGGTGAAGCGTATGAGACAAACTCAATTCCATTTTTTGTAGTTTTCTTTTATAAACTAGACTAGTGCTAAAACAAGAAACAAAAAGATTCGATTGCAAGATCTAAAGATATAGCTTCACTTACCTAGCCTCCCGGCAACAGCGCTTTAAAAAGAGCTTGATGTCTACTACACAACCTTCTTCTTGTAGACGTTGTTGGGCCTGCAAGTGCACAGGTTTGTAGGACAGAGTAAATTTCTCTCAAGTGGATGACCTAAGGTTTATCAATCCATAGGAGGCGAGGGATGAACATGGTCTCTCTCAAACAACCCCGCAACCAAATAACAAAGAGTCTCTTGTGTCCCCAACACACCCAATACAATGGTAAATTGTATAGGTGCACTAGTTCAATGAAGAGATGGTGATACAAGTGCAATATCGATGGTAGATATAGGTATTTGTAATCTGAAAATATAAAACAGCAAGGTAACAAGTGGTAAAAGTGAGTGTAAACGGTATTGCAATGATAGGAAACAAGGCCTAGGGTTCATACTTTCACTAGTGCAAGTTCTCTCAACAATAATAACATAGATAGATCATATAACAAGCCCTCAACATGCAACAAAAAGTCACTCCAAAGCTACTAATAGCGGAGAACAAACGTAGAGATTATGGTAGGGTACGAAACCACCTCAAAGCTATTCTTTCGGATCAATCTATAAAAGAGTTCGTACTAGAATAACACCTTAAGACACAAATCAATCAAAATCCTAATGTCACCTAGATACTCCATTGTCACCTCAAGTATCCGTGGGCATGATTATACGATATGCATCACACAATCTCAGATTCATCCAACCAACATAAAAGTACTTCAAAGAGTGCCCCAAAGTTTTTACCGGAGAGTCAAGAACATGTGCCAACTCCTATGAATAGGTTCATGGGCGGAACCCGCAAGTTGGTCACCAAAACATACATCAAGTGGCACATGATATCCCATTGTCACCACAGATAAACACGGCAAGACATACATCAAGTGTTCTCATAAAAGACTCAATCCTATAAGATAACTTCAAAGGGGAACTCAATTCATCACAAGAGAGTAGAGGGGAGAAACATCATAAGATCCAACTACAAGAGCAAAGCTCGGGGATACATCAAGATCGTGCCATAGAGGGAACACGAGAGAGAACACGAGAGAGATCAAACACATAGCTACTGGTACATACCCTCAGCCCCGAGGGTGAACTACTCCCTCCTCGTCATGGATAGCGCTGGGATGATGAAGATGGCCACCGGTGATGGTTTCCCCCTCCGGCAGGGTGCCGGAATGGGCTCCCGAGAGGTTTTTGGTGGCTACAGACGCTTGCGGCGGCGGAACTCCCGATCTATCTTCTGTTCTGGAAGTTTTACGATACGTGGGTATATATGGGTGAAAGGAGTACGTCGGTGGACCGAAGGGGGGGGGGCACGAGGCACGAGGGCGCGGCCCAGGGGGTGGGCGCGCCCCCCACCCTCGTGAGCACCTCCCTTCTTTACTGACGTGCACTCCAAGTCTATCGGGTGGATTTCCTTCCAAAAATAACTTCTCCAGTTGATTTCGTTCCGTTTTGACTCCGTCTGATATTCCTTTTCCTCGAAACACTGAAATAGGCATAAAAACAGCAAATCTGGGCTGGGCCTCCGGTTAATAGGTTAGTCCCAAAAATAATATAAAAGTGGATAATAAAGCCCAATATTGCCTAAAATAGTAGATAATATAGCATGGAGCAATCAAAAATTATTGATACGTTGGAGACGTATCACAGCTCCCGTGTCACTATGAGTGCGGCCCTCATGTTTGCTTGCTCCCGTCGGGTGTGCGGCGTCGTCCCCGCCGCGTAGCTCGAGTCCCTTGCGGCGGCCCGCGCGCGCCGCGGGGTAAGGGTGGAAGGAGTCGGACCACGCCGCCCGCGCCCCATGGCGTTTGGCGGTGCGCGTGCCGCCTGGAGCGCGGAGTTGAGGTATTCTTGGGCGGACGATGCTGCCTGGGCTGGCCAAGCTACCCAGTAGTCGGCGTCGGCCCTTGGGTCGCCGGACATCGGCGCTGCAGAGTGTTGGTGGGTCTGCTGATGGAAGAGAGGCTTCGGCGCACCCCTACCTGGCACACCAAATGATGGATTTCGGGTTCTGGCAAAACCCTTGAGGTTCGAACACTGGGGTGCGCACGAAGATATCTCCTCCCCCTAGCTCACGCTCTCACCACAATCTCAAAGCTCAGCATGTCGAACTCGTAGAACAAAGGACACAGGGTTTATACTGGTTCGGGCCACCGATGTGGTGTAATCCCCTACTCCAGTCTGGTGTGGTGGATTGCCTCTTGGGCTGAGGATGAACAAGTACAAGGGAAGAACAGCCTCCTGAGGAGAGGTGTCCTTGAGCTCGGTGAGCTTGTGTGGTTGAGGATGATCTGAGTGGCCCAAGATCCCTTCTTGTTGCCTCCTACTATGGTGGCTAGTCCGACCCTGGTCCTCTTCCCAAATGTAGGCAGGAAGGGATCCAACAACGGCCAAATTTGAAGGGAGACAACCAGTACAAGTTATCCTAACTAAAGGTGGTCTTCGCCTGCCAAAGGCTCTGGTGGTGACACCGTCCTGGGCTCCACGGGGACCCACGTCCTGTCGTCCTGCTGGTCTTGGTCTTGTTGCACTGATACGACAAACTTCGCCTGATGCCTCGGGACTCCTTGCCTACGCTTGCCTCTTTAGCACGAAAGAGGAAACGAGTACACTGCGTGCGCTGGCGCCCGCCTGGCCTTGGTCGTCATGGCTTGCGTCACAAGGAACTCGCGAGGTGCCCCTCGCCTTGATCTCTTCGCTCCTCGCGAGCTAGCCTAGTGAGGCCGCCCCTGAGGAGGTCTTGCGTAGTCCGCCTCATGAGGCTTGGCCCCTCGCGAGGGTCTTGAGTGTTTGCTGATGAAGATGGGCCGTACAGGGCCGCTGGTGGAGCCACGCCATGGGCCGCAGGCAGGCATGTCTAGGGACGCTGTTCCTAGGACGCTGACACTACTCGGATGGCTTCCCACATAAGACACCCAACCCGCGGTAGTACAACACTACACACAGTTGTCAGATATTACACTATGAGTTAGCAGCATATGATAGTGCAGTTCCAGAATCAGATCCGCAACATTTTGTCAGAAGTATCACTCAGTCAAGACATATGCCCATCGCAATTATCGAGTGTTTGGTGGCATATTCTTCTTATATATGGTGAGCGTGTATCCCCAGTCATACCAGTCACTCATACGAGATACGGCAATGATGAAGCAAGTATACCTAAGAAAGTAAGGATTCAACAACCCCATGAGTCATGCAAATGAAGATAAGCAGAGATACATATCATGTAATGTAAGGATCAACAAGTTCTAGAGCTGACAACGCAGAATCAACAGTCTTGACAATGGTTACCAAGGCTAATATTCCCGCACCCGACAAGGTGATATCATGAACTCTTATCACCCTCTTGTATGATTGGCCTCAACAATGAGCTCGGTACAGTTACAAGCCCCGAATATATGTCATATATGTGCGGATCCAGGTCAGAAAACAAGCACAAGGAATGATGCCAAAATATTGCTTTAACCACATACATGGTCATACGAAGAATATACGTGACCAAGCTATTTCAGTAAGGTATCCTGACAAAGAAAATCTTGACCGTCAAAAGGTGAGACTGACAACTGTCGGATTTCGGGTTCCGGCAAAACCCTAGAGGTTTGAACACTGGGGTGCGCACGAAGATCTCTCCCAACCTAATCACGCCCTTAGCCTCACCGTGATCTCAAGGCCTAGCTCAACGAACCCGCAACACAAGAGACACGAGATTTATACTGGTTCGGGCCACCATTGTGGTGTAATACCCTACTCCAGTGTGGTGTGGTGGATTGTCTCGTGGGCTGAGGATGAATAGTTACAACGGAAGAACAGCCTCCTGAGGAGAGGTGTTCTTGTGCTTGGTGAGTGTGAGGATGAACAGTTACAAGGGAAGAACAGCCTCCTGAATCAGTTCGTCCCCTCCTACTGTGGTGGCTAGTCCTATTTATAGAGGCCCTGGTCCTCTCCCCAAATATTGAGCGGGAAGGGAGCCAACAACGGCCAAATTTTAAGGGAGACAACTAGTACAAGTTATCCTGACTAAAGGTGGTCTTTGCCTGTCAAAGGCTCTTGTGGTGACGCCGTCTTGGGCTCCACGGTGACCTTCGTCCTGCCGTCCTGCTGGTCTTGGTCTCGTTGCACCGATATGGAAACCTTTGCCTGATGCCTCGGGACTCCTTGCCTGCGCTTGCCCCTTTAGCACCAAAGAGGAAACGAGGACACTATGCACCCTGGCGCCCGCCTGGTGCCCGCCTGGCTCCAGTCGTCATGGCTTGCGTCACAGGAACCACGCGAGATGTCCCTTGCCTTGATCTCTCCGCCCCTCGCGAGCCAGCCTGGTGAGGCTGCTCCCGAGGAGGTCTTGTGTCGTTCGCCTCGCGAGGCTTGGCCCCTCGCGATGGTCTTGAGTGTTTGCTGGTGAAGATGGGCCATACAGGGCCGCTGGTGGAGCCACGCCGTGGGCTGCAGGCAGGCAAGTCTGGGGACCCCCGTTCTCAGGACGCCGACAGTAGTCCTCGGGCCCAAGGCGCACTTGGACTTGGCTTCGAGGCGAAGCCAAAGGGCAAGTGCGGAGCACCGTGGGCCCCAATAGCCTGCGGCCTTGGTCGATGTGTGGTGATTGATTGGACATGGGCGTCTCCGCTTCCCCACGCTGCCTCGGCAACTGACCGACTTGACGAGTCCCTGCTGCATGCAGAAAAGTATCATCATTACCTATGATCATGGGGATCGTTGGTTGGCCTTCTCTTGCTATAAATGAGGAGGGGGGCGGAGCCCCCGTTGCTCATCTCTTCCTGCTCTACTCGCTTCTTCTTCCTCGCTCCATTGCTAGCAGCAAAATCCGTGGCGCCTGCGAAGAGGTTCTCGGCCGCGGAGAAGGGGAAGGCTCGCGAAGAGTGGCCCGGCTCCCCGCCGCCCTGATGACCCACAAGTATAGGGGATCTATTGTAGTCCTTTCGATAAGTAAGAGTGTCGAACCCAACAAGGAGCAGAAGGAAATGATAAGCGGTTTTCAGCAAGGTATTCTCTGCAAGTACTGAAATAAGTGGTAACAGATAGTTTTGTGATAAGATAAATTGTAACGAGCAACAAGTAACAAGAGTAAATAAAGTGCAGCAAAGATAGCCCAATCCTTTTTGTAGAAAAGGACAAGCCGGAACAAACTCTTATAATAGGAAAAGCGCTCCCGAGGACACATGGGAATATCGTCAAGCTAGTTTTCATCACGCTCATATGATTCGCATTCGGTACTTTGATAATTTGGTATGTGGGTGGACCGGTGCTTGGGTGCTGTTCTTACTTGAACAAGCATCCCACTTACGATTAACCTCTATTGCAAGCATCCGCAACTACAACAAAAGTATTAAGGTAAACCTAACCATAGCATGAAACATATGGATCCAAATCAGCCCTTACGAAGCAACGCATAAACTAGGGTTTAAGCACACACTCTAGCAACCCATCATCTACTTATTACTTCCCAATGCCTTCCTCTAGGCCCAAATAATGGTGAAGTGTTATGTAGTCGACGTTCACATAACACCACTAGAGGCTAGACAACATACATCTCATCAAAATATCGAGCGAATACCAAATTCACATGACTACTAATAGCAAGACTTCTCCCTTGTCCTCGGGAACAAACGTAACTACTCACAAAGCATATTCATGTTCATAATCGGAGGGTAATAATATGCATAAAGGATCTGAACATATGATCTTCCACCAAATAAACCAACTAGCATCAACTACAAGGAGTAATCAACACTACTAGCAACCTACTAGCACCAATCCCGGACTCGGAGACAAGAACTGGATACAAGAGATGAACTAGTGTTTGGAGATGAGATGGTGCTGGTGAAGATGTTGATGGAGATTGCCCTCTCCCGATGAGAGGAGCGTTGGTGATGACGATGGTGATGATTTCCCCCTCCCGGAGGGAAGTGTCCCCGGCAGAACAGCTCCGCCAGAGCCCTAGATTGGTTCCGCCAAGGTTCCGCCTCGTGGCGGCGGAGTCTCGTCCCGAAAGGTTTCTTAATGTTTTTTTCTCATCGAAAGACTTCATATAGGAGAAGATGGATGTCAGAGAGCCACCAGGGGGCCCACGAGGTAGGGGGGCGTGCCCCAGGGGGGGCGCCCCCACCCTCGTGAGCAGGGTGTGGGCCCCCTGGCCTTCATCTTTGGCGACGATTTTTCTTTATTTATTTTAAGATATTCCGTGGAGTTTCAGGACTTTTGGAGTTGCACAGAATAGGTCTCCAATATTTTCTCCTTTTCGACCCGAATTCCAAATTGTCGGCATTCTCCCTCTTCATGTAAACCTTGTAAAATAAGAGAGAATATCCATAAGTATTGTGACATAATGTGAAATAATAGCCCATAATGCGATAAATATCGATATAAAAGCATGATGCAAAATGGACGTATCACGCCCAAGCGCGGGTGCGCCCATCTCCGTAAGCACACCGCTATCCCCGCCGTGGCTGCCCGCGGCCGCGGCGGCGTCCCTTCGCGTGGCGGGAGTCGCCCATGTCGTGGCAGCCCCGTCGATGAGGGGAGACGCGCCATGGTCGCACGGCCTCCCCGGCCGTGCTTCCACTCGGCAGAGGTGATGCCAGAGTTCGTTGTGTGGTTGGGGAACCCGGCCGGCACCTGGCTTCAGCTCCCGCATTTCTTCGCCGGCGAGCTGCCAGCCACAGGTCCAGGCGGGCTCTGGCTGCAGGCGGACGGCTGCTGCAGCAGAGCTTCCGGGGTCACGGTTGAGGTCTCCGTCACGATCAACGCAGCACTAGCCCGCAGCTGGCAGACGTTCGCCCGTGCACGCGGCCTTGGCAGGCGGCGCACCCTTCACTTCAAATACGATGGCAATGCGACCCTCTACGCGAGGGTGTTTGGAGAAGATGGCCACCGCGTCGGGTGCTGCCCTGAGGACAACGATGGCGATGAGGTGCTCGGCCTTGGCGGCGGTCGTGACAAGGACGAAGCTGGACCCACCCTCGGCGCCGATCACGGCTCGCCAAGCTACGGTGGCTCTTCCTCCGGTGACAGCTCCACCAGCAGCGGCTATGACCAGCCGCCGCGCCCGCTTCGAGGGCGGCAGCGGGTCGTCTCGTCGTTGCGCCTCGGTGAAGCGTGAGGAGGGGTCTGGCTGAGCCCAGGAGAGTGTCATGGATCCATCCTCGCGAACTGCTGCAAGGCACGCGTCGCTTTTGTTTCGTTCTTCCTTTCCTTCCTGCATTGAGAGAGAGACAAGTATGGGGCCCGCGGGGGCGTGCAACAAGCTATGATTTCCAAGTCGTTATGCTGTGTTTATTGTTCCTGTGTCGCATCGCAATATCAATGTTTTACATAGGCATGTAGGAATAACTTAGCTTTGACATGCTTGAAGTAGTTTCTGCCTCACGAGGCGCACATTTCTCAGTACCTGGCAAGGCGTCTAGGAACTGCAAAAATTTGTTAGGAGATCCCGAGCCCTGGTCGCAGGCGCCGCTGGCCATGACCCAGCGCCTCGCATCGTGGTACCCGAGGGGCACGGATTGAGAGAGGTGCGCCGGCTTGCGGCTAGAACGAGGGTGCCTCGTGAAAAAATAGACAAGGCGCTCACGAGGGCACTTGTCCAGCCCCCTCGCGAGGGACGCGAGAGAGAGTACAGGTCAAATAGAGAACCGAAGGCAGAAATAGAGGCAGAAGGCGATGGAACAAGACCGGCAAGGAACACTAGAAAGCAAATTTTGATTAAAGACGGGCAAGCTAACTACGGAAAGCAAATGAAAAGCCGCGTCCGGCACCTAGTCTAGTCTTCTTGTCTTCTGACCAGCGCGGAGCTAAGTGCTGCCACTAGGACATGGGAGGGAGCCCCAGAGGCCCGAGAGTGGCACTCCTGAGACTCCGGGGCGTGTATAGCCCCACTCATTATTACATGAGAGTCACGAGCGGAGACCTTCACAGGCACTGGGCCTTCTTCACAGGCGCTGGGCCTTTCTTCATGGGTAGAACTTCTGGAGGTGCTGGATGTTCGGGCGTTACGGATGGGTACCCGTCCTGCGTCTCCAGCGCGGCGCCCGAACAGAGACGTGGGCGACCCTAAACGGGCCCTCCCACATGGGTGAGAGCTTATGCAGCCCCTCCCTGGAGAGCACCCGCCTTAGGACTAGGTCACCCACCTCGAGCGTCCTGGGGCGGACGCTGCGATAGTGGTACCGTCGCAGCGCCTGCTGATATCTTGCCGCCCATAGCGTGGCTTCATGGCGGCGTTCCTCCCCCGGCACGAGGTCCATCCCCCGCATGGCTTCCTGCTACGCCTCATCAAACGCAAGGACCTGCGCGGAGCGATGCTTGACATCGTGAGGGAAAACAGCCTCTGCTCCGTAGACGAGGAAGAATGGGGTCTCGCCCGCCGGCTTGGTGGCGGTGGTGCAGATGGACCACAGCACGGACTGGAGCTCGTCATGCCAGCCCCTTCCGCAGGCCTCAAGCTTCTTCTTGATGGTCCTTGTCTTGAGGCCTCTCAGGACCTCCGCGTTGGTGCGTTCGGCCTGACCATTGCTCCGGGGGTGCGCCACCGAAGCATAGCAGATCTGCGTTCCAAGGTTAGCACAATATGTCTTGAAGAGATTGCTAGTGAGCTGCGAGCCGTTATCGTGATGATGTGGTTGGGGACCCCAAACCGGCTCACGAGAACTTTGATGAACTTGACCGCGGAGCCGACCGGGATGGGGAGGACGACTTCTACCTCTACCCACTTGGTGACCTTGTCGATGGTGACGTAGAGGTAGCGGTAGCCCCTAGGCGCTCGAGGGAACGGGCCCAAGATATCCAGCCCCCAGACCGTGAATGGCCACGAGAGTGGGATGGTTTGGAGGCCCTGAGCCGGCTGATGGATCTGCTTGGCGTGGAACTGACAGGCCTCACAGGACTTCACCAGCTCAATCGCGTCGTTTAGTGCCATAGGCCAGTAGAATTCGCTACGAAACACCTTGCTGACGAGGGTCCGTGACGACGAGTGGTGCCCGCAGTCCCCGCCATATATGTCGACTAGAAGCTCTTTCCCCTGCTCCCTGGAGATGCAATGCAAGGAAACATCATTTGGCCGCTTCCTGTATAAATCACCGTCGTGGATGCAGTATGTCGTGGCCTGTCGAGCCACACGCTCCGCGTCCTCCTCCTTCTCCGGCTGCGTCCCTTGCGTCAGGTATTCCTTGAATACCTTGGTCCAGCACCCCTCCTGAGGCTCGAGCGCCAAGATCAAGCGCGCTCCCGAGGTCGGGCCGCAGGCCGGGGCTCCCGAGGCAGGTGGTTGATGAAGCTCCTCCCGAGGCAGCGCTATTCTTGAAAGTGGTGGTGTTGCCGATGGCTTGAAGAGCCGCTCCTCGAAGACGCCAGGCTCTTGGGGTAGCCGCTTGGATGCTCTCCTGGCGATGTCGTCGGCTTCTTTGTTGGTGCCACGGGGCACGTGCTGCAATTCCAGGCCCAAGAACTGCTTCTCCATCTTGCGTACCTCCACGAGGTACGCCTCCATGTGCTCGTCCTTCGGCTCATATACCTTGTTGGAGAAGTTGACGAGGAGCTGCGAGTCGCCCTTGATGGTGAGGCGATTCACCCCCAAGGCCGCCGCAGCCTTGAGAACAGCTATGAGGCCTTTGTACTCTGCTATGTTGTTGGATACCTTCTCGCCCTGCTGGAAGCAGAGCTGCACGACGTAGTAAAGCTTGTCCTGAGTGGGTGAGATGAGCACTGCTCCAGCCCCCTGCGCCCTGGCGCGCAAAGGCGCCATTGAAATACATAACCCAGCCGTCTGGCGCTTCACTCCCCGGCGAGAGGGACCGATCCTCGCCTTCTTGTAACATCCCAAAATTCTAAATTTTGGAATGTTATAAACACATAGATAGTTTTGTATGATTGTTTGATTAATTGACTGAAAGTGAGTGAGTTCGAAACTTTTTGAAAGTTAAATGAGAGGGAATAAAAGGACTTTCCCAAACTTTCATTTTTGCTTTTATGATCTTCGGGAATTCAAATCCTTTTCATCACAAAACCCTGGAGAGAAGATGACATGACTTCTTCCATTTATTTAAATGACAAGGGTGTTGAAAATATTTGAATTTCATTTGGAAAATATTTCCAATTCTGAAACTTTATGCAACTCAATGATTTTCACGGCGAAGATAAAATGACTTCTTCGTAACATATGAAATACGAGTTGGGAGTTTCAAAGAATTAAATTCAAAGTTCTTTTGAATTTATTTTCAATTTGGAGTTATTTGAGTTTTATTCAAATTATTTTCTCCAAAAATAAAATATATGGAAAATAGGGTAACATGATTCCCTACATCAGAAAATTGGAGAGAAATTAATTTGAAGTCATTTTGGTATTTTTAAAATGATTTTTGTTGGATTTTATTAGAGCAGAAGCACTCTTTGCTTTATTTGAATTTGTGTGAATTTTATTTAATGCTATAGAAATGTCCATGTTGTAGGAAATCTTTTTCTGAAAATTTTGATATATTATATGCCTATATAAAATTTTTATTTCTTTGGTTTTATTATTATTTTTGTCTCTGTTTTAAAAAAAATGTTAAAAAAAAACTTCCCTCGAACTGGGCCGGCCCCGCTCCCAGCCAGGCCACGGCCAAGCTCCGCGCCGCCTTGCCGTCGTCCCCGACCGGGACTCCTCCCCGGAGTCCGGCGCCGCCCCGCCACCAGCCGCCGCCTCCCCTTGCCCCTTCCCCACGCCACCTCCTCGCCTCCCCGCCTATTTAAGTCGGAGCCCCGGCCCCGTTTCCCCCTCTCTCTCCTCGCCTCGCTCGTCGCCCCCGCCGCCGAATCCGCCGCTCCGCCGCCCTCCGCCACCTTCGCCCCTAGCCGCCGTCTTCGCCCTTCGCCGACCAGGGCCACCACCGAGTTCGGCGCCACCTTCGCCTCATGAACCGCCGCTTGATGTCATGGTTGGCCATGCGGCGGACCCGTTAGCCGGTAAAAACATGGCCCGATCCGGTTTATTTTTTTCAGTTTCGTTTAAAAAAAAGGTTTTCTCTTTTAATCTAGTTATTTAGTGAACGTTCGCCGGTTAGGTTTTCACAGCGAACGAATCCGTTTGTTAGGTTTTAGCAGTGAACGTTCGCTATTTAGATTTTTCCTTTTCTGTTTATATACGCCAGGGACCTATTTGTGATGATTTCCTTTACAGATTAGTCCCTGTTTTTCAAACGACCATAACTTTTTACTCGTTAGTCCAAATTCAACGAAACCAACGCCCACTTCTTTGTTATGATCTCCTCTATCCAGTAATCCAACTCAAACATGTTTTTGCAAGTTTAAAAAATTGAATTTGATCAGATTTGAATTCAAACTTCATTTGATCATAACTTGAGTTTCGTAACTCCGATTTAGTTGATTCTTTTTGCAAATCGAAGCTCTTGACCTAAACTTTCTGATAAGGCCAATTACACATGGTTTTGGTACTGTTAGAAACTGTTTTATGTTGCAAGAGTTATTTGCTTGGTTTTGATGTTTTCCGAATCGTACTCTTCGTTCTTTCCGATCTTTTGAGTGATTGCTTATGTGTGATTACTATTGCTTGATTACGATAGATTAACCGGAGTGTGACGAGTAGAGCTATCAAGAGTTTTGAGTGCGAATCATCTTCATCAACTTTGCAGGCAAGTAACACTTGATCATACTTTTTCTACTACCTAGTTTTTATGCATTAGATCTATTCCTCAAACACTTGCATGATTAGGATGTAATTAAAATTGTGGGATGGGAAGTAGTTGAGGTAGTACCTATTACCTGTTTTACTTATGAAACCTTGGGAGTTACTTCTACGTTTGCTTATTTGCCATGCTATGCTAGTAGACGTGGATTGGGTGAGTGTATCCATGACAGATGTGAGATTGTTAAATTAATGGTTTATTTAAGGTGGCAACTTAAACACACATCTGGGTGGATTGAGGCACCTGGGGTATCCAGTGATTGTCAGTTTTTTTGGGACCGCCACCCAGGCTCAAAGGGATCATGAGATTATTCAAACTAGTAACTTCCGTGTGCAGCCACAAGCCATTATGGGCTCTGGCATAGTTGAGTAAGTCGTGCGAACTCTTATAGTGGTGGACTAGCGGATGTAGGGGATGTAGGTGTGCGGTCTACCCGTCGTAAGGTGCTAAGCGCACGAAAGACTATGTCTCGGTCATCCGTTTCTCAAACACCACTGCAGTCACGAGAAACCAAACGGAGGCGATCGAGTCTTGTGGGGAAAAGTGCGCAAACCTCTGCAGAGCGTATAAACTAATCATGATTAGCCGTGTCCCCGGTTATGGACATCTTGAGTATCTAGTAGTTGAATATCATGTGAATCTCATCATGTTACTTAAATAAAAAAATTGTTTGGGTTTTAATGAGTACTTTTAATTGGGATTGAGGATGCTGTCAACCATTCTCAATGTTTCACAACCACCATGATAGTTAAATAAATTTATTCCTTTGCAGTAGGGAAAAATTGGATTTTCATAAAAAGCTGTAACCATAGAACTTTCCACCAGCCATATATGCATGTAGTATAGCCAATTCTTTCATTACTCTCTATGTGTTACATTGCGGCATATTCCATGCTGTTGACCCGTTTTCGGGCTGCAACTTTTCATGTTGCAGACTTTTCAGACGACGAGTAAGTGATACGTTAGGGTTACAATTTCCTATACTCAACTTTGCCGTTGGTGTTGATGGGAATCCACAACCTTGTTGCTTCCGCTATATTTTGGATCGAGGTAATAGTATTTACGTTATTTCATACATGTGATTTACCTCTGTTATAAATCCTTCGAGTAATCGTGTGTGTCGACATACCGATCCGAGGATGACACGAAAGCACGAAGACTTGATCCATTCGAATTCGGTCGCTACAAGATGGTATCGAGCACATGTTGACTATAGGACGTGACCCTAGAAACTGACAAGCCCATAGGAAAGATTTTTCTCTACTACTTCATTTTCAAAAAGATCTTTTACCTCTCTTCTCTTCTGAGCTTATTCAAATATTTCCTTTTAGTGAGACAATACACCTTTTCCCCTTTTGACCACTCGAAGATTCGGCTGATGAGACCACTCCAAGGAGACAAGATATCGGACAACCAAGACCATTTGGAATGAAGAGGATTTTACCGTGTAAATGGAAACTACAACTGTTGAAGACTCCGAAGACTATGAGATTTTGAAGGCTTTGAAGAATTTCCGGATTTGTATGACCTAGGAAGGTTACGCTTAGGGAACTTGGCAGACTATGGAAGTTGTCAATACCCGAGATCAAGGTGTATCGAAGAAAGACTGGAACACGGAGCATCAGAATTCAAAAGTTTTGTCAAGAAACCCTAAAGCAGGAGATATCAACTATGGAGAGATAGCTCATGGAAATGACAAGAGCAGAAACATGGATATTCATGACGTTATCGTCCATTTATGCTATTATCACCGTGCTGGGTTAAGCATGCATATGCATGGAAGGATTGGATAGTAGAAGTCTGATGGAGCACCTATCAACAAGAGGTGAAGTTTTAACCTCAGCTGATGTAACACCGGGATCTGGGGTAGTACATCAAGGATTTTAAGATGGACCTACAAGAAGCAATATTTTGACAAGAAGACAATTGGTGAAGAACCCAGGTCCCAGAAGATTAAAATAGCCAAGCTAGAGGAGCAAAACCTTGAGACATCAGATTAAATCGAGGTGAAGGGCGATGAGGATCATGGTCCATGTCAAGAAAGTTTAAACCAGAAGTCTGGAATGCAACTCCAGAAATATTAAAGGACGTCACAAGTGATTTCACGTCAACAGAGATGATCTGGAAGAAGAACTTGAGTAGGACAAGCATGATCAGAAGGAGCCATCGGAGACATGAACAAGACTTGAAGAGTTTGACGACTTTGAAGATTTATTGACCTTTAGAAGACCAAACCCCTGTTATATACCTGAGTTAGATGCGACGATTGTGAGCTGTCATTTGTTTGATGTTTTTCCGACAGCCACAATAAAATCTGTCTTTTCAAAACTTTGTTTGTATTGTGTGCATCCCTCTCTATCTCTCTTATCCCACCCCAAAACCCATGGACCCAATAAAGGATGAATGGAGATGAGCTTATATTTCCTGGACCGATGAATCAATTGGAGACAGACTGATGGATTCAGAACATGGAGGAATCACATGGAGAATAACCCGATAGTCAGAAAAGATATGACCCAGCATGCTCTTCAGTGCTTTGAAAGAGGTGCTGCAACTTGATGGAGGATATACCAAACTATCCATGGATGGCAAAGAGTAACCACTTGGGAAGAATTTAAGTTGACTTTGCCAAAGTCTCGATTTGTGTCCCAGAAGTTGAAGCCTTATGGAAAGGATATGAAGAAACCTTGTGCATACAAGCTTTGTGGAGAAATAGGACACAACCATAAAGAACACAAGGACGAATACCATCATAATCGGAGGATTACCAAAGGAGTTAGCCGAGGATCTCAAGGAACTTCAGTTGGAGATTGTTCCCAAAGGTTTCGTTGCAGTAATGGAAGTTCAGTTTACATTGTTGGAAAAGATCCGTGAAGCTCAGAAGGATGACAAAGAGATTGCTGAGGTAAAAGAAAAAGATGAGCAAAACGAAAGGCCAAAGGTTTTCATAAGGATGAACACGACACCTTATGGTTGAGGATAGTGTATATATGTGCCAACAATGCAAAGATCAGGAAGTTAATACTTCAGGAGGCTCATGACTCACCATACTTGATTCGCCCTGGAAACACCAAGATGTATTTGGATTTGAAGGAGTGTTTCCGGTGGACTGGTATGAAGAAGGATATTGCGGAGTATGTAGTCGTAGGTGATGTATGCGGAGAAAGTAAAAGCGAGCATCGAGAAGCCGCCAGGATTATTGCAGCCTATGCCGATACCCGAATGGAAGTAGGATAAGCTTGGCATGGATTTCATTTCTGGATTTCCCAGAACCCGATTGGGATATGATTCTATCTGGGTAGTAGTTGATTCGCTTGACCAAAGTGGCTCACTTTATCCCAGAGAAAACCACCTATACAAGTGCGAAGTTGGCCAAGATATATATTTGAGAAAGGATCGTATGTCTGCATGGAGTTCCGAGGACCATCGTAGAGGAACACAATTTACCTCAAAGTTTTGGAATCGGCTGCACCAGACTTTGGGTACTAGGCTAGAGTTCAGTACAACCTTTCATCTGCAGACAGATGGATAGACCGACAGAGTCAATCAGATTCTGGAGGACATGTTGAGAACGTATACGCTAGATTATGGATCTAGTAGGGATGATAATCTACCTCATGCGGAGTTTCTCATTCAACAACAGCTACTAAGTCAGTTTGAAGATGGCCCCTTTTTGAAGCCTTGTATGGGAGAAGGAGCCAGACACCGTTGATATGGGATGAAGTTGGAGACCGTCAGTTGTTTGGACCAAATGTGATCAAGGTTGTCAGAAGAGAATGTTAAGTTGATTCGAGATAGGTGAAGGTAGCTCAGTCCAGGCAGAATAGTTATGCATACTCAATAACGCAAGGAGGTAGTCTATGAAATCGGAGACAGAGCATATCTTTGTGTGCCACCTCTGTGAGGAGTTAAATGATTTGGAATTAAGGGAAAGTTAGCCCCGCGATTTGTAGGACCATACGGAGTTTTGGAGCGTATGGGAGAAGTGGCTAACAAGTTGGAGTCACCCGAAGGACTATGGGAGTTCAGGATGTGTTTCACGTTTTCCAGTTGAAGAAGTGCCATGCAGAGATGGCCAATATTCCCCTGTAAGGACGCTTGACCCTGGAAAGGATAATGATGTTCCACAAAGTGGAGTATGGACTTCATAAGTATAGTTTTTATCTCGGTATGTGGGACATCCCACGAGGATGAAGAGATGAATTACTATTGGATATAAAGGAGGTATGATGTTGGAAATATGGATCAATGGAAATTCCATGATGAGTCTGAGTAATCATGTCCTAGTTTGGTGCCAATAGAAGGAAGGAAGACAGTACAATTGGATGGATTTTAAGTATACTAGAAAGTTGGAAGTTGGAATAATGATCAGTTGCCCCGAGGATGTGTTCAAGGATTTTAAGTGATGAGATGGGCCATAACCCACAGACTCCAGGACCTGCCAAGAAGCAAGCACATTCTTGCTAAACGAAAACCCCTGGAAGAAGTTACGACTTGTCTTGCAGACGATCTTATAGGAGTTTACGCAAAACCTGAGAGTTGCTAAGGACCGATAGATGTTTGTTTGGCTTGCAGAATCAATGGATTTATCCGAACTTGGTTCGTCGACAAGAGAAAATTCTGCAATGCTTGTGAGGATGACCGAGTGTTAGAATGCGAGATTCGCTAAACCAAGTACAAGGCAATGATTTGGAGTGCGGGATGGATTGATCACCATACCGACTTACTCTTATTATTCGCTTTGCTATATGGGATGGTAAATCTGAGTGACTTACCTATAGTAGAGAGACGACGATCAAAACCCTGTTTAAACCTTAGAATGGTATAAGAATTATTTTCCCTTGTACACGGCAGTTGTTGCCAACCGTAGGTTATACGGTGAGATTCAACCCAGACCCGTTTTCTGCAGGAGAAACCATAAATTGTTGACCACCATGAGATATCGATAGTTGTTTAGAATTGGCGCGGACCCGTGCCTAAGAATACCCAGTCTCGGAATAACCTTACCCAGAGTAAAGGACAAAAGAATTGAGGAAAAGGTTATGCCACTACCGGAAGAGCCCAGAGAAGGAATAATCTTTACGATTTGAGAAGACCAACACTGTCAACGATAAGGATGGAGTATATGAGTTTTGATGGAACCGTAACCATACTTCTAAGGGTGGTAGCACCCGAGACCCCCTGCGATGATCGATGGATTTCTGAGAAGACCCCCAAACCCTAACCTATTTCTTGCTAGCCTCTCCGAATCTCGAGGACGAGATTCATTTTAAGGGTGGTAGTTTGTAACATCCCAAAATTCTAAATTTTGGAATGTTACAAACACATAGATAGTTTTGTATGATTGTTTGATTGATTGACTGAAAGTGAGTGAATTATAAACTTTTTGAAAGTTAAATGAGAGGGAATAAAAGGACTTTCCCAAACTTTCATTTTTGCTTTTATGATCTTCGGGAATTCAAATCCTTTTCATCACAAAACCACGGAGAGAAGATGACATGACTTCTTCCATTTATTTAAATGACAAGGGTGTTGAAAATATTTGAATTTCATTTGGAAAATATTTCCAATTCTGAAACTTTATGCAACTCAATGATTTTCACGAGCGAAGATAAAATGACTTCTTCAAAACATATGAAATACGAGTTGGGAGTTTCAAAGAATTAAATTCAAAGTTCTTTTGAATTTATTTTCAATTCGGAGTTATTTGAGTTTTATTCAAATTATGTTTCTCCAAAAATAAAATATATGGAAAATAGGGTAACATGATTCCCTACATCAGAAAATTGGAGAGAAATTAATTTGAAGTCATTTTGGTATTTTAAAATGATTTTTGTTGGATTTTATTAGAGCAGAAGCACTCTTTGCTTTATTTGAATTTGTGTGAATTTTATTTAATGCTATAGAAATGTCCATGTTGTAGGAAATCTTTTTCTGAAAATTTTGATATATTATATGCCTATATAAAATTTTTATTTCTTTGGTTTTATTATTATTTTGTCTCTCTGTTTTAAAAAAATGTTAAAAAACTTCCCTCTAACTGGGCAGCCCGGCTCAGCCAGGCAGCCCAGCTCTGTGTCGCTTGCCGTCGTCCCGACCGGACTCCTCCCGGAGTCCGGCGCCGCCCCGCCACCAGCCGCCGCCTCCCACCCCTTCCCCACGCCACCTCCTCGCCTCCCGCCTATTTAAGCCGGAGCCCGGCCCGTTCCCCCTCTCTCTCTCGCCTCGCTCGTCGCCCCTTGCTTGAAGCCGCCGCTCCGCCGCCCTCCACCACCTTCGCCTAACCGCCGTCTTAGCCGCCTTCGCCGACCCGGGCCACCGCCCGTGTTCGCCGAGCCACCGCTTCGCCTCTTGAGCCGCCCGTGTCGCCGTTGACCGCCGCCGGCCGAACCCCGTTTAGCCGGTAAAAACCGCCCGGCCCGATCCGGTTTATTTTTTTTCAGTTTCGTTTAAAAAAAATGGTTTTCTCTTTTAATACAGTTATTTAGTGAACGTTCGCCGGTTAGGTTTTCACAGCGAACGAATCCGTTTGTTAGGTTTTAGCAGTGAACGTTCGCTATTTAGATTTTTCCTTTTCTGTTTATATACGCCAGGGACCTATTTGTGATGATTTCCTTTACAGATTAGTCCATGTTTTTCAAATGACCATAACTTTTTACTCGTTAGTCCAAATTCAACGAAACCAACGCCCACTTCTTCGTTATGATCTCCTCTATCCAGTAATCCAACTCAAACATGTTTTTGAAAGTTTAAAAAATTGAATTAGATCAGATTTGAATTTAAACTTCGTTTGATCATAACTTGAGTTTCGTAACTCCGATTTAGTTGATTCTTTTTGCAAATCGAAGCTCTTGACCTAAACTTTATGATAAGGCCAATTACACATGGTTTTGGTACTGTTAGAAATTGTTTTATGTTGCAAGAGTTATTTGCTTGGTTTTGATGTTTTCCGAATCGTACTCTTCGTTCTTTCCAATCTTTTAAGTGATTGCTTATGTGTGGTTACTATTGCTTGATTACGATAGATTAACCGGAGTGTGACGAGTAGAGCTATCAAGAGTTTTGAGTGCAAATCATCTTCATCAACTTTGCAGGCAAGTAACACTTGATCATACTTTTTCTACTACCCAGTTTTTATGCATTAGATCTATTCCTCAAACACTTGCATGATTAGGATCTAATTAAAATTGTGGGTTGGGAAGTAGTTGAGGTAGTACCTATTACCTGTTTTACTTATGAAACCTTGGGAGTTACTTCTACGTTTGCTTATTTGCCATGCTATGCTAGTAGACGTGGATTGGGTGAGTGTATCCATGACGGATGTGAGATTGTTAAATTAATGGTTTATTTAAGGTGGCAACTTAAACACACATCTGGGTGGATTGAGGCACTGGGGTATCCAGGATTACTGTTTTTTTTGGGACCGCCACCCAGGCTCAAAGGGATCATGAGATTATTCAAACTAGTAACTTCCGTGTGCAGTCACAAGCCATTATGGGCTCTGGCATAGTGGAGTAAGTCATGCGAACTGTTATAGTGGTGGACTAGCAGATGTAGGGGATGTAGGTGTACCGGTCTACCCGTCGTAAGGTGCTAGCGCTTCTGAAAGACTATGTCTTGGTCATCCGTTTCTCAAACACCTGCGATCTGAGAAACCAAGCGGAGGCGATCGAGTCTTGTGGGGAAAAGTGCGCAAACCTCTGCAGAGTGTATAGACTAATCATGATTAGCCGTGTCCCCGGTTATGGACATCTTGAGTATCTAGTACTTGAATATCATGTGAATCTCATCATGTTACTTAAATAAAAAATTTGTTTGGGTTTTAATGAGTACTTTTAATTGGGATTGAGGATGCTGTCAACCATTCTCAATGTTTCACAACCACCATGATAGTTAAATAAATTTATTCCTTTGCAGTAGGGAAAAATTGGCTTTTCGCAAAAACTGTAACCATAGAGCTTTCCACCAGCCATATATGCATGTAGTATAGCCAATTCTTTCATTACTCTCTATGTGTTACATTGCGGCATATTCCATGTGCTGACCCGTTTTCGGGCTGCAACTTTTCATGTTGCAGACTTTTCAGACGACGAGTAAGTGATACGTTAGGGTTAAGATTTCCTATACTCAACTTTGCCGTTGATGTTGATGGGAATCCTCAACCTTGTTGCTTCCACTATATTTTGGATCGAGGTAATAGTATTTACGTTATTTCATACATGTGATTTACCTCTGTTATAAATCCTTCGAGTACTGCGTGTGTCAGCATACCGATCCAGGGATGACACGAAAGCACAGAGACTTGATCCATTCGGGTCGGGTCGCTACACTTCTTCAAGCCCCGAGGCGTCCGTCCATTCTGCCACGAAATCAGCGAGCGCGGCTCCCTTGATGACCCTGGTTGTGCTGAACTCCAACTGAAATGCCTGCAGCTCGATGTTCCACTCTGACTCTCCCGGCGGAGTTGGGGCTCCTAAGCACTCTCTCCAACGGGTAGGCCGAGACGACCTTGATGGTGTGACCTTGAAAGTAGTGCCACAGCTTACGCGAGGCCACCCAGAGCGCGAGCAGGAGCTTCTGAGGCATGGGGTATCGTGCCCTCGCATCCCGCAACACCGTGCTGACAAAATACACAGGGTGCTCGACGAGGGCGGGTGCATTGACGAGGCTCACGACTTCCGGAGGTTGGGGCGCCTCCTGAGACGATGAAGCCCCCAAAGTCTGGTCGCTCGTTGGGGCCTCCGCAGGCCCAAGTGCGCCGTCTTGCTGAGCCTGGTCCTTTGCTGACGTCGCCGCAGCCCTCGCGGTACCCTCTGGGTCTTGCGCCGGCTCGGCTGAGGGAGCGGCTTGGCACGACGTATCCCTGACCCGGCTCTCTTCCCGGACCACCACCAGCTCTGTTGGCGGAGTAAGGTGTGGCGGCAAAATCTGACACCGAGGGCTCGAGAGGTCGGGGCGCCATCATCACTGGAGGGTTGGTTAGGTATCTCTTGAGGTCTTGAAACGCTTGGTCGGCCTCCGGGGTCCACTCGAATGGCCCCTTCTTTTTCATCAGCTTGAAGAATGGTAGGGCGCGCTCTCCCAGCTTAGAGATGAAGCGCCCCAACGCAGTCACGTGACCGGCAAGCTTCTGCATCTCCTTAAGGGTTTTTGGTGGACTCATGTCTTTGATTTCCTTGACCTTCTCTGGGTTGGCCTCGATCCCTCTATGGGACACGAGGAAACCCAACAGCTTGCCGGAAGGGACACCAAACACGCATTTCTCTGGGTTGAGCCGCAAGTCCACCCGACGCAGGCTTTCGAAGGTCTCCTCCAGGTCCTGAATTAAGGTTCTCTCCTCCCGAGACTTCACCACAATGTCGTTGACGTAGGCTTCAGCGTTCCTCCCTAGCTGCTGATCCAGGGCGATGTGCATCAGCCGTTGGAAGGTTGCGCCCGCGTTGCGCAGCCCGAACGGCATGCAAGTGTAGCAGTATACCCCGCATGGGGTCAGGAAGGCCGTCTTCTTGACATCTTCTACCGCCATCTTGATCTGGTGGTAGCCTGAAAACGCATCCAAGAAGCACAACAGGTCGCACTCGGCAGTGGAGTCGACGATCTGGTCGATGCGAGGAAGCGGGAATGGATCTTGGGGGCAGGCCTTGTTTAGGTTGGTGAAGTCGACACACATGCGCTCCTTTCTGCCTTTCTTGGGAAAAACGACCGGGTTTGCCAACCATTCAGGGTACCGGACCACTCGAATGACACCTACTGCCTCCAGCTTGCGGGTTTCTTGGACGATGAAGGACTGCTTCTCCGTGGACTGCCACCGCGCCCTCTGCTTCATAGGGCGTACATTGGGGCACAACTTCGAGTGGTGCTCAATCACTCCTCTTGGGACCCCTACCAGCTGATCGGGCTCCCAGGTGAATACTTCCTTGTTTGCGTGCAAGAACTTCACCAGTGCCTCCTCTTGATCGGGGTTGAGGTTGGCACCTATGGTGAAGGTGGCCCCCGAGGACCCATCTTCCTCGACCGGCACCTGCTTGGTTTCCGCCCGGTCTTGAGTGAACAACTGATTCTTCTTGGTTGGTGCGGCTTCCTTAATTCCGGAGGTGTCCGTGCCGGCCGGTTGCGCCATCGTGGCGGTCTTGAGGGCAAGCTTGAGTGCCACCAGAGCCTCCTTGGTATCTCCTACTATGGTGAGGATGTCCTTGCTCCCAGGCATCTTCATGAGGTTGTAGGCCGGATGGGTCGCCGCCATGAACTGAGCCAGAGCCAGTTACCCGAGAATGGCGTTGTACAGGAGGCCGATGTGGGTGATGTCGAAGTCGATCAGCTTGGTGCGGTAGTTGTCACAAATGCCGAAGGTCACGGGCAGGCGGATCTGCCCCAGAGGACTGGCGGAGCCGCCGCTGACTCCAGAGAACGGCTTACTAGGGCGAAGCCACATGAGTTGTACTTGAAGAAGGTTAAAAGCTTCCACAGAGAGCACGTTGAGGCCGGCGCCGCCATCGATAAGGGTCTTGGTGACGACTATGCTGCAGATGGTGGCGTGCAGAGCATTGGGAGCACGCCGAGCCGACAGTGGTGACAGGGTGATCCCCCGAGTCGAAGGTTAGGTCGGCCTTGGGCGCCGCCCAACCCGGGGGAGCCCCTGCCGCGTGGGGGGTGGCACCAATCTGGTGGAAGAACGGCTTGGTGTGGCGGTCCGAGGGCGGCGCTTGCGAGCCGCCGAGGAGGGCCGCGACCGCGTGGGGCGCCGGTGCCGCGAAGCGCGCGGCGAAGAGGCCGCGCAACTCCTCCCAAGATGCCACCATGGATCCGGGGAGGTTGAGCAGCCAGGCGCGCGGCACGCCAGTGAGGGCCATGGGAAGAAAATTGGCATGACCTTGTCGTTGCCCAAGCCTTAAGGACGACATCCTCGTACGCCAGAAGGAAAACCACCGGGTCCGCTGCACCGTCGTAGCGCGGTGGCATCTTCGGTTGAACTTGGGCGGCCACTACACCTGCCGTAAGGCGGGGGCCAAGGCTCGGAGCCCCCTGGCCCCGCCACTGGCACCAGTCGTCGGAGCCAGAAGCGCGACGCCTACCATGGGGGCAAAGCGCGGTGGTGGCGAAGCCTTGGTCGGCGGAAGGAAAGCTCGGCGCACCCTACAGTGCGCCAAATGTCAGATTTCGGGTTCTGGCAAAACCTTGAGGTTCGAACACTAGGGTGCGCACGAAGATCTCTCCCTACCTAATCATGCCCTCAGCCTCACCGCAATCTCAAGGCCTAGCTCAACGAACCCGCAACACAAGAGACACGAGATTTATACTGGTTCGGGCCACCGTTGTGTGTAATACCCTACTCAAGTGTGGTGTGGTGGATTGTCTCGTGGGCTGAGGATGAACAGTTACAAGGGAAGAACAACCTCTTGAGGAGAGGTTTTCTTGTGCTTGGTGAGTGTGATGATGGTCTGAATCAGTTCGTCCCCTCCTACTGTGGTGGCTAGTCCTATTTATAGAGGCCATGGTCCTCTCCCCAAATATTTAGCGGGAAGGGAGCCAATAACGGCCAAATTCAAAGGGAGGCAACTAGTACAAGTTATCCTGGCTAAAGGTGGTCTTCGCCTGTCAAAGGCTCTGGTGGTGACGCCGTCTTGGGCTCCACGGAGACCTTCGTCCTACCGTCCTGCCGGTCTTGGTCTCGTTGCACCGATATGGAAACCTTTGCCTGATGCCTCGGGACTCCTTGCCTGCGCTTGCCTCTTTAGCACCAAAGAGGAAACGAGGACACTGCACGCGCTGGCGCCCGCCTGGCTCCAGTCTTCATGGCTTGCATCACACGAACCTTGGAAGATGTCCCTTGCCTTGATCTCTCCGCCCCTCGCGAGCCAGCCTGGTGAGGCCGCTCCTGAGGAGGTCTTGTGTCGTCCGCCTCGAGAGGATTGGCCCCTCGCGAGGATCTTGAGTGTTTGCTGGTGAAGATGGGCCGTACAGGGCCGCTGGTGGAGCCACGCCGTGGGCCGTAGGCAGGCAAGTCTGGGGACCACCGTTCCCAGGACGCTGACAACAACAAAGGTATGATGATTTTGCGTGACCATTAGGGTCCGAATACCCAAGTGAGTTAAAGGTCGTGATTCCATATGGATCCACACAAGCATACCCTATAGTCCTACTTTGTTCTACAAGGATTCCATATCCCGCTACCCGCTTAAAATGGTCAGTGTGGAATATTCAAGTACATTCTGTCAGGCCCAAGATTCCTTTGCAACCTCAACAGTTTGAATTCAGCGGCAGTGTTAAAGCATCTCACAGCCTATTACCACAGATGGGTATACCGACAACATGAGAAAGTTAGGAGATAAACAATCAGTTCAGGCCAGGTATACTCAATGGTGGAGCCAAGTACACGGACAACGTGTCATGAAAAGTATGTTTCCGCCAGCACCCCTGTCAGGACAGTCTCCAGATGCTCATGTGTGAGGTATGCTACAACTATAAATCCATACCCCTTTATATTGCTCACGATAGAAGGCAGTCAAATCTTTGGTACATATCTCATGTTTCAGACAAAGGAACAAATCAAGATAAGTCAGTACCACCGGTGAGAAGTTAGCTTCTATCAGGAGAATGGCCATGATTCTCAGCATTTATTGAATTTGGAAGACATGTATTTATTTGAGCAACCCCATGGCAGAAGTGCAAAGTCTCATGACCAAAGGAAAATTTATGCTCAGATCCATTGGACATCACCGCAAATATGAAAGAATCAACATCAGCAAAAGGATTTGGTATATGACCAAAAACCCGTTAGAATTTGAGAAATGTGAAGCAAACCACTCCAGAACAAGGTAAGTAAATGATGTGAAAATCAGAGGGAACAATAAACAAAGGAAAAGTATACCTGAGTTAGAAACGGTTTTCTGAAGGTATATTCATACTTGTTCTCGGAGCAACCAAATCTCGAGGACGAGATTTCTTTAAGGGGGGAAGGTTTGTAACACCCTGGTTTTTGGCCCTTTATTTTTCTTCTTGATTTATTTGGTTTTTGCTCTGATTTTCTTTTTGGAGTGGATTTGTGGACTTGAAACCTGGGAGATCATCCTCATTTCTTCTCCCAAGTGGGTCATCATTCTTAAATCTTTCCCTAGATCATGTCATTTCCATTCTAGCTCAACCTCAAAAATCTTTTGTAAGGAATATTCCTTTTTGTATTAAAGGAATAACCTTGTCTGCCCTAGGTTGTGAAGCAGCCTATATTTCTATCTTCCACAAAATTCCCAAATAATTCTTATAATTTCTTTGGATCATATATACCCCAAATATGTCAAAACTTTCCTGTCCTAGCCCAAAAATAATTCCCCAATATTTATTCTTATTTCCTGTCCAATGTTGTTTTCTGTGAAGGAAGTGCCACCTATCCTTCCCTAATGGATCCCAAACTTTTTGGGCATGCTTTTACATCCAAATCATTGCCTCATGCTAAAATTCAAATTCATTTGCCTAGGCAACCTTCCTCAGTGATTTTTCAAAGTTTCTGTCAGACAGAAGCCATTGTGAAGGAAGTACTAGCTAGGAGTTCCCAAATGAGTTGAAATTTTGCATGCCTCTTCATGTACTCATATCATAACCCTACTCAAATTTTTAGCCTCATCCAATCATCTATGTTAGCACAACATCAAATCTTTGATTCTGTTAATATTTTCAGGCTATGAAGCAAGTACAATTTATATTGCTTCATTCATTCTGAAAAATTACCTGATCATGTTCCTACCCAAATAACTTCTCTCTACCAAATTTGGGATTATTTCAACAATCCATGTACTCACCAATCTTATTCCAAGTTTACGGGCGGAGAGGATAGTTGTGAAGGAAGTACCATTTTGGCAAGTCAATTTGGTATGAAAATTTTACAGCACCTTCATATGTCCATATCATGAGGCTTTGCCAAGTTTCATCTCATTTAAACACTCTAGGTGAGTGCATCATCCAAATCTTTATTATGTACTATATTTGCAGTTATAAAGCAACTATGCTTAATTTTGCTCCGTCTCCTTCCAAAACCCCTCGAATTATAATCCTTCGTATACTAAACCTCCCTGACATCAAGCTTTCCTCTTAAACTCACTAAGTTGATCACAACAGAGCGGTCAAGTTTGCTACAGAAAACTTGTGAAGCTTGTTTCTTTCTACTCTCAATGCCTGTGATCGCTTCATTGCTCCAGGGCTGCTCTATCTTGGAGGGATTTCACCGTAGACAACGTTTGCTTGCCTGTCAAGCCCTCTCCATGCCAATCTGCCCGGTGACCATCGTTTTGGCATGCAGTAGACGCGCCCCGAGCGTCGTTTTGCTTCGGGCCCTCTCTTGCTCAGCGCCTCAGCATGCACGGGCGTGTCTCGCAGCTCTGCCTCGTCGTCCTCTTCTCCCTGGACCCCTCTCCTCCACTTTCGCTCGGCTGGCTCTCATCGCCCTGCTACCATGGATGAATCAGAGCATTGTTGTCTTCCTCCTATGGCCGTTTCTTCCCCGTGCCCCCCTGGCCTCCTCTGTCCTGTGAGATCCTCCCCTGTTCCTCTCCCGTCCCCAATCTCCAAGGTCGCGAGTGTGCCCACGCATCCGCGGCTCCGGCCACGCGTTCGCGGCAGCCGCCGGTTTGGCCACCCCTCCCCTTGCTTATTTAAGCCGCCCCGGGCTCGTCTCTTCTCACCATCCACTCCCTCTCTTTCCCAGAACTGCCCCGACCACTCATCCGAGCTCGAGGAGTTCCCGAGCTTTCCCATGGCGCCTCGGCTGCCGCTCCCTTCACTCTAAATTCCGGCGAGCCAGACCCTCTCCCTCCTTCTCTCCACTACCAGATGAACCATCGCACTCCGGTGGACCTCCCCAGCCCCTCACCCGACCGCCGAAGGACCGCAACCCTCTACCCCAAGCATGCCGACACTGTGTCTACCACGATCACACCTCCACTCATCCCGAGCTCCTCGACGGCCGTGCGTTGCACCGGCGGACGCGCCTCGCTTCCCCGAGCATGCTGGAAGTCGGAGCACGGCGAACGCTGGACGGAGCCGCACGGAGTCCATCTCGGGGCTGACCGGTCTCACCTCGCCCCTGTGCTGTTGGGAGGAAGAAGGAGAAGGCCAAGAGGACAGAGAGAGATGAGGCGGGACCCACCTGGCGGCGCCACAAGGCCCGGCCCCGCCCTGCCAGCGTGGATAAGTGGAGGCGTACTCCACCAGAATACGTCTTCCCTTCCCAGAAGCGTATTCTTCTTCTACTTTAACCCAAAATGCGCTTTCACTCAGTGAAAGAGTATTTCCAGAAGATGCGCTTTCTGTTTTTCAGTTAGGGGCCAATTTGTGAAGATTTTCTTTACAAATAGGTCCCTGGCAGTCAAACCCTTATATCTTTTCACTCGCAACTCCGATTCAGGTGATTCCAAAGCCCACTTCTTCATTTCGTCGAGCCCGTTCTGTTGGTTTCATTTTCATGATGTTTTCACACTCTGAAAATGACCATTTTTCCCTTGCCCTAGTTTAGCCCCCTTTGAGAGTGAAAGTTTTCCGGCCATTCTTTCCGCGAGCTTCCCGCACTTCTTTCCGGTGAATCCAGTTCCCTTAGGCAAGCCACACCCTCCGTTTGCATGATTGCAATGCAATTCCATGGTTTAAATTATTTAAACTTATTTAAAATATTGCATTAGCTATGTATGATTTGTTCATGGCATTTCTTGGAATTGTGTTGATCTTGCTACTGCCATGATGTTCATTGGATTCCTAGGACTAATATTTTGCAGATGATGAGGATGACATGTTGCCTTTGGATTATTAGTGGCCCGTATGATTATTTGTATGATAGTATTTGATATTATGCTTTGGAGTATTACTTTGGATATGATGCTATCATGTTGACCTATGGTTAGCTATGTTGTTCTTGTTATTGGATTAGTAGTTTCTTGGTACTTGGAATCCTCATGATCTTAGTTGATATGCTACCCTCGGAGTATTAGGTTATGACTATATTGTTCTCTGGATTACTTGTTGGATATTTCTATGACTTGGATCACATGTTGATAGATGATATCGGTGTATCAATTATCTCAGATCTATTTTTGGGGACAAATTCCGTCATTTCGTTGGTCAGGTGCCACCGAACCGGGCTTTTCCAGTGCAACCACATTTGCCTCTATGGGAGGTCCCTAATCCGGTCTATTGTTATGCCTCTCGCCGGTGCGTCCACCTAGGGAAGGTTATGCGCGTGCGCTAACCTGATCAGGTAGGCCGATATAAGCCTTGTGTGCCCGAGTTGTTTGCGTGCTTTTGTCCCCGTTTGGGACCGTTTTTGTTTTGCCACGACGGTGGCCATTGGGTGTCATGAGGTGACATCAAGGCCACCCAGGACTGATCCCAAAGGGGAGTTGGTCGGAGTGGCCGGAAGAGTGTCATGGCAGTAGACTCGTTTTGTCAGAACACTGTTGCTCCACCCGAATGGGAGCACGAGGCCATAGGTTCTGTGATGTGGGTACAGTGGGCTAGTGTGTGTTTAATCTATTGATAGCCGCGTCCTCGGTCATGGGCACAAGTTCGTACTAGGTCACACCGTCCGATCAACACTCACATGACGTAATGACTTATAGGTGATTTATATGTTGATATATTGTGAGTAGTAACTGTTTGGCAGGATGTTGATGATGATATTGGGACGATCTTGAGGATGGTCATTCAGTTTGTGATGTGGTCACACGGTGATCACGTGGAGGTATTGATCACGAGGTGATCGAGGTGACTTATTGCTTGGTCAGATAGCCAAGAGTGAGATGGTTCCTGAGATGGTGGTTTAGCAGTATTTCTAATAATATCATATCATGTTTAGTAGTTGCTTCATCATAGTAGTTGTTAATAGGCTCGACGAGACGAAGAAGTGGGCATTGGAATCACCTCATTTGGAATTGTGAGCAAAAAGTTATAAAGGTTTTTCTGCCAGGGACCCATCTGTAATTACAATAATCATAAACAGGCCCTCGACTAGAAAACAGAACACGCCTTTGGGGGAATACGCTTTCTAACAGAGAAAACGTAAACTTGGTCGAAGCAGAGCGAACGTACGCTTTCCGCGACTGCAAGCGTATTCGGGAAAACTCGCGTCCACTTAAATGACATGGCGGCGAGGGGGTCAACGGCCAGAGACCGACATGTGGGGCCCGCGAGAAGGTGGGGCCCGCCTGGCCTTCATCTTCAACTGCCTCCATTGGCGCCCGACGGAGCAGAGGGAGGGGCGCGGTGCCAGCGTTCGCCCGGGCGGCTCCGGCCACCTCCGGCGGAGCGCCGGGTACCAGCATGCTCGCCGGAGTACGACACGTCGGGCAGGCCCACTAGGACGGTAGGGGAGGGCCACAGAGCACCTGGTACCGGCCATGGCCGACAACGGCTTCGACTGGACTTGGGCTCGGTGCCACGGGTCACCCGAGACGAATATGATGGGCGGGGAAGAGTTGCCGGACAGCAGGAGTGCTCCGGGTGCTTAAGAGAAGGAGGGAGGGGCTCGACAGCAATCAAATTTAAGAAGAGGGGGCCGGCGGCCAAGGCGGCAGTGGAGAGCGATGAGGGGTCGTCAAGCTCAATTGAGTGGTCGGGGGCACCACTAGAAGGGTGGGGAGGAGGTTGGTGAGGTCGGGAGCGGTCGAGGACGGCTTAAATAGCCGGGGAGGAGGTGTCACTTGGCGTCGCCCGTGAAGCAGCGTGGCCGGAGCATGGACGCGTGGGCACGCATGCGAGCTCGGCGGTAGGCGACGGGAGAGGAACGGGGGAGGTCACGAGGCAGTGGACGGAGCCAGGGGCACGGGGAGGAAGAGACGAGCACCATTGAAGCCATGTCCGCCACTATTTGCCCGTGGGCGCGCGACGATGAGCGCTAGCGAGCGAGCTGCGGGAGGGGGAGAGGGTTCCAAGGAGAAGAGGACGATGAGGCAGAGCTGCTAGACACACCCGTGCATGCTGAGATGCTGAGTAGGATAGGGCCCGAAGCAAAACGATGCTCGGGGCACGTCTACTTCATGCCAAAATGGTGGTCACCGTGCAGACTGGCATGGAGATGGCTTGAGAGGCAAGCAAACCTTGTCTACAGTGAAGTCCCTCCAAGATAGAGCAGCCCTGAAGCAATGAAACGATCACAGGCACAGAGAGCAGAAAGAAACAAGCATCACAAGTTTGATGCAGCAAAATTGGAGCAAGTGGTGCAGTGAAATGAGATGATACAAGAACAAGATATGATGTCTGGGGTGATTAGGTTAGGAAGGACTATGGTCCTGTGCAATTAGAGAGGAATTGGACCACAAAACAACGTAGTTGCTTTGTAACAACAGATTTGGTCCAAAAAATGGATTTGGATGATGCACTCACATGGAGTATCAACTTGAGCTAAAATTTGGCATGGGATGATGATTTGGACATATAAAGATGTTGTAAAAATTTCATACAATTTGGACTTGCCAAAATGGTACTTCCTTCACAGCTATCCTCTCTGTCCAGAAACTTGAGATCATTTTATAGAGAAAATGGATTGTTCAAATGATCCCAAATTTGGTGGAGGGAAGTGACATTGGTAGGAGAATGATCTGGTAATTTTTCAGAATTAATGAAGCAATATGCAATATACTTGCTTCACAACGTGAAAATATTGCCAGAAGCGAAGATTTCATGTTGTGCTCACATAGATGATTGGATGGACCTGAAAATTGCAGGAGTGTGATGATATGAGCACATGAAGGAGCGTGCAAAATTTCAAATCATTTGGGTACTCCTAGCTAGTACTTCATTCACAATGGCTTCTATTTGACAGAAACTTTGAAAAATTGCTGAGGAAGATTCACTAGGCAAATGGAGCTGAATTTTGGCATGAGGCAGTGAAATCATGCCCAAAAAGTTTGGGAGCAATCAAGAAAGGATAGGTGGCACTTCCTTCACAGAAAACCGCACTGGACAGAAATGAAGAATAATTATTGGGGAATTATTGTTGCGCTAGGACAGGGAAGTTTGGGCATACCTGAGCAATATATGACCCAAAGAAATTATGAGAGTTATTTGGGAATTTTGTGGAAGACATAAATATAGGTTGCTTCCCAACCTAGGTCAAACAGGGTTATTCCTTTAATAGAAAAAGGAAGATTCCCTAGAAAAGAATTTTGAGGTTGAGTTAGAATGAAAATGACATGATCTTGGGAAAGATTTAAGAATGATGAGCCACTTGGGAGAAGAAAGGATGATGATCTCCCAGGTTGCAAGTCCACAGATCCACTCCGGAAAAAAAATCAGGGCAAAAACCAAATAAATCAAAAAAGGAAAAAGAAAAGGCCAAAAACCAGGGTGTTTGTTTCCCGTGGATCCCTTGTTGGTGAGCCAGGATAAGTGTTCCAGCCAGAGTCCCTGTGGAGTGGAGTCCATCACTGTCGTCGTTATTTAGCTGCTAGAAGTTATTCTGCTGTGATGAGTTGTTCTGCTGCCAGCATAGAGCAACCTTGGCAGGCATAGTGCCGCAGTGCCGATGTAATTCCCTTGTACCCCTATCGACTGTAATAAAGAGCCAATTTGTTCTATGCCAAGCAGTGTCGTATTCCAGAAGACTTGTTCTCTGGGCTGGAATACAGCGCATTCCGGTCTCTCTGAGCCGGGGTGCCACAACGGTTGGTATCAGAGCAGGTCTGGCTGAAGGACGCCCTAGTCCACGTGATTGTTAGAAAATGATAGTATAGAGTCTTGTCAGTATGCTACATTTGATGTTGCATTTGTTTGTTGCATAACATGCATATACACTCATTATGCTGTCAATAATGATTGATCTTGTGAGTGTAGGTGGCATCGGTTTCGATCCACTACCTGCACCCTCCTTCTTTGCATACCTGCTCTTCGGTGTTCAGCGTCATCTCTATCCCAGCGGAGTGATGCTGAGGTACCAAGTGTTCTAGACACCATCTACGGGTATCACATCCTTATCCTCCCACCAGTCACCCCAACCTTTTTGGTGATAGCCATGTTTCTATCCCGAATCGTGCCATTCATCTCGCCGTGTTGGAAACCCTTACAGATCTCTGCTATCAGAAAAGGGCATTGTCGGTAGGCCTTGTTTTTCACCTCTACCCTACCCTGTCACCCCATTCTTTGGACGTGTACGGTTCCCTTCCGTATGCCTGATGATGGTGTGTTCGTGACCTCCGCGTTCCGCCACATGATCACCTAGTATGTCCTCACCTCCGTGTCCACCGAGATGCAACCGGTGTTGAGCCAGCTCTTGGTGTAGCCTTGTTTACACCAACTCCTTCCACACGTGGATTCACTTTCATGCACACTGCCACAACATATTAGAGCGTAATACCGGAGTTTCCGCAAGATTTGTGTGCTTAAGTATGCATGCATATTATTGTTGTGAGTAGTAGTAATATGTGATGTTGTTTGAATATAATATTATTTGTATGCCTTGTGTGTTTTGTTTTTCTCGTTTGTTCTGCTTCTTTCTTTGGGCCCTCGGTGTTTCCTTATTTTCCCCTTATTAAAGTTGCTCGCCAACCGACACCGGTCTGGACAAATCAGCAAGGAGTTCAAATATTTGGAAGCTCAGATAAATAGTACGTATTTCTCAGCCAACTGCACTGAATGGGGAATATCTGGTCTAGCTACAAATTATATCCTCGCTTGATTATCAGCATCAAGTATACATCAGTGTGCAATCTTCACCGCCGTAATGATGAAATCAGCTGGAAGATAAGTCGTGTGCAAGACCAACAGTATATTATCTGTTAAAGCTATGGTTTATATACAAAGTTTATTATGTTATGAGTAAGATTTGAAAAATGCTATACCCCGGAAGCAAGTCAGAATGTACTATGAGATCAGTGCTCCGCAAGAAGGATAGTTGAACAATCTTTTTCATATGAGTAATCGGCAGCAGAAATATTAAAGGGTATATATATGACATTCAGTCAGCATACCACAGTAAAAAGCTTCTGGTGTAAGCAACCCAGTCTTCCCTCGCAAGCTACCTGAAAAGCTTCCAATGCAAGATTCCTCTATCTTCTCGAGCACGATAGGTGGATGACTTCCTAGGTAAGGTACTCTACCTTCTTCGGTACGCCACCGCAAAAGCTTCTGGCACAAGGTACCGAGTCTTCCCTAGCAAGTATTTAAGGGGGGTAGCTTCTAAAGTACGGTACCCATTCTTCCTCAACAAGCTGTCCCGATGAAAGCTTCGAGCACAAGCTATTCAGTCTTCCTTAGCACGATGGATTTTAGCAAAAGCTTCCTCTGTATGGCACTGGTACAAGGTATTACATAGCAAGTTGACAACATATGGCAGTGCATCTCAAAAATCAGATCCACAATAGTTTGGTCAGGAACACGAGCCAATTTGGACACAAGTGTCTCCCTCAGGAACCAAATAATCAGCTACACATGCTTTCATTGTGAGCATACAACCAAGGTCTTGCAAGTCACTCAAACGATGATGTAAATAGAATCTAACAACCACATGAGTATTATTAAAAGAAGGAAGCCAGTTATACACTGCAGTGTGACAAAGGACTATGAAGATTGACGACAATAGTGAGCTCTGTACAACTACCTGTCAACCTGGAATATGATCCTGATGAGCCCTTGTCAACTTTTCTCCGGTGATGGCACCACGCCCGTGTTTTGAGATGTTTTGGGCTGTCCGGGGTGGATGCCGATTTTATATTTCTCTATTTAACAACTGTCACGAGTTCTGAGTTGCTTTTCGCTCGTCTCGTACAATTGTTGAGTTTCGTTTTGTGACAGTGGCCCTATGCTCTGAGCTGCTTTTCGGCCGTCTTAGGTAACTGCCACTTTCTTCTTATCAATATGGTATCATGCTCTCAGCTGATTTTCGGCCGTCTTGAGCCGTGGTTGAGTTATTTCAGTAATGTCCTAGATCTAAGTTGTAAAGACCGTTCTAGTGGCTACTGATTTATTTGCCGATTTCTTGCAAGGGTTCAGATGATCATTTCGCTACGGTTAAAACTTGAGAGGCGATGAGCCTGCCATCTAAACGATGTTACCATGACAGGAGATGAGGATAAAAGTACGTTGAAATATTTCCCTTGAAAGTACCTATGGTCCCACAAAGATGATGAAGAATATTCTCGGAGCATGTGCACTCAATATGGGAATCGGTTAAAGGATAATCTGCCTTGAACAAGATTCTTCTGCCAGAACCACCGTCAGTTCAGTTTGTGGATACTATTGATTATAAGGTCGTACCCCTTTATGCTGGTCCCGATATGTGGAGCTAGCCAAGGTGATTCAGAAATCCCTGCCAGAAGTCAGATTTCCGTCAGGAGAACAGGATATTTCACAACTCTGTGTTGAACTCGGAGGGACACACAACTATTTGAGAAACCCAATGCAAGGAGTAAGATATGTGGTGTCCACCAAGGAAGTTGTTCACAACTCCATGGAATGTGGTCAGTGTTACACATCTAGCAGAAACAACTCTCGGACCTGTGAGACGGGCATATATTGCAGTCATGATAATCTACCGCACCCCGTTAAGCCGACAGCTATAAAAGAATTGGTAGTCAAAGAACTATTAGGTAAGGCCCGTCAACACATGGATACAGTGAAGCAAACCACCCTAGAGTCAGGCAGTCACTAAAATGAAATTTTATGGGTACATAATATAAAGGAAAAAGGATACCTGAGTTGGAAATGGTTTCCTTAAGTCCGAATATTCATACTTGTTCCTTGAGCAACCAAATCTCGAGGACGAGATTTATTTAAGGGGGGAAGGTTTGTCACACCCTTATTTCTGGCCCTTTCTTTTTCTTTTGGATTTATTTAAATTTTTTATTTGAATTACTTTTCTGTGGCTCTGTGGTCCTGAAACCTGAGAAGATCATCTCTTCTCAGGTTCCCAAGTGGCTTATCATCCTCAAAACCATATCAAGACCTTGTCATTTTCATCTTAGCCCAATCCCAATATTCCTTTTTATTGGGAATATTCCTTTTTCTATTAAAGGAATAATCCTTTTTGCCCTAGGTTGTGAAACAACCTATATTTCTGTCACTCCAAAAATTCCCAAATAATTCTCATAAATTGTTTGGGTCATATATTCCACATATATGTCAAAATCCTTCCTTGGCATCATCAAAGACAATTCACAAATATTCCTTTTCTCATTCTTCCTTAAGCGGCTTTTTGAGAAGGAAGTGTCATTTATCTTTGCTTGATTGACCCCTAACTTTTTGGACACCTTTTCATGTCCATATAATTGCCTCCTGTCAAAATTCAACTCAATTTTGCTATTGAATATTCCTGAACAATTTTTCAAAGTTCCTGTCTAAGGGAATTCTTTGTGAAGGAAGTACTAGCTACGTCAATCCAAATGAGTTGAAATTTTGCAAAGTCCTTCATATGATCAAATCATCACTTTCCACAAGATTTGGGCTCATTTTATCACTCTATGTGAGCTCAGCATCAAATCTTGGTTTCTGGTCAGATTTTCAGGTTGTGAAGCAACTATATTTTATATAGCTTCATTTTTTCTGAAAATTTACAAGGACATTGCCCTAGCCATATAACTTCTCTCCACAAAATGTTGGATCATTTCATCTAGCTAATATTCCTCTCTTATTTTCTCAAGTTTCTGGACAGAGAGGATGTCTGTGAAGGAATTACCATTTTGGAAAGTCCAAATGGTATGAAATTTTTACATAATCTTTATATGTCCAAATCATCATCCCGTACCAAATTTAACCTCAAGTGGCTACACTATGTGAGTGCCCTTCATGATCAAGTTTCTAGACCAATTATGCTGTTGGAAAGCAACCATGTTTAATTAAGGATGGCAATTTTACCCATGGGTGCGGGTACCCGCGGGTACCGTACCCGCATGTGCAGGGTATGGGCACACTTTTATACCCACGGGTAGTACCCATATCCTACCCATTAAGTCATGGGTAGGGTACATGTATAGTCTTGTACCCATGGGTATACCCATACCACCCGTTTGTGAACTAATGTTAAGTTGTCGTCAATTAGTCATTAATTTGTCATGTGACTCGTCTACTCCTATTGACTTAAGAGTATGTTGTGATTTCTAAATTTTGATATTGGTCAATTACTCATCTACTTATTATTGTGATGAGATAATTGTTTTTTTGTCAAATGTGTTATCAATCAGCATAAAATTGTGAACAACCTGTGTATTATTTGTCCTACCCGTTGGGTAACTAATGGGTACGGGTACCCGTCGGGTATGGGTATGGGTAAAGTTTCATACCCATGGGTACGGGTATGGGTAGAATTTTGTACCCACTGACTGTACGAGTATGGGTATGGTATTGCTCTACCCTGCCCATACCCTATCCATACCCTACCCATTGCCATCCTTATGTTTAATATTGGCCCATTTCTCCTCCAAATTAACAGGATGATAGTCCTTCTTAAACTAAACACACTAGACATGGAGTTTTGCTCTTTCCTCTTCCCGGTTGATCACTAGTGCGCAACCAAGTTTGTTACAGCAAACTTTCATCAATGCCTCCCCTCGCTACAGAGCCTCTCCTCTTGATATTTCACCTTCCACAGCCCCACTGATGCAGAGACAACACCACAGACAAGGTTTGCCAGCCCATCGTCCTCTGCATGCCATGTCAAGCGGTGACCACTGCTTTGGCATGCCATGGATGCGAGTTGCGTGTCATTTGCTTTGGGCCCCTCCCCTGATCGTCGTTCTCGCGAGCCCCACCATGTCCAACAACTCTCCCGTGCCGCCTCCGTCCCCTTGGACCCCTCTCCCCCTCCTGTAGCTCACTCGTTGGAGCTCGTCGCCGCGTGCCCACGGGCAAACTGTGCCCGCTTCGGCTCTGTTCGCCCCCGGCCTCTTCCTCCCAGTGCCCTTGGTCTCCTCTGCCCCGTGAACCCACTGTGCTCGCCCGTCATCTCTGAGCGCCCTCCCATGAACCCTGTCGTTGCTAGAGCTTTGGCCAAGCTCGCACGGCGGTGACCGGCTTGGGCACCCATGCCCCGGCTATATATAAGCCTCCCCCAAGCCCTCCGACCTCACCCACGGCCTCTTCCCCCTCTGATACGTCTCCAAGGTATCTATAATTTGTGAAGTATTCATGCTGTTATTTTATCATTCTTGGATGTTTTACAATAATTTTATGGCAACTTTATATCATTTTTGGGACTAACCTATTGACCCAGTGGCTAGTGCCGATTCTTTGTTTTTGCTCGTTTTTACATCGCAGAAATCAATACCAAGCGGAGTCCAAACACTGCGAAACTTTACGGAGATTTTTATGGACGAGAACACCCAAGATGGGCGGGCGATGGTAGGGGTGCCCCGAGGGGGGCACAACCCACCAGGGTGCACCTGGGCCCCGGGCGCGCCTAGGTGGGTTGTGCCCACCTCGGTGACCTCCCGCACCCCCGCTTTACCCTATAAATTTAGAAATATTCCAAAACCCTTCGAGGTTAACCTAGATTATAAGTTCCACCGCCGCAAGGCTCCGTAGCCACCAAAAACCAATCTAGACCCTTTCCGGCACCCTGCCGGATTGGTGAATCATCTCTGGTGGCCATCTTCATCATCCCGGCGGCCACCATGATGAAAAGGGAGTAGTCCACCCTCGAGGCTGAGGGTTTGTACCAGTAGCTATGTGTTTAATCTCTCTCTCTCTCTCTCGTGTTCTTCAGATGTCACGATCTTTATGTATCGCGGGCTGTGTTAATATAGTCAGATCATATGGTGTTTTCGCCTCTCTATCTTGTTGCGATGATTTGAGTTTTCCCTTTGAGATTTCGTTGTTATCAGATTGAATACTTCTATGGATTTGAGAACACTTGATATATGGCTTGCAATTGAATACTCGTGGTGACAATGGGGTATCGTATTGATTCACTTGATATATGTTTTGGCACTCAACTCGCGGATTTCCGAGGTGACATTGGGGTAATCTATGCATAGGGGTTGATGCACATTCTTGTCTTTGTTTCTCCGGTAGAAATCTTGGGGCACTCTTCCAACTTCTTTGTGTTGGATTGAGTATTATGAATATGAATTTTCTTTGGTGTTATTTTAGTACGAACTCTAGGATAGATCGAACAGAAAGAATAGTTTTGTGTTATTTTATTACGGACTCTTGAAAAGATCAAACGGAAAGAATAGCTTTGCGGTGGTTTCGTACCCTACAAACAATTTATTCTTATGTTCTCCGCTAGATAGGAACTTTGGAGTGATTCTTCGTCGCACTTTAAGGGATGGTTATAGGATCCAATTATATTAGCACTGTTGAGAGATTGCACTAGCGAAAGTACGGACCCTAGGCCTCATTTTCACGCATCGCAATGTCGTTTTTGTGCCCATTTACTATTTGCTACCTTGCTGCTTTTATGTATTCAGATTATAGAAATATATTTCTACCATCCATACTACACTTTTATCACCATCTCTTCGATGAACTAGTACACCTATACAATTTGCCATTGTATTGGGTGTGTTGGGGACACAAGAGATTTCTTGTATTTGGTTGCAGGGTCGTTTGAGAGATCTTCATCCTACACCTCTCACGGATCGATAAACCTTAGGTCATCCACTTGAGGGAAAACTGCTACTATCCTATAAAACTCTGCGCTTGGAGGCCCAACACGTGTCTACAAGAATAAAGTTGCGTAGTAGACATCAAGTTCTTTTCTGGCCCCGTTGCTGGGGATGAGAGTGCTTGAAGGTATATCTTTAGATCTTGCAATTGAATCTTTTAGTTTCTTGTTTATCACTAGTTTGGTCTATAAAAGAAAACTACATAAAAAATGGAATTTAGGTTGCATCATATTATTGATCATCTTTATAATATTTTTCTTGAAAATGATGGTTCAGAAAATTGTGCTCAATTGTTAGAAGAAGAAGTCAATAAAATGCTTGGCACAAAATATTTGAATGATGAGCATGATTGCAATGTTGTTAGTATGAATTATTTGAATATCTGAAATGCTAATGATGATTGCACAATTCATGAAAAAAATGTTTCTTATAAGCATGTCAGCTTTTGTGGAGTGAATTGGGAGTGCAATTGCACACCAAAAAGGGAAGATAGATTTTGTAAGAAACATAAATATTTAGAAACGAAAAAGTTGCAAGAGAGGCTAGATGGTTGTGCTAAAAGATTTAATTTTTTTCGCCATCCTTGTGAACTTTGGAATGAACGTGGTCATTTAAATCGCCAATGCAAATTCTTTCATGATCAAATCGTCTCCAAAAATTGTGATAACTTGATTACCCTTGAGCATCATAAAGAGCTTAGTCTTCTTTTGGGGTATGAAGAAATGAAACGTATAACTAAGGGTATTCCAAAATTTAATCTCGAGAGATTTCTTGATTTTGATCCAGAGGAAATTTATATGTTTTGTGCGGTAAATTGCATTGTTAATCCTTATATTTCCAACTATCTAAAGTCAAGAAAACAAATATAATATGAAGAGAGTACTAATGAAATGGAAAATATTTCCCAATACCCTCCTAGTGGTTTATTATGATGAATCAGGTAATGAGGAGGAGCTTCCTATCCAACCAATCTCATCAATAAGAAGCTTCAAAAGATTAATTAAACCCACACATGATGTGGTGAAGAAGAATAAAAGAAGAAAGAATAGAGTTAAAAAGGTATCTCTCCCAAATAATGTTGCTCCTATTATTGTTGTGCCTCATAAAAATGAATCAAAAATAATTGTGGAAGATGATGCACTTGATGATGATTTTGTTATGCCTATTGCTTGTTGTGATGATTATGATTGGGAAGATAATGATACTTCTTATAATATTGGAAATCTTCTTGGCACCAACTTGGGAAATTATGATGATAGCAATTGTTATACCGTTGGTGCTATTCATACTATTAATGATGAGAGTGATTATGCTTATGAGATGCCAAGCCACAAGCTTGGGGATGCTATGTTTGATGAGAATGACATGTTTGAGAATTTATTTGCTTCAATTAATGTTTGTCCCAAGCTTGGGGATGCTATGTTTAATGAAGATGATCTTTTTAGTCCACCTACTTTGAATGATCAAACTTCCTATGATGGTTGCATGCCTCCTATCTATGATGAGAACAAAGTTGCTACTTATGATGATTATTGTGATGATAATTATGTTATAAAAAGTAGTGATAATTATTGTCATAATTTTGAATATCGTTTTACTGAACACTGCTCTTTTAATGTGGGAACAATTTATAGTATTCGAGTTTCCTACGATACTCCCACCATTATGAATGATAATAGAATTGCTTATGTGGAGAGTAATAAATTTTCTATGCTTGTGGATCCTGAAAAGAATGCTTTATCTAATACTTATATTCATGAATCTATTCATGATTCTAATAAAAATTATTATGAGAGAGGAACTTATGACTCATGATGCTCTTGTTATGTTTCAATTCTTATCTTTTATGCGAGCATTATTGAAATCATCATGCCTAGCTTAAAAGGCATTAAATAAAAGCGCTTGTTGGGAGACAACCCAACACTTTTACCTACTGTTTTTATGTGTTAACATGATTAAGATATTGCATTAATCATGTTTTATTGCTTTTGTTTCAATAAAGTGCCAAGTAAAGCCTTTGGGATCATGTTGGGTCATAGTTGATTTGACCCTGCTGAAAAACAGAAACTTTTGCACTCACCAAAATAGGTCTCATTTTTAACAGAAGAGTGCTCTTGAGTTGATTATTTTTTGCAGAAGTTTAATATAAAAATTGCTCACGTGGTCCTAATTTTTTCATAATTTTTGAAGTAGCAGAAGTATGGTAGTTATCCAGATCATTACAGCATTACATTTTTGACAGATTCTGTTTTCAATGCATAGTTTGCTTGCTTTCTAGTTTCTATGGCTTATATTGCTCAATTTAAATTGTGGAAATGATATGCTAAAGTAGTAATTGTGTGAGAAAAAATATGAATCTTTTCTTTTACAGTACCAAAAGTGAAATGGTTTGCTCTTTATCATACTAACCTATCTCACGAAGTTCCGTTAAGTTTTGTGTGATTGAAGTTTTCATGTTTTGGGTGAGATATCGATATGAGGAGAATAAGGAGTGACAAGACCCTAATCTTGGTGATTCCAAAGGCACCCCAAGATAATATTCAAGGAATATCCAAGCAACTAAGCTTGGGGATGCCCCGGAAGGCAGCCCCTCTTTCGTCTCCAACATTATCGGTAACCTCACTTGGAGCTATGTTTTCATTTGTCACATGATATGTGTTTTGCTTGGAGCTTCAATTTATCTTGTTAATAATTTGCTTGCTGATTATTTAGAATAATTTTTTGCATCTTTTATTTCAATAAAAGTGGCATTGATAACCTTTGCCATGCTTATCATGCAAGTATACATGTTGCTGCTTGAAAACAGAAAGTTTATCGATGTTGCAAAAATTCCCGAGGAAAGTCAGAATGTGATAAAATGTTGAAACTTTTTGGATAATAAGCTCTGATAAATTTTGTACAGTGTGGTAGAATTCATAGTGTTTGGAGTTGAATAAGTATTGATACTCTTGCATTCTTTACAGAC
This sequence comes from Aegilops bicornis, assembly GCA_021605145.1. NCBI lineage: Eukaryota > Viridiplantae > Streptophyta > Magnoliopsida > Poales > Poaceae > Aegilops > Aegilops bicornis. The sequence continues at coordinate 325,000,253 of CM038672.1, read as the reverse complement.
TGTACTGTTTTGGCAGATTGCTGTTATGTTTGCATTGTTTGCATATGTTTGCTTGTTTAATGATTCTATTTCAGGATAGGAGTATTAAATATGCAGAGGCATTTAGTATGCAATGTTGAATAATAATTTTAGTGATTTGCTCCAGTAGATAATGATAAATATTTTGCATTGTTTTATACTAACTTATCTCACGAGTTCTTTTTGAGTTTAGTGTGGATGAAGCTTTTGAGATTTAGGAAAACCGTGATATGAGAGGAATTAAGGAGATACAAGAGCTCAAGATTGGGGATGCCCAAGGCACCCCAAGATAATATTTCAAGAAGTCTCAAGCATCTAAGCTTGGGGATGCCCCGGTAGGCATCCCACCTTTCTTCTTCAACAATTATCGGTTAGTATCGGTTGAGCCTAAGTTTTTGCTTCTTCACATGAGTTGCGCTATTCTTAGAATGTCATTTTATTTTTGTTTTACTTGCTGTTTTAATAAAATACTTTGATTTGAAAGTTTTTAAATAAAATAGAGTCCTCAAATAGTTGCCAAGGAGGTTAAGTAAGCGGCATTCACATCCCGTCAACGAAGTTATTTTCTTTGGAATTGCTCTTGTGCTTCACTTATATCCTATGAGTAAATTGTTGACTAAATTGAATGTCAGAAAGTTGAAATTATATCATGCCTAGTGGTAGCTTCACATAGGGTTCAGAAAGTGAAATATTTTGAGGCCTGATAATCACAATATTGGTCATACAAGCAATTCACGAATAATTAGTATAAGGAAGAGAACTTTCACATGCAAATACACTATCTTGGAAATCTTTTGTGATTGTGAGCCCCCATCAAAAAATTATATGCCAAAAGTGTTGACTTGGACAAGGGAGACAACGTAATGATTTATGTTTGTTCATATTCACATTGAAGTTATATTGTCATAGATCCTTCAACATGTGGTGCTTTCCCCCCATCTATGCTAGCCAAAAATTTCGCACCAAGTAGAGATACTACTTGTGCATCCAAAAACCCTTAAACCCAAATCTTATTTTCAAGAGTCCACCATACCTACCTATGGATTGAGCAAGATCATTCAAGTAAGTTTTCATTGGTGCCATAAGGCAATAAAAATTGCTTCTAAAAGTGTTAGATCATTTAGTGTAAGAGAAAATTGAGTGTTGTACGAACTTGTGATGGCAAAGAATAAAAGCGACAGACTACATAATAAAGGTTGCTATCATAAGGGGCAATATAATGTGACGTTCTTTTGCACTAAGGGATTGAGCATACAAAAAATAAGCGCATGGCAACCTCTGCTTCCCTCTGCGAAGGGCCTATCTTTTACTTTTCAGTATTTACTTTTATGCAAAGAGTCAAAGTTTTTCTCTCTATTCCTTTTTATTTTTCTCTTTTGGCAAGCATCATGTGGTGAGGAAAGATCTAGGCACATATGCCCAATTGAATATGGGTAGCATGAGTTATTATTGTTGACATCACCCTTGAGGTGAATATGTTGGGAGGAAAACAATAATTCCCTATGTTTCTATGTGTCCGGTTGAAACGTTTTGCTCATGTGTATGCTGTGAGTGTTAGCAATCATAGAAGACTATATGATGGTTGAGTATGTGGAGCTCTTACTTAAACTCTGTTGAATAAGTTGAATTGCAGTTGCTTGGTGACTAAGAACATAGGTTGTTGAGTTTCAAGAGAGTTCATTGTTTGAACCTTAACATGTGAATTGGTTGCTACTATAACATGATAAGTTTTATAAGAAAGAATTGTTGTTATGATGCTAGGAAAAGTGATTGAAATTGTCATTGATCAAACTTGTGCATTTTGCTAGCATTCACACTTCATAAATTATTTCTTTTATCATTTACCTACTCGAGGATGAGTAGGAATTAAGCTTGGGGATGCTGATACGTCTCCAACGTATCTATAATTTATGAAGTATTCATGTTGTTATTTATCATAAAATCATTTTATAACAACTTTATATCATCTGTTGGGACTAACCTATTGACCCAGTACCTAGTGCCAGTTGTTGTTTTTTGCTTGTTTTTTACATCGCAGGAAATCAATATCACACGGAGTCCAAACACCGAGAAACTTGCTGGAGATTTTTTATGGACCAGAACACCCAAGATGGGCCAGAGTAGCACCTGGGGGTGCCCCATGGGGGGCACAACCCACCAGGGTGCTCCTGGGGGCTAGGCGCGTCCAGGTGGGTTGTGCCCACCTTGGTGGACTCCCGCACCCCCTCTTTACCCTATAAATTCAGAAATATTCCAAAACCCTTCGGGTTTAACCTAGATTAGAAGTTCCGCCGCCGCAAGGCTCTGTAGCCACCTAAAACCAATCTAGACCCTTTCTGACACCCTGCCGGAGGGGGGAATCATCTCCAGTGGCCATCTTCATCATCCCAGCAGCCACCATGATGAGAAGGGATTACTCCACCTTCGGGGCTGAGGGTTTGTACCAGTAACTATGTGTTTAATCTCTCTACCTCTCGTGTTGTTGATATGTCACGATCTTGATGTATCGCAGCCCGCGTTAATATAGTCGGATCATATGGTGTTTTCCCCTCTTAATCTTGTTGTGATGAATTGAGTTTTCCCTTTGAGATTTCGTTGTTATCGGATTGAATACTTATATGGATTTGAGAACACCTGATATATGTCTTGCAGTTGAATACTCATGGTGAAAATGGGGTATCATATTGATTCACTTGATATATGTTTTGGCACTCAACTTGCGGGTTCCCGAGGTGACATTGGGGTAATCTATGCACAGGGGTTGATACACGTTCTTGTCTTTGTTTCTCCGTAGAAATCTTGGGGCACTCTTTGAAGTTCTTTGTGTTGGATTGAGTATTATGGATATGAATTTGCTTTGGTGTTATTTTAGTATGAACTCTAGGATAGATCGAACAGAAAGAATAGCTTTGTGTTATTTTAGTACGGACTCTTGAATAGATCGAACGGAAAGAATAGCTTTGAGGTGGTTTCGTACCCTACAAACAATCTATTCTTATGTTCATCGCTAGATAGGAACTTTGGAGTGATTCTTCGTCGCACTTTGAGGGATGGTTATATAATCCAATTATATTAGCACTGTTGAGAGATTGCACTAGCGAAAGTACAGACCCTAGGCCTCATTTTTAAGCATTGCAATGCCGTTTTTGTGCCCGTTTACTATTTTCTACCTTGCTATTTTTATTTATTCAGATTATAGAAATATATTTCTACCATCCATATTACACTTTTATCACCATCTCTTTGCCGAACTGGTGCACCAATACAATTTGCCATTGTATTGGGTGTGTTGGGGACACAAGAGATTTCTTGTATTTGGTTGCAGGGTCGTTTGAGAGAGACCATCTTCATCCTACACCTCTCATGGATTGATAAACCTTAGGTCATCCACTTGAGGGAAAATTGCTATTGTCCTATAAAACTCTGCGCTTGGAGGCCCAACACGTGTCTACAAGAATAAAGTTGCGTAGTAGACATCACCCTCCAAGCACCCCGCCCAGCCTCTCCAATCGCTCCCAGAGTCTCTCATCGTCTCCCATGGCCACCGCGGCCGCCGTCGGGCTCCGCTCGAATCCCCGAGATCCTCCGCTCCTTCTTTCGCCACCAGAGGCCCCCAACACTGCCCTAGACCTCGCCCTGAAGCCCCTCCACTTACCTATGCCACCGGAGCGTCGTGCCCAATTTTGGCCGAAGGCCACCTCCGCCAGAGTCCAAGCTGTCGTCGCCTCGGTCCTCCCCAGCGATCGCCACATACACCGTTGGATGCGCCGCTCCGAGACGAGCTCGTCCGTATGCGGAGCATCGTGGGAGATGGCCGGAGTCGCCGGGAAACACCATTGGTGCAGCCGGCCTCGCCCCTGCCTTTGTGCGCCGACGGGAGGAAGAAGAAGGGACGAGGAGGAGGGAGAGTCAACACGGGCCTCACCTGCCATCGACCCAGAGCCCGGCCCCGCCACTGCCAGCGTGGATAAGTGGAAGCGCATTTTTCGTTTTACGCTTTCCCTGTGGGAAAGCGTATTCTGCTGCAGTGCGCGACCCGCCGAGCTGCCAGGGACGCTGTTTTGAATATTTTATTTATAGATAGACCCCTGGCAGTCAAACGTGATTCCAAAGCCCACTTCTTCATCTCGTCAAGACCGTCATGTTGGTACAATTTTCATAATGTTTTAATGCTTTGAAAATGACCATTTTGCCCTTGCCCGTAAACAGTCCCTTCGGGAGAGAACTGTTTCCGGTGAATCTTTCCGCGATTCTTCCGGACTTCTTCCATGTGTATCCTTCATCCTCAGGCAAGCCAGGACAGCCACTTGCATGATGGATTTGCAGTAGCCATGGTTTTCACTTGAATATATAATAAATGACTGCTCGTTTAATACTACTAGTACCGTTTTGGTTATGCTTTTGGTTACATGCTTATCTCCATGCTATGTTCTTATGCATCTTGTTAGTATATACTACTTGCTAGTATTATTCTCATATGTCATGCTTGGTAGCAGTACATGCTGGTGATAGTGATGTTCATCTGATGCATGATTACCGTCTGTTATGAAGCACCTGTGTTATGTACGATCATCGCTACGCCATGTTCATCTGCATCAAGTAGACTAAGTGCTTTATTATTATTGATGCTAATGATCCATATGGTTATGTTGCTCCACCCATGCTCATGTTGATATCATGCTCATATGCACTTTCATTTCATCATGTTATATTCATGTGGTGGTTACGAGGTAACCCCGAACAAAGTAAGTTGGTGCATGATATTGTTAACATGTTGCATGCTAGTATCATCATATGTTCATACCATGCTCATCTGATATTGTTCTAGTGCTATTTTGTTCACCATGTCCATGCCATGTATTCTTATAGTATCATGTTCAACATTACTACGTAACCTATAAATGACATGTTATTGTTTGTCTTGATTGCTTTGGTTGATGTGAGCTTGCAAGTACACTCAATGTACTGACCTAGCGTGTCATGCCAGCTTGCAGGTCATGCCTTGTCTGCTTGTTTGTTTGTCGAGGATCCCGAGTTTGCGAGCTAGGATAAGCGTTCCAGCCAGAGTCCCTGCGGAGTGGAGTCCATCGTCATCGTCGTTGTTCCGCCGCTAGAAGTTATTCCGCTGCTATGAGTTGTTCTGCTTCTTGCATAGAGCAACCCTGGCTGGCGTAGTGTCACCATTCCATAGTATTTCCCTTGTACCCCTATCGATTGTAATAAAGAGCTGATTTGTTCTATGCCAAGCAGTGCCGTATTCCAGAGACTTGCCTCGATCTCTGGGCTGGAATACGGGGCGTTCCGATCTCCCTAAGCCAGGGTGCAACAGGTAACCTCCATATCATCTTGGTATCGTGGTATCCCATCATTGTACATTCTCCTTGCCATTGCATTGTTAACCCCTAGCCCATTTTGCGTCACTTGCCTATCGAGACTAGCCATTTGAGCATTGCTGGCAACGTTACTTGTGCACATTAGTGATAATCGATCTACACCTTCCATTGCATACATACCATATCATATTTGTATCATCTTGGTATCATATCATCTCTTGTGCCACAAGATTTTTCCCGCATATACACAATTGCTATCTTAGTTTGTGCATTTCGCATTGTGTCCATACAAAAAAGAGAATAATCATTTAAGCAAAAGGAAAAAAAGAGAGCAAAGAAGCTTATAAGCAATAGCCATAGCATCCTACCACATTGCATATAAGATTGTCATATCCGATCATCTTGGATCATGCCACCGGAAAATCATACATATATAGCATACTTGGGATAGAAAGTTGATACATTTTGCATCTTATAGGTTGTTCACAAGTGTCGTATATGCCTATTGAGCAATCATGCTAGCATCTCTCTTGAGTTGTGCGACATGAGTGTTTTCTGTGGATTCCACATTTTGTGCTCATTCCTTGGTTGCACGACCCCATCTATCTATCTGTGTGTGCGTTTCAGTGTGCCACGTATCGCTATTGGTCTACTTGTTTCACTTGCGAATTTGTGAATCTCTTCAACATTATTGACTCTTGCTAACCTTTTGCATCAAATTTTTGTGCCACTATCCTCACTGAGCTACTCCATAAGCCTTACTTGTGTAGGTGTGAGAATTGATGAGAACCGGTACCAATTTTGCTATTTCCTTGCTACACTATTGAGTGATCATTGATCCATTCTCAACATTAGTTAAGGTACATTTGGTATAGTTCTTCTCTTTCACCCACTCATATTTGCTCGAGTCTTGTGATGGATAGGCAAGGAATTTCATCTATGGTCTTCCACGACAATGGCGACGTGAACAACAACATCACCAAAACGTCCATCTGCGATCCACAACGACAAACGCAAGATGCACAATCAAGATTGCGGGAGCGCATCGACAACTTCGCGATCGACATATGACACACCGAGCTATGTACAAGAGACTACCTCGACAATAAGCTTTCCGCACAAAAGGAGGAGAAGGATGCACAGATGGAGGAGATTCGGACTTTGTTGGTCAACCGTTCTTCCCCTTCATCATCCTCAAGGCGACGACAAGCAAGTTGATCATCTTTGGAGAGCCCACGTGATGCAAGCACAATTCTTCCATGTCCACATCTCCATGGCGACCATCCTCACATTCTTGATCCACATTGTCATGAAGGGCAAGTCACCTCCAAGCATCATGTACACGATGACGACGAACGCCATCGAGCTCAAGCACGACAACGACACCATCATCATGAAGATGCTCGTCAAGCACAAATGCACAAGTCCCAACAATCCCTACTTCACGCCAAGGCCAAGCTTCATGAGCAAAGGAGAATAGCACGAGACAAGCACCACCAAGAGGAAGCTACGGCTACCACCACCACTTTGGCATCTTCGCCAAGTGTTATCAAGGCATCTTCACCTTTGGACATACGACATCTTCGCCTACTTCCCACGAGTTCGCCTACATCGACATCTTCAACAACAAGGCGACCACCTACAAGCGAGGGAGACCCTTCCATCTTCGGAAGCCCCTCAAGGAAGATGGTCGAGCCTGGGAAATTCCCTTCGGTCATGGAGACAAGCTACGAGGTGCCACATCATATGGGCCTCCTACAACAAGACGGTGACAATAAGGGTCGAGCAAGGAACATTCCCTTCGACCACAACGATGAGCATGAACCTCTTCAACAACATGAAGACGACACCTATATTGGACTCATATTCTGATTCAAGTGACGCGAGCGCACATGAGACCTTCTCTTTGATCTCTGAGGAGAGTGATGTTTTGCCACACCCTACGACATTCACCTTTGGAGGAGTTATGGATGAGGAGGTTGAGCATGGGACTATCCCTTCAACCAAGGCGGCGATAGGAGTTGAGCATGGAGACATTGCACCTACATCTCTCCCCACATATGACGAGATGACCCAATTGCCATGTGTGGAGAGCCACTACCACATAAGTTACATGAGTGACTCCACCATACGTGACATTGAGAGCATTTCCTATGAGAGGATGAGTGTGACCACCACTAGCCCCACACATGAGAGCATGCCACACATCCTATGTGAGGTTGAGAGCCATTTGAGTGACCCCACCAACCATACGAGTGAGAGCATCCTTGAGGGAGTGAGTGTGCCACAACACTTAGTGAGTGAGGTAGTTGACACGGGATGTGAGGCCACTATGATTTCTAAAGACTCACCCTCTACTCCGAGTGTGTTTTCCTTTTTGGTGCTAGATCTCCAACAAGACAAAATGCCAATCCTCGATGAGTCCATACCTCTAATGGGAAAACCGATGGCCATGATGGACGATATTGCACCCCCACATGGTACCATCAAGTTCCAACCTCACCTACAACATATGAGCATCGCTCTAAAGGTAACATGGGTGATGGTGCTTCTCTTGTCCCACTAGTGGACTATCTTGCAAATGATTGCTTGCATTATGTTGATCACCTTATGGATTCATCGCATACTATGTCTTGTTTCGATATTCCACCCATTTATGATGAATATGATGATGATCATGTTGAATTGCCTACTTGTGATGCTATGCTCCATAGGGTATCATGTGAAAATCCTATTGGTCACATTATGTTTGACAATCCTTTAAATTTGTCATATGCTATGAGTGAGATCTCCCATATTGCATCATTTCAATCTCAACATAGTAACTATGCATGCCCATGAATGCATTACATATCATTCTACATCTTTTGGATAAGCATCATGTGTCTTGCCACACACAATCTTGCCGAACGGACTCATACTTACTTACTTTGTGTGCGCGAACCATTGTATTTCCGAGTGTCACTTGTGTTTGCTCTTTTTGCATGTCTATCACTCTGGAGATACCTTGGAGTACTTGGATTGCGCCATGTCTTCAACTTCGTCCAACTACAAGTCCGTCCATGACAACTATTTCCATGGTGATGAGGATCACGATCCGAGGTCGGATCTTTCCCAAGGGGGGGGGGAGATGATGCGGAGCATCCTACAATCATCCCCATGTACACTACATCTACTCTCCAAGCCCCAAGAGGACACAAGACGAGACCTCAAGTATACGCCATTGGACACAAGGTTAACTCGCTCCTCTCCAAATCGTCACTTTCCACATGTGAGACATGGCTACTACCTCAAACATATGTGCTATGCATGACCAGGAACCAAGAGGAAGGCCATGGAACAACTAGGAGCATTGGACAAGACGGCGGGGGCACCAAGCGTGAGGAACAAGAGGAAGAGTTGCCAGGAAGCTACAGCTCTCGGACGTCCAACGACCTCTAGACGACCGACGATCTCCGGACGTCCGACGCCTAGAGACTCCACCAGCCAGATCGACTCCATCTGAAGGCCAAGTCTACAGCGACCAGACGACCACTGAGACCGGATGTCCAACACTGCCCAGCGCCCGGATGACTGCCCGCCACCAGATATCAGAGACCACCGGACCAGAGCCAAAACTTCGGAAGTCCGAAGACTTCCAGATGATCGAACGCCCGTGAGCGACCGGACGACCGACAGCCGTCGGACGTGCGATGCCTGTCTGCGCACAGTGTGTTGGGCCGAAGCCCATGTACTCCTCACTTACCGCTTCATGGCCCTAGACTATATATACTCCTCCACCTCCTCCTAGTTAGGGTTAGCAAAGGATTAGCTCATTTGAGAGATAGAGCTTTGCTCATCCACTTGATACCCTTCTCCATTGGAGTTTACGACCTCTTCGGAGAAGATCCCCCAAGTGGATTCAAGACCCCTCACGGGAACACCCCCTCAAGGCCTCCTCACGGAGAAGAACTTGCTACTTGTATCGTCCTTTGTTGATCATGGATCATGTATCTCTTTGTGTTTCGAGGATCTAGCACATGTGTAATCGAATCTTGTTGGTTTGAGTGATTTCTTTTGTGTTTCCCCTCGTGTTTTCCCTTCGCGTTCTTCATGGGATCCGCTCCAATCGTGAAATACCGGGCATCTAGTGTTCTACCCTACATCTGTTTACAACCCAAAATCACAAATGTTTGATGTCTACTACACACTTTATTCTTGCAGACTCATGTTGGGACTCCAAGTGCAGAGTTTTATAGGAAAGTAGCAATTTTCCATCAAGTGGATGACCTAAGTTTTATAAATCTGTGGGAGGCGTAGGATGAAGATGGTTTCTTTGAAACAACCCTGCAACCAAATATGCAAAATTTCTTCAGTCCCCAGCACACCCAATACAATGGCAAATTGTATAGGTGCACTAGTTCGGCGAAGAGATGGTGATACAAGTGTAGTATGGATAGTAGATATTGGTTTTTTAATATGAAAGTAAAAAAGCATTAGGGTAGCAAGTGATAAAATGAAGCACAAACGGTATTGCAATGCTTGAAAACAAGGCCCAGGGTTCATACTTTCACTAGTGCAATATCTCAACAGTGCTAACATAATTGAATCATATAACAATCCCTCAAAGAGTCACTCCAAAGTTCTTATCTAGCAGAGAACATAAGACGAAATTTTTTTTCGGGTACAAAACCACTTCAAAGTTATCCTTTTTGATCAATCTATTGAGCAATTCCTATAAGTGGCACAAACAACCCTAGAGTTCGTACTAAAATAACACCATATGATACACATCAGCCAACTCCAATGTCACCTAGATACTCCAATGTCACCGCAAATATCCGTGAGTTGATTATACGATATGCATCAAACAACTTCAGATTCATAATATCAAAGAGTTCCCCAATATTTCTACCAGAGAAAGTAGGAAGAAAACATGCATCAACCCCTATGCATAGATTACCCCAATGTCACCTCGGGAATCCGCGAGTTGAGTGCCAAAACATACATCAAGTGAATCAATATAATAACCCATTGTCACCACGGGTATTCATATGCAAGACATACATCAAGTGTTCCCAAATCCATAAAGTATTCAATTCGATAATAGTGAAACCTCAAAGTTAATAACTCAATCCATCACAACAAGATAGAGAGGGGGAAACACCATATGATCCAACTATGTTAAGAAAGCTCGTGATACATCCAGATAGTGGAAAATCAAGAACACAAGTGAGTGAGCGAGAGAGAGAGAGAGAGAGAGAGAGAGAGAGAGAGAGAGATCAAACACATAGCTACTTGTATATACCCCTAGCCTTGAGGGTGAACTACTCCCTCCTCATCATGGGGCCACCGGGATGATGAAGCTGGCCTCCAGTGACGATTTCCCCCTCCGACAGGGTGCCGGAACAGGGCTCCAGATGGTATTTCGAAGGTGCAGAGGCGTGCGACAGTAGAGTCAAAGTTCTAGGGTTATTCGGGTGGTTTTTTATTTATAGGATTTTTTGGCGTTGGTCTCACGCTAAGATGGGCCACAGGGTGCCCACTACCCACCAGCCCACGGCCAAGGCCCCTGTCGTGCCCTGGTTGGTAGTGGCCACCTCCTTCACCTTCTGGTCCTCCCACGAAGCTTCTACTGCCTCTTTTGTTCCAAAAAAATCATCAAAAAATTTCGCTGCATTTGGAGAACTTCTATTTCTCCACAAAAAACAACACCACGGTAGTTCTGCAGAAAACAACGTTAGGCCGGGTTAGTGAGGGAGTCGTGGATTAGGGGGTATCCGGACAGCCGGACTATATCCTTTGGCCGGACTGTTGGACTATGAAGATACAAGATTGAGGACTTTGTCCCGTGTCCGGATGGGACTCTCCTTGGCGTAGAAGGCAAGCTTGACAATACGGATATGTAGATCTCCTCCCTTGTAACCGACTCTGTGTAACCCTAGCCCCCTCCGGTGTCTATATAAACCGGAGGGTTTAGTCAAATAGGACAACAACAATCATACCATAGGCTAGCTTCTAGGGTTTAGCCCCTCACGATCTCATGGTAGATCAACTCTTGTAATACTCATATCATCAAGATCAATCAAGCAGGAAGTAGGGTATTACCTCCATCGAGATGGCCCGAACACAGGTAAACATCGTGTCCCCGCCTCCTGTTACCATCCGCCTTAGACGCACAGTTCGGGACCCCCTACCCGAGATCCGTCGGTTTTGACACCGACATTGGTGCTTTCATTGAGAGTTCCACTATGCCGTCACTGTAAGGCTTGATGGCTCTTTCGATCATCGGTAACGATGCAATCCAGGGTGAGGTGTTCCTCCTCGGACAAATCTTTGTATTCGGCGGCTTTGCTCTACGGGCTAACTCGCTTGGCCATCTGAAGCAGATCGAGAGCTACGCCCCTGGCCACCAGGTCAGGTTCGGAAACTTGAACTACACCGCCGACATCCGGGGAAACTTGATCTTCGACGGACTCGAGCCCATGTCAGGTGTGCCGCACAATCACGACGAGCACGATTTAGCTCTGCCATCGGATAGTGTTCGGGAGATCACACCTGCGACCACTCCGGCCCTCGATCCGGAGCAAATTGCGCCGTCCGAGGACGGGCGGATAGACCCCGCCTTGGAGGCTGCACTCTCAGCGGTGATAGAGCCGAATACTGACTTTACCCCTCGCGGGAGCCGTGCTGCCGAACCACTGGATTCGTCTCCGGCCACGAACTCCGAGCCATCTGCGCCCATGCCTATCGAACCCGATTGGGCGCCGATCATGGAGTTTACCTCCGCAGATATCTTTCAGCACTCACCCTTCGGCGATGTGCTAAATTCGTTAAAGTCTTTCTCCTTGTCTGGAGAACCTTGGCCGAACTATGTTCGGCTAGAATGGGATGCGGACGGCGAAGAAATTCGCTGCCCACCCACCACCCACTTAGTAGCCACTGTCGACGATTTAACCGACATGCTCGACTCTGACTCCGAAGACATCGACGGTATGGGCGACGATGCGAGGCGAAACAGGAACCACCGCCCGCAGGGCGCTGGACCTCCACTTCATCACATGACATATACATGGTGGATACACCCAAAGAAAACAATGACGAGGAAAGGAAAGAAGCAGCGAAGAACAGCTCCGTCGAGAAGCAAACAAAGCGTCGACGTACCCCGCATCGGCAAAAATAGCGAAAACAGCAAAAGAGAAATCAACACCCCGGTCGACTCCAGAGGAAACAATGACCACACTGACCCACCGGCAGAGCGCGATGAAGGCGCAAACGGCGAACATAGTACGGATCGGATGTCCGAACACGGTGACACCGAGGATAAAACCCACCAACCTCCCTCAAAGGAGGAAAACAGTCCGGACGAAGATGCACACACCATCCCGGAAGGGCACTTGGAACAAGAGAACCTCCGCAGAAGGCTTATTGCCACATCGAGGAGTCTAAAGGAGCAGAAGCAAAGGCTTAAGGCCGCGCAGAATACGCTCAACAGTAGATGGAACAAAGTGCTTGACAACGAAGAAAAGTATGGTGGTAGTTACCACATGAAGAGCTACACAAAGCGCAAGCTACTGCCCGAATTCGACGACGAGGCCACAGAGCCCACACAGCCGAAAAACAAAACAGCCAACCGGTTGGATCAAACACCCCGTGGCCGAGATAGAGCGGCTAACAAGGACACACATAAGTCAACACACGATGCATGTGAGGACTTGCGCCAAAAATCCAGTATTACAAGATCCATCTATGGATCTAGGAAGCGCGCTACGGCAAAAAATCAACACCGAATACCACAACCGTCCGAACACCATGGTACATCTAAATACAGGGGTGCCGCACACCCCCTATGTTTCACCGATGAGGTCTTTGGACCACAATTTCGGAAGGATTCAAACCCGGTGAACATAGAGGCGTCTGACGGGACCACAGACCCTAAGTGCGGATTGAGGACTTTATCATCCATATTCATATGGCTCGCGGAGACGATCTCCATGCCATCAAGTACTTGCCCCTCAAGCTCAAAGGACCAGCTCGGCACTGGCTGAAAAGCCTCCCCGAAAACTCAATTGGAAGTTGGGAGGAGCTTGAGGGTGCTTTTCGGGCTAATTTTCAAGGGACTTATGTACGACCTCCGGATGCAGACGATTTAAGTCATATAGTTTAACAGCCCGGAGAGTCAGCCCGAAAACTTTGGAACAGGTTTATCACTAAGAAGAACCAAATCATCGACTGCCCGGACGCCGAAGCCTTAGCAGCTTTCAAACACAGCATCTGAGACGAATGGCTCACCAGGCACCTCGGCCAAGAAAAACCGAGAACAATGGCAGCCCTAACAAGCCTCATGACCCGCTTTTGCGCGGGCGAGGATAGCTGGTTAGCCCGCAGTAGCACCAGCGACCCAAGCACATCCAAAGTCAGGGATGGCAATGGAAAACCACAACGCAGTAAAAGCAAGCATCGAAATACAGAAGATAGCCTAGACAATACGGCGGTAAACGCCGGATTCAGGGGCTCTCGACCAGGTCAAATGAAGAAGCCTTCTAAAGGCAGCATGGATGGACTGTCCAGCCTAAACAAGATTTTAGACAAACTATGTCAGATTCATGGCACCCCCGATAAACACGCAAATCACACCCACTGAGAGAATCTTGGGTCTTCAAGCAGGTTGGTAAGCTAAACGCCGAACACAAGGGGAGGGAGACACCAAGTGAAGGCGAAGACGAGCCTCGCTTGACAAAGAAAGCAGGGGGACAGAAAAATTCCCACGAGAGGTTAAAGCGATGGCGTGGTACATGTGACGAAGAGGAGAAGCAAACCTGCACTCCGAGACACACACGCCCTAGAGCCTGTCACCACTAAGTTCAACCCCTGGTTGGCCTGCCCGATCTCTATCGATCACAGGGATCACCCAGCAAGTATCCAGCATGAAGGATTGGCTGCCTTGGTGTTAGCCCCAATAATAAATGGATACCATCTCACAAGAGTCCTCATGGACGGCGTCAGTAGTCTAAACCTGATATATCAGGACACAGTCCGCAAAACGGGGATAGACCCGGCAAAGATCAGCCATAGTAATACTACCTTCAAGGGAGTAATACCAGGCCCAGAGGCCCGCTCCACGGGCTCTCTAATACTAGAAGTCGTATTCGGTTCACCCGATTACTACCGAAGTGAAAAGTTACACTTCGACATCGCTCCATTCTGAAGCGGCTATCAAGCACTACTCGGACAAACAGCTTTCGCTCGTTTCAACGCTATATCGCATTAAGCTTCTCTTAAGCTTCAGATGCCTGGCCCGCGCGGCACCATCACCTTTAATGGAAATATTGAGCGTTCCTTACGTGCGGAAGAACGTACGGCTGCTTTAACAGCCGAACACTAGACGACCTCACCAACCAGAACAAATGACCGGTCGTTAAGACCACGGACACGGTTAGACGAGTCCGGCGCATCATTAGATATACTTGAGATTGGTTTGACGATTATACCCTTATAGACGGTACCAGGGGCTTCCCGCGTGTAAACAGGGCCAGCTCGACTCAACCTTACTTATCTTGAATTTTAAATGGTTTATTTAGAATAACCAATTTTTTGCACGACAACCTTCAACTAAGTTCCTCTCTTTTACAGATGACAATCGTGCTACACCCGTCCAGGATATGGCACAATGGAGAAACGGGCACAGATGTGCAGCAGGGACCCGCTCAAAGGTTTCTTTTTGGATTAAGACCCCGCGTCAACCTTTTTTACTGTCTCTTGTTGTTCACATCCTCCGGATTCTCAGTACAACCGAGAAGGATGCTGACGTTATTGGCATTTGGCCATGTCAGAATATTGCACGTACCTGGACACTGGGGGTTCATTATCAAGGGCATTGTTTAGCCCGCCATATGTTATAAGGACCGAATACCTTAGGGAGTGTTCGGCGTCGCGAGTTTGGCCTTATATGCATCAGCTCCGAATCATGTCTTTGGTCAAATGTTGGGTTTGCCCGGCTCCTGTGTTTTGCTACCTTATGTTCCGTTATATCGGCTAAGGTGGCACCCGGAGAACTACTGCGATTGTGCCCTGGTTCATCCGGACGAGCACCTCAGTAGAGAAAGCCGAAAACTGACTGTCGTGATAAAGCGCAAGACAGGTCAACCACTCGATGACTTAGCGGAATCTTTGGGATTCCTCCGCATTAACGAAGGGCCGTTTCCTGGCCAGGCATGTCTGGCGCCCGTGTTCGGACGGCAGCGGAGCCACCGGGGGCTATATAGTAGCCCGCGATCAAACTCCTATGGCTAAGTGAAAGTGTTAAAGCAATATAGTCTGATTGCCTAGTTATTTGCGCTATCACCTCCTTAATGGACCAAGGCGTTGGATCAAGTGTGAACACCGTCTTCTGCGAACAACCCGCATTATATGCATGGGGGCTGAAGCCGACGACTGCAAACTTTCAGGTTATATACATATATACATAAACGACCGCACATGAGGCATCATAATACTTTCAGGCACAAAGTATAAACACAGCCTTTTATAACTCAATAATACATTGTTTTCACAATGGGAATACATGTCATTAGAACATAATATTCTTCGAACACTGAGCCTCTATTAAACGAGCGCCTTCAAGGACTTCTTCAAAGTAGTGCTCGGCAGCTACTCGGCCCACGGCCAAACCCTGGGTTGGAATAGCGGTGGCCTCCATCTCCGCCCAGTATGACTTGACACGGGCAAGTGCCATCCGCGCACCCTCTATGCACGCCGACCTCTTCATCGCATCGATGCGCGGCACAACACCAAGGAATTGCTGCACCAAACTAAAATAATTGTTCGGCCTTGGCTCTTTCGGCCACAGATGATCCACAACAGACCTCATGGCAAGCCCGGACAACCTATGGAGCTCGGCCCACTCTGCCATTCTCTCGTTCAACCGAAGCGGACGCGCTGGAGCATCGAATTGTGACCAAAACAGCTTTTCCACTTCACGATCTTTTTGATCTTTGAAGTATTCGGCTGCATCGGACTTTTCGCCAAATCGAGATCTGGCGTCCATGAACTCGAACTTCATCCCTCTGATTGTAGAGCGGGCGTCCTTGGCAGCCACCGTGGCCTTCTCCAGGTCTGTTACCTTTGCTCGACTTTCACCTTGAAGAAGCTCGTAACGGTCGGCGGCTTCCTTCAATTCCACAGCCATCTTGGCTATCTCATCCTTGCTTCGGCAATGCGCAGCCTGTTCGGCTCTCAGCTCTTCGACCACCTTTCGAGCGGCCGCATCACTTTTTTTGGCTTGTTCCTTGACTCGGGCAAGTTCCGCCCGAAGGGTCTCCACAGAAGTAGCTCCATCTGCAGTCACAAACATATTAAAAGATACTAGCATCATGCTCCTCTTACTTTGTGTGGATTACCGGAGAAATCACATACCCTGTGCCTCGTCGAGCCGCTTGTTGACAAGCACGATGTTAGCATCCGTTGCATCAAGTTGCCACCTTAGTTCGGAAAACTCACCAGTCCGGCTAGCCACCGGACCTTCCGCCACCTGCATATGAAGGCGGCCTTATTATTACCTGGGACTATGATCCTCTGTTTGCCGCCGTTCTCGACAGCAACCAGAGTCTCAGGGGCTACTATCTGCACAGGGCACACCTAGCGTGTGCGGTACCGTCAATAAACATACACTATTTCACGTACCTCAAAGCCTTTCAGCAGACTCATAAAAGCTTCATGCAACCCGCTTTCGGCGGATGAAATCCTCTCAATCACCGTACCCATTAGCATACGATGCGCTTCTGAGATGGACGCTTGCTCTAGCAGATCCTTGGTCGTCCACACCGGGGCGGTGTCGGACTCTTCGATTGCTCTCTTGAGGCGAATCTGAGGACTTGGTGGCTGAAGGATCACCCTCTGGCCTTGCCGGATCAGGAGAAACCCTCCGTGACGACACTTCAGGGTCGCCCGCCTCATGAGGCGGGGTGGCATGGGGAGGTGTTTCGCTCTCCATCATCTCCGGAAGAAGATCCCCCGAAGACAAACTCTGTCGAGAAGGGCTACGATCCGAACTACAAGATAAATGCTTCGGTTATTTTCCTAAGAAGTCAAGCAGGATATTTTTACTATTAAGTACCCTTTTACTTACAGCTTGGTGGAGGGCTGATCCCTTGCGAGCCTTTGTGCGGCAAGGTACCCGAGGCAGGACCCTCTGGCGAAGATTTCTTCCCCCGCTTGGAAACCACTGTTTTCGGGTCTTCAGAGGCGGTCCTCTTCCTTCCTTGGGGAGAGGAAATTTCAGATTCTTCTCCCCGTCTATCCTCCATCGCGGAGGCGCTAATTCCCCCGGTTTGGATGAACAGTGTGCGAGGCCCACTTTCAGCCTCTTTATTCCCCCCTTTTATCTTCCCCTGAGGGCGCTTGATAAGGCGCAAGCTCCAGCATCCTGGCTAGTACAGGATCCGGTGAGACCTCAGGGAGGGGGGCCGGACACATGATCATCTTCGCCTTTGTTACCCAGTCCTGGTCAAAGAGTGACTTCTCAGAATGATGTTATGATAAATAAAAAGACAGTGTGTTCGGCTACGGGACTACTTACTTGGGTATCTGGACGATTGCAGCTCAGACCCGCATCCTCGGTGGTGTCCAGACACATTATTTGTGGTCCGAAGAACAATTGATACATCTCTTCGAGCGTTATGCCGAGGAAGTGCTGAATAGCTCACGGTCCCTCTGGGTTGAACTCCCACATGTGGAGGGGACGACGTTTGCAGGGCAGGACTCGACGAATTAACATGACTTGCATTACCGCGGCCAAACTGACATCTCTCTCAAGGAGATCTCGGATGCGGCTTTGTAATGTCGGCACATCCTTTACTGGCCCCCCAGTCTAGCCCCTTGTTGATCCATGACGCCAGTCGTGGCGGGGGGCCCAAGCGAAAAGCAAGGGCGGCCACCCAGTTGGTACCCCAGGGAGCTGTGATATAAAACCACTCCCATTGCCATAAGTTGGACACCTCCTGGAAGGGACCCTCTGGCCATGGGGCATTGGCACTTTTGCTTATTAAGGCACCTCCGCACTCTGCGTGCCGCCCCTCGATCATCTTCGGCTCCACATTGAAAGTCTTGAGCCACAGGCCGAAGTGAGGGGTAATGCGGAGGAAGGCCTCACATACGACGATGAACGACGAAATATGAAGGATTGAATCCGGGGCCAGGTCATGGAAATCTAGCCCATAATAGTACATGAGCCCCTGACAAAAGGATCCAGAGCGAGGCCTAGCCCTCGAAGGAAGTGAGAAATGAATACAACGCTCTCGGCGGGTTCGGGAGTGGGAATGACCTACCCTGGAGCAGGCAGCCTATGCGAGATCTCGCCGGTCAGAAACCTGGCCTCTCTTAGCTTCTTGACGTCCTCCTCCGTGATGGAGGAAGGCATCCACCGACCTTGAAGATTGGATTCGAACATGGTTGAAGGTCCGAAGCGCCTGACCTAAGCCTCGGGTGTCGGAACTCGAGGCGGGGGGTGGGAAGGATTCGATTGAGTTCGAGAGGAAAAAAGGACAAGCCTTGGTCTCTTTATAAAGAAGGTGAATACCAAGCGTCCTCCTCGTAACCGTTTGGGACTTGCCTACAATCAAGGAGTCATACTGACGGGCACTATTGGGTTACCACATCCGTATTGATGAGAATCCCGTAATAAGGGGGACACGATCTCTGCTTCGACAAGACCTGCCAATAAAATCGCCTCCCAAAATGTGCGGTGGCAGGCTGGTTGAGAAGGGCGGTTCGTCATGCGAGACCGCGGCAATATGTCACATTATGAAAAACGGTCGGCAAATTAGATGTGTGGAAATATTATTCTCTCTACGATGGTATGTGGAGCTTGTTTTGCAGAGTCGGACACTATCCTTGTGTTCAAAATCTTCTATGGAGTATTCGGAGGAGGAACTCGCCTTGCAATGCCGAAGACAAACTGCGTGCCGGACTCATCGTCATTGAAGCCTGGTTCAGGGGCTACTGAGGGAGTCCTAGATTAGGGGGTATCCGGACAGCCGGACTATATCCTTTGGCCGGACTGTTGGACTATGAAGATACAAGATTCAAGACTTCGTCTAGGTGTCCGGATGGGACTTTCCTTGGCGTGGAAGGCAAGCTTGGCAATACGGATATGTAGATCTCCTCCCTTGTAACCAACTATGTGTAACCCTAGCCCCCTCCGGTGTCTATATAAACCGGAGGGTTTAGTCCGTAGGACAACAACAATCATACCATAGGCTAGCTTCTAGGGTTTAGCCTCTACGATCTCGTGGTAGATCAACTCTTGTAATACTCATATCATCAAGATCAATCAAAATTTGGAAGTAGGGTATTACCTCCATCGAGAGGGCCCGAACCTGGGTAAACATCATGTCCCCCGCCTCCTGTTACCATCCGCCTTAGACGCACAGTTCGGGACCCCCTACCCGAGATCCGCCGGTTTTGACACCGATAGTTAGTTCTTCAAATCATACTGAAACCATATAAATTTGATGTAAACATGGCATGCATACTTCATAAATTATACATACGTTGGAGACGTATCAGCATCCCCATGCTTAATTCCTGCTCGTCCTTGAGTAGCTAAATAATAAAAGAAATATTTTTTGAAGTGTTAATGCTAGCATAGTGCATAAGTTTGATCAACGGGAAAGTTGCAATTGAAAACAGAATTTTTGATGTGGAATGCTACCTATCATATTCATCATATACTCTTTTCTTTTGTAGCATGGACATTTGGACTTGAATGATTCAAAGCAGTAGTCTATAATTTGTCATGAAGACATCAATACTCAAGCATAAACCATGTATTTCAAAATATCAATGCTAAAGAAAGCTATCTGCCGGCATTCTGGGAACCAGGGTGCCCAGACTTTCCTACCTGCGGCCCATGGCGTGGCTCCATCGAGGACCTGGTACGGCCCATCTACGAGACCGCCAAGACAAGACCCTTGCGAGTGGCCAAGCTCGCTAGGCGAACAACATCAAGACCTCCCGGGGAGCGGAAATTTCTATGCAGGTACCCAGCCTCAGGAGGCTACCATGACGACCAAGGCAGGCGGGCGCCAGCGGGCACAGAGAAGGCAGTTTCCTCTTTGGTTCTAAGGAGGCAAGGACATGCGTGGGTTCTCGAGGAATCTAGCAAAGGTTTGCATTCTGGGGCAACGAGACCAAGACCGACAGGACTGAAGGACGGATGTCATCTCCGAGCCCACCGCTGCGTCATGACGAGAAGCTTTGCAGGCGAAGACCACCTTTCATCAGGATAAGATGTAGTACTTGGCCCCTTTCAAATTTCCACTGTGGAATCCTTCCCGCCTACATTTTCGAGGAAGAGGACCGAGGCCACTATAAATATAGGCTAGCCACCACCATGGAGGGGGATCAGATCCTACCTTTCCCACTCTCACCAGAGCAGCCTCGCGAGGTTGTTCATCCCTTGTACTAGTTCATCCTCATCCCCTCGTGAGGCCAATCCACCACGAAGCAGGAGTAGGGTATTACACCACAACGTGGCCCGAACCTAGATAAACTGGCGTGTTCATCTTCTTCCTTGCTCATGCGAATCAAGCCAGGCCGTGGAGTGACAGGCTGGTAGGCTGGATAGGTTGAGTTCTTGACACACGCCCAGAGTTCGAACCTTTCTTGGGTCATTGGAGCCCCGAATCCAACATTTGGCGCACCAGGTAGGGGCGTGTCGAATTCTCTCTTCCATCGTTCTTTCCACCGCCATTTCGTCGCTCCTATGGCCTATGCTTGTTGTGTCCGTGCCCAGCACCAAGCCGCTCGTGTTGCTCAGACAACGCCTCTGGGCAACGTCGCTCCTCGC
Source organism: Aegilops bicornis (assembly GCA_021605145.1). NCBI lineage: Eukaryota > Viridiplantae > Streptophyta > Magnoliopsida > Poales > Poaceae > Aegilops > Aegilops bicornis. Next base: position 324,979,076 of record CM038672.1, on the reverse strand, counting down.
TGCTCCGCCCCTTGTGGCTAACGCCGCCACCGACCCTGCTGCTTGTGAAAAGCAGGATTCGTCGCTGCCACCGTCCATGCGGCACGACAGCCGTACCGCAACTCCATCACCCACTCCAGCCACAGCGCCGTCTTCTCATGCTCTTCGCGGGCTGGCGAACGCGTAGGATGTGCTGCTCATGGCGCGTGAGCTTCCGCGTTACCGCCTGGCCAACGACATCTACAACGACTGGCTCGGCCGCATCGACGAGCTTGTCAACACCGCAGGTGAGGCACCTGCACCATCCCGTTCGCCCCATCCCTCGCCGTCCCCGGCGGGCGATGTGGCTCACGGCGCGCCCCCTCCTCCTCCACTACATGGCACGGACCCCGAGCCCAGGCGTGAGGCACCCCAACGTGACCAGCCGTGCAGGGTGCGGGTGCGTGATGAAGAGAGCTGCCAGGTGGTGCAGCGGCCCCAAGGATAAGTGCATGCACTTCTACTGCCGCCGCGTCAAGACCGCGTGGGACCAGAGGCGGTGGTGCCCAGGTGCCAAGGTCCAGCTCCCCCCATGCGATCGGCCCCTGTGAGTGCGGCAAGCTGGCATACTTTCACCCCGGAGTTACGCCGCGTTGTTTGGCCTGGCAAGTTCAAGCCGAATCTGCCTCCACACTACGACGGCACTCCTGATCCATTGGAATTTCTCCAGCTCTATGAGCTGAGCATCGAGGCGGCGAACGGCAATGACAAGGTCTTGGCGAACTAGTTCCCCATGGCCCTCGAGGATGGCGCGTGTTCTTGGCTCCTGAACCTACCAATGGGGTCGATCTTCTCCTCGGACGAGCTACGCGAGTGCTTTGTCACTAACTTCCAGGGCACTTGCGACCGTGCTCCTGCTGCAGGCGACCCGGTGCATCAAGCAGCGGCCAGGCGAGACCTTGCACAAGTACATACAATGCTTCGTAAATGTTTGCCTCAAGATCCCAAAGATGTCGGATGAGGCCATCATTTCGGCGTTCTGTGATGGCTTCCGGGATGTCAAGATAAAGGAGGAGCTCGCCATACACTAGGACTTGTGTTCGGCTTTGGAGATGTTCAACATGGCAACCAGGTGCGCAAGGGTAGAGGAAGGTCGCCCTTTGCCATGAAATGGGTTTTGTGGGGCTTGATGATCTTCATGGTCTTGGCGACGATGCAGATGAGCTCATGGAGGACTTGCTTCCGAAGAGGTCTACGAGGAATGTCGGATTGAATGGCGACGTCTTGATGATGACGAAGACATAGAAGAACAGTTGACCAACAAGGCACAAATCTCCTCCATCCATGCATCGTTTTCCACCTTTTGAGTAGATAACCTTTCGTCAATCTTCTCCATTTTTGTGGAAAGCTTGTGGTCGACGTGGTCTCTTGTACGTAGTTTGTATTGTCGCATGCCGGTGGCGAGTAGGTCGATGCAGTTGTTCAACGCTTCATTCTCTTGATGCAGAGCTCTTTGTGTGCCGAAGAGGTGGTTCTTGGTGACGTAGTTGTTCGGGTCCTCATCTTGCTCGATGAAGAGTGGGTTTGTAGAAGTAGTTCGCCTATCCATCATCTCAAGAAAATATGTAAGTGGAAGAAAGGAAAGAACTATACCAAATGTACCTTATCCAATGTTGGAGATGGATCAATGATCACTCAAAATGTAGAAAGGAAATCGCACAATTGGTACCGGATCTTGTCAATTTCTCACACCTACACAATTAAAGGTTATGGAGTAGCTTGGTGAGCATGGTGGCACAAAATTTATGCAATTGTGAGCGAGATTCAAATAATGTTGAAAAGATTCACAAATTTGCAAATGCAACAAGTAGACCAATACCAAAATGTGGCACACAGAAACACATGCACAGATAGATAAATGGGGTCGTGCAACCCAAGAATGAGCTCAAAATGCGGAACCCATGGAAAATGCTCTTGTTGCACAGCGCTAGAGAGACGCTAGCGCGATTGCTCAATAGGAGGATACGATACTTGTGCACAACCTTCAAAGCAAAAATACAACGAGTTCCTATCCCAAGTATGCTATTATGTATGAAGTTCCAGTGATATGATCCAAGATGATCGAGTATGACAATCTGAAGAGCAATGTAGTATGATGCTATGGCACTTGCTTAGAAGCTCTTTGCTTGTCTTTTCTTTTGCTTATAAGCTTTTGGCTCTTTTGATATGTTACTTTGGCCTCTTATGCAAAGTGCACAAACCAAGCTAGCAATTATGAATATGCGGAACAAACTTGTAACACAAGGGATTTTATGATGATACCAAGAAGTGGATACCAAGATGATAAGGTATGTATTCAATAGGAACGATGATCACTAATGTGCACAAGTAACGTTGTCGGCAATACTCAATGGCTAGTCTCGATAGGCAAGTTAAGCGAAATGGGCTAGGGGTTAACAATGCAATGGTAAGGGAATATACAATGGTGTTATCGAGGTTACCGTTCCTTGCTTACGGTTGATTGTGTCAAAATGGTGAAGATTGTCATTGTCGATGATGAAGATGAGCGGCTGTGATGTCGGTGTCGAACCGTCCCTAAGTAGCCGAAACACGTTAGGAAATGGAAACGACAACTTAAGTTCTCAAAGAACAAAACGTGTCAAAATTGTCAGAGGTGGTAGCGGGTAAGCGATGGTGGTTCCGGAAAGCGGGGGTGCTATGTGGAAGTATTAGTGGAAACCCGGTCAAAATTGGTGAAATTTAGGCGGAAGAAGTGGTGGAGGTGGTGTTGCTGCGGGAGGCCGGATGTCTGAGGCAACGGGCCAGATGTCCAGAGCTCCAAATCCATGATAAACTTGGTGGATCTCCAAGGAAAAGAAAAAAGTTGGGGCAAAATTCATGGAATTTCGTGGATGGAATTGGGGAAAAAGTTAAGGGAAGCTAGATCTAGCTGCAACACATCAAATACACGGATCAAATTCAACAAAATATCATCAAATCAACAAATCACAAAAAAATTGGGAGGGCTATTTTGTGGGGATTTTCAAAATTGGGACAAAACACAACAAAATTAGGCTAGAAAACGATAGGGAAGACTCCAAAATCATGGTCAACCTTGGCTCATGATACCAAGACGATGTAGGGTGGAACCCTAGGGGCCGATCTTTCATGATTTGGAGGGAAAACAAGAGGAAACACTCAAATTGACTTGATCCAATCACACATGTGCTAGATCCAAGTACGCAAAGAGACACACGATCCAAACACAAACAAGGGACGATATAAATGGTAGATAGTTCTTCCCAATCCGTGAGGAGATGGGGCCTTGAATCCATGAAGGGATCTTCCCTAGACGGGGTCTTGAATCCACGAGGGGATCTTCCCTAGAAGGGCTCTTGAATCCACTCGGGGGATCTTATCCTAGATGGAGGTCTTGGCCTCCAATGGAGTAGGGACACAAGTGGATCAGCAAAGCTCTATCTCCAAGATGAGCTATCAGAATGCTAACCCTAAAACGTAGGTGGAGGTGGAGTATATATAGTCTAGTGGCGAAGAGGTACATGGGCCGGATGGGCCGGATGTCCGGGCCTTCGAGGAGGGGCCGGATGGCCATGCCAGATGTCCGAGCCCTGTAGCTCTGGCTGCTAGGCTGCGTATGCGATTGAGGCTTCAGGGGCCGGATGTCTGGGTCTTGGGGAATTCTCTGATCTCTCTGGTCGGTCCTCTTTATCCATGCACTTGGGGACTTGTCCATCTTCACGAGATTTTCTAAGAGGGTCTTCCTGATGCCTGATCACACATGGCATTCGGGACTTAGGTAGTGACCATGTCTCACGTGGGTCATATGTTATATCACAAAGGAGAGATGTCACATCGGTTTCGAGAGCCCTTGCACATGCTCATGTCATTGGTCCGATAGGCCCTCGGGGAGACGTAGGTAGGTCCATGGGGATGACCGTAGGATGCTCCGCATCAGCATAGATCTATGACATGCACTGGTACGCGTCGGTCCTATACAAACGGTTTTTAACCCCTCTCCGCGACGACATTTGGAACCGTCGCCTAGTGAGTGTGGGCGAAAGGAGGGTCCATCCCACACGACCAAGAAAACCGTCGGGAATATGCCCTCCTGGCACACACACTCGGCAAAATGAGGTTGTGTGCGGCCGGCGAGTGCTCAAATACGAAAATACGTACAGTAGAGCTAAAAAATACAATTATACGGCGAAATTGTTTCCGGTCACAAGTACATCCCACGCAGTCAGTCCCCGCTAAACGTTTCCGTTCGTATGTACATCCCACACAGTCCCTCCAAGGAAAACGTTTCCGTTCACAGGTACATCACACATAATTTTTCCCGTTAAATCGTTTGCGTTATTGAATGTATCACACATGGTCCGTAGAAGAAACTGTGTGGCAAAGGCTGTCCATCACACACAATTTTATGTGGTAAAAGTTTGCGCAAGGTGGCCTAATGCAAACAGTTTTCAAGAGAAAGTCGTGTGTGATTGTTCATTGATCCAACACGGTTTATTCCTAGAAACTGTGTGCGTTGCCTGAGGTCATCGCCCATGGTATTTTTTCAACAACCGTTTGCAATAGCAAAACCCAATTAGCAGGCTAATTCGCCATTAGTAGGCTAATTGCCCTATTATTAATAATCCATTTATCAATCTAATTGACATTCATATTAAGCACATAATATATATCATTTCCATATTAAGGAAGCAAAATTTCATAATTGAAATGCATCAGAGTACAAACATGATATAGCTTCATCACTCAGCTACCCCATTACACAACTGCACTAGCACCAACTTTCACATGCAACATGTAGAACCTTTCGAAATTAGCATCATAGACGGTATATAGACAGATGCATCTCATCTGAAAAACTGCTAAAGCGGAAGGCGAATATCGAGCTTTCATTCATGTTGAAGGTCTTTGCAACTTTAGGCCAGTGCCTGTGGATGATTGACCGTCCATCCTTCGTCCTCTTCAGGAACACTTCAATATTGAACCGTGGGTGTTGTATGAAAACCTTCCTCGCCTCCTGGCCATAGAGGTGGGTTGAGAGGTAATCATCAGTGAACTGCTTTGGAAAGGCCTGAAAACAAGGATGTGCATAAATATCTTCTCTATATTGGAAATGGGGCAAAGGAATAAAAAAAGGCAAGGTATAATAGTTAGTACCATCTTGTAGTGAACCGATGTCTTCTTCATTGTGCAGACAAAGATCTTGTTGTTTTTGTCGCTAATTTCTTTATCTTAACAATCTTTCTGAGTTTCTTGATTTGATTGATATTCATGGACAACTCATTGCCCCACATGCAAAAAGAATTGACGAGTGGGTCAAAACCTCGGCACAGGGACCTACATGTGCAAGACCAAATTGTTAAAAACCAAAATATTAGAATGGTTCCTGCAATTGCACAATAATGTGCTATTAGAGAACGGACCATGCACGTGCTAATCTCGATTGTAAACCTCAGTGCTTCCCATTGTTTCCCGACAACACATATAAGGTAGTTAGTCATCAGGTTAAGTAAGGGTTTGCATGCTATCAGTAGAATATGCTGATGAAAAATAAGCACATTGCAGATTCATCAGATTAATTCATGCCACATGGAAAACCCATTTATCCAAACCAAGCATGATTAAGAACTAGGAAATATAGCACTTGTATATGTTTATCATGTATTAAGTGCAGCCAAATTCGATTTATTCCTCACATGCACAACAATACAAAATTCTACCCACGACAATTGGACATCGCAGTGTATAATTGAACCAAGTAGTTAGCTAAACACCACAACAAATGAACCAAACATTAACTGAGCACCACATTGCACAATATAACATACTCCTAATAGAAGATCAGGCAGTTACAAACTAAGCATGCTTAACAACTTGGAAATATAGCAATTGTATTTGTTTCTCATGTATTTAGTACAAAGAATTCGATTTATTCCTCACATGGTATACAATAAAGAATGCAGCCACAACAATTGAACACCGCATTGCAGAATTGAACCAAGCAGTTAACTAAACACCACAACAAATGAACCATACGTTAACTGAGCACCACATTGCACAATATAACATACTCGTAATAGAAGATCAGACAGTTAACCAAACCAAGCATGCTTAACAACTTGGAAATATTGCACCCTGAAGAATTGAACATCACATTTGCAGAATTGAACCAAGCAGTTAACTGAACACCACATTGCACGATATATGGAACATCTACACAATAGCAGAAGATTGCATCATAAAAGTAGATAGCACAATTCACTAGAATTTGTTAAGGAAAGACGGCAGCTAGCAAACTGAACATGGGTCCTTATAGTGAGCTAATAAGACAAGCTACTCCTCATTGTCGGAGATATCAATGACGATTAGCTCCTTGGACATGGAAGAGGGCGAGGCCTCCGCATCGTGGGTGCCCTCGTTGTAGTGGTGAGTTGCCTGAGCCGCTCCGGGCACCAACCTGTTGGCTCTCGAGATGAGGTAAGCACGTGCACGCTGAGAAAACACCTCGTAGTCTTCGTCGAAGGCACCGACGGTGGCCTCGAGAAAATGCCACAAACTGTCGTTTAAAGCAGCCAACCGCATCTCGGCGTCGGCGCACGAGGGGTTAACTGTGGCCACGACGTCGAGGTACTCCTCCAAGATCTGGGGGTCGGCACGAACGGCAGCCATCGCGACCTCATCCGTGCATGTGGCCGCGATTTGCTTCTCCGCTGCCAAATGCTCCTTGAGATCCTGGCTATACTGCGTGCACCATGGCTTAGGGCGGCGCTTATTTGGTGGAGGGGTCGGTGATTTGGGTGGAAGGTGTCGCGCTCGCGCTGGTGGTCGGGGCATGTCAGATGTGGAAGGAGGAGGAGGATGGGGTCGGGTGTTGATTACCTGCCTGGATAGGCGAGGCCGAGCAGCGTGAAGGAGGGTCGCTAGCGAGGAGGCGGCGCTGCAAGAAAGGAGTGAAGGTTTCAACTTGGAAAGGAAGGCGGAAACAGGGGAAATGTGACTTTTGGTAAGGGGGAGGGGCGGGAGGTAGATATTTCCGCGGAAGCCGAAAATTTGGAAACGCTTCAGCAAAAAAACTGGCACGCAAAGTGTCCTCAGTGTCGGCGTTCTAGGAACGGGGGTCCCCAGACTTGCCTGCCTGCGGCCTGCGGCGTGGCTCAAAGGGGGGCCCATCACGGCCCATCTTCATCAACACAAGCTCAAGACCTCGCGAGGCCAAGCCTCGTGGGGGCGGACGACAGAGCTTCCTCAGGCACGGCCTCATCAGGCTGGCTCGCGAGGCGGAGAGATCAAGGCAGGGTACCTCACGAGGTGCCCATGATGCAAGCCATGACGACCAAGGGCGCCAGGTGAGCGCCCGGCATGTGATGTTCTCCTTTCCTCTTTGGTGCAAAGGGAGCAAGCGCGGCGAGAGCATCAAGCAAAGGCGTCCATTTCGGTGCAACAAGACCAAGACCAGCCCAACGGCAGGAAGGAAGTCATTGTGGAGCCCAAGGCAGGCGTCACCAGAGCCTTTGACAGGCGAGGACCAACTTTAGTCAGGATAAGTGTACCAGATGTTCCCCTTCAAAATGGCCAATTGTTGGCGCCGTTCCCACTCAATATTTGGGAAGAGGCCCAGGGCCTTTGCCTATAAATAGGACTAGCCTCCCACAGGGTAGAGGCAGCTTGAGCTTAGGCTTGATCTAGAAGAGCAAGAAGCAATCTTGGAGAGAGAGAGAGAGAGAGAGCGACCAAACTCCTTCTAGCAGTTCATCGCCCGGCCAAGAACAGACCCTCGCGAGGCTATTCTTCCTTGTATTGTTCATCACCATCAGCCCAAGAGGCAATCCACCACACCACAAACTAGAGTAGGGTATTACACCACAATGGTGGCCCCAACTAGTATAAACCTCGTGTCTCTTGTGTTGTTCCTTTCGTAGTTTAGATCCTAGCGAGGCGGCCGGGTACAGGTAGGTAGAGGGCGAGATCTCCGCGCGCACCCCAGTGTTCGAACCTCAAGGGTCTGCCGGAACCCGAAATCCGACATTTGGCGCGCCAGGTAGGGATGCGTCGGGATCCACCTTCTGCCACTTCGTGTCCCGTCGCATCATCGTCATCATGTCCGGCGACCAGGAGGGCAACCCCGGTCCCTTTGCGGCTTGGCCCGCCCACGCAGAGCCGCTCGCCTCGGGCGACCCCATGCCCCAGGCAGCTCGCGGTCCGACGGGCCGCGGGCCAGCGGGTGACGCGGACAGGCTTCAACAACTCTCACGCCCGTGGCGGCGCGGTCGGCAGCGAGGTCTCCAACCACGCCGCGCGGACGCCGTACACCAGGGAGCAGGCGAACTTCGAGGCGCGCTCACGGTGGCGGGAGCTACTGCAGTGCAGCTCTTGGAAGGCGGCATGACGTCTTTGCTAGAGCGGGTGGCGAGCTCTGGCTTTGCCGCCTCGAGGCTCACCCTTCGCACCCAACTCCCACCTCGGGTCCAGGCGCCCAGCTGGGCTCCCTGCACGCGGGCTACAAGGCTACTCAAGCAGCAATGGCTGTCGGCCACCGAGCCACAGCGCTGCCTCTGCTCCCGGCCAACGAAGAAGGACTCGCCGCGACCCACGGCCCCAGTGGGCCGCCGCGCTACCACCCCCAGGTGGGCGCCTCAAGCAGAGCTGCATGGCACGCGGAGCACTATGGCGCGACCTTGGGATGACGGCCCCGAAGAATACGTGCCCCACATGATAGACCAAGGGCACCCGGCATGAGGCGAACAAGGCTCGCTCCTCGGCCCAAGCCGGGGGACGAGGTGACAGCTGAGCTCTTCCAAGAGCCCGTGAAGGCCGCACCGGCCACGCTGGAAGCAGCGATTATCGGTACCGCTAATTCCTCGGAAGCGAGCATACGCTAATCATGAATCGCAGGAGGTGCAGGTCGCCACGCCGGCGGTTGCGCCCGCTCGCGATCCTACCCCTCAGGAGGAGGGCGTCGGGGGCTGTAGGAGAGGGGCCGAGATCCAACATCACCACCGCGGCGTTCAGAGCAAGGCGTTCTCAGGAGGTAGGCCCTCTGCTAGGGAGGTGCCTCAGGGCCTGCCCCTGGCGGAGGACCCGTGGTCGTCCGGGGAACCGCTGGCGACCACTCTACCCCATCGGCAGCGTCCTGGTTTCCGGTCGTCGTCGATGGCACTAGAGTGCGGCGCAAGGCGGGGCCCTCGTCTGGCGATATGAAGCAAGGCCGGTACCTGTGAAGAAGACCCAGTGCCTGTGAAGCTCGCCACCCCGTGACACTCTCACGTAATAATGAGTGGGGCTGTACACACCCCGGAGTCTCGGGGTGCCGGCCTTAGGCCACAGGGCTCCCTCACGCCCGATGGCAGCACTTAGCTCCACGCTGGTGAGAAGACGTCCAAGACTAGACTAGGTGCGGACTGACCTTTTCTCGCTTTCATTGCTTTTCCCTTTGGTTGTCACTTTCCCCGCTGGATTTAAGTTGGATTTGAATTTGAGATTTGCGTGTGTTTGGGGAAGGGGTGCTTAGTCTCGTTCAAGCAATCTCTCACGTTCGATTCTTGCTTTGCCTCATTGCCTCCCTCGTGAGCCCCTCATGAGCCGGGTTGGGCCTAGCTTGCGTGCAGCCCATTGCCGCCGCCGCATCCTCTCAGCAGGTTCTTCTTGCAGATCCTACGGGTTTGATCAGGAGACACTTGAAACGCCACAGCCCTCCACAGGCTATCTCAGGGCCCGCACGGGACAAAGGTAAACTAGCCAGCCACTTGGCGCAGGCATACGGGTGATATAGCATCAACTAATACACAGAACACAAGTTTTACATGAGGGGCTCCCCCTCTCAAAATGCTCTCACAACCATCAGGGCAAAACCTGAGCTCTATTCATGCAGGGTAAGGAAACAGGAATGATGCACAGTCAGTCGGATAAATCCCCCAATGCATCCTCAGGGGCACCTCCTGAATTGTTCTTTGGCGTCGGGCCGCCATCGCTCTCTGCGTTGTCACCAAAGCGTCGGGGCCGTTCACCACCCCGCCTACATCAGCAGCCACGATCACGCCGTCATTATCTGGCGAAGGCCACAGCGGCGGCGTCCATGTTGTCCTCCACCCGGTCGCCCGAGTCGCCCGGACGGCTGAGGTGCTGGGCGATGGCTGCGTCGAAGTCGAAGTGGGGTCCATATTCCGGAGATGGTGAAGACGCGAGAAAAGCGGCGCCCGAGCAGCGCGGCTCCTCTCCTCCACCACCCTGTTGGCTCGACCGACCGCGCCTCGGCCGAGTCACCACGTCGGTGAAGAAGCGAAGGTTGCGGCGTAGTTAGCGTATGCGGCTCGCCAACAGCCGCCTCGCGAATGTTACCCAAGGTTGTGTTGGCTCTCTCCGGGCGTGGTGAGCATGGGGCCATGCTCATGCTCCGAGATCCGCCACTGGCGTAACTCATCCGCAGATTCAGCCGGCGCGGCGGCCTCGGCCTCGTCCACCCGTTGGCGAAGAAGAAGCACCTCGGCACGGGAGGTAGTTAACTCCTCCTGCGCCACCTCAAGGGCGGCCCGAGAAGCATCGGCCCGCCGCGTCACTTCCTCCTGCTTGGCCCTCAAGGCAGCGGTCCTACCTTCAGCCTCAGCTTGGATCAACCCCAACCTCTCCTCGAACTCGCGCTCAAGGTTCAAGCGCGCCGTCGCCACCCGACGTCCGACCTCCTCCAGGACACGGGCTTCCCGCGTAGCGACATCGTCCTCCGCCCGCGTCACCAGCGCTCCCTTGTTTCAGTGCTCATACTGCTGCGCGTTCGGCGGCTTCCAGCATCAGCGCCTCCTCACGCTTCTGGAGCCCTGCTGGGTCGCCTGAGGCCACCTTCATCGACGCAAGGGCCGTCTCGCGCAGCTCCACCTGCTCCTCCAATGAGCGGCATCGGGCCAGGAGTTCCCGCGCCCGCTCCTCCGCCGCCTCTCGCCGCCGATCAACTTCCCGAGCCTCCTCAACGGCCCGAGAACGGACCTCCCGAGAGGCTGCCAGCGACGCCTTGGCCTCCTCATTGCCAAGATCACGCTGATGGCGCGCAAGGGTGACAACCGCCTTCAGCTCGCGCCTCTCCGCGGCAAGGCGCAGGCCCTCGGCCTCGAGGCGCACGTCTTCATCAGCGAGCTCTTCACCAAGCAGGCTCACCACATCAGCCGCCCTCCGAAGAAACCCTTGGCAAAGAGCGCGACGCTCCCGGGCGCGCTCAAGTACGTCTTCCACACCATCATCCGCCCCAAGCAAGCACCGGGGGCCACGACCAGCACTCCCCTCCGGGCGGGGCTGGCGCCCTCGCCACGCGGGCACGCCTTGCGAAGCCCGGCCAGAGCCAGCCCATCCCTAAAGAAGAGCGCAGGGAATGCCTCAGCCAATCACGGTCGACGACCAGACGAGAAGCCCACGGCAGGCTGGCTACGCCACGAGAAGGCTCGCGAAGGAGGGTCGCGAGGCGCGCGGGGCCGCGATGCGCCTCAGGATGGTTCATCTCTCCGACCGGCCTCACCACGAGGACTCTACTGCTCGGGGTGCTCGAAGATGGTGGAGAGGACGGAGCCAATGGGGATGGCTCCTCAGCCATCTCCGTGAACTAGGCAGGAAGGGCCCTGTAGAGAAAGGATCAGTGAAAGCAACAGAAGGATCAGGAGCTAGGAAAGGGGAAGGCTCACTCATCGGTGGCAAAGTACTTCCTACGCTTCAGCAGGCGGCAAGGGTAATCGTCACCCAAGGCCTCCCTTCTCTTCCGGAGAGCCTCAAAGTCCACGTGGAAGCGACCCAAGAGTTGAGTGCAGGGGTCAGCCTGCGACGAGGAAGGAGCGTCGAGGCGACCCGCGTCGGGGGCGTCTACCTGATGCACGCCGCCGGTTACCTCGCCAAGAAGAGTAACTGGGGCCCCAGGGGCCTCAGCCGCAGGCACTGCAGTAGCTCGCCACCCCGGCCGCGGCAGCTTGGGCCTCGAGCTGCTCCCTCAAGAGCGCCGCTGGCGCCGTCACCCCGGCGGAGGCCCCTCGGCCTCCGTGATCCATGCCTCCTGCTCCGCCACTCGAGGAAGAGCCGCCGTGGCGGCCGAAAGAAGCGGCCACCACCACTGGATTCTCGCGAGACCCCCGGAGGCCAGCGGGGCGCGGCCCCCATTCGTCGAAGACGGGCATCTGATTCACAAAGTCGCCCCTGTTTCGGTAGAGGTACAACAAGGCCCCCCCTTGTCGGATGCTGCCAGGAGTGGGGTCCCCAGTCAAGACCAAGAGCACCTTCCTCAGTGCTTCAGGCGCCAGGTCCTCTTCCTGGAGCCTCATACGGTCTTCACGCCCGCTGAAGGCCCACGTCCGGCGAGAGTGACGTTGGAGAGGAGCAACACGGCATAGCAGGAACTCCTTCACCACCTTAGGCGTCGTCACGCTGAGCTCCCTCAAGAACGCAAAGCGGCGCCAAACAAAGATAAGCTAGGAACCCGTGAGCGTCTCCTGGCCCCAGCCTGAATTGGGGACAGCAGGCGAAGATGGCTCCGACAGCAGCGGGCTGGGCACCCCCACGCCCACGGACAGCCACCGCTCGCAGAACCCAGGCGTGGGCGGAGGAAGGCTGAATTCAATCCCTGAAGCCGCTGTTTCATATGCAGCAATGAAGCTCACACACCCCGAACACTGGGTGGGGTCAACAAGGCACAGAGAGAAGAAGTGGCGCATCAAAGCAACTGAGGGAAGGATGCCCATCATCGCCTCGCAAACAAAGGCGAAGACCGCAAGAAGAGTGATGGATTCTGGACCCAAGTGCATCATATGGATCTGATAGTGGGAGAGCACAACATTGAAGAAATCTAAAAAGGGGGGAACCAGCCCCGCCGACAGGGCGCCGGCAAAATACCGGACCTCAGTGATTATCCTGTCGATGGAAAAGTGGGACGCGGGCCAGGCCGACGTCCGCCCGCATTCGTTGAAGATAGTGGCCAAAGCTGGGCTGACCTTGCCCAGGCCCTCTCAATTGAGTATGATCGACCGATCGACGGCGGGGGCCGCCGCCGACGGCGGCGAGGCGGAGGCATGGGCTTCTTCCCTCTTCCCTTCTTCGCTTGAGCCATGGCAATGAAGGGGGAAGGTTTGAGATTGGATTGGGAGCAGAAGCTGGAGTTCGAGAGGAGGAAGAGCGGGGGCGGTCGAGCAGCGAAAAGGGAGCGGGCTGTGCGGCTACGAGTCCGCCTAGCATGGCACAAAGTAAGGAGGCGTGGGGAACTAAAGTGCCCACGTCCAATCAACCACCACGCTGGCGATCAAGGCCGCAGGCTTTAGGCCCTGGGCGCGACTTGCCCCTTCGCCTCTTTGCTCGGCCAAGCCCGGCGCGCTTTGGGTCTGGGGCTCTCATGGCGGCGTTCGGGAACGGGGGTCCCAGACTTGCACTGCGGCCCGCGGGCGTGGCTCAAAGGGGGGCCCATCATGGCCCATCTTCATCAACACAAGCTCAAGACCCTCGCGAGGGGCCAAGCCTCATGAGGCGGGGCTGACGAGGAGCTTCCTCAGGCACGGCCTCATCAGGCTGGCTCGCGAGGAGGCGGAGAGATCAAGGCGGGGTACCTCACGAGGTGCCCATGACGCAAGCCATGACGACCAAGGACGCCAGGCGGGCGCCAGCCCGCGCAGTGTCCTCCTTTCCTCTTTGGTGCAAAGGGAGCAAGCGCAGGCGAGAGCATCAAGCAAAGGCGTCCATTTCGGTGCAACAAGACCAAGACCAGCCCAATGGCAGGAAGGAAGTCATTGTGGAGCCCAAGCTGGCGTCACCACCAGAGCCTTTGACAGGCGAGGACCAACTTTAGTCAGAATAAGTGTACCAGATGTTCCCCTTCAAAATGGCCAATTGTTGGCGCCCTTCCCGCTCAATATTTGGGAAGAGGCCCAGGGCCTTTGCCTATAAATAGGACTAGCCTCCCACAGGGTAGAGGCATCTTGAGCTTAGGCTTGATCTAGAAGAGCAAGAAGCAATCTTGGAGAGAGAGAGAGAGAGCGACCGAACTCCTTCTAGCAGTTCATCGCCCGGCCAAGAACAGACCCTCGCGAGGCTGTTCTTCCTTATATTGTTCATCACCATCAGCCCAAGAGGCAATCCACCACACCACAAACTAGAGTAGGATATTACACCACAATGGTGGCCCGAACTAGTATAAACCTCGTGTCTCTTGTGTTGTTTCTGTCGTAGTTTAGATCCTAGCGAGGCGGCCAGGTATAGGTAGGTAGAGGGCGAGATCTCCGCGCGCACCCCAGTGTTCGAACCTCAACGGTCTGCTGGAACCCGAAATCCGACAATCAGACACGGTCCCTTATTTAGAATTGTGTACGATATGTGAACATCACAAACGATTCAGATAGCTTAACCCGTGTGTGTTGAGTTTGAACGTCAAAAATTTTGGTTCGAATTTCCCTGGTTACAGTGGTCATCCACGTCATTGCATAATTTGGGTACACAAAGGAGACTAACTTCTTAATCGAGCAAGTTCAACAACTAAACAGAGCTAGCTGACCTAAACATTACTCTAACAAATTAAAGACCAACGCTCTTAATTGAAAAAACAAAGAGTACTACTACGGCTGGTGCTCGTCGATCTCCGTCGCCGCCTCCATGTCCAGCTCACACCCGACGGTCTCCTGGGGAAGGGGCTCCATGGCATCAATTGCACCATACTCGGCAAGCATCTCGCCATCCGCGTCCGCCATATCTTTGGTATAGGCTGCCACGAGCTGGCGTGGGCGGCCGCCCGCTCTGGCGGGCTCTGTCGTGCCAAGGTATGCCGCGCAGGAATGGACGGCTGCTGGAACTCTCTCGGCGATTGCCTGCTCTTCGGCCATGGGTTGCCGACCGTTGTTGGAGAAGCTTCGTCGATTTGTGTGGTGACCACAACGAGCTGGGCGTCGACGGCCTCGACATGGCAGTGGACGGCCTCCATCAGGGATAAGGCCGCCGCCGCAGAACATACAACTGTTGTGCCGCTGTCGCCAGTTGCCATCCCCGAGGCAGTGGCTGCTGCCGCCGCTTGAGAAGCAACAACGACTGTTTGGGCTGCCTTGGCCGCCCGGACGCAGACTTCGGTCACCCTCACGAAGCTTGTTAGCACGCGCTTGGCAGCTGCGGGCGCTCTATCAGGAGTGGGCCGCCGAAGTTGCCCTCATGACGTTGGTCCACGTCCCCATATTTCACCGGCGACGAATGAACGATGAAATGATATTTGGGGAGTGAGCTAGTGTGCTTGACACGCCGGCTGTGGACTGTAGCCGATGCACCTTCTCGCGTAAGCCATAGGCGTACTATACACCGACGGTGCTCCGAGATATTTTGTGCTGCATCTCACACGGTTGGTGATAATAAACTATGTGTGATCTACTTCATTTATCGTCTTGATTTGAATTACGTAATGGAGTCATGGCTACAAAGGATGGTGTTTGAATTGTTAGAACTCTTATCTGCAGTGAACATGCAACTATAGGTGTGTCGTCAAAAAAAATTGGAATTATTCAGGGTTTGTTTGGACGTTTTCATACATTAACTTAGTTTTCCAAGCATTTTATGCGCATAATTCTAATTTGACCTACATGCACATGCTCTAGTGCATATAAACTGGTTGAAAAATCAAATATGTGTCCTTCGTTGAATGCTTAGGTCCCATGAAAGAAATTGGAATGAATGTCACACACCCTGCCACCGTCACTCGTCCGCAAACATTGAGATACATGGCTTTTAATTTATAGTAAATCCAAAACTCGTCTGAAATTCATGAAACCTGGCATGCTATCATGGAGCGGCATCAACATGCCGTGGTAAAAATTTTGTCCTATTTGGGGTAGGTTTGGGTATAAGCTTCTCACAAACCAGAGCTTCTCACAACAAGCGTGATGGTTTCGGTAGGGAACATGCCACCTTTGGGGACGAAATGATATCTGTTGACCCTTATTGCTTTCAAAATATTTCGAGTGTCAACATAGAACAACATGAGTGTTGTGTTCAATTTTGGAATTTTTCGGGGTTCGTTTGGACATTTTTATACATTAACTGGGTTTTCCAGGCATTTCATGCACATAATTCAAATTTGAACTACATGCACATTCTCAAGTGCATATAAACTAGTTGAAAAATCAAATATGTGTCCTTGGTTGCATGCTTAGGTCCCATGCAAGAAATGGGAATGAATTTCAAACACCCTGCCACCGTCACTCGGCCACAAACATTGAGTTACGTGGCTTTTAATTTCTAGTAAATCCAAAACTCGTCCAAAATTCATGAAACTTGGCATGCTATCATGGAGCAGCATCAACATGTCGTGGTAAATTTTTTGTCCCATTTGGGGCAGGTTTGGGTATAAGCCTCTCACAAACTAGAGCTTCTCACAACAAGCATGATGGTTTCGATAGAGAACGTCCCACCTTTAGGGACGAAACGATATCCATTGCCTCTTATTGCTTCCAAAAGTTTTCTCGTGTCAATATTGAACAACATGAGTGTCGTGTCAATTTTTGTGATTTTTCGGGGTTCATTTGGACATTTTTAGGCATTAAATGAGTTTTCAATGCATTTATGTGCATAATTCAAATTTGAACTACATGCACATGCTTCGGTGCATATAAATTGGTTGAAAAATCAAATATGTGTCGTTGGGTGCATGCTTAGGTCCCATGCAAGAAATGGGAATGAATTTCAAACATCGGGGCACCGTTGATTGCCGGCAAAACATTGAGATGCCTGGTTTTTAAATTCTAGTAAATCCAAAACTCGTCTGAAATTTCATGAAACTTGGCATGCTATCATGGAGCGGCATCAACATGCCGTGGTAATTTTTTGTCCCATTTGGGGCAGGTTTGGGTATATGCTTCTCACAAACCAGAGCTTCTCACAACAAGCATGATGGTTTCGGTAGGGAACGTCCCACCTTTGGGGACGAAACGATATCCATTGCCTCTTATTGCATTCAAAATTTTCTCGTGTCAACATAGAACAACAGGAGTGTTGTGTCATTTTTTGTGATTTTTCGGGGTTCGTTTGGACATTTGTATGCATTAACTGAGTTCTCAATGCATTTATGTGCATAATTCAAATTTGAACTACATGCACGTGCTCCAGTGCATATAAATTGGTTGAAAAATCAAATATGTGTCCTTATGTGCATGCTTAGGTCCCATGCAAGAAATGGGAATGAATTTCAAACACCGGGGCACCGTTGATTGCCGGCAAAACATTAAGATGCCTGGTTTTTAAATTCTAGTAAATCCAAAACTCGTCTGAAATTACTGAAACTAGGCATGCTATCATGGAGCGGCATCAACATGCCGTGGTAAATAAATTGTCCCATTTGGGGCAGGTTTGGGTATATGCTTCTCACAAACCAGAGCTTCGGTAGGGAACGTCCCACCTTTGGGGACGAAATGATATCCATTGCCTCTTATTGCTTCCAAAAAATTTCTCGTGTCAACCTAGAACAACAGGAGTGTTGTGTCAATTTTTGTAATTTTTCTGGGTTCATTTGGACATTTTATGCATTCACTGAGTTTTCAATGCATTTATGTGCATAATTCAAATTTGAACTACATGCACATGCTCCAGTGCATATGCATTGGTTGAAAATCAAATATGTGTCCTTGGGTGCATGCTTAGGTCCCATGCAAGAAATGTGAATGAATTCAAACACCGGGGCACCGTTGATTGCCGGCAAAACATTGAGATGCCTGGTTTTTAAATTCTAGTAAATCCAAAACTTGTCTCAAATTCATGAAACTTGGCATGCTATCATGGAGCGACATCAACATGTCATGGTAAATTTTTTTGTCCCATTTGGGGCAGGTTTGGGTATATGCTTCTCACAAACCAAAGCTTCTCACAACAAGCATGATGGTTTCGGTAGGGAACATCCCACCTTTGGGGACCAAACGATATCCACCGCTTGTTGCTTTAAAAAAAATTCTCGTGTCAACATAGAACAACAGTAGTGTTGTGTCAGTTTTTGTGATTTTTCAGGGTTCGTCTGGACATTTTTATGCATTAACTGACTTTTCAATGCATTTATGTGCATAATTCAAATTTGAACTGCATGCACATGCTCCAGTGCATATAAATTGGTTGAAAAATCAAATATGTGTCCTTATGTGCATGCTTAGGTCCCATGCAAGAAATGGGAATGAATTTCAAACACCATGGCACTGTTGATTGCCGGCAAAACATTGAGATGCCTGGTTTTTGAATTCTAGTAAATCCAAAACTCGTCCAGTGCGCAAGTTCACCAGGAAGCATGCGAGATGTTCAATGCAGGATTTGTGCATCTCTTCAACACAAACGGTGCAGTGAAGCAGTAAAGCGGCAGAAAATAAACCAAAAAATATACATGCTGTCACACACACCCCGTGTGCCGTGCGAGCAGGCATGAGTTGATGGGACGCATGCGAGTAGTCCACCGCGCAGGCATACCGGGAGGCATGCGTGCAGGTGTGTGTATTGACGGGGAGGCGTGTGAGTAGCTGTGTGAAATGATGGTAGGAATGGCAGACGTCCGCCCCGCAGGCTCACCGGGAGGCGAGCAAATTTTTGACTGCAGCCTGCCTCGCTCCCACTGGTCCGTATCAATTGCGCGCCTGAGCCGCCGACCGTAATAGGCGGCCACACCCCCGGTCCACAGTGGTCACCGATGTCTGGACTCCGGAGTGTACGACAATGTCACCGAAGCGCACCATCGGAGGGAGTGGCGACGCCGGGGCTGGTGAAGCACCCGCACAACACGCGAAGCTGGCCACAGAGGTTTCCATCGCTGCCGACAAGGTCTTGCGCGGGCAGCAACATGACCTTGAATTCGTCGGCGCCGTCGTGCCCCCCAGCCGGAGTCGGAGGTCAACAGCAACTCCGGCAACAACTCCGACTCCAACGGAAAACCGGTTAGTCATCTATATACCCATTTGTGTGGCAAACATATCAAGTGTATTCTCTGGTTAATCCCCCCACCCACCCCGCCCCTCTATAATTTTTCTGGAATACAAATCCTATGGTTATGTTCTCTCAGTCCATGAAATCAAAGTAATTAAGATCCGTTAGATGCACGTAGTGTATTGATTGTTTGAATGTTATCCGTATAGAGTTAGTGATTAATTGCTTGTTTTGTACAAATGATTTTTGCTAATAATCCGACTAGGGTTAGCTTGCGTGCTAATAATTCGTGGCCAGATCTTGAGAATTGATTTTGAATGTCCTACATATATGTTTGTGCCTTTTTTCTTCCTGTTCTTTAGAATTGATTTCGAATGTCCTACATGTTATGTCATTTTTTTCTTTCAGATTGGTATGTACACAGATGAGGCTCCGACCAGCGCCACCGCCGGATGTAGATCTTGGACCCGGTTGTGCGACAAGAAGTGCCCCCCTAGACCTGAGGAACCAGTAGAATCTCCGGCGGACTACATCAGTGATCTCCCGGATAGAATCATTGGGGAGATCATCTCCCTTCTCCCCACCAAGGATGGCTGCCGCACACAAGTCCTCGCATCTCGGTGGCGCACCCTATGGTGCACTGCGCCTCTTAATCTCAACTGCGCCGACTATACGTCGATGATGATTCTGAACTCCCCGGAGCCATCATCTCCTCCCACGAGGGCTACGTTCAATGCATCTGCATCCCGGCATGCTACCTGCTGGACATACCCTGAACGGTGGCCACCTGGCTGACATCCCGTCAATTCGATAAACTCCAGCAGCTTGAGCTCTACCATTACAGCGATAGGTTACCACCAAGAGTTGCATCTGTGCCCTCACCACCGATGCCCATCTCATGGTTTTCCTCCTCTCTCCACACCCCCACCTTGACCCGGTGCCATCTAGCAGACTATCTGGTACAAATGCTTTGTCTGCTAGTGCTGAAAAAACTTGCACTTGTGTTGGTTGATCTGTCGGTGGCCTCACTTCACAGCATCATCCACTCTAGCTGCCCTGCACTGCAGCATTTGGTGCTTGTTTTTGGAATAGGAATCCATATCCCTTGTCTCAAAATAAAGTAGTCTCACCTTGTAAGCATTGGAATTCATTTTGACGGACAAGAGCTCATCATCGAAGACCCCCCTTCACTTCAAAGGTTGCTCCTTAATTATTGTTATAAACCTTCACAAATAACTGTGGTCTCTGCGCCTAAACTGGAGACCTTGGGTGCAATTAGTGATCCGTTTGAATGGTTCGAGATGGTGTTTTCCTCAACACCTATTGAGATACTATATATTATTCACGTACACTTTTGTAATTTGCATTTTTTATTTGTGCGCATAAGTTAAGTATCATCTTGGAGTACACTTTCAGTGCTAATATTATGTTCTATGCTCAATGAAGTGCTTGTCCATCCTATCAGTGGTGGTGGATTCTGTCAAGACCTTATATATCACTATGTGGTCTTTTGATCTCAACATCATTATTGCCTTGCTGCAATGCTTTCCATGTCTGGAGAATTTGTATATGAAGGTGATGATTTCATGCACATTGAAAGCCCATATATAATGTACTATAATTACTTGTTCAGCTATCACTCTTTCAACATAATCTTTTTTAGACATTTAACTGTTTTCAATCTTCATCTCTATTTAGGCACTAACACATGGAGGAAAAGGTATAACCAACCGATGGTTCAAGAAGCACCAGGATTTTCTCAGATCTCACGACATTCGTTTGACGATAGTAACACTGGAAGGATATGCATCCAACAATGCAAACACTAGCTTTGTCACATTCTTCATGTTGAATGGGAGGGCACCGAGGATTAAGTTTTTGAACAAGAAATTTCTTACGGCTGCAGGTGTTGAATAACATAAAAAGAAGTTTCATGTGGACCTAAGGGCTTCTGATCATGCTCGGCTTCTATTTACAACAGCTTGTCATCATGGACTAGTAAAATTGCTGGCCGTTGATCTTGATTTTATGGATCAGACCGATCCATTTGATTGTGACTGCCGAAAACTTTGGTTGAGTTAGATGCCATTATCCTGTTCAATCTGGATTTTGTCTAAACCTGATGAGCAATTAATCCTCGTGCTTTTGTACTGTTTGTTAGCTGGAGTTAGATATTGTTGCCCTTTTCAACTCCGCTTTGACCCATATTTTCATTCATACTGGGCCAATGGCTTGCCATTTTTTAATTAAGACAAAAATATTATAAGCGTTCACAACATAGGCAAAGAACATCACTCTCGCAGGATCCTTGAGATCTGTGTTCATTACATAACCGCAAGTTTTTAGTGCCCACCAGCACCCACAAACTTATTTTCAGCTTGCACACCAAGGGCTGTAATTCTTAATAAGAAAAGCTGCATGGTAGTCATAGATTTGGATTTATCATTTGGGACCCACGAGGAAAAAGCCTATCCAGGGCGGTGCCAACTCGATAGTAAACATTGAGAAACCTGGTTTTAAAATTACTGTAAATCCAAAACTTGCCTCAAAATCATGAAACTTGGCATGGCGTTATGTCATGGAACCAACATACTGGGGTAAAAAAATAGTCCAATTTGGGACAAGTTTTGGTACAATCTTCTTACAAACCGGAGCTTCTCTCAAAAAGGCTCATGGTTCCAAGAGGGACCTTGTCACCTATGTGTGCGAAACGACATACGATGACTCTTCCCGCCTTGATTTATTTTACAGAGGCAACATGCAACTATATATAGTAGCGTCGTCCTAAAAATATGAAATTAATCACGGTTCGTTTTGCCTTTTTATACATTATTTGAGTTTCATAGGCATTTTGGAACGTACTTTCGTGTGTGCAAAGGTCCTGTGTGTACTACCCACATATGTAATTCGATGTTCAATTTGTTTATGGAATCAAGTCCTTATACATGTTATTCTTCTTTAGACAGAGCAAATCACACGGCTTATTAGCAGCAATCGTCTATGTTATTATTGGTCTTCGCACATATTTCTGATTATGGACCAGTTTGCCGCGTATCACACACATCTTGTTCAGTTGAACCGTTTCCATTGTGTTGCTTGATCACACACAGTTCACCCTAGTGAACCGTATGATGTATATCACACACACCTTCATCTGGCTGCCTGTTTCTTTTGTTCCTCATCAGCGCAAACAGTTAACTGAACTGAATCGTATTCCTTGTATCGCACACGCAACTAAAATCTGAACCGTGTTTGATGCATCCTCCATCGCAAATGTTTTGCACCTTTTTTGACGGTTTTTTACACCATCGTTTGCGATTATTGCATCGCACACAGTTTCGTCGAAGGGTCCCTGATCGTAGTGTCGCCTTAGTAGCATCCTGCAGTAGTGATGGATGACAGGTGGGAAGAGATTCAAGTTTGATTGGGAGAACTTCATGCATTGTTTGGGCATTGCTGATAAGGGAGAAGACAACCCAGTTGGATTCTGGCCTCACAAGGACACATTGTAACGCCCCGGATTCGATGCGCCAGGTGTCCGCCAGTTATTCGTCGTTGTTACCATGTCACTTGCTTGCGTGATGCATTTTTTCATGTCATCATGTGCATTTCATTTTGCATACGTGTTCGTCTCATGCATCCGAGCATTTTCCCCGTTGTCCGTTTTGCAATCTGGCACTCCTATGTCCCCCGGCGCCCCCCTTTTACCTCTTTTCGTGTGCGGGTGTTAAACGGTCTCGGAATGGACCGAGCTTTGTCAAGCGGCCTAGGTATAGCACCGGTAGACCGCCTGTCAAGTTTCGTGCCATTTGGAGTCCGTTCGATACTCCAACGGTTAACCGGGTAACCGTAAAGGCCTCTTTTGTTTGCAGCCCAACACCCCTTCATACTGGCCCAAAACCCATCCAAACTCCCCTCCATGCTCTCGGTCGTTCGATCACGATCGCGTGGCCGAAAACCGCACTCCATTTGGAGTCTCCTAGCTCCCTCTACCTATAAATATGTGCCTCCCCCGTCCAAATCGCAGATGAAACCCTAAAACTTCCCCGCCGCCACCGGACATGTCCGCCCGCCGCCGGATGATCCGCGCCGCCGCCCATGCCCATTCAGCGCCCGCCATGTGGCATCCACCGCCTCCCTCCGCCGCGGCCCGCTTAGGCCCGCGCGGGGCCCGCCCGAGCCCATCCGGGGCCAGCGCCGCCGCCGTCCGTATCCCGCCGCGCGCGCGAAGCTCAGCGCTTCGCCGAGCCCGCCTCCGCCGCCAGCTCCACCTCGCCGGAGCCTCCATCCCGCCGCCAAGGCGTGCCCGTCGCCTCGCGGACTGCCCGCCTCGGCCCGCAATTCCTCGCCGCCCGCCGCCCGGACGCAGCCGCCATTGCCGCGCCGACCGCGCCGGCCTTGCGCCTGCCCGCCGCCCGGTCGCCCGACCACCACCGTTCGCCGCCTGCTCGCCCGGCCTCCTGCGCCAGGCCGCCTCCTCCGCCCTCTCCCTCCGCGCCTTTCGGGCACCCCGCCGGCGGGCGCCACCTCGCGGGAGCCGCCCGCCCTCGCCGGAGTCGGATCTGGTCAGATCCGGTCCGGGTGGATGAGATCCACCACCACCACCAACCAAACGCCTTCCCCGATCCACTCCGTCCCGGTACCGTGTCGTCCCTTTGACTTTTTCCGCGGGGTGAGATTTCACTAAGTCCCTGTTTCTGCAACATTTTCATGTCCGCATTGCATCATAACTCCATGCATGCTACTCCGTTTTGTGCGTGTAATATGTCAAAATGTTCGATGCGAGATGCTCTACATTTCATTCCATTGCAGCGTGTTCATTTGAAGTCATCTTGCAGCCTGAATCTTCGTTGATAGAGTGTTATATGATGTTAATCTGCTGAAGCTGTTATAACTTGATGATTTGTCATTTTTGTTGCATTTGATGTGTGCATCTTATGAGCATGAGCTCTACATGTGTTTTGTGCTATGGCATGCCATATTCACAGTGGTGCTATCCTTGTATTTTTTGATTCCTGTAGTGAGTGCATCAAGCTTGTTAAGTAGGGTACTTGCTGTTGCTGTTTTGCATGTCTGGATCTGCTATATCATGATGCTATGTTAACCTGCTTCTACAAGTCATTCTATGCATAATATGTAGATGTTCACTAAGGATGTTTTGTTATACATGTCTTTCTCTATCCATTCATGCCCCTGGTTGCATTTATAGCCTACCTTAACATGTTGTTATCTTGCTCCAAACTTGCAAAATAATGTCGCTGTCAGCCTGTTAACATTAAGTTCAATGTTGCCATGATTGTTGTTAGTGATGCATGCATCCTATGAACTTTCTCTTGCCATTATTAGCTTCACAAACATGTCTTCTTACTGTTGGTTGACTTGCCATGCATTTATTGCTCTGTGGTGAGTGTTTCAAGCTCACCAACATGCCTACTTATTGTTGTTCCTGCCAGGTATGAATATGTCACATCATTTGCCATGTTTATATGAGTGCCATCATATCTTCTGATCCTTTTTGGCTCATGGTCAGTAAAGGACTTTTGTTCTATGCAATTACTAGATTCATTTCGTGCCTTTGTTTGCATTGATAAGTTCCTCTAACTTGTTGTTTGATAGCTCTAAACATTGCAACCTGATGTTATTTTCTGCAAAGTCTGAACTGTTATTATTTGCAATCTTGCCATGTGTGTTTGAGCATGTTCTAGTGATTTATGGAGATAGTTCAGTGTTCATGTTTTGTTATGCTTTACCTGTACATCATGCCCATGCCTTTTGTTTTTTTGTTGAGGGCCTGTAGCATGTTGTTTTGATGTTTGCAATATGCCTAGTTGCTGTTTTGGACAGCTTGTCCATTAAACTTGTATAGTGCATGTGTTGAACCGTTGCTCCGTTTTGAGTGTGCTCTATATGAAACTTGCTTGATTTTGCATGTAGTTTCATATTATCATGCTGCATCCTTGTTTTGAGGTATTTGCGTGATGTTTGGATGCATTTTGTATCAAGGCCATGCTTATCTCGTTTTGCTCATATCTTCTAGGCCGTAGCTCCGAATCTAATGAACTTTATATGTAACTTGACTAGAATCTCGTGTAGATCATCTTGGGGCATCTTAACTTGCTGTTTAACAACTTGAACATAAGGCTTATTCAGATCTGGGCCAATTTCGAAATTTGCATATGAGGACTTACCGGAATTGTTCTATGTTGTTTCCGGCCTCATTTAAACTTGCTTTGATGTGCTGCTCTTGTTTGCATCATCTCTTGCCATGAGTAGCTTCATGTAGCCTTGTCATGCATCATACTTGGTTGTGCATCATGCCTTGTTCATGTGTGGTGTGTTTACCATGTTGTGTGCTTTTCTCGATAGTTCCCGTTTCGTTGCGATCGTGAGGATTCGTTCGTCTACGCTTGGTTCGTCTTCGTGGCTTCATCTTCTTCATGGACTTGTTCTTCTTCCTTGCGGGATTTCAGGCAAGATGACTGCTACCCTGGATCTCACTACTATCTTTGCTATGCTAGTTGCTTCGTTCTTTCGCTATGCTGCGCTACCTATCACTTACTGCTCAAGCCTCCCGAATTGCCATGAACCTCTAACCATTGTCACCCTTCCTAGCAACCGTTGTTTGTCTATGTTACCGCTTTGCTCAGCCCCTCTTATAGCGTTGCTAGTTGCAGGTGAAGTTGAAGATTGCTCCATGGTGTACAGGATTATGTTGGGATATCACAATATCTCTTATATTTATTAATGCATCTATATACTTGGTAAAGGGTGGAAGGCTCGGCCTTATGCCTGGTGTTTTGTTCCACTCTTGCCGCCCTAGTTTCCGTCATGTCGGTATTATGTTCTCGGATTTTGCGTCCCTAACGCGGTTGGGTGATTTATGGGACCCCCTTGACAGTTCGCTTTGAATAAGACTCCTCCACCAAGGCCCAACCTTGGTTTTACCATTTGCCTCACCACCACCTACTTTTCCCTTGGGAGTAATTAACCCAAGGGTCATCTTTATTTAGCCCCCCCGGGCCAATGCTTGTCTAAGTGTTGGCCCGAACCGAGCCGCCTGCGGGGCCACCGCGGGGAAACTCGAGGCCTGGTTTTACTCGTAGCCTGTCTCATCCGGTGTTGCCCTGAGAACGAGATATGTGCAGCTCCTATCAGGATTGTCGGTGCATCGGGCGGTCTTGCTGGTCTTGTTTTATTACTGTCGAAATGTCTTGTAGCCGGGATTCCGAGACTGATCGGGTCTTCCCGGGGAGAAGTAATATCCTTCGTTGATCGCGAGAGCTTATCATGGGCTAAGTTGGGACACCCTTGCAGGGTATAAACTTTCGAGAGCCGTGGCCGCGGTTATGTGGCAGATGGGAATTTGTTAATATCCGGTTGTAGTAAACTTGAAGTAAACTCTTCTAAAATACACCAACCGTGTGCGTAACCGTGAGTGTCTCTTTTCGGGGTTGATCGAGAGGAGAACACGGTTTCTGGGTTATGTCTGACGTAAGTAGGAGTTCAGGATCACTTCTTGATCATTACTAGTTGAAGACCGTTCCTTTGTTTCTCTTCTCGCTCTCATTTGCGCATGTTAGCCACCATATATGCTTAGCCGCTGTTACAACCTCACCACTTTACCCCTTCCTTTCCCTTTAAGCTTTGCTAGTCTTGATACCCATGGTAATGGGATTGCTGAGTCCTCGTGGCTCACAGATTACTACACCACCAGTTGCAGGTACAGGTTATGCGATGATCATGACGTGAGAGCGATGTTTGCTTGTGTTGGAGTTCTTCTGCTTCTTCTTCGATCAGGGGATAGGTTCCAGGTCGGCAGCCTGGGCTAGCAGGGTGGATATTGTTTGAGTTTCTGTTTATGTTTCATCCGTAGTCGGATGTTGATCTTATGTAAGTTGTATTGTTGTATTCATGTGACATTGTATGTTTTGGATGTATCCCCACTATTATGTAATGTTGATGTAATGATATCCACCTTGCAAAAGCGTTTCAATATGCGGGTCTATCCTTGGTGGGACCTTCGAGTTCCTTTTGGATAGGGTCGCATATTGGGTGTGACAAGTTGGTATCAGAGCCTCGACCGACCATAGGAGCCCCCTTGATTGTTGGCCGTTGTTGAGTCTAGAAAAAACTGTTTTCTGAGTCTAGTTATATCGGAGAGTAGGAATTCTTTTTACTCCTCAGCCCCTTCGTCACTCTGGTGAGGAATCTTGACGTAGGTGTTTTGAAATACTCCTCTTCCCTTTCAATTTTTCTTTAGGATCACGCAGTTGGTTTTCCGATGGTTGGTTCTCATCTCTTTTCATCCGGTGCATTTTCTCTTCAAGTCGACTCGAGCCTCTTCATCTTTGCCAAGTTCAATCCTCAGTTGTTTTCTTTTCCCACCCGCCCACCCCTTTTCCTTCTCGGAGCCGGAGTCCGTAATCGAGTATCCATTCTACTCGTGCGAAGTCTTTGCCTTCTTTCCTCAATGATTTCAACCGGTGTTTTCTCTTCAAATTGTTCGTCGGTTTCCCCTTCCAAGTTGCCTTTGTTTTCCCGCCCTCCTACCCTCTTCTTCCCGGAGCCTCTTCAGTCTTCCCTTAATTATTTCAACCGAATTCTCGTCTCATTCGTCATTCATCATCCCTTTTTCTTATCCGGTGGATTCAATTCTAATTTTGGTAGTGATTATATTCTTTTCCTCGGATCAAGTGTTTTCCCTGCTCGTTCGCCTCTCGCCAGTTTATCCTTCCGGAGTGCTCAAGTCATCTCAGGAGATTTGTCGGTGTTACAAATTAATTCGAGGTTGTCACCTCATTCAAATATTTCAATTGTTCCGATGCATCATCTATCTGTTTATCATCCCTTTTCAACGGTGTTTTTCTCTTCAGTGGGCCCTAACCCACAGGTCTTTTCCCAGGATCTTACCTGACTCTTCTAATTCCCCCGGAGTTATTCTCAATTCTTTTCAAGTGTGACGTAAGAATGGATTCCATCAGTCACATGCCTTTTCCAAGATCAATTTCAAATCATTTCATTGTTGGCTCAACCTCTCTGTTTTTCATTCTTCTGGAGCATCTCATTAATTTTGGTGGTGTTTCTCGTCATCATTTGAAGATTGAAGAGAATTTTTCCTCTAAATCTTGCCCGTTCTCCCGAAGATTCGTGGTCCTAGCTTCATGCTATCCTCTCGAATTATTCCGTTTGTCAGATATTCTTTCTTACCCATCCGGAGTATGTCAGGAGTTGTTTTTCTATTTCTTTTCACCGGAGGCCATCATTCCAGTTATTGTTCTCTATTTATCCCGGTGCCTCGTTCAAGTGTTCTTTAATCAGCTCATGATCTCTTTGTTCTTTTGCATCTAAATCCCCTCCTGCTTATTTGTTCTTCTAATTCTTCCCGGTGATTCATTCTCTTTCATCGGTCATTTCCAAATTCTTACGGTGGTTCGTTCAAGATTCTTTTCCTTGTTTATCATATTAATCCATTCGTTCTTTTCAATCCTACCGGTGGTTCGTGAAGACCTTCTCAAGTTTGCGATATGTCACTTCTCAATCATTTTCATCAAGAATAAGTAGTATGCAAATACATTGCTTCTCATCAATTTAATTGGTGGAGGATAAGCATAACATAATTCTTATTCTCATTTCATCGTGGTCAAGTTGATTAATTCTTTCTTTGGAGATTGTTCGTGATGAGTGATTTTCTCGGATCTAAGTCATTCGTCTTTTCTTTTCCAGAGTTCATATTTCCTCGGCCATTTCGTCGGAACCTCCATCTAAATCATCGTAAGATTTAATCTTATTCTTTTCATCCTTCATTCAATCTCATAATCCTTTTGTTACCGGAGTTCTTCACGGTGGTTCTTCATGATTTAATTCATTCTTCAAGAGTTCATCAAGTATCGTTCCATCCTCTCAAGCTCCTGTTCTATTCCTCCATGTTTCAGTCGGAGTGCTGCCTAAATCCTTTCAGTCTTATTTGTTTCTTATCTCGTTCTAACCGGAGTGGTTTCATAGTCTATCTAATTTCCATGAGCTTTTGATTCTCGTCATTCTCGTCGTTCCTCTCTTCTCCTCGAGTGCTCTCGATTCTTTGCTTCTTCTCTCGAGTTCTTGTTTCACCTCATCCCTTTTCCCTTCCGTCTCGGTCCTAAGATCTCGGGATGAGATCTCTTGTTAGTGGAGGAGTGTTGTAACGCCCCGGATTCGATCGCCAGTGTCCTTGATTATTCGTCGTTGTTGCCATGTCATTTGCTTGCGTGTTTGATTTTGTCATGTCATCATGTGCATTTCATTTTGCATACGTGTTCGTCTCATGCATCCGAGCATTTTCCCCGTTGTCCGTTTTGCAATCCGGCACTCCTATGTCCCCCGGCGCCCCCCTTTTACCTCT
Source organism: Aegilops bicornis (assembly GCA_021605145.1). NCBI lineage: Eukaryota > Viridiplantae > Streptophyta > Magnoliopsida > Poales > Poaceae > Aegilops > Aegilops bicornis. Next base: position 324,949,828 of record CM038672.1, on the reverse strand, counting down.
TTTCGTGTGCGGGTGTTAAACGGTCTCGGAATGGACCGAGGTTTGTCAAACGGCCTAGGTATAGCACCGGTAGACCGCCTGTCAAGTTTCGTACCATTTGGAGTCCGTTTGATACTCCAACGGTTAACTGGGTAACCGTAAAGGCCTCTTTTGTTTGCAGCCCAACACCTCTTCATAGTGGCCCAACACCCATCCAAACTCCCCTCCATGCTCTTGGTCGTTCGATCACGATCGCGTGGCCGAAAACCGCACTCCATTTGGAGTCTCCTAGCTCCCTCTACCTATAAATATGTGCCTCCCCCGTCCAAATCGCAGATGAAACCCTAAAACTTCCCCGCCGCCACCGGACATGTCCGCCCGCCGCCGGACAATCCGCGCCGCCGCCCACGCCCATTCAGCGCCCGCCATGTGGCATCCGCCGCCTCCCTCCGCCGCGGCCCGCTCGAGCCAGTGAGGCCCGCCAAAACCCATCCGGGGCGGCGCGCCGCCCGTCCGTATCCCGCCGCCCGGCGCGCTCCAGGCTCCGCGCTTCGCGGAGCCCGCCTCCGCCGCCAGCTCCACCTCGCCGGAGGCTGCCATCCCCTTGTTGGCGTGCCCGTCGCCTCGCCGGGGCTGCCCTTTCGGCCCGCAATTCCTGCCGCCCGCCCGCCAGCGACCGCCTCCTGCCGCCCGCCAGCGCGGCCTCCGCCCTGCCCGCCGCCCGGTCGCCCGACCACCACCGTTCGCCGCCTGCTGCCGGCCTCCAGCGCCCGCCGACGCCTCCTCCGCCCTCTCCTTCCGCGCCTTTCGGGCACCCCGCCGGCGGGCGCCACCTCGCCGGAGCCGCCCGCCCTCGCCGGAGTCGGATCCGGTCAGATCCGGTCCGGGAGGATGAGATCCACCACCAACACCAACCAAACGCCTTCCTCGATCCACTCCGTCCCGGTACCGCGTCGTCCCGTTGACTTTTTCCGCGGGGTGAGATTTCACCAAGTCCATGTTTCTGCAACATTTTCATGTCCTGTTCATTGAATCATAACTCCATGCATGCTACTCCGTTTTGTGCGTGTAATATGTCAAAATGTTTGCTGCGAGATGTTCTACATTTCATTACATTGCACCATGTTATTTTCAGGTCATCTTGCGGCCTGAATTTTCGTTGCAAGAGTGTTATATGATGTTAATCTGCTGAAGCTGTTATAACTTAATGATTTGTCATTTTTATTGCATTTGATGTGTGCATCTTATGAGCATGAGCTCTACATTTGTTTTGTGATATGGCATGCCATATTCACGGTGGTGCTATCCTTGTATTTTTGTCATTCCTGTAGTGAGTGCATCAAGGTTTGTTAAGTAGGGTACTTGCTGTTGCTGTTTTGCATGTCTGAATCTGCTATATCATGATGCTATGTTAACCTGCTTCTACAAGTCATTCTATGCATAATATGGAGATGTTCACTAAGGATGTTTTGTTATACATGTTTTGCTCTATACATTCATGCCCCTGGTTGCATTTATAGCCTGCCTTAACATGTTATTATCTTGCTCCAAACTTGCAAAATAATAAATAGCTGTCAGCCTGTTAACATTAAGTTCAATGTTGCCATGATTGTTGTTAGTGATCCATGCATTCTATGAACTTTCTCTTGCCATTATTAGCTTCACAAACATGTCTACTTACTGTTGGTTGCCTTGCCATGCCATGTATTGCTCTGTGGTGAGTGTTTCAAGCTCACCAACATGCGTACTTATTGTTGTTCCTGCCAGGTATGAATATGTCACATCATTTGCCATGTTTACATGAGTGCCATCATATCTTCTGATCCTTTTTGGCTCATGGTCAGTAAAGGACTTTTGTTTTATGCAATTACTAGATTCATTTCGTGACTTTGTTTGCATTGATAAGTTCCTGTAACTTGTTGTTTGATAGCTCTAAACATTGCAACCTGATGTTATTTTCTGCAAAGTCTGAACTGTTATTATTTGCAATCTTGCCATGTGTGTTTGAGCATGTTCTAGTGATTTATGGAGATAGTTCAGTGTTCATGTTTTGTTATGCTTTACCTATACATCATGCCCATGCCTTTTGTTTTCTTTTTGAGGGCCTGTAGCATGTTGTTTTGATGCTTGCAATATGCCTAGTTGTTGTTTTGGACAACTTGTCCTTTGAACTTGTATAGTGTACATGTGTTGAACCGTTGCTCCGTTTTGAGTGTGCTCTATATGAAACTTGCTTGATTTTGCATGTAGTTTCATATTATCATGCTGCATCCTTGTTTTGAGGTATTTGCGTGATGTTTGGATGCATTTTGTATCAAGGCCATGCTCATATCTTCTAGGTCGTAGCTCCGAATCTAATGAACTTTATATGTAACTTGACTAGAATCTCGTGTAGATCATCTTGGGGCATCTTAACTTGCTGTTTAACAACTTGAACATAAGGCTTATTCAGATCTGCGCCAATTTCGAAATTTGCATATGAGGACTTACCGGAATTGTTCTATGTTGTTTCCGGCCTCATTTAAACTTGCTTTGATGTGCCGCACTTGTTTGCATAATCTCTTGCCATGAGTAGCTTCATGTAGCCTTGTCATGCATCATACTTGGTTGTGCATCATGCCTTGTTCATGTGTGGTGTGTTTACCATGTTGTGTGCTTTTCTCGATAGTTCCCGTTTCGTTGCGATCGTGAGGATTCGTTCGTCTACGCTTGGTTCGTCTTCGTGGCTTCATCTTCTTCATGGACTTGTTCTTCTTCCTTGCGGGATTTCAGGCAAGATGACCGCTACCCTGGATCTCACTACTATCTTTGCTATGCTAGTTGCTTCGTTCTTTCGCTATGCTGCGCTACCTATCACTTACTGCTCAAGCCTCCCAAATTGCCATGAACCTCTAACCATTGTCACCCTTCCTAGCAACCGTTGTTTGGCTATGTTACCGCTTTGCTCAGCCCCTCTTATAAGCGTTGCTAGTTGCGGTGAAGTTGAAGATTGCTCCATGGTGTACAGGATTATGTTGGGATATCACAATATCTCTTATATTTATTAATGCATCTATATACTTGGTAAAGGGTGGAAGGCTCGGCCTTATGCCTGGTGTTTTGTTCCACTCTTGCCGCCCTAGTTTCCATCATATCGGTAGTATGTTCCTGGATTTTGCGTCCCTAACGCGGTTGGGTGATTTATGGGACCCCCTTGACGATTCGCTTTGAATAAGACTCCTCCAAAGAAGGCCCAACCTTGGTTTTACCATTTGCCTCACCACCGCCTACTTTTCCCTTGGGAGTAATTAACCCAAGGGTCATCTTTATTTAGCCCCCCCGGGCCAATGCTTGTCTAAGTGTTGGCCCGAACCGAGCCGCCTACGGGGCCACTGCGGGGAAACTCGAGGCCTGGTTTTACTCGTAGCCTGTCTCATCCGATGTTGCCCTGAGAACGAGATATGTGCAGCTCCTATCGGGATTGTCGGCGCATCGGGCGGTCTTGCTGGTCTTGTTTTATTACTGTCGAAATGTCTTGTAGCCGGGATTCCGAGACTGATCGGGTCTTCCGGGGAGAAGGAATATCCTTCGTTGATCGCGAGAGCTTATCATGGGCTAAGTTGGGACACCCCTGCAGGGTATAAACTTTCGAGAGCCGTGCCGCGGTTATGTGGCAGATGGGAATTTGTTGATATCCGGTTGTAGTAAACTTAAAGTAAACTCTTCTAAAATACACCAACCGTGTGCGTAACCGTGAGTGTCTCTTTTCGGGTTGATCGAGAGGAGAACAACATTTACGGGTTATGTCGGCGTAAGTAGGAGTTCAGGATCTCTTCTTGATCATTTCTTGTTGTCGAGCGTTCCTTTGTTTCTCTCGCTCTCATTTGCGCATGTTAGCCACCATATATGCTTAGCCGCTGCTGCAACCTCACCACTTTACCCCTTCCTTTCCCTTTAAGCTTTGCTAGTCTTGATACCCATGGTAATGGGATTGCTGAGTCCTCGTGGCTCACAGATTACTACACCAATAGTTGCAGGTACAGGTTATGCGATGATCATGACGTGAGAGCGATGTTTGCTTGTATTGGAGTTCTTCTTCTGCTTCTTCTTCGATCAGGGGATAGGTTCTAGGTCGGCAGCACTGGCTAGCAGGTGGATATTGTTTGAGTTTACATTTATGTTTCATCCGTAGTCGGATGTTGATCTTATGTAAGTTTTATTGTTGTATTCATGTGACATTGTATGTTTTGGATGTATCCCCACTATTATGTAATGTTGATGTAATGATATCCACCTTGCAAAAGCGTTTCAATATGCGGGTCTATCCTTGGTGGGACCTTCGAGTTCCTTTTGGATAGGGTCGCATATTGGGCGTGACACACATGATGCGGAGCATCCTTCTATCATCCTCATGGACTCTACACCAACACATCAAGCACCACATGGACCCATGACAAGAGCCAGAGCACGTGCAATGGAAACTTAGGGGAACTCCTTCCTACTTGATGTGCATACGGACACGAGTGGAACTTGGGTGCTACCTCACCAAAATGCACTATGTATCATTAGGTACAAAGAGGAACACTCCCAAGCGGCTAAGGAGCATCACCAAGGAGTAGGAGAACCACCCCAAGGCCTTGAGGAAGAAGAAGGGAGCACAAAGGAGTAGGACAGAAGGTCCGAGGCGACCCCATGCGCACGCGCCCCCTAGACCCCGTGCCCAGGGACTAAACAGGGAGCTACGGGTGTTGCACCCCGTGCGCACAGGTGTGTACCATGCGCACGGGACTCCCGTGCACATGGGCTATACAGGATGGTCGTCTGACTTCGGGTTTTGGGCCTCCACTTCATCCACCTTGCCCCAAGCCTATATATTCCATACCTAGGTTTATGTTTAGACTTAGCAAAGACATATGTGAGATATTTTGAGAGCTTTGCTCCTTCTACCACTCCATTGGAGAACAAGGCCTCTTAGGAGAGGATCCACTTGTGGATTTCAAGACCTCATCCGGGAGAAGACTACCATCATCAACACCTCATCTCTTAGGAGTGGGAAGAACTCTACCTAGTGCTTGTTTCCTTTGATTGTGCTTGTAATCTTGTGGATCTATGTGTTTGCTATTCTAGTGGATGTGTGAATGAGTATTGTTGGAGTGAATTCCTCTTTGTGTTCTTGGTGTTCATCCCTTTTCCCCCTCCAAGTGTGAAAAGATCCATCTTAGGGTTTTACCCTTCAACATCTTGGTATCATGAGTAAGGTTGATTCACATCTTGGAGTCCCTACCCCCCCCCCATTTGCTAGCTTGATTTTTATTTTTTTCGTCCTAATTCAAAAATCCCCACCAAAAATAGCCCCAAAATGTTTCTTGCAATTTGTTGGATCTTGAGAGATTTGGTTGATTTGATCCACAAATTTGGTGTTTGACAAGTGGATCTACCCCTTACCACCTTTCCCCACCCTCCCCACCATCGATTTTGGTCAAATTTTCCCCAAAAACTACACACACGAAGGTGTTCATCTGTTTCTAGAACACCCCGTGTGCACGGGCCATCAGGACCCCATGCATACGGGATTCACTTACCTCGTGCGCAAGGACCATATAGAGCAGGTCGGCCACTCCCATTTTCCACCTTTTTGCCTTTCCACCACCACTTTTGACCTTCCGCAATATTTCTCGTGAGTGTTTGAGCTTTGGAGTTGCAGTTCTCACGTGTCCAAGGTGTTTCGGATATTTAGCCGCGCTTTGTTTTCATCATCACCGCCATTCGTCATCGGCTTGGACTCCACTTCAGCATCGACCACTTCGTCTTCATACCAACCATAGGCAAGGACGGTAACCTGGACGACACCATTGTATTACCCTTGCCATTACCTTGATAGCCTCGAGCCTCTTTTGCGTAGCTTCCCTATCGAGACTAGCAAGTTGAGAATTGTCAGGCCACGATTATAGTGCACCTGTAGTGTTACGTCTCTCCCATGCATATACTACTTGTTACCTCGATTTGTGACTCGCATATCAAGCATTGTGGCATAGTTCCAAAAAAAGCTTTTAAGCAAAAGAAAAGAGGAGAAGCAAAGAGCTTGTAAGACATTGCGCTACAAAAAAAAGACACATCTGTGACATTTTGGGCCCAACGAATTTTTTTCCTGTCATGCTTAGACACTTCTATGACGATAATTGTGACAAAACCCGGTATCATCATAGATGTGGCCGGCTCCTACTTCTATGAAAAAATCATGATAGAAAATGGGGTTTTCGTCCTGGGCGAGCCGGAGACCCAGCTGCATGACATTCTTTGGGCCGTCCATGACGCAAAAAACTGTGGTAGAAGCGAGGGCGAGGAAAATATCGGGGGAGTTCCCGGTTACGGTGGGTGGTCGGGGGCCGAGAGATGCGCGTTTCTCTCATACGTACACGCGTGTGTGCGAGGCGTTGGGCTCTAACTAAACCCGAGCGAGGCGTTGGGCTCTAACTGAACCCGAGCGATTGCACTGCAGGCTACACGTTATTGAACCCTAGCGATCGATCAATCCCTTGTTGTTAACTGAACCCGAGTGATTCCTTCGCTACTGCTGCTAACTGAAGCCGATCGATGCTGCCTCTGGATGAACAGTGAGCGTTGTTGGGGGGGTGGGTTTGGATGAACATTTCCTGGTGGGGGGTTGGATGAACAGGACCCCGTGGTAATAGAGGCCGTTGCCGTTGGATGAACAGGACCCCAATCGAGCCAGTTGGGGTGGATGAACAGGACCCCATGGAGGGCTGGATGAACAGGACCCCGTGGAGGGCTGGTTGAACAGTAGCCGGTGGAGGGCTGGATGAACAGTAGCCCTTGGAGGGGTGGTTGAACAGGACCCCGTGGAGAGGGCTGGTTGAACAGTAGCCGGTGGAGGAGCGTGCGGTGGAGGCTGGATGAACAGGAGCCAGTGGATGAACAGTCATAGGTGGAGGCTGGAGGAGGTCGACGGTGGATGAACAGTAGCCCGTGGAGGCTGGAGGTGGTCGACGGTGGAGATGAATAGTATCCCGTGGAGTCCCGTTGATGTAGGGTAGAACCCTAGTGGCCCGATCTTCCATGAAAGGAGCGAATCCCGTGATGAACACGAAGAACACGAGGGGAAAACACAAGGGAAATCACGAGGGGAACACGAGAGAAATCACTCAACCAACAAGAATAGATCACACATGCGCCAGATCCTCGAAACACAAGGGGAGATACACGATCCAAAGTCAACAAGGGACGACACAAGAGGTAGCGGTTCTTATCCGTGAGGAGGTCTTGATGATGGTCTTCTCCGTAAAGGAGGTCTTGAATCCAACGTGGATCTTCTCCGAAGAGGGGCCGCGGTCTCTCTTGTGGAGTAGATCCGTATGGATGAGCAAAGCTCTATCTCAAGTATGAGCTAAACTAATGTTAACCCTAACCAGGAGGAGGGGGTGTCCTATTTATAGTCATAGTGCAAATGGGGGCGAAGTGAAGGGGTACATGGGCCTCAGCCCCGCTGAATCGACCGAGGACCGGACGTCCGCTAGGCACCGGACGTCCGGTGGTTCCAGGGGGACTGGTCGTCCGCTAGCGCCGGACGTCCGCTGAAAGTGTTCTGTGGTCGGGATACCGGACATCCGGAAGTCTCGGACTTCCGTTAATACTACTGGACGTCAGGTGCGGGGTCGGACGTCCGCTCGCTCGGAGGGCTGTAGCTGGCATAGGCTGGTCTTCAGGCGTCGGTCGTCCGCTCGCTGTGAGAGGCCGGTCGTCCGGTGTCGTCCGGAAGTCCGCTCGCTGGAGCTTCTTCGGTAGTTCCTTGTACTTGGTGTCCTCGCCGTCTTGTGCATGGTCTTCCTCTTTGTTCCTACTCATGCATATCACATATATTTGAGGTAGTAGCCATGTCTCACATATGGAAAGTGATGGTTCGAAGAGGGGCGAGTTCACCTTGTGTCCAATGGTGTATGTTCGAGGTCTCGTCATATGTCCTCTTGGGGCTTGGAGAGTAGTCGGAGTGTACATGGGGATGAACGTGGGATGCTCCGCATCACCCGTTTTGTGGTACACCACACCCCTCCCGATGAACAGGACCGCCGTTTTGACCGTAGCACTCCAACACAAGTCCATTTCCTCCGTTTTGCGGTACGCCACACCCCTCCCGATTAACAGGACCCGTTTCGATCATAGGAAGTCCAAGATAAGTCTGTTTCCTTTGTTTTGCAGTACGCCAGACCCCTCCCGATGAACATGATCCCGTTTCGACTGTGGCGGGTCGAACACAAGGTTGTTTCATCCGTTCTATGGTATGCCAGGCCTCGTTTCCATCGGTTGTTCCGTCCAAGTCGGTTGGCTCTCGATGAACAGAACGGGTTCCATTGCCTCCCGATGAACACGACGCATTCCGTTGCCTCCAAATGAACACGACGATGACGCAGTTTCTCCATTCAGACCCAGCCATGTACACGAGCCCTGGCCGTACGTATGCGCGAGTAGGCATTCGATACCCCGCCCGTATGTACGTACGTGGCCTTATTTACTTTCTTGCACCCTGGCCTCTATACGTACATGTACATGCTACATGCGCGCCTCTACTACAAAACATGCGTGCCTCTACTACGACACGTGCGCGCCTCTACATCGACCAGTATGTACGTATACATTCGCGACCAGAATGACAACGCTACATACGCTTCGACCAGGTGGGTCCTGCTACCTCTTGAGCACAGTGTTGGTTTTCCCTTGAAGAGGAACGGGTGATGCAGTAAAGTAGCATAAGTATTTCCCTCAGTTTTTGAGAACCAAGGTATCAATCCAGTATGAGACCACGCTGAAGTCCCACGCACCTACATAAACAAATAAGAACCTTGCAACCAACGCGATAAAGGGGTTGTCAATCCCTTCACGGTCACTTAAGAGAGTGAGATCTAATAGAGATGATAAGATAATATTTTTAGTATTTTTATGGTAAAGACTAAAAATAAAGAAAGCAAAATAAATGGCAAAAGAAATAGCTTGTTGGCGGGAGATTAATATGGAAAATAGACTCGGGGCCATTGGTTTCACTAGTGGCTTCTCTCAAGATAGCATAAGTATTACGGTGGGTAAACGAATTACTGTCGAGCAATTGATAGAACTGAGCATAGTTATGAGAATATCTAGGTATGATCATGTATATAGGCATCACGTCCGTGACAAGTAGACCGACTCACCTGCATCTACTACTATTACTCCACACATCGACCGATATCCAAAGATGCATCTAGAGTATTAAGTTCATAAGAACAGAGTAACGCTTTAAGCAAGATGACATGATGTAGAGGGATAAACTCATGCAATATGATATAAACCCCATCTTTTTATCCTCGATGGCAACAATACAATATGTGTTGTTTCCCCTACTGTCATTGGGATCGAGCACCGCAAGATTGAACCCAAGGCTAAGCACTTCTCCCATTGCAAGAAAGATCAATCTAGTAGGCCAAACCAAACTGATAATTCGAAGAGACTTGCAAAGATAACCAATCATACATAAAAGAATTCAGAGGAGATTCAAATATTGTTCATAGATAATCTTGATCATAAACCCACAATTCATTGGATCTCGACAAACACACCGCAAAAAGAAGAGTTACATCAAAGAGATCTCCAAGAGAATCGAGGAGAACTTTGTATTGAGATCCAAAGAGAGAGAAGAAGCCATCTAGCTAATAACTATGGACCCGAAGGTCTAAAGAAAACTACTCACACATCATCGGAGAGGCTATGGTGTTGATGTAGAAGCCCTCCGTGATCAATGCCCCTCCGTGAGTGCGGAAAAGGCCCCAAGATGGGATCTCACAGTCTGAGAAGGTTGCGGCGGTGGAAATAGGGTTTTGGCTCCTCTGCTGATGGTTTGGGGGTACGTAGGTATATATAGGAGGAAGAAGCAGGTCGGTGGAGCTACAAGGGGCCCACGAGGGTGGGGGCGCGCCCAGGGGGGTAGGCGCGCTCCCTGCCTCGTGGCTTCCTCGTTGATTGCTTGACGTCCACTCCAAGTCCTCTGGATCACGTTTGTTCCGAAATCACGTTCCTGAAGGTTTCATTCCATTTGGACTCCGTTTGATATTCCTTTCCTTCGAAACACTGAAATAGGTAAAGAAACAACAATTTGGGTTGGGCCTCCGGTTAATAGGTTAGTCCCAAAAATAATATAAAAGTGTATAATAAAGCCGATTAAACATCCAAAACATAATATAATATAGCATGGAACAATAAAAAATTATAGATACGTTGGAGACGTATCAAGCATCCCGAACTTAATTCCTGCTCGTCCTCGAGTAGGTAAATGATAAAAACAGAATTTTTGATGTGGAATGCTACTTAGCACAATTTTGAATGTAATTCTCTTATTTGTGGTATGAATATTCAGATCCAAAAGATTCAAAATAAAAGTTTAATATTGACATAAAAGTAATAATACTTCAAGCATACTAATAAAGCAATCATGTCTTCTCAAAATAAAATGGCCAAAGAAAGTTATCCCTACAAAATCATATAGTCTGGCTATGCTCTATCTTCACCACACAAAATATTTAAATCATGCACAACCCTGATGACAAGCCAAGCAATTGTTTCATACTTTTGGTGTTCTCAAACTTTTCAATATTCACGCAATACATGAGTGTGAGCCATGGATATAGCACTATAGGTGGAATAGAATGGTGGTTGTGGAGAGGACAAAAAGGAGAAGATAGTATCACATCAACTAGGCGTATCAAATGGCTATGGAGATGCCCATCAATAGATATTAATGTGAGTGAGTAGGGATTGCCATGCAACGGATGCACTAGAGCTATAAGTGTACGAAAGCTCAATAATGAAAACTAAGTGGGTGTGCATCCAACTTGCTTGCTCACGAAGACCTAGGGCAATTTGAAGAAGCCCATCATTGGAATATACAAGCCAAGTTCTATAATGAAAAAATCCCACTAGTATATGAAAGTGATAAAACAAGAGACTCTCTATCATAAAGATCATGGTGCTACTTTGAAGCACAAGTGTGGAAAAAGGATAGTAGCATTGTCCCTTCTCTCTTTTCTCTCATTTTTTTGGTTGGGCCTTTTCTCCCTTTTTTATGGCCTCTTTTTTCCTTTTTTAATTTTTTGTCCGGAGTCTCATTCCGACTTATTGGGGAATCATAGTCTCTATCATCCTTTCCTCACTTGGGACAATGCTCTAATAATGACGATCATCACACTTTTATTTACTTACAACTAAAGTATTACAACTCAATACTTAGAACAAAATATGACTCTATATGAATGCCTCCGGTGGTGTACCGGGATATGCAATGAATCAAGAGTGACATGTATGAAAATTATGAACGGTGGCTTTGCCACAAATACGATGTCAACTACATGATCATGCAAAGCAATATGAGAATGATGGAGCCTGTCATAGTAAACGGAACGGTGGTAAGTTTCATGGCAATATATCTCGGAATGGCTATGGAAATGCCATGATAGGAAGGTATGGTGGCTGTTTTGAGGAAGGTATATGGTGGGTGTATGATACCGTGAAAAAGTAAAAGCGGTAGTAGAGAGGCTAGCAATGGTGGAAGGATAAAAGTACATATAATCCATGGACTCAACATTAGTCAAAAGAACTCATATACTTGTTGCAAAAATCTATTAGTTATCAAACCAAAGTATTACGCACATGCTCCTAGGGGGATAGATTGGTAGGAAAAGACCATCGCTCGTCCCCAACTGCCACTCATAAGGAAGACAATCAATAAATAAATCATGCTCCGACTTCATCACATAATGGTTCACCATTCGTGCATGCTACGGGAATCACAAACTTTAACACAAGTATTTCTCAAATTCATAACCACTCAACTAGCATGACTCTAATATCACCATCTTCATATCTCAAAACAATTATCAAGCATCAAACTTCTCTTAATATTCAACGCACTTATAAGAAAGTTTTTACTAATCTTGGATGCCTATCATATTAGGACTAATTTCACAATTAAAGCAAATTACCATGCTGTTTTTCAGGACTCCCAAAATAATATAAGTGAAGCATGAGAGGACAATAGTTTCTATAAAACAAACCACCGCCGTGCCATAAAAGATATAAGTGAAGTACTAGAGAAAAACTATATAGCTCAAAAGATATAAGTGAAGCACATAGAGTATTCTAATAAATTCCGGATCATGTGTGTCTCTATCAAAAGTGTATTCAGCGAGGATGATTGTGGTAAACTAAAAGCAAAGACTAAAATCATACAAGACGTTTCAAGCAAAACACATATCATGTGGTGAATAAAAATATAGCTCCAATTAAAGTTACCGATGGACGAAGACGAAAGAGGGGATGCCTTCCGGGGCATCCCCAAGCTTTGGCTTTTTGGTGTCCTTGGATTTACCTTGGGGTGCCTTGGGCATCCCCAAGCTTAGGCTCTTGCCACTTCTTGTTCTATAATCCATCAAATCCTTACCCAAAACTTGAAAACTTCACAACACAAAACTTAACAGAAAATCTCGTGAGCTCCGTTAGCGAAAGAAAACAAAACACCACTTCAAGGTACTCTATTGAACTCATTCTTTATTTATATTGGTGTTAAACCTAATGTATTCCAACTTCTCTATGGTTTATAAACTCTTTTACTAGCCATAGATTTATCAAAATAAGCAAACAACACACGAAAAACAGAATCTGTCAAAAACAGAACAGTCTGTAGTAATCTGTATCTAACGCAAACTTCTGGAACTCCAAAAATTCTACCAAAACAGGAAGACCTAGATAATTTGTTTATTGATCTGCTGCAATTGGAATCAGTATTTTATCACGCTCTGGTGATTTTTAACAATTGTTTTCATGAACAGAAAGTTTCTGGAATTTTCAGCAAGATCAAATAACTATCATCCAAGAAGATCCTATAGGTTTCACTTAGCACAAACACTAATTAAAACATAAAAACACATCTAACCAGAAGTAGATCAAATATTTATTCCTAAACAGGATCAAAAGGCAAAAAAAAACTAAAATAAAATTGGGTTGCCTCCCAACAAGCGCTATCGTTTAACGCCCTTAGCTAGGCATAAAAACAGGATAGATCTAGGTATTGCCATAATAATGGTAAGGTAAATCATGAAAACTCCTTTCATATTCTCTACGTTCAGCAGCAAGTTTCCTTGGCGGCAAGCAAAAGTAATCAAAGGGATTAAATTTAATAGGACAGAAGTCCCCAAGATCAAGCTCGGGAGGTATGGGTTCCTCCCTTGGCCCCTTATATTGCACAACCAATTCATCATTACAAGCGTTCTTTTGACAAAAAATCATGAGTCTTTTCTCAAGAGAAAAACCTAACCCATTATTCTGAATAGCAAAGTCGTCATTAAGTTCAGAAATTCTATCAACTAAAACATCGGTAGGAACCTTTTTTCTAAGGTTTTCATTATAGGCAACATGATCCACAGATTGTAAACGTATTATGTCTTCTTGATTAAAAATGATAGCTTCTATGGGAGGATGACCAGTATCCCCCCTATAATGCACAACAATTTCTTTAGCCTCTTTCATTATAAATCTGAACTCATGGGCCAAAAAGATAGTAGCGGCACGCTTAACAGAAGAGTACTCAATATTAGAAAATTCTAGGAAAATTCTTTGTATGCAAGGATGCATATGAAGAAATTGCCTTTCAAGCTCAACTACGAGCAAAGATATCGCATCCGCAAGGCTACTAGTTCTATGAAGAATAGAGCCACCCATGATGGGCAAAACACCGGCACATGTGAAGAAATCTTGAATAACTCCTTTCCCAATAATATTACCACTACCGACTCGAAACTTTTTGGTATGCAAGATAGTAGGTTCCTCAAGAGGATCATCGAAGGCATCAAAGTTTCCCATGTTATTATTATTACCTTCATTAGAGATAACCTCCCCAGATTCAGACATGGCGAAAGAAAGGCAAGCGGAAAAGAGGGCGAACGGAAAAAGAGGGCGAATAAAACGGCAAGGGTGAAGTGGGGGAGAGGAAAACGAGAGGCAAATGGCAAATAATGTAATGCGAGGGATAAGAGTTTGTGATGGGTACTTGGTATGTCTTGACTTGTGCGTAGACTCCCCGGCAACGGCGTCAGAAATCCTTCTTGCTACCTCTTGAGCACTGCATTGGTTTTCCCTTGAAGAGGAAGGGGTGATGCAGTAAAGTAGTGTAAGTATTTCCCTCAGTTTTTGAGAACCAAGGTATCAATCCAGTAGGAGACCATGCTCGAGTCCCACGCACCTACAAAAACAAATAAGAACCTTTCAACCAACGCAATAAAGGGGTTGTCAATCCCTTCACGGTCACTCACGAGAGTGAGATCTAATAGAGATGATAAGATAATATTTTTGGTATTTTTATGGTAAAGACTAAAAATTAAGAAAGCAAAATAAACGACAAAAGAAATAGCTTGTTGACGGGAGATTAATATGATGGAAAATAGACTCAGGGGCCATAGGTTTCACTAGTGGCTTCTCTCAAGATAGCATAAGTATTACGGTGGGTAAACGAATTCATGTCGAAAGCAACCCATGAATTGAGCATAGTTATGAGAATATCTAGGTATGATCATGTATATAGGCATCACGTCCGTGACAAGTAGACCGACTCGTGCCTGCATCTACTACTATTACTCCACACATCAACCGCTATCCAGCATGCATCTAGAGTATTAAGTTCATAAGAACAGAGTAATGCTTTAAGCAAGATGACATGATGTAGAGGGATAAACTCATGCAATATGATATAAACCCCATCTTTTTATCCTCGATGGCAACAATACAATACGTGTCATTTCCCCTGCTGTCACTGGGATCGAGCACCGCAAGATTGAACCCAAAGCTAAGCACTTCTCCCATTGCAAGAAAGATCAATCTAGTAGGCCAAACCAAAATAATAATTCGAAGAGACTTGCAAAGATAACCAATCATACATAAAAGAATTCAGAGGAAATTCAAATATTGTTCATAGATAATCTTGATCATAAACCCACAATTCATTGGATCTCGACAAACACACTGCAAAAAGAAGAGTTACATCAAATAGATCTCCAAGAGAATCGAGGAGAACTTTGAATTGAGATCCAAAGAGAGAGAAGAAGTCATCTCGCTAATAACTATGGACCTGAAGGTTTGAAGTAAACTACTCACACATCATCGGAGAGGCTATGGTGTTGATGTAGAAGCCCTCCATGATCAATGCCCCCTCCGGCGGAGCGCCGGAAAAGGCCCCAAGATGGGATCTCACGGCAAGAAGGTTGCGGCGGTGGAAATAGGGTTTTGGCTCCTCTGCTGATGGTTTGGGGGTACGTAGGTATATATAGGAGGAAGAAGTAGGTCGGTGGAGCTACGAGGGGCCCACGAGGGTGGAGGGCGCGCCCCCTGCCTCGTGGCTTCCTCGTTGATTGCTTGACGTCCACTCCAAGTCATCTGGATCACGCTTGTTCTGAAAATCACGTTCCCAAAGGTTTCATTCCGTTTGGACTCCGTTTGATATTCCTTTCCTTTAAAACACTCAAATAGGCAAAAAAACAGCAATTTGGGTTGGGCCTCCGGTTAATAGGTTAGTACAAAAAATAATATAAAAGTGTATAATAAAGCCCATTAAACATGCAAAACAGAATATAATATAGCATGGAACAATCAAAAATTATAGATACGTTGGAGACGTATCAGGTCCCGATTGTTAGGCACTTCCTTGTGTGCGAAGATGTAGCTGGTGGGTCCCAGCAGTTAGGGGGGAAACATTTTTTTCATGAAATACGGTGGCCCGTACGGTGGGTCCTTGCTCTCAGGTGGAGGAATCATTATTTTCCGCGTAATAAGGAGGCACTTCCTTGCTGTGGCCGTGGACCCAGCTGTCAGCCTCTCCACGTACAGTACTCTTCCGATGGAAGTCGTTCATTGACAACGTTGACCACGCCACACCGAGAGCACCAAGGCGGTGGACGACGGTGAGGCCTAGGAAGGGGACAACGCGAAGCCGGGGAAGACGTGGCAGTGGATGCCCACACGAAAAGGAGTACGAGGGTTCACTGGTTCGCCTGTGGTGTGAGGTTGCCGTTGCCGCAGGGCTTGGCCAGCGATGGGAGTAGTAGGGAGCGGTGAGGCTTCTGCGGCAGCACAGCCGGCCATGGGAGGCATGAGCAAGCGGCACGACCGGCGCTGCTTTGGGCGGCTGGAGCAAGAAGAACATAGGTTGAAGAAGCACTACGGCCGTTTGATGGACATCGTACGGTCAATGGAGCTAGAATCGTTCATATTGACTAAGTTGACAAAGCCCTCCATCCGCATCAACTTAGTAGGCCCACAAGTCAGCCTCCCATATGGTGGATACCAGCTAGCAGGGGGAGTATTCTTTTTTTTGTGCATAATAAGGAAGAACTTCCTTGCGTGTGAAGATATAGCTGGTGGATCTGAGCTGTCAGCGGCGGGAACGTTTTTTCACGAATTACAGAGGCCCTTCCGGTGGGTCCCAGATGTCAGGTGGAGGAATCATTATTTTGCGCATAATAAGGAGGCATTTCCTTATGTGCGGCCGTGGACCCGGCTGTCAGCCTCTCCACGTACATTCCACTTCCGATGGATGTCGTTCGTTGACCATGCCACGCCGAGCGCATCCAAGGTGGTGGACGATGGAGAGGCCCCGGACAGCAACGAGCTGGAGATGGGAAGACGCAGGAGTGGAGTCACAGAAGGAGAGGTGTACGAGGGTTAACTGGTTTGGGTGCAGTGTGGTTCGGCAGTCGGTGGAGAAGAACAGGAGGTGTGGAGGGGTGGAGGGATGGAGGAAGAAGACGAGAGATTGAAGATGGATGTTGGTCGTTGGATGTAAATCCAACGGCTAACGATGTCAGAATCATTTGTTGACTAAGTTGACAACGACTTGCATTGGCTTCGACGTATTGGCCCACATTTCAGCCTCCAAAAATGTGGCACGTATTCAACCCATTTTTTCAGAATGTACAATCAATTTGATTTGTTTTAGAATTACAGTCCATTTGCTGGGCTGGGAGAACAAATAATGTAGCGTCCATGCGGCCCATTTATTTTTTTCCTAAAAATTACAAGCCATTTGCACTTTCTCGAAATACACGATTTTGATGGGCTGATTCTAATTATAATCTTGGGTTGGGCGCACCAATGTTATCAAAAAATAAACAGGAGCTGAGCATTTTGTTATAAATATATTTAAATAATAAGTGATTCATTATTACATTGGTCCTTAAATCTTACCAAGCTTTTGTACACAATCACTAGGATTTTCGTTGCCAAAAAAATCCAGGATTTATTGTTAAGAAATTATTATTTTTAAGTTAATAAGATGTGGGATATTTTTTCTTACATATGTAAGTATCTGTTAAATATATGATGACAATAACAATAATATATGATAACATATAAAATAATTTATATATATATAATATAATTAGAAGGGAAACATAAGTTGGAACAGGTGTTCCTATTCTTATATAGAAAAATATAACAGACCTCTGCGTTTTCTTCAAAAAAATACATAAATTGGGCTACCGATGTTTCAGGAAAAATAAAACCTCGGATGGGAGGTCCATAGGCCGGTCGATACATGATGGCCCTCAAGAAAATACAAACCGACATGTTGTGGGCTGTGCATGTTAAAAAAGAAAGCCTAGACGGGGCAGCCCACAACCCAGCTGATACTTGTTGCCCCAGTGATAATAAATGATACTTGCCAGCTCCCCGGCTTCGTTGTGAATTTATCTCCTTTAGTAACTACGTTGAAGCACCTAAAAATGTAACTATGTTGACAAACCCATGGGCCCCAACGTGAGTATAGCATTAGGAGAAGTATTTTTTCAATGCGACACTTGCTTCACGTCTGACCATAGACACAGTGGGTCCCGATCGTCCGCCTCTCCACGCATGATCCTCTCTAGATTCCTCTCGTTTGTTCAGCGTGTTCACAATGGCAGACAGCAGCGCCGCGGCGAGCGCACAAAGGCGCAGGAGGAGATCGGACCACCTGAGGCAATGCCTTATTTGTAACGAAAGTACTGAACTAGCCCAGTGACCAAGTGACACTTCCGACAGTTGTGCCGCCCGGGTTCGATTCCACCTGATACAGGGAAAATATCTCCAAATTTTTTGCCCCTCCAATTATTGACATGTGGGTCCCCATTGTCATCTACGCACACCACGTCCAACACTTACCAAAACTTCGTCCCTCATTTCCTATGTTTTTCGCACACTTGACATTGTGTGGGCATTTTGAAAATAGCATATCTTTTTTACTGTGGATCATATGAAGATGTGCTATGCATGAATGTTGATCAGCATGATGTTAACTGGCTGGTAGTTCCATTTTTGACCAAGAATAATACTTCCAACATGATGTTATCCCTGTTTGAAAAAGCCGTGTTAATATAAATGCTCTGCCTCTGAAAGTTGCAGTTTCTTATCTGGCCCGAACTTGCGATTTAAATATCTGAAACTGAATTTGCAGTTTCTTATCTGAAACTGAAACTTGCAGTTTCTTCTCTGAGAATCACACTGTCTACACTTTTATACTCCTATGAAACTACATTATTTTAAGTGCTCAAAATAGATCTCTAGAATTCATAAAATACTTCATATGCTCAATACTGCAAATTTGAAATTCAAAAGACATTCATATTTGAAAGTACTCTCAAAATACACAACACAAAACACAATTCACAACCTGCAAATACTGACAACCCTAAGCTCCTCCTGACAATTCACAACCTTCCCCGACTATTGGGCTGGGGGGCAGTCCCCTCCTATTCCTCGGCGGAAGACAGCCGCCCCGTGAGACGATGTGAACGGCGAGGGAGAGGATGGTGGGGAAGCGTCATCGGGCCAACTGCTTTTCTCCTGTTGTAGTTGAGTTCGGTCGACGAAGACTCCACCGGCTTGCTCTGGCACGACACCCTCACAAACGACACCCTGTAGATGCCCGATCCTTCAATCTCTGGTGGATGCTCCATCTGGGATCGATACTCCCACCACCACTCCCTCACGATCGGATTCGGAAAATCTGTTTGCTCCATAGTCCAGAGGAGCAGCTCTATGTACTCCCGCGTGACTCCCTTCAGGAGTATCGCCGCCTTTTCGCTCTGTTGCAGATATCTGGCCATGGATGTCGCGGTCACCGCTAGTTGGTCCTTGGTTGTCAAACCAAGACTATATCTCCAACATCCTAGCTAGCTTCACAGGGTCACCGTCTGTGATCCTCATGTATCAGTTGTACTTCTCCATCGATCTACTTCTCCACAGCACCTTCACTCGCGGGCGGTGGTTTTTGAATGGAAGAGGAGAGGAGCAGCACTGGTTTTGGATTAGAACTGGAGAGGAGCGACGCTAGTTTTGGATTGGAACAGGAGAGGAGGGGCGGTGGTTTTGAGATGGAAGAGGTGAGGAGAGGCGCTAGATTTAGATTGGAACAGGAGAGGAGCGGTGGTGGTTTAAGAAGAGAGGAGCAGCGCTGGTCTTCGAAGTATTTTTTTTGTTTTGCGTATTTTCGGTCAAAGTTTGACCATGTACTGTATATGACAAGCAAAATGTAAACGCATGTCACCAAAAATTGTATCGTCTGGTTCGTATCTGAATGTACTTTCAAATTATATTATTTTTGCAACATATAACATATATTTTATTTGTGAAAATCATGGTCAATTATGACCCAGAATAAAAGAGAGACTAGTTAATGTGGGGTTGCTTTCTTAATTGAAGGGTAAATTGATTTTGATTTTGATCCGATTCTGTAAGGCCGGACCCTCTCGGCCAATCCTAAATCGCCGCCGCATGCTCCTCCCCCTCTTGTCCATTGTAAAACCACCTCCTCTCCTCTCCATCATCTCCATTCTAAAACCACCGTCTTGCCTCTCCCTCTTCTCCATTGGAAAACCACCTCCTCTCCTCTCCATCATCTCCATTCCAAAACCACCGTCTTGCCTCTCCCTCTTCTCCATTGCAAAACCACCCCTCTCCTCTCCATCATCTCCATTCCAAAACCACCATCTCACCTCTCCCTCTTCTCTATTGCAAGACCACCGTCTCTCCTCCCATCTTCCAAAGCTAGCACCGGACCACTCAGAAGGACATCTATGGAGGGGATGCAGCAGTGAATCAGGCAGATCGCAACAAGCACTGTGCAAAGTTAGCCAGGTTGAAGGAGATCCTTACTTGGTTTGACAATGAGTGGGAGATTTTGAGGACGGTGAGGGCCATGTGGCAATGTAAGCGAAAGAGCGAGACGGCAGCGATGAGGGCGGCGATGTACTCCTCGGCGGCAGTCACGCCACAGTCCTTTGAATTCATCGAGTATCTCCTTTGGGTGATGGAGCAAACAGATTCTCCCGAGGAAAAAGTCAGGCGGAGGTGGTGGCCGTACAGGTCGAAGGTCGAGCACCCAGAGGATAACGAATCAATCGAGTATGGTGTGTCGTTCGTGAGGGTGCAGAGCTAGCCGGAGGCATAGGAGTATTCGTTCTCCCACCGCAAGAGGAGGCCGGATGGCGCGATGTCGCTTCCCCGACGTTCTCCACGGTTCCCTCGACGCCCGCCTCGTTTCAACGGTGGCGGTAGGGTTTAAGGTAAGCTTCGCACTAACCTAATCTTCCATCTGCTCATGCTTACAATCAGTGTGACAGCTAATGAAAATCATGCTTACAATCAGTCTCCGAGTACTACGCCAATCACCCTAAAATAGCTCTAGACCTTTGGGTCAAAGTTGTGACATTGTGTACAAATAAAGAAAAATAGATTGGTGCTTCTTTCAGAAAAAAGTACTCCCTAGAAAGCTGCCAATATAAGCTAATAGTATTTGGTTAGAGGATTTGCTGCCAAGAAAGATCTGTCCATAGAGACTGCCACACATCCCACTGGTGGTGGTGGATGCCAATGCGTGCATGGAGCATGGTTGGTGTCGGTAATTTTTACTTGGCACACCTCACACTCTGCATATATGCCGGTTCCATCCGTACATTTGTGCAGTTCCACCAAAATGCAGCTGAATAACCCTGTTTGCACAGATAATGAAAAAGCGTGATTACATTATAGTGGCACTAGTTGATGAAGCATACACTAATAAATAGAAGAAAATATTGCGATAGTATCATAGTATGCCATGCTGCTAGGGCGAGATGGGCCCTGTGACGCCTCATACGGTACGCCCCATACTGGAAATCGACCCAAGTCTCCCCGATGCACCTTCTGCCAGTGATGAACATCAGTGTACAACGGTAGTACAAGGAGGGGCCTTGAGACATTTCAATCTCTATTTTTGTGCAGATCAACTAAAATTAAGCACCCCAATTTGCAAAAATGTTTAAACATTAACAATGGGACTAGTTGATGAAACATATACTAACAAAGAGAAGCACTTTCTTTATCTACATTGGAAATGAAATGATAGAGAGGACATTTGCTCTATTTTAACTGTATTATTACTTCATTTTATCAGTGGCACTAGAGCAAGTGGCAAACAAGGTGTACCGTGCGTCGCAAGAATGGAGGTCGGGGGTGCTTAGACTGGGATGCTGAAGCTGGCTCTATCTCCCCCCTGATGTTTCCGTGGCAACATTTGGGTTGTAATCCAAACTTGTCGAGCTGGTGCTGCATCCCCCTACCTGCCTAGCTTATGTGGCGAACTTGTCTCCTACTAGTACTCAGTACTTTCTAGTAGTAGTTGCATAACTGCCGGTTTACGCTGAGCTGTTGTCGGATAATGGTTGTCTATGGTAGGGTTTCTTTAACGAAATCGGAGGAAACCCCCTCTTGCGATATATAAACAATATGTGGCACTACCAGTGCCAAAACATTGCCTCAAATTAATAGTGCCACTAGATTAAGGTGCAAAATAATGACATTACTGCTTTATCATGGCAGTGCCAAAACAGTAGGACAAGAGCAGACTCAACATGCAGGATCTTTGGCAAACGGTCAGACCAAAAAGGAACATACCTCGTGATGGGAACCATATCTGTAGTCAACACCATAGATGAAGGAATGACACCAGTCACCAACATGGATGATTCAATTCATGGGACCTTTTTGTGCAGTTCACCTAAAATGAAGCAATGCCCCACGAGCTAGCAACTTCTTCATTTTTTTAAGAAAAGAACTCTAGCCCCGGTTCCATTTCCATCAGAAAACGAAACCCATAGAGCTTCTTCTTCATTAGTTGCAATAAAATTGATAACATCAAGGTTGGTTGTGAAGCTCCTGGAATGTTCAACTATAATTTGGATATCATTTGTGCAGTTCAACTAAGATCAAGCGTGAAATGTATACCTCTGTTTGCACAAAAAAGGTGGAAAGGAGGGTGACAAACAACTGATGAAACACACATAAAATGAAAAGAAGCATGTTCCTTATCTGAATGGCAATCCTACAAGGACAGTAGCAATTTCTAAAGTAGCAGCATTTCTAGATATTAGTGTGGGCATTAGGGTTAACTATGACAACTGTTAAATATGACATTACTTTAATGGTGCCATTGCTTCATTTTACCAGCAACATTACATTAGCAGCTGCTACAGAGTTGGTATTTGGGCACGGGAGAGTAGGCAGACCAGGATAGTTGCATTTCTATCGAAAAGAAGCAACTTGTCTTAATGGGAAATTTAACAGGACATGAAAAAAAGTGCCATTGATTCATATTACTGGAGGCATTACATTGAAAACAACATTGGTTTAACGCTTTCCTTACTTTTAACGGTCGATCGCTACATTTTACTAGTGTCATTAAATAAGAGTGGCTCGGGGCAACAAACATCGAATAGGATATCCGGGTTGGTCCCATTATTGTTCGGGTATAGCTACCTTATCTTTGTGTGAGGCTAGCAAATCTAGTCTTGGACTTACTACATTGACTAGTCCCCGATCCCCACTTTCTTTCCTTTTTTAACCAATAGATCGGGTTTATATTGAGTTTGTACTACGTTTCCCTTTATTTCCCTATTAGACCAAGAGACCAGTTGGATAGCCAGTCTCTGCTACTTTTCGCCCCCATTATTTCCTCCTTCGACCTAGTCCTAGATTCAGGTAACAGATCTTCCCCACCCACCCCCTTTCTTCCTTGTTTGAACCAAGTAGTACTAGATTAGAGTGCATGAACTAGTTTTACCTCTTAACAGTAAAAATTTAGGTGGCTTTCAAACTGCCGGTCGATCCTATCTATGAGGGGGCCTGGGAAATAGTAAAAGATACAAATGCAGAAACCTCAGGAGCTCGGGAAGTAGAGCAAGGCTGGTTTCGAAGGAAGTTATACCTGAGGGTCGCCGGGATGTCGCTAGGTAGGCGGTGGGAGGCCAGATCTACCCACACTACGGCAGCGAGGAAGAAGGGGTCGGAGGCCCTCCCTAGCCAGCGGTGCTTGGGAGAGAACGGCACGGCACGCTCATCGGGACGCGCCAGAAGTGGGTAAGAGCCGTCACCGAGGACGACCGTGTGAATGTTGCACCTTCTCACTGATACGTCTCCGTCGTATCTACTTTTCCAAACACTTTTGCCCCTGTTTTGGACTCTAACTTGCACGATTTGAATGGAACTAACCTGGATCGACGCTTTGTTTTGAGAATTGCCATGGTGTTATCTTTGTGCAGAAACAAAAGTTCTCGGAATGACCTGAAACTTGACGGAGATTATTTTCGGAAATAATAATAAAAAATACTGGCGAAATAATCAAGGCCAGGGGGCCCACACCCTTTCCACGAGGGTGGGGGGCGCGCCCCTGCCTCGTGGGCCCCCTGGAGCTCCACCGACCTCAACTCCAACTCAATATATTTGTGTTCGGGGAGAAAAAATCATAGAAAAAAGATTCATTGCGTTTTACGATACGGAGCCGCCGCCAAGCCCTAAACTCTCTCGGGAGGGCTGATCTGGAGTCCATTCGGGGCTCCGGAGAGGGGAATCCGTCACCGTCGTCATCATCAACCATCCTCCATCACCAATTTCATGATGCTCACCTCCGTGTGTGAGTAATTCCATCGTAGGCTTGCTGGACGGTGATGGGTTGGATGAGATTTATCATGTAATCGAGTTAGTTTTGTTAGGGTTTGATCCCTAGTATCTAATATGTTCTGAGATAGATGTTGTTATGACTTTGCTATGCTTAATGCTTGTCACTAGGGCATGAGTTCCATGATTTCATATCTGAACCTATTATGTTTTCATGAATATATGTGAGTTCTTGATCCTATCTTGCAAGTCTATAGTCACCTACTATGTGTTATGATCCGGCAACCCCGAAGTGACAATAACCGGGACCACTCCCGGTGACGACCATAGTTTGAGGAGTTCATGTATTCACTATGTGTTAATGCTTTGGTCCGGTACTACCTTAGTTTCCGCTAGGACCCCGCTTCCACGGGAGGGTAGGACAAAAGATGGCATGCAAGTTCTTTTCCATAGGCACGTATGACTATATTAGGAATACATGCCTACATTACATTGATGAATTAGAGCTAGGTTTGTGTCACCCTATGTTATGACTATTACATGATGAACCGCATCCGGCATAATTCTCCATCACTGATCCAATGCCTACGAGCTTTTCACATAGTGTTCTCCGCTTATTTACTTTTCCGCTGCTATTGTTACAATCACTACAAAACCCAAAAATATTACTTTTGCTACTGCTATCAAGCATTATCATACTACTTTGCTACTAAATACTTGCTGCAGATATTAAGTTATCCAGGTGTGGTTGAATTGACAACTCAGCTACTAATACTTGAGAATATTCTTTGGCTCCCCTTGTGTCGAATCAATAAATTTGGGTTGAATACTCTACCCTCGAAAACTGTTGCGATCCCCTATACTTGTGGGTTATCAAGACTATTTTCTGGCATCGTTGCCGGGGAGCATAGCTCTATTCTTTGAGTCACTAGGGATTTATATCTGCTGGTCACTATGAAGAACTTGAAATATGAGAAAACAAAAAATTATCCCTCAACTACGAGGGGAGGTAAGGAACTGCCATCTAGCTCTGCACTTGATTCACCTTCTGTTTTGAGTAAGCTTGCGACACCTAAACCTGCTTTTGCTATTAATTCTGATATGTCGCATGTTATTGATGATGCTACTTCTGCTATGCATGATACTTATGATGAAACTACTTCCATGCTTGATACTATTGTGCCACTTGGTGAATTTCTTGATGAACAACTTGCTAGGGCTAGACAGAATGAAATTATTGAAACTGATAATATTGATGAAAGTGATGATGAAGACTCTCGCAATAAATATGAATTGCCTGTTGTGCCTGAGGGCTATGTTATGGATGAAGAAACTGCTAGAGACTTTCTTGCTTGCAATGATAGAAGTGACCTTAAGAAATTATTAGTTAACTTAAACAAAAAACTCTGAATGCTAGAATGAAATATGATCCTGCTTATGCTACCTCACCTATCTTTGTTACTGATAAGGATTATGAATTCTCCATTGATCCTGATATAATTACTTTGGTTGAATCTGATCCTTTCTATGGCTATGAATCTGAAACTGTTGTGGCACATCTTACTAAATTAAATGATATAGCCACCCTGTTCACTAATGATGAGAGAACTTGCTACTTTTATCCTTAAGATATTTCCGTTCTCATTAAAGGGTGATGTTAAGATATGGTTTAGTTCTCTTGATCCTGGTTGTGTGCGTAGCCCCCAGGATATGATTTATTACTTCTCTGCTAAATACTTCCCTGCTCATAAGAAACAAGGTGCTTTCAGGGATATATATGATTTTGTGCAAATTGAAGAAGAGAGTCTCCCACAAGCTTGGGGGAGGCTTCTCCAATTACTTAATGCTTTGCCTGATCATCCTATCAAGAAAAATGAAATACTTGATATCTTTTATAATGGACTAACCGATGCTTCCAAAGACCACCTGGATAGTTGTGCTGGTTCTATTTTCAGGGAAAGAACACCGGATGAACCTAAAATTCTATTGAATAATATGTTGACAAATGAAAATAATTGGACACTCCCTGAACCAACTCCTAAGCCAACTCCGAAGAAAAGAGGTGTTCTATTTCTCTGCCCTGAAGATATGCAAGAGGCAAAGAAATCTACTAAAGAAAAAGGTATAAAAGCTGAAGATGTTAAGAATTTACCTCCTATTGAAGAAATACATGGTCTTAATTTATCGCCTGTTGAAGAAATATATGATCTTAATTCATCACCTATTGAAGAAACACATGGTCTTGATAACCCGACACAGGTAGTAAAGGTAAATTCTCTCTATAGACATGATAAAGCTTAAATCCCTCCTACTAAGTTTGCTAGCCAATGTTTGGATGAGTTTGATAACTTTATTGTCAAACAAGAAGATTTTAATGCTTATTTTGGTAGACAATTAAAAAATTTGCTTATATGATTGAACACTTGGGTGATTATATGTCTAGAGTTAAAGGTGAACTTAAACTCATTAGTAAACATGCTTCTATGGTTACCACTCAAGTAGAACAAGTACTTAAAGCTCAGAATGATTTGCTCAATGAATTGAATAGTAAGAATAATGATTTTGCTGTTAGAGTGGCTACTAGAACTGGTAAAATGACTCAGGAACCTTTGTATCCTGAAGGCCATCCTAAGAGAACTGAGGAAGATTCTTAGAGAAATAATGTAGATGCACCTAGTCCTTCTAAAAAGAAGAAAAAGAAAAATGATAGGACTTTGCATGCTTATAGTGAACCTATTGCTGAACCACCTGAGAATCCAAATGATATTTCTATTTACGATCTTTGAAACACAATCTGGTAATGAACATGAACCTAGTGATAATGTTAATGAAGATGTTCATGTTGATGCTCAACCTAGCAATGATAATGATGTAGAAATTGAACCTGCTGTTGATCTTGATAACCCACAATCAAAGAATCAACGTTATGATAAGAGAGACTTTCTTGCTAGGAAGCACGGTAAAGAAAGGGAGCCATGGGTTCAGAAACCCATGCCTTTTCCTCCCAAACCATCCAAGAAAAAGGATGATGAGGAGTTTGAGCGCTTTGCTGAAATGATTAGACCTATCTTTTTGCGTGTGCGATTAACTGATATGCTCAAAATGAATCCTTATGCCAAGTACATGAAAGATATTGTTACTAATAAAAGAAAGATACCGGAAGCTGAAATTTCCACCATGCTTGCTAATTATACTTTTAAGGGTGGAATACCTAAGAAGTTAGGAGATCCAGGAGTACCCACTATACCATGCTCCATTAAAAGAAACTATGTTAAAATTGCTTTTTGTGATCTTGGGGCCGGTGTTAGTGTTATGCCTCTCTCTTTATATCGTAGACTTAATTTGAATAAGTTGACACCTACTGAAATATCTTTGCAAATGCCTGATAAATCAACTGCTATACCTGTCGGTATTTGTGAGGATGTACCTGTTGTGGTGGCAAACGTTACTATTTTAACGGACTTTGTTATTCTTCATATTCCCGAGGACGATAGTATGTCTAATATTCTTGGAAGACCCTTTTTGAATACTGCAGAGGCTGTTGTTGATTGCAATAAAGGCAATGTCACTTTTCATGTTAATGGTAATGAGCATACGGTAAACTTTCCGAGGAAACAACCTCAAGTCCACAATATCAGTTCTATTGGAAAAATTCCATCGATTATTATTGGAGGTTTTGAATGTCCTCTTCCTACTGTCAAAAAGAGATATGATATTCTTATTATTGGGGATGTGCATATCCCCGTTGAGGTAACATAGTGTTATTCAAAATTTCTCCGGTTCCATGTTATTCGGAATGAGTTTGCTAACAAGACTTGATCAACCTTGTTAGTGGATTCCTTTCGATGAGCATGAGATGGATGAAGTTAGAAAGCACAACCTTCTGTACCCTCTTTTTACTTTCTATTATTTAGTTAAAATAAAGTAAAATTAGTATTTTCTGTCAGTTTTCTGAATTATCCGTGCAATATAAAAATTCCCCGAAAATAAAAGTTCTCCAAATGCTCTGAAATTAAAATATGATTTTTTTCTGGAATATTTGAGAATATCTGGCACGGAGAACACATCAGGGGGAGCAAGCACCTGGCCGCGAGGGTCCAGGGCGTGCCCACCCCCCTGGGCGCGCCCCCTGCCTCGTGGGCCCATGGTGGCTCTCCTCCACTTATTCCTGCACCCACACACTCCTTCTTCCTCCCAAAAAAAATCACCAACCAGCTCATGCATGAGTTCTAGCTCATTTTGCTGCGATTTTCGATCTCCTTGCTCAAAGCACCTCTCGCAAAACTGCTTTGGGGGATTGTTCCTTGGTATGTGACTCCTCCATTGGTCCAATTAGTTTTTGTTCTAGTGCTTTATTCATTGCAAATTTGTGCTGCCTAGGTGACCATGTTCTTGAGCTTGCATGTCAAATTTATATGGTTCCAAGTAGTTCTAATGCATGATATAGGCTCTAGGCACTTGTAGGAGTGGTTGCTATCAGTTTTGTTGAGTTTGGTTCACTTTTATTTGAAGTTACTAAAAATTTCAGAAATTTTTCAGAGGAAGAAATATGTTTAGGAAAATGTACCAAGGTGGTTCTTCAAGGAAGCAAGGACCCAGGCTTGCAATGCGCGATGTTGACGATGAACCACCAAGGGACGCTCCAGTACGGGCTTGTGAATGGCCTTCAGAGGACTTCATGGATCAAGCAGGAATCAAGGAAGAATTTAACGCATATGTGTGTAACGCTGATCTTGTGAGCTTCGAGGCAGATAAGTGTCGTCCGTACCACTATCTCACTAGTTCCTTTGTGAGGAGGTTTGAATTTTCATCTTCACGCAATTCTCAAACTGTCATGTTTGATCTTTATGAAAATTCTTATACTATGGACTTAGAGGATTTTACCACTGCTTGCAAACTTCCACAATGGGGTAGTACTAATGAACCTCGCAAATATGAATTTAGAGATTTTCTTGCTAGTATAACTGTGGGGGAATCTAGAGACATAGCACAAGCTACCATAGGGAGCATTCATTTTCCTGTTATACATTATTTATCTCTCTTCATAGGTAGGTGCATAAATAATAAGGATGAAACATGTCACATGTGTGTCCCTGACCTCAGTATTCTCAGGAGTGCTGTGTTAGGAGATAAACATTATAATTTGGGAGCCATTGTTGCATGTAGGTTGCATCATAATAGATTTCATGGAGATTTCTTTGGCGGAATTTATGCAACCCATTTAGCTAATTTTCCTGGTGTAACCATACGTGAGGATGATATTGAGTTACCTCTTGCTTATTTAGATTATGAGGCTATGGTTCGTCATCGTTTTGTTGAGAGGAACGACCAGTTCCTCCAGTACCGACTAATCTTTGACATACGATGCACCTATCACGTCACTCTCCCTGCTTCTACCTTCTTTGAGTTTCAGGCAAAGGGGAGATATTTCATAACCAGGAAGGAGGCGGACGAGTATAAGAGGAGGGCTGAGATAGCTCGCCTCCAAGCTGCAGCCCACGATGCAATGATTGCTGCATCTCAGTACGACCCCAACTACAACTTTGGATATCCGCCAGACCAGCCGTGGCAATAGACCAACTTAGGCCAAAAGCCTAAGCTTGGGGGAGTACGTATTTCTCACCGACATTACATTTATGTTCACACACTCATTGCTAGATGTTGGTGCTCATACTCTTTCATTGTACTATCCATGCTAGTTTATTTTCTTTTTTATTGCTTTCTTCTTGTGTGTTTGAAAAACCTTAAGAAAAACAAAAAATTAGTTGTAGCATTTAGCTAGTTTACCTTCCTTGCTGTAGTAGTAATAACTAAAAGAAAACCCAAAAATATTTCTTGTTCTTCTTTTGCTTGTTGGGAGCTTTCCCGTGTAAATAGTTTTACTTCTTTTCTCTTCTTTGTGGGTTGATAGGAGAAGACCATGATGAAAATTGTTGAAGTGGCTCTTATATGCATTATTGTTGATTTAACCAAGAGCCCATATTGCCTTGTCTTCTCCTGTTTATTGAATGCTTGCAGATTCCAGCTTAGTCCAATGCACATGCACTATTATTATTATTCACATCATTCGGTCGTGCAAGTGAAGGGCAATTATGACGATATATGATGGACTGATTGAGATGAGAGAAGCTGGTATGAACTCGACCTCTCTTGTTTTTGTAAATATGATTAATTCATCGTTCCTAATTCAGCCTATTATGAATAAACATGTTTGCAATGACAATTAGAGATTATAGTTGCTTATGCCATGCTTAATTAGCTAGGAGTTTATAATGGTTTACCTTGCGTGCCAACATGCTATTAAGATGGTTGTGATGGGGTGGTACCCTCCTTTGAATGATTCAAGTGACTTGACTTGGCACATGTTCACACATGTAGTTGAAACAAATCAACATAGCCTTCACGATATTTATGTTCATGGTGGATTATATCCTACTCATGCTTGCACTCAATGTTCATTAATTTTAATGCATGTTCATGACTGTAGTCGCTCTCTAGTTGGTCGCTTCCCAGTCTTTTGCTAGCCTTCACTTGTACTAAGCAGGAACACTGCTTGTGCATCCAATTCCTTAAACCCCAAAGTTATGCCATATGAGTCCACTACACCTTCCTATCTGCGGTATCTACCTGCCGTTCCAAGTAAATTTGTATGTGCCAAACTCTAAACCTTCAAATGAAATTCTGTTTTGTATGCTCGAATAGCTCATGTATCAACTAGGGCTGTCCGTATCTTCCATGCTAGGCGGGTTATTCTCAAGAGGAGTGGACTCCGCTCCTCACTCACGAGAAAATGGCTGGTCACGGATGCCCAGTCCCATGCTTTATGCAAATCAAATCAAAATAATTGCAAACAAAACTCCCTCGGGACTGTTGTTAGTTGGAGGCAATCGTTGTTTCGAGCAAGCCATGGATTGATGTTTGTTGGTGGAGGGGGAGTATAAACTTTACCATTCTGTTTGGGAACCGCCTATAATGTGTGTAGCATGGAAGATATCGCCATCTCTTGGTTGTTATGTTGACAATGAAAGTATGCCGCTCAAAATATTATTTATCTCTATTTCAAAATCGAGTTACGCACCTCTACAAATCCTCGCTTCCCTCCGTGAAGGGCCTATCTACTTACTTTTATGTTGAGTCATCACCCTCTTATTAAAAAAGCACCAAATTGGAGAGCACCGCTGTCATTTGCATCCATTACTGTTAATTTATATTGGTATGACTATGACTGGATCTCTTTTACCATGAATTACAATGTCTAGTCAGTCCTTGATCTTTAAAGGTGCTCTGCATTTATGTTTTGCAGTCTCAGAAAGGGCTAGCGAGATACCATCTTGTTACATCATATCATGATTGTTTTAATAAAGTGGTTTCATCCGAGATTTATTATTATTGCTCGCTAGTTGATTATGCCATTGATATGAGTAAACATGAGACCTAAATGTTATTGTGAATATGGTTAGTCATAATCTTTGCTGAAAACTTGAATGCTGGCCTTACATATTTAGAACAACAAGAGCAAACAGAGTTTTCAGAAGTTTTTCTTTATCACTTTCAGTTTGTCAACTGAATTGCTTGAGGACAAGCAAAGGTTTAAGCTTGGGGGAGTTGATACGTCTCCGTCGTATCTACTTTTCCAAACACTTTTGCCCTTGTTTTGGACTCTAACTTGCATGATTTGAATGGAACTAACCTGGACTGACGCTCGTATCCCATTTCCACTCAGGTATCCTGCTGGTTTTTGATACTCGGCTTTAATGCGCTGACACGAATCACAACATGCAATGAATGTGGCTATATCCCTCTTCATACCGTGCCACCAAAAAATTTCCTGAATGTCCTTATACATTTTGGTTCCTCCAGGGTGGATTGAATATGGAGCGGTGTGGCCTTCGGCTAGAATTTGCTGTTTGAGGTCCTCTATATTTGGCACGCAAAGTCTATCTCCGTACCATAATATTCCCTTATCGTCTATGACGAATTCTGAGGCCTAACCCATACTCACTTTTCTCTTTATGCCTTCGATGCTGGGATGTCCATGCTGAGCCTTCTTAATCTGTTCCACTAGGGTAGGCTGTATTTCCAAATTTGACACATTGCCTTCAGTGACCATCACCAAGTTGAGTTTGGCGAACTCTTGCTAAAATTCAGGTCTCAACTTCTGTAGACCGTCGTTGCCTGAGTTGGGGTTGCGACTAAGAGCGTCTGCAACTACATTCGCCTTTCCTGGATGATAGTGAATGCCAACATCATAATCTTTGACTAATTCCAACCAGCGTCATTGCCGCAGATTTAGTTCTGGCTGTGTGAAAATATATTTGAGACTTTTATGGTCCGTATATATATTTCACAACGATTTCCAAGAAAAAAGTGTCTCCACTCTTTAAGTGCATGAATGACTGCTGCCAATTCCAAGTCATGAGTAGGATAATTTTCTTCATGCTTTCATAGTTTCCTTGAAGCGTATGCGACTACCTTGCCTTCTTGCATTAGTACGCATCCGAGGCCCTTCCGGGATGCGTCACAATATACTTCAAAACTCTTGTGTATGTCTGGTACAACCAATACCGGTGCTGTTGTTAATTTCCTTTTGAGTTCTTGGAAACTTTTCTCGTAAGCTTCAGTCCATACAAATTTCTTATCCTTCTTGAGTAATTGTGTCATTGGTTTTGCTATGGTGGAGAACCCCTCAATAAACCTTCGGTAATATCCAGCCATTCCCAAGAAACTTCGTACATCCGTTACGTTGGCTGGTGGTTTCCAGCCAAGTACGACCTTGACCGTTTCTGGGTCTACGGCAACACCTTCTTGGGTCAATATATGGCCTAGAAAACCAACCTGTCTTAACCAAAATTCACATTTGCTGAATTTGGCGTATAGTTGATGTTTCCTTAATTCTTCCGGTACAATCCTAAGATGTTCAGCATGCTCTTCTGGTGTCTTGGAGTATACCAGAATATCATCAATGAACACCACAACAAATTTGTCCATAAATTTCATAAACACTTTGTTCATGAGGTGGACAAAATATGCGGGGCGTTGTCACCCAAACGGCATTACTGTAAATTCATATAGTCCGTATCTGGAGGTGAATGCCGTCTTAGGGATATCTTCTGTCCGTACCTTTAATTGATGATACCCCAACCCTTAATCAATTTTTGAGAAAACCTTGGCTTGAGCGAGCTAGTCAAACAAATCATTTATCCGTGGCATCGGATATTTGTTTTTGATGTGACCATGTTGAGTGCTCGATAGTCTATACATAATCTCAGAGTCCCATCCTTTTTCTTTGCAAATAATACTGGTGAACCCCAAGATGAGGAGCTGGCTCGTATAAATCCTTTGTCCAGTAATTCTTTTATTTGCTTCTTTAATTCTACCAACTCGGAGGGTGCCATTCTATAGGGCTTCTTGTAAATGGGGGTGGTTCCAGGTGCTAGTTCAATGATGAACTCTATTTCCCAGTCTGGTGGCATGCCTGGCAGTTCTTCGGGAAATACGTCGGGGAACTCACATACCACTGGAACTTTGCTTAATTCTAAAACGTACACCTTGTTCAACCTTGGTTGTCGTGACATTTATCTTTCTTGAGCTGCAATTTTTATTGTCTTCCCGTGACGATGGGTAAGAATTATAGTCCGATTGAAGCGGTCGATAAATCCCTTGTTGGTGGTTAACCATTCCATTCCCAGGATAACATCCAGTCCCTTATTTTCCAATACAATGAGATTTGCTTGAAACTTTGTCCCTCAAACTCAATAACCACACCTTGGCAGTAACTCTGAGTGATTTTCTTAATCCCGGGGGACTTGATGATCATGGATTTTTCCAAGGGAAGCATCGAAAAGTTATTTTGCAAAGCAAATTTCTTTGAAATGAACGAGTGAGAAGCTCCAGAATCAAACAAAACTGTGGCAGGTATTGTGTTGACAGGGAATGTACCGAGTACGATATCCGGGGCATTCTGTGCTTCCTCCTTGGTCACATGGTTCAAGTGACCCTTCTTGTGATTGTTTTTCGGGTTGAAGTTGTTACACTTGGGGGCTGGATTATTTCCACCGTTGTTCGGCTTGGGGGCCGAGTTCCTTGGTTTTGGGCACCGTTTGGCATAGTGTCCTTCTTCTCCACAAGCGTAGCAAGTAACACCAGGGTGATACGTAAAATCCTTGTCCCTTGCATGGAATTTTTTGTTTGGGCGTGGAACATTGGTCGTGGGTTTGTTTGCTCCATTTTTCTGAAAATTTGTCTTGTCCCGGTTGTTGCGAGCATGAGTGATCTGATCCCTTTTGCGCTTGCGAAAATCCTCCAAGCTGCGGCGCTCATTTTCCAATGTAATGGCCTTGCCCACAAGTGTTTTGAAATCTGGAAAGGTGTGTACGACCAACTGGCATTTAAGTGTTGGTGCCAGACCGTCCAAAAATTTACCCATCTTTTTATTTTTAGTCATATGCTCTTCGTTGGCATAACGAGATAATTGCGTAAACTGACTATTGTACTCGATCCTTTGTCATGCTTCTCGCTTGAGGTCATCAAATTCCCTTTTCTTGATCTTCATAATGCTTCTGGGAATGTGCGCCCCACGAAAACCATCTTTAAATTCTTCCCAGGTGATGTTATTTTCATTGGGGTGCATGTGTAGGAAATTTTCCCACCATGATGCAGCTGCTCCTGTGAGGTAGTGTGGTGCAAAAAGTACCTTCTCACGGTCCGAACATTATGCGATAATTAATTTCCTTTCAATGTCTCGAAGCCAATCATCGGCCTCAAGAGGTCTATCAGTGTGAGAGAACGTTGGGGGACGTGTATTTTGTAGTTCAAACAATTTGGAATGCTGCTGATATGGTTCACGGTGATTTCTCATGTTGAAAACATGATTCATTATTTCTTGATGTTGCTGCTGGCTTTGCTCATAGAGGCGACATACTTGAGAAAATGCTGCTTCAACGCCTGCCGACTTGATCGCCTCGTGTGAAATTGTTGCTTGTCTGGGTACCATAATTTTCTTCCGGCGGATTTGGCATGGAACGAGTCCAGGGACAAGGCATTTTCCACTCTGGGGTATTTTTGCAGAATTCATGAGAAAAACTGAGTGGCAAAAATAAATAATTTTGCAACGGCGGAAATTTAAGAACTCCAACATTTTTCAAGAAAATACTTGATTGCGCATGGAGAAGGACCGCTCAGTACATATCTTACACGCAAGCTGTAATTATACAATACATCACTCAGGATGTGCATACACATTCCTGACATGTTATTTAGGCTAGTGCACTTCTCCCAGTTCCTACATGATGCACACACAAACTACTTCTCACCAAACCAATATACATATAAACATATCACACAAGCGGGTACATCACACGGCTGCTAGGCACACTCAGTCGGAGATGGTAAGAACTTCCCTCGGCCTGCCGAGGTTAAGACCCAGTGAAGCTGGAGACTCAACCTCCTCCTCACTAATAGGCTACAGGCGTGAAGTACTGAGTTGAGGAGCTGGTGCGGGTGTGACAGGTGGTGCAGCACGTACTAGAGTAGGAGCAAT
The DNA here is from genome assembly GCA_021605145.1 of Aegilops bicornis. Lineage (NCBI taxonomy): Eukaryota > Viridiplantae > Streptophyta > Magnoliopsida > Poales > Poaceae > Aegilops > Aegilops bicornis. The sequence goes on along the minus strand of CM038672.1, from coordinate 324,914,340 downwards.
GACTTGGTCAAACTCCTCAGTGGTAGGCAGGAGGCGAGCGGTGGCGAAGATGGCAGGTGTATAGGATGCTGAGGACGAGACGTAAGTCAGTGGTGATGCTGTGTGGAGGAGCTCCCTCCTGTTGGCGGAACAGCCCTGAATTGAGTCCATACGAGCAGCCACAAGATCGTCCACGAGGTTATAATAAGCTGCCTCAAGAGCCTTGTGATACTCAACAAGCATCTCAATAGCCTCATCTCTCTCTCCCCTAGGGCAAGCGAATGCATAGTGACAAGTGTATGGCACGTGGCATGGGAGGTAGCGGTAGCGACAAGTCTTCATTGAAGGAAGAACATCCCGGAGACGAGCTATCGCCTCCCGGGCAGCCATCTGCATGGCATGCCTCTCCATAGGCATGGCCCTTCCCACAAATCGGAAGCGGCGTGACTTAGAACGTCCTCCCTTGAATTGCACCGCGGCCTGGTGCATAGACACGCTATCGCTGATCTTGTGCTGGTAGAGTGTGAACTCCGGATGAGCCGATGGCCCGATCGCGACCTTGACGATGGAGGCGAGGAGCTTGATAAACCCCTCGGGTACATTGGCGAACACCTATGACTCACAGTCGTTGCCAGCCATCTACAAAAGTAGACAAAATTTTTGAATAGTCAAATCATAAATTTATGATGACCAACAGAAAATTGCTACATTTTGCAAAATGTAAAAATAGCACTTAAGACGCTAATAACCGATTAGCGGTTGCACCTAGTGGCTTCCTACAGTCAGCCTGGCTCTGATACCAAGGTTGTCAGGACCGGTTTTCCAGTAAAATATTTATTGAGAAACCAACCCTTATATCAATCCAGTATAGGAGAATCCTCCTTACTGGTAGACAAATCCTTGATACAGAAACCCAGAAGTACTAAATATTATACAAGGTTGAGCTGAGGTTGCTCAACAATTTATTACAAGCACGCCGATATAATACATAAGGGCGGATATGACACAAGGAGTGTGGTGGCATAACTACTGACTCGTAATAAATGTGGTGGTGGATATGTCACAGTGGAGTGGGTGACATGACTCATAAATCTTCTGACTCATCGAGCGCCAGTGGGGCTCGATGATTTTATTCAGTAGCGGAAGCGTATATGATACAAGTGACCAATTCCAGGATCGCACGGGATCGACCGGGACTCCTCTAGGCGTCGGACTTGCTATCGAATTCTTCATCCATAAGATCGCTTTCACAACATCCGGCCAAATCAACAAGCCAGGTGAGTACTTTGAATGTACTCGCAAGACAGTTTGAACATAAGATATAACAAATGCAAACATGATGCACATGAGCAGATTAGTAATGCGCACTCAGATAATAAATTGTACTGCATGTAAAATAAAAAGGAAGTCAGGCGGTAGTCCTCCCGAAATCCCAATAAAATAGCTGAAGACCGATCGGGTGTCTGAAGCGACGCCTCGAAAGGTAAAATTAAATTAACATGTCGCAGTCGGGCATCGGGGCGACACCACATAAAGGGCTTATATTGAAAATAAATGACAGAATGTGCCTCAGTCGGACATCTAAGCGACATCTCGAAAAGGGCTTATAATGAAAGCAAATAACAAGGGTGCCACAGTCGGACGTCTGAGCGACATCGCATAAAGGGCTTATATTGAAAGTTAACAGCAAGAATGCCGCAGTCGGACGTCTGAGCGACATCACATAAATGGCTTATATCAAAAGTAAATAGCAAGAATGCCACAGTCGGACGTCTGAGCGACATCACATAAAGGGCTTATATCAAAAGTAAATAACAAGAATGCCACAGTCGGACGTCTGAGCGACATCACATAAAGGGCTTATATCAAAAGTAAATAACAATAATGCCACAGTCGGACGTCTGAGCGACATCACATAAAGGGCTTATATCAAAAGTAAATAACAATAATGCCACAGTCGGACGTCTGAGCGACATCACATATAGGGCTTATATTTCATCATTCAAATTCAAGTAGCTTATGAATTTAAATCATCACAAGGAAATACTCAGTACATAATAATAAACTTGTTAGTCCATCCAAAGGAATAACATTCAGCCAAGTTTACCATCCTTGTTTATTCACCGAAGATTTGTCACTGAGACTGACACTGAGACTGACGCTGAGACGGACGTTGAGACTGACACTGATACTGACAATGATATGTTGGTCACAGTCCTTGACCATGGACACGGTTACTCGAACAGTTTTTTACTCTGCAGAGTTTGTACTCTTTAACCACAGCTAACGGATTTCAGTAGTTACAAAGGACTAGTTCCGTTTACGGTATTTTAGAGGAAAACACATCTAACCAGTACACACCATTCCACATTCCACTGCCAGGAATCACCTTAGGCAACGTTCAAGAAAAACTCTAAGACGGGGAGGTCACAACCTCGAATAGCATGGGATCAAATTTGTATCGCGCGCTCTAAGGGGTGTCCCCCTCTCGGTCCCAACCGGAAACACCCATGCCCCCTGACCGGATGACGGGCTTTAATCCAGGGCCATGGAACCCTCATCGCGTTCCCTCTGTTTGGTGTGCACAAGGAAAGAGGTTTGCAACTTACTAAACCGCACTCTTTGCAGAAAACATATGGCATCACGAAGGGGGAAACGAACGGGGTCGAGACTTGATCCATGTTAACACTGGAGTTAAACGGTTGGCATAAGACTGGCATGCTTCAACAATACCAGCTCACCACCTTACACGTCACCACATGATCATGTTGTCTTCCATCAAATGAACACACCAAGTTTCGAAGCTCACACGTAGTTGCCTTGCATGCAATATAACACTCACAGTTGCTTATATGAACATGCCATGAAATAACTACTCAAGCAAACATGCAAAACACTCATCATATCAAAGGTTCAAACATGCTTGCCTGGTTCGGAGTAGTCGAAGTCTAGCTCGGTGAAGTTTGCGGCTCTGTCACCTCCTCCGGTATCTACAGTATAAAGAAATCGCATACTAATGTAAGTACCGTGCGTGCAATAAAACGGTTCCAAATATTTTTCAAATAAACATGATAAAAAACTAGACAAAAAAATGAAGATGACAGAAAAATAATCAACTCAAAATCATCTTTTGTTTAAAAGTTATTAAGGTTTTAGTCCAGGGACCCATCTGTAATGAAACAGAAAGTTTCCAGGGGTTAGTTTATAAAAGAGACAGAAAACGCCTCAGTTAAAAAGCGTATTTTGCCTGAAGGCGTTTTCAGAAAACGGTTCGAAAAGAGAAAAAGCTGACGAGGGGGTCCCACCCGTCAGGTTTGAATTTCAAACCAGAGTGCACCGGCGCCCGAGGATCGCGGTGGTCGCTTGCGTCGATCCACCGCGAGATAGGGGAAGTGGATGGTACCTATGGACTCACGGTGCCCACCCGCGTCTGTGGGTGGTGGATTTGGTCGTCCGTGAGCACCACGTCGACGGCGACCTTCACTCCGGCGGACGGTGGTTCGGGGGGTGGTGGATCTCGCCGAGGAGAGCTGCAGGCGCCAAATTGAGGCTAGGGTCAGAAGAGTAGTGCACTAGGAGGTTGCTGACGCGGTTTGGGAGGCGGAGGTGCCCTCACCGGAGAGAATCGAGCTGGAGCCCGAAGAGGATCGGGGCGGCCGGAGTTGGGGAAGAAGTCCTCCTCGAGGCCCTCCTAGTGGCTGGGCGTGGTTCTGGTGAGGTGGAGGGGTGATGCCTAGTCGAAGGCGAGCTCGGGGTGCTATTTATAGCCGGCCCGAGGCGGTTGCCGAGAACTGGATAACTCCGGCGAGTGATTACGGCGAGACAGTGGTCGGGCAGGTGGTTTAGGTGATTTAGCATCATCACGTTGGTCCACTGGTTCCGTTCAAGGGCTAAACTTGGCAAAACTTGGGCAACACTCCGAGTCTTCGACGGAACGGCCTCACGGGCTCGTCGGCGGCAGAGAGCGCGCTCTGCGCCTCTCTGGCCACGGTGACTATGCTGCAGCGTGCACAGAGGAGGGGATGGCCACGCGGAGGCTCCGTGTGGCTTGGGCGGTGCTGGTCGGTGCCGAAAGGCAGGGCCGGCCCCTGTCGGCCGCCACGGGTGGTTCTGCCGCCGCAGAAGACGCCGGCGTTGGCGGGACACGTCGCCACCGATGCTTGCGCCCGTCCAAACTACCGTGCGGCGCACTGGATAAGGAGGAGGAGCAGGGAGCAAGAGGCCAACGTGCACACTGGTGAGATTGACGCTGCGGTCTGAAGAAACGACACTGACGACAGACTGAATCACTGAACTTTCAGAATTTTTACAGAAACACTACACGCCAGGTGTTCGATGAAATGTTTTTGGCATGTGGAAATTTTTTCTGGAGTTGGTCTTTGGTGAGGTGACCTCTCAATGCATCTAGGGGCTGCCTGATTTATCTCAGATTTTTAGGAGAAGAAAAATAATGAATTTCACCAAAAATGGCAAATCTGGTCCAAACTTGCAGCAAGTATATTTTGAAAATTTTGAACTATGGACCAGCGGATCTTGATGGATCTAGGTTGAGGGATCTATGGACTAGTCAGAGGAGTTTATTTGGAACCAAAACTCAAAAGGAATCTGGTAGTTCCTTTGTAAGTCACCAAGATCCAAAATAAATGACAGAAAATGTTTTGAGGGTAAAATAAATAGAATAAAAATCAAAAATGGGTTGAAACTTGCTGGAGTTGGATGTTTGACCTGACCCAAAGTAGGGGGTGGATTTGGAAGAAGATATCAACATGTGACATGGCAAAAGAGAAATTTTTAAAAGGAAAAAGAATAAAAACAAAAATCCATAGGGTTTCTTTTTAATAGAAATAATTGCAAAACCCTCCAATATTATTTGTGTTTAGCCAACACAATTTATGAAAAACCCTTAACATCAAAGATCAAGGTTGAGAAGGAGAGTCCTTCTATTTTTTTCAAATAACCTGCTTTAAATCAAATAAAGATTTTAATAAAAACCAAATCAAAATTTTGGAGAGTTACACCTGGGCACGCCCACCTGCCTCTGGGCCCCCTGGAGCTCCACCGACCTCAACTCCAACTCCATATATTCGTGTTCGGGGAGAAAAAATCAGAGAAAAAAGATTCATCACGTTTTAGGATACGGAGCCGTCACCAAGCCCTAAACTCTCTCGGGAGGGCTGATCTGGAGTCCGTTCGGGGCTCCGGAGAGGGGAATCAGTCGCCGTCGTCATCATCAACCATCGTCCATCACCAATTTCATGATGCTCATCGCCATGCGTGAGTAATTCCATCGTAGGCTTGCTGGACGGTGATGGGTTGGATGAGATTTATCATGTAATCGAGTTAGTTTTGTTAGGGTTTGATCCCTAGTATCCACTATGTTCTGAGATTGATGTTTCTATGACTTTGCTATGCTTAATGCTTGTCACTAGGGCCTGAGTGCCATGATTTAAGATCCGAACCTATTATGTTTTCATGAATATATGTGAGTTCCTGATCCTATCTTGCCCTGATCCTATCTTGCAAGTCTATAGTCACCTACTATGTGTTATGATCCGGCAACCCCGAAGTGACAATAATCGGGACCACTCCCGTGACGACCGTAGTTTGAGGAGTTCATGTATTCACTATGTGTTAATGCTTTGGTCCGGTACTCTATTAAAAGGAGGCCTTAATATCCCTTAGTTTCCTCTAGGACCCCGCTGCCACGGGAGGGTAGGAGAAAAGATGTCATGCAAGTTCTTTTCCATAAGCACGTATGACTATATTCGGAATACATGGCTACATTACATTGATGAATTGGAGCTAGTTTTGTGTCACCCTATGTTATGACTGTTACATGATGAACCGCATCCGGCATAATTCTCCATCACCGATCCAATGCCTATGAGCTTTTCACATATTTTTCTCCGCTTATTTACTTTTCCGCTGCTATTGTTACAATCACTACAAAACCCAAAAATATTACTTTTGATACCGTTACCATTACTATCATACTACTTTGCTACTAAATATTTTGCTGCAGATATGAAGTTATCCAGGTGTGGTTGAATTGACAACTCAGCTGCTAATACTTGAGAATATTCTTTGGCTCCCCTTGTGTCGAATCAATAAATTTGGGTTGAATACTCTACCCTCGAAAACTGTTGTGATCCCCTATACTTGTGGGTTATCACTCACCTTCCCCGGCGGAGAGGATCTGGCTAGATCTGTGACCAGCAGTGAGCAGAGAGAGAGAGAGAGAGAGAGAGAGAGAGAGTGGCCACCACTGTCGTGTGTAGATCTGGGGAGGACGAGACAGTTTGAAGACAGCAACACTAGCAAGCAAGCACGGAGGCTCCTGCCTATATAGTGGAGTACTAGTTTTCTTTTGTCTACTAGAGCCGCCTTGACCTCGTCTATGACTGTCGAGAAGTCTTCATGCACGTGCCCTGAAGGCGCAGTTGTCGTCATTTTGATCTGAAGCACCTGATTATAACATATAACACGAAAATATGCCACATGACAAGAAACCATAACCTCACTACCCAAAGGAGACAACATGAATCCCGGCGGACAAACTAGACGAGGATCAAATCTCAACTTAAAGATAAACTCATAGAAAAGGGGTCCATCGACAAATGTCCTAATTAACATAGCCGGCTTGACCTAGATGGCAGCCGAGTAGTCTTCGTGCATGTGCCCCCAATGACCAGCGCCTTGGAGCAACTCAGTTGTCGCTGTTTAACCCTCGCAGTGATCCGAAGCACATGCCACCTAATATTGCGAGATGACAAGAATCCTTTTTTTATATTTATCATCAGACCTACAGCTCTGTACAACACAACCTGCATGATATGTAGACAATAGCCAATCCAGGCGTGTCTGCTGGAGTCTAGTCACATGCATGTAGGAACTGATCTTCTGTGTCATGCAGGGACCATCCAGGCACCAACGTCTGTACAACACTTCTCTAGTACTATCGCTCGTCTCTCTCTTCTATTAACTTACCCGACTTGCGGGGCCTGGGAGTGTGCCTATGGTCGGCTCTCGATTGCGGTCCCACATGTGCGTGCAAACGCAATATGACGCGTATTCCATTCAGAGAGCGGCGTGCCAGACCGATGATAACCCACAAATGTAGGGGATCGCAACAGCTTTCGAGGGTAGAGTATTCAACCCAAATTTATTGATTCGACACAAGGGGAGCCAAAGAATATTCTCAAGTATTAGCAACTGAGTTGTCAATTCAGCCACACTAGATAACTTTATATTTGCAGCAAAGTGTTTAGTAGCAAAGTAGTACGATAGCAGTGGTAACGGTAACAAAAGAGCAATGAAAGCAAAAGTAAATTTTTTGGTATTTTGTAGTGATTGTAACAATAGCAACGGGAAAGTAAATAAGCATAAACCAGTAGATGGAAAGCTCGTAGGCATTGGATCGGTGATGGATAATTATGCCGGATGCGGTTCATCATGTAACAGTCATAACATAGGGTGACATAAAACTAGCTCCAATTCATCAATGTAATGTAGCCATGTATTCCGAATATAGTCATACGTGCTTATGGAAAAGAACTTGCATGACATCTTTTGTCCTACCCTCCCGTGGCAGCGGGTCCTAATGGAAACTAAGGGATATTAAGGCCTCCTTTTAATAGAGTACCGGACCAAAGCATTAACACATAGTGAATACATGAACTCCTCAAACTACGGTCACACCGGAGTGGTCCCGATTATTGTCACTGGGGTTGCGGATCATAACACATAGTAGGTGACTATAGACTTGCAAGATAGGATCAGGAACTCACATATATTCATGAAAACATAATAGGTTCAGATCTTAAATCATGGCACTCAGGCCCTAGTGACAAGCATTAAGCATAGCAAAGTCATAGCAACATCAATCTCAGAACATAATGGATACTAGGGATCAAACCCTAACAAAACTAACTCGATTACATGATAGATCTCATCCAACCCATCACCGTCCAGCAAGCCTACGATGGAATTACTCACACATGGCAGTGAGCATCATGAAATTGGTGATGGAGGATGCTTGATGATGACAACGGCGACGAATCCCCCTCTCCGGAGCCCCGAACGGACTCCAGATCAGCCCTCCCGAGAGGTTTTAGGGCTTGGCGGTGGCTCCGTATCGTAAAACACGATGATTTCTTCTCTCTACGAAAGCCAATATATAGAGTTGGAGTTGGCGTCAGAAGGTCTCAAGGGGGCCCATGAGGTAGGGGCGCGCCCAGGAGGGGGGGCGCGCCCCCCACCCTCGTGGACAGGGTGTGGGCCCCCTGGTCTTCATCTTTGGCGAGGATTTTTTATTATTTTTTCTAAGATATTCCATGGAGTTTCAGGTCATTCCGAGAACTTTTGTTTTCTGTACATAAAACAACATCATGGCAATTCTGCTGAAAAAAGCGTCAGTCCGGGTTAGTTCCATTCAAATCATACAAGTTAGAGTCCAAAACAAGGGCAAAAGTGTTTGGAGAAGTAGATACGACAGAGACGTATCAACCGACCGACTGTCTGGGGTGCGACGTGAATGCGACGGGCATGCTGTATACTCCGTACATGTGTACCGCCGTTTTCTTGAGGCTTTGCTCCATGGCGTAATCCATGGATACAAAATTAGTATACTTTACTATTTAAAAGTCGAGGGCGGGGCTTTTCCCGCGCGGTAGGCGGGGCAGTTCCGCCTAGTCGGTTTGACAGAGACACGAGAAGATGAGGGAGTAGGCTACTGCAAAAGTAGGGTTGTGCGATTTGACAGCGAGTTACTGCTAGACAGGTGGGGCCCCATGATTTGACTTGCCATTATCATTTTAACTGCGACGCTACGACCGGTGAGAGTCTCCTTATTCATGAACACCTCCATGGTATACAGGTGCCTCTCCCAATGCTCCACCATGTAGATGCTGGCTCTTGCATGATAGCCCACTCCTCCACTTTTTCCTTGCCTCCTACCTCCACATATGCAAAAATGCCATGTAAGCGGGCTTATAGCCCACTATTGTACTTGCTCGTACAGGTGCTAAGTCTGCCACATAGTCAGAAAGTCTGATGTGGCAAGTTATTTAGTAAGAAGAGAGAGACTAGTTTGGTGACCCTAGGAAGAAACGGTGCTAAGCGCGTGTACCTAGGTGAAAAGACAATTTTGAGTCTATAGCAAACTTAGCAACAAAAAACTAAGCACCTATGCATTGGGGACTTGAGTTGCTAAGCCATTTAATGCCCTTAGCACCTCATCTAAGCACTATTTCATTGGAAGAGGTCACTCCTTGGCAAATGCAGTAAATACTACGAAGAAAGAGATAGAGAGAAGTAAAAAAAATACTCTTATAGCCAACCTTATAACTGACCTTGTTGTATAAGTGATGACTATGTATGACATGCCAACATCAGATAGTGTAACGCACCGTGTTAAACCTCCAAGGGCGCGACCGCGCGAGCAAGGCGATGGTCGTGGACTCGTGGTAGGCGCGACCATGATACGGGCTGCTGGCAGCCCTTGGACCTGAGATCGACCGGTCGCATGCTAAGTTGCGAAAAATTTGCAAAATAACCCTCCAGGATAGGATATTCACCCATAGGTCTAGAATCACGCCATGCAACTGTTCGATCTCAGATCCAAGGGCTCTCGGAAGCCCGTATCATGGGAGAATGGAAAGCTTCGTATCACCTGTAATTTTCCCGACGCTTAACATGACATCGAAAGCCATTTAATTGGGCGTCGAGTAGACATGACATCTAATTGAGCCCCCATAGTACTGTGCATGAATCCATTTATCCACCAGGCAAGCCACTACCCTTCCATTCGCACGCCCCACTCAGCATTTTCACAATCGAAAAACCGCTAGCAGTTCGCTCCTACTTGTCCCAGGACGTCCTTTAACATTACGACAGTTCGCTCCTAGTCGTCCCGTCCTTTCACATTACGGCAATTCCACTAATCCTAACCCTCCTCCCAAATCCATGGCGTCCCAAATCTCCATGATCAGCGGTGAGTACAAGTTTAGAACCATCACCAGCGATGAGTTCGACGTCATCTACACCTGTTCTTCCGTGACGGTGGAAGGATGCCTTGCTTGCTTCAGACGCATGTTCAAAAACTCAAATAATGAGTGGGTCACTGGGCTAGATGTTGAGCACACCACAACCCTGGACAAAGAGAAGAATCTAAAGGAGGAAGAGAAGATGAAGTTGTAGCGACCCGACCCGGATGGATCAAGTCTCCATGCTTAAGTGTCATCCCTGGATCGGTATGCTGACACACACAGTACTCGAGGATTTATAACAGAGGTAAATCACATGTATAAAGTAACGTAAATACTATTACCTCAATCCAAGTAGTGGCAGTAACAAGGTTGTGGATTCCCTTCAACACCAACGACAACGTTGAGTGTAGAAATTGTAACCCTAATGTATCACTTACTTGTCGTAAGAATTCCTGCAACATGAGACGTTGCAGCCACAAAGGGTCAGTACATTGAATGTACTAGCAAATTCACACCATCGGATAATGATGAATAAGGCTATCACTACATGCATATTTGGCTGGTGGAAAAGCTCTATGGTTATAATGTTTTTGCGAAAAGCCAATTTTTCCCTACTGCAAAGGAATAAATTTTATTTAACTATCATGGTAGTTGTTAAACATTAAGAATGGTTGACAGCATTCTCAATCCAAATTAAGTAACATCATTAAACCCAACAAAATTAATTAAAGTAACATGATGAGATTCACATGATAATCCAACTACTAGATACTCAAGCTGTCCATAACCGGGGACACGGCTAACCATGATTAGTTTGTACACTCTGCAGAGGTTTCTGCACTTTTCCCCACAAGACTCGATCTCCTCCGTTGGGATTCTCGCACTACATGGTGTTTGAGAAATGGATGACCGAGACACAGTCTTTCAGAAGAGCTAGCACCTTACGATGGGTAGACCGTTACACCTACATCCCCTACATCTGCTAGTCTACCACTGTAAGAGTTCGCACGACTTAGTCAACTATGCTAGAGCCCATAGTAGCTTGTGGCTGCACATGGAAGTTTCTAGCATGAATAATCTCATGATCCCTTTGAGCCTGGGTGGCGGTCCATAAAGAAAAACAGGCAATCCTGGAATACCCAGGTACCTCAATCCACCCAGATGTGTATTAAAGTTTCCACCTTAAATAAACCATTAATTAACAAACTCACATCTGTCGTGGAATACTCTCAAACCCAATCCACGTCTACGAGCATAGCATAGTAGTATAAGCATAAGGTAGAAGTAACTCCCAAGGTTTGAATGCAGGACAATAGGTTCATACCTCATCAACTACTTCCCAAAACCCACATGTTAAACAGATCCTACTCATGCAATGTTTGAGGGCTGAAACTAATGCATAAAACTGGGTAATGAAAAGTATGATCAAAGTGTGAACTTGCCTGCAATGTTGATGAACATAATTCACACTCAACACTCTTGATAGTTCTACTCTTCACACTCCGGTCAATCTATCGTAAGCAAGCAATAGTAACCACACATAAGCAATCGCTCAAAAGCTCGGGAAGAACGAAGAAGACAGTTCGGAAAACATCAAAACCAAGCAAATAACTCTTGCAACATAAAACAATTTCTAACATTACCAAAATTATGTGAATTTGGCCTTATCAGAAAGTTTAGGTCAAGAGCCTTAATTTGCAAAAAGAATCAACTAAATCGGAGTTATAAAACTCAAGTTACGATCAAACGAAGTTTGAATACAAATCTGTTTGAATTTAAATTTTAAAACTTTCAAAAACATTTTTAAGTTGGATTACTGGATAGAGGAGATCGTAACGAAGAAGTGGGCATTGGTTTCATTGGATTTGGACAAATGAGTAAAAAGTTGTGCTTGTTTAAAGTCCAGGGGCTAAATTGTAAATAAAACATCTACAAAAATGTCCCTGATTAAAACTAACAGAAAAAGAAAAAGAACTAAATAACGAACGTTCGTTACCGAACGCTAACAAACAAAAACGTTCGCTGAAACTAACTAAACAGAAAACGTTTGCTACTTAACTAACTGTATAAAAAACGCGTTTTGAACAAAAACCGAAACCCTAAGGAAAAACCGGGGAACCGGGGCGGTTCATTACCGGACCGGGAAAACCGGCGAGTTGAGCGGCGGTTCGGGCGGTTCCGGCGACGGCGGTCTCCGGCGAGAAAGGGCGGCGGCTCCGGCGGTCGTCGAGGCCGACGAAGTGGTCGTGGAGAGGTGGCGCTGGGCGGCGGGTGCGGTGGTGGCGACGGCGGTGGTCATCGGCGGCGAGGGTGGCGGCTTCGGGTGGCGGAGCTCGGTGGATCTCGCCGGCAGCGGCGATGCATGGGATGCGAGGCGAGGCGAGGAGGAGATCCGGGGCGACGGTCTCGCCTTTTAAAGGCGGTGACGTGGAGGAGGGGTCAAGGCGCGGCGGAATCCGGGAAGGACACGGCGGCGGCCGCGCTGTCGTGGTGGCGGCGGTCTCCCACTCGGGAGCTCAGGGGCGGCGGCGCGTGGGCTGAGCCGTGGCCTGGACTGGGAGCTGGGCCGGCCCAGTCGGCGGAGGAGGGATTTTTTTTAAATAAAAACAGACAAAAAGAAATAAATAAACTATCAAACTAAAAATATACTATTGGCATATAATATATCATAATTTTCAGAAAAAGATTTCCTACAATCTGAACATTTTTGTAAAATCAAATAAAATACACACAAATTTAAATAAAACAAAGAGTGCCACTGTTGCAATAAAAATCATTTTAAAAATACCAAAATTAATTCAAATTTATTTCTCTCTAATTTTTTTTTATGTAGGGAATCATGTTACCCTATCTTCCATATATTTTATTTTCGGAGAAAAATAATTTGAATAAAACTCAAATAACTCCAAATTGAAAATAACTTCAAAAGAACTTTGAATTTAATTCTTTGAAACTCCCAACTCATATTCCATATGTTTTGAAGAAGTCATTTTATCTTCGCTCGTGAAAATCATTGAGTTGCATAAAGTTCCAAATGAAATTCAAATATTTTCAACACCCCTTGTCATTTAAATAAATGGAAGAAGTCATGTCATTTTCTCTCCAGGGTTTTGTGGTGAAAAGAATTTGAACTCACGGAGATCACGAATGCAAAATGGAAGTTTGGGAAAGTACTTTTATTCCCTCTCATTTAACTTTCAAAAAGTTTCGAATTTCACTCAATTTCACACAGTCAATCAAGCAATCAATTAAATCTATCTATTTATTATAACATTCCAAAATTTAGAATTTTGGGATGTTACAGAAGCCCGCCGTGATCCAGGTTTGCGTGCATGACTTATGCTTGGTCTACCACATATGCATGTCGACGTTGAGTGCGAGGAATTTAAGAACTTCCTCAAGGGCGGCCGAGTAAAATTCATTATTGTAGACTTTAGGAACGATAGGGATGCCCTGGATCGGATAGGCCTCGTTGTAGGTAACCCGTTCGACCTGCAGAAGAATGGGCTGGTGCCCTCCCGTGATCAGCCTTCAATGCTGACCCTGGCAGGAACCATGGTTCATCATTCGTATGGTACACTGAAGAAACCTCTGTTCAAGTTTCATCGAGCATGGCAGTGGAATGTACTAGATATAGACCACATCCACTACGCTGCAATGGATGGCTACCTTTGTTCCAATATCTACAAGGGTTGGATGAAGAGCCAGAGCCAAGTGAGCGGTTCAAGTAAAGAAGTATCGGCCAAGAGGAAGAGGGACAAGGACGTAGTCGAGCACGTGGACGTGGAGTCCGAGTAAGGTGGCAGTGTCATTGCTCATGGTGGTTCTAATGCAGTGTCTACCGGATTGGTTGCTTAGTTTAATTTCAGGTGTGCTTAGTTTTATTTGAGGGGTGTGCTGTGTTGAGCCCCCAGCAGAACTGTGTTATGTTCCTTCTCGTTACTTTAACTATTCAGTATGCACATACTAGTATTTCTTACAGTTCATCTTTTAGTTGGTATAGTACTACCACTCCTTTCTTCACATTATATACGTACAATATATATGGCCAACATCATATAGCGAGCAGTTTAGTTGTCAAAGAATTTCAGGGGTTTTATTTGAGGGGTGTGTTGGGCTGGACACCATTATTCTGACTCAAATCTCTTTGGCCAAGCTATAATGACATAAATACCGATGGTCCAACATGCCAACTCTCCCTCTTTCTCACTACAGTAAAACAAAGTGTGGGGCCTACTTGATCCCAACAGCGTTCTTATTTTCTTGTAAAATTATTCGCTTGGTTACTCCTGACAAGCGGGGCCACACTTATCATTGTGAGAATCGGCTAATTTTTGTCGTATAACATGGTCAACGGGTTTGACGTGAAAATAACAATGTCTAATGGCATTTGAGAAAACATCTAACTTAACGATGGCATTTTTGAGATATCTAATTGCATTTTTGAGCAGGCATCTCACGGAACGATGGCATTTTTTAGTAGTTGTAACTTCTAATGGCAAAACTGAGTAGTGATACACAACTAGTGGCATAATAATAAGAACCCAAGAATTAAATAGGTATGCTAATTTCTTTAATAGAATTTAGCACCCCATTTAAGCACGTACTAGCTTTTTTAATAGTACTATATGCATAATTTGGCGACGAGCGCTCTCTATACGTACCACCTTTTTTCTTTAATTTCATCTTGTTAGTTTTGCTCCATGGCTCAATCCATCGATACTACTACTGTACAAAAGTATGCATTTTTTAAAAGGCTAGAGGGTGGGGCAGTCTAGCTTGGTCGGTTTCAAGAGAGGCGAGGGCCTTTGTGATTTGACGGCTCATTACTGCTGGAAGGCGGGGCCTTGTGATTTGACTGCTCGTATAAATGTGCCGACGACCTAAGGAGGAGCAAAGAACCGTGTGGTATACTCAAGTTTTCCACTGGAGTAATACGACGGAGGAGCGCGAAACACAGCAGCCCAGTGCCATATGGCGATAAAAATGATCTAATTTGCTAGTCATCTCATTGTTAGCATTGTTCTCTATTCATGCCTCACAGAGAACGTGACACATGTAGTGAAACACCCGAAGCAAAACAAGAAACACAAGAGCAAAAGAAGAAGGAAGATTATCACCCCAAAAAAAGAAGGAATACGCACACACAAGTCTGGGGCGCTGCTCTCTACTACATGAAGGGTTGCTGGCCGCGGAGTCGTAACTGCTTCTTCATCGCCTCCACGACCTCCATCTCCTTGCGCGTCTCCTCCTACATCTTCTTCATTATGTCCATGATGCAGGGTTTCTCAACGCGAGCCTTCATCATCTGTTCCACGGCCGCATGCGGAGGTTCGCCAAATCCTCCTTCTATTCCATGACGAGGGCCTACGACATCTTCATCAAGGAACTACTATTCTCATGCAGCTTCTTCCAGCTGGCGTTATCCTCCTTCAGCAGGTCGAGCTCGTGGCAGGGCTTCGCCTTGTCCTCCTGAAGTTGCAGGATTTCATCGGCCGCCTTCTTCTCCGAGGCAAAGGTCTTCTTCAACAGCATCAGCAAGCCGGCAGTCAACTCCCCCTGCTCATTGAGCTCAGCAGGCATGTCATTGAGACTCTCCTTCAGCAGCTCCACCAAGCCGTGGATGAACTCCTTCTGCTTATTGAGGTGCTTATTGAGCTTATCAGGCATGCGCGGCATGTTCGCCTCCGCGGCTAGGGTGCTCCTGGGAGCCATCGCCTGCCCGTGAGAGATCTTTCGAGGTCTCTGCGTGGGGGCGCTCCCTCTTTTTTTCGCAGCCTTGGTTGCCGCTCCCTTGTTACGAGTAGTTCTCGACCTAGAGCCGTGCACATCGGCCATGGCAAGGACGAACGAAGAAGAAGGACTTATGAGGAGGAAGGTAGAGTAATTTTTGGTTAGGTAGTTCCCCTTTTTATAACCTAAGTACTAGCACTAGTACTAAAACCTGCATAGTGGGAACATGTTCAGGTTTGGTACGTACTAGTAGGTGTGAGCAGGCTTGCACTTAATTGTAGCACTAGTACTTCGGAATGTGATGGGCAAGGTAAAGATTAATTGATGGTTTTGGTTTCGAGGCCCGAAACGGCTCCCGACAATGTAACTTATATAAAATAAATTGTTTAACATAAAAAGTACTCTGAATATTTGAAGTTTGTAATGATTTTTTGTAATGTATGCCTCTTATTAAGTTGGTCAAATTAACGACCTAGGTACACGTGAAAGACTTGTAAATTGAGATAGAGGGAGTACTACACTGCTCAAATGCGGTCGCACAAGTCATTGATGTAACTGGTCGTACATGTCAGACCAAGCCAATGTGTGTCCCTTCGGTGAGACGCTGGTCCGGCCGACCGTCTGTTGGTGCGACCGACCGTAAAGTATTACGCGATGGAGACTTCTGGCTGTGGCTTCGGTTGATTGTCACGACCAAGCATTCTAAAACTAGTGATAAATCAATTACCATCTTTTTCCAAACGACCAAGTATTTTCACAAGAATACAATACATATAGATGGATTGATTGTCAAGGTTGCAAACCGACATGGCGTTGCAAGTTCACTGCAGCAACAACCGATTAGGTCACTGCATCCCTGGCGGGAAAGGAGGGCAGCTCACCTCGCCTACGATGCATGCCCAGCGGCTCCACCGCAACTGGTCCCGGGATTTGGCTTCCCCTACCGCCCATTTGAACAGTTGTACCGGTTGCTCATGCCATTGCACATGCATGCACGTTCTTTCCTCCGCAGTCGACTCTGTGAATATGATCTCTACCATTAGCCCTAGCTCGAAATCAACGCGATGCTGCCAGATGCTGACATCCCTCAGCATCTCTCCCCTGAGATCAACTTGCACCTCTACCTTGTGTTGCGCCAGGCGCAGCTCCTTTGATCTTCTCTCCAATCGATGCGACGCTTCCTCGATCCGATTTGCCCTTGCTGCCCACCACCTGAAACGCAGCACTAGCATGTCCTCCGGCGCCACCGATCTGTGATTCCAGAGCAATGGATCCCCTCTAAAACACATGTGGGTTTCGCTCAAAGGCGGCAACGCTGCGGGCCTCAGCGAGAGGGCAGCCCGCAGGATCATGGGATCTAAGGGATTATCCATGGCGGGATCCTCCATGGCAGGATCTGGTGGGCGAGGCGGGGAGGCGAGCCTAGGTGCTGGGAGAGCCCTACGAGGCTAAGATAAAGATAGTACTACTCCACTCCGTCCATATTTAAATACAAAGGCCACCAACAAGAGCCACAGCAAAAATTGATCATGCTGCCTGCGTCCTGGTTTCTTGGCCCCCTTTTTTTGTGCCACTTTTTATGACATGCATAAATATTATGTTACTTAAAAATATGGTATAAAATTGGCACAAAGTACGAAACAGACCAATGGAAGTAGCAACCCATGATTTAACTACTCGCATGCGCATAGTGGAGTAGTAATGTCTTTCTTCCTCCCTCACATCCATTCAATTTGCATGCGCTGTATTAATTGACCATCAATGAAGTGAAGGACTTTACATGCGTCAAATTATCACATGGGGTGGATCTTCGTACAAAAATGCGTCCCCCCATGTACCCGTGTGTGCGTGCGAGGGAATGAGTGCGTGCATGGACGTCAATGTGATCCAGCAGCACATCATTGTGATCAATCCACACAAGGAGGTCGCGACAATGCCTCCACATGTGCCATGTGGCTTCGTGAACTGTAAGAGAGACACTGTGTAGCGTGCCATTGGAATTCTAATTTACGTGTTTTGCACATACTCGAAGTACTAGTAAGGTACACGTGCATTGCACGCATCATATTTGGCAACCAAGTTATGAATAAATACCACACTATAGCATGTAAGCTTTGAGTCATATATGCCTTATGTAGACATTCATTTAATTCTTATAGTTCAACTCATTCAAAATCAATTAGTTTTCATAAAAAATCTAGGGCCTCTTTGATTCGTAGAATTTCCAAAACACGGGAATTGGAAAAACATGGGATTAGAGTGGAATGTCGTCTTGAACCCTACAGGATTGTACGAGTGTTTGATTGTGCATAGAAAAAACGCAGGATTCTTTCAAAGAGGTTTGAGTGGATGGGATGTTTTCTATGAAATCTAGTGCAAATGAATCCTATGGAAAAATTCCTATGGTTTACAATCCTTCGAATCAAACAACCAAGATAGGAAAAATTCCTAAGGATTAGAATCCTCCAAAATTCCTTTGAGAATCCTTTGAATCAAAGAAGCCCTTAATCTATTTTATGATTCATGGAATTGTGCATTGTAAAGCATAAAGTAAAAACAAATAATGGCAATTCAACTAGAAAAAAGTTTGGGCAGTTATGATACGGAAGATTCTAGAACAAAGGAGAAGCACTTGTGTTTTGAGGTTTGTGGATTATGCTTAAGTTCAACCATGGAGTCTGCTAGATTGTACATGTGGCAAAATCCGGTGGGGGGCTAGAAGATGGTGCGAGGGGCCAAGTGGAGGGAGACTATGAAGGAGTGCACAAGTGTGAGATAGATATTTAAAGAGATGGTTGAGAACGCGTCAAGTTATGCTTGCAGTGGCGGAGCCATGAAAAATAAATGAGCTAGGGGGCCAAGCATTGCTAATCCTTTATGAGGAGGGCCAATTCATCAACTTAAACCATTTTACCAGCAATTGTCTAATGATCACATTCATATTAGCCTCGATATATAGTGATGTTAGGGGGGCAGGGCCCTTGCCGCCCCCTGTCTTCGCCACTATGCGCGCGTCTCAGAGATGAAGTGGAAGGCATGGATGATGAGAGGGGGACATTGGATATATAATTAATGTGGGTCTATTAGCTATGTAATCCTATATAGAGAGAGGTATAGATTGATCGATGTGGACATGGGAAAGATGGTGAGACCTCACTAGATATATAGATTGATCGGTTTGTGTTGAAAACTGTGAAAGACCTAGCTATATACACAGACATATAGAGGAACATCGATCATTGTGCATGCACGTGAGAGTTAAAGAATGCCCGATATGATGGAGAGGGGGGTGTGTGCGTGCATGGGACACCGACCTGAAGAAAATGATTGCATGTGTGCGATGGATAATGCCGACTGGTAGTGTGTGTGCATGCATGCACGAGAGAAAGTTACTGGTACAATTATAAAGAGAAGACGACTGTGTGTGTAAAAGACTAGGTGAGGTCATAATCAATGTAAAGTTGAATTCAAATATTTGAATAAGAGATCATGGTGTTTGAAACCCATGCATGCATGAATATAACTGAGATATGCGCGGTGTGGTTTGGAAACGAGCATGTTGTACTATATACACATTGAACAAGGTCAGACTAATTTGAATTTGAGATATCGATGGCAGACATTGTTTGGCCACATTGCATCCATGCATGGACACACTATTCTAATTGGAGATGATGGGTGGCTTTCGCATCACATTTCTATATCTATACCCCTATATATTATATATTATATTTTTATATAGTGTGCGGATAACTATAATTAACTTTGAAAGATGGTCATTGGATGAAGCCAATCCGATGGTGCAGAGATGGCATATTTGAGCACTACTAGCCGTTGGATATCATCTAGTTTCCACCAGATTTTGCCACATGTACAATCTAGAAGACTCCATGGTTGAACTTAAGCATAATGCACAAACCTCAAAACACAAGCACTTCTTATTTGTTCTCGAATATTCCGTATCAGAATTGCCCAAATGTGTTTTCTACATGATTTGCCAGTATTTGTTTTTACTTTATGCTTTACAACGCACAATTCCATGAATCTTAAAATAGATTAGCTTTCTTATAAAACTAGATGATTTTGAATGAAATGAACTATAAGAATTAAACGACCACATCATGCATATATGACTCAAAGCTTACATACTATAATGTGGTATTTATTCATAATTTGATTGCCGAATCTCATGTGTGCAATGCATGTGTACCTTACTAGTCTAAATGGTGTGTGTGTGTGTGTGGTGTGTGCGTGTTAAACACATTGTACGTAGTATCATACATGGTTTAGATTCTGAACATCTAGCTAGAGCATACATGTACTATGATTTGAATTCAACATAAAATGGATACATATATTTGAATTTGAGATCGTAAAACGGGACATGGCTCTCTCTAGTGATGAGGTGTGAATTATCTTTTTTTTGGTACACGTTGAGCTTGTTCTCCCGAAATTATAAGCGGCGCCTTGTTATGCCGAAATTTCAAGCTAGCATCTCTATCTATCGTGCTGCAAAACTCCCGCCTCTTCAACCCGCGCCTTGTTACCCCGAAATATTTAAGAAGTATCTTTGTCTCGTTGTGCTCCGAAAACTCCCTCCACCTCAACCCTCGCCTTGCTATCCCAAAATTACAATGCGCTCGAAAACTCCCACCTCCTGCGAAATCCCAACACGCGAAATGCCCGTGATCCCCGTGAACCGAAAGTATCGCCTAGCACAAATCGGTGGGGGCACTTTCGAACCTTACCCCACTTTCAGACAAGCATGTGCCTAAGCCATGGTTCCCAACTCCCATCCCATCAGCCCACCCATTCGTACACCGAGGCCGTGAAAACCCGCGAAGCCCCAAACCCTCCTCCGTCCGCCACTCAGCCGGAGCCTCTTCCCTGATGATGTCGTCCAAAGCAACACCTCGACATGCCTCATCCACTGTACCGGATGAGGATCCATTGTCGATCTCGTCGTCCCACCGGTTCAGCCACCCACGTCCTCCACCTCCAAGGAGCTACCCCGACGTTCCCCTCATCTTTTGCGCCACCTCCATTCCCGCACTGCCATCTTCAACTACACCACTGGAAGAGCAGCATCATCACCGTTTCCTCAAATGAAACCGAGGCCTAATCGGCGCCACCAGAGAGGTTGTACACTAATTGCCACATTTTCTTCTTGATACGATCTCACGGTGCTGCCGGCGCTTGGTAACCGAGCCGACATGGCGCGGCTCCATCCACGGTGGCGTCACCGGCCACTTCCTCCACGGCGTCGCTCCCTCGACGGCGACGTCCACATTAGTAGGACCTGCTGTTGCTTTAGCTCTCGCTCGCGCTGCTGCTCTGCTCTTGCTCTCGGTCCCCTGCCTGGTATGCTCTTGCTATTGCTCTTGGTCTTGCTCTTGCTTGCGATGCTGCTCCGATTTGGCTACACTTCAGTCGACTGAATCGCCTTTTGGGTCAGCCGATTTTCAGGGGGTGGGGGGGCTCGCCGGAGTTAAGGAAGAACTAGCCGCAGTGGGGAGGGGGGCTCGCCGGAGATGTTCCCCACTATCTATCTTAGGGTTCAGGATGGGGGCGGTGGTCTACGGTGGTGGTGGGGTGGTGGCGTAGGGATTGCCAGAGAAAAAGCTCGGCAAGGGGGGCCTAGTGGGATGGTCGGGGCGGCGGCGGACCGGCGATGGGGAGTGGTTTCGGGGCGGGTGGGGCGGCACACCACCGACCGCGGGCAGCGGGGGGTGGCGGTTTGGCTGGTGGTGTCAGTCGACTGATGCTGTTACACGACCAAATACTAGTGTGTTCAGTTTCGATAGTAAAATTCAGTTTCGACAACAAAATTCAGTGTTGACAGTTAAGTTCAGTTTTGACAATTAAACTCAATTTTGATAGTTAAGTTCAGAGATGAGCGGCTTGTGTATTTTACATCTAGCACTTTGTGGTTATGTGTTTTACATCATCTATTGGAGATGCTATTACAATTCCACTTAGGTTAACATTGTCTCTCTTGTCCTGCTTCAGCCTCAACGTCGTACAACTCACCGAAGCTGCTCCAACGATGAAACCCTGCATCACAGTGGAGTAGTACCCCTGGCTCCATCTCCAGACGCCTAAGATCTTCTTCCCCTCCTCCGTCAACCAAGTCAGCCGAAGCATCCTCACCGACCAACCCAATCACGCTGAGATCGACATGGCTTCGCCAAAGAGGTGGTACACTTGTTGCATCTCTTTTTTACTCTACATGTTATATATATTGTCCACTAAGCACACGTAGTAACATGAAATACGATTATTTTATCCTACTATATTACAAGCAGTGACGTACCAGGAAACTTAGCTATCCTGATGGACTCTCTTGAACGCCATCATAATTTATCTTTGCGCGTTTGAGCTGTGCATTTATCGACGGGCCTGGGAGTTGAGCTAGTAAGGCAGTGGCCTGGGTCCAAAGTAGTAGAAATAGCAGAAAAACATTTTTTGAGTGTAGTTTTTTCCATGCTGAAGCCTGCCTACTACAATCGCTAGTCCTTGAAAGGAAAAGTGAAGGAAAAACACAGGGATTGGAAAGTTTCCTATGGTACTACTATTCATGCATTTGGTTCAAAGGAATGGAGCAAAGGAAAACTATAGGATTTGTTCCTTTAGTGTCTCCTTGAAAGAAAAACCATAGGAATTTTAATATCCACTTGTCCTCCTTTTCAAATTCCTATTCATGAAGCACAAGACTAAGAGATAGTAGCATAATAGCATTATAACCGTATATTTTCCTGTGGTTTGACTTAATCTCACCACACTTCTTTGCATCATGTGATCTTCCAATTCTTGTCAACCAAACACCCAGATTGGCAGAAATCCTGTGTTTTTAAATTCTCTGTTTTGCACGTGCATTCCTATCATATTCCTATCTATTTCCTATCCCTGCATTGTTAGAATCCTCAAATTCAAACAGGCCCTTACACAATTACTTCTGTTACAGATATGTGTTAAATAAAACCTTGTGTGGTTTGTCCTGCTCCTCTGCGTTGTGTTCCACCCCAGCTTAGCTGCTCCAATGACGGAAGGGTTCACCACAGCAGGGATCCACTCTCCAGACTGTCTTTCGCCGCCTCAGATCTTCTTCCTCGCCGCCGGCAGCCATGACAATTGCATTACCAACTGAGCAGATGACCCTGAGGACTACACAGGGCCGCAAGAAAGGTCGTGCTCTTCTGTGTCTGCTTACGTTATGCATCGCTTAATATGATGACATGTTATTTTATCATCGTGTTCAACTATTAGACTCTGAGTCAGGTCCAAGCTAATGCTGAAACTTGAGTTTTTAAATGGTTGTGGGGTACATATTGGGGCAGCAATCAGTACTATATGTCTACTATCTGGTTAATCTCGGGTGTCTACTATGAGTTTCATGTTGGGTGCAAACAAACATTAAGGGAGCCATTATCTGTATTTTTTAACTAAAGCTATTATTTGTCTGCTATCATTGGTTTTGTGTTTATCCATAGATTGCTACCATCACTCTAGATTTGTGCATGCACTCGTTACATAAACTCACTATGTTTTATTCCTATGCATGTCAGTTATTGTACACAATGGAACTGAACATGTAGAGCAAAAGAGACGAGACTTGCGTGGTAATAAAATTTCATGCAGACATCACTCCATGGTGGGTGCAAAGGCAGCGCCCCTCCACCCATTTCGGATTGTAATCAAGAGGAAGATAACTGTTCTGAGGGGGATTCAGAAGGAGAAGACCACTCCTATTTACCCCCTGAGGTCTTTGCTCTAACTTGGCATGCTGATGTTGGTAATATCATGCATATGGTGCCTTGCATTGCTTACTTTATACATCAAATATGTCATCTGCTTAGTTTAGACATGCTTTGTGTGAATGCCATCTCTTTAGTTTCTTTATCGTATATGTGAATCATGCAATGCCATCTTGTTTAGGTGCATCATATATGTGAATTTTGCAATGCCACCCTGGTTAGCCAGTCATCTTATATGTGAATTATATCATGCCATCATTTTTTATTACGTGTTAAATTTGTCAACAATTTTAGTACATTCAGTTACTCTTCCTGTGCATCAGCCATTCGACACGGTGATGGAAAAAATCTGGAGTGGAAACAAGGTCTTCAGAGCAGACAATGCTATCTGACGAAGCACATCTCTTGCTGGTTAAGGATAGCTCCTTAGAGGAGGATTCAGAGATAGATGACCAGTCCTATGCCCCCTCCTAGGGTGCATGCTCTAACTTGGCAGGGTTATGTTGCTCATATCATGTGTATGGTATCTTGCATTGCTATGTCATTTGCTTAGTTTAGACATGCTTTGTGTGAATGCCACATGTTTAGTGTCTAATTACCATATATGTGAATTTTGCAATGCCATCTTGTTGGAAGACATCATATATGTGAATTATGCAATGCTATCTTGTTGCAAGGCCTTATATATGTGAATTATGCAATACCCTGCTGTTTAGCCAAGCGTCATATATGTGAATTATATCATGCCGTCCTTTTTTTGTATTTCTCGTTGCATTTGTCGACAGTGTTTGTATATTCAACTGCTCTTCTTGTTTATCAGCATACAATGTCTTCAGAGCATACAATGCTACCTGCTGAAGCAAATATCTTGCTGGCTACCGATAGCTCTTCAGAGGAGGATTCAGAGGCAGATGACTGGTCCTATTATCCCCCTGAGGTGTATGCTCAAACTTGGCAGGGTTATATTACTCATATCATGCATATGTTGTATTGCAATGCTTAGTTTTTACATCATATACACAATATTGAGTGTCATCTCCTTAGTTGACACATCATATATGTGATTGCCCTCTGCTCACTTGCTTATTATATAAATCATATATTTGAATTATATCATGCCATGATGTTTACATAGACAGCATGTATCTGAATTATGGCATGCCAACCCATTTTCTAAAGACATAATATAGTTATATCATCTCATCATGTTTATATAGTCATCATATTTTGAATTATGTCATTCTATCCGTGAATTATATCATGCCATCATGTTTCCATCGACGACATGTTTGTGATTTATGTCATGCGAACCACTTTAATAGGCACATCGTATAGTTATATCATGCCATCTTGTTTACATAGTCATCATATTTTGAAGTATGTCATTCTATCCTGTTTAGTTAGCCATCATACATGTGAAATTGTGTCATGCTATCCTGTTTAATTGGCCATCATATATGTGAAATTATGTCCTGCTATTCTGTTTGGTTAGACAACATAAATGTGAATTATTTCATGCCTTGTTTTCTTCCCTACTATCCATTGCACATGTCTATCTTACAAAGTTTGTACATTCAATTACTTTTCTTGTTTATCAGCCATTTCAATTGGAGTGGGTGATGGCAGTATCTGTGGGAGTAAAAACACGGTCTTCAGAAAAGATCGTGCTACCCGTCGATGCAGATAGAACCACAGTTGTACTTGCCCAAGAACAAGCTCACCACACATAACCCAGACTCACGCAGATTGTACACCTACCCAGTTGGACAGAGAACCAGTTACACCCCTTCTAACCCCAACCCCAGCAGATAGTAACTCAGTTCCAGTTGACACATCACTGTCTCCACCACAGAGCACCTAAACACGAGCAGTTAGTAAGGCAACTGTAGTGCCCAAAGCACGAGGACCACCACTCCGAACCCCAAGTCAACTCTTAAAGCAGAAGAATAATTGTTCTGAGGTCATGTTCCATAGCTGGTTCATACTACTTTGCTCTTGCATCATGTATTTACTCATACCAACTAATTTCAAATTTGAAGGATGCAATTGAAACACCAATGGCACAACAGGTATGTTTTAAACCTGTTTCTTTAACGTGTTTGCTCTTGTAACTTGCTCTATATTGATTTCAGTTTCAATTGAATAAACAGTTATGTTCTCATGCCATGCACATTACAAGTGTTGTTATTGTTGTGTAGTTTCCCACACTTATATTCTGTCTAAGCTGCTTTGTCTTAAATAGATATGATTCGAACTATCTCTATCTTGATTTGGCAACATAGACGAGAATGATATAGACCATACAATGACCATTGTACATAGATATATGTTTGTTTCATGATGTTATCCTGTCCACCTTACTACTGAACTGGTTTACCAAAATGAGTTTCATATACAACATGGTAAACCTGTGATGTGTTTGTTTGTTTCTCTTTTAGAATGCGGATAAAATATTGGAGAAGAGTACCCCGTTATGCAATGGTAAAGGAAGTAATGAAGATAAGGTTCAAGATAGTGAGACATCCATGTTGGTCTCCAAGAAAGCTGATAAAAACTATATTGAAGACACTGAGACAACCCCAAAGGCTTGTCTTGATGTAGTGTTCGAGTTACTGGCTACTACTGCTGGCACCAGCTCTTCAAACTCGCTGCCTGAATCAGTTCAGCTTCTTGAGTCTCAACATCAAGTTGAAAGACATCGATCAGATGTTATGCGACAGAAGTCAAGGACCGAGGAAGTCCCCGCAGAATTCAGATGCATACTTTACGGTGCAATGACAAGTCTTTGGAGGATTTAAGCGACAAATAAGAGAAAGTTAATAAGCTTGCTAAGCATCTTGCCAGCATTATGGGTACCTAGGATATTGTTTCTTGAGCTCTTCTGAAGTGGTTTCAGTTCTAGACTTGTTTGCTGCGGCATTTATTTGCCCTGGTCGCCAACTTTGACAACCAGTGTATATGACTTGTTTTGCTCCGGCAAAAGTAGTTATCCCCAGGGAACTCATTTACGGGTCGCCTCGAGTGCTTGCCTATGATAAAGTAGCACAAGATCAGCACCAGCATGACGATGATGTGCTACTCGAGGAGAACCGTCTCCTGGCTGCTACGCGTGTTGCACGCTACCAGCAAGCCCTGCGTCACTATCATAGCCGCAGGGTTCATGCCCGGTGTTTTGAGGAAGGTGACCTTGTCCTTAGGCACATTCAGTCTGCCAAGGGTACAAACAAGTTGTCACCGAAGTGGGAAGGCCCTTACCGGGTAGTACAAGTCACCAGACCTGGCGCAGTTCGTATGGAGACTGGAGATGGCACTCAATTGCAAAACTCATGGAATATTGAGCATCTCCGCAAGTTCTACACGTAAGGTGGGGCCCGGCAGCCACCCATTTGTACAGGCCTTGCCTCAGCTGCATGTAACCCCTTGTACAAAGCTAGGGCGATGACCCTGTGCAACAGAAAATAAATAAGCGCTGTGGGGGCTCCCGACCAAGACTGTATGCATGCATGAGCATTCCAAGATCACTGCATAAGCATTTCATGAGCATTTGCATATGCATATAGATAGGATCGCATCCTGCATTCATTCTCACCCACATAAAGCTGCAGGTTATTGCCGTGAACTTGGCTTCGACAAGGAATTGAAAAGGATGCCCGGCACAACGATCCCCGGCACGCCAAACAGATAAGTTTTGCCTCCTGTCCATTAGTGTTCTGTAAGGCTATAACTTGAGCATGAGAAAGCTTCACCACTCTTTTGAGACTTAGGTGCTCCCATCCATGACTCGAACGCTGCTTCGGACAGGGTGGTCGCAGTGGCCTTTGGTACAAAGATGTTGGCGGGGGGCTGGTCCCTTTGTCTGTAACCCGATAGAGGCAACTCTCCGGCAGATAAAAAGGGTGCCGGCAGGATAGCCTGCCGGGGAAAACTCGTTTATTTACATTAATGAGGCATCTCGCCTTTGCATGGACATACACATGCAAGGGTTCCCGGCAAGGTTCATCTTTTTCATTTATATGCTGATACAAGTACAAGCGTTATAGAACACATAAATGGACTCAAGAGATTACATTATTTGAATTAAAATTTGGCAAGTGCCTACAAGTTTAAGATTGAAAAAAGATAAGTGCTCTGTAATGCCCTTTCTTGTCCCTCTCCTCCTAGGCACGGTCGTAGAAGGCGAGGAGGGCAAAAGGAGCGCCTGGGCGGGAGCCCAGCCCGCTCCCCTTGGGCTCCAGGAGAGGTAGCCTGACGGGAACGGGAGCGCGAGGGAACGCCTCGATGGAGAGCACGGCAGAGGTGACCCTGTCGACCACCACCACGAGGGCCAGCGAGACACGGCAGGGCCAACGGAGTTGCATCCCGAGAGGAAGCCTCCCGGGGTCCAGCTGAAGACTGCTGGAGGAGCCCGGGAGCACCATCTCCACCTCTACATCCAACTCCCCGGCAAATCGTGTTGCCGAGAAGGAGATGCGATGCAAATGATGGTGCTGCTGCTTGATGAAGATGGTGCGGGCGGCGATCAGACGGAGTAAAAGTCGTCGCTTCCGCGCCCGCTACCGTCGTCAACGCCGTCACCCGTCTCCTTGTCTCTCCCGCTCGAGGAGGAGCTTTCGTCGTTGGTTGAGCTCTCCGCGCAGCACCCTAAGAGACCTCCCGAGCGCCCGAAGATCTTGATGGAGGACGTGCCCCTCCGGGAAGATGTGAGCACGGGGAAAGGTCTTCCAGCCGCGGTGGAGGGTACATCACGTGAGGAGCAGGGAAGTCGACATCGACTTGCATATAGCCGTTCCCACAGCCCCTCATGTGCAGCCTCAGAGCACGTGGCTGTTGGAGCTCCATCTCTCGCGCGAAGGGGATTGGAACGCAAAGATGACCACGCAAGTTCTTGTATAGCCTGATGATGAACTCCCAAGGTTGGTCCCTGATGTGGCCGTCCATCGGGGGGGGGGGGGAGCCGTCGGTGGAGGCACAACCGAGGCGCCGCCCCGCCTCCTCCTCCTCGAGCGCCGCGGCGACCTCGACCTCGTCCCCTTCCTCCTCCCCTCGCAGCGGGTCCCGCCACCACAGGATCTGAAGGAGAAGGGGCACGCTGTCGAGAAGAAGCCCTCGTCGCCGCTGCCGGGATGCTGCCGCGCCCTCGCCCTCTCACCATGGCTAAAAAGGAAGGATCGCGAAGAAGAAGGAGGAGAAGTATGTGCACAGAGGAGTCACCCTGTCCCTTTTTATAAGGGGACGGGACAGGGGGCTTGCTCCTCATATGAGAAATGGCCGCCCCATTCCTCCAATACGTCCTCTCTGCACCCTTTGTGGCCTTGAGAGTCAAGGCCAACCCTCTGCTCCAACCATCGGCGCTCAGTTTTCGGCCATGGCACTCCTCCCCGCGCCCTCTGGATCCACCACCTACCACACCCAATGCATGCGGAACATGTGGCAGGTACATGCGGAACGGGAGGCGAGTGGGATGGCAATTTCGGCCCGTGATGAAGGGGCAAGGAGAATCTGCAGGCCACGATCGGTGTTCTTCCACAACGTTACGAACAACGCGCGGAGAAACCGGAAACTGGCCCGGAACCAAGGCTAATGAAGAAGAAAAGAAGACCTCAAGAGACCAGCCTCTTCAGCAACCCCGCCTATGCACTTATTAGGCCCTACCCCGACGACACTCGGCAGCATGTTCGGGGCAGACCCGGGGGCTTCTATCGGTGCAACAAACCCTGGGTCTATTGCCCAGACTGCGCACAGGCACGGGAACAAGATTGAAGCACCAGCCCAAGTCAGAGTACAAAGGACCAAGAGATTCAAAGGACCAACATGCAGATCAGAGGGACCAAGATCAAGCCAGAGAAGCAAGATATCATCAAGAAAAAAGCATCCTTTGTCGGGCAGGCGAGCCCGGCAAGGGGCGAGGCCACCCCCAGAAGCAAGCGACCAGCAGGGCCTGCCGGGGCTCGCAGAGGCAAAACCACCTCACCAACCTTCCACCATGACCCACGTCGTCGATCAGTGCGGTGTCAAGCAGCAGAGTGAAGTGGCAGCCATTCGCCACATGGCTTCCTCTCCCTACAGGAAAATCCCACGGATGACACCCGTCCTTCGACGTGTCAAGCAAACAGGCGCGGAGCTGGCAAGATAGTCCGGCAAGCCTTGCCGGGCAACCAATGATGTGACATTAAGCGGTGCATTTAATGCGCCCTGTCAGCCCATAGAGTTTGGTATGATAGCACTGTTGCTATCTTATCAGTGTGTAATGACTACTTTGCCATTGTGGTGACCCCTTAATCTATAAAAGGAGGCCTGTGGCAACCAGAGAAAGGGTTGGAAGGTTGGCTAGCTCACACCCCCATATGTGCGTAGCCACTATCGCCCTGAGGCAACCCTTGCCGGGCAAGTTTACTACGCTCCACCACCACCTTTCCACCATCAATCCACCAACGCAGGAGTAGGGTTTTACGCCTCGCGGCGGCCCGGATCTAGGTAAAACTGCCCGCGTGATCTCTGCCGTGCTGTCCCATGCTCGTCTGCTCTTTGTGCAACGCGATGTCCCCCTGCCAAACCAGCAAGGAGCCTCCTAGTCCCATAGGTGGCCATGGTTTACCGCGACATTCAGTGAACCCACTCTTCGAGGATCAAGATGGAGAATGCGACAATGTCACCAAGAACCACTTCTTCATCGCCCAACGAGCTCTACAACAAGAGAGTGTAGCTTTGGGTGATCGCACCGAGCAACTCGCCACCAACGTACGATACTCAGAAGGACGACAATGGGACTATTTGGACACCAAGCTCTCCAAACAAATGGATGAATTCCGCAACATGATCGTGAGCCATGCATCTTCCTCAACCTCTTCACCAAGATGGCGCCATGCAAGTCGCCACTCATTGTCATATTATTCTTCCAATGTGAGCCCTCCTCGATGCCACAACCCTCAAGACCGCCGCAAGAAAATTCGTTCCATGGCAATGGCATACAAGACCGAGTTTGAGCACATGAGCAGTAGCGACGCCAAGAACGAGAAGGCATGGATCAAGAACAACTACTGCCACATCATCCACATCAAGCATCTCAAGATGGCGATGCAATCCGGCAAGAGCAACAAAGCCGTGAAGCTCAAGCTCAAGCAGCTCAAGATGCACTCTGAGAGTCCACTCGAGCCATTGCCGAACACAACCGTCAAGTACGCGAGCAAGAGGAAGCACTTCGTCAAGCATGATAAGAAGAGAGATTAGAGAAGTGTGTGAGAACCCAGTGAGTGTCATCCGCTATGTCCTGGTGTGAAAAGATGGGGTGGCAAAGACTAACACTCCTAATCCTCTTCCTCTAGTGTTGTCTAATTTGTTGCAGGAAGTCGCGGATGTCTTTCCTGATGAGCTACCTCTCGTTCTTCCTCCTCTACGTGGCATCGAACATCGGATCAACCTCATCCCCGGTGCACCTCTTCCTAACAAGGCTCCATACCGCATCAACCCCAAAGAAACAAAAGAAATACAAAGGCAAGTCCAACATCTCATAGACCATGGACATGTGTGTGAAAGTTTAATTCCTTGTGCCGTATCGGTCATTCTTGTGCCAAAAAGAGATGGTAGCTTCCACATGTGTTCCGATTGTAGACCCATCAATGTTATCTCCATTCGATATAGGCATCCCATTCCAAGCTTTGATGATGTGCTAGACGAGCTTAGCGGCGCCACCATTTTCTCAAAAATTGATCTTAAAAGTGGTTATTATCAAATCCGCATACAAGAAGGTGATGAATTGAAAACCTCTTTCAAAACAAAGTTTGGTTTCTATGAGTGGTTAGTTATGCCTATGGGTTTATCGGAAGCACCCAGTACTTCCATGCATGTTATGCATCACGTGCTTCGTCCTTACATTGTTGTGTTTGTCATGGTCTACTTTGACGACATTCTTGTGTTTAACAAATCACTCAGGGAGCATGTGGATCAGCTTAGGGCCGTTTTGCAAACTCTTAGAAAAGAACGTCTTTATGCCAATATGGAAAAATGCCCTTTTGGTGTTGACAAAATTGTTTTCTTGGGTTTTGTCATATCTTCCAAGGGTGTTCATGTTGACGAGTCTAAAATTGAAGCAATTAAAACTTGGCCCCGACCCACTAATTTGCAACAAGTGCGTAGGTTCCTTGGTCTAGCAGGTTTTTATCGTCGCTTTGTGAAAGACTTTAGCACTATTGACGCACTGTTTGAGTAAGAAGAATGCACCCTTTGTTTGGGGACCATCTCAATCTACCAAATTTGATGAACTCAAATATTTGCTTGCACATGGCCCAATTCTTGTGTTGCCCAATTTCAATAAAAAAATTGAGGTCCATTGTGATGCTAGTGGTAATGGAATTGGTGGAGTTTTAATGCAAGAAAAGCGACCCATTGCATACTTTACTGAAAAACTTTCCGGTGCTCAAATTAACTACCCATATATGGCAAACAATTGTATCCTTTAGTGCGAGTATTGCATGTTTGGGAGCATTATATTCGCCCACATGAATTTGTCATACATACCGATCATGAGACACTAAAGTACCTTAAGGGTCAAACCAAGTTGAATAAACGGCATGCTAAATGGAGTGAATTTATTGAATCTTTTCCTTATGTGATCAAGTACATTAAGGGTAATGAAAATGTAGTGGCGGATGCTCTTTCCCGCAAATGCGTGTTAGTTACTCAACTTGAGTTGAATGTTATTGCCTTTGAGCATGTTAAAGATCTTTATGCACATGATTCTATGTTTGCGATTCCTTATGCGAAATGTCTTGCTAACATTTGTTGGGAGAACTATTATATCAAGAATGGCTACCTTATGCACGCTAACAAGCTTTGTATACTCGAGTCTTCGCTTCGTTTGTTACTTTCTCAAGAGGCTCACGGCGGACTTATGGGAC